>CM077505.1:55008289-56289088 GCA_039654745.1 Houttuynia cordata | reverse complement strand
CCCACGAAGGAAGTTTGGCGTCTTGTCCCTTCCTTTGATCAACTCACCCAACAAGTCATTGAGAATGCACGATCTCAACAAGATTCATTGGCTAGAAAAGTATTTGGTAATTCTCCACCTCATGCATCCGCCATGGATGAAGGGCAAGAGCAAACAAAAGAGATGACTCACATGGATGACATGTGTACAAGCCTGATCCAGTCACAAGCCAACCCACTTCAATTTTTACAAAGGATTCGATTGGTTCTATTGATGTAAGGAATATTAATGTTGATAGAAATGAATCTAAATCAGGATCTCCACCACGTAGGTTTCCTTTTACAGTGCTGAGTAAATCTATAAGTTATTCAGATAAGACCTTAAAGATTCTTATCTTAATTCAATCTCAATCTCCTACTTTGCAAGGTAAACCTCTCAAGCAAAACTAAGCTAACGTCCTTACGCAAAATATGTATCATAATCTTGATGCTAGTGATAGTGATAAAAAAGCTAAATAGCGGCCCAGTTTTAACATATGACCGGTTGCATCCAACTCTAGCACAGAAGATGAGCCGAACCTATACTCTTCATCATTAGTAAGAAGAAATAAAATTTGTGTTGTTAAGAAGGTGATTAACCACCCTCTTCCTAAATGAATTCTCTAGGCGCATAGAATGTCCGTAGCTTAGGCCACAGTTCGAAGAGGTTGGCAGTTCATGACCTTGTTAAGGAAAAAAATTAGCCCTTGTTGGTTTATGCGAAACAAAGCTAAAGTTGACTTCTTTCAACAAAATTGAAAACGTAATTCTTAGGGGTTGGTCCTCTATTCACAACTATGCATCCCACCCTAATGGTCGAGTATTAGTTTTCTAGAATCCTTCTACTCTCCACGTAAATAAAGAATCGGAGACAGATCAGTTCGTTCACTGCAAGGTTATTTATTTATCAGATGGTTTCATATTCTTTTGGACTTTTGTCTTTGCATCCAATATACATGAGGATATGATTCATCTGTGGAATATCAAGAGCCTCCAATCTACACTCCAAGGGCCTTGGGTTATTCTTGTTGACTTTAATGCAGTTAGATTTCCTTAAGAAAGCTCAGTGGTCTTCCAATGGTCCCCATCCATATGAACTACTTTAACACTTAATTATTTGAGTGTGATCTTCATGAAATTTCAAGCTCAAAGTTCTTCACATGGAACAATAAACAAGACAGTCAAACTCATATTCTATGTCATCTTGATCAAGCTTTTGCAAATGTCGAGTGGATGATCAAATTCCCTAATTATTTTCTCCATTGGCACACTATGGTTCTTTCTTATCATTGCCTAATATCTATGGAATTCAAGCACTCATTCTCAAGTGGTCTGAAACCCTTCAAGTTCTTCAACATGTGGCTCAAAGATAATTCTTTGAGGGATGTTGTGATTTATTCATGGGAAGTTGAATTTCAATGGCGGCCTATGTTTATTTCATCCAGGAAATTAAAGAATTCTAAAGTGGAAATCAAGAATTGGAATAGAGACCATTTTGGTACAATCTCCAACCAGGTTAATGATGCTAAATCTAAATTAATAGTTCTTCAACAAAATCTCATGGAAGATCCTTTTAATCAAATTCTTATTGATAATGAAAAATCTGCACGTGCTTCTCTAAGCTTTGAATTGGATATTGAGGAGAGCTTTTATCGTAAAAATTATTCCATGCCATGGTTGCTTCCTATTTCTTTTGTACATACATTCTCGCCAACCACCTATACTGTTCCGCCTCTTATTCAATTCTTTAGGCATTTGACTTGTGATCAGGTTTCTTCTCTCTCAGCGCTAATTTCTTATGGTGAAATCAAAGTAGCTATTTTTAGCTCTTCAAATAAAGCTCAGGGTCCTGATGGGTTTATTAAAGAATTTTTTATTTCTCATTGAGAAATTATTGGAGATGATTTCCTTGCAACTGATAGGGATTTTTTCTGTCAGGCTCCATGCTCAGGTCGGTTAATCACATTTTATTAGCTCTCATTCCTAAAATAGCTAATGCTAGAAGCTTTAATGATTTTTGCCCTATATCCTTATGTAACTATCGATATAAGACCATATCCAAGATATTGGCAAACAGGCTAGCTGATGTTTTGTCTATGCTTGTTAGCAATAATCAATTGGTTTTTGTTAAAGACGAACTTATAGTGGAGAATAATCCCCTTGCCCATGAGCTTGTTCGTAAAGAGCATCAAAATTGTAGTGCCAAGAATGTGTTAAAGTGGATTTGAAGAAAGCTTTTGATAAGGTCATATGGGACTTTATTATTTATATCTTGAAGGAATTTGGTTTGATGAAACATGAATTAAGTGGAATTTTTAATGCATTTGTGTCCCCTCATTTAGTGTTCTTATTAATGGAACAAGTTATGGATTTTTCAAAAGTAATTGTGGTTTTAGACAAGACTGCCCTCTTTCGCCAATGTTATTTATCTTATGTATGGAAGCTTTATCTACTTTTCTTAAGGAGAAAAGTGACCCATTTCCCATCTTCCCTTTGCATATGATATATTATTATTTTCCTAGGAATCTCTATCCTTCGTCCGTGACATGAAAGAAGTGTTGGATAGATTTGCCTCTTATTCTGGCCTTGAAGTGAATGAGTTTGAAAGTTCTATTTATTTTTCAGCTAGCTCATCACTCAATCTAGAGATTGATGCCGTCTTTAATTTTCAGACAAATATTATCCTAGTTAGATATCTTGGCTTGCCTTTGTCATCCAAGAGATTATCTTTTGCTGCATGTAGACCATTGTCTGAAAAAATTCTTAACCGTATAGATGGTTTGAAATCCAAATTATTATCTTATGCAGGGCGCATCCAACTTACTAAATCAGTGTTGAATGGATTGAAATTATATTGGACCTCTACCCTTAGTATTCCTAGGAAGGCTATTCACTATCTTGAATGTATATTTTTGAAGTTTCTTTGGAAGGGTTTTTCATCTTGCTCTTTTCACAATATTACCTGGTGCAAAGTTGCAAGACAGGCTCAGGAAGGAGGGTTAGGCATCAGGGGAATAAAGGATTGTAATGTTGCTAGCCTTTCTAAACTTTTTTGGAGAGCACTCATTAATAGGAGTCTTTATGGTGCAAATGGGTTCATAGTTTCTATTTGATGGGTGATTCAATCTTGACAGTAGCCAGCTCTTCAACTTCTTAATCCTCTGCTTGGAATAGTATCATTACAACGAGAGAGTTTATATTAAGACATGTCAAGATTAAGCTTAGGAACAGCTCCAACACTCTTACCTAGGTTGATTCATGGGTCGGCCCTTGCCCCCTTATCTCCTTTTTTGGTAGAAGAGCAATCCTTCAAATTGGAGGTAATCCTAATGATTCCTTGGCTTCATCATTATGCAATAATGAATGGATTTATTCTGAATCCTCTATTAGAAATCAAGAAATTTTGGAATTTCTAGATTCTCATAAACCCGTCCTTACCTCTGGGCGAGATACTTATGGTTGAACTGTACGAAATAAAAGACTTACATTCAAATATGTTTTGGAGAAAGCAAGATCTCATTATCCAGTTGTTTATTGGTTCAACTTGGTTTAGTACAAGCATCGACTTCCTCGTCATTCATTCTTTGCTTGGTTGGCACTTAATGAAGGGCTTCTCGCTATGGATAATCTTGTAAAGCGCGGTTTTCAAATTCCCAGCCAATGTTACTTAGGCTTAAATAAGTGTGAAACAAATACCCACCTATTTTTCTCATGTATTTTTTCCAAACAGGTTTGGAAGAACCTTCTTTCAAAGTGCAACATACATAGGGTTGTCCTAGCCTTTGATCATGAGATTCTTTGGATTTTACAGTTCATTAAATCTAACAAGCAGGTCGCCATTATTTTGAAACCCCTATTTAATGTCCTTGTCACATTTATTTGGTGAGAAAGGAATAAGCGCATCTTTGAGGACCATCAATCAACATCATCATTTAGGGTGGGCTTTGTAATACAGGCAATAGGGTGGCAAATCAACCATCTATTGTGATACTTTTTACCACCCCAAAATTTCTCGATCACACCCACTTTCGTAAGTAGGTTTGGAATTTCTAGTATGCATAGTAACACCCCAATGTTATATTTTGATAGTATAGCTCAATTGACAAGAATCTCACTATTTGACGGTGACCGTTCACCGATAAAAGTAACTGTTACTATCAACCGTTTCATTGCATTCAATTTGGCGGTAGGGATCAACAATTTAAAATTTGACAATAGAGTCCAACGATATGAATCTTCATTATTTGACAGTCGAATTTTACTGGCAGAATCGTGAATGAGAATTTGTGGTGCTAAAAACTGTCACCCTTCCAAATATTGAAGTCGCTTTGTTTGCATAAAAATTTCTGCACTAATTTGAAGTGTATTTACTCCCATTTTTCCATTGTTTTTTGGAACTCATAGAACACAACAACATTCTCAAGCAATTGAGCACCAAATATAAGTTGCAGAACAAAGAATGAAGCTGATTATAAACACCACAGAGAGATAGCATTTGAAGAAGGTGATTTTGTCTATTTAAAACTCCACACATATCGTCAACGGTCCGTCTCATGTTTTGCTCCTGCAAAGCTCTCTCCTGGAAAGGAAATGGGCTTGCAAACTGTTTGGCAAGACATGCCATATTATGTAAATCAGGAGTTGGTATGGGGACGCGAGCCCAAATTTTGTTCTGCTTGCTTTGTGTTGTGATGAGAGGAAAAGTAGTTCACCAGCTCACGTTTTAGCCAATCCACTCCTTCACACAGCCGATGGCTGTCCACTGTCCGTGTATTTTTATGAGGTTTTCCTTTAAAATTTAAGAGACTCCCATGGTACCTTATCTTATGCTCTCTCTGTTCAGAAATAGTATGTACATTTGGAAACTATTTCTATTCCAAAATACTTTGGGCATTTAACCTAGTCATGTGACTTATCCCTCCTCTCTCTTCTTTCCTCCCCAGTGCTCCCTCCGCCCCTCGACCACCCACCTCTCCTCCCACGTATGTGTTGCTATGTGTTACTTTTTGGTTTTCTAAGTTGCCATTGTCTTGAGTCAATTTCCCTTGTTGCATTTGCTATGTTACTATGTATTGCTTTATTAACTGCCTTTTAGTGAGGTAGCCTACTTTTATGCATGTGACAAATTGACAACTCTTGATGCTCTATTTAGTTTTTGCGTGAATTTTCTTGACAAGAAGACGGATTAATATTGACCGACCTTTAATACCTAATGTGTACCACTCAATGTACCTCTCTTATTGTGCCTTAATGCTAAATCTCTCTCTTAGAGACATTTTTTTAATGTATGTTTTCCATGTGCCTTATGAAAATTTTTATCTATCATTGCCAATTTGATTAACAAAAAGGGAGAATACATGTCCCACCTATGTTTTAGGTATTCATGAATACTGGTTCAATTAGCATATGCTTGGGGGGGGGGGGGGCGCATCTAAAGTGAGCTACATTAAAATTGTCTTCAAGTGTACTTCAATTTAATGTGTTTTTCTTGTATGAACAATTAGACTAGTTTTTTGTCATTCAAATTGACAAAGGGGGAGAATGTTAATGTCATATTTATTTCCCTATTTGTGATTGTCAATTTGATGACATATATGTAAGTGTATTAGAATGGTAGGGTAGTTTATGAGAGCTCACTCAATAAGTAAAAGAAGGATATTTAATATAAGAGCTACTTCAAAGATGAAAAACCCACTACAAGAAGAAAAGGCTCCACAAAGAAAGAGTCATCTCAAAGAAGAAAGGTAATCAAGGCCCACATTCAAGATACTACTTGAAGGCCCAACATGAAGACACATCAAGGGTACAAATTTTCTAGAGGCTCAACCCACAATCCTTAGATCATTCATAGTTATCCTCTAGGCCCCATAGCTAATGGATTATTTTAGTTGGGTTTAAAAATATTCTAAAAAAGATCCATTAAACAAAATGATTCATAGCCTCTTACCAATCCTACCTAAGATCTTTTAAGAGAAACCATCAAGAAAAAATTCATATATGTATGACGCTTTATGAGCTATAAGGGAAACAACCATAGATTTTAGATCCAAGGGAATTTGTTGTAATCCATAGTAATTCGGGTTGATCCGGGTTCATCCGACCATAAATCATTAATCTTATGGTCGGGTCAATCCAAACAAAGGAATCCACATCCTAACTTAAGAAGGGCTTTCTGCCTATAAATAAACTACCTTCCTTTACTTCTTGGACGTGGATTTAGACTAGCCCTTTCGGCTTAGTTTGTTTCTCCTCTTCTATAGCTAAGCTTGTGTTAGTCTATCCATCAATGGAACACCCATTTTACCCTTAAAGTTTTACCTAACTTAAGGAGGCATACTAAGTTAATTAAGTCAACCGTGGATAAACTTGGTTAATCAAGTACCATGTGTAAACGATCATGCTAGTAGGTTATTTTTCTTCCTATAGAGATACCAGATCATCCATCTAACTTGGAAGCAAGACGTTCCATTTGGCATAGGTTTCTTAGTTTTACTAAATCTATCTTTGTAGAAATCAATCCCTTGTCCAAAAATGCTTTTACAATTTCGGAGCATCAATTAGTTGATCCAATGGTGGACAATAGAAGGCAAATAGCTTGACACGAGTTCAAGCAATCGGTAGGATTTCTCGTATCCTCCCACCCCTCCCATTAATGGTATGCACTTTAATCTCTTCTACTTATATACTTTATCTTAGAGAGTGTAGTAAACCTAGGGGTTGAAACACGTACTAGGTGGCAAAAATACGGATACGGCAACACGATATGGACACTGGGACACGCCATTTTTCCAAAAAGTAGGATACAAATGGCTAATAAAAAATAATTTATATAAATTTTAAATATATTTTTGGTATTGCAACACTACATTTTTTCCTTTAAACCTTGTAAAAATTACAATTACAAACTTGTGATTATAAAATTATTTTTTGTTCATAATTTCTAGCCAGCAAGAATGCCACACAAAAAATAAATTATGCATTTGCCTGGACTCGAACCCGGGACTTTTACTTTGAAAAATAATTCACTAACCATAAGACTACAAACACCTTCATGTTAAGCTGGGCGTGAGATAAAATTATATATTTTATTACGAATACAGTAGGACTCACATGCAGCCGTGTCGTTGTCGTATTCATGTCTGATTTGTATCAGATACGGATACGGTAGCAATTTTTCCGTATCCGTGCTTCCTAGAACACGTATGTGAAAGAGTTGGGTTCTAATAACCCATAGAGAGTGAGGATTCACTCACGAGGTTGCCGGTTAGCCTATCTAGAAAACCGTAGGTGAGAGAAGGGTCTTTCACGTGAGTGTGGATTCACTCATAAGGTTTGAGATTAGCATAGGAAAAATTCTTTGTTAGAGGTTAGTTAAGAAAATATGTGTATGATGTTGTTGGTGAACTTAAAAACTTTCACTTAGTGGATGTTGGAGATTCCTTAGATTAGATGCTCTGAGAGTGGACATTCCCATCGAAGCGAGTTGCATGACGGCAAATTACTATAAATCTTTGTGTGCTTGTATATTGCATACTATTGTGATAATGATAAATTGATTGATGTTGTGTTTAACATTATCTTTTAGTAAGTAGCATGAACATTTTAGTGGTAGTCCTATTCTATCTCCCCCATCCTCTAGGACTCAATAGCTGTAACACTCAGAAAATTAGTAAATATTTTAAAACCGAAATTTTACCCTCGTAACATTTGATTTGGTCGTGTTTTGCTGTATGGGAATTAAAGTTGGTGAAAAGAGCTTTCCACCGCCACCAACTATGCGCGATTTGGAGTTCGGAGTGAAAAGATATGAGAGATTGAAATTTGTTTGTGCGGGGCTGCGATCGATCGCCATAACCAACGATCGATCGGAATATTGAACCGATCGATCGCCTATCAAAACGATCGATCGTAGTTACTGTGATTTTTTATTGTTTTGTTTCGCGTAAAGCAATCGATCGGCAATAATTGCGATCGATCGGCTGTAACACGGTAGTGTAGAACAACGCATACGACGATCGATTGCCGTATAGCCGATAAATCGTCGGTTGCGGTTTTACGATTTCTAGCTTATTTTGGGGGTGGATTTGCATGGGAAAGATACCAAATCCCAATAGGACTCAATTTGCATATCTCTAGAAGGATCTTGAGGCCTTCCCATTGGTGGGAAGTGTCCATGATATGGAAAATTAGTTTAAGAAGGGATTCTCCCCCAACTTTATATAAACCCTAGAGAGTTGGCTTGTGCTATTGTAAAACCTAACCCTAGAACGTCCAGAGACCTTTCCCCTTTTCCTTCCCACGTTCACCCACCTTCTATAAGGCTTCTTCTTGTGGGAGTTTGCAAGAACTTGGAGCGGGAGCTTTGGAGAAAGCAGAGGAGACGAGCAACGCGTAAAAAGGCGAAATCTTCGGTGAATTAAGTAGGATGGTTTTGAGTATGGTGTGGATTCTTGTGAGATGAATGAATTGTGTCATTATTTTTATGCATAGTGCATCATAATCATATGTGCATTCATGTTCCGTTTCTAGATGGGAATTCGCACCTAAAGTCTGATGCTTTATTAATTTTCCAGAGACTAGAAGTTCTGATATTGCTTGGTTGACCATGATCCACGTTGAGTTTTGTGTCTTAATGTGTGTCTTTCATTAATTATCTTATTTGGGATGTATTAATGTTTAAAACTGTGTTATATGTAATGGAACATGAGAAAGGTGTGTATTTTATTAATTCCAGATAATCCTAGGGCCTGTAATGGGTCTAGGAGGGGAGTATATGGTATGTTAATGATATATTATCATCTATAATGTGTTATTATGTGAGATAATCAAGTTTAATTAAGAGTCTTAATCTTGGCCATAACTATTTCTGTGCTAACAATTGGTAGTAAATAATTCATAATTAATTTAAATAAAATTGGAAAAATATAAAATCAGTGGGGTTAGAAACTAGACTCACGAGGATATTATCACTAAAAATTTCAGAGGTTAAGCCTTACTGTACAGAGCACAATAGCCATCGGAAAAAGACTATTGTGCAGGAGGCAGTGAGCTGAATCTGAGAGAAAATACTAAGTATGCAAATAACATCATGAAATATGATATGATAATGTCTAACGTGTCAATACCAGTAATTGGACTATATACTTATGGAATATCACAGTAAGAATTGGGTTAGAAGTAATCTAATTAGGAGGGATAATCCTTTGATCAAGAGATTTATAACTATCTACCTTGAAGCATTGATGTCGGTTTGTGATTCCACTTGGAATTCAAATCATCTAAGAATTCTTTGATTTCTTATCTTTGATATTTGTATTATAGAATTTCAATGTGTATAAGGAATTCCTATCTATGGCTGAGCATGAAAGGTATGTATTGATTATATGGTACTCCTTGAGTGAGTTGATGTTATTTGAAGTGTTTGGATTTTCTTGTTATACCAAGAGTGAATTACATGCCTTTGAGAAACTTGTTATTCTATGCTTCTCCAATTAGTGAGTTATTTGTTAGCTAAAGACCTTGACACTTCTATCCATACTCCGTGAGAGAGTCTATTCTGGTGAGAGATACCTTATGATCTGAGAGTGTTGCGACCTCTTGTCCTTTGAGATATTGCTCATATTAATTTCATGATTGTTTCTTCCACTGGAGATCTTGCGAGACTCTCCCCATGGTGGATTCATAGTATGCTCAATTAAGCCATTGCTAGATCTTGCGAGGTCACTTATATTTATGGGGTTGCGATTCCATACTGCCCGAAGGGAGGCACTATACATACGTTAAATTGTGTACATTACGGAAGGTCCTCAGTCTCCGCCCATCGTGTCCATAAGCACTGGTGGGGCCAGCATCCTAGACGCATGGCAGGGTTCCAAAGAGAGGACCCCTAGGGTGGTTCTGGTATATTATTTTAGTCACTTGCGAGTGACCAGTTCAGCGAGTAGAAATTGTAACTCCTTTCACTTTAGATGTCTGGAGCATTTGATATAATTGTTGTTCTCTCCTTACACATATGTTTGCTCGGAGTCTTATTGATGTTTTCCTATACTTGCGAGTTAGGATTGTTATTATTGACTAACCTTTCAGGTGTATAGACCTTGGTTCAGTCCAGATATTGTGGATTGTTCCCAATCCTTTATTATTCTTATTCTCTTCATAGTACTTGTTTTAATTCAGTGGGTTTTTACATCCTACCGAGTGTTTCTATGAAATATTCATGCATCCTCTGATGCAAGCGCAAATAAAAATTGAGATAAGGAAGTGCAGTAGTGGAAAGGCTGATTGCAGGCACCGAGAATAGTTTAAAGACTATTTAGTTATTTGCTTTGCTTTTATTGATGCTTATGACATTATTGACAATTGTGTGCTATAGACTTATATGTTTATTTTATTTGACTTTCTTAAATGGATTATTATTAAGTAAATTCATTTCATATTATTTATTGATGTCTGTTATTGTATTACACTGATTGCGGGCATAATCGGTTACACATCCTTTTGAGATGATTGTAATCGGTTGGAAAATCGACTGTTCGGTTGCGTGCCCGGGATCTCTACCTCGAATTGTATATAAATTGTTGGCTTCTGCACTCCGATCGAGGTATGGGATTTCGGGGCGTGACAATAGCACTTTCAATATATAGTATGGGGGTGCTCCCACATGAGTAAGGAGGGGGAAAATTGTTGAGTTTTTTCCCTCCTCATAATTTGACCCATAGTTGTTTGGGCCTCCTTCTTATGTGGAGTGGCCCACTACTTAACCCACTTTGGGGTTAAACTTAAGGTCGCTAAAACAAAGAAGATCTTTTTTATAAAAAGCCAACTTTTCTTAAAAGAGGGTTCTTTTGATAAAAGAAATGAGATGCGAAAAGACTACAACTTTGAATGAGTTTTGGAAATCAATAAAGGGGTTTATTGGAAGAAGAAGAAGGAGAAGGAAATGAAGAAAATTTGAAGTAAAATGCATTTCTCTTGTGAAAGAGAAAACTACTCATAGGTGGTTTGTAGTAATCCTTCTATCCTTATTCTTTGTATATTCCACTTAAGGGTAAGATTTCTCCTTAGCTTATAGTATTCCACCTAAGTGTCTTTGCCCTTGAATGTTATGTAATCTCTACCAAGTAGAGTGTATCTAAAGTTGCTAGTAGTGAATTTGGTATATAAACTTCGTGGATGTAATTGTTGCCTTGGCGGTGAACCACGTTAAATTTTTGTCTCCTAATTGTTCAATAAAATACTTCTTTGTTAATCTTGCTTTGTGTGTGTGGTAATTTGTGTTTGTTGGCTAACTCAAATGAGGGAAAATATGTAGCTTTTCCAACAGAGATGGGTTGCATCAAGAACCTCAGCCCCACTCCCAACGGTGGCTTTGACTTCACCATTGCCACCTTTGCCGTCCTCTCCAACATCCGCCTCAGCTACTCCATCGTCGTCAATAGAACTTGCCTCACTGTCGCCACCTTTGACCTTTTCGAATCTAACTTCACCGTTGGGCTGGCCCTGGAGATCCTCCGTCGGACCTCCTAGGTAGAGCTCCAAGCTTGGTCGTTCGTTAATTTGGAGCGGGCGCTGTTACTGTCTACGCGAATGGGTGGGCATTTTGTTCAAGGGCATGTTGATGGCATTGACGAGATCGTGTCGATGGAGCCAAAGACAGACTTGTTGTGGATAAACGTGAGGACTTTGCCATAGCTGCTCAAGTTTCTCATGCCAAAGGAGTTCATTGCCTTCGATGGGACCAGGTTGACGGTGGTGAACCTGTGCAGAAGAAGAAGAAGAAGAAGAAGTTTTTTCAATTGGGGGAGGAAGGTGCGACAGATAGGTCACGTGAGTTTCTTGTGGAGCCCACGGTCCAATAAAAATAATATTTTTTTGAAATATACACAATAATTCGGAAAGGATGGAGTATAACATTTATAAAACGAGTTCTTACTCAAATTACTAAATGAAAGGAAAGTATGAAACTCCTCCCCAAGGGGGATATTTCCCCTTCTAGTCTAGCAAATAAGCACTGAAACATTTTCACAGCCTGATTAGTCTAACTTTATAGAGAAATTATTCGTTGCACCATGCGCAGTGAGTGGGACTTGTGCCCATTTTATAGGAGCCATTGATCTTCATGATTGACAGTACCCATGCAAAGCACTTGTGCTACAACAATAGTTGTAATTTTGCTAGAGTGCACATGCTTAACAAACGCACCATCGACCTTCACCTATCAATCTTGAAGATCAATGACTCCTATAAAGTTGGCACAATTTCTAACAAGTTGCGCTCAGCGCACACAATAACTTCTCAACTTTATAAGACAAAATTCTACACGTCCCACACAACTTCGACTTGATCCCAAGGACAAAACAAAATTCATTGGACCAGGAAAACAAAAACACACTCTCGGCCGCATCCATGCCGTGCCGTCCGGCTCCCTCGCACAGCGATGCATGCCATCAGAGGCCTCGGCGTGCGCACCTGAACAGCGCCAACAGCACAGTACAGCGCTCAGACACATCAGAAGATCTCCTCAGTCCTATTTTTTGCCGCCACTACACGCCAGCACCAGCTAAACGTCCTCCTCGATTCTTCCCCTTCACCTTCCGCAGCCACCCCCTGCCAGTGCTACTTCCCTTACTATAACTCCGATCTTTATTATCTCAACAAATTTGGCCATTCAGACTTCAGAGTCCTTAGAATCCGATTAAAGGCAGAGCGCCCTTGAACATGTTATACGCATCAGCAGATATTATTAACTGAATACTAAAATTGGTACATTGAGAGGGGGGCATGCAAAATTAATTTGGTCAAGGGTTATTGGCAAATAACTAATTAAGCAAGGTTAGGGCCTTGTCAATTGGTGTTTTTCATTAATGACGTATATGGTTTATGGCTTAAACCTGATACCTGACAAGAGTCAAGTCTAGTGTCATACGCAAGGTGTGATGATGAGAGATGGGGGGGTTAACTGTTGCCAATGCTGCTGCTGCTGGGGGAGTAGGCTTCTCTGTTGGTCTTCCACGGACACTTATGAATAAAAACTGCTCATTGAAAGTGATGCCTTTGACTGCATTCTCCGGTTCTATTTACGTTTTAGATTGTAGGGTCATCTACAGACCGGCTGTGCCAACAAAAATTGTAGTAAAAAAATTGACTGTAATTATTTAATCATCTACAGAAAGAAAAGAAAAACTGATTTTCGGAAGCGTTATTCTAGACATTTATGCCACAAATTTACTTGACTGGAATTGGGATTGGTGTTCAAAATAGATCAACTTTTTTTAATGAGGGGTATCGGAGGCCTTAAGGGTTAGGATCCCAACGAAAGGGGCTTGGCAACCGGTATTTTAAAGTACCGTATCCCGCGGCCAATCCCCTATATCGAAAGAAACTTACAAGGCCTCACCCACTGTATTAATTGGATAGATTTTTTGATACAATGTAAATTTCCCCTACCTAAACCTATCCAGAAGTCAAAAGTCCAGTAAGGCTCGAAAATGGGACCTCTCTCAATAGGAACGAAGACCTACCAGCACGCCAATTGGGACAAATATGCCAAATTAGGAGTCTGGCTTTGAACTCAGGACCTTCGATTTATGTAAGCATATTATAGTCATTCAAGGCTTAGGGTCTATTTGATTAGTCTGATTAAGTGCTGAAATTGATAAGTAAGCCATAAATCAGTCATAAGCAGTTTATCAGTGTGTTTATTATAGGCTATAATTAAGTAACTGAATTAAGTGGGTTTACAAAATGGACTTAACAAAACCAGAGGGTAAAATAGGTCTGAAAAGAAGCTGGAGATGAGATACACTAGGCATGGAAGCGGGGGCAAGCCGGCGAGCAGGGCGGCATCAGCAACGGTAGGGGCGGCGGCGTGGAGCTTGGTCTCGATGAAGACGGCGTCAATGCAGTGGACGGCGAGGTAGAAGGGGGTGGCAAAGGGGAGGTAGATGGCGGAGCCGTCGGAGGAGGTGAGGGCGATGAGGACAAGGATGGCGAGGGAGACGGCGGCCAGGGGGAGGAGCCACCTTGCCCTTGCATTGTGTTTCTCTTTCATTCTCACAGTCTTTTTGCTCTGCTTTCTTCACTTTCAATGGAAGGCTACTCAAGACGCAGAGGAGGAACAAGTGGCAAGGGACGCGATAACAACTATCAGCCCCCCACTCAGATCCTCCTCCTTCTCACTCGGTGCTGCCCTCGAACCAGCCGTCCAACTATGTCTGTCACGATCAAGAGCATCATCACCAGGACTATAGCTTGACCAATGCCCCGGATACGACTGTCGCAACAATTCGGTCAAGACTGGGAGGAGCTATGCTCTGGCTCCCGAGCATCGGCCGGCGCCGGGACTGAATCCATTTTCATGGAGTCATGTTGCTAGTCATGGCATGAACCAAGAGGTCGGCTCAGACCAGGCCCAGCATAGGCCCGTTGTGGGCCCCGACGGAGGAAGAGGAAGAGGATGGGTTGTACCTCAGCCCCAACCCCAACCCCAGCCCTAGCCTCAGCCTCAGCTTAGGCCTAGGCCGCCACCTCCACCCAGCACCTTCGTCGCAGACATTGCAACTGCCAATGGTAGGATGTGGCACTAGAGAGTTGGCCGGCTGTTTGAGATAGGTGAAGGCGATTGTTTGGGATAGGTGAAGGCAGTGGCGTGATGCTGAAACAAGCACGATGTTGAATGTTGATATTTAATCTTTCCTGTTTTGTCCATGACTTCACATTAGTCTTTATATTCAGATTCAGTTTGGAAAAAATTTAGATATATGATTTTTTAGAATTCTCAATAGACTTTTCATATTCATATTCAAACCAATCAAATGGACCCATACACAAAGTACATGGATAATAAAACACACTAGGGAATTACAAATCCTTTATTTTATTTGGATTAGTAGATCCTAGTGAAGTGATTAAGCAAAACAACTCAAATTAATTACCTCGAAAACTTCATTTCACTCATGTCCAATTGTACCCCCGTGATTTATGTAATTCTTTTTTTATTCATATAATTTACTCCCTTCCTAATGGTGATAATAATTCCTTATCAAAGGGTTATATAATTCCAAATATGGCCTGACACCCGAAGAAAACGCTCTCATTTAGGGGCCGTTTGGGGCATGATTAAAAGCAGATTCAGTGGATGTTTTGCTACACTGTAGTATCCATATTTTTTCCTTATCCAGTTGAAGCACCTCAGGTCGTGTTTTAGCTGGATGGGAAAAAAACATGGATACTACAGTAGATCTGAAAAATCCACTATGGATATTTCCTTATAATCACGCCCCAGATGGCCAGTTCCTAAATTCTCCTTCTTTACCTTTCATATAAATGCTATACGGCAGTCAAACTCCCAAACCACACCTGTCCTCATAAATACCACATCCTGCGCAAATCGCAACCCGCACGCCCCCCGAATCTCCGCCGATCATCGCATTTACTCCCGCTCACGCTGACGTGTCGCCGTCAACGCCGCTCTACCCGCTGTGCCCGTGGGCTCCACCCCCTTGGTGGCCTCTCGTGTCGCACGTTACATGACACATGCATGGTGTATGTTACCACCACATTCATTCCAGGCCCTTTTTCGTCATTTCCTAATCTTAATAAAAAAATTATTAAATGAATTCCTGTCGGGCAAATCCAGGACCATCAAATCCCCTATAAATACCCCTCAAATCTCCCGTGAAGCCCCAGCCATGGCGCTCGACCTGATGCACCTCCGCAAAGACCCCTTTTCCGGCGGTGGCGCGGCCGGGGAGCTGGCAAAGACAGCGGCGGAGGTGGCCGTGCAGCCGAAGGAGTCGCATTTCCGTGGTGTGCGGAAGCGGCCGTGGGGGCGGTTCGCGGCCGAGATCCGTGACCCGTGGAAGAAGACGCGCAAGTGGCTCGGCACCTTCGACACGGCCGAGGAGGCTGCCCGCGCCTACGACGAGGCCGCCCGTAGCCTCCGCGGGCCGAAGGCCAAGACTAATTTTGCCGACCCTGTTTCGCGGTCGTTCGTCGGCGAGATCCCGGCTGTGCCGCACCTCCCGTTTAGATTCCAAGCGGCGGCGCACCCGGCGGCGTACGGAGTAGGGTTCCGGCATTTTCTGCCGCCTGCGTCGGCTGCCGCGCCGGAGTTTTTGGGGTATAGGTTTGAGGCTGTGGAGCCGGTGATACGGCGGGAGCACGAGAGGATGAGCGGCGCATCGACACAGAAGAAGCCCCTGGCCTTCGATCTCAACCTTCCTGCGCCTCTCTACTGACGGCCGCCGCGGTGCTGGCCTGACGGCAACGGCGGCGGTGTGTCCGCCTATAAGACCTTTTATCCGGCTGCCGGAGAAAATGCGGCAGGGTTGACGACGCTGTTTACTTTGCCTTTTCCTGTTTTGCCCCTATGATGTAATTCTTATTACGATTAACCCTTTTGTCCAATTACCCGTGTACAGTTTTGCAACGGAATAGAACGGATCTCATATATTTTTTTCGTTTAATTACCATATTTTATTTACCAAAGGTTTTAATTAGAAAAAAATTTAAATTGGATAGTTCTAGTATAAAAGTTGGAGTAATTTTGAACCGTTAATCAAGATTTGATGGCAATAATGATTTATATTTATGTACTTAATGAATTGACACCCATCGGATCTGACAGATGAAGACGGCTTAGTTTTTAGCTTCGAGAACAATCTCAAGTAAATTAAATTGGTCTCTTTTAACTATGTCTATAATATGTTTATAGAAGAGCCATAGCTCACACACTTCAGTGTGAGTGTAGCCCTCCAAGCCACGGGCCAAAGGGTTCGCTTACCCCTATATTAAGGGGCCGTTTGGGGCGTGATTAAAAGCAAAACATCCAGATGGGATGTTTTGCTATACTGTAGCATCTGGATATTTTATATATCCAGATATTTTATATATCCAGCTGAAACACCTCAGGATGTGTTTCAGCTGGATGTAAAAATCCACATGAATGCTACAGTAGATATCCAGAATCTAGTCTGGATGTTTTACAATAATCACGCCTCAAACGGCCCCTAACACGTGTGCCTAGTCCTACCAGCTATAAATCCAGCGGCCCGCTGCCGCTTGTAGAACCGTGCTACACTAACATTAAGGTGCAAAACCAAAGGCTGGTCTTCTTGTAACAAGATTGTGACGGCTTTGACTCTTTGTCCATGTGCAATCCCCGTGTGCAAGAAGCCCGTACCCGTGGTGCTTCTTTGGCGATGCTGTGTGCTGATTTGAAACTCATGATTTTATTATTTTTGCTAGATAAGTTAAAAGTTTACATAAATTGACTATGGGACCGTTTGGGGCATTATTATTTTTACTTTTACTATTGAAATACCTCATGACGTGTTTCAACTGAAAGTGAAAAAAATTTGAAATGAATAATGAAAGTGTATGGATGTTTCGCTTTTAATCACGCCCCAAACGCCAGTGAAGTATGCGACAGTTGTGAGTGTTGTAGTTTGATGTACAAGTCAGGGGTATTTTAGGGAGAGAACAGTGTGCTGCGGTGCGTTCGGGGCAAAAGCGAACTGTCCGGACAAAAGGACACGTGGGGTTCACTGTGGAGGTTGGCGGGCGGGGCGTGGCGGGACGAGACGGCGGAGAATCTAGCGACACGTCAGCGCCATTGAGCCGTCAGATCTGGAGCTGCTCGTTTGGCGTGACATTAAGCCGCGCGCCAAGCGGCCTAAAGGATTGTTTGACTCACACGTGCGGCTCCTGCTGGCTGAGGCGCGGGGCTCGAGGTTGACGTGTCGGTGTGAGGGTCTGTATTGCGAAGGGGGCCGCTTTTTGTTTTTATTTTTATTTTTTCTCCAAGTCCCCGGGGAATGAATGGGTTGGTTTAAAATACATTCTCTGTCCATCGAAGCCTGTCTGCATATAAATAAAATGGATCCTCTATTTTAGTCGACGGAAGAGGGAGGAGGGGGGGACTATTTTTCTTGTATGGCCCTTTTAGTCCAATATATTTAACACAATATTATTAAATGTAGACAGGTTTCATTAGACGGATCAAATGAGCTAATTGGAAATTGGTCAGTGTATTGTGTTTTTTTTTGCTACAACTGCTCAAGAAAGTAGACTACTTATGCACATGGTACCAATTGGTCTAAGGCTGCCATTGTGACTGGATTGAGACTCCTCAACAGTACTAGTCTTCTCCATTCACAGGAGAATGTCCCATACGCGGATGCGTTTTACGGGGAAGTGTATTGTGGTCATAGCCTATATAGTCATAATTTGAAGCCTATTTGCTTATTTGTTGTTTCTACAACTAGCTAAACTTGAACGGTTTTGCCATTTCGATTGCAAAGTAGATGGGTAGATGGCAGCAGTGGCCATGGTTGTTGGCTGTAATAGCCGCTTTGCGTGCATTGGAAATTAGTGATTTTGTTGAAAGAAAATAAGGGAAGGGTTCTGTACCAAAAAAAAAAGAAGTAAAGGGTGTAACTGTGCAAAACTCAAGGTGATGAAAAGTCTCATCCTGAAAAGACAGCTATATATGTAATGCTCCTCTTCTCTGAGCCGTACCTTGCATCTTAGTTCTGCGGTCAATCTCATCTCCTTCAATTATTGAATAGTGCAGGCAGGAAAGGATGAGCACAAGATCATCCATCAGCCACTAGCAAGATCAAATCAAGCGCAGCGGGACAACTCTCAAATTGTACAACGATCAAATTCATGATGGAAGTGGTGTCAAGCAAAAATAGCAGAACACATCATTTTCTTGGGGAAAGTGACATCTGTATTCAGTCCCCAACAGTCCTAATTTATAAATTAATAAATGTCACGCTTTCAAATATTAAGCTATTACTATTACTGAAGTGCTTATCTTTTTGTAAACATGTCATATACTTAAAAAGGCATAAGAGGGAATCACGTTGTCATTCACACAAATATAATAAATAGTATAAAATTATATTTTTCAAAGGATGAATTATTTATAAATAAAAAATTAAAATTAAATAATACATAGTAACTTATAATTATTTTTTGATGGTCCAAATATCATTTATTATAATATTATTAAAGTAAACTGCAATTTCAAATCTAACTACGAACTTCTTCACGAATTCACTCAATTTAGTTATTCCTTCAAGCGTTATCCTCAACTAAACCTGTATCGCATGATGCATGAGTATTCCATAAAAATATCTAATAGGATGGAAAATCGCAATAGAATATAATATTATGTTCAAAGACAATACAGTTAGTAGAAGTAAATATAACATGAATTTGCAAATATATTATTATCCATGGAAGAAATGATTCATCATAAACGTAAGGAAATTCAATCATCCGAACGAATTAATCAAACTCTATAAACATCTATAAGTGCTAAAGAGGGATTCAATTTTTGTTTTCAAATTATTGTCACTCGCAAGTGGTCAATTTACTGGGTTACCACTTGAAACCTGCCATGAGTCTAGGGTGAGGGACCCATCGGTGCTAATGGACACAATAGGTAGAGATTGGTAGGCCTTCAATGATGCATAACAATTTAAAACATACGTGTTGTGCCTCAAATGGGCAGGAGCCTCGCAAGTATACAGAGCTTTGCAAGGTCCAAAAGAATTCGGAGATCACTCCAATCTGTCACAACTTATTGAGAATACTATGATAGTTTCCCACATACATGGGCTTCACAAGTATACAGAGCCTCACAAGGTCGCTGTGGAAACTTACTCTACAGAGATGTTGCAACCATTTCGTAGGAACTGATTTAGATAATTATTATGCAAAACAGAGATGTCACAACGATCCTATGGAAACTGACTCTCTTGATTCCAACCGAGTCAGCAAGGAATGGAATTAACAGAAGCATTCAAGCAACAATGATACAGTACATGTAATTGAAATTGAATAAGAACCCCTGAAAAAGACACATTGTTTACTGCAGATCTTGACCTTAAGAGAGAGTTGCAATGCTTTAAAAACTTTTACTATTATGATTTTATAAGTATTAGGTCTTTCAAACAATTGTATAATCACATGATACTCAATTATTTACCCTTCTTACTGTTGTAGTCTATTATATGGTATATACAATTAATTACAGACATCTTGGCATAAATAAATTATTTTATTTAGTGTTAATCTTGTCTCCTTACCGTTATTTGACAACACTAGGTTACAATATTATCCAATTTAGTGATATTCAAGAAAAATATCAGAACAGAAGGGCTAGAATGACATGACTCCCGAGGATAATAAGGACAATTTCTATATTGAAGGAATTTACTAGTGAGAGTCATGTGTGTCAAGAGCATAACACAACATATGACATACATTTATGAATTTTCTAGAATTAGTTATGATCTATTTCGTACTGGTTGTCAGTGTAGGAAACAATTCTGGTCGAGACTAACAATCTGACTCGAGATCACGGCTTAATTAGGGTTTTACACAATACTTAAATAGTATTTTAATTTAGACCACTAGTAATTAACATGCTTATTTCATGGTATTATATATATATATATATATATATATATATATATATTGGCCAGGAAGTTACATGACAAAGCATGAGGGTATCTGTCGACGGTCCTTCAAATTGACAAGGTTCAGTCAATTTTAGGCATGCATCAAATTGCTTACTTTCATACATATATAATAACTTCATGAAATAAGACTACTATGACCGGACAACAAGTTCGAGTATATTAAGGTGACAATAATAAGGAAGCAACATACGATCAAGGTTCTCGTTAATATTCAATACGAGTGATGAAAATATGATTTAGGTAAATGACCGAAGTCAATTCATATAATCATGACAACAATACATATAACTTCAGCAACATTCAAGAGTTCACTCAAGAATATAGATCAACACAACATCGGTAGGAATATTATTTTATCTGACTTCGAATAGGAAAGGATATATGTACTGTAGAAAACAAGATCCTAGACGAAACTATGTAAAGCCATCCTACCTCAACTGTTGTCGAATCTTCTCATCGTTTCAGCCTCAGCTCTTGTGTCCCAACTCTTCTTTGTCGTGTCTCTGGTCGGCCAACAAATATAGGGGGACGAGAGAGAGAGAGAGAGAGAGAGAGAGAGAGAGAGAGAGAGGTCACAAAGGGTAGAAGCTAGGGCCAACTAGCACTATTATAGCACCCTCCCCTATTTGGAGTCCTACTCCAAATGGAAACCTAATCTCTTTTTCCAATTTGAGTTTATCATAAATTAGGTAAGTTGATAACAAAATGATTCTTCCAATTTAATTCCTGGCTCCATACTCAACTCTGCCCAAACCCTAGCGCCATACTTATCTTTGCTTTACCCTAGCACCAGAAACAATTGCAGTGCCAGGCTGGTCATCCAGAGTCCTAGTTAAAAAGGAAACTAGTCTAGGTTACCCATTAGGTTACACTTCTCGTAAACTTACTTCAATTAGAAAATCATGATCGCTCTCAATAAAATCATCCATCCAACACATAAAAGATTCCAAATCAATCCTAATTTCCTAATTTAGGTCGCCACAATTCTGATCCAACTCCAAGTTTCCCAATTTAAAATCTGATTAGGTCTCATAGAGTCTAAGTCGAGCAGGTTACTAACTAAAATTTTATTGTTGCAAAATTAGAGGTCGTCACACTAATACTCCCTCTCTCACACATTAGTAGCTCCATTTGAGAAATGGCATTTTTCTTCTAAATAGTAGAACCCACAACTAAGAAAATGGAAAAAGGAAAAAGCATTTTTACAAGAGCGTAAAAACTTGGTTTGAGTACAAATTAGAAAAGCTTCTCACAAACTTCATTTAACTCATCTGACAAGCTACAGTTGAGTTAAGAGAAGCTTGTGACATGCTTTTTGAAGTATATACGGGCTATTTGGGCCCTAGTATAGTTATGTGCCTCCCGTTACTTGTGCACCCAAAGTCTAATTTGCAAAACATCTCAATTACAATCTCAAAAAGAGTCTCTTATTTACAGATTCCTTCTAAAATGAATGAAGGGAATATTTTTCCCTCACTTTAGCCCTTCTTCATTCTTCTTCTTCTCTTCTCCTCAATTAGGCAATTGTGTTGGCCACAGCTAGAGTATGGAAAAGAGAAGTTAGGATAAGAAGAGGAGAAATGAGGAGAAGAAAAAGAGGGAAAGGTGGACTGCTGCCGTTGGGACCAAGACGACACTTTTGGGAGGAAGAACGGGGAATGAGAAAAGAGAAAGAAAATTTGGCTTGAGGTGTTAGTGAACATCAAGGAAATTAGTGAGGGAAGACGGGGTTTAGAGGGACATGAGTGTTTAATGGGCTTCACATAACCGTATCCTTTTGAAATACTTAAGCCAATTAAATTTAGACACACGAAGAAATTGATATGGAACAAAACATCTCCCTTTGTCCAACATTACTTGTCTAGATTAGAAACCTAAAATGAACTGATTTTAGTACATTTTGGTTTTTTAATCCATACAGGTAATTTTGGATGGATGTAGTATTACTTTTTAAATACAAGTATTAATGTGGGATGACCAGGCATGTTTTAGTAGGGTTGTCAACGGGTCGGGCTTTTGCGGGCCAGAGGTTGGCCCTGGCCCTAGCCCGACCCTAGCCCTAAGTTGACCTCTAAAATTCAGCCCGCAAGTATGATATATTGTAAACTATACATGATTTAATGCCAAAAGGAGACGACAGACATGTTTAAATACGATAATTTTTATATTTTTATTTTAGGTTGGTTCTATTGTCAAAATAAACAATAAGCATAATAAAAAAAAATTATAACAAACACCTGTAACAATCCTAATATTCACAACTAACAAACATCGATCCTAGATAATAACAACTAACAAACATCGATCCTAGATAACAACAACTAACAAACATCGATCCTAGATAGCAACAATTAACAAACAATCGATCATAGACAGCAAAAACTAAAAAACATCGATCCTAGATAGCAACAACTAACAAACATCAATCCTAAATAGCAACAACTAACAAACAATCGATCCTAGATAGCAACAATTAACAAACATCGATCCTAGATAGCAACAACTAGCACCCTAATAGTCAAGTAGTTCAAGATGCAATTCTAAAAAAATAACAATTTGAGGGAAATACCAATTTTAGAAATAGGCAGGCGAGCTCTTTCCGCAATAGGTTTTTTCCATCTCCCAACCTGTCCAACAACAATTCGAACAGTTAATCATTCACAAAAAAAACACATGCCAAACATGAGTAACAAGGAATAAATTCTAGGCTCTCACCCTCCAACTCTATGCTCTTTTGCTCTCTTAACTGTTGCTGATGGGGCAATTAATCAGCAACATTCCTCTCACTCTATTTAGCACTACTAAATAAAGGTTCCCCTCCTCCTTTCTCATTCGGGCTTGGGACCGGCAACGGCGGAGTTAAAACTTTTTTTTGAAAACTGCATTTAATAAATAATAAAAAATTTAAAAGCTAATTTGAAATACCAATTTTAGAAAACCTTTGAACATAAAAATAAAAAAACATATCTTAGCTATTTGCTATTTTGATTCCGATTATTTCACTCTTGTCACTATTAAATTCATCATTGATCAAACCCTAAAATAGGTTGACAAATTGTAATATATACTTGGTAAGTCCAAGGTCGAACCACAGGGAATGATGTAGAATTAATCTACTCCAAATTAATCTAAAAACTATTATTTTAGAATTCTCGCAATTGAATTAACTACTAATTTAAACGATGAGTAAAAATTTAATTAAAACTAATTAAAGACGGGCAAAGATAATCGATGGGAGATATCAAAGCTTCAAGGATTAATTATTTAATTAATACTCTACGTTTATTTATTTATGCAATTAGATTCAAATAATGATTTGACCTAATTGGAAGATATTGCATTCAAACTCATCATAATAATTCTCATAAATATTTGATCGAACATTCATCATTAATGAGAATAGTCTACTAATCACAGGGAATTATAAGCATCCGCCGTACCTTACATTAACGACAAATCAAATAATTATATAAATTATGACTTTATCAAAATATCGCATTCAACCAAATAAGCAATAAGTAGCTCTTTCACAGACATAAGAATACTAATCAAATAATGTCACCTCTAGCTTTGACAAAAGATTTAGCTATTCATATTCATGAGAAAAGAAATCAAATTCGGGAAAATCGCATTGGAGAAAACACTGTAGCAGTTTTACTATTCACGGTTACTGTTCATAGAATTAATGTAGCAGAAACACTGTAGCAAATCACTATTTATCGTCTTCCTCAGCCTGATCGTAGTACTGAAGCAAATTCCAGTTACTGTAGCAATTTCGAAATCAGCCAAAAATCGATTCTTTCTTCCTCCAATCAATTCCCCTCTTCTTCCTTCTTGATTTCAGGCCAAAATCCCAACGAAAACATCAAAAACACGACCCACTTTCTCCCTCTGTTTTTTTCAAAACAGCCCAAAAACAGTGCTGCCTTCTCAAAATTCTGCCCTGGTTTCGGTTTTCTCCTCTGTTTTTATAGCAGTTCGAGATGGGAGAGCCCAAACCAATCTAACTTTGTTTTAGATGAACCCGAATCGAAATCCAACACCCAATTTCAGCATTAACATGCCTCTGAGCTTCTCAAGTGGAGCACGCCTCTATTGAGCCGAGAGTCCTCTCCACTACCATCATCTTCTCTCAATCTCCTGCTTGAACACGCTGTCGATTGTCATCATCGAGCTTCCATCTTCAAGCTTCGCTGCCCACCATTCGTATAGAGCTCCTACTCCAATAAACGCTCCTCTGTTTTGCTGCTCTGTTTTGTCAAGCGGCTGAACTTCGGCTCGACTGTTCTTCTTCTTTTTTTTTTCATTTTCATTTCCAAAACCCATCGTATCGATCTCATTCGTCCGATATCATCTTGACAGTTCTTTTCCTTTCTTCACTTAAGACCAACACCTGTCTTCTCCTTAGATGACAACCAACGATCTGGATCATCTCTGCACTTGGTCCTTTCTTTTTAAATTGATTCGAGCTTTAAAAATCCGCTACAAACCTCCTAGTCGTCGGATCTTCTCAAACTTGATCTCTTTGCATATAAACCCGATTGACGCGTTTTAATCCCACGATCCGCAACTCTAACTTCTAAAAACCTACAATAATAAAATTAAACCAAAATTAGACGCATAGTAAAAATATAATTCCTTAAATTCTTTAATGCATCTAAAATAGTTAATTAGAGTAAATTAATTATTAATCCCCTAATTACTATCCTAATCACAAATAACCCATTTTATTCATGTTTTATCATAAAAATTACACTACCAAATAAGTAAATAGGGCATATAAATGTGTATATTTTACGCATATCAATCATCCAAATCATCGAAACTGCCAACAACCATCTTGGCACGTAATCATCATGAGTGCAAATTAAACATTCAACTGTCTCAGGCAAGAGAGAACTTCTGTATTGATCAAGAATACGCCCACCAGTGCTAAAAGCAGACTGTAAAGGAACAGTAGTAATAGGAACAACCAAAATGTCTTGAGCCATTGCAGCCAATATTGGGAACTTGGTTGAGTTAACTTTCCACCTAGAAAGAATGTCTAAGTCAGTGTCTTTGTTTTCTAAGCTCCCTCCAAAGTACAACTCCAGCTCAGATTTGTCGCTGTCATTATTTGCAGCATATCCTTCTTCTTCTAACCATTGCTGAATTTCTTCTTCATCATTTGAAGGAATGGCAACCTCAGTTAAGGCCTTATCCACAACTGGAGATATTTTGTTCTTATATTGATCAAACAACAATTGCATCAAAGCTATACTCCTTTCAAAACGTAGTGCCCCCAACTCTCTTCCATGTAGCTGGGCCAAATAAAATTTCAACAACTTCCTCTTGTATCTAGGATCCAAGATCAAAGCAATGTCATACGTAACAGGTATATCACTCCAATATTCATCAAATTTACTTAACATTTTGTAGGACATAGAACTGAGAAAATACTCTGTAGAAATTGTACCTCCAAGTATAACCTTTTTTATTGTAGATATTTCCTTCAAAAATAGATGAATTGCAGGATAATCAACACCACAAAATAATTTTGTTACATCATAGAACTGCTTCAAAAACTTACAAACAGTGGCGGCATTTTCCCACTCATCATCAGAAGGTTTATGTTTATAAGATGAATCTTCTTCTTCTAATCTTTTAAACACATCATAATATGGAAAAAGAGACCCTAACATTAGATATGTAGAATTCCATCTAGTGGTAACATCTAAGCTAATACCCTTTCCCACATTAATTCCCAATTCAATTATCAGCTCAGCAAACTTTTGATGACGGGAAGGGGAGGCTGTCACATATTTTACAGGCTCACGAACATGAGCAATTACATCTGAAATTTCTTTTAGTCCAACTTTCACAATAAGATTTAGCACATGGGCAGCACAACGTATATGAAAAAGAGAGCCTTCTAACTGAAGAGACCCCTTATCTTTAAGGTCCTTTATGAGATTTCTTTGAACAACATCATTGTTTGCTGCATTATCTAAAGTAATAGTAGATACTTTACAATCAATTTTCCACTTTACTAGTGTGGCTTTAATAGCATTACAAATTGCCACTCCAGTATGGCGGGATAGAATTCTAGTAAAACTAATAATCTTCTTTTGTAGATGCCAAGCCCTATCAATATAATGCGCGGTAACACAAATATAATTGAACCTTTGATTTGAAGTCCACAAATCAGAAGTAATACTAACTGTAGAAGAAAGGTTTTGGAAAACATTCATCAATGCAGCTTTCTCTTTTGTATAAATTTTTTGGCAATCCATTTTAATTGTGTTCCCAGAAACTATTTTGAATTGAGGCTGCATAAATTGACAAAAATGAATAAAATCCTTATGCGTGACAATATTAAAAGGGTATTCATGCACTATAATTGCTCTTGCAAGAGCTTCCATACAAGCTTGTTGATCAAATTTAAAAGTAGAGACTTTACTAAAAGCAGTAGTAAGGAGTGGCTGTTTATGATCCATGTTTGGTCCTCTTGGACAACTATCAAAGTGCCTTGCAAGATGAGTTGTGCCATCAGTTCCCAATCCCACAAAGGTATTCTTGCAATAATAGCAAACTGCCCCGACTCTTTTCCCATTTTCATCAAAAGTTTTCTGGAAATGATCCCAAACAAATGATCGACCCCTACTACGTTTTTTTTTCTAGTTTGCTCATTAGATGCTCCTAATTCTGAATGGAGAGCAGCAGGGCGAGTTGTAGAGCTAGGGGTTCGGGGCACAACAGGTGTGAGGGTGGGAGTTGAAGAGGCTTATTGTGTGGAAGAATTGGTTGGTGTTGAAATAGTGGAGGGTGTAGAAGAGGTGCAAGGATTGGAAGAACTAACCTGTGCAGTTGGTGATAGATGTGGGAAGGACAAAGATTCGCTACCGTGGTGAGACATATCTACTACACTAAATTCGACCAACAAGCAAATAAGAAATCAAGTACTCAGTAACAAAGAGAAGACAAGTGTTATAGGCAATTACTAAGTAAATAACAGAATCATAGATTACTAACATATGACAAATTCAAACATATGACAACAGATGACAAATTCAAACAGATGACAACAGATAACAAAGAGAAGACAAGTATTATAGGCAATTAGTGAGTAAATAACAGAATCATAGATTGCTAACATATAACATATTCAAACATATAACCAACAGATAAAAAATCTAAACAATTAGTAAGTTTAGGAGATGTTACTGTCACCGGCAGAGGAGACAGCGGCCGTTGAGGGAGAGGCTCAGAACTTGCTCAAAATCCAAGATAGAGCAGCGGCGGTCACCGGTCGGGGGAGAGTGGCGGTCGGAGGAAAGAAAGGTTGAGGGAGAGAGCGCCAGTCGGGGAGAGAGAGGTCAGGGGAGAGAGCGCCGGTCGGGGGAGAGAGAGGTCGCGGAAGAGCGGCGGTCGGGGGAGAGAGCGCCAGTTGGGCAGAGAGAGGTTAGGGGAGAGAGAGATCGGGGGAGAGTGGCAGTCGGGGAAGAGAGCGAGAGAGGTAGGGGGAGAGCGGCGGTCGGGGGAGTGTGTTCGGGTTTTTTTAGTTTTTTTTTTATATCACCCGAGTCCCCGACTCGCCCTGACCCAGCCCGACTCACCCGGCTTTCGGGTAGGGTCGGGCCTTCAGGCTTTTTCTAGCCAGGCCCGGGCCTGACCCTACCCAACCCATGGGATAGATTTTGAGGCCCCAGCCCTACCCGTGGCCTCAAAATCCAAGCCTTTACCTGCTCTTTTGCGGGTCGGGTAGGGTCAGGCCATTGGGGTATCAGGCAAAATTGACAGCCCTATGTTTTAGAAAACGTGTTTAGAACTTGTGAATGATCATAGTTGTTAGATCATTTAACATCTAATGGTTCACACCTTTGCACATGCTATGAGCACATTAATCTTTGTACATGATGTTTAAGAAAAATGTTTTGCTTACCAGCATTATGTTACCAGGAAGGCACGTGGAGGTGGAGCCCTAAAAATTTAGGTAAAGTTATAATTTTTTCCTCCATTCAGCCCTTTCTTCCTCTCTCTTGATGATGGGGCAAACCTTCCTTCCTTGATGGTGATGTTACGAACCTGATGTTTAACACTTCTTTGCACATGTAAACACTCTGTTTCTCTTTTTTTTTGGCACCATGTAAATACTGTTCATTCTCGATGCTAGCATTCACATCTGGTTTTACCCACATGTAAACATTCCGGTTTTTTTATATGATTTTTTTTTTAAATTTTTCGGTAAAATAATTTGTTTAATGTTCTTCACCCTTCGTGCCCCATTGCCACTTTCTTTAATCCTCAGTCAAACACAAGGACTTACCGTTCTGCTTTTACCGCGTGGTAAATACGGCGGGGAAAATTCCAGACCGCAATAAATCAAGGGGGCGTGCCTTTTCATATCCTGACACGAAACTCCACTCACGGGGATCCCCGACGTCGACGCGTCAGCAAAAGCCAGCAAGCCGCCGCCCCAGGCTGGTCCGGGTCGGCGCACCGCGCCACGCCGCACGGCGGCCTTTTTTCTCGTCCGCTTTTGACCGAGCTCAGCGCACGTGCGACGGCTACCCGCGGCCGACACGCCTGCCGGCTGTCGCGCTCAAATGTGTGGGGCCCACGGGTCTGATTCCCCAGCCCAGCACGCAACCCTAACTTGGCTCTCTTTTCCTTGGCATCTACGGCGACTGCCGGAATATTTCATGGCAGACATGCATGGATGTGCATGCGATGTTATGATGTCATGATTGGCATGACATGCCTCATGTGTGTTCATGATGGGTAGATGGATTCCATTTTTGACCTCTTCTGTAGGCTATGTATTATCTGGTCTCTACTTCCTGACACTGTTCTACATAGGCGTATAAGATGGGTATTGTATGTACATAAATGCAGGGACGGATCCACGTTCTAGGCTCATAGCCATGGGGTCAATTGGCTTTGGATTTTTTCCAAACCCCTTAGTTCTTCTACAGTGACCCCTAACAAGCTTCCTTCATAATTCCCAAAAAAAAAAAAAAAACTTAGGTTTTTAAGACTTAGTTAGTTTTGACCCCCGTGACTAAGAATCCTGCCTCCGCCCCTGCATAAATGGTTGTAGATGACAGCAATTATACTGAATTATGAATGAGAATCAGAATAAGTTAATATATGATGCTGGCCTTGGGCGCGCCCATGAGTTGAGATGATCTGAACTGTTGGATTAAGGTCGGACGATGTGTGAGGCAGCAGTGTTTCGAAGCCTAGCTATATTAACGTCCGCCGCCTGATTGAAATCCGACGACCCTTAGCTAATGCAAACACGTGTGAGCCCGAGTTGATATTCAGAGGCTGAAGCTTCAGCAATGGTATAGTATTAGCATTAATGTTTCAAAGTTGCTATCATAAGAAATAATGAAGGAAACATTCAAGAGAGGGGCAGAACCTCAATTAGAGTGTGGAAGAAAAGACAGAGAAATGGAGTAAAAAGATGCATTAAGGGACCATTTCTGCCATAAAAAGAAGAATTTTTAAGGCCCATTTACAAACTAGATGGCACATGTTTTGGATGTTGTTGTATGTGACACCACGTCATTGAGACTTGAGAGATTGATTAGTTAGATACGATCAACCAGTTGTGTTATATATAGAGCTAAAAGATATAGAACAAAATATAGAGAGCTAACAAGAAGCAATCTAATAAGTTAATGGAGAATCATTTTTATAAAGCATAAAGAGAGTTTGAGCGGATACAAATGGCAACAAAAGAACTATGCACATGTCTAGCACGAAAATTGAAGAAAAAAGGAACGATGTTGTTGGATGACATCTAAAAAATAAAAAGCCAGCACTTTTTCTCTTGAATCGAAAGTACTTCTGCCTTATGGGAAAATTTATGCAAAACCCTCGCTTCTTCCTTTTTTTTTTGCTATTGACGAAGCTTAGAGAAAAGCTCAAACAGAATTACAAATGTCTCTAGCTACAACTTCCCCCAAATAAACTGATAACATAAAGAAATGGCAAGTGTAACATCCCAGAAATTTACTAAGGGAATGACTTGAAATTAGGGATTATTTGGGGATAATTTTCTATGAATTTTGTGAGAATCGTGTGGCCTCAATGATACCTTAGCGGACACAGCTTCGGCATCCTAATTTCCACATTGGCAGAGCTTCGGCATCCAACTCTCATTGGTTTTCATTCCATGAGAACAACCCTTGCCTCTGGAAAGGGCCCAAATGCATTGGCGAAAATAAACTCATCGGTGACTTCCTTGACTAGCATACAGCTCACCCAAGTTACATTGTCGGGCTACCCTTTGGCTATCCGACAGTGAATTTTCCTACGTTTACTCCCAACTTTAAACGAGTATAACTTTCTCTCCTCGATTTATGCATTTTTCAAACTTTTGTGAAGGTCTTGACGAGAACTATCCATCCATACCCAATAGAGTTTTGATTCCTAACACACAACATCAGTAGGGCCCACATAGCCTTTACATTTTTTAAGGCTTCTACTTCTACTTCGCACATCAATTCAACTTAATTCCAATTATCCTTTTAACTCCAAAATGGTACATTTGGGCCATTACACTGGGTGTACCTAAGGGTGGGTAGACAGAGAACCCCTCTAGATCAAAATGTTGACCGGAAAGTTAAGGCAACATGTACATGATGTTAGTGCCTCGTGATGATAAGTAAAGGAAGTATAAGAGTGATTAAGAGTGCTGATCACCCTGGTTGAAGACAAGAACTATATGACTTCCGCGATCCGAAACAATAGGGTATAGGAGAGTACTCCGAATTTTTACGCGACCGTGGTTAGGGCTGACGTCAAGTGTGTCTAGGTACTGGTTGTAGCGTGCAGTTGTTGGTGCACAAGAGACCTATGCATGCGGTTATGCTGCTCCAATTATTTATGGCGTGCTGGGGTTGGCGGTGGAAACCATGGAATTCCCTTCGTGACCTTGTTTCACCGGGCATGGCCCCCTAGAAAGGTAGTGGAGATGATCCCCTCTAAGTGTGAAAGTCGACGAGTAGAAACTCATGATGACTTGGGAATGGGTGTTCGAGGTGTCCGTGGCCGTGTCCGCGCCGGGATGAGTTGTCCATGGATTTCGGCCACGGACACGGCCAAGGGACCTCGGACAGCCGTCTGTTCGAGGTCCGAGGAGGAGGGGCGGCGGCCGGAGGGTTAGAAGAGGAGGGGCGGCGGCCAGCGGGGTGGAAGAGGAGGGCGGCGGGGTAGAGGGGAGGATGGAGGGGCCGCGACGGGGTGGAGGCGAGGACGGAGGGGCTGCCCCAGGTCATCGACGCGGTCGCGGAGGAGGAGGGGCGGCTACCGTGTCGATGACCACCGACGACGGCCGACGGATCAAAAAAAATATTTTTTTACCTGTCTTTCGGCATGCTGTGGCTTCCGGCCGTCGCCCAAGGAAGGTGGCGGCGGGGGTGGAGGAAGGAGGAGTGGCGGCGGGGTGGAGGAGGAGGAAGGAGGGGTGGCGGCGGGGTGGAGGAGGAGGAGTGGAGGGGCGGCTGCGGCTGAGGGGAGGGGAGGGGAGGGGGTGGAAACAGCAGAGAGAGAGCGAGGGGAGGGGGTGGTGGCGGGGTGGAGGAGGAGTGGAGGGGCGGCGACGGGAAGAGAGGGAGGGGAGGGGGTGGAAACAGCAGAGAGGGGGGAGGGGAGGGGAGAGAAAGAGGGAGGGGAGGGGAGGGGGTGGTCCGGGTGGAAACAACAGAGAGGAGGGGAGGGGAGGGGAGAGAAAGAGAGAGGGGAGGGGGTGGTCCGGGTGGAAACAGCAGAGAGGAGGGGAGGGGAGGGGGTTATGGCCGTGTCCGTGTCCGTGTCGGTCGGCCTGACGGATGCGGACACGGCCATAACCCCCGCGGACAGATTTAAGCGGACACGGACAAGGACGACTTCTGTCCGTGTCCGTGTCTGTCTACGAACAGCCCTATGTGTGATTACTTGTGATCCATTGACTATGATATTTGTGAAGCCACTATTATATTTTATTGTTGGCATCCTACTGAGTCACAACCCATGTTTTCGAAAACCAAATATTTGAATGATAAATCATCATAGTTGGTAAATTAATTCGAGGAAAATAAATTCATTTCAATGACATCAAGACTGCAACTAAATGCTTTCCAGTATAACCTGTCACTTAAAAATAGTTCCATTCATAATACGTATACAAAACTCCAATCCAAGGGTATCCATATCATACAAGCTAGGGCTTTTTACATATTACCTGGCGCCAAGTTTGCTTTTTCCATATCACCTAGTTTTTCCCGTTTTATCTCATATCCCCTGGAATCTAGACTTGGAGTACCAAAAATACCCCTCTTGTATATTTATCGTGTTATTACTGTGCGAAGAGGGCGTGCTAGATACGACACGAAAAAAAGAGGGTTTCCGGCGATTTCTCTGGAGATTTCCAGAAGCGACTCCACCGGCGAGTCCTCCGACGATTTCCAGCTGCCCCCAAGGTTTTCGAAGATCTGATTAACGTCCCCCCTACTCGATTTCTCTGGCGCTCCCTGTTTGATTTCGACGACACGACTGATGGAGAGTGCGGTTTGGATGGCGATTTGTCGCGTAAAACTCCTGGGATTTCGGGGAAAAACAAGTTGAGTTTCCCCTGCGGCTCCCCGCGCCTTCGAGCAACCAGCGGAGTGTATGATTGAGGTTCGGTTTGCGGCGAGGAAGCGTTTGAAAGGCGCGTACGAGGAAATACACACATACACACCACTAAACCATGGTAAGTTAGAAAAATCCTTACTTATTTTAGTTCCAGAAGCTCAGAATTTAAGATTTCTAATTTTTAAGATGAAGCATAAAGTCGTATTATATACAACACGACTTGAGCGTTAGTCGTGTACGATGCAACACGACTATTATCATTGCCTGTGTTTCCAACACGACTGTTCTACTGACCACTCTACCTATCTCATTGCAGATGGATACAAAAGAAGATGAGTATATGGAGGAAATACCATAGGAAGAGGAGGAAGATCAGGAATTCTTCGTTGCACCTCGGGAGCGAAGACAGAGGGGCAGGAAGAGGAAGGCTCCGATGGACCGATCAGGCAAGAAAACATGCAATCCGCGACTGGCGGTTCGGACGTTTTGTCAACCGGGGGCAATGAAAAAGTGTGCGGCCCTCTTACAGCGTCACCAAAGATGTTGCCAACTGATCAGAGAAGCTGGGTTCTCTGGCATCTTTGAAGGTGAGGACGTAGTTGTTTCTCGGAACCTCATCGACCATTTGGTTAGGTATTGGGATGAGGAGGCGAAGGTCTTCAATATCAAGGGGAGAACGCTACATTTCACAGAGCAAGAAGTTGCTCTTATCACTGGATTGCCCGCTAAGGGCGAAAGAGTTGAGGTCCTTCCCTCTGTGCCACGGCAAACGGAATGTGAATTCTTCGGAAAGTACTTCACCGTAAGGAAACCGGGTATTCCACATATTGAAGAAATAATTGAGAAGCTTAGCGAGGGCGAAATGAAGATGCCAGAGGAGGACATGGCGAGGATGATCATCTGCCTCCTCATCTCCACGGTGCTGTTTCCACATAGCACGAGAGTGGTGCATCCCTCTTTCTACCCTTACATTGAAGACCTCTCAAGAATGAGCTCATACAATTGGTCTGAGGCTATTCATACGATGTTGGTTTCTGGTATAACCCACACCAGTAGACTAGTGGGTGGGAGAAGTAAAGGGCTGGGAGGTGGATACCTAAATGGCGCCTCATATGTCCTTCAGGTATGTAGTATTTGTATGTTTTTACAGTCTTCGAAAGGCTCTAAGTGTCGTGTACTATGCAACACGTCTTTTATTAATGTCGTTTATTATGCAACACGACTTTATTTATAGTCGTGTATACGACTTGATATATAGTCGTCTACTACACAACACGTCTAATTATGTAGTTGTGTTGTATACGACATGACTACATTTCTAGTCGTGTACTATTATAGTCGACTATAATAGTACACGACTTGACTGTATCTACGACTTTTACTAATGTTTTCATCTGATTACTATGCAGATTTGGTTTTTTGAGCACACAAAAATCTTCTATGCTGCGTTTGGCCCTACCAGTCCGAGGGCGAAAAGGTGGCCAGGAAGTGAGGTCCTAATTACAGAGGTGAAGATGGGTGCACAAAAGAAGCACCGTATGACCGACTATTGGAAGGGTCTATTCGATAATCTCGACGTATGGGAAGACGTCGTCGATGTCATCGTCCCCATGGCCAAAGAGGCATCTCTCATTCCTTCGCCTCCCCCAGTGGCCCCTCATCCGCGACGACATAAGACGGAGAGGCCAGAAATAAAGAGGAATCCTAAACAACCTACCCGCTCTTCCTTGAGGACGGCTGCTCAGTCTACTGCCCTGGGGCGATTGGAGGGTTCGCTTCAGGGCATACAGTCACTAATTGAGATCGCTCTGTCGTCGTATGAGGAGATGGGAAGGCCCGTCGGACCTCTGCGAGAGGTTCTTCACTGTATCAAGGCATCTGCCGCCACAGCGTCAACGCTGTTAGAGGGTCACAACTTTGAGCATCCCAAGGAGGAGAAGAGTGAAGAGCTGAAGAAGGAGACGAAGGAATCATAGAAGAAGGAGAGGATAACGAAGTCATCGGTCCATCACAATGAGGAGGCAAAGAAGCGGCCCGATGACAAGGACCACGTGAAGCAAACTCCGATGGCCATGCGCAGAAAGGAGCTGGCGCACAAGTCAGCCAGCGATTCATTGAACTGGGGTAAAGGTAAGTTGTAACACGATTATTTAATTTTTTGTGTTGCATGCAACACAACTAGCCAATTTTCGTGTCGCATGCAACACGACTAGCTAATTTTTTGTCTTGCATTCAACACGACTAGCTAATTTTTTGTGATGCATTCTACACGACTATGTTATATTTCTTGCTGCTACTAACACGAATATTGAAAATGTCATTTTAGCTCCCATAAAGCAGGCGGATGTGGAAGATAAGATTCAACGGGTAGAAAGAGATCTGCCGCGAAGTTGTTTTGAAGAAGCTCCAACCAGAATTTGACGAACACATGGAGCGTGCAGAAGAGGAGTCCCGTCCGACGTACGGCCGGGACAGATTCCCCCTGGTGTAGTGGTAAGGAGGAGAATGAGGACTGTCTCTGCGAGGGAATTGCAGAGGCTTAGGGAAGATGACCATATACGCAGAATGGCGGAGGAGAAGGCGAGGAAGAATTTGGCAGAAGATCCGAACGCCGACTCTGAAGATACCTTATCCGACCGACAAACAACCTCTATCATCGATGAGGTGATCTCTTCCCTATAGCAGTGGATATCCAAATGACCAAGGAGGATGAATGGGCAAAGGAGGAGGCGGAGAAGAAGGACGAGGATGAATTGGCAAAGGAGGAGGAGGAGAAGAAGGAGGAGGATGAGGCAACGGAGGAGGTGAAGGAGGCAACTGGTTTAACGTCATCCCAGCTCTTGACGTTGATGTCCTCCAAACCCCAGAAAAGGCTAAGCATAAAGTTGAACTCCCAGAAAACTATGGTAATTTGGAGTTATGCTTCGACATGGGGGTGTTGTTAGAGCTGGATAGAGTGGAAATATCAGGATGGATAGCCAATCCAATGAAGGCTTATCCAATCCCAACGCTATGTGATGATGACTACGCATCCCTCCTGCAAACAACAGAAATTAACACCAATGTAAGTATACATACTCGACTATTTCTAAAGTCGTATATAAAATACTCGACTATTCCTAAAGTCGTATATAACATACTCGACTATTCATAAAATCGTATATAAAGTACTCAACTTTATGCATAGTCGTGTATGTCGAAGACACGACTATTCCTAAAGTCGATTATTATTTGAATATTGCCAATTTCTGAATATGTTGTTGGTTTATACAGGTTATAGATGAATTTTTTGGTCTATTACGGGAGCGTAATGACAGAGAACGGCTGAAGTATCCGTTCAGTTTTTTTGGATGTCACGCATTCAAAGAAATATTCGACAACGTAAGTTTTTCCTGCATCACGAGCGCTAATTTCACGTTTCCAATTCGTGATTTTCTTATTCTATTGCGATTTTGCAGGAGTACATAGAAGGGGGCAATAATACAAAATTGATAAAAAAACTTGGGAGGATGCTCAAGGGATTGAACAGGAACATGTTCTACGCCTTTTTCCCAATCCGCACTGGTTCCCATTTCTGCCTCGTCTATGTACACTTCCCAGTTGGTGTATGGCGTTTCTACAACCCCCTATCTGGCAAACCCCAGTTGTATCCACATCACAGGGTCGCAGCTGAGAAATTCATGAACTTTATGAACATTGTCATGGCACACACACTGGGACTCATCCGTTGCATCGACTGGAAGATGACTCAGATCGCCAAAGTGCCCTGCCAAGAGAACTCAAAAGACTGTGGCATCTTCATCATGATGTACGTGGCGCACTTGGCGTCCAATGTCAACCCACCTGAGTTTGATCAGTCGCCCAATAATTGCTGCAACTATGATTCGCGGTGTTATCGACAGCGAGCTTGACGACGATTCAATCGAAAAGCAAAATCAGGCTGTCACAATTGCGGGGTTTTTGAGGATGTCGGATGAAGACTAATATTCTTTTTCGAGCTTTTTTTGTACATGTATAATATTACAGTTGACACTTTTTTGTGGTTTTCTGAATCTTCTTCCATGTACATACAGTATGCTTTCAATAAATTCAAATTCATTTTTTTCATGTCTACAGTGTATTGGAAAGCCGCTTAGTGTCGACTCTTATGAAACACGACATCTGATATAGTCGTGTTGTATCATATACGACTAGCTATATAGTCATCTTGTATCATATACGACTATCTATATAGTCGTGTTGCATAAGACATGACTGTATTATTAGTCGTATAATATTGTAGTCGACAATTATATTCCTCTTATGTCGACTCTGCGCTGACTATGATGGAGTCTACTTTATTTTTCTGTCATGTACGTGACGAAACAAAGAATGATCGGCGTCTTTCAACGACGGGAGGGCGCTTATACAACACGACACTTATGCAACACGACACTTGCATTCAAAGAAATATTCGACTACATGCATACATTGCGGTAGAGTAATCTTTGTTATACATGAATTTGTGATCGACCTAAGTGAAGAAGGGTAGGGCCTTAGGTAAGCCAGAGGGTCGTCTCGGCGCTGAATCATCCGTTTCCAGATTGCCTTGTTGCGGGAGTCTTCGATATCTGAGCTTCCTTGCTTCTTTCGTAACCGTTGGGTTAGTACACCTTTTACGGTTATGACCAACTTGTCGACAGTTGCCACATCTCACCCTCAACCTCTCCGGCAGGTCAGACTGTGACTCGATTCTCTTTGTCTGTCTCCTACCCCTCTTTGGAGCATCGAGCATGGGCGGTTCGCATTTGAATAAAACCGCGTAATCCCCCCACTGAATCCTGTCTAAAGTAGGGAAAACTACTTCTTCATACGTTGTGCGGTACAGACATGCATGGTACCACTTTTCACAATATTCCACCGGGTCGAAACTCCTCTCATCAATACATGCAATGGCGTGCTTGCAAGGAAGTCCCATGCTCTGGAAGAACCCACATGTGCAGGTTCTCTTCGTTAGGTCAACAACATCCTGAGGAAAAAATATGACAACAACATGAATAGTCTTGTTGTGAAATAGTTTTCTTATTTTAATAGTCGTGTCGTCGCTAAGACGACTATATCACTAGTCGTGTCGTGGCTAACATGACTATATCATTAGTCGTATAGTCGACAACACGACTATATCATTAGTCGTGTATCGCATGACACGACTATTCCAGAATTGAATTATCAGAAACCATTGCGGAATGAATTCTTACCACATGGTATAAAGATGTGACTTCAAACTGCCATAATGATAGCGGTTGCACTCTAATTGTTCCAGCACTCTTATTCCTCATTTCGTTGATATGATTGTGTGCATACTTGGTTAATGGTGTCGTTAGCCGTTCTGCTTCCATGCGGCGTCTCTCGAAATGGGAGGTCGTGGTCGCACGAGTTTGCTCGATCAATCGAGTTATTGGCCAAAATCTAGCCTTCAATAGCATATTATTTGCACTTTCTGATATGCTTGATGTGAGAGTGCCATATCTTTTACCCGGATATTCCACATTAGCCCAATTTCTTTTATTGATCTTCTGAACATATTTCCATGCGTCCTCATTGTGGTCCTTCATCTTGTGCATGATTTCATCAAATTCTATTCTCCGGAAGCATTTTGCAGCTCGGAATAGAAGGTCTTTCAAGTATTTATCCTTCCATTGATTAAGCATATTGGCGGCCATATGCCTTAGGCAAAACCCATGGTGAGCCTCAGGAAATACATCAGCAACCGCTCTCAGAAGTCCCTTCTGTCTATCCGAGACAATTGTATCCAGAGACGCCGGGGGGTCCGTAAAGAGGGTGGATTTGAGTAGGCTGAGAAACCACTTCCTGCAAGGCAGCAATCAGAGTGAAAGCAGATTCAAGAAGAGATAGGGGGTACACAGTCGTATACGAAACAACACGACTGTATGAGTAGTCATGTTGCTCGAAGACACGACTACTCATACAATCTTCTTAGCATACGTACCACGAATTTATAGTCTCTTTGTCAACAACTGCAAATGCAACGCACATTAATTGTTGGTTCCCGTCGACTGTTGTTGCAACCAATAACACTCCGGGGTACTTTCCTTTCAGGAATGTTCCATCAACAGTGAGCAGCGGCCTAAGTGATCTTCGGAATGCTCTTGCGACCGGGCCGAAGATCCAAAAGACACGTCTGAACTCGTATCCGGCTTCCTCATTTTCAATTTCCAGAATATCACAACATCTTTCAATCACCACATATGTACCTGGGTTAGACCGCTCTAATTCCTGATATGCGTCTTTCGGGTTGCCATCAATCAATCGTATCAATTCCTCTTTCGCCCTCTATGCTCTTTGATAGTTCACTTTGACACCCCAATGTTTCTCAATGTACTGTTGGATATTAGCCGTTTTTATGGAGTTTGAATCCTTGTGTAGGCCATGATACTTCCGTGCAATCCATAGGTGTGAGGCCAATGGATGATCTTTAGAACTTATCAAAATGTCGCATGTATACCTTCCTTCACTCCTTGTTATGGTGACTCCGTCAACTAGATTCGAAGCCCGTATGTACCACTTGCACCCTGTAATCTTGCACTTTGCAGCAAAGGTGTCCTTGTTCTCGTCTGCCACTTTGAACATGAATTTCCTCTTGATTGCCAAATCAGTAAGAACCATTTTGAACTGTTTTATACTTTCGAAACCAGCCCCTAAGGCAAGTTGTGCCTCATAGTCGTCTCCTTGCAAACTGCCGGTCAACATCGTCTCCTCCTCTTATTTTTTTTGCAGGACCGGCCTGCGGTGAATAGGTACCCCAATCCCAACCACCTTCACCATCAATATTGTTGTACTCATTGTCGTCCAAGTCTTGTGCCCCCGACGCGACAGATTTTCCTTTAGAAGTGGATGCTCTCGCTGCTTGTTGGAGTTCTATACCTGACACAGAGTGGTCTCCTCCCGTGGGATGCGGCCCGAGAAAAACTGGTAGTGTGAGAGGCTCATCCCAGTCATCTGCAGACCACGATAATTGTTCATCGTCAAATAATTCTTCTTCATCTGCATCTTCATCTTCGTCTTCATTTTCATCCTCGTCTTGATCCTCATCTTCATCTTCACCATTGAACCCATTGATTTGAAATTGGTTATCGACTTCATTCAAAAATTCTTCCTTTATATTTTTAGGGTTACCATCTCCCAATCTGCGAGAACAACATTGTAAGAATCGCATGCATATTATACAAAAACGTCTAAACGTCTTGATTATTTAGTCGTGTTGTCGACAACACGACTTCAATTCCAGTCGTATTGTACAATACGACTGTAATTCTAGTCGCATTATATACAACACGACTTGAATTCCAGTCGTGTCGTATGCAACACGACTTTAAGATATGTCCACTCGTTAATTTCACCCCTTACCTCACAGTTTCAAGTGAACAATTTTCATCTTTTCCTCCTTCAACTGCTGGTGCAGGTGACTTATTCCCCGGGCTGGACAGCCTCTCCTGTGGTGTCTTACTGGCTGGCCTCCCATTTGGAGGCATTGAATTCTCGCCGTCCTTATCCACAGTGGAAACCATTTTCTTATTGGCAATGGACTTCTCCGTGTTGTTATTTCCAGCAGAAGTCCACTCCACGTATAGATCGAGTGGTCCATCTGTGCATTGCCTCTTGTTGTGAAGGACGAATATTGTCTTCACGTCTTCATTGTCTTCAAGGACGTATCAGGTTCCATAATGAACAAGATATGACAAAGACAATGTACCGGATGGAGACTTCAGCGGTAATCTTTCTTCCACTTGTTGCAACAGTCCCATGTACTTTACTTGTGTATCAATAGACACGAGCTTCAGTTTCCCGCCCACATACCCATCAGAATTTGTGAACATTCTATCGTAGTGTAAGCACAAAGGTATCAAATCCATCCTTACCTGGCATTACAATAACGAAATGAATAAATAAACCTTGATTGAAAATAGTCGTGTAATAGTCGTGTTGTAAAATATACGACTATTGTTATTGTCGTGTTAGGGAATACACGACAGTAGGAAAAAGTAGAAAACTCTGCAAATTTTCTACTTTCATCTCTCGATCATATTTACATTATACCAAACGTTGAATTTCAAGTTGACGTACCGTTTTTGAATGGACGATTACTCTTTGGCAGTTGTGTTTGCGTATCAACTGCTTTCCCGCTCTTTTTTCGTGTTTTGGTAGCAAGATAACTTTTCCTGGTTTGGACGGCGCCGGCGCCGGCGACGTTATGGCCGGAGCTGCTGCATGGAACTTCTCCGAAACACCTTCTTCTCCGGACCGGCTTTTCCTTATTCTCCGGAACGCCTTCTCAAAAAATTGCAAAAACCCCTGCTGCCGTATATAGAAGACAAGGGTATTTTGGGTAGCTTCTAGGTCATATGAAAGGAACTATCTTTTTCCAGGCGATATGATAAAACCAAACCTGGCACCAGGTAATATGTAAAAAGCCCTCAAGCTAGAATTAAATGTAAATGTTAGAGTAAATACATTGACTACCACTATTATAACAATACTCGTTATTGTGGATCTACTTAAAGCCATCCTCCATAGTAGACCTCATGAGTTCATATCCAAAGCTACTGTTTGAATACTTGCATCACGAGGATGCATGAGTATAAAAATACTTGTAGTACAAAGTCTATGCATAAAACAAAACCATATATAATGCATCAATTGTAGCAAAAAAGCATAACAATTATACAACATACTATACACATTCACCAACACCATACTACAATCATCATGAGAGATCCCACTACAAGTCCCTCTCATAAGTACTCCCTGCCCTATATGTCGAGAGAAGTAATAGTGTCTAATGTGCCTCTTCCGCACACTACATCTGCCACAAAGGTATAACAATTCAGCCTCATAAGGGCTTCCACCCACTCAACCTCTGTAAGGGCTTCGTGTAGTCATCCTCCTGTAGGGTATCCTTAGCTTCTCTGGGCTGATCACCCTTCATCCGCCAATAGAACCTCTTTAATGCTCATTCATGCACAACTACATACAATCATCTAAGCAGTACTCTTATGATAAACATACCTCATAACCCTTGAGCATAATACTTTATGATCTATGCATTATATGCATCACAAACACTATATGCCTCAATCCACACCCTTTATCTACCAACTAACATCACCTATCAATAATAGGTCAACAATAGTTCCATTGCCCAACTTAGGCAATAACCATCCTTAACTATTTTTAGTAGTCAGGATCTTCCCTATTCTCAATTACTTAGGAATTCTTCAAGGTATTCTTTAAACTCTATAAATGCTAGGTTCAAGTGGTAATTCTCTTGACCTGTGCAGGAGTACTTTACTTTACCAACATCCTTTGATCCTTCATAACATGTGTATGTATGTACGTGCTTCAACTAGGGAGGAATCCATATGATACATTAATAATTACCCTATCGGATAAGCCATCGACTAATCGACAATTTACAACTTATAACCCTTTAAGTTACTGCTCAACTGAACTCCAGCCTCAAAGGAGCATCTAACCATTCTACTCACTAACACATCATCTTTTAATCTTACATAAAACCCCATTTGTCTAATCATCACCCATAACATCCTTAACTCATTCTCATGTTCACAATTTATATCTCATTATCTTCACACGTTCCCCTTGACCCTTCACATCCAAAACCTAATGATCACAACTTTATTATTTACATAGTCCTACACTAAACTATCGGTGGACTCATCGGCTACCCAAAGGGTGACTGATAGTTTGCCGACAATTTAACCTTATATTAATTTTACTACGATTCAACTCCAATGATTATCATAACCATTACAGTAGCACATACAATTCATATCAATATCAGAGACCCAGCTTCATGCATCTTTCTCCTCTATTTCTTCTCAAAATCACATTCACGTGCATATGCTACATATACCATCATAATCTCAAACTAAATCCACTTAATTCCATATCAAAACCATGAATTCAATCATACTTTAACATTATAATAATATAGAACTACATATAGATTTTGATCCCACATGATTCCACTTTTCTTCTTGTACCAATTCCATCATTATGCATATTTCAACTTTTCAGCTAAGTATCCTTAGCCTTCTTGACAAGCCCTCATGGATTTCCTTTTCCTTAACCTCTTTGGCCTCTAGTGTAATATCCCAAATTACTAACTAAGAATTGAGATGATTATTAAGCATGTGTGTACCTTATAGACAATTAAGTGGATATTTAAAGGTTGATTAGTCACGTAGAAGATGTGACAACATGACTCATGCATTGATTAAGCCGCAAGTGAACCGAGAATGATCATAGTGCACAAAATGACCCAAAACACTATTTTTCAAACATCTTCTAGAGTACTTGAAATTTATGATAAAATTATATATCATTTTGAAGTTCTCGGAAAGATAAATCCAACAATACCAATTTTGTGCAATTCTAAGTTTGGATTTAAAAGTTACTGAAATCACAAGTTTATGTTAAAATGGAAATTAAAAGACAACTCTTAGCTTCAAGTCAATTGTCGTAGAATACACATAAATGACTGAAATTAGGAAGCCTTATGCTTATCTTAAACCCAAAGTACAAATACTCTATTTTTGTCTAGTGAAGGACTAATTGGACTCTCTAAAAACCTAAGATGGAGAAGAGGTCGCCAGAAGTTGGAGAGAAGGAGTGCTTTACTATGATTGAGGCAGGATTCGTTCAACCTAAATTTAAAACTTCAATTTTAGCATGAAAGTTAGTTGTTTTGATGATGTCACACCCCAAAATTCCTGACCTCGATCGGAATGCGGAAGCCTTTAAGTAAACCAATCAAAAGCCGAGATAGGAACCTTGGGACGCGACCGAATACTCGATTACTTGGATCAATTACATCGTCACGAAAGAACGTGCAATCGACATCACCAGGAACTCATAACAAAACTCAGAAATTAAGAACTAAGAAATTCTTCATCCAATTTCAAATAACATTGTCAATGTAGCAAATGATTTCTACTTAAATTATTACAGCAGAATAAATAAAACTGTCAAATAAACAAGCATCAATTCAGGGCACACACTAGCCAACACTAAAAGAGTTCTAGCAAAAGAAATCAAGCAAAAAAAGTAATTCTTCAAAAATGTCTTTCACGCATCCGCTCCACCTTTTTCGAGCTGCAAAGTCCTTACTGATCTTTAAAGCCTGCATCAGAGGATGCATGAGTATTTCATAGAAATACCCAGTATGATGTAAAAACCCACCAGGAAGACAAAATAGGATATAATGAATATATCACTCAGATAATCAAGAACATGCTCTCTGAAAGACTAATCAAAGGTTTACATTACCTGAACAGAAAGGATAAATAATAACAGTCCCAAAGCACAAATGTAGGGAAGAATAATCTCAATATGAACAGCAGACGATGGCGATGACATAAGCTCATGGCGAAACCAAGGTGGGGCCGACGGTTGGGTTCGAGAGAGAGGTCGAAGCAACGACGGCCATGGTGAAGAGGTAGCAACAGCAGAAACCTTGACTGCGAGGATGAACAGCAGACGCAAGGAGAAGCTCTTGATTTGGAAAGTTAGCGAGGGGAGGCCGAATTGGGAAGGTAGCGAGCCATCAAGGCAAATCAAACTTAGGATATGTCTAATAATGGTAAGAAATCAATTCTCAATTCAATTGGAGATGACATAAGGGCCAATTTTGGTTCTGATTTAGAAAATTGCATTTTTGGGTGATTTCGGCCCTGTTTTGAAGAGGAAAGATCGGATTTTTCTTACAAATATGGACAAAATTCGAATGGAAAGTTGGACGGATTTAGAAGACTTAATGGCAGCAATTGGAAATTTCACTTTCTACACGAGATTAATTTTGGAAAAGGTTCTGATTTTAGAAGAACAGAAGACAGTCTTGCAGTCGATATAAACAGGACAAACCACTCGAGAAGACGACCAGAAAGTTCCTTCTTGCAATTTTTTTATAGTTTCAAATTTTTATTTCAGTTTTCTTTTGTTTCATTCTGTTTCATCTTAGCTGCTGTATTAGATTGAAGTTGTATCAATTTGCTTGGAACTGTTGCTCGAGACAGGCGATCGAGAGCAGCTTTCATTTTCATTTCAATTTTTTTTAATTTTAATTTCAGTTTTAGTAATTTTATTTACCACTTGTATAATTTAATTTCAATTGTAATTCCGGAGATTCAATTGCAAGGAGTGACACTTTGTGGCTGATTCAAAGGAAGATCAAAGTTGACATTTTTATTTATTTCTTCAAGTCAAGTAAGTTAATTTTTTTATTCCAATGAGTTTAATAATGAATTTTGGATGTGATTTAGTTAATATGCTTGGCTAAATCAGTTGCTAAGGCTAGGATGAGGCTGTAGTGATTGTAGAGAATGCCTGACCGGTGAAAAGTTGATATTTTTCTCAGACTTGTGCGATAATGTTTATGCGTTCTTATTTTAATTGCTTAGTTAATTCCGGATATAGTATCAATCATGCTTTTGCTATCATTTTGGGATTGCTATTACTAATGCATGCTTGTTTTAATTGGTTAAATAACAAATTGGATACTAGTTGTGATTCTCTCGTAAGTGGATACATCTAGTGATTTGAGTTGTTAATTTAAATAGCATGAAGAATGCAAATTATGTATGAATATTTGTGCGTTAAAGTAAGATCTTCCGTAACAACGTGAATATGATTCTAGATTGTTACGAGTATTTTGAAGAATTATAAATAATTGAAAGTTTAGGGTTCTCTATAATTTACTGCATGCCGATTCCAAAGCCTTAGTATTTTGTGAATTTGATAAAGTTCAGATTTTTATTTCGTTAATTGATTTTATTAGTGTTAGTTAGTTAATCAATTTCTCTAAATTTCATAATTTATTCAAGGGTTTAGTTAGGGTTTGATTAGATTTTTGCCATACAAGTCCATGTGGGTTCGACCTCATAAAATTGTGTGACTGTACTCTAAATATGATTCGTACACTTGCGAGTAAAATTAAAAGATTAATTAAAACAACAACTAACCATCGTCTCTGTCTCATATTCAAATCCTTTTGAGAAAAGATATACTTCAAACTCTTGTGATCCGTGAATACTTCAAAAGTTTCTCCATACAAGTAGTGTCTCCAGATCTTTAGTGCAAACACCACTGGTGCTATCTCCAAATCATGTGTCGGATAATTTTGCTCATGAATCTTCAGTTGTCGAGATGCGTACGCCACTACATGCCCGTGCTGCATTAGTACACATCCTAATCCACACTTAGAGGCATCGCTATAGATGAAAAAACCTCCTGCTCCCGATGGCAAAGTTAATATCGGTGCTGAAGTCAACTTTCTCTTCAACTCCTTGAAACTTTTATCACATGCATCATCCCACACAAACTTTACTCCTTTCCAAGTTAGTTTAGTCATTGGCAATGCCAAACTTGAAAATCCTTCTATAAACCTTTGATAGTATCCTGCCAATTCTAAGAAATTCCGAATTTCTATAACATTCCTCGGTTGTCCCCAATTCAGCATTGCTTCCACCTTCGCTGGATCCACTGATACTCCATCTTTAGATATCAGATGTCCAAGAAAATTTACTCTATCCAACCAAAACTCACACTTGCTGAACTTGGCATATATCTGATTGTTTTCCAAAATCTGCAACACTTGAGCTAAGTGTCTTATGTGTTCCTCCCAGCTAGTTGAATACACCAAGATGTCATCCACAAATACTATTACGAATCGATCCAACAGGTCAACAAAAATCCTGTTCATCATATCCATGAATGCTGCTAGTGCATTCATCAATCCAAACGGCATTACCAAAAATTCGTAGTGTCCATATCTCATTCTGAATGCAGCCTTGGATATGTCATCCTCCTTAATCCGCAATTGATGGTAACCCGATCTCAGATCAATCCTTGAGAAAACTTTTGCCGATTGTAATTGATCAAAAAGATCATCGATCCCGGGCAATGGATACTTATTCTTCACTATGACTTGATTCAACAACTGATAGTCGATACACAACCTCATTGTTCCATCCTTCTTTTTCACAAATAAAACTAGTGCACCCCACGGTGACACACTAGGTCGAATAAGTCGCTTATCCAACAGTTCCTGCAATTGCTCATTCAACTCTTTCAACTCCATAGGTGCCATTCGGTATGACGCTTTTGATATAGGTACTGTCCCAGGTATCAAATCAATAGTAAACTCAATTTCTCTTTTCTGTGGCAAACCAGGCAACTCCTCGGGAAAGACATCTGGAAAATGTCGCACTACCTCAATTTCCTCAATCTTTGGGGTAGACGTTTCTAAGGGTAACACATTTGCTAAAAAGGCACTACCTCCTTTAGCTATAAGTTTTCGAGCTTTTAAGGCTGATATAATAAAATTCTCCTTTCTTGCTCGTATCCCCTGGAAAATCAACTCTTTCTCGCCGGGAATTCTAAAGTAGACCTTCTTCTTACTACAATCTACATTTGCCCCGTACTTGGCTAACCAGTTCATTCGTAGGTCCATATTCCAAACCGCAGGGAACCATGAATTCTCTTCGAGACTCTGTGTCAGGCATGGCTGATGGAAGTTAAATGAAGAAAGTAGAAATATCGGGGTTACTTTCACAAGAGAATAGGTCATAAAAGAATGTAGCATAGATAATTCCACAAGAGAATAGATCATGAAAGAATGTAGCATAGATAATTCCACTAGAGAATAAATCATGAAAGAATGTAGCATAGACAATTCCATAAGAGAATAGATTATATGAGGAATAATAGATCGAGGTATAGGGTAGAACCCCCTTGAAGTATGAAGAATGCATGAGAAGAGGTAGAGAAAAAGTCTCAAAAACCTCAAGAAGTATAGGGGAGATCTAAGTGTCATAAAATGCATAGTTGGCGATATAATTGTAATAATTAAACAGATGTGTTGAATATTACTGTGTTAATATAACAATGATATCACATGCAAATTACTATTGGTAGGGTGATTCTAAATGCTCCAAGAAAATATGATCCAAGATGACTTGAATCATTTCCTAAGATCTCATAATAAGATCTTGAACCCCTTTCTAAGAAAGGAGAGGAAGAATAATCAAGAACACTCAAGGCTCTCTCATGATTACAAGGAAAAGAATAAGGTTAAGAGGTTTTGGGGAGAGATCTTTCACCCATTTCTCCCAAGAGATGAGTATTTATAGATGGAGAGATAGGTGTGTATCAACCCATACACGGGTAGATACCTCATATCAACCCATCCATGAGTGGTTCCCTCATGATTGTTGTGGGTTGGGTCATATTAACCCATTTGTGGGTGGAACATTTACAAAAACACATCCATTGTTGGATTCTTTATATGCATCTATCCACGGGTGGGTTCTCCCTATATCCACCCATCCATGGTTTGATTTATTTATAGAGGTTCAAACAAACTAGAGAATTTTCCTAGATGGACATTACCTAGAGCAATAGATCTTGCAAACCAAGAGGAGAGGGTTTAATGATGTGTCGCCATAAGTTTTGAACCTTTGAGCCTGACCCTTGTTATCTTCACTTTTCATTCCAAGTGATTTGCCTTGAGCACACATCTTTGAGTCTTGTCCATTGATGTACGTCTTCTTTATTCTTGTGCCTAATATAAGACTCAACTAAGTTTTGTACAAAAATGTCAACACAAGAAAGAGGTATACATTTTTACAAATGTGACACTAACAGGTTGATGACTAGTGATGGGTTATACTTAATTACACAGTCCATGACCATGAAATAGTATAGCGTGGATGGGTCGTACTAGGTTGAGATAGTCCATGCCATAATGAGTTAACCATTATCATTTTCAGTGATTCCAACTGTTTAGTTAGGAGTCATTCTATTCACGCACATGTTTGTGTCTTGATCAAAAGTAGGAAGCTTAGTTACAACCTAATGGTGGATTCATATGCCCTAGCCATTCTATCAACCTACCTCTCTTCATTTTTTTATTATTGCTTTGGTGTTGTCTTAGTGTAAAAACCCAATCTTTATCTAGGATTTGGTAAATAGTCACCATCTCTATGGTTTGACAACCCTTAAATACTCATGCTAGTACAATTGCCTTGCACTTGCAAGGGTTTTAAATATAAAATAATTAATTATCCACTAGTAGCACTTGTTGTTTATAAGCATTATCTAGTTCCACACTTTCATCCACAGTATCACAAGCTATTCGTAAGTATTAAAATGTCTTGGATTCAATCTACTATTTACTATCACTGTAGGAATCCTTTGGTATATTCCAAGAGGTAACACTCCTCATATTAATAGGTATTCTAATTGATCTATGCAAGAGCTATATGCCCAATCACTCTCATAGGTTCCATTAATCCTATGCACATTGGTACATATCTTGATGTAGGATTAGAATCTCATAATCTTGCTATAGTTATCATTGAATCAACTTGAATATGGCAGAGGGGGGGGGGGGGTTTGAAATCTATGGGGGACATCAAAACTTTACCCCCGACACAAGATTGTATCGATGAACAAGTGTTGATGGCTCAAACAATTGAAGAATAATGAAATAATTATTAGTTCTTTACTATAGTTATGGTCGAGCTGTAATATAATGTATGGAGAATACAATAGAGAATAATGCAAAATTTATATTTTGAGAACCATCGACAAAACCCATGGAAACACAGTTGTGCCAATGGTAGGTCGTCGATGGGTATCACTATAGAACAGTTTGAAATTCAATGAGGAATAGCTCTAGGGTTATACTACCTAGCAACTAAAAGGAAGTACATATGGTTAAAAGAGAACCAGTAAAATAAGAATGAAGAAAGAATCAACACTAAGAATTGAAGTATTTCTTGCAGTAAATTCTAGCATAATTATGCAAGGAGTAACTCAATTCTTACTTGGATTGTTTCTTTATTCTTTTTCTATTGGCCCCCTTTTAACTATAAATACTTCATCTTATTTTTCCTAATTTCACTATTTCTTTTTATAGTGTAGGTTATGACATCTTAGTCATGTCTAAATACATTAGTTCATTATCCTCATTTTATGGTTCTAAGATAATTTCACTATTTCTTTTTATAGTGTAGGTTATGACACCTTAGTCGTGTCTAAGTACATTAGTTCATTATCCTCATTTTATGGTTCTAAGACAATTCCCTTATCACAGTGTTATGTTAGTTGATAGGTATTATAACCTTAGAATTATTTCTCATTCAATATCTAATTGTTCTATAGTAATACCCAACGGCAATTTACTATCGACACAACTGTGTGTCTATGGGTTTTGTCGATGGTTCTCAGAACAAAAATTTTGCATTCCTCTCTGGTATTTTCTTCATACATGCATACTACCATAGATATAGTAAAACACTGATATTCATTTCATTATTGTTCTATTGTTTGAGTCATCGACACAAATCTGGTGTCAGTGGTGAAGTGTAGATGCCCCTACGTATTCCATATATGTCGTATTCAATTTGATTATAATCCATTTCAATTCATGCAAAGATGGTTTCTTTAGCATAACAACAATCCTATAAAATCATTTGATCTATTACGGTATGAATTACTATTGAATTTTCCATGATTCTTTAAAGATACTATCACATGAATTCATATAAACATAGCATAATTCTACAAAACACTTCTTACTTTTCATCCCTTCCTGTCTAACCTCGTCCTACCATGTACCTCAGATTGGTTTTGCTCAATTGATCATCATAATTCAGATATATATCCATTTATGGACCAATTCATAAAAAATCAGTATAAACAATCCTTATATCATGCTAATCAACATCATATGCATAAACTTCTAGACATGTATTCAACAATCATACTACATCATATCAGCAAGTTTTTATGCTTAAATATAAGGTTGATTTGAGGTTAAGCGAATCCTACCTTAATTCTGACGAGTTAAAGCCGACAATCCAAGTTTTCTTCATCAATTCATCAAGCCCTAGCCAGCATCTCTTTCATGCTATCAAAAGCCTATAAAAGACTCCTAATGTTCGTGCACAAAACCCTAAGAAGACCCCTTTTATAGTCTTCAAAAGAAACCCAAACCGCAAGTAGCAAAAATTGCCAAAATGCCACTACCACTAGCAAATCTTGTAATGGCCATACCTCTTGATCCCGAACTTGAAATCGTGCGATATTGATGTCATTGGAACCATATTTTTGATGGATTCAAAATGATATATTATTCTATACATAAATACTCTCAAAATTAGGAGATATTCCAAAAATAAGGTTATAGTTTTCTTTATGTACTAATGGCATTTTCAATTGATTTTGTGACTTGGCCAATATCATTACTTCTCCATTAAGGCCCAATAACATGTAAATACCCATTTTTTAAGTCCAATAAATGAGGCCCATGGAATAAGCAACTTGTTAATAATATGGGATATTACATTTTCAGCTTAAGTCTAAGCTCCATCTCCCTCGAAAACTCACTAAATCACAACTCTCATTCAGACGCTCTAGCCTTTGGACTTGAGAATATGCATTTAGGGTTTGACCCAAGGCTTATATATCCCAATTCACGGCTTTTAAATTTATTTAAAATTTGCTACCCCAGCTTATACAGTGTCGATTACCTCTTCGACTAAATGACAACTATCCCGGAACTGCCGATGACCTCATCGTTGATTGATAGCTATCTAACAGTACACTATTTTCCAATTTCTAATCTTTTTAATCCCAATTAGGGAATCTTAATCGTAATTGGGGATCATCCTAATTATCCCATCTCTCTCCTCTTTCCCTCTCTTTCTAATTCCAATTCAATAGAAAAAGCTGGTAAGAGACACTTATATTTATAGTTTTGTAGACGAGTGCACACTCTGTGTCAACAACAGAGATTGCATGCACACCTCCTCCTTCAAAAGACAATCATCAAATTACCCATAATTTTATAAATTTTCTTCTCTACTAAGGGCATTTAAATCATTTCCACTTTGTTCCATTCAAATCAGTATTTTATTACGTTTAAGTCCTTGTCATTCCTCTTATTTTGTAAAACCTCCTTAGCATTTGGAATATCATTTCAAGCTCCAGTTATTTCCAAATATTACACTAATCCCTTTTTAATATTACAACTAGCTCCCTCGGTTATGGAAAACTAGATGGGCTATTACAATATTTATCATAGTATTTTAGCGGATCATGTTGCTTACATAAGAATAATCGGAGAGTTATCTAGGTAGTTTTGAAAAGGTCAATGTGAAAAAAAAAAGAGGGGAATTGGGCTAAGCGCATGGCCATGGGTGTCAGGCTCCATATAGGTGCCACGGAAGGGAGGAGGAGGAGAGGAATAGGTGTCTATCTCAATCGTAATTAATTTAGATACTTGGGCATGCCGGCCTCCATAACCTTTGTTTTGATCTAACAAGGACATTTAAGTAATTTTTACTTGTGTCATTCAAAATTAGTAATTATTACATTTAGATCCTTGTAATGTCTCTTATTGCACATAGTATACTTGATCTTTTTGGATATTACAAAAAGCTCATGTTATTTTAAAATACTCTCTTTATTTTGAAAAACCTTATGATGATAATAATTCCGGATGATGGAGGGGAGCAACATTTAGCCCCCTATTATATTAATATTAGTAGAGTAAAATCCCTAATAAATATGGCAACTAACTATAGTTTCTAATCAACTAAGCATTAATGGGTGTGGGAGACCAGATGGGACCCATAGGTGGGGCATGATCCATACAGAGTGGTGTGACCCTTTGAACAAATCTTAACGTTACACGTCACTTCTCCACCTCATCGGTCACGTGGTGTTCGTTAATTTTTAAATCCTACACATAGGTAAGCAAAATGAAAGGGCAGTGATAACCCTACAGCAGATTCCTAAAATGAAATATCCAAAAATATCGTTTCCCAAAATGAAATAATCCTTCGAGAATGCATGTAACTCACTACTCCTCAGCTAGAAATATGGGCGGTTCCATGTTATAGCTAAGGTGGTCAATTGACCCCCATGGCTTCGGTTTTTTTCCAAACCCCTTTCTATTATACTTGTTAGCCTGAGCTAGAAAAAAAAGGAAGGGTTCTTATATCTTGACCCCTATATCAAAAATCACTAACCCCTGTTAAGTAGTCGTAAACACAAAGCTTCCTTCATAATTCTAAAAAAACAAAAAAAAAACTTAGGCTTTTAAAGCTATTATCATCCTGAGCAGCCATTACTTTGAAGCTCCTAATGCATGCCATTTCCCTATTCCTCCTCCAAACTCACCCTTATTCCTAATGGTGAGAATTATAATTACCCAAACTGGTTATATTTGTCATACCTTCATTTATTAAGCCTTGACCTTAACCTTAATATTCCATTGGACATTCAATGGGATGTTTTAAGAATATTGACACGGTACTGTGTAGTAAAAAGCAAAAGAGTCAGGGTGCATGTGCCAATGTGGACTGGAAGCTTTGAATCACTAGCCTACGCCAATCCAGCCATAGTCGAGCTAGTTGGGTCTCTCCAATTGTAGGGAAGGTCCAAGTGTCAAGTCCCATTAGCGTACAATGTGTAAGGGTACATGATTATTCACCTGTTCAAAAAATCATTGGCCTGCCCCCTTGCTACATGAAGCCCATATCACAGCCTTGCGGCTCAAGATGCATTTGGGTCATATTTTAGTATTTGCTTAACTTTCTCAAAAAAAAACAAATAAATCAAAGTTTAGTTAGTTTTGACCCCCATGGCTAAGATTCCTGCGTCCACCCCTGTCTAGAAAGATGAATATTTCCATCTAGCGAGAGTGTAAGTTTCAACAAGCCTCATCATAATTTACTCCAGTCATTTCCAAATTATTTAGCAAAGCCAAGCACTTGTATGGCCAAGCAACATCAATCCTTAATTTCCTTATAGTCGACCATAGGCAGAGCAAATTGGTCAACAACATTCTCAAATTGTAAGGTACTTGCATGAATTTGCCGCTTCTATATTGGCTTGATGCCCAAAGACATGAGAGCAACAATTTGTTGAAATTCTATGGTACCAATGTTGTGCATCATAGAGGAACACAACAAGATGAGAGCAGCAATTCGTTGAAATTCTATGGTACCAATGTTGTGCATCATAGAGGAAGGAGGAAGACAAAGAGAGGAAAGGGGAGACAAGAGAAAAGTAATTCATTCACATATTAGGGCATAGCCCTTACTTGAAACTGCACCTCTCCTCAGTATCTCCCTACTCTTCAATGCCTTAATTATAACCTTAATTATGCCTTAATTATTTCTCATTCAATTTGTACTTGGAAAACCTTCCAGGTCCTCCTAGGCTTTTCCAAAACTTATAGTTTGGCCAATATCATCAAGTTCCTTAGCCAAGTTCTAAATCAACTTTACTTCCCCTTTCAGTGGACAACCTCTCATCATCTATGTGGTTACAATAGGTAGACCTTGAACAGCTATAGTTACATCTTCAGCTGAAGCACGTATCATGTCCATTGCAACCAGCTCCCCTGATGCATTTGTTCTAGCCAAGCTACTTGTTTGGCTGCTTGAAACATAGCTAGCTGATGTACTACGATATTAGGGACTTTTAAGAGAAAGGAATGTCACGGAGGATGAGATTTTGGGTATGAGGAGGAACACAAACCTGATAGGTGTATCCCAATAGTTGTGTCAATTAAGACCACCCTAATAACTTGGGAGGTTACCCTCGCTCACGTACGTTGGCATCCAGGACGCAGGCCCCAGAATTTGGATCCAACAATGCTTGTCAAGACAGAGGGCAGGCGGGCTGCTTTCCCCTTGGATTAACTTTTGCCATTGGATTGATGGATCTGACGGCTTGCAGTGCCTCAGCGCATGCTGATGTATGTCAGCCCGTGCACAAATTAACTTTTCCATATTCTAAACTTGAGACAGAGATATCACCTTAGATTGATTTACTCAGACTCCATAAATTCTAACCAGCAAAAAATCAGCTTACATTTGCTTCATAAGGCTCTTTGCATGTACATATGCCTATTAAAAGACAGACATTTATCTTCTAGGTAAACGCAATTTAGTTTTATTCTATAAAATCTGATCCTATGTGAATGCTTCGTTAGTCAAATAGTGGTTTTTGTACACTAGAAAGTGTATCAGATTCTGGAAGAACTTTTGATGTCAAATTGACCTTAAGGGATTTGATGGAATTCTGTTTCTATGTGTGTTGAGTTGCTTCTACATTAAGAGAGCCACCACTATTAGCACAATATGGTGTGCTAACTACCAAATTACAATCCTTGGGAGCATCACGCTGAAATGCAATTTGTTGAGATGTTAGTAGTATCTATTTCAATTGTTAGGCTCATACAGTGGATAGAAAACTGGTTATTGCATATAATATGGCTCAACCAAATTTGGGAAAGATATATTCCAACTACTTTTTACATTGGACATTTTTTTTCATAATTAAAAAATTATATTAAAAAAAACAAGGGAGGACGACCTCACTTCAATTCAACACTAAGACAAGGGGCATGAACAACCCCCTTAGGAATAAAATACAAATCAAATAATATCCTACCCAAACTAGGCAGGGCATACTTAAAATTAGGGGCCGATCGATCGCTGCAAGGAGGCTGATCACTCGATCGAGGTATAGGCGATCAATTGAGATTGCGGTTCCAAGCCAATCCCGTGATTACGATCGATTGAGTGAAGGCGATCGATCGGGCATCCATGCTATCCATTTTTCCTGAGGAAATGATCGATCGGTTGTAGGCGATCGATCGAGATTGTGGTTCTCTGCCATCTTCCTATAGTTGCGATCGATCGGTTGGTCCCTGATTGATCGTTTCCGTTTGTCTGTTAAACTTGGCACTTGACGATCGATCGCTACCGTGCCGATCGATCGCCCAAGACTGCAAAAGCCGAAAAACGGGGTAAAAAATTGTCGACACCAAATCTCAAGGTCCTACCAGTCTCTTTTCACATTGGACACTTGCAAGACTTTCCTTTCTATTTCTTCAAAAACCTTACAATTCCTCGATTTTGTCAAAGGATTGATATATGAAATTTCCATTGTTGATCTCTTTCAAGAGCTTGTAGCAGCTCTAGCTCAGTGTTCATCCTATAGGATTTCATGTTTGCCCTTCTTTGTTTCACCTTTACTGGCGGTTTTTACAGTAAAATTTGTAAGAGGTGATTACAACAATCCCATAATAGTGAATTTAAAGCACACAGATAATAAGCTAACTTATAACTTGAAGGGTTTTCAGATCAAAGATTGGTTCATACAACCATATAGGGAATACCAGCTCAAATGTATCCACCTATGCCTCCCACTTGTTCACCTAGGTAAACATGTTCTCATAAGTGTACTAATTGCATATACATGGCTTAATTATTAACTATTGGATCAACAAAGACCAGATTCTCAATCTTGATCCTAGGCTGAACTCAAGATTAGTGTAGATTCATGAAAAAAATTATGAAATATTAGGGCAGAAAATGATGAACATCAACATGTTGTATCACACACCTTAAACTCATCTTATTAACTTGTGCAAGTTTGCCGACGTTCCGATGCATGCTACCTGCTCGTTTCTAGTCCGATTTCAGTCATTCCAAAACCCATAGATTCATCTGTTAACCTACAATCACAGTCAATCATCAAATCCCCAATGCCCTCCTTTTTACTACCTCAAAAACGCACAAACCTTCATGTGACACACAATCACCCTTGGTCCCGACCAATGCGACTTCAAAACCTAATTTATCCCCAGTTACTCAACATCAGACCTCAAACAAACACTCATTAGAAAGCTAAACTCTTAAGCTCTCAAACAAACCAACCCCCATAAAAATCTATCCACCACATTTTAAGTTCCAACCAAAGAAATCGACATGAAAAACACAGCCAAACCCTAACACCCTCCCCATCCCCCAACCCCTCCCCATCCACCCCTAATCCCTTCGCGTACTCTCCACCGTCGATAGTTTCCCCATCCAACGCTCCAAATTCAAACTAATAGCTGTAGCGATCCGTGCCCAAGCCACACCAGCCAATCACCGCTCGCCATTCCCCTCCTCTCCCACCACCGCGCAGCCATAAAAGGCTCCCCCCGTCATCGCCTCCTCGCACCACCACCTCTCCCCCCTCCGATCCAATATCTCCCAGCCAATCACCGCTCGCCATTCCCGCAAATGCCTCCGGCCGAAGACCCGACGGAGACGGTGGCGCCGCCCGCCGACCCAACCGCCGCCGACGCCCACGAGACCAAGCCCCTCGTCGACTCCCCCACCAAGCGGCCCAAGAAGGCCAAGGCATCCAAGGACCCCAAGCCCAAGAAGCCCGCCGCTCCCCGCAAGCCTCGTCCCGCCTCCGCCCACCCCTCCTACCTCGAGGTATCCAAATCCGCCATGGCTGATTCTTGATTTCGTGCAATATGAGCTGAATTTGGATCTGATTGGGTTTTGGAAATCATGTTTTTGCAGATGATAACGGAGGCGATAGCGGCGTTGAAGGAAAGGACGGGCTCGAGCCAGTATGCGATCACCAAGTTCGTCGAGGACAAGCACGGAGCCCAGCTGCCTCCCAACTTTCGGAAGCTGATTCTGTTGCATTTGAAGAAGCTCGTCGCCGCCGACAAGCTCGTGAAGATCAAGAGCTCCTTCAAGCTCCCCCCGACCCGTGCTCCTGTCGCTAAGCCGGCGCCCAAGCCGAAGCCCGCCACAAAGCCGAAGCCTGTGGCCAAGCCAAAGGCTAAACCTATTGCTGCTAAGCCGAAGGCGAAGGCGAAGACCAAGGCCGTTTCTGCGGCTACGAAGTCGAAGCTGAAGGCGAAGCCGGCCGCGGCCGCTGCTAAGCCCAAGGCAGCGCCGGCCAAGGTGAAGCCTGTGGCTAAGCCGAAGGCTGCCCCGAAGAAGGCTCCAGCGGCGAAGCCGAAGTCGACTCCGACAAAGAGAAAGGCGCCGGCTGCCAAGTCGAAGCCCTCTCCCCGGCCGGCCAAGGCTGCGAAGACCTCCGCCAAGGCCACCCCTACGAAGAAACCTGCTGCGGCGGCGAAATCGGCCAAGCTGACGAAGCCCGCTAAGCCAGCTGCGAAGAAGCCGGCAGCCAAGAAGCCGGCGGCGAAGAAGCCAAAGGTGGCGAAGGCATCGACCCGGTCGTCGGCGAGGAAGTCGCGCGCGGCTGCCAAGTAGGAGGATCGAGGGAGAGTGGCAGGCGGTGTAAATTTGTGTCGAGGGAGGGGTAGGCTTTGGGAATTTAGTCGAGGCTGAAAAGAAATCTCTTGTTGGGTTTTATTTTCTTTTTTCTGGAAAGTTTTTTTTTGTAATTTTGGGTATTTAGGTGGGAGAAAATTTGATGAATTTCTAGGTGGGTTTTTTTTTGTTAATTAATCAGTGGGGGGAATGCGATTCCCGTTGATTAGTGGATGGATGTAGTCACTTAGTTCTGACATCAAAAATGAATTGTTTTTTCAGGAAAATAATTCCCCCCTTTTTTTATAATAATTTCGCCATCTTTTTTCGGTAATTATAATTTTCCCTGCTTTATGAATTTGGTTTGGTTAGAAAATCCCCAATCTTGCTTAACCTGTTTTATTGACAAAGCTAATTTTAAGTGTTCTTAAAGAAAGGGTAAATTGTATTTGACCTTTATGTATTAGGATGAAATTATATTTTTGACCTTATAACTTATAAAAAAAGCATTTATGATTTATTAGATTAAATAATTTTACTCTTTTTTAATAATCTATATTCTCTCTTTATTTGGCATCCCTTAATTTAAAAATTTTGTACGATTTAGGGGCTGTTTGGGGTGTGATTAAAAGTTGTTATACTGTAACATTTAGGTTTTTTCCACTTTCAGTTGAAACACCTTATTATGTGTTTCAACCTGAAAGTGAAAAAAATTTGGTTGTTACAGTGGATGTTGAAAATCCACTTTAGATATTTGCTTATAATCACATCCCAACCGGCTAAATATATTACTAAAAAATAACACTGCGCTGACTTTATTTTTTCCCATTAGTTATTTGCTAGTCTTTTGGCTTACCATATACCCTAAAATTATCTCATCTCCAATAGTGGTATGAGTTATTTGGGATAAAATTTTAATAATTAAGTTACATATGAGGTTAAATGTAATTTTACTATAATTCATAAGGGTCAAGCAATTTACCCTAAAAAAAAAAAGAAAGAGAAAAGTGTACTTATAAAAGTGGTTTTAAGAAAGTTATATCATAGAAAAATGTTATCATAAACTTCAATTCAAATAAAATATAGAAAGAGTAGTAAAAAAGGTGTGCCTCTGTCCGACAGTACCTGTCCAGATTGCAAAACAAAAAGAACCCAGACAGGAAATTTTAGTTCATTCTAGTTTTATAATCCATGTGTTTCGAAGAGCGGAGGATAACAAGAAATATAGCATTCCTATTTTACCCTCCTTATCCAAGATGGTGGTGCGTGGCTGAGGGTGGGGCCCGCTTCCCTGACAGACGGGGGAATGGCTCTTTGAGGATTGAGACCGGAACATATTAGATGGGGCAGGGGCATCAATCCCACTGCCCTCCTCAATGACAAAATTGTGAGGGGGTAAACTTGTCTAAAGTCTTAAACTTAATGACATGGTTCTTAAGTGGCATAACTACTTTTTTTTAGGATAATTAAAAAATATATTAAAAAAAACTAGGAGAGTACAACCTCTCCTCAACTCAACTCAAGACAAGGGGCCGGAATAACCTCCTCATAAATAAAATACAAAACGAAGAACATCCTACCCAACCCAGGTAGGGCGAACTCAAAAGAAGGGACTCCCACCAGTCTCTTAGATCATGGATTTCATTCATCCCAAAAGGAGTGCAAGAAGGGGCAATGGGTGAGGCAAATATCCTTAAGATGGAACGCGTTAAGGATCTCCTTTACCCTGTGGATAAGGTTTTGGCCCAGCATAAAAGTCTCAAGCTTCTTATCTTCAAAGATTCGTCTGTTACTCTCCTCCCATATCATAGTAATAAAGCTTGTGAAGCCAGCTTGGATTATATGCCCTGTATGATTGTTGTTTCTGATCAGCTGAGTCAACCAATCTAATTCCGTAGAGCACCCCCCAATTGTATGATGAATATTGTACTTACGAAGGAATATACGCCATACCACCTTAACATAAATGCATTCAAACATTATGTGGTTGATTGATTCTTCATTTTTCCTACATAGAACACACCTATTTACCAAAGAGATCCCTCTTCTTTTCAGTTTATCCAAGGTGAGTAGCCCTTCATTGAGTGCCATCCAGGCACAAAAGGAGTATCGGTTCACCTGATGTTTGAACCATATGAGGTCATACCAAGGTACATTTTGGGATTTCACTCTGACTGCATCCCAGACACTCTTAAAAGTAAACTTACCAGATTGACTAAGCCACCCATAGGAGTCTTCCGAATCAGTAAGCACCGGCAATTTCTCTAGGATTTCCTTCTTGGCGAGATCACCTCTTCTTGAGAGGATGTATTCATTTTGGAGTTTACCAGACTTAATATAATCTGCAATTGATTCAAATGTGTTACCTCCCAACTCCAGAACGGTTCTATTGCCAAATTTCCAGGCAAGAGATGAGGGGTCGCTTCAGGGGTCCAACCACATCCGAATTGTGTATCCATTTCCAATATTGATAACACATCTCTCATGCATGAAAGTTTGCAATTGGAGGATAGATTGCCAAGCATAGGAACAATCACGAGCTCTAGTCGACCAGATGGAATTGATGCTAAGATACACCCCATGAACCCATAAACACCATAGAGATTCTGTGCAGGTGATACATCTCCAAAAAAGCTTGACAAGATTTGCATTATTGATGTCTTGGATGCGTCTGATCCCAAGACCCCCTTCTTTTAGAGGACGACAAAGCTTTCGCCGAGAACTATTGTGGAACCCATTGGATTGGTAGAACTTTTCCATAGGAACGTGGCCATGATACTCTCCACCTTGTGGTAAACTTTTTTGGGCAGTTTAAAGCAAGATGTCCAATAGACATTCAATTCACCAATAACTGATTTAATCAATTGAAGCCTTCTAGAAATCCTGTCAAGCAGAGGTTTTGCATGCTGAATAGGATATACGCTTTGAGGAAAGAGGCATACATAAGTAAGTGATTGGAAAGCACCCTTCTTGGAAGCCAAGCATTTCTAGAATGGTTGCCTTGTGCTAGCACCCGGCGGAGAAGAAGATGGAGCTCTTGCTAATGTTTGCCTAGAGGCCCGACATATCTGCGAAATCTGAAAGAATGTCCCTAATGCATGCTGCTGATTGTGCATCCTCCATAGAGAACAAGAGAACATCATCAGCAAAAAGAAGGTGCGAGATAGGAATACCTCTGTCAATATTTGGAGCCTTGAGATTGTCGTTCATTGAGCTCTGATTTAACATGAATGACAGTCCTTCCATGCATAATAAGAATAGGAGAGGTGATAACGGACAGCCTTGCCGAAGGCCACTTGCACTAGAAAAGTGCCCATAGTTTGACCCATTGATCAAGACGCTAAAAGTGGGGGTGCATATACACTGTCGGGTCCAATGAATCCATTTGTTGTCGAAGCCAAGAGACTTCAGGACATGGAAGATATAATCCCATCTCACCTTATCGTAAGCTTTCTTCAAGTCGACTTTTACACACAGTCTTTTCTGTCCCCCTTGCCGATGCATATTGCGGACGAGTTCATGGGCAAGCAAGATATTCTCACCAATTAGTCTCCCCTTTACAAAGGCCGGCTGATTGAGGCTAATTAGCTTAGGGAGCACTAAAGCCAACCTATTTGCTATAATTTTTGAGATGGTTTTGTAGATAAAGTTGCAGAGGGCAATCGGTTTGAATTCCTCAAAGCTCTTTGAACCTACCTTTTTTGGGATAAGAGTTAGAAATGTGTGGTTTAGGGCCACGAGCATGTACCTTCTCTTAAAGAAATCTCGCACTGCCAATAGGAAGTCTGGGCCAATGATATCCTAAAAATGAGTAAAGAATTCTTTTTGAAATCCATCCGGGCTTGGAGCTTTGCCATTCGGTGCCTGGAATACTGTCCCTTTGATCTCGTCATCACCTACATCACTGGACAAGAACGCTGCTTGATCCAGATTTAGAGACCGAGAAAAAGGGAGCGGAACCTGAGAAGTAGTTGTGGTAGGAGTGAATAACTTTTTGTAAAACAACTCAGCCTTGGCTCCAATCTCCTGAGGGGATTCCAATCGATTGCCCAAATCATCAATTATCTCATGAATGGTGTTCCGAACACTGTGAGAGGCAACAGAGGCATGGAAGAACTTGGAACATCTATCACCCTCTTGGAGTCATTTAATTCTTGATTTTTACTGATAGAATTGTTCTCTAATACCATCCTCTTCACAAACTTTTTGACGAGCTGAATTGACGCTCCTCCTCAAGACATCATCAAAGGGTTGGTTTTGTGAGGCAGTTTGTAGGGTCTGAAGTTCAAGAACTGCTGCTCTGTATCTGGCATTAACATCCCCGAAATGATCTCTATTCCACCTTTTGAGAGCTTCCTTACATGCCTGCAATTTTTTATAAAGTATGAACAAGGGCTGACCTTGAATGGGCGTCTCCCAGGCTTTGGAGATAACCTCTCGTATGCTTGCATCTTGCTTCCACATGCCAAAAAACTTAAATGGAATCGGGCCTTTTGGGAAGGGTTGGCGCATTCTGAAAACAATGGGAGGACAATGGAGTCTGGAGGTGGGGTGTCTAATGAACCAATCAGGATTAGCAAAAGCTCTATCAATACGACAAAGAGTAAGATTGTTACCCGACTGATTGTTGCTCCATGTGAAGGGTAGAGAGGACTAACACGATCAATCTGCCTTCTCTTTATTTTAGTTTCACAAAGCGCCAAAAGGAACACTTCTTCATCTCTGACGAGGTGTAGCACCGCCGACCTCTTGCTTCCGTGGCCCAAACCACGGATATTCCAGCTACAGATGGACATATACTAGAGATTGGGGGCAGTCACCCCCGCTTTATTCTTCGCCTTTTGTTTCTTAGTGGTTTTGTTTAGGGTCACCGCTCGGGCTGGTTGAGTCCTCCTAGCTGTAGTCGACAGAGAGGATGAAGCTTCAGAAGTCGACTCATCACTGTCCTGTATTGGATGGAAGGGGTTCGATGAGTGCTCAGCCTGATCCTTCGCAAGCTTGGCAAGGGGTTTTACCCCCCTCTTTATAGGGACATTCCAGTCCTAGGAGAGTAGAGCTTGGTGTTGAGCACCCCCAGAGGTACCCAAGGGTTCGTTCACCATCACTTCCAATGTAGCAGGAGGGGTGGTGGTGGAGAGGTAGAGGGGCGAGCCATCATGCACCCTTACATGCTTTCCCAAGACCATATGAGGTACCTGTTCGCACAAAGATGGAGAGTTCCTTAGCACTGACCTCATGTCACCGAGTTGATTGTCTATCATAAGGTTAGTCTCAAGGGAGGTCTTGGGGGACTCCATTCTTGGATTCGATTTCACCTTGATCCCATCACTTGTGAACAAATGGGTGATAGGGCTAGCTGTGGTGGGCTTATCGGTGCATTCGTCTGCCATAGCATCTTCTGGACATGTCAAAACCTTGCAACTTCCGCCAACTTCAGTAGCTCGTGTAGGGTGGTGAGGTGTCTCAATCCAAACTTCTTTAGATTTACAGGTACTAGTGGTTTGGTCAAAACACTTACATTTGGAGCAAATGCGTGGCTTCCATTCGTACTCCACGGGTTGTGGGAAGAAGGATCCATCCCCAGTGGCTACATGGACAATGGAAGGAAACTTGAAATCCGAGTTGATTTCAATGTAAGCTCTGGCATGCTTTTCCAATCAAGGGCCATTAATCACATTTTAATTGAAAATATTACTGAGCCCTTTTGCACAAAGGTGTTTGAAATGCCTCGAAATCTGGAGCTGTGTTGAAAAAGGCATGAAATGTCTTTGTGGGGAAATGGCCTAAGTAAGACATTTCCTAACAAAGCGTCAAGATTGTGCTCTCACAAAATTCAAAGTGTAGATGCTCCTCTTTCCGCAAAGCCATTCAGGTAAAAGGCCATTTCTTCTCCCTACAAATGGTGTTGCCAAATGGCTATTTACTGCTCTCACCGATATGTATTCATCTGTAATTAATCTTTCCCAATATATAATGTTTGATGTTTTCTTACTGAAATATCTACAGTCTTTAGGTTATATGTAAGTAACAGTTCAGCGGATACTGCAATTTGTTGCAGCTGTTGCAATTTAGACAAAAACTTAGCATGTGATATTCTGAGTGTTTAAAAACTCATTCTCCTAATTAATTAACTATGGATAACACTTTCTCAATCTTCCGATATCTTTTTATTTTTGGCCGCACTAGATGAAGACTAAAAACAAGATGGCAATCCATGTTGAGTAGTAATTACCCATTTTAGAGAGTTAATTGACATGTGCTGATTTAGCTGCAACTATTACAAAATTTTCTTAAATTAAACTTAGCAGTGCAAGCTATCTGCTACATATATTTTTTTCCCTGATTTTCATGTTTTCTTTAATAAAGAGTGTGGATATTTTCTGTTGTAGCAGGATATAACAGAGGCCATGGGATTCTTGAAGAAGAGAGGTGTTGATGTGGGATGACAGTAGTGATATATTGAGATAATCAGTGAAGTTTTTGTCAGTATAGAAGGCATGCAAAGCATATATATAATTAAGAAGGTCATGCTCGGAAGCTAATTGATGATTACCTATATCACTGTTGATTGATGCTTATATGGTATTTATACATCCTTCTGGATGAAAGGTATGAAAATGGCAGACGGATGGTTTAACTAGAGTGAAAATTTTCCTATCTAGAGACAATTATTTTGTGTCATTGTGCTAAACAAATTTGAGGGTCATTGTACGGTTAGTTGCTATAGTATAATAATGAGCAATTGACATCAGGTATCATATTGGTAATATGCAACGAAATGCGGCACTTATTATTGCTTTTGGTTCTGAGGAACTAACTAGAAAACAAGCTAGAGACTATAAAGAAACTGTACTACATGTTAAAATTCTTGACATTTTTTTACTTTGAAAATGCAATTACCCAATAAGTTTGCGGATATTTCTTCATCATTTATGTGTGGAAATGCATACATTATTAAAGGCATAAATTACACTTGACCCCTATGTATTATGGAAAGATTGCACTTAACCCCACGACTTATGAAAATATGCACTTAAGCCCTATGACTTATGCGATGAGACAATTCTACCCCTTCTCTTTACTAATAAATCCACATTCTTCCTCTATTCGCCATCCCCCTTTTTTTACTTGGCAAAGGTGCACACAGACTGTCAATATATCCACTTTTCACCCGGCAAAGCCCTTACTTTCCCCTATGTAAGAAAAGTTAGCTACTTGACATAGTCTCCATGGCTAACAAAGATCCTAAAATTGAAGTAAAACTCGTATGAGCTTAGGGGTAAAATCGTTTGACAATTAAATTGCATCTGAATTAAGTGCATATTTTCATAATTCATAGGGGTTAAGTGCAATTTCACCATAATTCACAGGGGTCAAGTGCAATATACCCTTAGTAAAATTATCATGTTTCCATGTGAAAGTCAAGAAATAGTCATCTTCATCATCCTACGCCCTTATTGAGAGCTATCTGGTGTTGCGTTTCATGTGATAGTGTAACAGTAAAATTATTGTGCTTCCATGTGAAAATGCGTATTAGTGAATTATTATGCTTCCACCTCGAAACCCAAATTGGTTATTCCCACTGGCAGGTATATCTCTAGTAATCCTCTCACTGAAGACACGAGGAATGAAATCTTGATGCCCATGTTGGTGACAAATGCTCATCTCATTGAAATAATCTTACACTGATATTATTTAGAATCATAGAATCATGTCGATGAAAGTCTTGTCCGGTCACAAATGAATACATATAGCAATATTAATTTCCATAACAGGCCATATTGTTACAATATAAGAACACTAGGAATTTGATAAAGCAAGAACAAAACTATTCCTTCAGTGCCTATTAAGCATTGGTTGTCCTGATTGAAGCTCTCCCAGTAGATGGGGTGGGCACATTCAATTGCAAAAGGCCCTTCCATCTGAGCGGGAAAATTATCGACCTTTGAAATATGGATGAAACTTCTATTTGCAGGATGACATGTCCCACATATTAGGAAGGGGCCAAACTTTGTACTTCCAATCTTTTGCCACCAGCTCCCCCTTGGTCACTAATACTCACTCACCTACTAACTTCATGGGACCGATTTTGTAATACGGTGGCTATTCCCTGCAAACAATAAAGGGGTCCTTTGACTAATATATACTAATAAATGGACCAAGACATTGGCCAACAATCTGTCTCATGTATTCAATATTAGCATTCACCTTGACCGCTAACACTCTGAAGTCTGTAATCTACCTATATAGGTAACTAAAGACCGAATGGAGGGTCATCCCCTTGACGTTTAATTTGTGCCCGGCTTTAATTTGCATCTCAATTGACACCAAAAACAGCAGATATGAGTTATTTGGCCGTTGAAGCTACGGTTTTTCTTTTGGGTAAGATGGCATGGTCTAGCGTATCTATATAAACGGCCCTTATTCCACATTCTCATCAACAATCAACGCCATACAAGCATAGATACCTGCAAGCAAGGCACTTATGGCTTCCAAGTTCCTTTCTATTTCTCTGATTCTGTTGTTTCTCTTTGTCACCACTCTCAACTTAGTGAGTGGCTACTCTTTTCGTTCTAAGTTAGGGTCTTGTCACCCGAGTGGCTATCTCAAGGGAAAAAGCGGTAATTGCAACCGAGAGAACGAGTCCGATTGTTGTGTTGATGGCAAGAAATATCCCCAATACAAATGTTCTCCTCCCATTACTGGTGATACGAGTGCCACCATGACCATCAACAGCTTCGCTAAAGGTGGCGATGGTGGGGGGCCGTCTGAGTGCGATAACAAGTACCACAGTGATAATGAGCTCGTGGTGGCTCTTTCAACAGGGTGGTACAACCATGGGAGTCGTTGCCTGCAGAACATCAGAATCAACGCTAATGGCAACTCTGTGCTGGCCAAGGTTGTGGATGAATGTGATTCTGTCAATGGCTGCGACAATGATCATGATTATCAGCCGCCATGCCCCAACAATATTGTGGATGCATCTCCTGCAGTGTGGAAGGCACTTGGAATCCCAAAATCTGAGATTGGAGAGTACGATATTACCTGGTCTGACGCTTGATTATCATGCAATATTACTAATGTATTTTGTGTCTCAGTGTTTCTTTTATGTATACGAAGGCGTGTGGATTATAACACTTGTAAATTGTTCATCATCATTCCTATGTTTGAATTATATATGTGGAAGATTAATAATGCTAATTTTCTTTCCTGTGCTATAATTTTGGAAATGTGTAATGCTATGTACTCTTGCGTCGAGTACGCTTATTATACGCTTGCCACGATGCATGTGCTTTACATGTAGGCCCCTTATCTCCGTCATATGACTCGTGAGCATATTAAAATAGAGCAATCCTAAGAACAAGCCTGTGGGCATTTCATTTACAAAATAAACATTTTTCGTTGATTGAGAAACAATGTTGGGGAAAGAGCTGAAGCAAAGAGACTCGTTGTGGGTACGGGTGAAAGAGATGAAACAGTAGCAGAAGTAGTTAGCAGCGACAAATTAAAATTAACAACCTACTGATGTGGCCTAGCAGCCTTACCCGACTAGAGAATAACCCTAATTATTGATATTAGCTGTCCTCTTGTTCATTTTTGAATATTATTGCTGAAGTAGTAATAGAGTAATTAATTTGGTTCATGTGTACAATTACACATGCTTTAGAAATTAGAAACCGATTTACATGAGATTGTTCTCATGTAGCTTACATGAGCCAAGCCATCTCCATCAGTCGTCAGATTAAAATCTTGTAGTAGATGTCAAATTACTGGGTAGGTAAGTGTGAATTATCACTGTTGTCAAATGTTGATATGACGGCTCAAGATTACTCAGGCTCATACAAGAGAATGATCTCATTTAAACTTTTTCCTAAAAATTATCCTTGCACCTAGAAAACTAATCGTGTAAATTCTGAACAAAAAATTCTGTTTTTATCAGGTAAAAATAATTTTAGCTGGTCCCATTGGCGTGCTGGGCCTACTCAATGGCAAATGGCAAGATCAAGGTGAGAACAACCAAGCAGTCTCTTCTATTTAATATTAACATTCACCTTGGCCACTAAGGCACTAGAGTCCATAATGTATAAACTTAGGATAGCAATTGGGCCCATAAAGGAAATACTAGCAAACAATTGGAGGGTCATATCCTTGCCGTTCAGTTTATGCCACCTTACTTTGGATCTCATTTGACACCAAAAACGGCTGATATGCCTCATTTAAACTTTTCCAAAGTTTGAATCTGCAACATTCTATGGCTTTCAAGTCATTTTCTGTTTCAGTAATTCTGCTGTTGCTCTCTCTAACCACTCTCAACTTTGTGAGTAGTTACACTTTTTTTCTAAGTTGGGGGCTTGTCACCCAAGTGGCTACCTCAAAGGAAAGAGCGGCAATTGCAACCGAGAGAATGAGTCTGATTGTTGTGTAGATGGCAAGAAGTATCCCCAGTACAAATGTTCTCCGCCCATCACCGGCGATACGAGTGCCACCATGACCATCAATAGCTTCGCTAAAGGCGGTGATGGCGGGGGCCCTTCCGAGTGTGATAACAAGTACCACAGTGATGATGAGTTGGTGGTGGCTCTTTCAACAGGATGGTACAACCATGGGAGTCGATGCCTGCAAAACATCAGGATCAATGCTAATGGCAAGTCTGTGGTGGCCAAGGTGGTGGATGAATGTGATTCCGTCAATGGTTGTGATACTGATCATGATTTCCAGCCGCCATGCCCCAACAACATCGTGGATGGATCTCCTGCAGTGTGGAAGGCACTTGGATTCCAGGATCTACTGGGGAGTACGATATCACCTGGTCTGATGCTTAATTATCCATCGCATGTACCAGTATAATATGTCGCTCACTCATGTATATGTGGAGTGTATAAATTGTACTGTAAATTGTTCATCATAAATTATACTCCTTCTGTTCTAAAATACTATGTATATATAGAAATATTCACTGTTCTAAAATATTGTGTATATTTTGCCAAATCGCATGACTTCCTCTTTCCAAAATTGGAGGAGGCTTGGAATGATTGACTTGAACTTTTCTGAACGAGCGTACGAGTTGGACGGGATATGAGGGAGGAGTTATGTGGCTTGATTGTGGGCTTCATAGTCCAATCAAAATGAGAGATTTCACAAATGTAAACAGTACTTTGGAAACCGAGGGAGTATGTTATTGTGACGTAAATGATATAAGTAATATCACCTTAGGCGGAAATGGCTTCGACAAATTAAGCTGCTTTGGGTTACCAAACATGCCCTTAGTCTGGACGTTGATCGCTCTAAGGAGTTGACCAATCTGAAACTAGTTCTTCACATTCCCTTATCTCGGCAAATTTTGCTTTTCAGCAGTTGAGTTTATCCTTATTGGTTTTCTAACTTACCGACTTATCTACCCTTTCGAATGTACTTGAAAATCTCCCAATTACACAAAAATAATTACTAAATCAACGGCTATAATTAGTCTCTTGCCATAAATTTTTGTCCTTGGAGCATGTTTTAAATGTTTGCATTCAATATTTGCATTCACCTTGACCGCTAGCACTCTGAAGTCTGTAATCTACCTATACAGGTAACTAAAGACCGAATGGAGGGTCATCCCCTTGACGTTTAATTTGTGCCAGATTTAATTTGCATCTCAATTGAAACAAACTTGGCCGTTGAAGCTACTTGTTTTCTTTTGGGTAAGATGGCATGGTCTAGCGTATCTATATAAATGGTACTTATTCCACATTCTCATCAACAATCAGCGCTATATAAGCAATTGTAGATACCTGCAAGCAAACAAGTATGTACTCTTGCATCGAGTACGCTTATTATACGTTTGCCACGATGCATGTGCTTTACATGTAGACCCCATAGCCACATGCGTGTGTACCCTGCATCTTCATCATATGACTCGTGAGCATATTAAAGGCTCTGTTTGGTTCCCACTACACCCCCAACTTTTAGGAGAATCTGACTTCTCCATAAAAATCTCTAAAAGAAGTGATTCCTCACTTCTTTGAATTTTCTAAGTGGCATATTTTGTAATTTTATAAATAAGAAAGGAGCACATGATTGAAAATGCGTTTTTTCTTATTATCTGCCTCTATCTTCATATGCTATCGAGCTCTAAATTCTTTTATAAAAGTTGATTATTCCCAACCAAACATCCAATTTATACCCTTCTACTTATTCCCTAGAATCTGACTTTCCCACTCCAGAAAAGCTGCTACCAAACAGGCCCTAAAATAGAGCAATCCTACGGACAAGCCTGTGGGCATTTCATTTACAAAATAAATATTTTTCATTGATTGAGAAACAATGTTGAGGAAAGAGCTGAAGCAAAGAGATTCGTTGTGGGCACGAGTGAAAGAGATGAAATAGTAGCGGAAGTAGTTAGCAACGACAAATTAAAATTAACAACCTACTGGTGTGGCCTAACAGCCTTACCCGACTAGAGAGTAACCCTAATTATTGATATTAGTTGTCCTCTTGTTCATTTTCGAATATTATTGCCGAAGTAGTACTAGAGTAATTAATTTGGTTCATGCGTACAGTTACACATGCTTTAGAAATTAGAAACCAATTTACATGAGAATGTTCTCATGTAGCTTGCATGAGCCAAGCCATCTCCATCAGTAAAATCAAGATCTGACAGTAGATGTCAAATCATTGGGTAGGTAAGTGTGAATTATCATTGCTGTCAAATCGATTACTCGGGCTCATGATAGCTATATGAGAATGATCTCATTTAAACATTTCCCTAGAAGTTATCCTTGTAGTACTGAGAAAACTAATCATATGTAAATTCTCTTTGAGTTAAGGAGTTGGTTGTAATTTTTTATCCTTGTATTCTCATTTGTTTCTTTTAATATAAATTTTTAATTATAAAAAAAAATCTGAAAAAAAAAATCAATTTTTTCTAGAAAAAATAGTTTTAGCTGGTCCCATTGGCGTGCTGGGCCTGCTCAATGGCAAATGGCAAGATCAAGGTGAGAACAACCAAGCAGTCTCTTGTATTTAATATTAACATTCACCTTGACCACTACGTCACTATAGTCCATAATGTATAAACTTAGGATAGCAATTGGACCCATAAAGAAAATACTAGCAAACAATTGGAGGGTATGCCAGCTTACTTTGGATCTCACTTGACACCAAAAACGGCTGTTATGCCTAATTTAAACTTTTCCCAAGGTTGAATCTGCAACAAACTTTTACTGTGCAATACTGCTCGTTTGACAATTTATTTAGAGTATTGGTAACTACAGTTCACATTTACAGGGTAAGTGTGATTGGCATCCTATTAGAAAGTCTTCCACCGGTAAGTGAAAAAGTTTTGAAGGATGAAAGATGCTACTGAAAAGTAATCCAAACTGATACCTTTATGGAAAAAGTTTATACTCGTCTGAGTGAGTCGAATCACCAAGAACCGCTGGATTTTGATCTGATGATGCAAGGGGCGAGAAGGTATTTAAACCCATCTGCCCCCCCATTTGACGCCCACCATCATATCAAAATTTGACCGCTCAAGGGTCCACGGCTCATGCATCCCACATGAGCCATGTCATACGCTCGACTACCCCAGTTCGCAATGTATTGGACCTGCTATTTGCTCGAGTTTTTTCCATATTACCTAGCGCCAACTTTCATATTACCTGGTTTTTTCCGTGAAATCTCATATGACCTAGAATCTGAACTTGAAGTACCAAAAATGCCCTTCTTCTATCTGTTTCGTTCTAATAATGTACGAAGAGGCGTGTTGTATACAATACGAAAAACACAAGGCTTTCTCCAGCGATTTCCATCGGTGACTCCACCGGCGAGTTCGAGTGGCTATTCCACTGGCGACCCTTGCAGATTTCAACAATCCTATTCACGTTCCCCAACTCGATTTGAGTTGCCCCTTGCTGGATTTCGACTACACGACTGACGGAGTGACCGATTGAAATGTATACCTCAGGGGATTTCGGGGCTTCCCCCCTGACGGAGCTGCCCCCCTGCTGGAGCTGCCCCCTATGCGCGACCGGCGATTTGAAACGTATACCTCAGGGGATTTCGGGGCTTCAACTTTCTGAGGTTCCCCCGCGGCTCTTTGCACCTTCATGCAACCGACGGAGTGACCAATTGAGCTTCGATTTACGGCGAGGAAGAGTGTGAAAGGCACCTAGCAGAAAATACACACATACACATGACTAAACTGCGGTAAGTTACAACAATTGTTACTGATTTTAATTTCAGAAGCTCCGAAATTTGGATTTTTAATTTTTACCATGAACTATAAAGTCGTGTCTTTGAAAGACATGACTGTATATTTAGTCGTGTACGCGACAACATGACTTTTATGTTTTCGTGTTGCACTAATACGACTTTTCTACTGACCACTCTACTTATCTCCTTGTAGATGGATACAAAAAGAGATGAGTCTATGGAGGAAATACCTTCAGAATAGGAGGAGATTTTGTGTTGGCACCTCGATAGAGAAAACAGAGGGGCAGGAAGAGGAAGGCTCCGATGGAACCATCAATGAAGAGAACATACTATGTGTGACCGGCGCTTTGGATGTTTTGTCAACTGGGCGCGATGAAAAAGTGTGCGGCCCTCCTACGGCGTCACCAAAGATGTGGCCAACCAATCAGAGAAGCTGGTTTTGCTGTCATTTTTGAAGGTGAGGACATAGTTGTTTCTCGGAACCTCCTCGACCATTTGGTCAGGTACTGGGATGAGTCGGCGAAGGTCTTCAAAATCACGGGCAGGACACTATATTTTATAGAGCAAGAAGTTGCTCTTATCACCGGATTGCCCACAAAGGGCGAAACAGTTGAGGTTGTCCCCTCCTTGCCACACCGACCCGAAGGTCAATTCTTCAGAAAGTACTTCGCCGTCAGGAGACCGGATATTCCACACATTGAGGAAATCATTGACAAGCTTAGCGAATGCGAAATGAAGATGGCAGAGGAGGACATGGCGAGGATGATCATCTGCATCCTCTTCTGCACGGTGCTATTTCCACATAGCACTAGAGCGCTGCATCCCTGTTTGTACTGTTACATTGAAGACCTCCCAAGATTGAGCTCATACAATTGGGCTGGGGCTATGTATAACATGTTAGTATCTGGTATAACCCACACCAGTAGACTAGTGGGTGCAAGATCTCAAGGTGGGCATAACATGTTGGTATCTGGTATAAACCACACTAGGATACACGACTTCATATATAGTCGTGTACTAAATGACATGACTATGTATATAGTCATGTTGCATAAGACACGACCAAATTTTTATTCGTGTACTAGTATAGTCGACTATAATAGTACATGACTTGCCTGTATCCATGCCTTAGAAGTCTTACCTCGCAGCTTGAAATGAATAATCTTCATCTCTTCCTCCTTCAATTGCTGATGCGGGTGTCTTATTGCCTGGGCTGGACGGCCTCTCCGGTGGTGTCTTACTAGCCGACCTTACTTCTGCCTCTGGTATCCTCTCCTCCTCCTTATTTACATTGGAATTCATTCCCTTATTAAGAGTGGAAGTCTCCATGTTATTTCCAGTAGAAGTCCACTCCACGTATAGGTGGAGTGGTCCATTTATGCCTTGGTTGCTCTTGTGAAGGAGAAATATTGACTCCACGTCTTTATCATCTTCAAGGAGGTATGGGGGTTCAGAATCAACACGAGACACATATAATGTACCAGCTGCAGACTTCAGCAGTAATCTTTCTTCCACTTGCTGCAACAGTTCTACGCACTTTACTTGTGTATGTATAGACATGAGCTTCCGTTTCACGCCCACGTACGCATCAGAATTTATAAAAACTCCATCGTAGTGTAAACACACAGGTTCTTCTCCATCACTACCTGCTATTAAAATACTGAAATAAGTCAAAAAATCGTAAGACACGATATATTGAAAATCATATATGAGTGAAAAGCATCGTCTATGAGTCATGTTGCATAAAATATGACTATTGTTACAGTCGTGTTGTCAAAGACACAATATTGTAAATAAATGAAAACTTGGCAAGTTTTTAACTTTCTTCTTTGAAACCAACTTTCATTATAAAAATCGTAGTATTTGAACTTGATGTATCATTTTTTGATGTACGATGCCTCTGTTGAAGTTATTTTTGCGTACATGGTCTTTCTCGCTCATTTTTCTGCCTTTTAGTGCGAAGATAACTTTTCCCGAGTTCAACGGCATCGACACCGATGATTATATGGGCGGAGATGCCGGACGGAACTTCTCCGGACCGCTCCGCCTTCTTCTCCGGCTGAACGCTCCTCAGATTTTGGGTAATATGAAAAAACGCAGAGCGTGGGCTGTGGGAGGCTTATACCGAGTTCCTGGGGGTACTTTCTGGGTCATATAGAAGAAAAAAAGAGATTCCAGGTCATATGCCAAAACCATAGTTGGCGCCAGGTAATGTGGAAAGAACTCTATTTGCTCGTTTGATGTTCCTTCAACAGAAAATTCTTGGCCGGTCCTATGAGACAAGAGAATGAGCCACTACTATGTCTGTACTGATTAATTTAAAATTGCATTCACCTTGACCACTAAGGCACATTGGTGAGTGTAAATTCATACAACTTAACAGGAAACAGATTGAGGATCATTTCATTGTCGTTCAGTTAATGCCCAGAGTTGATTACATCTCATTCGACACCAAATACAGCAGATATGAGTTAATTGACGTTAGAAGCTAGGGATTCTCCTTGGGTGATCAGATACCATGGTCTAGTGCATGTCTATATAAGTAGATTCTTATTCCACTACTTCACATAACCAACTAAGGCCATCCAAGCAATTGTAGGTACCTGCAAGCAAAGCACCTATGGCTTTCAAGTCATTTTCTGTTTCAGTAATTCTGCTGTTGCTCTCTCTAACCACTCTCAACTTTGTGAGTAGTTACACTTTTAGTTCTAAGTTGAGGGCTTGTCACCCAAGTGGCTACCTCAAAGGAAAGAGAGGCAATTGCAACCGAGAGAATGAGTCTGATTGTTGTGTAGATGGCAAGAAGTATCCCCAGTACAAATGTTCTCCGCCCATCACCGGCGATACGAGTGCCACCATGACCATCAATAGCTTCGCTAAAGGCGGTGATGGCGGGGGCCCTTCCGAGTGTGATAACAAGTACCACAGTGACGATGAGTTGGTGGTGGCTCTTTCAACAGGATGGTACAACCATGGGAGTCGATGCCTGCAAAACATCAGGATCAATGCTAATGGCAAGTCTGTGGTGGCCAAGGTGGTGGATGAATGTGATTCCGTCAATGGTTGTGATACTGATCATGATTTCCAGCCGCCATGCCCCAACAACATTGTGGATGGATCTCCTGCAGTCTGGAAGGCACTTGGGATTCCAGGATCTACTGGGGAGTACGATATCACCTGGTCTGATGCTTAATTATCCATCGCATGTACCAGTATAATATGTCTCTCACTCATGTATATGTAGAGTGTATAAATTGTACTGTAAATTATTCATCATAAATTCTACTCTCTCTATTCCAAAATACTATGTACATATGGAAATATTCACTGTTCTAAAATATTGTCTATATTTTACCAAATTACGTGACTTTCTCTTTCCAAAACTGGAGGAGGCTTGGAATGATTGAATTGAACTTTTCTGAATGAGCGTACGAGTTGGACGGGATATGAGGGAGAAGGAGTCACGTGGCTTTGTTGTGGGCTTCACAGTCCAATCAAAATGAGAGCTTTCACAAATGTACACAGTACTTTGGAACCGAAGGAGTATGTTATTGTGATGTAAGTAATATCACCTTAGGCGGAAATGGCTTCGACAAATTAAGCTGCTTTGGGTTACCAAACATGCCCTTAGTCTGGACGTCGATCGGTCTAAGGAGATGACCAATCTGAAACTAGTTCTTCACATTCCCTTATCTCGGCAAATTTTGCTTTCCAGCAGTTGAGTTTATCCTGATTGGCTTTCTTACTTACCGACTTCTCTACCCTTTCGAATGTACTTGAAAATCTCCCAATTACACAAAAATAATTACTAAATCAATGGCTATAATTAGTCTTTTGCCATAAATTTTTGTCATTGGAGCATGTTTTAAATGTTTACGTCAATTTTGCAGGTAGGAATAGGTAAACGACTTCCAAAACCTCCCCACTTGATTTTCTTGATTGATCTCGATTTGGCACGCTCTAGTGGTAGACTGGTTGTTTGAGTACCGATCATGTGACTTGACTTGGAAGCTCAGTAAACATGCAGAAAGGAAAAAAAAATCCATAAAATCAGCAAAGAAAATGAAATTATAAATTCTCCATTCAAATAGTAGCCAACAATCTATCTCATGTATTCAATATTTGCATTCACCTTGACCGCTAACACTCTGAAATCTGTAATCTACCTATACAGGTACTAAAGACCGAATGGAGGGCCATCCCCTTGACGTTTAATTTGTGCCCAGATTTAATTTGCATCTCAATTGAAACAAATTTGGCCGTTGAAGCTACTTGTTTTCTTTTGGGTAAGATGGCATGGTCTAGCGTATCTATATAAATGGTACTTATTCCACATTCTCATCAACAATCAACGCTATACAAGCAATTGTAGATACCTGCAAGCAAACAAATATGTACTCGTGCGTCGAGTACGCTTATTATACGTTTGCCACGATGCATGTGCTTTACATGTAAACCCCATAGCCACATGCGTGTGAATCCTGCATCTTCGTGATCATGGAATGTCGTATCGGATATCGGTAAAATATCGGTCGGCCTAAGAGACGAAATATCGGAGATATATCGGAGATATTGCGTAAAAAAATATCGGTCGTCAAAAACTAGTTTTTATCATATATTTTCAAAATCTAACTTCTAAAATGAGTTATACTAATTTAAACAAAGAATAGATTTCAAAATATGCATAAAAGGATAGAAAACAAACATGAAAGTTTTTTTTTCCCAAAAAAAAAAAAAAAAAAAATTTTCAAAATTTTTTTTTTAAAAAAAAAATAATTTTTTTTTTCAAAAAAGGCCGATATATCGGTCCGAAACCGATATATGGAAAAAATGGAAAAATCGATACTTAATGGTATCGGAGTATCGGTTTGTGTCCGATACCGATATATCGGCGATATATCGCCGATATATCGGCGAGCTGGCATTCCATGTTCGTGATATGACTCGTGAGCATATTAAAGGCCCTGTTTGGTTCCCACTACACCCCCAACTTTTAGGAGAATTTGACTTCTCCATAAAAATCTCTAAAAGAAGTGATTCCTCACTTCTTTGACTTTTCTGAGTGGCATATTTTGTAATTTTATAAATAAGACAGGAGCACATGATTGAAAATGAGTTTTTTCTTATTATGTGCCCCTATCTTCATATGCTATCGAGCTCTAAATTCTTCTCTAAAAGTTGATTCTTCCTAACCAAACATCCAATTTATACCCTTCCGCTTCTTCCCTAGAATATGGCTTTCCCACTCCAGAAAACTGCCACCAAACAGGCCCTAAAATAGAGCAATCCTACGGACAAGCCTGTGGGCATTTCATTTACAAAATAAACATTTTTCATTGATTGAGAAACAATGTTGAGGAAAGAGCTGAAGCAAAGAGATTCGTTGTGGGCACGAGTGAAAGAGATGAAACAGTAGCGGAAGTAGTTAGCAACGACAAATTAAAATTAACAACCTACTGGTGTGGCCTAACAGCCTTACCCGACTAGAGAGTAACCCTAATTATTGATATTAGTTGTCCTCTTGTTCATTTTCGAATATGATCGCCGAACTAGTAATAGAGTAATTAATTTGATTCATGCGTACAGTTACACATGCTTTAGAAATTAGAAACCAGTTTACATGAGAATGTTCTCATGTAGCTTGGCATGAGCCAAGCCATCTCCATCCGGAAGATCAAGATCTGACAGTAGATGTCAAATCACTAGGTAGGTAAGTGTGAATTATCATCGCTGTCAAATCTTGATATGACGGCACAAGATTACTCGGGCTCATGATAGCTATATGAGAATGATCTCATTTAAACATTTCCCTAGAAGTTATCCTTGTACAGAGAAAACTAATCATGTGTAAATTCTCTTTGAGTTAAGAAGTTGGTTGTAATTTTTTATCTTTGTATTCTCATTTGTTTCTTTTAATATAAATTTTTAATTATAAAAAAAATTCCAAAAATAGTTTTAGCTGGTCCCATTGGCGTGCTGGGCCTGCTCAATGGCAAATGGCAAGATCAAGGTGAGAACAACCAAGCAGTCTCTTGTATTTAATATTAACATTCACCTTGACCACTACGTCACTATAGTCCATAATGTATAAACTTAGGATAGCAATTGGGCCCATAAAGAAAATACTAGCAAACAATTGGAGGGTCATATCCTTGCCGTTCAGTTTATGCCAGCTTACTTTGGATCTCACTTGACACCAAAAACGGCAGATATGCCTCATTTAAACTTTTCCCAAGGTTGAATCTGCAACAAACTTTTACTGTGCAATACTACTCGTTTGACAATTTATTTAGAGTATTGGTAACTACAGTTCACATTTACAGGGTAAGTGTGATTGACATCCTTTTAGAAAGTCTTCCACCGGTAAATGAAAAAGTCTTGAAGGATGAAAGATGCTACTGAAAAGTAATCCAAACTAATACTTTTAGGGAAAAAGTTTATACTCGTCTGCGTGAGTCGAATCACCAAGAACCGCTGGATTTTGATCTGATGATGCAAGCGGCGAGAAGGTATTTAAACCCATCTGCCCCCCGATTTGACGCCCACCATCATATCAAAATTTGACCGCTCAAGGGGACACGGCTCATGCATCCCACATGAGCCATGTCATACGCTCGACTACCCAAGTTGGCAATGTATTGGACCTGCTATTTGCTCGAGTTTTTTCCATATTGCCTGGCGCCAACTTTCATATTACCTGGTTTTTTCCAAGAAATCTCATATGGCCTGGAATCTGGATTTGAAATACTAAAAATGCCCTTCTTCTATCTTTTTCGTTATAATAATATGCTAAGAGGCGTATTGTATACAATACGAAAAACACAAGGCTTTCTCCGGCGATTTCCATCGGCAACTCCACCGGCGAGTTCGAGCAGCGATTCCACCGGTGACCCTTGCGGATTTCGACGATCCTATTCACATCCCCTAGCTCGATTTGGAGCTGCCCCCTGCTGGATTTCAACGACACGACTAACGGAGAGTGGGCAAAGGCGGCGATTTGAAACGTATACCTCAGGGGATTTTGGGGCTTCAACTTTATGAGGTTCCCCCGCGGCTCCTTGCACCTTCATGCAACCGACGGAGTGACCGATTGATCTTAGGTTTACGGTGATGAAGAGTGTGAAAAGCTCCTGCCAGGAAATACACACATACACACGACTAAATTGCGGTAAGTTACAACAATCATTACTGATTTTAGTTTCAGAAGCTCTAAAATTTGGATTTTTAATTTTTATCATGAACTATAAAGTCGTTTCTTTGAAAGACATGACTGTATATTTAGTCGTGTACGCGACGACATGACTTTTATGTTTTCGTGTTGCACCGATACGACTTTTCTACTGATCACTCTACCTATCTCCTTGCAGATGGATACAAAAAGAGATGAGTCTATGGAGGAAATACCTTCAGAAGAGGAGGAGGATCGGGATTTTGTGTTGGCACCTCGACAACGAAAACAGAGGGGTAGGAAGAGGAAGGCTCCGATGGACCCATCAATGAAGAGAACATACTATGCGCGACCGGCGCTTTGGACGTTTTGTCAACTGGGCGGTATGAAAAAGTGTGCGGCCATCCTACGGCGTCACTAAAGATGTGGCCAACTGGTAAGAGAAGCTGGAAGGTGAGGACATAGTTGTTTCTCGAAACCTCCCTGACCATTTGGTCAGGTACTAGGATGAGTCGGCGAAGGTCTTCAATATCAAGGGCAGGACGCTATATTTCATAGAGCAAGAAGTTGCTCTTATCACCGGATAGCCCGCAAAATAGCCCGCAAAGGGCAAAACAGTTGAAGTCATTCCCTCCTTGCCACGCGAACCGAAAGGTCAATTCTTCAGAATGTACTTCGTCGTCAGGAGACCGGATATTCCACACATTGAGGAAATCATTGACAAGCTTAGCGAGGGTGAAATGAAGATGGCAGAGGAGGACATGGCGATGATGATCATCTGTCTCCTTTTCTGCACGGTGTTATTTCCACACAGCACTAGAGCGCTGCATCCTTATTTGTATTGTTACATTGAAGACCTCCCAAGATTGAGCTCATACAATTGGGCTGAGGCCATGCATAACATGTTGGTATCTGGTATAACCCACACCAGTAGACTAGTGGGTGCGAGATCTCAAGGTGGGCATAACATGTTGGTATCTGGTATAACCCACACCAGCATACATGACTTCATATATAGTCGTGTACTAAATGACACAACTATGTATATAGTCGTGTTGCATAATATACGACCAAATTTTTAGTCGTGTACTATTATAGTCGACTATAATAGTACACGACTTGCCTGTATCCGCGCCTTAGAAGTCTTATCTCGCAGCTTGAAATGAATAATCTTCATCTCTTCTTCCTTCAACTGCTGTTGCAGGTGTCTTATTGCCCGGGCTGGACGGCCTCTTTGGCGGTGTCTTACTAGCCGGCCTTACTTCTGTCTCTGGTATCCTCTCCTCCTCCTTATTTGCACTAGAATTCATTTCCTTATTAAGAGTGGAAGTTTTCATGTTATTTCCAGTAGAAGTCCACTCCACGTATAGGTAGAGTGGTCCATTTGTGTCTTGGTTGCTCTTATGAAGGAGAAATATTGACTCCACGTCTTTATCATCTTCAAGGAGGTATGGGGTTCATAATCAACATGATATGACACAGATAATGTATTAGCTGCAGCATTCAGCGATAATCTTTCTTCCACTTGCTGCAACAGTTCCACGTACTTTACTTGTGTATGTACAGGCATGAGCTTCCGTTTCCCGCCCACGTACACATCAGAATTTGTAAAAACTCCATCGTAGTGTAAGCACACAGTTATCTTCTCCATCAGTACCTGCCATTAAAATACCGAAATAAGTCAAAAAACCGTAAGACACGATATATTGAAAATTATATATGAGTGAAAAGCCTCGTCTATGAGTCGTGTTGCATAAAACATGACTATTGTTACAGTCATGTTGTTGATGACACAATATTGTAAATAAATGAAAACTTAGCAAGTTTTCAACTTTCTTCTCTATAACTAACTTTCATTATAAAAATCGTAGTATTTGAACTTGACGTATCATTTTTTTTATGTACAATGCCTCCGTTGAAGTTGTTTTTTTGTACCCGGTTTTTCTCGCTTGTTTTTCAGCCTTTTGGCGCGAAGATGACTTTTCCCGAGTTCGACGGCACTGGCGCCGGCGATGTTATGAGCGAAGATGCCGGACGGAACTTCTCCGGACCACTCCGCCTTTTTCTCCGACTAAACGCTCCTCAGATTCCGGGTAATATAGAAAAACACATAGTGTGGGCTATGGGAGGCTTATACCGAGCTCCTGGGGGTATTTTGCGTACTTTCCAGGTCATACGGAAGAAAAAAAGAGATTCCAGGTCATATGCCAAAACCATAGTTGGCGCCAGGTAATGGGGAAAGAACTCTATTTGCTCATTTGATGTTCCTTGAACAGAAAATTCTCGGCCGGTCCTATAAGACAAGAGATTGAGCCACTACTATGTCTGTACTGATTAATTTAAAATTGCATTCACCTTGACCACTAAGGCACATTGGTGAGTGTAAATTCATTCAACTAACAGGAAACAGATTATCATTTCATTGCCGTTGAGTTAATGCCCAGAGTTGATTACATCTCATTTGACACCAAATACAGCAGATATGAGTTAATTGACGTTAGAAGCTAGGGATTCTCCTTGGGTGATCAGATACCATGGTCTAGTGCATGTCTATATAAGTAGATTCTTATTCCACTACTTCACATAACCAACTAAGGCCATCCAAGCAATTGTAGGTACCTGCAAGCAAAGCACCAATGGCTTTCAAGTCATTTTCTGTTTCAGTAATTCTGCTGTTGCTCTCTCTAACCACTCTCAACTTTGTGAGTAGTTACACTTTTCGTTCTAAGTTGAGGGCTTGTCACCCAAGTGGCTACCTCAAAGGAAAGAGAGGCAATTGCAACCGAGAGAATGAGTCTGATTGTTGTGTAGATGGCAAGAAGTATCCCCAGTACAAATGTTCTCCTCCCATCACCGGCAATACGCGTGCCACCATGACCATCAATAGCTTCGCTAAAGGCGGTGATGGCGGGGGCCCTTCCGAGTGTGATAACAAGTACCACAGTGACGATGAATTGGTGGTGGCTCTTTCAACAGGATGGTACAACCATGGGAGTCGATGCCTACAAAACATCAGGATCAATGCTAATGGCAAATCTGTGGTGGCCAAGGTGGTGGATGAATGTGATTCGGTCAATGGTTGTGATACTGATCATGATTTCCAGCCGCCATGCCCCAACAACATTGTGGATGGATCTCCTGCAGTCTGGAAGGCACTTGGGATTCCAGGATCTACTGGGGAGTACGATATCACCTGGTCTGATGCTTAATTATCCTTCGCATGTTACCCGTATAAAATCTATCTGACTTTTGTATGTGTGGAATGTATGGATTGTACTGTAAATTGCTCATCATAAATTCTACTCCCTCGGTTCCAAAATACTGTGTACATTTTAGAAAATTTCCATTTTTATTGAACCATAAAACCCACAAGGAATTCACGTCACTTTTTCTCCCTTATATCCCGTCCAACTCTTATGATCGTTCTTAAACAAATATTTAGTCAATCTTTTCAAGTCTCTTCCAATTTTGGATAGAGGAAATCATGTGATTTGCCAAAATGCATACAATATTTTGAAATAATAATATTTTCAAATGTACATAGTATTTTAGAACGGAGGGAGTATGTTATTGTGACGTAAATGAGATAAGTAATATCACCTTAGGCAGAAATGGCTTCGACAAATTAAGCTGCTTTGGGTTACCAAACATGCCTTTAGTCTGGACATCGATCGCTCTAAGGAGTTGACCAATCTAAAACTAGTTCTTCACATTCCCTTATCTTGACAGATTTTGCTTTCCAGCAGTTGAGTTTATCCTTATTGGCTTTCTTACTTACCGACTTCTCTACCCTTTCGAATGTACTTGAAAATCTTCCAATTACACAAAAATAATTAATAAAGCAATGGCTATCATTAGTCTGTTGCCATAAATTTTTTTTCTTTGGAGCATGTTTTAAATGTTTTGGTCAATTTTGCAGGTAGGAATAGGTAGACGACTTCCCCCACTTGATTTTCTTGATTGATCTCTATTTGGCACGCTCTAGTAGTAGACTGATTGTTTGTGTACCGATCATGTGACTTGACTTGGAAGCTCAGTGAACATGCAAAAAGAAAAAAAAATTCCCTCCTTTTTCCTGGTTTGCAAAAACTAGATATGCGCAGTTAGGCTTATTTCTCAGCCACATAGGCCTTTCCCCATTTAGGAATCACAGTGGCTTAAAAAATTCAATTTTCCACACGGCACCATTTTTTTTTTTGAATTGGAGGGAGTATAAAATAAGTCCAACCATTATGTTGAAATGATCAAAGCATGAGGTTCCCATTAAGATCTTACTTTGGGATGATACTGAAATAGACATTGGCGATGTTGGCCAGTGAAATCACCACTGGCCTACCACCAGAGCACCTTTAGCTTTTCCCATTTTCCAGAATCCTCATTCCATGCATCATCTAAATCAGGTAAAAATCGCGTGTTTGTTAAATTCTCCCATAAAAGGTTTTGTAAGGCTTCTAACTCTGCTGCATTAGAAGTACTCATCCTAATGACCTCAATAATCTTCTTAACTATTTTCAGTACATCAAATTGATCAGAAATACACACCCAAATTAGTTTCTGAAAGTAGGCCTTTACTTCGTCGTCATTAAATACAAATTAAGGGATGTCTTTCCGTATCCCCCGTACCCACAATCTATATGACATGAATGTCTGACTGCTCAGAATTACCTTCATTCATGAGCATACATTTGATCTTTTTTTTTTTCATCATCTCTGCCAAACACCTGTCATGTCTACAAAGGAAGATGTCATCCTAGAATCACCCACCTCAGCTCCCATAGGACTTCGTAAAAAATTGAACTTAGTTTTCTCATTTGTATTCTGATCCAACTTTTCATTTATTTTCTTTATCTTCTTCCCAATATTATGTCGTAGAATAAGATGCTGAAAATAAATGCATTGGGTAAAGATATTCCATACCCAATTGCCAGAACGACCGTTGTGTGTGCTTGGCTGTTGGAATTTGACCTTCCACTCATCAAGCACATCATCCACTTCATAGGCTGCATATTTGAGGCTTTTGAGCTTGTTGAGCCATTCGTTCACTTCTTTGTCCTTAAAATGCCTCATCTCAGCATCATGTAGAGAGGCTTGAATGCCACGAAGTATTTCGGTGAGTTTATCATCCTCTTCCTCGGTGCCGCTTATTGAAAAGCTAAAACATATTCTCATTAATTTCAAATGAAGGCTTACCGGGGTATTTATAGACCAAGATGACCAGCTGTCTCTTAGCCAGCCTGGCAATACAATCAAACTCCTAATAAAGCTAACTTAACTAACTTGAACAGACTGATTACATTTCCTTAACACCGCTCAGCAATTGCACTTGCACCTCATCAATACCAGGGCGACCAAGATATTCAAGTGCAAATGGAACGAGAGCATACACCATTTTTAAGAAAATTTTCTTAAAACGAGTGGTTTTGGAAAAGTTTAGTTTGTATGCACAGTTGTTGAAACTGGCATGAACCATATTATTCTTTAGTATTATGATCCAACATGTACCAAAAAACAAAAAGTAGAATAATCTGATACATCACACCTTATCTGGAGCTTATTTGCATGTCAATTTCAATAGTACTATATTTACATAATTGAAAGATGAAAAATGTTTACAAGTAGGATTTACGATTATAAGCTGACTGACCAATGAAGTATGATATCACCCTCATAATGCACTAGCTTTTTTCATTGGGGGTAAAAATTTAGACTTGGTTCAGACACTGCTTCAATTGAGCATGTAGCTCCAACGTGTGTGCTGTCTACGATTACGCTAACATTGTTGATCGTCATTGGAGATTTCATATAATGTATATTTTGCAGTTGTAGCTCCAATGGAAGCTAACAAGCCACAGTAACATGCTAAAATAAATTTCTCCTCTACTTTTGGACCTCTGATTTGAGGAGATTTTCATTGTTTTCTTTTTGAATGATCTGGTTAGTAAAGATCAATAAAGTGAATTTCCTAGTCTAATTCTCCATTTTGTGGGCTCATTCTTCATCAAATCTCTCCCCCTTCTTCTTTTGATTCTTTATTCATGTTGATGCTCTCTTTTCTTTACCTTGTCATGCTCCTGTTTGTCATTTAATAGCTTTTCCACCATGCTTCTCTGCAGAAGCTTATTCACATCTTTTCTTCATCTAAATAAGGTGCCGTTTGTGAGAACAATGTCATATACTCATCTGACCTCACTGCCTAAAGATGAGCCTCGATTTCTGTTATTGTCCCAAAATATGCCTTTTTACTCGGAAAGCTTAATTTGGTTTAGTAGCCTAGTTTGCTTCTGCCCCATCTTAATATGGTGAAGTGTTGACTACAATCTCGCAAATGAGCTAGAAGAAGATAAGGCAACAAACTGTTGGATATTAAACCCTTGACTGTTGACTTGGACCCTTGATTAAGTGATGATGTTTGTTGAAGAACGTTGCACAAGATCTGATTCGGGCCGTTTGGGGCGTAAAAAAAACAAGACATCCACAGTGAAAAATCCAGTTTCACTATTTATTTTTGGTTTTTTTCTCTATCCAGATGGTGAAAAAAACCTCACGGTAGATGTTTTATTTTTTTCACGCCCCAAACGGCCAGGCAGCAGATATGGGATATTATTATATGAAAGCTTTTGCAATCATACATGTCACTAGTAGAGGGGCTTACTTCAGTACCTTGTTTGTTTGTGCTCCAACTCAATGTTTAAAGAACTAAAATATGAGGCAGATTTTGGAGGGACTTACTTTTCCATCGGTTGGCCGAGGCCTTGGTTGAAAAGATCAAATAGTTTAAAAAATCAATTATGATGGGTGATCAAAGAACAGATTTTCTATAAAAAAAATAATTGGTGAGCCAACTCTAACAGTTAAGTATTGAGATGGTTGTGAAGTTGGAAGGCCAAAACCACTACAACAATGAAAAATGACAGCAGAGAATGGAGAATGGCAACAGCAGCCTCAGCCTCAGCCTCAGCCAGCTTCTTGCTGATGCAGAATGAGAAGCTAATAAATATTATTTGAGTATTTTTATTTATAATAAATATATTAGAATTAGTTTGGTATTTTTGTCATGTTTAATTTTTTAAGTCTTTTCATATAAATCAGACTCTACTATATAAGGCATATGAGCTCTTGTAATCGAGAGTTTTAGAGAAGATGAATTGAAAGGTTGTTTCCATTCACCTTCTTGGCCTTTGGCCTTCCCCTACTAGAGCTTCGGCTCCCCCTTGCTCGGCTACAGCCCCCCTTTTACTCTTCTTTTTTGCTAATTTTTTATTAAGCATAACCATTCCATCATTTGGTATCAGAGCTCAAAATGATCTTCATCGTCATTGCTGCTACAGATTCATTGCTTCCCCACATCATCAATTTCCTTCTGGTTGCACTCATCGCCTAGCATACAGTCACTCGGCTGTTGCCGGCACTACCCATCTATAGTGTGGGTGTCCTTCTTAGATTCTGTGTTTGTCTCTGCAACAATCACGGTCTGTCGCTGGCGATGCCACTCTGTCATCACTGGCAACTGTTGGCCAGTCGTTATCCCCGTCTGAAGTTTGCCTCGTTGCTGCCTGAGCTACAAGCGTCCGACAGCCAATCCTGCCGGTGTCGATCACCTTTGTCTGTCACCGGCCGCCATTCCATCAACCTCCATAGCATTGTAATCCATGGGAATCTTGGTGGCTTGCCATGCTAGCGACCAAATGAGACTCCTGGCTATAGTTTCCACTTGAGATCTCCAGAACTACCACTGAGATTCTCGTCAGCAACCCTGATTTTTGTGATTGTCGTAAGGATTCGATCTTCACCAGTCGGAATTGCACCAAATTTCTGGTCCGGGGGTTCCTTAAATTTTGCACTCTAACAAAAGCCAGCTCCAAAGTTTCCATTTGGGCTCTGCAATCTCGCCCGGCCCAACACAAGCCAATTTATTTCCAGCTAGACCGATCTGGTCCAGTCTAGTGAAAAAAATAAAAACCACACCACAAAGGGAGTCTAAACAAAAGCCTGTTTTGTCGGCCTAGTTTTCAATAGTAGTTGCTGCCCTTCGCTCCTCTGCCAGCTGTCGCCTGTGATTATTGGTTGGGAGAGACTCCAAACAACATCCAGGCTGGTCTTCTCATTACACTTTCACTAGCAAGTACGTGGCTCACCTCTTCTGGCCATCCATGACCATTTGTTTTGGTGTTGCTGCTTCTTCATTGGATTGTTGATCAGACATGGAGTATTTCTGGGATAATTCAAAAAGCCGCCGAGCTAGAGTTGATTACAATTATCTCTTCACAATTGAACGAGCATGGTACTGCAAAACTTCACAGCTCTGACCTGAACCAGACGACCACTCTTGTTATAAGGTGGTGTGGTCTAATCGTCCCCATAGGAGGCCATACCAGTGCAGCATGCGTGATGAGTATTTTGAGTACTTTCAGCCCACTCATGCCTCTCTAACAAGGCCCTGAACTGGTCTCCACGATTCAAGAGGTACCACTCTCATTCGAGAACTGCTTACATCTCATGTATGTTGGAGTCTGATGAGGAGATTCACTATCGATTAAAGGGTATTCTGGATACACTTCATACTATGCAACACAGTTTACATGAATAGAGAAAGAACTCTGACATGCACTTTGACAAGATGATGGAGACATTGCATTCTAGTCGATAAGTTGTAGCAACCATGGAAGACGAAGTCCAATATGCTGTTGTTTCTTCACATCAACCATGATCTCCCCTACCATTTCTTCAATCAGTCTCATCAACATGTCCACTACCACCATCAGCCCAAGCACTTGGACCATTGAGTTTTTTCCATATTACCTGGCGCCAACTTTTGTTTTCCCATATTGCCTGGTTTTTCCAGTGAATCCCATATAACTCGGAATCGACACAAAAAGTACCCAAAATACCCTTAGGTTTAGGTATAAGCACCCACACTCTTTGTTTTTCCATATTACCTGGAATCTAAGGAGGTACCCGGAGAAACTCATGTTCAGTCGGAGAAGAAGGCATTCCGTCCGGCATCTCCGCCCATATCATCGCCGGCGCCGGCGCCGTCCAAATCGGGAAAGGTAATCTTCGCGCCAAAAAGCGAGAAAACGAGCGGGATGAAGGGATTTTGACATAAAAACAGCGGGGAAGCCCTCCTAACTACAAAAATTAAGATCTATATGTAAAAAAACACATATAAAGATGACCCATTGGTGTTGGATCGCTCCTGGACATGAAATAAAATGATAAAAATGGGCAAAAGCGTGAAATACTCGCCGACGAGCGATAATTTAATTTATATATCTTTCTGTGATCTTAATTAGGTGAAAGAGGAGGAAAAATGAGGAAGAACGCAAAAAAAATGGGCAAAAATAGATGAAAAATGAGCGAGTTATGACATTTTGAAGATTGACATTTTATCGTGTAGAATATACACAGCTTGGGTATTTATCGTATATGTCGTATACACGACAAATACCCAAGTCGTGTATATCCTACACGATAAAATAACAATCTTCAAAATGTCATAACTCGCTCATTTTTCATCCGTTTTTACCCATTTTTTTGCGTTCTTCCTCCTTTTTCTTCCTCTTTCACCTAATTAAGATCACAGAACGATATATAAATTAAATTATCTTTCACCGGTGAGTATTTTATGCTTTTGCCCATTTTTTATCCTCTTATTTCATGTCCAGGAGCGGTCGAACACCGATGGATGACCTTTATATGTGTTTCTTTACATGCAGATCTCAATTTTTATAGTTGGGTGGGCTTCCCCGCTGCTCTTACATCAAAATCTCTTGATCATAGTTTTTTTTTAGCGTGGGTGGTGCGGCGAAGCTCCGAACGTGGGAATGCTTTTACTTTCTTCTTTCTTCTTATTTTTTCTTCTTTCTCAACCTACAATATCTTAATGAGGTGGAAGATGAGTAAAAATGAAGAAGAACGCAAAAAAAATGGGCAAAAACGGATAAAAAATGAGCGAGTTATGACATTTTGAAAATTTTAGTAAAAACGTGTTTTGAAAGACACGACTTGCAGTATAGTCGTGTCATCGCGTACACGACTATACTACAAGTCGTGTCTTCCAAAACATGTTTTTCCTAGAATTTTCAAAATGTCATAACTCACTCATTTTTTATCCGTTTTTGCCCATTTTTTTTTTGTTCTTCCTTATTTTTCCTCCTCTTCCACCTCATGAAAATATATTAGGATGAAAGAAGAAAAAAAATAAGAAGAAAGAATAAAATAGAAGCTTTCTAGCAAAGAGCTTCTATTTTCTTCTTTCTTCTTATTTTTTGTTACTCTTTTATCATAATATATCTTTATGAGGTGGAAGAGGAGGAAAAATAAGGAAGAACGAAAAAAAAATGGGCAAAAACGGATAAAAAATGAGTGAGTTATGACTATACTGCAAGTCGTGTCTTCCAAAACACGTTTTTCCTAGAATTTTTAAAATGTCATAACTCACTCATTTTTTATCCGTTTTTGCCCATTTTTTTTTCGTTCTTCCTTATTTTTCCTCCTCTTCCACCTCATGAAGATATATTATGATAAAAGAGTAACAAAAAATAAGAAGAAAGAAGAAAATGGAAGCTCTTTGCTAGAAAGCTTCCATTTTGTTCTTTCTTCTTATTTTTTCTTCTTCTTTCATCCTACAATATCTTAATGAGGTGGAAGAGGAGGAAAAATGAAGAAGAACGCAAAAAAAATGGGCAAAAACGGATAAAAAATGAGCGAGTTATGACATTTTGAAAATTTTAGTTAAAACGTGTTTTGAAAGACACGACTTGCAGTATAGTTGTGTCTGTCTTCAAAAACACGTTTTTCTTAGAATTTTCAAAATGTCATAACTCACTCATTTTTTATCCGTTTTTGCCCTTTTTTTTTTGTTCTTCCTTATTTTTCCTCCTCTTCCACCTCATGAAGATATATTAGGATGAAAGAAGAAAAAAAATAAAAAGAAAGAATAATTTTATTCTTTCTTCTTATAGTACTATAGTGTATCAAATTACTCGATATGCAGTACTATAGTGTATCAAATTACTCGATATGCAGTACTATAGTGTATCAAATTACTCGATATGCAGTACTATAGTGTAACCAGTTACTCGATATGCAGTACTATAGTGTATCAAATTACTCGATATGCAGTACTATAGTGTATCAAATTACTCGATATGCAGTACTATAGTGTATCAAATTACTCGATATGCAGTATAGTGTAACCAGTTACTCGATATGTAGTACTATAGTGTATCAAATTACTCGATATGCAGTACTATAGTATAACCAGTTACTCGATATGCAGTACTATAGTGTATCAAATTACTCGATATGCTGACGAATATTCCTATCAGTGTGACTTATTTTCAGTTCCCAAATATATTTCACCTTTCACAAATTAGGCGTGAAAGTTTTCACCCTGACGCCGAATTACTTTCAGCTTCCAAACGAGCTGTCACCAATCAGGAAAAAACACCCTTGATTATTTTCAGGCTGACATAAATTTTCACCTTTCACCATGTCAGCTTCCAAACGCACCCATTGTTTATTCAGTACATTCTATGTTAGAAAGCCGAACACAAAGATCTTGAACAACTCAAGGTTCCTATCTGTAAAAACAATACTTTTGAACAACCAGCAAGAAATTTAAAGGGAATGTAGAAAGAGAACTCCTGTGGCATGAACATAATAGATGTCTTTGATTGCTCTCTCATTCATCACCCATAGCCAACTCTAATGCGTAGTCATCCCTTTCCTGAAAGTAGAAATAAACAAGCAAATTATAAAATATATATTTTAAAGCTTTAGCTTTCTCCAAGAGCAGCTATATAAGTGGGTTGTGCCAACATGCGAACATACGGAAATAGAGTTACGTGGAAAAACTATGAAACTTACAATGGGTCCACGAGCAAAATACCGTCCAAATTGGAGCCAATATACCTGCAAAACATCAGAAATAACTAATATAACTTCCATTTTCTCCATAGTTCTTTCCGATTGTCTGCTGACTTATTACCTCATCCTCATCTTGGGTCTCAACTTCCACGTCAGAAGAAGGGAAGCCAACACAAAGTAGTGCATACCCCTGGAAATAAGCGAAAAAGAGATATCAGTTCCTTCTTTCAGCTTTGTAAATTTATCATATCTACAAGTGCATTCTTTATTTTCATAACCATTGTCTATGCAATGCTAACTAACTTTTTAGGAACACAGATGTGAGACATGTCAATTTATGAGTCAATTTAAGGTAAATGTTATGTCCATTAGCATAAAACAACATAACGTTGATTATTAGTTCTTTTGCAGTTAAACTGTATTCTACAGTTTCTGAGGAATCATATTAAGTCTTTCATACGCATATTCTTTTTAGTTGTATCAATTTCGTCATCAGTAGTTTTGAAGCTGCTAGAATTTCTACGTCTCAATAAGGTTTGCAATGGTGCAGACCTGAGACATATAAAGGGGACCATTACATTCTATGATCCGTCACATGGGTTTTAAGATTTCTCTTCTTTCTTCATTATGTGGTATAGAGTATAAAGTTATTTGTTGAAGTCGTTATGTTTAAAATCAATCTGAAGCTGAAAGATAAAAGCTGATATAGAAAAGATAAAGCTTTTTTGAGTGCTGACCTGTCACGTGATTCTTTTTTAAATACATGGCTATAGAGTATAAAGTTATTTGTTGACGTTGTTACGTTTAAAATCAATTTGAAGCTGAAAGTTAAAAGCGATATAGAAAATCAACGGCAGGTTTGTCAGACATTGTAGAGACAATTCAAGCTCCATTCTATTAATAAGAAATAATCATATAAGTAATCAGACATCATCCATTAGTTTCCCATCAGCCCAACGTTGACAAACCTTAGCTTTCAATTCTGCAGATATTCCGAGAGCTTCTGGCTGTCTAATTTGTCCAGATTTTATGCGAACAGCGCAGCTAGTACAGCAACCTGTTGCATAAAATGCTACGTTTATGTACTTATCATTAGAAATTGAACAAAAAGATGAGCAGAACTAATTTCTATCAAGAAGGGAGGATCCAGTTAAAAGTGGCAGCCAAATAAAAGAAAGTCAGTAATTGACAACAAAAAACATGGAGTTTTTCTTGTAGCATTTCCTCTTCTTTATTTTTCTTTTTTCTTTTTGCTCACCAAGGGAAGAAAAGCAACAATCCTATTAGTTAGAGTGCATTGAACAGTGTTTTAAAAAAAAAGTGATAACTCACTATATGCACAATGGGAAAGACTACCACTTCCAAAATGCATAAGTTTCACTCTGTTGTATTCGAGTCTTTTAGTTGTTCGCTCCTCCATTTCAGGCCAATCAGCCATTTATCCTTACGAGTTACCCAACAACTGACTCAGAAATGTGTCACCCAATCATAAGAGATCTTAGAACACAATACACGTAAACTTATCCTTTCTTTCCATAAAACATTCCTTAGTCCATAAGATGTCAGTAATATCAGTCTAAAGCAATTATCATCAGATTTCCTTAATTAAAAGAAAGATCACATGTAGATTCATATTCAAAATATGCATTATCCTGTACCTCTTTCCACAAAACATTTCCTTAGTCCATAAGATGTCAGTAATATCAGTCTAAAGCATTTACCATCAAATTTCCTTAACTAAAAGAAAGATCACATGTAGATTCATATTCAAAATATGCACCTGATATCATAATAGGAATACATACTCATAATAAATTAAAGGGTAAATTGCACTTGACCCCTATGTATTATGGCAAAATTGCACTTAACCTCCATGATTTTGAAAATATGCACTTAACCCTGAAGACTTATGCGACGAGACAATTTTATCCTTTCTGTTTACTAATAAATCCGCATTCTTCCTCCATTTGCCATCCCCCTCTTTTCACTTGGCAAAGGCAATGCACGTCCGTCAATATATCACTCAACAAAGGCAATGCACCGGCCTTGCTTTTCCCAATGTCAGAAAAGTTAGCTATTTGCCATGGTCTCCATAGCCACCACAGACCCTAAAATTGAAGTAAAATTGGTAGGAGATATCAAGGGTAAAATCGTCTGACAATTAAGTTGCATATGGGTTAAGTGCAATTTCACCATAATTCATAGGGGTCAAGTGCAATTTACCTTAAATTACATGATAGTTGTGATATTCAGGTTGACAATAAGGTAGAAGTGTTAACTACAAGAACTATCTATTGCTTGTAAACAATAATCCAGAAATGTGATGTGGGACAGAAGGAGTATAAAAAACAACAACCATTTTAGTTCATTTTGGAACTGGAATCCAGAAATTTGATGTGGTACAGAGGGAGTAAAAAAAAGAGAAGGATCAGGTAAGTTTCAGACGTATATTTAGCTACCTAATTAGCAAATTTGCTCTGGCTGATGTTTTTCTAGTAATGTAGAGTTGATTGTACGAAAATGAAGAATCATGACACTGTACTACCCAAATTCTATTTTTTAGGTATCTTTTGCCTATTGATTTGATTTACACTGTCTTTCCGCCTGACCACAAAAAAACACAATCTCTCCTCTCCAAAAATCTGGTTCTTGAGATTAACACTAAAAGCACTCTGTCTGTCAAACATCTATCTAAAACCCCCTGGTGACTCCAAACTACAATCAGGCAAAGGTTCAAACACAATGTATGATGCCCATTAATAGATTGATCCCCAAACAGATAAGATGAACAAATCTCACAAACCATAAAATAACATCTACATTTCCATCCACCGAAAAGCGAAGAAAAGCAAGCAGTACCGTGCCTGCATGCAAACGGTAGCGAAATGTCCTGGGACTCCGCAGTGTGCAGGATGTACTGGTCCTGTTGCAAGCCACACAAGAAGAAACCACCAAATCAATCAAAACCAGCTAAAAACAAGTGAATAACGAAACACCCATCTCGCAGAAAGAGAGAATGAAGCAGAAAATGGGCAATGAGCACCTCTGGAACAAGGAACTCGTGAACAACCCCACGTTGCCGGTCATGGACAGTGACTCTGTGGGTGGTGGTGGCCTTGGAGATCTGAGGGAGCTCCGACCGGAAAGCAAGCCGGGGGCGGCGGGCAATGGCGGAGCTCCGTCCGGCCGGAGAGAGGTGGCAGGAGAGCCGAAGGTCCATGAGAAGGCGGGAGAAGTGGCGATGGTGAACACCTTTGATTTTCTTCTGGGATGGTCAGTGTCCAAGTGTGATGTTATCAGAATTGTAACATCATCGAAATGTTAGTGTGAGATGCCCTTCTCAGTGAGAAGTGTGTGAGAATAAGCTGAGTGGCGCCGCTCGCAGAGATTGGCGCACGCGCAATGCTCGCGCACTGATTGCATGGTCCAGTTATCGTTGTTTTTCAATCTAGCCGTTGGCGCTCCCTCTACTTCCCTTTTCCAACTCCATTTCATTGCTCCCCCCAATTCCCACGCTCAAATCTGCTGGTGAAGCTTTACTAACGACTGTGAACTTTTACCAGCCGTCGATCACCCTGAATCGACCGCGCACAAGAAAAGTGTTTATAGTCAGTCAAATGACGTGTTTTTAACTAAGTTCACATGGTTTCTGTGTGCACCTTGGACTTGTTGATATCAAGGGTGACTAAAACTTCACCAGAAATACTGCTGGTGAAGGTTTATCAGCGGATTTGAGTTCCCATTTCTCATGCTACACATCGCAGGAGGTTCACTCCACACAGCCATCCTGGACCTCAGGCCCCGTTAATGCAAATATCTAGTGCTAGCTTTCTCATTTTATTTTTGGACTTTAAAGTCTACTTGCTATAGAAGTTTAAAATTAGAAAAAGGTTCCTATGAAAAAAAATAAGGTGAAATGTATTACCTCTAATATTACTCTGCACCCATAATCAGGCGCAATCAAGGTGCTTTTCATCCTGCTATTTTATCTAATACTCCATATCTTTGTCCCCCATGACGGTGATTAATGTCTATGCATATCTTTAGTAATGAATTGTTGCAAAATGCAAGCATTCGAAAATAATTTATCAAAAAAAAATAATTTATCCAATTTCATAAAATAATCAAATCCACAACTGATCGAAGACTTTGTAATTAGACAGAAGGTACTCTCCAACGGATTGGAGTAGGGCTGCATCTCGGGTCGAGTAGGACCCGAGAATTCTAAACCCGACCCGACCCGAGATAGGACCTGAGAATCCTAAACCTGACCCTACCCGAGATAAAACCCGCAATACCCTACCCTACCCGAGAACTCGAGATAAAACCTGGAATTTTAATAAAATAATTAATATAATTATAAAAAATTTTAATAAAATAAGTTATATAATTATAATAATAATAAATTATATATATTATAAAATAAGTAATTTAAATGGTATATCTCAGGTAGGGTCGGTTATTGTGTATTTAAAGCAAAATCCGACCCGACCCGAGATAAAACCTGAGTTTTAAAACCTTGGAACCGACCCTACCCGAGATATGACCCGAGCCAACCCGACCCGGATCAATGTCGGGTCGGTTCCATCGGGGTTGGGTTGGGTCTGGGTTTTTGGTGCAGCCCTAGAGTGGAGAAACCCTTTTCCCAACCGAGTGGTACCTTCGGATCGTGATTGAAGGGTGACTTGCAAGTCCAAACTTAACCATAGAGTCAACCCTTGGTTATCCCCACTCCCCTCAACACTTTCTTCTTCCCCCTGCACAACATCATTGTTCCCTCCCGACCTCTCCGTCCACCCTCCCTCTTTTGCCATTCCAAAGCACTGTATGCATATATGCTCCATTGTTGCCGAAATATTCATTGAAGAAAGTTCTAGATTTGGCCAATGTATGGTATCCCTTCCAACAAATCTACACAGGTTCCGTTTTAAGTAAATTATCTTTAGTTTTGCGAAAATTGCAACTATAAGAACCCAAGGCTATATGACTAAGTGATTGACTATGATATATTCCAAGAGTCAATAGAGAAAACGAACAAGGCACCCTGTTGTCACCAGAGACGTCATCATGATGGTCTTTGTTGAACAAGAATGTGCTTGCGGGTGCCAGAGAAAGGCACGACCTTGAGAGCATGAGTTGGAAATATGCGGCCGCCGGCCGATAGGGTGGGTGAAGGCTAGTGAGAGCCAGGGTAGCCACGACTGTTGTTTTCTGTCTTTTAATGGGTTGGTTAATGAGGGTCAAGGAGAGGATTAAGGTCAAATTAGTAATAGCCATTGAATAATGATCTAATGGTCCCTGGCTAAATTAATTGGAGATATGCTCTCTCCGTTCGGTCGCAGAGGACCGGGATTCTTGTCATTATCAACACGACTTTTCTACACCTCCAGTTGTTCTATTGTTCCTTGCAGAAAAATGTCATCTTGTGTGATTCGAGTGCCAAAGCAAACGTGATCTGGATCATAGCAATCTAATTTTGGTGTTAGGGACACTAAAACGTTGATGTTCATCAACTGATCAGGCACCAAGGGAGAGGGCAAATACCCTTTCCTCTAAGAACAATAAGTTATGAACATCGGGAAAGCGGGGAAGATAGAATTAAATGTTTTTGTTCATTACGAAGAAAGTTTATTCTTTTAAAAATGCGTTACTAAAAGCTATCGAAATACACCCAAAAAAACATTCTAAGGTGCACAATGGTGGCTTCACTCCTTCGCTGTTTTGGCCCTACTAACACAGAATATTGCACCTTTGAATCTATTGTTGAATCTCTTTGGCCCCACCAACCACGGAATGTTGTATGGGCCATATGTCACCGATATATTTGATATCGGCTTTCAACCGGTAAAACGATATAATGTAATATTGATTTCAAATTTTTTTTAAAAATATCGGCGATATATCGGTTTCGGTCCCATATATCGGTGCTTTTGAAAAAAAAATGAATTTATTTTTGAAAAAAAATAAAAATATTTAAAATATATATATATATTAAAAAAAAATCAACTTTCCCATTTATTTTCCATCCTATGCTAGCCAAGTGGAAGGATACGGGTTTAAAATTTATGCTTGTCTAAATAAGTATCACTCATTTTAGAAGTTATATTGTGGAAATATACGGTAAAAACTAGTTTTAGGCCACCGATATTTTTTTATACAATATCTCCGATATTTTGTCTCTTTGGTAGACCGATATTTTACCAATATCCGATACGGCATTCCTTCCCTCCAACATGCACGTTTCCACCAAATTCAGGGAATCCACACTACAAAATTTTGGTTTCTAGCGACCACGTTATGGAGGGGGTCCTTGAAAACCCCCACTTAAAAGGCTCTTTAGAGGCAACTTTTATCGGGCCCCTGCAAATGGAACTTAACAAAATCGTGCTGCTTGACCCAGGGTTCTTTTTTGCGTTGGTGTGCTAGAAACTCCTGCCACATGCCTCGAGGCTTTGAGGCAAATCGCTGCAAAAGATCTTGCGCCAAAATTTTTCCCCTCCCGCCAATATCCCATCATCCGGATTTCGAGCGTGGTTGTTGCAAACGGTAGACTTCAGCGAGATCACAAGGTCTGGTTTTCTCTTCCACGGCAAGCATTTGAGATCACAAGGTCTAGTTTTCTCTCCACGCCAAGCATTCGATCTAGGTATTTGTCCCCTCCTGTCTCTCTCCCCCTCTTTCTGCATCTCTGCATTTTCTCGTGGCCCTAACCCCTCAAAGCTCTCGAAGTTGCCACTGACAACTTCTCCGAAGAGAATCTTCTTGGCCATGGAGGTTTTGGTCCCGTTTACAAGGCAAGTCTTCTTTAACCCCCTATTCCTATCCCCTTTCTGGAACTTGATCATAATCAGAGTCAAAATTTTATCTTTACTTGAATTGTTACGGGGCACAATGCAGGGGAGAATGGCAGATGGGCAGGAGGTAGCAGTGAAGAAACTGTCATTGGATTCGAGACAGGAACCTGGTCTGCCTCTTGGGTTCGATTGAACCTGGTCTGCCTCTTGGGTTCGATTGCTATTGAAAGTTCAGCATAGGAACCTGGTCTGCCTCTTGGGTTGTTGTGGAGAAGGAAAGGAGAAGGCTCTCGTCTACGAGTACTTGCCCAACAAAGGTCTGGACTAGTTCCTCTTTGGTAAATTTCAGAACTCTTGTTAAGAGATATTTTTTAGCAGTCTTGAAGAAAGAAGAGAAAGAGATCCATTTTCCAAATTTCAAATGTTATTCTTATTCCCTGCGCTTAAGCTGATCATCCCATGTCCAAAATTTTACTTCCATTCATATGCTTCACGAATGCTATTGATGATTAGAGGTTAAAATGATTATATTGTAATATGCAAGTTTTCATATTTGAGCTTCTAATATGGGGCAAGGTCAAAACATGGGGGCAGATTTTGAAATTCACCCAAGTTATCTTTGATTGTGAATGATATAAATTGGAAAAGGTGAAGTAGAACCCAGAAGTGGAGAAGGTTGGAGTACTGTGCAAATGAGGTTAGGAATATAGGTCTTTTAAGTATGGAAGATATGCCAACATTCACATAGGGGAAAGATAAGTAGCAAAAAGAGGAATAGAAAATTGGCTGATGATAATAGAAGACAGTTATCAGAGATTAAAGGATCAAGATTTACGTAGAGAGGCTATCATTCAACCTGCAATAATATAGGAGATACTCTGTTTCGGGGCAATAGGCAAAGGTGAACAAAGGTTGCGTAACAGGTCAATAGGGTGAGAGTGTCAATATATCATCCTTAAATTCGAAATAATATCAGCTGTTAAACAGAAGTTTCTAATAAATGTGAATTTGTTCAAAATACTGCAAAATATATCTAAAGATTAGAAAGAAAACAATGCTAACAAGTTGCTTTATAGAATTTGAAATCCACCAATACCTTTCCAAATTTTTGTGTCGGCCTTACCACTGTTATCACTAGCATTTACCTACAAGAAATGGATAGATCTTTAAGCTGGAAGGTAATTTGACAAGTTTGTTACAACATTATTATTGTTTTAGTTCATTATAGTTGGGTTAACAGTTGGATCAATTTTTTGACTAATCAATTAATTTCTAAATAAAAGATTTTTTATGTTATCAGTTCACCAAGTTGCCCCGAAGCATACGAAGCTGTGGAATCTTATTCCATTTTGAATGACAGGATAACCTTTATTTTGTCCCATGCATGTGCAAGCCTGCGATGCTCAAAACTTTTTTATATTAAAATAGGCCATTTATATGTATCTTTGTCTAGTGAAAATTTGGTGTAGAAGCTTATATTGAACTGTACCAACTAAAAAAAACCATTGGCGCATTTGTCTCAGTATTTTCATGTAGTGGAGAATACCTGAGTTTGAGTCTTGGCCCAGGCACAAGGGGGATCTTAGAAACTAATAATCAGAAGCTAATGGAATGATTAATAAATTCACTTTGTATTATTGCTTAAATTTACGTGCTAGTTGCTTGAACCTTCTTACCCCTGATTTGCCACAATATTACGAAATCTAATCGGGTCCCACTGTTGGCCCCTCTTTGTTACCTTTGGACTTTTTTTTTATCACAAACAAAACAGCAACACTACTAACAATCCTTTCTAAAAACAGATTGCAGGAAAACTAGATACTACATGGTTGCAGCATGTGGAATTAAAGGGATTGAAGAAATATGACTAACTAGAACAGGAAGCCACTAAACTTTTGCCAAATAATCTTGCAGACTGTAAGATTTATTTGATTCCAAAGCTTGAGTATATTAGATGTTGCCCCCAACGGCCAGGACCACGCCTCATGAAGCGAGGACCTGTGTTTGAACCACCATGTCTTTGGCCACCATAGGGCTTTTTTCTCAAGTTGTGCGCCTTGTATGTGCCCAAGGGGTTGGCAGCAAGATATGGTGCTCGAATAGATCGTAACCAAATGACTATATGCTATGTTAAAATCACTGTGTAGCATGGTCATGAGGGTTCGGTCACGATCGTCAGTCAGGCTAGACCCATTAAAAAAAACAGATATACAAACAAAAAAGCAAAAAAAGTTTGGTAATTGAAATGACATTCACATGGGATGTCCAAAATTTACTTGCATTACATTACAATAGCAATCACAATCTCCCAATTACATAACTATATACTACGTATAGATAGTTACAATCTTTCTCATAAAAGTATACATAAAAAAATACTTAGGCCTAGCTAAAGTGGAAGAAAACTTAAAAATTAAAATGTAAAGGGGTGACTGGGTGTACACTTATGACATTTATCATAATAATTCTATGAAAATAAGAAAACAAAAAGGCGGAATTTTTTCCCAGTCAATCCTAGATTTTTGATCCCAATGCATCTCAAGTTGTTTGCGAATTTTAAAGTATTCAATCTCAAGCTTGTACTCAATTAATTGTGCTTCCTCGGAGTTAGTAGTCATCAGTTGGGATTGTACTTTTTTTTTTCTGTAAGATCTGTTTAGGCTTTTCATTGATAATTCCCATATTGGTGTTGTTCCACCAGCTTAACTTCTGAGTTAAGTCATTAAGTTTCTCCACAAGTTGGAATGTTACTGTTTAGACCATTCATCAACCAATTAATGCAAATAACTGTTTAGACCTGTTCATTAACTTTTGAGTTGTCATTTTTTTTCAAAAGGTGCTTTTGATCTTTTTTAATCTCTTTAATCTGAAACCAAATTTGTTCTTTTTTACAGGTTAATCTAGCAAACTTGTTTGCCTCTTGTGATCAAGGATTAGGAGCACCATATTCTGAGGTACATACATATATTATTAGCTAGTAGATACAAGACTTCTTATGATGGATAAGAGTTGGATGACTAAGTCGAGGGTTTCTATTGAGTACACTGAAGGTGCGAAAAGATTCGTCGAGCTAGCTATACAGCGTGGGGCAATTATAAATGGTATGTTAAAGTGTGCATGCGTCAAATGCAACAATGTACTTTATCAAAACAAGGAAACAACCTTCGAACACTTGGTGTGCAATGGGATTATAAGAGAATATACAGAATGGTTTCACCATGGGGAGCCCCCATCAAGTCAAATTGGTAGTTCAAGCCGAGAAATTTTGAGTGGAGCTAATGTGGATGATATAGGTGATGGTATGCATACTATGGTTTATGATGCATTTGGAGTTGAATATCTAATACATGGTGACAATCCATATCAAGGAAGAGATGATATACCCAGAGAACATGCTAGTAAGTTCTTTAGATTGGTCGAAGAGGCTGAGAAAGAGTTTTACCCGGGGTGCAAAACACATACAAAATTGTCTTCTATTCTTAGGTTATGGCATATTAAATGCCTAGGTGGATGGAGCAACAATTCCTTCACTTTGTTGCTCGAGTACTTATGGGAGGTACTTCCTGAGGGTCACACACTGCCTAAGACATTTGCACAGGCTAAGAAAATTATTTCAGAGTTGGGACTTGGTTATAACAAAATTGAGGCATGCCCAAGAGGTTGTATGTTATTTTGGAAAAATGACATCAACAAACAATCATGTGATTATTGTCATTCCTCAAGATACAAGACTAGAAAAGGTAAGGTCGTTGATGATGAAAAGAAGACACCAGCAAAAGTTCTTCGACATTTTCCTTTGAAGCCAAGATTACAAAGGTTATTTATGTCATCTAAAACTGCATCAACCATGAGATGGCATGATGAGGAGCGTAAGGGAGATGGTATTATAAGACATCCTGCTGATTCACAGGCTTGGAAACATCTAGATAGTGTCTACCCAACATTTGCATCAGATCCCCGCAATGTGAGGCTCGGCTTAGCTAGTGATGGGTTCAACCCATTCAGGACAATGAGTCTTGAACACAGCACATGGCCAGTAATTTTGACTCCGTACAACTTGCCACCATGGTTGTGCATGAAACAACCAAACTTGATTCTATCATTGCTCATTCCAGGGAAGAAGGGCCCTGGTGACTATATTGATACCTACTTGCAACCTTTGATAGAAGAATTGCAAGATTTGTGGAAATTTGGAGTTGAAGCATATGATGCCTCGAAGAAAGAGACATTTAAGTTGCATGCAGCTTTGCTATGGACGATTAGTGATTTCCCTGGTTATGCCATGTTATCAGGGTGGAGCACAAAAGGTAAGCTAGCATGTCCTATATGTCTTGAGGGTACATGCTACCGATATTTGCATCATAGTCAGAAAGGTTGCTATATGGGTCATCGTCGATTTTTACCGATGGATCATACTTTTCGAAGGCAGAAACACTCTTTTGATGGCACGATAGAAAAAAGACAAGCCCCTGTTTCACTCTCTGGGTCAGTTATCTTGCATAAGATAAAAAGTATTGAACATACATTCCAAAAACCTTGGCAACGAAAGAGAGCAAGAAGCACAAATGATGAAAAAACTGGGTGGAAGAAGAAGAGTATATTCTTTGATTTGCCTTACTGGGAGCATAATTTACTAAGACATTGTTTGGATGTAATGCATATTGAGAAAAATGTATGCGATAACATCATTATGACTTTAATAAATGACAAGAATAAATCAAAGGATACCTTATCTGCGCGACTCGATTTGGTAGATATGATGATCAGAAAAGAGCTTCACCCACAATGGCAAAACAGTGGCAAAGCTGCTTATCTACCTCCTGCATCTTATACCATGACCAAGAATGAGAAAAGGATGTTTTGCAAAGTATTAGAGAATTTGAAGACTCCGAGTGGTTTTTCATCCAATATATCTAGGTGCGTGAATGTTGAAGATCACAAAAATTTTGGTCTAAAAAGTCATGATTCCCATGTCATAATGCAGCAGTTACTCCCTCTAGCCATACGACGAACATTGCCCAAAAATGTCAAATATGCTTTGCTAAAGTTGAGCAACTTTTTCCATAAATTATGCTCTAAAGAATGGCAGACAAATGATTTCAAACATCTTAATGAGGGCATTGCAGAAATCCTATGTCATTTAGAGCGGATTTTTCCTCCTTCATTTTTTGATGTGATGGAGCATTTGCCCATTCATTTAGCTTCAGAGGCTCTACTAGGAGGACCTGTTCAGTTTCGTTGGATGTATCCCATTGAAAGGTACGTTATATTAAAAACAATGCACTTAGTTGTTTGAATTTTGTTGTCTTCACTCTCATAGATAAAATTTTGCATTATGTAGGTACTTGTACACTTTAAAGTCGTATGTACGTAATAGGGCTCAACCTGAAGCATCTATTGCTGAAGGATACATTGCCGAAGAATGTCTTTCATTTTGTTCAAGATATTTCAACAATGTTGAATCAAGATATAATCGAACTTTAAGGGCACAAGGTGAAGCTGAAGCAAAGGGACGGACCCAATTCCTTTTGACTGAAATTGAATTGATGCAAGCACATCGTTATGTGTTATTCAATAACGAGAGACTTGTCGGGCCATACGTCGGGTAAAAATGTGCACTTTAACTTAAGTACTCAACATTAGCACTTTCTAACTTGGAAAATATATTTTGTGTAGGCGACACCAAGATGTACTTCGCCTTAGATTCCCTAGTGCAAGGCCACATCAAATCCAAAAGATGCATAATGAACAATTCATTGATTGGTTTAAGAATGAGGTATATTTTATAAATAATTTTTTAATACACATAATAGGTACCTAATCATTTAACCACTCTTCTAGCAGGTTCGACGTGAGGTGAAGGCCAAAGTTAGTATCGAAGCGGGAGTTGACATGCTTGCACAAGGCCCAAACCGCATTGCAAATAGATTCACTTCTTACACCACCAATGAAGGATATACATTCAGAATATTTGATAAAGACCAAAGAGCACAAACTCAAAATAGTGGTATTGCAGTTGTGGCTGAAACTATAAGTTATGCAAGTGCAAGAGACAAATCTCCAATTTCTGGGGCCTTGACATATTATGGTCGTGTTATAGACATAGTTGAGATGATATATTCTGATGTTCTCCACTTTATACTCTTTAAGTGTGATTGGGTTGACATCAGAGCACAAAATAAAGGAATTAAGATTGACGAACATGGATTTACACTTGTTAATTTTTCACGAAGATTATTCTCAGGTCAGGGAGTGACAGATGAACCATATGTCTTAGCATCACAAGCTAAACAAGTTTTCTATGTTGAAGATCCTATTGAGCCAGAGTGGAGTATTGTCATCAAGGTTAAAACTAAAGACATGTTTAATGTGGCAGATGAGCTTGTTCTAGAATTGCCTCTACATGAACAACCACCTAATGATGGTGACACAGAGTATGCTGATGTAAGTTGGTTGAGACAAAGTGGGGAGGGAGAAACTATCATTGTGAACCAAGAAGAGTTCGTTGGGCAAGAAGCTCACCTAGCTGCAATCACAGAGGAGGATGACTTAGATTAGATAGTTTTAATTTATGAATGAGAATTTGTTACTCAGTTGTTCCAACTTATTTGATGCGGATAAAACATTTATATCTGGTAGATTATCAAGATCAACATGGCCATCTACAACATGGAGTTAGTCGATAGTTTGATTTATTATTTTTTTGTGTTGAGTTGTCCATGTCTTAGCATAAATAAGATTGCTTTCAATTTGTGATGTCGGAGTTAATGTTTTTGGAAAATTGTGATGGTTTTTGTGTTGCTTGTGTGAAACAATTAATTTGTACATTTATCTTTCCTCTATTTCTCATAGTTCCCATATATTTCTTTATTTCTCTATAGTTTGCAGATGGAAGGCCAACAAGAAAATCCTGAAGGAAGCCTTTCACCCCAAAAGAAGAAAGGAAGGGGGCCAACAGTAGGGTATTTCCTACCTCCAGGAAAGTTGAAGGTCGAGTGGGATGGTAAACAACCTTATGGAGAGAATGCAGGAAAGTTCACAAGAATGTTGGGAACTTATGCAAGGGATAGAAAATACTTTTCTATTTCTGATCCCTCATGGTATGGAGTGACACCGACTCTATTGTGGGGGGCTTCATCCAGTCATGCTTCAACTTCAAATAAGGAATACAATGCAATGAAGGACAAAATCTCAGAGCTAGAGGAAGAGAGTTCAATGCATAAAGAAGAAGTAAATCATCTTAAAGCTGAGCAGGACAAACTGAAAACACAACTTGAAGAAATGAAGAGGCTCATAGCCGCTCACATGGGACCAAGTAAAGCTCTAGTCAATTTTTCTTTTTCTTTTTTACCTTCTCTAGTTTCATACTATATATAATATCATCGTAAATTGTTTCCATGAGTAATGTTGAAAGCAGCCTAGTACTTAAATTGTGTCTTTTGTAAAAAATTATTTCACCATTATCATCTTAGTTATTCTGTTTCTTCATCATTTTCTTTCTCCACTCCTGAAACAATCTCTCTGTTGGTTGGCCATGGCAATGCTCGGAGGAGGAACAGATTGAGGGTACAAAGCTGGAGCAAGGGGAACCAGTACATTTCTTCCCGGTAGGATGCTTTTACACACTTGTTTAGCTCATAAAAAAACTACACTTTTGCCTCTGGGTGGGTTCCTCTTAAATTTTCTTTGATCACTTCTAAAATTCTCTTTCAATGCTTCTGAATTAAAGCTATGAGAAAATTAAAGTTGTCTCATTATGCCAGACTTGTTGATTGAATAGTTTGTATTCGGCTCTCGTCACGTTCTCAACCGTATGCTATTGGTTTATAACAACAAATTAGTTTCCTCGTGGCGTTAGAATTGATTTACTTCAGCAATTTAATTCCATATTTGGTATAAATGTTCATCTTCTTGTAGTGTCTGTGTTATTGTGATTGGTGTTTAATTATATTGTTCGTATATCAGCTTGGTGAAGTTGAAACTTGGGGTGTTACATATACAATCTTAGGGATATTGTTAGCACATGGAGTGCACACTCTTTGAATAATATAGTATAAATGTTTTGAAATATATAGTTATGTATTTGTTGAGTAACTTATTTTTTTATTTTCTAATTTTGTAGGTTGGTGGTACATAACCTGTGGTTGTTGGCTGGAAGGATGGTTAAAGATTCAAAAATCTTAATTATGTTGTTATTAGTTACTAATAGCAAATTAGGATTCTTTAATATTGTAGGATTTAATGTTGTCTTTAATTTAATGTACTAATTAGAAGTCATTGATGTTGTTGTAAGACTTATTGTTTTCTTTAAGTTGATGTAGTGATCATAACCTATTGATAAAGATTCTTTTAGTATTGTTGTTTTAATTTATTGAAGTGGATGAAGTTGTGTTCTCATATTTGAATTTAAATGTGGAAAATTCGGCATTGATCTTAGTAACGATCACATTTATATTTGTTAATCTTGTTAGTGGTGGTATGAATAGATTTTTCTTGTTATACAGTGAACTGAAAGTAATGCTCTTTGTGGACAATTAGAGCATAGTGAAATTTTTGAAAAATATGAAGAATCAGGATGCACTGGCGGTTGTAATTCGTCGCTAAAATTATACAATCCGTCGCTAATAGTTTTGGACTTGTAGCGGCGGTTTATAACTGCCGCTAGAATTTTATTATCCCTTACCAAACCAATTGGCTTTCGTGGGGGTTACAAACTCCCTCCGAAAGTTAATTTTTTTTTGCGGCGGTATAGAAAAACGTCGCTAAAACCTTTTGCCACAACACTTCCGTACGTTTTAGCGGCGGTTCTAAAGTCCCTCGGAAAGTTCTTTTTTTTTGCGGCGGCATAAAAAACGTCGCTACAACCTTTTGCGACAGCACTTCCAGCGACAAATTTTGGACCGCCACTAAACGCTGTAGCGGCTGTTATGAGATATGCAGCGGGGGTTTTAAACCCCCGCAAAAAAGAAAAAATTTGTAGTGCCATGCTTTATATCACCAGAAAATCAGCATCAAGAAGTAGAAAATAACAAGTTATAGACATTACAAGTCAGAAAACATATAATCATACAACCTAATACTCCATATTCCCAAAAAACAGCAAGCAAAGATGTCACTGTGCATGGCCATCTAAGGTTGCCCGTGCTTCTTTAAGCAGCCGTTGTGCCTCTTCTCTTCTGCTAAGTGTTCCAATAAACAATAAAGCAAACAAAAGTAATATTTAGCGCATGAAAATAGAAATTAATGCAAAATAAATCTGTATATAATTGCATAGAATGATGCGGAATCAGAAACTCATTTTACACATTTAGTCATAATCTATCATCCATAACACTACATGTACTACATGCAGGGGCGGACGCAGGATTTTCAAGGAAGGGGGTCAGGCCATTTTGAGACAGGGGTCAAGCAAGGGAATTAAGTGTATTTATAAAAAATTAATAATATATATATATAATTTATAGTGAAATGGATGAAACCCATGGGGTCATCTGACCCCCATAGGTTACACGTAGGTCCGCCCCTACATGGGCATATTATCGCAAGTCAATTATACAAACAAAATCCATTCCTAATTGAAGTGACTGTGGCATAAAACAGGCAGACCTCATAAACCTTTTCTAGTGATAAAATGACCCGTCAAAACCTTTTGCAAAAATATTTTCTGGGGTCGATTTTTATGCTAAAATGGAAACTTCAACTTAGGTGTTTTCTTAGAAATATTGGAGAAAAAAAACATGGACTTTAGGAAAAAAGAAGAGATAGGGCCTTAGGCTAGCAGAGAACAGAAAGGGCAGATGAAGGAAAGCAAAGGAGGAGCAGTAAGTGTAACACAAAGTGGATTTTAAATGTTCTCAAATTTTAACAAAAGCTGTGCTATGTATTTGCTGATGTACAAAGCAAAGACACATAATACAAACTATACAATAATTATAGAATTTTTACATGTACAATAGCATAGCAAGACAATCAAATAAAATAATGAACCTTTACAAACAAACTAAGGCACATGATCAAATACTCACGCCACTATCTTCGTACCCTAACTCAAATCAGTTATTCCCTAATAAAGAGCTCAAATTCATTGGCAACATTACCTTCATCATAAGGACCTTGTGCCTCTCTTCATTTATATCAAGTCAAGTAGCGCCATTTCCTAACTATTTGGGGTCGGCAATATAAATCTTACACCTCTATTCAGGCATGTTTTGTGTCAATTCTTTTGTCAGAGATAGTAAAATCATATCTTTTTTTATTAATTCCATACAAGTTCTCTTGGGGCTCTCTCTCCTTCTTTTGGTATCATTTACATGTATCCCTTCTAATTTTCCCACATGGGTATCTATTGGTCTTCTTTGCATATGCCCATGTCAACGAAACCTACATTCCCTCAGCTTCTCTCATAAAGAAGTTACCCATAAACTCTTACGAATATAATAATTCCTAATCTTATCTCTCATAGTTATCCCACGCATTCACCTTAGCATTTTTATTTCGGCTACATTCAACTTATCTATATGGCTTCTCTTTGATGTCCAACACTCTGCTCCATAGAGTAGGCTTAATGGTTGTCCTATAGAACTTGTATTTAAGTCTTTTTGGAATACGCCTATCACACAAAACTCTCCCGTGGCTACCCTCCACTTTACTCACCTCGTATTTATCCTATGCACCACGTCACTATCAGTATCCCCTTATTTATGGATAATGGATCTTAATTAACGAAATTGATCACACTTTAGCACTTCTTGCCTATTTATTTTAATTAAGGTTCTACCCATAGTTTTACCTTCCATAATTCTAATTTTGCATTCAAGCCTACTTTACTTTCATCAATTAAAACTACATCATCTGCAAAAATCATACATCAAGGTACACTATCTTGCAAACATCTCTTCATTTATATGAACTTAAATAATGCTTCTTAGGAAATGCCAAATAAGAAATAGTAAGTTGAAATATGGGCCCCTCTTAAGCTCTTACGATAAAACTTTCATTTGTAAAGAGGATTCAAGCACAAGCACGATGCTTCTCAAGTTACGAGGAAGAAGAAATTAATAGCTAATTTAAAAGATGGCCTCTCTTAAAAGTGAGAGCTAATTAATTTGACAAGAAGATTTAAAATCAATTTCTCTTAGAATCCAAGTAAGAATAAGGAGCAAGTTTGAAAGATGGACCCCCCTTACAAGTCTTTCAATTGAAATTTGATTTATAAAGGGAGATATGCAATACCACACTTGCTCTCATAAACCATATGGCTTGCCAACTCTTTGGTGATGTCATACAAGCAACATTTGAACAACTGTTGCTACAAAATTCTTGATCTTGCATTTTTTTACCTTTTTATATCCTCCACTGCATGTTTATGTCACTGTATTTGAAGTCCTAGTACATGAATCAGTGTTGATCTAAACAAAAAGAGACAAGAATCAAGAATCAGTGTTGATGGCTATATTAATATTTCATGTGCAACCATCACGACATGAAGTCAATCCACATATTTTGGAAATGTGTATGATGAATATGATGAAGTTAAATCTTCTTATCATCGTCCCCTCTTCAGTGGGTTGTGTGAGGAAGAGCATCTGGCATAAAAACTTGCCGCTATATTTTTTTGTATGGATTTTATTCCACTTTAATTCCGAGAAGAGTCAAACGTGGTATATAATTCATGCCGCTAACCCCAGAGAACTGGGATAAGGCGTATGATGACGATAATGATGAATCAAGAACCAGTTTTGATAAATCATCCAGAGGAATAAAGTTTAAACAAGATAATATGGGAAAAGTTACCTGATGAGGCTGCAAAGAATTTAAGAGATGGTGTAAATTCCTAAATATAAGGGAAATGTCCTCTACCCTCCTTGCATACTGTGATTTCAACAAGGACATCGGCAAGTTCCAATATATGTAGCTGCAATTCTCTTTTCAACAATTGGAGCTCCTTTTTATAATCTGAACATACCCAAATAAATTTAATTCTTGAAGTTCTAGGAGTGTACTATTATACCATTCAGTTACAGTTACTGTATTTATGTAATACCGTCTTTTGGTCTGAGATTCAATGTTTACGATAGCATGGTACCTTTAGAGTTGCATTTAGGTATAGTAGTTTGAGTAAATTAGACGTGCCAGTTGATCCCATTTAGAAAGAAACACACAAAAACATAGCGGCTGAACATGAGGAGCTTATCAACATCTTGATACTACCTTTAGAGTTGCATTTAGGTATAGTAGTTTGAGTAAATTAGAAGTGACAGTTGATCCCATTTAGAAAGAAACACGCATAAGCATAGCGCCTGAACATGAGCAGCTTATCAACATTTTGATACCAACAACTCGATAACAAATAAAGGAGTCCGAAGAGAAGATATTAATCTAAGACATCTTATATCCAACAAACCTCCATGTACAATTACTCAATCGAATGCTTATTAGGTAATTTTTATATTGATGAGGGGTTTCGAGTCCTTACAACCCATATAGAAGGGGCAGGGAAACCGCTCTTCAGGCACCAAATCCCGCCGCAAATTCCAAAGAGTAGTTTGTAGCATGGAATGTCGTATCGGATATCGGTAAAATATCGGTAGGCCAAAGAGACGAAATATCGGAGATATATCGGAGATATTGTGTAAAAAAATATCGGTCGTTAAAAACTAGTTTTTATCATATATTTTCACAATCTAACTTCTAAAATGAGTTATACTAATTTAAACAAAGAATACATTTCAAAATATGCATATTAGGATAGAAAACAAACATGAAAGTTTTTTTTTTTCAAAAAAAAAAAAAAATTTGGAAATTTTTTTTTTTTTAAATATTTTTTTAATTCAAAAAATACCGATATATCGGCGATATATGGAAATTTTTGGAAAAACGAGATTTAAGGGTATCGGTGTATCGGTTTGTGTCCGATACCGATATATCGGCGAAACGATTTTCCATGGTTTGTAGTGTAAATTGTTGTAAATACTAAAATGTGCTTGATCTTTGCGAAAACACTGCCCATCATTACATAGTTAACTTTGCTCCCACGCGACCGCAAACACAAGGAGGGCGTGGATGGGGGAATTCTGTTTAGAGCCTATTAAATTTAGCATTTTTTAAAATACAGACAGGCTTTATTGGACTGAAGGAGTAAGAGAATGGAATCTGAGTGTAGTTTAGTTTTTGTTGTTCGACTTTGTAAATTTTGCTTCTTTTCACTTTGGATATGTTTTGGGTTTATTTATGGGGAATCCTGAATTCCTGATTATAAGAGCCCGGACTCACACATGTCGGCGTGAGCCCTGATAATTTGGACTGTTGAAGTTTGATCTAGCGACGGGCATTAATAATGGGGGCGGGCAGGTTTGAATCACTGTCAGCCTTGTGATCCGTCAGATCTCAATCCGACATATCGGATCATCTGGGCTCATGCAGGCAATTGTGAGCCAGGGCTCATACTAACTTCTTTTTTTATTGATAGTTGTCTAAATTGACACCTATGAACTCTATTTGATGCAAAAAGATTCGCATTGTTTATTTTTTGGTTGGAAAGCAATAACAATTTTTTGCCTTTTATGTACTTGGTTTGTGGAAGTTCCGTATAAAATAGATGCCGATTCATAAAAATTTGGTTATGTTACTGTAAAAATGTTATGAAATTTAAAGTAGGTAGTTCTGGATCTCATGCTTTTGGATCTTATACAATTAATACGTTTTTGGGTTTCCTACTCCAGCGTGAAGGTGATTTTTCGTTCAGGGGAGGTGTGGTTCCATCTGTCAGATGATTATCCCGTCAAATATGAGGTTGGCTTTCTCATCCTATTGTGGCTGATTTGAATGGTGATGATAGAAAAGACGTTCTGGTGGCTACCCATGATGGCAAAATTCAGGTACGCAATGTATGGAATTGCTTTTTCATGCGATAGGGTGTGTGGATTGAATACAGTATTAGTTATGTGTATATTAATCCAATTATTGACATCATAAAAAGCATAAACCATCGGGTACGGTTGTAAGTATGGTGATAACTGATAAGTGAGATATTCCTTCCTTTTGTTTCTCTATTTTTTTTAAAAAAATTTTGCATTTAATTTTGAAGTCTCGAGTAATGAGTCGGTATAGAAGCATACGGCCTGGTGTTAATCAACTTCCATGCATGTGGATTATCAAATACATTTAGCATATGGAGTATGTTTGCTTTGATTGGGGCAGTCACGAGGAGAAAAATAGGTGAAAGGGCAATTTTAACCTGCCAGCTTGGCAGCGTAGGCAGTTATGAACTTATGATGATTATATTTGTCGTATGTATTATAGGGTAGACGTATTATGGTACGGATGTCTGATTTTTTTGACAGTCTCTTTTCTGTAATTACTGAAGGCCCATGTATTGAAAACCAAAATGAACTTATTTCATTATATGGTTTTCATCTCCAGACAGGTAATACTGGACTGAGGGAGTGTGTATCTTCTCTCTAAGGCTATGTAAGCGTTTTTTTTCTTATATAAGGAATCATAAGCTTAATAGATATTAAGCATTGAAATGGAGAAATTGTACCAGAAAATAGTAAAGGACAGATTGATGTCTCAAAATCGCATTGTTGATTGCTGAACCCACCAAGAAAGGCACTTCAGAGCTAACGCTATTTTGCTGTCACTAAAACAACAACATTCTGTTTCCCAATATTTTGCCTTAACCACTAACATTGCTAAAAATCATGAGTTGATCCATCTGGAGTGGCCCTCTTGATGTTGGGCAAGTTGAGGGCTGCCTTGGCGTTTTCTTGAAAACTTAAATTGTTTGCACTTATGAGTTATGAGAGCTATAGAAGTCTTCCTAAATAGACCAGAAACAGAATTGTGTCGGTCAAGTAAAAATAAAGACAAGAAAAAACAACTAGCATGTGGAAATGCCTTGTCATTCATATGATTAGCGTGCAAAAAAGCCGGGATCCATGCCCTCTGCTTTCCACTCTGTTTTCATCTGTACAAGACACCTTTGAGATACTTCTCCTCTACCTGCATTTCAACAAAAATTTATGGCCAACTACCTCTACTACCAGAAATTAAGTTTGAGATACAGGAGCCCATATCAGATTATGGATAGGCAAGCCATACTTTTTTTTGGAAAAATGTTTCCTAACCAACATTACGTGACCAGCAAGCAGGACCAAGGGACAAGAGGAGGAGGGACCCAAAAATCTTAGTTAAAGTTATAATTTTTCTTTTTATTTAGCCCTTTCTTCCTCTCCTCCGATGACATGGCTAGTGGTATGATGCTGGTAATGAAAATTAGTCAGGCAAAGCGAACTGTTTTTTTTGGTGGTTGCAACTGCTTAAGGAAGTGGACAACTCACACGCACAAAACTTACTGTTCTAAGATCCCCCTTTGTAGGTGAGACTCGAAGCAACTCATCCCCATACAGTGTCCACGTTTTTGGGGGAGGAAGCCGCACTTGTCTTTCACATGTAATCTCTAGAGTTCCATAACTCTCCACAAGCACCAAGCTGATAACTTCTGAGTCCATGTTCCATACTAATTGTCTTACTTTGAGACAACTAAATGATTAAAGGGCCGTTTGGGGCGTGATTAAAAGCAAAACATCCAGATGGGATGTTTTACTACACTGTAGCATCTGGATATTTTATATATCCAGCTGAAACACCTCAGGACGTGTTTCAGCTGGATGTAAAAATCCACATGGATGCTACAGTAGATATCCAAAATCCAGACTGGATATTTTTGTAATAATCACGCCCCAAACGGCCCTAAGTGCTGAAATCTGATTAAGTGCAAAATGATTAAGTGCTGAAATGAATAAGTGGCTGACAAGCCCGTAAGATGGCTTATCAGCACATTAAGCGGTTGGTTTCAGAAATGTGGTTAAAAAAATAAGATAACAAAATGCGTCTGAAAACAACCCCCGATCGCCCGATCCTCTTCCTCACACCTCCTTGCATCTCTGCGACCAACAGAGATTGGCAACCACAGTTGCCTCCTCTAGTTCCAAGATCCTCTTCGACCACTGCCTCCTGTGGTGCCTCTGTATCCTCGGCTCCTGCTTCCCCTCCAACCAAATCTTAACATGCCAACCACGTGCACAGTGCCCAGGGTGCTGTGTCCACGTGGCTCTGGCTCTCAAGTGTTCCTGCGTTTGGTGCATGGTACACAGATGGATGGCTCCGATGTCCTACGGATGAAGTGTGTCGTACCGCACTGCACAACTCTTGTACCATACCACTAATTCAATTTAATAACTTAACATACTCAAATGAATCTCTACTCACGGGTCTCACACCCTGGCGCCTGGTCCCCACTCCTGACGTCAAGTGCACTCAGCTACCATGCTAATTATCCTATTTCATGTTTTCTTTCTTGTAGTAATTAGTGGATGGAACAAAAAGAGTTAGTAAATTAAGCAAAAAGGTTGATAAGTTGGCTTCCATAAATATCACAGTTATTTTCAATGTCGACCATTAATATGGAAAGGAAGGCGTAGAAAAACAGATACAATTCAGAACAAGAATGCAAAATTGGCGTGAACTATCACCTCGATCTGCTTGTGGCCAGTTGTGGGTCTTAGACAAAAGACATTCATGGAATTTAATCTAGTTTGTAAAGATACATTAGCAGATAGTCTGTATCGAAGTTTAGCCACGATAATATGAACATATAATAAGAGTTTATTATCATGGAAATAATTTAGCCATCCTTTTTTTATTAGGAGTGTCCGAGTCCTTAGTGCCCAACTTAAAGGGCAGGGCAACCGACCTCTTAAAGCACTATATTCGGCACAAATCCCCTCTGGCACGCTGCACGTACAATGTCCATCTAGTTGGGGAGGGGGGATGGTGTTTGAGGCAAAGTAACTCCATGTGGTGTCAAATGAGAGTGTGAATGGTCACCCATGAGTAGCCTACTCAAGACAAGTCTTATATAAATTTTTCTCTACTCTTTTTTTATATTTTATAAAAACATATAATTTATTTGAAAAAGATAAACAAAATTTTAAAACCACTAAACCACGTGGCCACATGTTGAAAACAGCCATTTATTGTGGGCATGCAAAAAAGCAAGAAAGCAGCCAAGATATCTCAAATAACTCCAATTGTGGCAAAACAAATAGATGTCAGTTCATGATTAAACTGTTAAACAGGACCCGTATACTTTCAGAGTCCACTTAAACAAGCAACTTATATACGTAAAACATAGTAAAACATGATAGTGAAATTCAAATGAAAGAGTTAATATACTCAAAGACTCATGGGCAGTCGGATCGACATCTGACACACATTAATCTAGGTGTTTGGGTCATTCGAAAACCCGACTGCCCTGTATTAATGTGAGCCATCATATCAAAATCCAACCGCTTGCAGTTCGTCGGCGCAATCCGGGTGAACCGACGCACCGACACCCAAGAAGCCAAACTCTCCATATCACACATGCGACTTGGAACTAGTTATTATAAGTTACCATTCAGTAATGAATTCATCTGAACTTGTTCTATGTCCTCAATCATTCAATCAAATTTAAACCCATGCCAAAAGAGATGAGCCCAAATCTACCCACCGACATATCATCAGATTCTTTGATCTGATCTCATTCACATAATCAATCTCATAGATCACCATTAGATTACACCTGGAAGTACAAGTGGGGACTTAGCTGGCTTCCCTTTGCCTTATTTGGGTTGGTCCCGCTTCTTCATGCTTGCCAATTAAACTGGCAGACTGACTGGTTCCCCTTCTTCCACACTTCCCCTTCCCTCCGCTTCCTCCTCCTCTTCCTTCGCTTCTTCTGGGACTTGCCTTCTCTTTCCCATTCTTTCTTTCTTCTTGAGTCTCAGCTGTGATCAGCTGTCCAACTTTTACAGCCTCTCTTGATCTGCTCTGCAGTCTTTCTGCCTTCTTTTTCATGTTTTCTTGAATAAGATCACAGGTTTTTTGCTTCTTTGCAATTGGCATTTGTAGCTTGAGCAATCTTGATCTGTTCTGCCACTTTCTTTGTTCTTTTTCATGTTTTTTGCTTCGGTGTTTTGGGTTTCTTGGAGATCTGTATAAGAAGATCAAAGGTTTCTGCATTTTCATTGTGTTTTTTTGCAGTTTGGGGGATATGGGTTTTGTTGAGATCTGAGAGGGGAGGCTGGTTTCGTTGGTAGATTTGGATTGGTTTTTGGGATTTGGATTGGATTTTGGTGAAATGGGTATTGGAAAATCCTCGCGGCCGGGGAAGCGATCCTCGTCGTCTGCATTTTCGACGGTATCTACTGTGATCTTTGTTGCATTCTGCATTCTAGGTGTGTACATCCTTTCGTCGTCGTCTCTAGTCCCCTCGCGAGGATCCTTTTCGACGACTACCACCCGCAAGTTTGTGTCTAAGGACGTGCAGCCGCAGGTGGACGAGCCCAAGAAGTTGGAGGAGAGGACGGTTGCAATCGACGGAGACCACGATGTCGTAGACATGGAAGATAAGCAGGAGGAGGTGGGGCAGGAGGAAACTGAAAAGAAGCCATTGATAGAAGAGGTGGTGGAGGAGAAGCATGAGGCTGAGAAGAAGGAGGTGGAGGAGGATAAGGATGAGCAGCAAGGTTTGCCTGAGGCAGGGGATAATCAGAAACAGGAGGATTTGTCAGAGGCGAATTTGGATAATTCGGCCGAGCTCGAGGCGGAGAAAGTCGGTGAGGGAGGAAAGGATCAGGAAGATGAGGAGCAGGTGGAGAGGAAGGTGGAGGAAGGAGGAGAGAATGGTTATAAGAAGGAGGAGGAGACACAGCAGGAGAATTTGGATGGAGGTGAAGAAGCACAAGTGCAATCTGAACCACAAACTGAAATGAAAATGGAGGAGAAACAACCCAATGAATCATCGGAGGAGAAATCTGATAAAAATAAAGAAGCTCAACAGAGTGAGGATGAAAATGAGGGGAAGAAGGAGTCTCAATCAGGAGAGGAGAAGCAATCAGATCCCAATTTGAGTGAGTCATTTCCGGAGACGACGCGCTCAGAGGAGAGCACTGAGAAAGATGTTTCATGGTCTACACAGGTCGATCAGTCCGAAAGTGAGAAAGAGAGGCACAAGGATGTGATGAAGGAAGGATCAGATGGTAAAAAAAGCAGCGGATCAGATGGTTACAGTTGGGCACTTTGCAACACAACTGCAGGGGCTGATTACATTCCTTGTCTTGACAATGAGGAGGCGATAAGGAAGTCCCATAGGAGACACTATGAACACAGGGAGAGGCACTGTCCTGAGGAGCCGCCTACTTGCCTTGTTCCTAAGCCAGAGGGATATAAGCAGCCAATTGAATGGCCTAAGAGCAGGGACAAGGTAGAATTTGGTCTGGTTTATGTTTGAAATTTTAGATATGATGATTATCATCCTTTTCATCTGTCTTTCTATGTTTTCCTGCAGATTTGGTATCATAATGTGCCTCATACTAAGCTTGCGGTGGTGAAGGGGCATCAGAATTGGGTAAAAGTTACTGGGGAATACCTTACCTTCCCAGGAGGCGGAACACAATTCATTCATGGAGCTCTTCATTACATCGATTTCATCCGGCAGGTAATTTTATGCCCACTTTCCTTTATGTTTTCCATAAGCAAATTTATTGAGTGATGGAGCCAATTTAGCTTGAGTTACTTTCATTTGATCTCAGTAGACAAATAATGCTGGTGCAAAAGTCACACCCATATATTTTAGTTAAGAGGTTTTTTTACTGATACTACGTTTTATGTCTAAAGTGATTAACTTTAGATTTGTGTCCCTTGTACAACATTTTTATGTCATATCTTTGAAGACCAACCTATTGACTTTATAGTGGTGTCTCTTTTGCAATTGGTAATTAGACCTCTAGAATAGTTCACTCAGTTACTGCTAGCTTTTCCAGAGGTATTTTGTTGGTGATTGCTTCACAAAAGGCAACAAGCTGTTGTAAAAGATGATTTTTCCCATTGAAGTAATGTCTTACAGCAGGAATAGGTGAATATAAGTTGCAATTGTCTTCGATAAATGGCTTCCAAGTGGTGAAATCCAGCTCATCCTTGGAAGATGATCAACGCTAATCTATGTGTTTGGAAAGCTTCTGCTGATCAGTATTTGGCTGATTGCTTAAGATGTTATGAGTTACTTCACCATATAAAGTTTGTATACAGCTAAGACGTGAAATTGGTCTTTTTTTTGTAGTCTATTTTCAAGCTCAATACTTGTATAACTCGCATATTGAAAATTGAATCTGGTTTCCTACTGAAAAGCCAAAACAATTGCTGTTTTCAGGCAGTGCCTAAGATTGCATGGGGCAAGCGCACTCGAGTAATACTGGATGTTGGCTGTGGTGTTGCCAGTTTTGGTGGCTATCTCTTTGACAGAGACGTTCTTGCAATGTCTTTTGCCCCCAAAGATGAACATGAGGCTCAAGTCCAATTTGCACTTGAGAGAGGAATTCCAGCAATATCCACTGTCATGGGCACTCAGCGCCTTCCATTTCCAAGCAAAGTTTTTGATGTAGTTCACTGTGCCCGTTGTAGAGTTCCTTGGCATGAAGATGGTTAGTATTTTCGAGATTACATGGTTTTAGTGGCTTTTCTAGGAGTTTTCCACAAATGGTAGCAGTTTTCTGAGCCTCATTCTGGACTGCTCCTTGCAATTTTCTTCTTTCTCAATTAGTGTTTTTTTATTTCTTAATAAGCAGAAATTCTGTTTTGATTGATTTTGATTCAGGAGGTATGCTTCTTCTGGAGCTGAACCGTATTTTAAGACCTGGAGGTTATTTTGTCTGGTCAGCTACCCCTGTCTATCAAAAGCTGAAAGAAGACGTGGAAATATGGAATGGTATACTTTGTTTCAATGTACTTCAACCAATTATCAATTTGGAATCCGATTATAATGGAAGATTAATATAGCTTTTTGCAATTTCAGCCATGAAATCTCTTACAGCATCTATGTGTTGGGATCTTATCACCATAAAAAAAGATAAATTAAATGGTGTTGGTGCTGCCATTTTCCGTAAACCCAACAATAATGAGTGTTACAACAACCGAAAGCAAAGCGAGCCGCCCATGTGTCAAGAAAATGATGATCCAAATGCAGCTTGGTAAGTGTTCTATCAAACATTAGTGGTACTGGCTTGATAAATTGGCCAGCTAGGCTAAGAGTATATTACTCTCTTCATTATACTTTAATAGTCTCAGTTTAAAAAATTACTAATATATATCCCATATTATAGTCCCAGTTCATGTTATCCTTCTCATAAAATTAGTAAATGGAGTAAAAAGCTTAATTAATTGGTTTCCTTAAATATCACTTCTTTTCCAAATGGAACTATTGGTATGATACAGAGAGAGTATTAGCAATAGGTAAAATTAATATGGTAACTGGTAGAAGGTTTTGCCCCTTAGAGATCTTACATAGGGGCATGTAAACACTTTGTTCTCTAGTTCATTTTTGAAGGTTTGAAAAGTTTCTGTATTCTCACTAATTTGGGTATTCTCCTTGCAGGTATACCCCTCTACAGGCATGCATGCACAAGGTTCCTGTTGATGCTTCTGAACAAGGGGCTGAATGGCCTGTGGAATGGCCTCGTAGATTACGGGCTCCTCCTCATTGGTTAAACAATTCTCAAACAGGGGTTTATGGAAAACCTGCTCCTGCTGATTTCAATTCAGATTATGAGCACTGGAAACAAATAGTGGGCAAGTCATATCTAAGTGGACTAGGCATCGATTGGTCAAATGTGAGAAATGTTATGGATATGAGAGCTGTATATGGAGGGTGAGTTATGCTGCTTTCACTTTCCATCATTTGGAAGCTGGTTTCTAGTATAATCAAAAGTGATCTGACTCTGAGATTTAGAAAATCAGGTCGATGACTTGGTGAAATTTTGATTGATTTGATTGCAGATTCTTCCCAAATTGCTTTTAATTTATATTCTTCACTGCTTATTTTATATGAAAAATTTGTGAACTAATTTTAGGAAGATATTTTTCTGTTTGTGTTGCAAAAGTGATGCTTTTATTTGGCAAAGTATACAGAGTTGATGGTTACGTAGAAATCACACTGAAGATTTTACTCCAAGTGAAATAAATTATCCTTCCGACTTTAGTAAATACATTTGGTTTTCCAAAATCTCACACTGAAGATTTTTACTCCAAGTGAAATAAATGATCCTTGAAAACCAAATGTATCTATTAAAGTCCGACGGAGGGAGTAAGTTTTACCTTATTGTCCACTTAAAGCATTGGCAACCAGACCGCACAGCATGCTTTAATGGATTATTATGTTCAAAAATTCATTCTCATATATTTCGTTGATCTTGGCTTACTGAAGTCTGAAATACAATAACTTGTGTAGATGAATAGATTGGGGATCATCATTTTTGGTTCGTTGAGTCTTGTTAAGATTTTGAGATTAAACTTGAGCTCTTCATGTTGTTCATGCTTGAACATTACAATTTGAATGGGCTTGTGCTGACAAGAAAGAAATGCAGGTTTGCCGCTGCACTCAACGATTTAAAACTGTGGGTTATGAATGTGGTGAACGTAGACTCTCCAGATACACTCCCTATAATTTATGAGCGTGGTCTCTTTGGGATTTACCATGATTGGTGTGAGTCCTTCAGCACCTACCCCAGAACATATGACCTCTTACATGCTGATCACCTGTTTTCAGGGCTGAAGAAAAGGTGAGCACTTTAATCTCTCTCTAAATTCCCTTATAATTATCTGTTGTCACCTTGTCCAAATTATTCTGTTCCAATTGATGTAATTGAGTCAAACTGTAATGGGTAGCCTGTTTTCTTATGAATATAATGATGGATGCCTACTTGAATTTTTCAGATGCAATCTTGTTCCTGTAATAGCTGAAGTTGATCGTTTAGTAAGACCAGGAGGTAAATTAATAGTGCGGGATGAGCCCGACACCATCGGCGAAGTTGAGAGCTTATTGAAATCTTTGCACTGGGAGATCCGAATGACCTTTTCTAAGGACCAACTGGGAATGCTTAGTGCCCAGAAAACTGAATGGAGGCCGACAGAATTGGCATCACAGTAGATTCTTGAATTTTTATAAAGGTTCTGATATATTCTTTTGCAGTAAATCTGTTCTTTTTCCCCAAATCCTGGTGTAGAAATAGGAATGTGCTTAACTTATATCACTTATTGTAATTTTTCCCAGAAGTTTTCATTTTGGGTGCGGATGGGTCACAGAGAAAATTGTATATTCAGAATTAAGTGCTCCAGCCTCATTTTCAGCTAGCATTCCTTTTTCAAATTTTTAATTAAAGCATTGTACTGGATATTCATAAATTTTGTTTTTTTTTAAATATTTATAACCACTTTACAGTGTTGATATGACCTTTATCTCATGGCAAAATGGTTGATGAAGAATGAAAACATATGATAACAATACAGCACACAACATTGCTAGCGTATGAAAGAACTTGTCAGTTTTGCCAATAAAAGATTACCCAATGCTTAATTTGAAAAATTACCAAAATAAATTTACTGCTGTTTCTAATTCATCTACCCATAATAATTTAATTTCTGATTTACTAGTGCACATTCATTTTAGTATTATAGCACAAAATTTGCAGCAACCATCAGTTTTTAAGGAAAATGACAACGTCCTTGTTTTGTAATGACAATTTATATCTATGTCCAAATCCATATCCATACAGTATTAAAAGTAAAGAGTTTGTCAAAAAGGAAAAAGTAAATAAACATGAAAATGGTGATACTTTTAATATATGTAGATGTTTTGGCACTGTTTCATGTGTTCCAAAGTTGTAATGACAATTTAATGGCCTTGTGACATTTGGGGTATATGTAATAAATGCCAGGGTATGTATGCGAATTAGGGTACATATAATAATTGGGGTGTGTAAAGAATTGTGGAAGAATGAAGATGAAAGCAACCTCTCCACAATGAGAATCAAATAAAAAACCCACCTCAAAGTGATGGAAGCCTATTCCAAGAGAAGATCCTACTTGAAGAAAATGAAGGCTCAAAGAACAATGAATCTACTCAAAGGCTTGATGACCATCCACTTCATTAAATGAAGAAGCCCATCTCCACATAAAAGTTTTTTTAGTTACCTTTAGAAGCCCAAGACACAAGGAGGTCATATGCCACTTCTAGTGGCCAACTCGATTGGATCCCACTCCCATGGCTTATGGTCTATCTGATGGGTCCAATAGTATTACACTAAAAGCCCACAATGACAACTTGAAAAGATCTTAAGCCCAGCACATACCTAAGCCCACCTAGAATCCTATTGAAAAAATCATCTAGGCCCATTCTAAGGTTAGGAAAATGACAAAATAGTATTAGGGTAAATACGAAGACTAAGATGGCCTAGCTTAAGGTGACTTCTCTTACAAAAAAAGTCCTTCATACAAAGCTCTAGATGTTGATTCCCCTAATCAACCAAAGATGTCAAGATTGCTCTTCATCATCCCAAACAACACTAAAGATCATGTTGATACATTACACTCAACATGAGGTCCTTCATAAGTGCCTATAAATAGGCCTTCCCCCTCACCTCTTGGATTATGGAATACCATTAGTTTCTTGAGCTTAACTTGTTTCTCTTCTTTTATAGCTAAGATCAATAGAGCTTATATTTTTATCCCTTAAGTATATGCTGGTTATTCCTTCCATCAATGAAACTTCACTAAGTTATTGAGCTAAATTCTTCTCACTCTAGCTCAAGAAACCATTAGTCTCTTCTAGGTCCCTTCTATCTTCTACAGGTGGCCATCTTTGAACCATTATGTCTTTCAAGGGCTAATATAGAAGAGACAGTGTGCGTTAATCTCCTTCTAGGATCACTCTGTCTACAGGTGACCATCTTTGGATTACTCTGCCTCTCCAGCTGACCATATTAGAAGTGAGTAGAGTTAATGAATTAATTTTCCCAATGATTGATTCGTTGGTCTCACCATGAGCATAGGGAAATAGATTAAGTTCCATTTGACCTTAGGTTTCTACAAGTCTAGGATCATCCTTAGAGAAACCTATCCCTTGTCCAAAAAGGCACTACAATTTTGGAACACCATTAACAAATCCAAGGGTGGACAAAGGGCGGCAATTAGTTTGACACTAGTTCAAGCTTCAGATAGAATTTCTTACATCATCCTTACAAGAGTATGTGCTATAACCTTTAGAGTAATACTCATATCTTCTCTCTCCTTTCCTTCGAGAGTGTAATAGACCATAGGGTCTAGACACATGTGTGAGAGAGATGGGTTCTCGCAACACGTAATGAGTGTGGATTCACTCACAGTGAGTGATTGTCGGTGAGCCAAGAGAAACATTGTAGGTGAGCGTCGATTCACTCATAGGGTTGAAGGTTAGCCTAGGTAAAACCTTTGGTTCAAAGTTAGTAAAACCTGTGGTTAAAGGTTAGTCCAAAATAGTTTGAATAGACTGATCACTTAACATAAAATATTACATAAAATGTTTAATCTAAATAAAAGGGAAATTATATAATAAATTACAAAAAAAATTCTAATTTGACGCACTGTAACAAATATTTTCCAAAGTGGCTATCTGACCAGCCATGCAGGTGCTCACATGGCGCTAGCGTGTGTGTGGCTTTTTTTAAAAAAACTAACCCAAAAGACGTCGGTTGAGAGAGACGCCTAACCGACCCCTATTACACCCTTGTGTGTTTTTGTCCCACTTTAAACGGGCGATCACTCCAATGGTGCATATCTCTCTCATTTCTGATTCGTTTTCGCCCATTTTTTTTCTATTTTTCCTAATTTCTATTGCTCTTTCTAGTCATCATGATATCACAAAGATGTTGAACTGACGCATGCTATTTATAAAAAAAATATCACAAAAAATACGATAAATAGTATGTGATGGCTCAACATCTTTATGATATCATAATAATTAGAAATAATATTAAAAATAAATAAGAATAAAAAAAATGAGCAAAAATGGATAAATAATGAGATATGCATCGTTGAAGTTATCACCCCTTTAAAATGGGTCAGATTTCAACGATGCATATCTCTCTCATTTCTGATCCGTTTTTACCCATTTTTTCATTCTTTTTTATTTTTAGTGCTCTTTCTAGTCATTATGATATTACAAAGATGTTGAACCGTCACATACTATTTATTATAGTTTTTATGGTATTTTTTTCGATAAATAGTATGCGATGGCTCAACATATTTGTCATATCATGATGCCTAGAAAGAGCATTAAAAATTAGGAAGAATGAAAAAAATAGACGAAAACGGATCAGAAATAAGAGATATGCACCGTTGAAGTGATCGCCAGTTTAAAGTGGGACAAAAATACGTAAGGGTGTAAGAGGGGTCGGTTAAAGCTCTCTTTAACTGAGCCGACGACTCTCAAGTTAGTTTTTTAAAAAAATACCCACACAGGCATGTGCGTGGTTTGTCAGATAGCCACTTTAGTAAATATTTACTACAGTGTGTCAAATCTGAATTTTTTTTTGTGATTTATTATATAATTTCTCCTAAATAAAATGATCTAATGTTAATATGCAGTTAAAACATGGCTGATACTGTTTCTGACAGTGAAAAATAGTAGACCTGATAATTGACAGCTCATATGTATATACGTACTCTTATATTAGGGCAATGCAACTGTTTGAGGAGATCTATCCTAGTAAAATGGTACATATTTGCTTGAAAATTTAGCAATCATGCAAACTGGTGGCTAATTATAGCGTATTAATATTCTAATTAGAATAAAGATTATATTACTTCATTTTGAAATGGTAATTCGTTTTGTTGTTTGAATCCTATTACAATATTTCCACTTTTTTAACCATGCATGAGAAAGTTTGTATTTCTTGCAAGTGCTGTACATGCCAAAGTTGATTCTGAGTCTCCTGGCATAACCCTATAAAAGAACAGGTGGCTGCAACATCACAACTGAAATGAAACTTCATAGAGTCTGCGGTATCTCTAGGATTTTGGGTACTATCAAAGGTATAATCACATTTCAAATCATTTCCTTACTTTACTTTATTTGACCTACTAAGATGTGACACTCATTAAGATAAAAAGCTGATATAAACCTAGATCAAATGGGTTGCATTAAGATGGGCCCAGGCATTGCATTCCTTCCTCCCTTGTCGGTTGCTGCCATTTTCTCTAGGTCTTATTGGCACAATTTCCTCATTCAGAATCTCTTTCTCCATTATAAATCATATATTTCCTCCGTCCAATGATGCTCGTCTGGATTTGAAAAAAACGGATCCAATGGTACATGGCTGGATTTGCTACCTCAACACCGAAAACACGTGACGAGGGAGAAAAGTCTTTTTTTTGTGTCAGGCCCTGCATAGACTTTATAACTTGCATTGCAAATCAGACAAGCTTCATTGGACGGAGGGAGTAATATCAGAACTAACGGGCGTTTGGGGCGTGAAAAAGCCAAAATAAAATATCGAGAGTTGATTTTGGACGTCCACGGTAGCATCTATGTTTTTTCTGAAACACGTCCTGAGAGCTAGATATAGAAAAAACCTGGATGCTATAGTGAAGCAAAACATCCAATCTTAAGAACGACAATGTATGCAAGCCAAAACAAAGCCTAGCAATGACTGCACCCATCTTGTTTACTAAATTTTTCATGTTGGTGTAGCTCATGCACAACATATGAATCACATTTCTTTTAGCATGCTCCCGGCGCGTCGATAGGGGCAAGTTTTTTTGAGACACCCACTTACTTGCCCCTTTGCACGCTCAGTCGGATCTCGATCCGGTAGCTTGTGATGTGTCCGGCATACACGTTGTTAATTTTTATCCAAAACACTAACGTGATTAGTAAGCATGAAAGATTTAGTAATAAGGAATCACGTTTCTATACACGCTCTTCTCTTTCGAGCAAGTAACCAAACCCTCATAACAGTCTTCTTTCTCTCTCAAGCAAAAATGTGTTGTTCTGGAATTAGCTCTTCTCAGCCGGCAGCAAGTCTCTTCTGTTCCTCTTTGCACTGTTGCTCTCCCCTTTCTTCACCCGACTGCCCTGTTTTTATAGAGACTGCAACAGTCTTTCTTTTCCCAAATCAAAACTTTCCGAAATCGATTCTTCCTAACTCAGCAGTTTGCCCTTTGAATTGAGATGATTCTCATCCAATTTGTAGAAAAATACCAACTTTAAGTCGATCGAAACAGAACCGAAATCACCCACAAGTGAAACTTCCCAAACTGTGCTAAATCCCCCCTTTTCTGAAATATTCGATTTAATTGAAATTAGGCACTTACTATTCTAATCCAGAGCTGCAATTGAAGCTTCCCGATTCGGCTTTATCGCACACGATCTTTCCAAATCCCGCACCTTTCCTTCTTCTATTGCTTGCAGTCGAGCTCCTCGCCGTCGTTTCCTCTGTCTGCAACAGTACCGGAACCCACCGCCATGCCGTTCGCCATCGTCGTCGTCGTTCGCCGCCTAACCCAGGACCACCATCGTCGTCACCCATGGTCACCATCGATTGCCGGCGTTTGAGCAGTTTGCTCTCTTTTTTTTCGCCAGCGCTCGAGCAGTCGGATCGATCGCTCCGTTCTGGCTGACCACCCGAGCTTCGGCTCGGGTCGTTTTTATTTTTTTCTTCTCCTGACCGAACCGGACCGAACCGCCTCTCTTTTTTTTATGGGGTTAAAACCCGTTGTAACAATCTCATCCATCGAATCTCATCTGAACGGATTTTCACTTAAAATCAAAACTCGTTTGACATGCTTCACTTTTGGCGATCTGCATTTGGACCCTTAAAACCTGTTAAAATAAAATAAAATTTTAATTAGATGCATAATAAAATGTAAATCTCTTAAATCCAATTAATGTATCTAAATAATCAATTAAGTGCATTTATTACTTAAACTCTTAATTACAAACTTAACTCTGATAACTAATATTTATTCTTATTTTTACTAAAATCATGATTAATGTATAAGATGGAAAGGCATATAAAAATGTATATATTTTTTATATATCAATTACACAATAGCGCTGATCTATTGTATAATCGATTACATGATAGCTGGGATTATCATGTGTTTGATTACACGACTATCATGTATTCGATTACATGAATCAATTATCTAATCGCCCATTAAAGTGGGACAAACTTCAAAGATGCGTGCGTATCTCTTTCATTTCTTATCTGTTTTTGTCTATTTTTATTTTATTTTTCCTTATTTTTAGAGTTCTTTCGGATCATCATGATATCCTAATAACCTTGATATCTTCTAAAAAAATACCAAAAAAACTAAGATAAATAGCATGTGCTGGCTCAATATCTTTATGATATCATCATTATAAGAAAGTGCACTAAAAATAAAGAAAAACGAAAAAAGATAGACAAAAATGGATTAGAAATTAGAGAGATATTCATCTTTGAAGTTTGTCCCACTCTAAGTGATAAAGTACGGGTACGGCAATAAAACGGCGAGGTAAGCGTACAGAACAAAACGTCAGAAAATGGAATATACGGGAAAATAATAAAAATAAAAAATTAATATAGTAGGTATAAATGTTAAAGAATAATATATTGTAAAGTTGCGCATTTAAAAAAAGAGTTGCACTTTAAATAAAAAACGTGTTTTACGTGTTTAAACGCGTTTATCGGGATAAAACGCGTTTATTTCGAGAAAAACACGTTTTTTCATTTTAAACGCAGAGTTTTACGTCTGAAACGCGTAAAACGCGTTTTATATGCATTTTAAACGCGTTTCTGGTCACATAGGTCCCACTTTACTTATTCATGTGTAATCAATTATATGATAGCTGGGCTATCGTGTAATGAATAGTAAAGTGGGACAAACTTCAAAAATGTATATCTCTCTCATTTCTGATCCGTTTTTTCCCATTTTTATCTCATTCTTCCTTATTTTAGTGCTCTTTCTGATCATCATAATATCCTAATGACCTTGATACCCTATCGAAAAAAATACCACAAAAATCACGATAAATAGTATGCAGTAGCTTAACATCTTTATGATATCATTATTATAAGAAACTAAAAATAATGAAGAATAAACAATATAGTGGGACAAACTTCAAAGATGTACATCTCTCTCATTTCTGATCCGTTTCTGTCCATTTTTTGTGTCATTTTCCCTTATTTTCGCGCACTTTCGGATTATCATGATATCCTAATGACCTTGATATCCTATCAAAAAATACCAAAAAACCACGATAAATAGCATACCAGATTTGTTTTTTGAAGTTAGGGTTGTAAAATAAGCTGTTTGGTTGAGAAAAATCTGATTCTTGGGAAGAATTTTGATGGCGGTGGCAGGATTCATAATTGTCACAAAAGCACAGGTTCAGTTATAAAACAAAAAATGTGGTTTCTGCTGAAACCCTGTTTTTTTTTTAAATGCCTCTGTCTTCTTGTAAAAATTACTAGATATGCCATTACAAGAATTAAAAGCAGATTCTTTTGGGAAAAGGAGCTGGATTCTTCCTTAAAGGGCTGCCAAACATAGCCTAATTCTGACTAACTGATTTTAAAATTTAAACCCTACCCGGCTCCTAAAAATGCAAGTTAAGGCCTGAGATTGTAGCCCTGCCATAGAGCCGGGCCTAAGAATTTCAGCCCGTTGTAAATAAGGCTGGCTAGGGCAGACGTAAGGCTGCTTGCCTGGCCCAAGTACGAAAGACAACGTTTTTGTAGGGAGAATAGTTTCACGTTGCTAGGAGGAGAAGGCTTCACAGTGAAACTTATCTATTTAAGTGGAGTTTCAAAACCGTATCCTTGATCGTTAAGGAATAAGGACCCAACCCAAAGACTAAAGACCCACTAATGGGATCCTCCAAAGGCTAAAGTCTAATTAAAAATAGAATTATTCTTATAAAAATAAAATACTCCCTTCGTAAAAAAAATCTTGGTAGCATTTGAAATAAGTTAAATTTATTGGTCTGTAGGGCACCAAATATTTCAACCCTTCACTTATCCTTGCACATACATGCTCATCAATTGGCCTGTAGGACAAATCCAGTCTCTTAACAGAGGATATATAAATTTTCAAATGCTTCCAAGTACATATAAGCCTATGTACTAGCATGCAAGCATAGTAAGCGTAAAATCTTGTAGCAAAAATAAAAAAAGTAAGAGTAAACACATATTGAATTCCCTTCTCATATTTAATTGGGTCTTGTTCTTATTAACTAGAACATGTTTCTTATAAACCTTACTGTTTTTCAAATGAATTAAAACTGCTTTTGAAAAACCAAATAGGATTATTAAATATGGAATAGAGGGCGAAATTTTCTATTATGACCTCGTTGTATGTATTCTGATTAGCATTAAAACACTATTTTATAGTTATAATTATAGTTATACGATTTCTGAGATGGGTTCATAAATGATGTTATTACTCATTTCGTGTTCTGCCCAAAAATGAGAGAGGTAACTCGCACATACGTTTATAATACAAGGCTCTTTGATCAGGCAATATGCATGTGAGGGTAGGCATGAATTTCTCCTTTTGTGTTTTTCTCTGTTGTTAATTTTGTTTTGTGTTTATATTTGTATGTCACAGCTTATGCATGTAAACAACAAATTCATACAATTCCACAGCCCTTCCATCAATATTGTGAACCTACCCTCACAACTTCTCCACAATCGAAATACTCCGTAAGTCGTAGATTTCTACTATATAAACGATTACCAACTCAAGTACTGATTATTTGCTTTGCACCTACCTTTTCTTAATTGATTCATAAACAAGGGAAAAAAGAAACAAAGAAATAAGAGAAGGATGCCATTGGAGACCATGGAAACGACATATAGAAGGTGCCTCGATAGGGTCATCAGGATGAACCATTCCACCTTTATTGCCCAGTTACACCTTCTGCCGCCTCTATACAAGGAGTTCTCACAGTCTAATGATTTCAAACTCGCCAACGAAGCACGCGATTCGCTCGACTCCTTCCTCAAGGTTGAAACCAAGGGCCAATGTGGAGGGGTTGGGATTAAATGTCCCTTCAAAGAGCCGCATGGGAATCGAAATGAACTCACACTGAGATTCGACGGCGAGAGTTTTGTGCTTAATGCAGAATGGAAGCACATCTTTCGGCATTGCTACGTAAATGTCATGTCTGTGATCAGCATCTGGGGATTCTATTCGGAAGAGGAAGTGGTGCCCAAGTTCATCTTTCGCCTTGATGGTTATGCTACTGAGAATGATCCCCTGCCACCTTTGACAGACATGGACATTGTGGATCATGAAACAGTCCAGTATGTGGCGCCAAAGAAAGGTTGCTTTGATGATTGCCGTTGTTCCATTGGTTGATGCTTTATCTATGAACTTGTAAGTAGTTTGCTAGTAGTAGTAGTAGTGTATCTGTGTGTGGCTGCAGGCATGGAGGTTACTATTGAGTACTGCTTTTTCTCCATGAGTGCCAAGTTAATAAATTTGTAGGGGGTAGTTGTGAGCTAAGGTGAGAATTTGGTTCTCTATCTCCTCATTGAGTCTGTTTTAAGTGTGGTTTGTGAAAAGAAGAGGTTTCCCCTCTTCTAAGTGCGACTTGTTAAATTAAAGAGGTTTCCCCTCTTTTTTACAATAAATTATCAAGATTATTTCTCATAATCCATTTCACATATGCTTAATTTTTTCTTTTCATTCACAATATAATTACACTGACTGACTAAAATGAGGAAGACTGTTAGTGGACCTATGATTTTAAAAACATTTATTGTAAATACTGCTGTGGAAAAGTACACATATCTCAGGGTATGATGTACTTACTGATTCGAATATACGAATTTGTGCAATTGCCAAGTTTAATACGAGATTTATCTCCAATATCCTTACGCTCAATTTGTCACTCCCATATGCATCATATAGTTACACTGATTAAAATGAGGAAATATATCCCCAAAATTTTAATATAATAAAAATAATGCACTGGAAACCAAACATATCTCAGGTCATGATGCACTTCTTTTCTGAAGATACACATATTGAATTGAAGTAATTGTAATAGTCCAAATACATAACTCAGGGCACCAATCTGCCTTGCTGCAATACCTTTCCCTCCGAGGCCACGACCAGAATTTTTTTTTTGTTGCAGTACGGCCTTTCTAGCTTCTCTGTCTTTTCTGGAAGCTACAACCAAATGGCCAAACAGGTCACCCCACCGTTCTCAGAACAAGATAGAGAGAGCATAGCCTCACTAGCTAGGCTCCATGACCAGTCCATGATAACGGAACACAAGGGTCCGGCATGGTACATAGAGGCCTAATATACATGGTATCGTGGGAACCATGGACATGAACTTCGATTATGGAGCCTGATTCGGAAAATATTTCTTCTTCAACAAGGGGCTCACTTTGTGTTAACCATGGAACATACACCCATTAGCAAAATTGACAGAGCAAATGTGGATTGGAAGTACACCTACCATTAGATATCGCACAAGACTACGTATAGACTAGTGGAAACGAGGTTGAATATAAAGGACTTAGTTGATTAACCAAATTCTAATGAAAGATTTGATTTTTACGTAACAAGTTATAACAAAATCAAAAGTTATAATTTTTAATTAAACAAAGCAAGAAAATTTACATGAAAAAAATAATCTAATGAGAAGTATACTAAGACTTCGAATCTACCGTAACTAAATAGCTTTCCTCTTCATTAACCCGTACAATTCTAAGTGATCAATTATCCGTGCCCCTCTCGAAGTCACGAATAATTGTAATGTGTGCAGCCCTCTCGAACATACAACTAAACAAATAAATCTAACTTAATTAATCTCCCTCTCTCGAGCAAAGATCAAATATAAAAACACAATCTTTATTCAAATAGTACCTCGGAATTCGCTAAGACCTCTCGAACATTAACAAACTCTTAGTTTAATTTCACTAACAATTACTCTACTCTCTGTCGATAAACAGAATAATCATAGCAAAATTTATTAAACACATGGAATAAAAATGACTACTTAAGAATTGTAAATAAACATCGAGAGTCAAACAATTCAGCAGAGCTTCATCTAGTTTCAGTACAAATAAAAATTAGCTAGACATAAGAATAGGGGAAAAAAAATAGCCTGATTCATCGAAGAAGTCATTTGCAGGAACACTGTAGTGCGGTTACTATTCATTGTGCACTATTCATCGTCTCTCCCAAATCACCGCGGTTACTGTAGCACTGTGGCACTTTGCGTTTCCGTCCAAAATCATGTCTTTCTCCTCTCCTCTGGCCTCCTTATCCCCTCTCTCTCTTCAGGCGAAACACAAACACTGGAATCTGGCGAAGAATCGCCACAAAGGCTCTGCAAAAAGTTCTCTGTCTTTCTCTGTAAAAAGCTCTCAAATCCCGTCCAAGCTCTCGGTTTTTATAAACAATCGACTTTGAGAATCCAAATCCTACATGCCTCTCACCCAAATCCAATTCAAACTTATCTAAGATCGCGTCCCAATCTATGATGCCTATGTTTTCCCTTTTCTGTTTTGGTTTTGGTTTCCAAATTGAGCACGATCCTTCCGTGGGCTGCTCCTCCCGGTCGCCTCATCATCAACTGTTTTTCCTCCATCTGCCTTGTTGAACGTTACTGCCATTGCCGAGTTTCACCGGCAGCATCACCCCCAAGCCGCCATGCTTCTCTGTTGATCTCTCGAACAGAGCTCGAATGCCTGCAGTCGCCTGGCCAACCTTTCCACCGCCGTGCTTTGCCGCCATCGCGCTGTTGTGACCCATGACCACTATCCACCATGAGCGCTCACCGGCGTAGTCAGAACTGCCGTCATCGATGTCGACCCATGGCCGTGACTCGAGTAGAACAGAGCAACACCTCTGCTCTTTGTTAGACACCCGAGCCATCGGCTAGGGTTTCTTTTTTTCTTTTTTCTTTTCTTTTCTAGATCGAACCGAAATGGAACAGTGTGAACTAGCTCAATTAGATTTAATGCAAATTGAGTAAAACCCGTTGTAGCGATCTCCACCATTGGATCTTTGATCTCTTCACAAAAATTGTTGGCGCGCATTCACTTTTGGTGATATGCATCGGGAACTCTCAAAGCCTACATAAATGAAATTAAATATTAAATTAAATGCATATAAATTATAAATCCATTAAATCTAATTAATGCATCTAAATTAATCAATTAAGCGCATTTATTTACTAAACTCCTAATTACTCACCTAACATGAATAACCATTAATAATCCTTACTTTCAACTAAAATTATGACTAACATATAGGCAGAAAGGTATATAAAAACGTGTATATTTTGTAGATATCAGTGTGATTAGGAGGTTGCTTTTGTGATGCAAAAGCAACTTTAAAGTAGCCGCTTTAGTGAAAATCACGTTTGAGAGGCAGATAATATTTTGATATAATAAAAGCGGTTTTTTATTTGAACTTGGTCCAAAAGCCTCTCTTTTGGGAAGATTTTTTTAAAAAGCAACTTTTGTTTGGGGATGAAGGTGGAAATGAATCTACTTGCCCCTCCATCATTAAATGAGCGGTTGATGTTCACTCCTTATTTATCTCATCTAGTTAAAATTGTTACGTGCTTTATCAAAATTTGCCCAATCCAAATAGGCTTTAGGGGTTGGCTATTCAAAAAATCAGTTTTAGGATAGGTATTACTATACGAATCACGCTTTTTCTTTGCTATAACAAAGTCAATTTTGTCAAAAAGTTGTTTTTTAACAAACAAAAAGTGGTTGCTAAAAGTGCCCTTACTAAACATGGTAAAGTTACAATATCTAAACATGGCAAGGTTGGAACCTTGGTTTCTCCACAGGAGGATAGAGTTATTTAGACTACCACGATTTCAAGCGTACTGATTAAGCTTGTAGGTCATCTATTGCCACAATCTCTTCTGTATGGTTGGAAATTTTAAAGCATCACCCCGTTCAAAAGGCTCCCAAGTCTCCTCACGATCATCTTCCTCATCTGTTCAACTCTCATTGGTTAGCTCCTCATTTGCACAATTTTATTATGAGATTATGGTTTGTTCGAAATCCTGTGACCAAGGTGGAGGGTCACACTGTAAATTTTGGGGACTGTGTTGATGGGAATCCTTAGGCCGTGTGCCGGAAGGGGTGCACACGTCAAATCCCACAAGATGAGTAGCGAGACAAAGAATCCACGAAACAAAAATTACTTTTAATGTGGGTATAAACTAGCAAGTTATACATGTGGATTGGCCTAGCCAACTCCACTAAAATAAGAGTTTCCACTATCAAATTCAAGAGTATAAATATATGATTACTCACTAAACAAAGCCCTGAAGCCGCTTGCCCAAATCCTCTCCCAAGACATTCAAGAGGATCTTTCAAACTTTCCCCATGCAACAAAGAGAAACCTAACCCAAGACAACTCTAGGACAAGTGGTAGACACCACACAAGAGTCCAATGTCTTACAAGCAAGACAAGTGCAAAAGCACACAAGAACAAGTACAAGATGAACAAGATATGAGCCATCTCTAGAACTCACCCCATGCAATGCATTAAAGCCAAACATCCCAAGCCATTTCTAAGTTATGATATTAACTAAACTCATACAAAATTAAGTCCTCTAACCTATTAGGAGAAAAAGTCCCAAAGAAATACACTAAAATTGAAGTTTCCTGCATACATAAGCAGTTTCCAGAAAGGTGACCAATCTACTGCAAATATAATTGGTCTACCGGAAGCAAATATAATTGGTCTATCGAAGAAGGGGGCACATAATAGGAGAAAATGCATTTTCTACTTACCCTTATGAGATATGCCACCAGAAAAAGTCAAAGAAGTGATTTCTTACTTCTTTTTGAGGAGATTTCCATATAGAATTGCTGATTCTCCTAAAAGTTGGCTATGTAGGGGCAACCAAACAGCCCTGAGAGTTGGAAGAGGGAAAGCGATGTTGTGGAAGTGAGGGGGTTGCTAGAAGCTGCCAATGGGTAGGGGAAAAGAGGGGGTTGGAGCGCTCACATTCTAAAATTTTAGTTTCTCCGGGGAGGAGTGGGGAGAATTATCTTCTCTGCCTACTGGGATGGGGAGATACCTTTGAGAGGTGGGAAAATACATGCCCTATCGGACAAATAATATGGAATACTTGTAAACAATAGATCTTAGCTTTTAGCCATATACTTGATTTCTTTTGTTTCCATAGATAAGATAATAGCGAGTCGTATTCTAATATGCACATGTTGTTGTATAGAAATTGAGTGAGATTATTTTGATACTATGATTTGCTTGCAGAGTTGGGAGCGTGTATTTGCCTAGTCCAATCCAGGACTTCATCTCCCCAATCCTTTCTTTTTTTTTTTTTTTTTCTCAATTAAAGTGGGGTGATGCACCTTCTATGAAGGACAGAAAGCAATTATAAACGTAAGAAGTTGTATTGTCCAAAAAAGAGAATGAAAAAAATTAGGGCCCCCATCTAGATTTGAGGATAGGAAATTCATCCAACGCTTAAAAAGATGGGCATCGATAATTTTAAACTCTTCTCAATGAAACTCTTCTCAAGCTGATGTTGGTGCAACCTTGAGATTTGTAAAACTTGCAATGGAGAAGTGTTTCGATAATTGTGGTTGCGAAAAGTTCTATGATATTTTTGCCTTCACATAAAGCAAATGGCTGCATGCAATTTAAAAATAGCTTGAGAAGAATGGCAATAGAATTATGGATTCTACTCAGAAAGAGCATGCATAATATAGAGGCTCGATTTGTCACCTTCACATGAATCATGTAATTGTGGAGACCACTTAAAAATTAATTCACTACAAAATTTTTCACTAACAGAGACGGCCAGCAGCCATCGCTATACGGTCCAACAGCCGTCACTGTAACTTCCAGCTATAGCGAAAATGCCCCCACCCTATCTTTTTTTTACTAAAATACCCTACCCCTTATAAGTCATACACCCTCTGTCCAGTGAAGCCTGTCAGCATTTGGAAATTAGTAAAATTATAAGACTCTAATGCCCATACAAAAGCCAAAACCTGAGCTTTCCCCTTCCTACTTTTGGTTGTGAGGAAGCAAAGTCAGCCATTTAATGATAGATCCGTATTTTTTCAAATGCAGACAGGCTTCGTTACATTTACCTTCCTCCCACCTCCTTCACATGCTTCACTACTACACCACTTCTATTACCTGCCCTGATGTGAGAAGTTATTAGCTGCGCGCCGCGCATGGGCACAGTGTGCTCATCACCAATGGGTGATGAGCACGTCTCCCCTGCTTGCGGGTCCCATATGGCAATCATGACAAGCAGGGGAGATGTGCCCATCACCCATTGGTGATGAGCACACTGTTCCCCCTGCGCGGCGCGTAGCCAATAATTTTCCCCCTGATGCTACCACTTCCTCTTGACCAAGCTAGCTGTCGCCATCTGCAGCCACCAAATTGGGATCACTGCAGCCAAACCCATGTCAAAAGCTGGTCAGTAATGTACTCAATCCCGTCACTTTTAATCGAGACCGCCACTTAATTAATGGTCATTTTTATTGAGATGTTGGCCTACGGTGAAAGCTCATTGGTCATGGGTGAGCGACCCTTCCTTTCCAAGCCGACAGGGAGAGCAAGTGAGCATCAGACTAGGTGGGGGGGCCCTCTTTTTTGCCTCGTCGGAAATCCCCATGACTGCCTTGCCAGAAACTAGACATAGGGTATCATCTAATTTTGGTACATATATTTTTGCAATTGTCTCAATTAATGATATAGGATCTCATATAAATCATTCTATATATAGAGAGAGAGAGAGAGAAAAAAAAAGTTTAAATGAGATTGCTCTCATATAGCTTATACGAGGCCAATTTTATTCGTGGCGGTTAGATCTTGATCTGACGGCTACAAATAGTTACATAGAATTTACCTACCCCTGATGTGACACACTCACCTACCAACTGATTAGATATCCACCCTCATATCGGAATCCAATGGCCAAAAAGATTGGCCTCATGCTCCTTATATGAGAGCGATTTCATGTAAACCATCCTCTCTCTCTATATATATAGAGAGAGAGAAGCTTAAACGAGATCACTCTCATATAGCTTACATGAGGACACTTCAATTTGTAGCCGTTGGATCTTGATCTGACGGGTACAAACAGTTATAATAAACTCACCTACTCATTGATGTGGCACACTCACCTACCTATTGATTTGATATCTACCGTCGGATTGAAATCTAACAATTCAAAAGATTAACCTCATGCTCCTTATATTAGAACGATCTTATATAAACCATTATAATAGAATGGTTTATATGAGATCGTTCTCATACAAGGAGCATGAAGCCAATTTTTTTAGTCATTAGATTTTGATCCAATGGTTGGTATTAAATTTTGGGTAGGTGAGTGTTTAAATCAGTGGGCAGGTGGGTTTTTTGTAGCTGTTTATAGCCATCAGAACAAGATCCAATGAGTACAAATTGAATTGGCCTCATATAAGCTATATGAAGCGATATCATATTCTCATTCCCCCCTCTCGATCTCCTCCTCCCAATTTCTCCCTCTAGTGCCGCTGCCCCGCCGCCCTCGAGTGCCGCCGCCCCGTCGCCCTCCATTTAGCCCCTTCCCAATTTTCTCTATTTGTTTACTATTCCTTATTGCTAAAGTAAGTCTTGATTTTTTTCTCACTTTATTTCTTCCAGTCTTTTACTGTTACACTTAATGTCGGTAACAAATATCAACTGTTCTTTCTGTTGCACCATTGAATAGTTCTTTGCAGTGTCTATGCAATTGGCGACGGGGCGGCCACAATGAAACTCCAGCTTCTCCAGCTCAAACAGCAGCCCCAACACCTGCTTCTACCTCCAATAAAGATTTTAAGAAAGTATCATTAATTTGGAATGATTTTAAGAAAATCCATACGGATGGGAAAGTGTGGGGTAAATATAATCATTGCGGTACTTAGCTTCATGCACCTAGTAATAATGGTACTTAAGCTCTTTGGAAACATCTTAGAAGAAGTTGTATGAAGATAGGTAATAGAGACATACGACAACACCTTTTAGGAACTTAAAGAGGTTAATGTGGATGAAACAGTGAAGTTTGGGAACTTCACTTTAAGTAACGAAGTTTGGGAACTCTTACATATTTGTATTTTCAGGTTCTTCTATCCATATGCTCTCTATTGACCGACCCAAACCTTGATGACCCACTTGTGTCAGAAATTGCTCACATGTACAAAACCGACAGGAATACTACTAGAATGTTTGAACCTTTGTGGAATCTCAATCGCAAAACATGTGGGGATTAATTGTTATAACAGAAAACTTGTTGTGGTTCTATTGGAATGTTTCTAGTTTGCCTTGTACCTTGAAAAATATTTGAACTTTTTTGGAATCTCATTTACAGAACATGTGAGGATTAATTATTATAACAGAGATCCTGTTGTGGTACTATTGGAACTTTGTTGGTTTACTTTGTCCCTTGTTAATTTTTTTGTTCAGAAATGCATTGGTTGGAAGCCCTTCACCCACATATTATTGTATTTGTTGCTTAGTTTTTGGTTATTCCTTATCTGGACTTTAATGACTTGTGGAATTATGGCCTAATTTATCTACTTCAACACTTTTTGGGGACAAGAGGTTTCGTGCTGTAAGGGGGTGCATTAGAGTCACATTTTAAAAGAAGTTATTATTCATAAAAAAATTAAAGGAGTTACTAGTTTAATGTATATGACATTAGAGATATAGAAGTTTTGGTACGGGGATGGGGCGGGGCTGGGTTGTAAGTTCCGGTACCGGGGCGGTTCCGGGTCCTTAAAACTGGACCCATGGTGGGTCTGGGATGGTTTTGGGTTTTAAGAATTATAATGGTTCTGGGTTTGCTAGTACCTTACCCAAACCCGACCCGGTTCCATCCCTACTTATCATTTGGTCCTGCTTTCTGGTCACATAAGTTGGTTAGGAAAATATTTTCCTTCTTACATCGCCACTCCACTTCTTTGAGCTCGTGTTGTGAGATGGAGCATGAAACTTCTTCTCTATTTGGGTCCATTTTATTTACTCTGTACTCTCGAATCCCAATGTAGTGAAATTTACTGAGAATACCTACATTTAGTGAAATGCCAATGTCACTGCCAAAAAGTTGTTGCCAGTGTCATTTTTCATATATGTTCGCAGTGGTAGAAAAGGCCCTAACCTTTCCTAATGTGGTCTTTTTGGTTTTTGGTACAATTTGTTGCCGAAATTCGGATGAGATGGAACCATAGAGAAGGGATGCACATGTTCCCACCCCTCTGAGGTACCTCCCCACCCCACAAAACCAAGTCAGATTTTGTGAGTTGTTAGCATTTATGAAAAAAATCATGAAAATCATTTGAAAGACATATGGACTGCGACCGGTGGTAATGCATTGGACTCGTATTGAAAATAACCCGCATTATACTAATCTTAACGTGTGGGAAAGAATAGCATTCCGTCCTCATTTACTCTTTTTGCTACACATGTGAGAGAGAGAGAGAGAGATCCATCAGGAGTCAGGATAGAAAAAAAAGCTTCCAATAATGGCAAGAGCTGAGATGGCTGGAGTTGCGGTGGGTCTTGTTGTGGAGCACCTTGCCTGCATCATTAGGGTCTTGTTGTGGAGCACCTTTCTGGCGTCATTAGGGAAGAGGCAAATCTGTTGGGTTGGTGCGCCATGAAGTGGCCTACCTTGAAAAAACTCTAAGAAGTATAAGGGCCTTCTTGAAAGATGTTGTGGAGCACGTTCCTCCTGTATTAGGGAATTGTGCAGCAGATCTTCCTGCAAACTTTGCTCATGATAATTGTTCATGTTTTTGTTGATCCTCGCCTGTTGTGTACACAACAACGGAGCAGATCCTATTTCGATCAATTACTAGGATTAGTTTCCCTTTTGAATAAAAGCCATATATCTTGTAATCAGGCCCATTTGGAAACTGAATATGTAATGGGATGTAATGATCTAGTTAGTGGCTAATTAGTAGGCCATCAGACTAGCAATTGGGCGCACTCTCTTTTGTTTATAAGGAGGTCTTCTTCCTCCTAAGGTATGCAATAAGAATTGAATCTTCTTTTTCCTCTTTCTTCCTCGTCATCTTCCCCTTTCCCCGCCATAATGTCTGGCCCTGTTCGTGTCCCATACTGGGACACCACATTTGTATTAGAGCAGGTTGCTCCTTCCGGCACCGCGCTTGGTACCCTGTTTCTTCTCCGTTCCAGTACTAGGCCCAGCCGCAGTGGGACTCACACCACCACCCTCTCAATCCGACCCCCGTTCCTTCTCAATATCCTTAGATCATTGCTCTCGTTCGAGCTCAAAAAGGGGTAGGCTCTCCATGTTCAGATCAGTCGGCTCTGCCCTATGGGGACAACGATCCTTTCCCTTTGGTTTACCCCCGACCGCCACCAAGGCCCTCGCCCACATGCTCTGCGTGGTCGGCATACCGACCACCCCCTTCAGCCCTAGTTGCCGCCATGGCTGGCGCGGGCCACTTTCCGGAGAAGATGAGCCCCCTGCCGTCATTTCGAGATCACATGGCCCCAGTGGCATCCCTCAAGACGAATTGGGTTTCGACGACGAGGACGAAGACGCTGCAAACTGCCGCATTCGCAGAGCTAGCGGTCGACCTCCAGCGAAGATGACTGGACACTCCCGGCCGATGCGACGCCGATTTTGCCGCCGTCAAGGGCATGCAAACCACCTTCCCCCTCAGTCCCCACCGCCGCCATGGTTTTCGAGGACGATTTTCCAGCGAAATCGAGCATCCCGCCGTCTATCTTCCCCGATTCTCTGCTTCTTCATGGAAAAGGAAGGTTTTTACGAGCTGCAGAAATGGCACATGCTGCAATCTCCACTTCTGTTTTTACTTAAGAGGTTTGCAATGCCTTTGTTGATCAGTATTATCGCATTCTTCACACCGACCCTAAAATAGCTTTCAGGTTTTACCAAGATTCGAGCAGGCTCAGCCGTCCTAAGCCAAATGGTGTTATGTGTTCAGTCACAACTTTGTAGGGAATAAATGAGGAAATTTTGTCTTTCAATTATAACAGCATAAAAACAGAGTTAAAGACTGCAGATGCTCAGGAGTCCCATGGTGGTGGAATCATTATTCATGTGACTGGATGTCTCACTAGCCTTGACAATTTATAGAGGAACTTTGCCCAAACTATCTTTCTAGCCCCACAAGTAGATGGCTACTTTGTTTTGAGTGATGTGCTCAGGTATGTGGATGAGCAGGATCCAAGGGAAACAACATCAGTGCCGGCCAATTCTACCATGGCAGCTGACCATGAAACTGAGGTGATCCCCGTCCAAGAAATTGTCCCTTTGTTTGAAAATCATATAGATGAACATGCTGCGTTTGTTCATGACGATTTACCGAATAGTGCAGAGGTAGTTGAAAGGCCGCTAGCTATTAGAGATAGTTCTGCTCTTAGAGCGAGTACAGCTCTTCTGGGTTTGAGTGAAAATGAGGTTTCATCTTGGAGACATTTGTTGCCCATGAAGACATTCCGAAACAATCACATGCATCAATGCTCAAAGCTATGAAGGAGGCTCAGCTGGGTAATATAGTTGCTCAACCTCATGAGAATCTGGTATCTCCTGCTTCTGATATACCAGTTGCTAATGCTGATGAAGCTCCTGATAGCAGTAGCCATCGGGATCAAAGTGAATCTCGCTCCATATATGTCCAGAATTTGCCGAATCATTTGAGTGCTATTGAATTAGAGGAGGAGAAAGCCATACAGCGGGACACCTCCTATGGCCCAGCTTGCTATGTTTGCTGCCTCCGAGATGATCACATCGAAGGACTTTGGTACTGATTGGCAGAGAGCTGCGGATGGTCTTCTTGTTGCAATTGGTCTGTGGAGCAGTCCTTACTTGAGGCAAATTTGGTCTTGGACAATCTGTTCCTTGCTTATTATGAGACTTTCTGTACTTGCAAGCAGAAGCCATGGAAAAGCTTATGCTATTTTAAAGGGATCATATCTAACTCATTAAGGATTGGAAAGCTGGCAGTATCAGTTGTGGCAAAAAATTTAAATCAGGATGACTACGTGTTCTGTGTTGCGGATATTCAAGAGATTGATGATGAAGTTTCAAGTTTCAATATTCTGGAAGCGCCGGATGTTGGCCTGTTATTTATTGTTTGGGCAGTACTTATCTGTTTACTTTCGTCACTTCTAGTGAAGCATGATAAGAACCTATTCATGGTTATTGATCATACATGTTCTGTTTGCCGAGCTTTTGAGGCTGCACCATTATGCTATTTGCTTGAAGAAATTCTATCCAGTTATGCTGATATAGCTAAAGATGGACATAGTACACTTAGACTTGCTTTCTCAAAGCTGAGAAATCTTGAGGATTGGGCTCTAAAAAAGGTTTCTTCTGAACACTATGAGGTTTTCATGTCCCTCAAAACTTTTGCTTCAAAATTGTCAAGATTGCCGTCAAAATTTGGCCTTCCTGGTGAAACTTATTATTGGACCTCTTGCCACCATTCGAACATCAGACTGGATGAGAAATTACTTTGTAGTGTCTTTGATAATCTTGAGGAAGGCCAGCTTGTTGAGGAAACCGAAGAAATTCTGGCCGCCATTATGTTGATTTGGTCGACTCTAGGAATTACTGAAAAACTACACTACACTTTATATAGCTGGTGCTTTTAAAACAGTTCATTTCCACAGGCGAGGTCCCGCTATTAGAGCTTGCAATTTTTGAGATCCATAAGGTAGTCACGATGAAAGTGAGTGACACCAATGAAAAAGCCTATCTGGACTGTTTAACATGTTCAGTTGAAGAAAATGGACAGTCATTGCATTTAGGTTTGATGGATGTTATTCTTTCATCCTTTGACAGTCAACTGAAAGACTATCATTGGCATTTTAGGAAGAAACTCAAATGCTTTGAAAAGGTCTTGCCTTTGGCAGAGGCCGTTAGGAAGTCTGCAGATTGTTCGGGAGCAAATAAGGGGACTTCTACAAGCCTTGAGGAGTATGTTGAGAATTCCATTCAAGCTGCATATACGCGGGTCATGGACGATTTGGATTCCATGTGTAATGCAAAAGGGAAGCATGTTTTAGTTGTACTTGCTGAAGCAATAAAATCAGTTGTAGAGATAGAAGCCACTATCTTTAGCCCTGTGTTGGGTCACGGGTTCCCTAAAACTATATTTCAAACTTCCTTTCTATTGCATCGTCTTTATGGAGAAAAACTTAGACCATTCCTTGATGAAATAACAGACCTATCTGAGGATGCCAGATCAGTTTTTCCGGCTGCTGAGATATTAGATCATTACCTTATGCAGCTGATCCGGTCTCCATGCCAAGATGTAGATACACCTCTTGGTGAAGAAGTCCAACCATATCAGAGGGGAGCAGTTTTTGGATCAATTATTCTTCAGTGGGTGAATGCCCGACATGACAATATATTAGATTGGACAGAACGCGCTTTTAATCTTGAAGAATGGTCACCTTTGTCTTCTCAGCAGAAACAAGCAGCATCAATTATTGAAGTATTCCGCATCGTGGAGGAGACTGTTGATCAGTTTTTTTGGTTTGAACCTACCAATGGATATTATTCACCTGCATTCTTTGTTAATTGGAATCTGTCAAAGTGTGGAAGCTTATTTGATGATGCTGATCAAGCTGTGGAGCTAGCTCACTTTGCGTTGTTCTTCAATAAGGGACAATGTTGCTGTGCTGGGTCCCGTACATTTGTGCATGAGCGTGTGTACAATGAATTCGTTGAGATAGCAAAGGCAAGGGACTTGCAACGCGTTGTTGGTGATCCTTTCAGAACAGGAGTTGACCAAGGCCCTCCGATTGACAAAGAGCAGTTTGACAAGATCTTGAAGTACATAAAATCGGGTGTTGAAAGTGGAGTCACACTTGAATCGCCTTGAAGACAAGGCAAAAGCGGAGCGTGGTGGAGTGTTGTGTATGTCAACACAATAACGGAGCTGATCCTATTTCGATCAATTACTAGGATTAGTTTCCCTTTTGAATAAAAGTCATATATCCTATAATCAGACCCGTTTGGGAATTGGATATTTAATGGGCTATAATGGCGTAGTTAATGGCTAATTAGTGGGCCATCAAACTAGTAATTGGCGTGCTTCCCTAGGAAGATGCGTGATCATTTAAAATTAAACCCTTGCAAGTGCACAAGGCAATTGTGTACTACAATGAGTATTGAAGGGTTGTCGAACCTTAGGACGGTTAAATACTTTACCAAATTCAGAGAAAAGTTGCAGTTTTTATTTACTCTAAGGAAAGAAGCGAACTTTAACTACTTCTAAAGGATTTGAATCAACGTAGAGAATTATCAAGGCAATAAATCCACCAGTAGACATGTAATTACTACTCTTGATTATTATTACGCACAAATTGATATGATATGGTAGTTCGTGTTCTTGGTCTGACACATGAATCACTAATGAATTCACTAACATTCTTTGTCGACATGAAAGTTCAACCACTATTGTGTAATCAATCTTATCCTTGGTCGAGCATAGAATCAAACACAAACCTGTTCTTGGTTAGACACAGAAATTAAAAAGATCCAATTTCATTCATATCTATTAAGTCTATGGTCAAGCACATATCATATCAACTTTATTAAATAAAACTAACAAGAGTAACAATACACATATCTAGGGCTTCATCTAGCCTTGACAAAGAATTTAGTTACACATAGAAATAGAGAAAAGAAAAGCTTATTTTGATAGTTCTATTGGCATGGAGCTCTTCTTCTTTTACTCCAAAAGACTCATTCTCTTGCTCTTCTATAGCCTCCAGTTCTACTGAAGATGCTCCAAAATGTTCCCCTCTAAGGCATATATATAGGGGTGAAGGAAAATCCTCAAATCCCCTTCCAAATTCGAGTCAAAATAAGCCTTATTTCAGTTCTGAGTATATGGCGATCGATCGCCCCATATTGTCAATCGATTGCTTACCGATCGATCGCCTAATTCCTTCATTAATTCCTGCATCGCGCCGATCGAACGGTTCAAATCTGTGTCTGCCGATCGATCGCGTTGATGAGCCGATCGATCGCTGCTACTGTATCATGCATACCAAAAAGTCCAGTAACTACGATCAATCGCATTGATGTCCGATCGATTGGTTCTTCATTTACTTCTGTTTTTACGGCTCTGGCGATTGATCGCAGTGAATGGCCGATCGATCACATTGCTGTTCATTCTACATAAGAATCTTCCAATAGTCATAACTTTTTGCTCTGAACTCCGAATTGTGCGCAGTTGGTGGCATTGGAAAGCTGACTTCTTCAAATTTAACATAAAATTTGAATCAATCCAACTAAAGTTATGAACACGAAGTTATAAATATTCAACAATTGGAGTCACGTTTCACCGTATTTATGCATCTTGCTCTCATTTTCCTACAAAACCAAAAACTATATTAAAGTATAAATAATTCTAATCAAATACTAACATAATCATAGGGTTAGGAGATAATAAAATGCATATTTCATGTGTAGATCACACCCCCAAACCTAGATTTTGTTAGTCCCTAACAAAACAAAACAAAACAAAATCAAACAAAACAACTAAGGTACTAATGCATAAACATAAATGCCACTTGCGTAGGGAATACGATTGCATTGAGCATATGCAACATGCCGTTAAACCTTTAGGTGTCCCTAGTAGGACGAGTTTTGTCTTGTGAGGGTTTGCAGTCATGCTGCCCACAAACTTGTACTTATTAACCTCATCACTCTAAAAGCAAAAAAATAAATCAAAAAAATAATAAACACTACAAAACAAACAACCTATTATCCCGATAAATGCAAACCACAATGATTAAGAAAATCAACCACATGTACTTGGTTCATAATCAACGGGACTCAAGTAAGTGGTTTTATTCCACACTTTCATCTTGGAAATTTCTGCTCAATATGATATAGCATGACAATATATATAGTAAAATTGTAGAACATTGTAGAAATACATTCTAAATCTCTGTTTTACACAGATACAGTGTTACCCACTAACCAAAGAACATCAGAATCTACATAGTCGTCGTAATCTTTAGGTCCATGATAGCACAAATGCCTGCGCGCCTCCTTGGGATCCAACATTCTAGATTTGAGAGGATAATACACCATAGACTTTTTTTTAATAGGACTGTGTAAGGCCTGATTTCAAGATGCTTAGGTTTAGCAATGACTCAGGCCAATGACTCCCATCTAGTTGGCTTAGGACATTAGATTTTAAGTATAAACCACTTCGGGCCCGAGCATCATCCTAGGTTAATCCTATAATAGTCAAGCAGCCCCTTTCTTTTCTTTTTATTTTCTCATTTTTTTGCATTTTTCATTTTCAACATTCGTATTTTCCATCGCATCTTATTCTGTCCAGGTTGTATTATACTCTCAACCTATTTCCGATTTCAAGCCCTTGCCATTGCCAAGTAAATGGTCTATCTTGATTTTTTAAGCTCAACAGACAATCACATATCATCCAATGACTCTGACTAAAGACATCCCACTGAAGATTAGTATTCAACAAATCTCTAGAGGGTATTACTCTATGTACTAGTATGTGTGTGAGTTTTATTAGCTCAAGCACCTGATCCAAGAGGACTGTAGCAGAAAGATATTCTTAGTGAAGTGTTTTTATCCCCCAGTATACTTGCTCACACTTCCAATGTAAATTAATCTCTTAATAATTGAAGCATGCATTATCACGGGATAAGCTATCAAAACCTATGAAAAAGACTAGCAAACAACCTAAAAATTAATCAAATTTTTTATGGTTTTTATTTTTATTTTTTGATTTTTTTTATATATGCAAGTTATGTTCCCTCCCCCAAATCTATTATGAACATTGTCCTCAATGTGCAGAAAAGATAAAATGACAATGAAAACATAACAAGAACAAGAAGAAAAGAAGAGAATACACCTGAATACGTGGGTTTCCTCGCACCCAGCGCTAAGTTTAATGTCTTCAGCCAGACTGAGCCACGATCATTCTGTAGGGTCTGGATCATTCAAGTAAACGATCATCACATCCATGTCTGCAGCAGCCTCTAGATATAGTTTCAAACGGTGACCATTGACCTTGAATGTACTCCCATCTTCTGGATTATGAATCTCAATAGCTCCATGGGGGTAGACTTGTTTCACAATGAATGGGCCATACCACTGAGAATGGAGCTTCCCAGGGAATAAATGCAGCCTAGAATTATAGAGTAACACTTTCTGATCAGGCTGAAAGGATTTCCTAGAAATCATCTTGTCATGTACAGCCTTGGTTCTCATCTTGTAGAGTTTGACATTCTCATATGCATCAAAGTGCATCTCCTCTAACTCAATCAATTGGAGTTTCCGCTGCTCACCGGCTTTATCCATATCGAAGTTGTAGGCCTTAATAGCCCAATAAGCCCGATGTTTCAACTCAATAGGTAAATGGCAAGCTTTGCCGTATACGAACCTGTAAGGAGACATGCCAATAGGGTCTTGAATGCTGTCTGGTAAGCCCATAATGCATCATTCAATTGCAGGGACCAATCCTTTCTATCGGGACAAACCATCATCTCAAGAATCTGCTTGATTTGGCTATTTGAAACCTCCACTTGGCCGCTTGTCTAAGGATGATATGGTGTGGCAACCTTGTGAGTGACAGAGTACTTCTTGAGAAGAGCCTCAAAAGACCTGTTACAAAAATGAGAACCTTTGTCACTAATTATAGTGCGAGGCATTCCAAACCTGCTAAAAATGTTAGATTTCAGAAATTCCAACACAACTTTATGGTCATTAGTCCCAGTGGCAACAACTTCAATCTACTTAGACACATAATCAACAGCAACAAGAATATATGTACGACCAAAAGATGGTGGAAAAAGTCCCATAATATACCCCATACATAAAATAATTCAACAATCAAAATGGATTGTAAGGGCATCATATCTCTTTTAGACAAAGCTCCAAGTTTTTGACACCTATCACAAGATTGACTATAAGCATGGGCATCTTTAAACAGAGTTGGCCAATAAAAATCGCTTTGAAGTACTTTGGCAGCAGTTTTTTTTCCACCGAAGTGTCCATCACAGGCATGAGAGTGACAAAAAGATAGGATGCTATGAAATTCACTCTCGGGAACACATCGTCTTATGACTTGATCAGCACATATCTTAAACAGATTAGGGTCATCCCAATAGTAATGTTTGACTCGTGAGAAAAAACAAGTCTTTATCATGTTTAGACCAAAAGGTTGGGATTTGCCAACAGCAAGATAATTTACAATATGTACAAACCAAAGTGGGGAGATAGTGGAGACAACAAAGAGCTGCTCGTCAGGGAAGGAATCCCTCAAGGGTTCATGGCTGAGCAACTCATGGGTAGGAATTCGGGATAAATGATCAGCCACGACATTTTCAGATCCCTTCTTATCTTTAATTTCAAAATCAAATTCTTGTAGGAGTAAGATCCAATGGATCAGCCTTGGCTTGGCATCCTTCTTGAAAAGAAGGCACCGCAAGGTTGCATGATCAGAGAAAATAATGATCTTACTGCCCAGGAGATATGACCTAAACTTATCCAATGCAAACACAACAGCAAGCAACTTTTTTTCTGTGGTAGTGTAATTCAATTGAGCATCAGTGAGTGTCTTGCTAGCATAGTATATAGTATGAGGAATTTTGTTGATGCGTTTGCTTAACACTGCCCCTACAACAAAATTAGATGCATCACACATTATTTCGAAGGGCAGTATATAGTCAGGGGGCTTAATGATGAGGGAGCTAGAGAGGAGGGTTTTTAGTGTTGTAAAAGCTTCTTTGCATGAATCATCAAATTCAAATGGCACGTATTGACCTAGAAGGTGACATAGTGGACGTGATATCTTGCTAAAATCTTTGATGAATCGGCGATAAAACCCTGCATGGCAAAGGAAATACCGTATTTTCTTAACTGATGTAGGTGGTGGAAGATTAGCAATCAGGTCGACCTTGGCCTTGTCAACCTCTATACCCCTTTTTGATATAACATGTCCAAGCACAATCCCCTGTTGAACCATGAATGACTCTTTTCCCAATTTAACACTAAATTGGTTTCCTTACAGCATTTCAAAACCAAAGCAAGGTTGTGCAAGCAATCATCAAAACAAGTGCCAAATACAAAAAAATCGTCCATCAAAAATTTCAAGAATTTGTCAATCATATCAGTAAAAATGGACGTCATACATCATTGAAATATAGCAGGGGCATTGCAAAGACCAAAAGACATCCTACGATACACAAATGTACCAAAGGGACATGTAAAAGTCGTCTCTTTCTAATCCCCTAGATAGATTGGCACCTGATTATATCCCGAGTACCCATCTAGAAAATAATAGAACTCTTGGCCAGCGAGCTTCTCAAGGATTTGGTCGATGAATGGGAGAGGGAAATGGTCTTTACGGGTGTTGGAGTTCAGCTTCCTATAATCAATGCACACCCGTCATCCCGTGGTCTCTCTTACTGGCACAAGCTCACCCTCAGAATTTGTTTTCACTGTTACGCCCCACTTCTTGGGTACTACCTGGATAGGACTCACCCACTCGCTGTTAGAGATAGGATATATGATTCCAGCGTCTAAAAGTTTCACTACCTCTTTCATCACCACCTCTCTCATGTGATGGTTCAACCGTCTCTGCCCCTCCCTAGAAGGTTTGGCCTAGTACTCAAGGTTTATCCTATGCATGCACATAGAGGGGTCTATACCCCAGAGGTTAGCCATTGTCCATGTCACGCCCCAAATTTCCAAGACCCAATTTACGCGGAAGCGTCAATCCAATGACGGTTATAGGGTAGGAAACTTGGGACGGACCGAATACTCGAGTCTACGCTTATCCCATTTAAATATTATGGGACTTGCAGGATCGTCATGACTTAAACAATATTTACTTACAAGAGGTAGAATAACTGAAAGAAAATCTGATTATCTATTACAATATCCGAAACACACTTAAATTGTTCAACAAAAAGCAATTGGCACGCAGGCCGCAAGTTCAAATATCAAAATAACATAAGAGACGAGTCTTCTAAGCTTCAACATCAAACCACACCGCTGGATGCTAACACTTCTGTTCCTCCTTAATTCCTGCATCAGAGGATGCGTGAGTATTTTATAGGAAATACCCAGTAGGATACAGAAAACCCACACTGGAAAATAATAAGAAGACTCCAAACTTTCATAGTGTAGTGAAGGTAATAAGCATCGGACATCTGAAGTGTCAAAGTACAATTTCTGCTCTCAAATCTTCATCAATACCAGAACATCCTAGAGGTTCTTCAGAGGAACCTTGCCATGCGTCTAGGGATGCTGGCCCCATCGGTGCTTACGGGCACAATGGGCGGAGATTGCAGACCTTCCGTAATGTCATACAATCTAAGCGCACGCAGTTGCCGTCATCGGCTGAACTACAGAGGTTCATCAAATCTGAGATCTCGCAAGATCTAGCAATGGCTTATGAGCATACTATGATTCCGACTAAGAGCTCTAAATGCTACTCAGCGGAGAAACGATTCTTGAAACAACTAGCCTTAAAAGGCTTAGAACAAGACCTTCTAAAATTTTAACTCTTCATAGGAGTGAAAAGTAAATGTCGGGCAAAGTTCGAAACGACTCACTAAGAGTGTTAATATGAAATAGTCTGGAATCTCAAATGAGACCCGACTATAAAGAGACACATCACAAGGTTTTTCAAAAGTTCATGTCCACCGTCTTTATAGTTGCACCTAACCCTAGAATTGATAATCCCCAACTCTGAATAATTGAATGACGTGTCTAAGATAGACCACGTTAGAGACATCGAATACAACTTCAAGTTAGAATACTCTTGAGTCATGAATAGACCAAGAGAAGAATACAAAGGGCTATTATTATGGGACACTCCATTTGGCTCTAAGACCCTTAATATACATTTAGGGTTACTGTTCTCAGTATCTCATAAATCATTTTATATATAATTTAAGTCTTAAATATCAACTTTAATTCAAACTCCTTAAGTTTATTTAGATTTTAAGTCTTTTGAATTCAGAAACTGTGTTCTGTCCAAAACAGAACAGCTCTCTTTATCTGGTTACTGCGTTCTGGACAAATTGATTCAATCTAAGAAATTTTTATTTTGAATAGCCTCAGATGTCTATTTTTCATATTTATAAACATCTTAATTTTCTGATTACTGTATAATTAGTTATCATTTTTTGAATGAAGCCTGTCTGCTCAAGATTGCTCCTGGCCGAGACCAAATTTCTTAAGATATATTTTGTTTACTGTTGTAATATTATTAGTAATTCCATATCAGTCTTTTTCTGACTTCAATCTAGTGTTACTTAAGATTTTTTTTTTACAGAAGCCTATTAGTTCTAGAATCTTAGTTTATTATTCAATTATCCAAAGTCTTTAAAAAACCCGATTGCATAGTCAATTCCTTAACTTATTATTCAAGTGATACATATGTTTCCGGACAACTATAAGACTTATGATACACTGACAAAAAAGTCAATCCATGACTGAAATCACAGAGGAATGGTCATACAAAGAATAATTTCTTATTGTTACATTATTTGATTATCTTATTTAGATGATACTTTACAGGTAGTAATAGTTATAACAACTTACGTATAGAATATGAAATTTCAAACACGGAAATGCACCGAAGTGCCCAAAGATCCAATCTTTATACTAGAAAGAGCGTGGATATACGAATAACATTATCACATGCAAATGGAGCACGAGCAGGATTTAGATTAACATAGTAGTCCAACTTTTCGTCATGAAAGAGTGATTGAGAAGTAACTCCTACGCTATTGAAATTCGAGAAAATCATGGGGGACTATCAATTCAGGATTTCGGTATTGAAAAATCAAAGTTTACGATTACACAATTAAGAACATCAACAATCATCCCATTGAAATCAATCTTGACTTATGATCAATCATTATCAAAGAATAAAAACAGTGGGAAAAGAATCATCCTACTTGGTTGATGATGCCGAAACTTCCCGTGCACTCTAGACTCCGACAATGTCGCACCACCACCACTCCGGTCGACCTTGCTTGGACCACCACGAACCACCACCGGAGAGAGGTTGCCGCCGGCCGGAAAAGTGAGAGAGAGAGAAAGAGAGAGAGAGAGAGAGAGAGAGAGAGATGCTCAAGGCTTTGAGCACTAAGCAAAACTGCCCCCCTCTACTAGCCTATTTATAGATTTTTCAAATGAATCTCCACCCTTGATTAATCCTTAAACCAATGGCTTAGATTCAGCAGAAAATTCCAGATTTTCCAACTTTCAAAGTGACTCTTGGGTTTACAAGGAATGAGTTAATTACATGCAATTAGAGTTAACACTCAACTAACTCCACTCAACTCATTAACCCAACACTCAACCACCTCCACTAATGGCCAACTCGACCCATGCACAAATGGGTTAGGGTTTTTTTTTTAGAATTTCCATTAATCACCACTTATCCACTTAGGTAATATCCAATTCATTTTTGATTAATCTCACATTAACTCTATTCCCAAAAATAACACAAACTTCATACATACCTATCCGATATTCTTAGGTCAAATGAAGCCAAACCAACAATCCACGCCAACCATGAATCATATAATCCAATAAAATCTCTAATTAAGATCAATTCAAAAATCACAAATTTTACGGCGTTCGATCGATTCCGGCGGGAATTTGAATTTTCAAAAGATTTTCGAAAACTTAAATAAATGCATACCTTTGAGCAAAGAAATTCCTCTTTAAATACTATAAAATTTACGGTCGTCGCAGTCCATCTTATAGCTCTCCGGTGGGTGGTAAGGATTTCCAACAACTGGACTTCCTGGTCACGAGATAGGCTCGAGGAGATAATCACAGGAAGGGTGTTGTTGGGTCCTAAAAAAACATATTTCAGGGAGCTAGGAAGGGGTTTCGGCTCAAGTGTGGGTGGGGACTCTATGGAGGGTTTTAGTGGTGGGGCGGTAGACACAGGAAGAGGGTCGGGGTGAGGTCTCCATGGGATATATCCAGGATGTAAAGCCACTAAATTGATGGACCTCCTCAAAGTCAGGTGTGCCCTCATATGCATCTAGTCAGTCATAGAAAATGGTATGCTCTAGGGCATCCTTAAGCACTGTAAAGGGAAGATACTCCTAGACTAGGTCATCTAGGTCATCAACCATAAGACACTCTGCTTCACTAGAGGGTTGTTGGGAAGCACTAAAGATGTTTAACTTAAATTTCATATTCCCGAATGAGACGTTCATGAGCCCTGATCTACAGTTAATGGTGGCATCGGCTGTGGCTAGGAAAGGGCAGCCAAGGATTATAGGTATCTGGGATTTGGAGTTGGCAACAGGTTCCATGTCTAAGATGACAAAATCAACAGGAAAGTAGAACCGATCAACTCCAACAAGAACGTCTTCTATAACACCTCTAGGTCTGTGGATGGATCTGTCTGCTAACTGGAGGGTGACTGAGGTGGGTTGTAACCATGGAATGTCGTATCGGATATCGGTAAAATATCGGTCGGCCAAAGAGACGAAATATCGGAGATATTGTGGAAAAAAATATCGGTCGTTAAAAACTAGTTTTTATCATATATTTTCACAATCTAACTTTTAAAATGAGTTATACTAATTTAAACAAAGAATACATTTCAAAATATGCATATTAGGATAGAAAACAAACATGAAAGTTTTTTTTTTCAATTTTTTTTTTTGAAAATATTTTTTTAATTCAAAAAATATCGCCGATATATGGAAAAATTTGAAAAAACGAGATTGAGTGGTATTGGTGTATCGGTTTGTGTCCGATACCGAAATATCGGCGATATATCGCCGAGACGATTTTCCATGGCTGTAACTCTCCTAGGCCAAGTTGTTTATAAACGGAGTATGGAAGAAGGTTGACAATGACCCCTAAATCCAAGAGAGCTCGACCAATGTTGTGGTCACCTATGACAATGGAGATAAGGAACGCCTAAATCCTTATATTTAGGTGGCATTGCACTGGTAAGCAAGGAACTCACTTGGTTAGTCAGAAAGACCTTTTGGGGGACAATGGATTTGGCTTTCCTCTTTTGAGTACATAGGTCTTTCAAGAACTTGGCATAGGTAGGCACTTGTTTGATGTCATATAATAAGGGAAGGTTGATCTTAACCTGCTTGAACACCTCTAATATCTCCTCCAGTCTTTGATGCGATTTACTAAACGGGGAGTGTTTGTTGAGGCATTGAGGGAAGAGAGCCCTATGGATATAAGATTTTTTATTAGTGGGTTATGTAGGGGCGTCCTGCTGTGGTGGGGGACTAATTGGGACAAGACTGGTAGGAGTGGATTCTTTAGGTCTCTCTAGGAAAGTTTCCTCACTCGCAATACCAACAGACGGGTTCCTAACATGATTATCTACTTGCTTACCACTCCTCAGGGTAGTGATGGCTTGTACCTGCTCATTTGGATAGTGGGAACCCTCAATGGTAAATTGACCTCTAGGGTTCTGCTGTGGTTGGCTAGGCAGGGTACCTATTTCCCTACGGTTCATGGATTGAGCCAGCTGTCCTAATTGGATCTCTATCTTGGCAATGGATTGTGTATAGGAATGGACAAGCTGGGGCTGGGTTCTTAGCTCACCTGTCAGCTCTCTGTGTTTGGTTTCGATCCTGGCTTCCATCTCTTTCTGTCCAGTTTTAATCTCAGTTAAATGTGAGAGAAGCATTTGGCTCATCTGGTCTTCCAAGGAAGGTCGCCTATTGGATTGGCCAAAGGGAGCTGAAGTGGGTTGGTAGGGCTGGGGTTGGCTTTGGAACTCATGTCTTGGGGCCTGATTAAAAGTAGGCCCTGAATTAGATTGCCTCCAAAAAAAATTAAGGTGATCACGCCACCCAGGATTGTAAGTGTTGTAGTAAGGATTGTTGGCTCTAGGGAAAGTCTTTGCAGTGTTGACATGCTCTTGTACTGGAAGGCTGAAGGGCAGTCAACTATAGTATGCTGACACAGATGGTGCAAGCATCATGAGAGGATGGGGTAAAATGTGAAGACTAATGGAATAACCGGTCAAACCTCTCTGTTAGGGATGCCACTTGGTGTCCTAGGCTCGTGGTGGCTTTGACATCGTGCATGCCTCCCCTTGAGGTATTCCTTCCAGGCATATGACCTTCAAATCTATAGAGGGTGGCACTGTGTAAAAAGTTTTCGTTTAGGCCCTCTAGTAGATCCCAAGCATCATCCGGGTTTTCTTCATGAATGTGCCTCCACAAGAGGCATCAATTAGGGTCTTGTGCTGATCGCACACACCCTCATGAAATTTTTGCACTAATTGCTACTTGGGCACATCATGATGTGGACAGGACCTGAGTAGAGCTTTCATCCTTTCCCAGCTTTCATGGAATTGTTCGTTAGGTAACTGGGTAAAAGTGATTATTTCATTGTGGATTTTATTGGTCCGCCCTACAGGAATTCAGCCTGAAATTCGGCTTTTATGGAATTCGGCCTGAAGTTCCTCCCAAGTGGAAATGAAGTTATGTTCAAGGGAGTATAGCCATTCCTCGGCCCTGTCTTTCAAGGTGCATGAGAACAGCCTAAGGCGCACCCGGTTATCAGACACTGTGAGTTTAAAGGTTGTGTTAATTTCCGGGAACTTTTGAAGATGCCTATAGGGTTCTCATTGAGTTGGCCATGGTATATGGGCAGCATGTGGATGATGTTGGGCTTAGTTTCAAAATTAGCATGTCAAGCAGGAGGATACAGGAGGGGGAGGTGTAGGCTGTGGGACGGTAGTAGTCCTGTAGGGTACGGGAATGGGGCACTACTGGATTCTGGGGCAAGCCATTCCTACCACCAAGGTTCATGTTGTCCGCTATTGGTTGGGATTCAAGGATTGAGATTCTGTGAATTCTACGGTTTCTAGACAGTTGCTTAGGATCAGGATCAAAGGCCAGGTCGGGGTTCAGGGAACGACGACCATGCATGCACAATAAAAAAGTAATAAAACATCTAACAGTTCTAATAGCGACAACTAGTAAGCATCAACCCTAGATAGCGACAACTTACAACCTAATATCCACAACTAGCACGAGCAGGCAGTCGCAAAAAAGAAAATAAAACACCAAGCACCCAAATTAATCTAAAAGAAAAGGTTAAGAGAGTGCAAATAGTGGGAAGGGATGGCCCTCCCAACGTTGGCAAGAATTTCCACGGCTTCTTTTAATCCTAGATAAGAAGAAAAATGCAATTAAGCTACTGAAATTAAACTAAATTAAAACTAAGCTACTCTAAAATGAACTACTCTAACTTGGCTAAGAATTCGGTAAACTATTGGCTTCCGTCCCCGACAACGGCACCAAAAACTTGATCATTTAAAATTAAACCCTTGCAAATGCACAAGGCAATTGTGTACTACAACGAGTATTGAAGGGTTGTCAAACCTCAGGGACGGTTAAATACTTTACCAAATTAAAGCGAAAATTGCACTTTGTTTAATTAATCTAGAGAAAGTAATGAACTTTAACTACTTCTAAAGGATTTGAATCAATGTAGAGAATTATCAAGGCAATGAATCCACCACTAGACATGCAATTACTACTTTTGATTATTATTACGCACAAATTGACATGATATGGTAATTCGTGTTCTTGGTCGGACACACCAACCACTAATGAATTCACTCACGTTCTTGGCCGGACACGAAAGTTCATCCACTATTGTGTAATCAATCATATCCTTAGTCAGGCATAGAATCAATCACGAACCTGTTCTTGGTTAGACACAAGGATTAAAAGGTTCTAATTTCATTCATATCTATTAAGTCTATGGTCAAGCACTCAAAAGAATACTAATGAAATAGCATTAAACACAAATCATATTAATTTTATAAAATGAAACTAACAAGAGTAGTAATACAAATATCTAGGGCTTCATCTACCCTTGACAAAGAATTTAGTTACACATAGAAGAGAGAAAAGAAAAGCCTGTTTTGATAGTTCCATTATCATGGATCTCTTCTTCTTCTTTCACTCCAAAAGACTCCTTCTCTTGCTCTTGTCTAGCCTCAAATTCTACTCAAGATGCTCCAAACCATTCCCCTCTAAGGCATATATATAGGGTGAAGGAAAACCATCAAATCCCCTTCCAAATCCGAGTTAAAATAAGCCTTATTTTAGTTCTGCGTGTATGACGATCAATCGCTTACCGATCAATTGCTTGATTCCTTCGTTAATTCTTGTGTCGCGCTGATCGAACGGTTCAAATCTGTATATGCCGATCGATCGCATTGATGAGCTGATCGATCACTGCTACTGTATCATGCGTACCAAAAACTCCAATAACTACGATCAATCGCGTTGATGTCTGATCGATCGGTTCTTCATTTACTTCTATCTTTTCGGCTCTGGCGATCGATCGCAGTGAATGGCCAATCGATCGCGTTGCTATTCATTCTGCATAAGAATCTTCCAATGGTCATAACTTTTCGCTCCGAACTCCGAATTGCACGTGGTTGATGGCGTTTGAAAGCTAACTTCTTGAACTTTAACATGAAGCATGAATCAGTTCAATTAAAGATATACACATAATGTTATAAAGATTCACCCATTGGAGTCACGTTTCACCGTATTTCTGCATCTTGCTCCCATTTTCCTACAAAACAAAAAACTATATTAAAATATCAATAATTCTAATCAAATACTAATATAAACATAGGGTTAGGAGATAATAAAATACATATTTCATGTATAGATCAATGCGCCCTCTCTTTTGCTTATAAGGAGATTTTCTTCCTCCTTCTAGGGTATGCAATAAGAATTGAATCTTCTTTTTCTTCTTTCTTCCTCGTCTTCTTCCCCTTTCCCGGCCATGATGTCTGACCCTATTCGTGTCCCATACTGGGATACAACATCGTCCCATGTTTTCATCTGTGATGACCTTTCTGGGCGAGCTTTCGCCTAGATCCTTTAATGTTAATAGTTTCCCTCCCCCTTAGGTAAGGGGTTGTTGTGGAGACTAAAGAAGAAAGAAACCACCAGTATATATTAACGAGACAATATGTGCTGTCGGATTTTGATTCGTCTGCGAGCGTTAATACAGGAGGAAGGTGGGTTTGAATCACACCCTATGCGCCATAAGCTCTCAATCTATGTAAATTCGATGAGTTTATCAGTTACTATTGGGTTAATCACCCTCGAACATTTCTGCTTTTATGAATTTCTAAATTTTGTTTGAATCTCTTTTGGAAACAGTTTGAATGCCCATCTTATGGAAGACCTTGTTTTTTCTTACGGCAACAAATGCTTATATGCTAGTCAAATATGACCAAATTGTATAAAAACACAAATAGACCGCCTACCTGCCACCCACCAAAATTGCAGACATGTTATTTGTTTTTGGTATAGAAAACACCTACATATCCCGGGGAAAGAATTTTATATCCTCTCATTTATGTCCTCCCTTCCTTGTATACTCCACTTATGACAAGCTTCACACCACTCACATGGAGAGGGGATACTTAAATTGCACAAAAGCAGAGACCGTCTATCTATGTGGTGATGTGGAAGCTTCTCATGGGTGGAGTATATGACGGTGCATGTAACTGAGCGGATGTAAAATTCCTTTTCCAAGGGCCGGGTAAAGAAAAGTTGATAAAGACCATATATCCATGTCCCCACACCTAAATAATTTCTCCAGCTTGTCGCCACTTAATTAACTTTCTCATCCACTTGAGAAGTCTTGGACAAACTATCTTGACTTGTGTGGGAAAGAAGAGCATTCCTTCCTCGTTTGCTCTTCCCAGAGACATCATCAACACGGAAGAAACGCTCCACCTTCCAAAATGGCCGGAATTGAGATGGCTGGAATTAAGATGGCCGGAGCTGCGGTGGGTCTTGTTGCACAGCACCTTGCCAACGTCATTAGGGAAGAGACAGAGTTGTTGGGTGGGATGCGCCATAAAGTGGCCGAACTTGAAAAAACTCTAAGAAGCATAAGGGCCTCCTTGAAAGATGTGGAGAGGAAGACAAGTGAGAGATGTTGCTTATGATATTGAGAATGTGGTGGACGAGTTCCTGCTTCGTCTTGGACCACAAAAACCTCATGACCAGCCCAGGCTTGTTTGTTGTTCTTACAGTTTTGCCCGCTTCCCTAGGCAGTTGAGAGCACGACATCAGCTTGGCACAGAAATGAAAAGAATAAAAAGCCTACTTCTTGGAATTGATGAGAGGAAAAAAATGTTCTCCACTCCACCTTTAATCAATGGAGCCACCAGCTCCAATGCTTCATGTGACACTCGACGACTGATTCAGCCTTTGTTTGTTGAGGATATCGACATCATAGGCATTGAGAAGCCCAAGCATGAGCTTACGAAGAAACTGCTAAAAGAAGACTCAGGACTTGCAGTGATCTCTGTGTGGGGGATGGGGGGTCTTGGCAAGACGACCCTTGTTCGAAAAGTCTATGAGAGTGAGATAGTGCAGAGAAAATTCGACTGCTATGGATGGGTTACTGTATCACAAAAATATTCCTTAATTGTCCTGCTAAAAAGGATGCTCAATAGCTTTATGGACAAAAGGGAAGGAGATTTCATAGGCATGGAGCATCAACATACTCTTTTCGAAATTGATCACATTGTGCAGCTGGGCCAAGTTCTCAAAGATTATATGAAGATGAAAACGTACCTAGTCGTTTTGGATGATGTATGGACTAAAAGTGCATGGGATGACTTAAGGTATGTGTTCCCCCAAAATGAACTAAAAAGTAGAATAGTTTTAACTACTCGTAAGCATGATGTCGCATTATATTGTTCAAAGTACCAAGAAAATGTCTACGAAATGAAACCTCTGCTTGAAAAAGAAGCATGTGCCCTGTTTTGCAAGAAGGCATTTGGAGGAACTAATCCCCCTGAATTAGAAATACTATCACTGGATACCGTCCTCAGAATGTGCAAAGGATTGCCTCTAGCAATTGTGACTATCAGTGGGCTTTTACGGATAAAGACACCGAGTGAGTGGAACAGGGTGCTGGCCGATCTGAGTGCCATTCGAGAGAAACATGAAACAATAAATTTTATGAACCAGGTGCTTTGGCTAAGTTATGATGATCTCCCCCACTATCTCAAGTATTGCTTGTTATATTTCGGTCTATTTCCCGAAGATTATGAGGTTAATTCATTTGATCTTATTGAACAATGGGTTGCTGAGGGCTTTGTAAAACCATTGAACGAACAGAACACCCAAGAACTTGCCAGAAGTTACCTCAAGGAACTTGTTCATAGGAGCTTAGTTGAGGTCGTGGACTACTATTCTCATGGAAAGATTTGGCGTTGTAAGGTTCATGACTTAATGCATCGTCTAATCCTTCAACAAAGCAGGGAGGAAAATTTCTTTACTTTAGCAACAGATGACGTAAAAGAAAACAAGGAATTTCGACGTCTGTCCGTCTGGAGTGGTGACATTGTTCCGACCGGCATAAATTTCTCTAGACTTCGTACCATGTACATGTTGGATGCAAGAGTTATTCCTAATTTCTCGAGCTTTCGAATGCTGAGAGTGTTGAAATTGAGTGGGGGCCAAATCCAAGAGTTCCCTACTGAGATTGTAAAGCTCTACCACCTAACGTATTTGGATATGAGTGAGACTAGCATTGAGATGATTCCTAAGTCTATCGGTAACCTGCACAAGTTGAAAACTCTAGATCTAACTGATACGAATGTGACGGAGTTGCCAGATGAGATCCTTCATCTCCATACTATTCGCAATTTGTATGTTTCCCCCTTACCTTTTTGGGAAGGTGTGAAGATGCCAACAAGACTAGGAACATTAAAATGCTTATACAATCTACGACATATACGAATAGATGGAGGCTCGGAGCAGGCCATAGAGTTGGGAAAACTGACAGAATTGAGAATGCTATCCATGGTTGCAGTGCCAAGACAAGATTGGAATGCCATATTTGATTCCACCACAAAAATGGGACACCTGGAAGAGCTCCAAATAGCAACAAAGGACGGTGAGAAAGAGCCGTTCGACATAAGCTTCGTGTCAACCCTTTCGCCCACTCTTCAGAGATTATCGTTCAGTGGGCCCCTCAACGGCTTGAAGCATCTGCACATGAAGAGTGGGGCATTTTCAAGTCTTGTGGATTTACGAATGCTAAAATCGGGTCTAAGGGAGGACCCTTTCAATGCCTTGCAACAGCTGCCCATGCTACAACAGCTCTATCTTTTTCCAGACTCTTTCGATGGGGAAGAGATGTCATGTGCAGAAGACGGCTTTCGGAGGCTCAAAACTTTAAGAATAAACTCTTTAGATAAATTAAGGTTTGTGCATATTGCGAAGGGTGCCATGCCGGAACTGGCTGAGATGGGAATTGATAACTGTCACAAGCTAGAGGGAGTTCCGTTTGGGGTAGAGAACCTCACAACACTGAGAGAGCTCACTTTCAACCGTATGCCAAGAGAGTTCATTGAGAAGGTCCGGGATAAACAAGGTACAGAATACGCCAAAGTGCAGCACATCCCTCTCGCGCGAGTGGTTATTAAGGACAATGAAGGGTGGAAGTTCGAATACCTTACTGATGAATGTCAATAACACACTTCGCTCGCAAGTAGTTGCTGCAGAAGCATAAGTTGCAGCTCTTCTGTCTGGCAAGATTCGGTTGGCTGGTGGCTGTCTTTTCGATCCTGCCGATTTGTAATCACTATGACTTGTCTGCTTTTGTTCACTCTTTTGTCTTACGAGTTGGTCGAGCCACCGTTTCATAAGGCAATAGTCTACCATAGTTCTTTCCATGTCTTAGTATTGAAGGTTTGGGTTGATGATGCCATAAATTTCATACTTCTATATTTGTGTATTGTGGAATTAAAATTTCTGTTGCGAAGTCAGTGGAAAAGTTCTTTTTTTTGTTGATTTCCTGTAGTAGTACTTAAAAATTGGAAGTGTGTTTGAATTTGTTTAGCAAGAGTGTACTTGGTAGTACTCAGCTTTAAGGTGTAATGATATGTTTCTATCAGTATCACATGTATCCTCTAAACAATTGTTCTTTTCCTCTGATCTTTTATGGTTCGCCATTGTGATAAACAAGAACTTGATGTGCTTGTAAATATGCCTCTTGTGTTGATATCGTTGCCTTCCTCGTTAGATAGCATCATGTAATTTAATTAAATTGCCTTCTGTTGATAAATACCAAGATTCGTACAGTTTGTTGATAAAACTTGGTTGTTTGTTGTCTGTTTCAATGTGACAAATAATTCCTGAAAATTTATGGAGAACTCTAAGATTAGTTTTTTTGTTTAGTGATCCTGGCAATTTCTAACAGAAATGGGATCTTTTTGTTTAGTTTACTTATAGCTCCTCATGAACTGTCCGTTGGATGAAGGTCGATATAATTTATATGTTCTTACAGGGAAGGGCTCTCTTTCTCTAAACATACAAATTTGCATAAACTTGGATAAAGATGCATGCAGTACTAAATAGACAAGGGACATTGTCTCTTATATACAACTACCTCTGCACAAACTAAAGTGCAATGAGTCTGAATCAAATCTTTTCTTCTCTATTGGTTGTCTGTTGTGACCAGCAAGGTCACCCTTGACGGCAAGGAGGAAGAAGAATAAGAAGAAGAGTAGGGAAATAAGTTCTTTATTGCATAAGTCCTAAAGGAGGAGAAAGGCCCCCTTATATAGAAGACTCTAGATGACATAATGGCGTCACTATGACGACATGACGTCAATATGACGACATCACAGGCCATGATTACATCCAATCAGGCCTTTATTACAATCTTTAATTGACACAAAAAGGGAAACTAATCCTAATCAGAGAATCCAGCGATAACCATGCGTGATGACATACATGTGCTGACGTACTGACATGACGTTCACAACACTCCACCACGCTTCCACTAACGCATTGTCCTCAATGCGACCATGATGGAAACCGGGCCAGAAAATCATGCTCCAGTACCCACTCAGCATCCTCGAGCAGTTGGCCCTTCCAAGCCACAAGCACTTCAGTCACAATATGCCCAGCACGCCGCACCCTCCGTTTATCAACAAGAGAAGCTGGAACAGGGTCAGTAACATCCGCAGGGCCCATGAGAGGTGGAGGAGCACTATCAGCAATCAACGGAGGGTCCCCCACAAAACGACGAAGAGGGGACACATGGAATACAGGGTATACTAGGGACCTTGGAGGCAAGGAGAGACGATATGCTACCAGTCCCACTCTATGCACAACTGCGTAAGGCTCGTGAAAGCGAGCGGTCAGCTTCTGATTAGCCCGAAACAAAGAAGTCTGGCGTTGGGGCATGACTGACACATAAACGAGGTCGCCAACCTGGAATTCCCTATCAGAGCATTGCTTATCATAGATCTGTTTCATCCTATTCTGCGCGGATGCTAAATTGGCTTTAAGCTGGCGTAGGACCTCATCACGTGTCTGCAGCAGGTAGTCCACCTCGGCAATGGAGGAACGATGAGGCACATAAGATAGAACGGATGGAGGAGGGCGGCCATAGACAATCTTGAATGGCGTAAAGCCAGCACGTGTGTGATAAGCCGTGTTGTTTGTCCATTCAGCCCAAGGAAGCAATTGTAGCTAGCGGCGGGGCTGATCTCCCACAAAGCAGTGCAAGTATTGCTCGAGACACTGATTCACCACTTCAGTTTGGCCGTCTGTCTGAGGGTCATACGCTGTACTCATATGAAGCTTTGTCCCTTGTAATTTAAAGAATTCCCGCCAGAACTGGGAAATGAAGACACGATCTCGGTCAGAGACGATAGTCCGAGGCATCCCATGTAATTTAGCGACCTCCACATAGAACTCAGCAACCGTGTGGGCAGAATATGGATGACTCAGAGCACAGAAGTGGGCGTACTTAGAGAGACGGTCTACCACCAGCATAATAACCGTCTTACCACTGACCGCCGGCAAAGCCTCAATAAAATCCATTGACACATCTTCCCACACCTTGTCCGGAATGGGAAGGGGCTACAGAAAACCCGCAGGTGATGTAGACGATGCCTTAGCCCTCTGGCATATATCACATGCGGCCACATATGCATGTACCTCTTTCCGAATTCCAACCGCTGAAAGGTTCTGCATGTGCCTTCATGGCCAGCGACCGGGGTATCATGAAAGTGGGCTATAACCTGTCGACGCAAATCCGGAATAGCTGGCACCCACAACCGGTCCTTCCTGAACAATAGATGGTCGCGCCACACAAAAGGGGGCTCTGCATGTGGGTTGGTCTGAAGTCGGGCAATAAGCTCCTTGGTGGGCGGGGCCGCCACATAAGCCTACTTCAAGTCCGGAATAAAAGGACAGGTAGGGACATAAAATGTGAGTCCCTCCGTGGGCTGACGTGATAAAGCATCAGCCACTGTATTGTCGACGCCCTTCTTGTAGACCACTTCATAGTCATAGCCCAATAACTTACTTACCCAGTGCTGTTGAGAAGGTGTAGATACCCGCTGGTCCAAGAAGTACTTGAGAGGTTGATGATCGGTTCGGATAATAAATCGTCGGCCCAGCAGATAAGGCCGCCACTTGGAGATGGCGTGCACAATAGTCAACATCTCCTTCTCGTATGTAGACAAAAATAATGACCGGCCCGATAGTGCTTTACTGTAGAATGCTATCGGTTGCTCTTTCTGGAGTAGGACTGCACCGAGGCCCCTATCAGAAGCATCCGTCTCAACCACAAAAGGCAGCAAGAAGTCTGGAAGAACCAACATCGGAGCCTGGGCCATCGCCTATATCAATTTGTCAAAGGCAGCTTGGGCTTCGCTAGACCATATGAAAGCACCCTTCTTGAGCAAGGATGTGAGTGGGCCAGTAATTAGCCCATACCGCCCAATAAACCAACAATAATAACCAGTGAGGCCCAAGAAGCCGCGGAGAGACTTCACACCAGTGGGCCGGGGCCATGAAAGCATGGTCTCCACCTTAGATGGATCAGTAGCCACCCCCTCAGATGAAATGATATGGCCCAAATAGTCGACTTGCGTGCTACCGAAAGAGCACTTCGAACACTTCAAGAATAAGGTGTTAGCCCACAAGATAGTAAAAACTGACCTAAGGTGGTCTAGGTGGTCCGCCCAGGATGAACTATAGATCAATATGTCATCAAAGAAAACGAGCACAAACCAACGGAGATATGGGCGAAACAGGTCGTTCATCAAACTCTGGAAGGTTGCAGGAGCATTGGTCAGTCCAAAAGGCATGACGAGGAACTCATAATGACCATCATGAGTCCGAAAGGCCGTCTTGTGTATGTACTGGGGCTGCATACGGATCTGATGATAACCTGAGCGTAAGTCAAGTTTGCTGAACACAGTCGCCCCAGCCAACTCGTCGAGGAGCTCTTCTATCACAGGAATTGGGTACTTATCCTTCAGTGTTGTTGCATTAAGCGCATGGTAATCCACACAGAACCGCCATGATCCGTCCTTTTTGCGAACTAGAAGGACGGGAGAGGAGAATGAACTGGTGCTGGAGTGGATAATACCAGAGTGCAACATCTCCTCGACCAACCGTTCAATTTCCGCCTTCTGCACATGCGGATACCGGTAGGGTCGCACATTGGCGGTTGAAGCCCCGGGCATGATAGGAATGGAATGATCATGGCTCCGTGCTGGTGGAAGTCCAGATGGCTCAGCAAATATGTCGGTGTGTGCTGCAAGCTGTTCAATCATATCGGCCGGTAAGTCAGGTTGGGGCACATCCACTATGGCACGCTGCTGTAAGAATAGACCATGAGGTGTGAATCGAAAAAAAGAGCTCACCTCCTGCGCCGAGTGCAAGGTGCCCGGCTGCGATCCACGTAGACGAATGCGCTGGCCTGCTACCTTGAAATCCATAGTCAGATCCCAAAAGTTCCATACCACATCACCCAAGTCTTGCCACTGGACACCGAGAACTACATCAGCCCCTTTCGTAGGCAAGAGAAATAAGTCTATGATAAAGGAATGCCCCTGAATCGCTAGTTTGACCTGCGAGCATACGCCTACGCTCCTAAGATGTTTGCCGTCCCCAATCAATACGTCAAAGGGTTTGGAGTCAGAGACATAACAACCCGAACGCTGTGCCACCTTATCATTAATAAAGTTATGAGTCGACCCACTATCAATAAGAACCGCGACCTGTTGGCGCTTCAACTGGCCCCGAACACGCATGGTCCTGGGGATGAACTTGCCAGAGAATGCATGGATAGAGATCTCCGGCTGCACATGGTCATAGAGGCCGGGTGCCTCTTCTGGTTCAGCTAGCTCCTCGTCTTCAACTTCTTCGATGAGTAAACTACCCCGGACTGAGCAGCGGTGTCCAGGGACGAATTTCTCATCACACTTATAACAGAGACCTTTGGCGCGCTGATATCTATAAAATATACAAATTTTATATGCCTTTCTGCCTATTTGTTAGTCGTAATTTTAGTTGAAGTAAGGATAATTAATTGTTAATCATGATTAGGTGAGTAATTAGGAGTTTAATGAATAAATGCGCTTAATTGATTAATTTAGATGCGTTAATTAGATTTATTGAATTTACATTTTATAATGCGTCTAAATGATATTTGATTTTATTTATGCAGGTTTTGAGAGTCCAGATTCAGAGCGCCAAAAGTGATGCATGTCAAACAGTTTCTCTAAAAAGATCGAAGATCCAACAATTAAGGAGACGCTGACGGGTTTTGAAGAGCCTATTTAGTTAAAACAATGACATCACGCACAGAAAATATGTAAGCCGTTGGCGTACATCTAAGGAAGAAGACGGGTTTTGATTTTGAGAGAAGATCCGTTCAGATTATATCCGGCGGTTGAGATTATGACGACGGGTTTTAAGTTTTAACCCAATGAAAAGAAAAAAAGAAAACAAAAGGGAGCATTGAACCGACTGGTTCAGTGCCGGTTTGGTCCAGAAGCAGAGCAACGCTCGAGCACCGGTGGGTCTCGACAGCAAGGTTGGGTCTTGACGGCGGTTCTGACCACAACGGCGGAGTTGGGTGTCGACGACTAGGAGTTGAGTTTGGGGATGGTTCAACAGCGACGATCGGACAGCTCGACTGTGACGACCGTAAATTTTATAGTATTTTCTTGGCTCAACGGTATGCATTTATTTAAATTTTCGAAAATCTTTTGAAAATTCAATTCCCGCCGGAATCGATCGAACACCGTAAAATTTGTGATTTTTTTGAATTGATCTTAATCGGAGATTTTATTGGATTATATGATTCATGGTTGGCGTGACATGTTGGTTTGGTTTCATTTGACCTAAGATTATTGGATAGGTTTTTGTATGAAGTTTGTGGGAATAGAATTAATTTGAGATTAAGCAAAAATTATGAATTAGATATTTCTTAAGTGGGTTAGTAGTGATTAATGGAAATTCTAAAAGAGAATGCTTGGGTCGGGTTAGCCTTAGTGGAGGTGGTTGAGAGATGGGTTAATGGAAGTGGTTGATGGATAACACTAATTGACCCCCATTAACTCATTCCTTGTAAACCCAAGAGTCATCTTGAAAGTGGTAAAATCTGGAATTTTCTACTAAATCTAAGCCATTGGATTAAGGAGTGATCAATGGTGGAGAATGGTTCAAAAAGTCTATAAATAGGCTAGTAGGGGGGTGGTTTTGCTTAGTGCTCAAAGCCTTGAGCATTTCTCTCTCTCTCTCTCTCTCTCTCTCTCTCATTATCCGGCCGGCGGCAACCTTACTCCGGCGGTGGTCCGTGGTGGTTCGTGGTGGTCCAAGCAAGGTCGACCGGCGTGGTGTTGGTGCGGCATTGTCGAATTCAAGAGTGCTCGGGAAGTCTCGGTATTTTCAACCAAGTAGGATGCCTTTTTCCCATTACACTTCTTTTTGATAAAATGAATTGTTGAATGTTGATGCCTTGATGTTAAGTACTCATTTCTGGAATTTGTATTGCCGATCCTAGAATTGATATTCCCTCTTATTTCATGACTCTATTGTATTTCAACTCAATCATTTCTACGTATGTTGACCAATGAAAATTGGATTTGGATTTTTATGTTAAATCTTGATCGCATGTGATAATGCTATTTGTATATCCATGCTCACTCTCTTGAGTAAAGATTTGATCTTTATGCACTTTGGTGTATTTCCGTATTTCGTGTTCTATATATATTATCATAGCTATTACTACTTGTATAATATCAACTAAATGGGTAATGGTATAATGAATGATAACTATAAGATTATTCCTTGTAAGATCTTGTCTCTGAGATATCAGTTCGTTTTATTGTCAGCGTGTTTTGAGATCTAATGTTGTCCGGGATTATATGATAGTATCACTTAAATAATGAGATAAGAAAGTGTTGTAGTAATCGGGTAGTAAAGATTACGAAAAGTGGAATCATAAACTGAGAATTTCAGAACTTATAAAGCTCTGTAAAAATCTTAAGAAAGACTAGATTTATGTATAAAAAAGACTAATAAGGAGTTACTACACTTTATACATTAGTAAATTATGTATGACATAGAAACTTGGTCTCGGCCAGGAGCAATCCTGCGCAGGCAGACTTCAGTAGAAAAATGATAACTAATTATACAGTAATCAGAAAATTAAGTTCTTTATCAATCTGGAAACTAGACATCAGAGGCTATCTAAGATAAAAATTTCATAGATTAAATCAAATTGTTCAGAACGTAGTAACCTGATAAATAGAGCTATTCTGTTTTGGACAGAACACAGTTTCTGACTTTAAATGACTTAAAATCATAATAAACCTAAGAAGCTTGAGAATAATTGATAATGAAGAATCTAATCAAGTCTAATATGATTTTATAAGACTCTAAGAACAGTAACCTTAAGGTCTTAGAGCCAAATAAGGTGTCTTATAATAATAGTCCCTTTTGTTCTTCTCTTGGTCCATTTATGACTCAAGAGTAATCGAAGCTTGAATTCTAAGTCTCTGACGTGGTCTACCTGAAACGCGTCATTCTAAGTCGGGAATTATCAATTCTAGGGCTAGGTACAACTTTGTTGATAGCGAACTTGAACTTTTGGAAAATCATGTGGTGTGTCTCTTTTTAGTCGGGTCTCACTTGAGTTCCCAGACTAATTCATAATTTGATTTGGTTTATGCTTTTCACTCCTATGAAGAGTCGGAACTTTAGAAAGTCTTGTTCTAAGCCTTTTGACAATAGGGCTAGTTGAATTGTTTCTCCGCTAAGTAGCATTTAAAGCTCTTAGTCGGAATCATAGTATGCTCACAAGCCATTGCTAGATCTTGCGAGATCTCCGATTTATTGAACCTCTGTAGTTCAGCCGATGACGGCAACCGCGTGCGCTTAGATTGTATGACATTACGGAAGGTCTGCAATCTCCGCCCATTGTGCCCGTAAGCACCGATGGGGCCAGCATCCCTAGACGCATGGCAAGGTTCCTCTGAAGAACCTCTAGGATGTTCTGGTATTGATGAAGATTTGAGAGCAGAAATTGTACTTTGACACTTTGGTTGTCCAATGCTTATTATCTTACCTTCACTACTTTATGAAAGTCTTTGAAGTATCTTTGACCTTAATGCGTCTTGAATGGCAGTTGGTTCCAGGTAAGTGATCTTAGTCCTTGTTGAACCTGAGTCTGTTAAACCATTCATCTTTGGAGTCTTCTCTTATTTTTCCGGTGTGGGTTTTCTGTATCCTACTGGGTATTTCCTATGGAATACTCATGCATCCTCTGATGCAGGATTTAAGGTGGAGCAGAAGTGATGTTTTCCAGCGGCATGGTTTGATGTTGGAGCTTAGAAGACTCATCTCTTATGTTTTGCTATATTTTGACATTTGAACTTGCGGCCTGCGTGCCATTTGCTTTATGTTAAACTCTGTTTGTGGTTGTTAAGACATTTTCAGATATTGTAATAGATATTTAGATTTCCTTTCCGTTATTCTACTTTTTGTAAGTAAATGTTATTTAAGTCATGACGATCCTGCAAGTCCCATAATATTTAAATGGGATAAGCGTAGACTCGAGTATTCGGTCCGTCCCAGGTTTCCTACCATATAACCGTCATTGGATTGACGCTTCCGCGTAGATTGGGTCTTGGAAATTTGGGGCGTGACATCGACGACAAACATAGGTTCTGGTTCAATTGCGGCCGAGAGCACTCGAGCGACGGTGGAACGGCGATGGCTCTCGACGGCGGCCACCTGAAGGAATGACAACCACGGCGGCGAAGGGAGAGGTTGATGACGGAGGCAGTGAAGCTTGACGACGTGCTCAATCGGAAAAATGGCAACTCGTGCTGAATCGGGAAAACAGAGTCGCGCCAGAATTAAAAAAGGCAGTTTGTGTTCAATTGGGAAACAACAAAAATAGTAGCAGAATCGGATTTGGAATTGTGCTTGCATTTGGAATTGGGATAGGAATCGATCCGCATATAAAAAGAGAGAGCTTGATAGAAAAAAAAGAACAGAACTACAGAGCCACTGAAAAGACGGCCGATAGAAACATAGCTTTTAGAGCGAAAATTACAGAGCTTTTACAGAGAACTTTCGGCCAGAAAAGCCAGGCGTTTTGGGCGTGGTCTTGGCCGGAAGAAGAGGAAGGAGAAGAGAGGAAGTAGGCCGGAAGAGAGAAGGAGGAAAGACTGGTTTTTTTTTGCCCCTGCTACAGTACTGTTCTTGATTTGCTACAGTAACCACGACTCATCGAGGAAGACAAGTGAATAGTGCTATAGTGTTACAGTCGTGAGCAGTACTTTGGTGAACAGTACTCCTGCAAATGACTTCTCTGACGAACCAGGCTTTTTCTTCCTTTCTTTTCATGTCTAGCTAAATTCATTTGTACTAAGACTAAATGAAGCTCTGCTGAATTGTTTGACTCTCAATATTTATTTGCAATTCTAAAGTAGTGATTTTTATTCTATATGCTTAATATTTTGTTACGATTATTTTGTTGCTCAAGAGAGGGTAGAGTAACTGTTAGTGAAATTAAACTAAGGGTTTGTTAATGTTCGAGAGGTCTTAGTGAATTCCAAGGTATTATTTGAATAAAAATTGCATTTTTATGATTGATCTTTGCTCGAGAGAGGGGGATTAATTAAGTTAGATTTAATTGTTTAGTTGCATGTTCGAGAGGGCTGCACACATTACGATTATTCGTGACTTCGAGAGGGGCACAGATAATTGATCACTTGGAATTGTATGGGTTTAACGGAGAGGAAAGCTATTTGGTTTGGGTGGATTCGAAGTCTTAGTATATTTCTCATCATATTATTTTCACATAAATTTCATTGCTTTGTTAAATTAGAACTTCTCATTCTGTTATAACTAGTTACGTAAAAATCAAATCTTCCATTAGAATTAAGTTGAATCAGTCCAAGTCCTTTGGGTTCGACCTCGTTACCACTAGTCTATACGTAGTCTCGTGCGATTGCGAGTAAATAGTAAAAAAATCAATCAATCAATTGGCGCCGTTGTCGGGGACTTGGTAACGGTTTGATTTAATTCTATTTAGTTTAAACATTTCTTTTTAGGATTTTAATATTTTGTTTTCTTGTCTTTGTAGGAATCACATTGCAGAGGTAAAAGTGACACGTGGATTTCTCGCCAACGTGGAAAGGCCATCCTTTCCCACTGTTTGCTATCTATTACCTCTCTCTTTAGTTTAATTTGAGTGTTGCGTGATTTTTCTTTTATTTTTGTGACAACATGCAGTGCTAGTTGTCAACATCTAGGGTTGTTTTTGTTATTTTTGTTTGTGTGATTAGTTTATGCAAGGGCATAGGTCATTGGGTGAAGACTTAGCAGCCTTCGACAGTGAAATTGAGAGAACTTTTAGACAAAACCAAAGAGGCCAATTAAGTATCACCCACCCTTTGCTTGAAATGGCAGAAGAAAACATGAAAACTCTCAAAGAGTACTACACTCCAAATGCCTATATATCTCCGTCCTGCATTCGAGTACCGGCTGCAACAGCTGGTAACTTCGAGATTAAGTCCAACATAATACAGATGCTACCATCATTTCATGGACGGAATCACGAAGATCCATATAGGCATGTGGATGAGTTTCTAGAAATCTGCACAACTTTTAAATTGAACAATCTTACATATGATGCGGCAAGAATGAGACTATTCCCATTCTCCCTTAAGGATAAGGCTAAAGAATGGCTCTACTCTCTAGAACTCGAATCCATTACCTCTTGGGCAAAAATGCAACAGGATTTCCTAAAGAAATATTTTCCCATAGGTAAAACCAACCAAATGAGAGATGCCATCACTACCTTTACCCAACAGCCGTCTGAACAGTTCCATGATAGCTGGGATAGACTCAAGGACCTTCTGTGGAAGTATCCCCATCATGCCGTACCTCGTTGGCAATTAGTGCAGAGATTTTATAGAGGATTGACGGATCAGAATCGTCATCTTGTAGATGCTTCCTGTGGAGGCACCTTCCTGTTAAAAAAATGAAAATGAAGCGTGGGAACTTTTTGAAAACTTAAGTGAAAATTCGTTGCAACATACGATGGCTAATAGGAGTTTAAATGATTCTTCTTCTTCTACCCTCTCTAAAGGTGGTATGTATGAAGTGAAACAAACAGATCTTTCTAACCAAGTTGCTACATTATCTAGGAAGATAGATCAAATCTTGAGCCTAAAGTCACAAACTCTTGCACACACTCAAGAAGCATGCATTCTATACTTAAGTCCCATGCATTCTATCCTAGAGTGCCCATCTGCCCCACAATTCCCAGAGCTCGTTCAGGAGCATGTCAATGCTGCCCAAACTTATGCTCGAACAGGCAATGATCCATTCTCCAACACATATAACCCAGGGTGGAAGAATCACCCAAATTTTTTCTGGCATCCACAGAACCAGGGTGTTCCTTTTACTCCACCCTAAAGAGCCAACTTTCAAAATAACCCACCAGGTTTTCAACAACCTACCATGCCTTCCCAATTTTTACAACCCTCTAGAAATTCAGAATTTGAGGACAAAGTCGTGTCTGCTCTACAGAGTATTCAAGCCCAGGCACAATCACAAGCTCAACTTGTGCATTCTCATACTCAATCTATAGCTAAATTAGAATCTCAGATCGGCCAATTAGCTAATTCAATGAGTAAGAGAGAAGAGGGTCGGTTGCCTAGTCAACCAATGAATAACCCAAAGGGTCAGTTTATGCATGAACAACAAACTACTTCCAATGAACATGTGCAAGCTATAACATCCCTGCGGAGTGGGAAACAATTTGAAAATCGGGTTAGTGTTAATGTGAGAGAAGATAAGGATCAGGGAAAAGAAAGCAATCCAGAGACTGATGAAACTGTAGACACGCCACCTAATTCAAGTCAACCAAAACAGAAGGACACTGTTTCTCCTTCTGAATCTTCTTCAGGAACCAAGTCTATGCCAATCATGAGGTACCTTATGTACCTCGTGCTCCATTTCCTCAGTGCTTAGACACGCCTTCCCCTTTTAATAAGAACAAATCTAGGATGGATGAAGTGCTAGAAACCTTCAAATAAGTTAAGATAAATCTTTCACTCGTAAAAGCCATTCAGCAAGTGCCCGCGTATGCAAAATTTCTTAAAGACCTGTGCACGCAAAAGCGGAAGTCTAGGACGCACATTTCTAAAAAGGTCTTTCTTACTGAGCAGGTCAGTTCCATTCTGAAACATGACACACCACCAAAATTTAAAGACCCTGGCACACCTACTATTTCATGTGTCATTGGCGACCACATCATTAACAGGGCTCTTTTAGATTTGGGTGCTAGTGTCAATCTATTACCTTACTCATTATATGAGAAATTAGGATTGGGAGACTTGCAAACAACATCGACAACTCTGCAGTTGGCCGATAGATCCATTAGAAAACCCCGAGGTCTTCTCGAAGATGTTTTAGTTGGGGTTGAAAAATTCTTCTTTCCAGTTGATTTCTTGGTTTTGGACATGGAACCTGTGTCTCATGCTTCTCACACCATTCCAGTCATTTTAGGCCGCCCTTTCTTAGCAACGGCCAATGCATGTATCTAATGTCGATCTGGAATGATGGAGATGTCTTTTGGAAACATGAAGATCATACTCAATGTGTTCCAAGCTTCAAACCAAGGAGCCACTGAAAGTGAACAAGGGTGTTCTTTTGTTGATGAAATTGATGATATTATGGAAGAGACACTCTTGAATGAGCTCATGTCTGACGCTCAAGATCCTACTCTACTCTATTTAGGGATAGAGGATTCTGACATAGAACCACCCATTGAAGAAATTCATGCGATGTCAGCTTCCCCTCCCTATCATGACTCTTTTCCTTATAAAAATAGAGTAGAGCCTTTACCAATATCTCCCAGTCCATCACTTCAACCTTCTATTGAGTCTCCTCCTCAACTTGAGTTAAAACCACTTCTGAGTTCACTCAAGTATGTTTTTCTAGGTCCTACTGATACTCTCCCTGTTATCATTTCATCTAGCTTGTCTAGCAGCCAGGAGAATCAATTGCTTAGGATTCTAGTTCAGCATAGGGGAGCCATAGGGTGGACTGTAGCTGATCTAAGAGGCATTAATCCTTCAGTCTGTATGCATCGCATTCATTTAAAGGATGATGCCAAACCTTCAAGAGAAAATCAGCGGAGATTGAATCCCAACATGAGGGATGTGGTCAAGAAAGAAATTGTGAAACTGCTCGATGCGGGTATCATATACCCCATTTCTGATAGTGAGTGGGTCAGCCCGATACAAGTCGTGCCTAAAAAGTCTAGCATCACAGTGAAGAAAAACTCTGATGGAGAGTTAGTCCCAACCCGTGAAATTACTGGGTGGAGAGTGTGTATTGATTATCGAAAATTGAACACTAAAACCAGAAAAGACCACTTTCCATTACCCTTCATTCAAGAAATATTAGAGAAACTAGTAGGTCAACTATTTTATTGTTTTCTTGATGGTTACTCTGGATATAACCAAGTCCCAGTGTTTCCGGCAGATCAAGAGAAGACTACTTTTACTTGTCCCTTCGGTACCTTTGCTTACCGAAGAATGCCTTTTGGGCTATATAATGCACCTGCCACCTTCCAACGGTGCATGCTAGCCATCTTCTCTGATATGGTTGACAAATTTTTAGAAGTGTTCATGGATGATTTCTCTGTATTTGGTCCATCATTTGATGAATGTCTCCATAATCTGTCATTAGTTCTCAAGCGTTGTGAAGAGAAAAATCTTGTCTTGAGCTGGGAAAAAGGCCATTTCATGGTGTAAGAGGGAATTATTTTGGGACATATAGTCTCAAAAAGGGGAATTGAAGTCGACAAAGCCAAGGTCGATCTCATCACTCATCTACCTCCACCATCTTCGATGAAGCATGTTAGATCGTTCCTTGGTCACACAGGCTTTTATAGGCGGTTCATTAAAGACTTCAGTAAGATTGCTTGCCCCTTGAGCAATTTACTAGCCCAAGATGTGCCTTTTGTGTTTGATGATGTATGTAGCCAAGCTTTTGATGCTCTTCGTACCTTATTGTCTACTGCACCTATCATTCAGTCCCTTGACTACTCTCTTCCCTTTGAAATCATGTGTGATGCTTCAGACTATGCCATTGGTACTGTCCTAGGTCAAAGAGTGAATAAGGTTCCCCATGCCATATATTATGCTAGTAAGACCCTTTCTGATGCTCAATTGAATTACACCACTACGGAGAAGGAACTTCTAGTAGTAGTATATGCCCTTGATAATTTAGATCCTACCTTTTAGGTTCTAAGATCATCATTTTCTCTGACCATGCTGCGTTAAAACATCTCTTGTCCAAGAAAGACACCAAGCCTCGATTGATAAGATGGATTTTGCTTTTACAAGCATTTAATTATGAAATCCGAGATAAGAAAGGTGTTGAAAATGTGGTGGCCGATCATCTATCTAGAATCCTTGTTGAAACATCTCACGATGAGGAGCCACTACATGATTCGTTTCCTAATGAACAATTGTTCTCCATCTCCCAAATTAAAACCCCTTGGTTTGCCAACATTGTGAACTACCTTGTCATAGGTCAGATTCCATCCCATTGGACTAAACATGACAAAGATTTATTCTTTTCTAAGGTTAAATCTTATTTTTGGGATGATCCATACCTATTTAAAATATGTTCAGACTAGGTAATTAGGCGATGTGTGCCTGAGAATGAGTTTCATAGTATTTTACATTCTTGTCATTCTCAAGCATGCGGGGGACATTTTGGAGGCAAGAAAACCGCTGCCAAGATTTTGTAGAGTGGATTCTATTGGCCATCCTTGTTTAAGGATGCTCATGAGTTTTGTAAATCTTGTGATAGATGTCAACGGTTAGGATCTATCTCTCGACGAGATATGATGCCTCTCCAACCCATTCTTGTGGTGGACCTCTTTGATGTTTGGGGAATTGATTTCATGGGACCATTCTCACAATCCTTTGGTCACCTTTACATTCTGGTTGCAGTGGATTATGTTTCTAAATGGATTGAAGCAATTGCCACTAAGACAAATGATCATAAGGTTGTGGTGAAATTTCTGAAAGATAACATTTTTGTCGTTTCGGGATCCCTAGAGCAATTATCAGTGATGGAGGGAATCACTTTTGTAATAGACCTTTTGAAGCCCTGCTGAGGAAGTACTCTGTTACACATAAGGTTGCCACTCCATATCATCCCCAAACGAGTGGTCAGGTAGAATTGTCTAATCGGGAGATTAAAAAGATTCTTGAACTGTTAGACCCGATAGGAAAGATTGGTCCTTGCGCTTAAATGATGCTTTGTGGGCTTACAGGACTGCATACAAGACTCCCATTGGTATATCACCTTATCGACTCATTTTTGGAAAAGCTTGTCACTTACCAGTGGAGTTAGAGCATCATGCATATTGGGCAATCAAGGCTTTGAATTTTGATATGCTTAAAGCAGGGTCCGAACGCAAATTGCAACTCAACGAATTGGAGGAGATGCGTCTCGATGCTTATGAGAGTGCAAAACTATATAAAGAACAGACTAAAGTCTTTTCAACCTGATCAGAAAGTTTTGCTCTACAATACACTATTGCATCTATTTCCTGGAAAACTCCGTTCTCGATGGTCCGGACCATTCATTGTGAAGCAAGTATTCCCCTATGGCGCAGTAGAAATTCAAAACCAGAAGGATAACAGTACCTTCAAAGTTAATGGTCAACGATTAAAACCGTACCTAGAAGACAATTTTGACCAGGAGATCATCTATCCCTTGGACGACCCAAAGACCCCTGAGTGAATTGAAGGTCGTGGTCTGGCTGAAGACGTAAAACTTAGCGCTCTTGGGAGGCAACCCAAATTTTATGTTCTTGCTTGTTTTATATTTGTTTTTGTTATTGTAGGTTATTTCTTACCTGTGTGGGGATGCTACAGTCAAGGTTTGGGGGTATATTTTATTTTTCCATATTTATATTATCTTCTCCTTCTTCGCTTATGTGTTTCATGCTTACATCTACAATGAGGCTCTTTAGAGTCATTGGGTGATATGTGGTTGTCTTTTGAGCTTAAAAGATCATGATAGACCATTTACTTGGCTATGGCAAGGGCTGGAACCGGAAATAGGTTGAGAGTATAATACAACCTCGACAGAATAAAGATGTGCTGAAAAAAAAAACAAAAAGAATGCTAAAAAAATGTGAAAATGAAAAAATGAAAACAAAATGAAAGAAAGGGGCTGCTTGACTATTATAAGATTAACTTAGGCTGATGCTCAAGCCCGAAGCGGTCTCTTAATACCTAATGCCCTAAGCCAACTGGCTGGGAGTCATTGGCCTGAGTCATTGTTAAACCTAAGCATCTTGAAGTCAGGCCTTACACAGTCCTAGCAGAAAAAAAAGCCTATGGTGTATTATCCTCTCAAATCTAGAATGTTGGACCCGAAGAGGCGCGCAGATCTGTGCTATCATAAACCTAAAGATTGGGATGACTATGTAGATTCTGATGTTCTTTGGTTAATGGGTAACACTGGATATGTGTAAAACACAAATTTAGAATGTATTGCTACAATGTTCTACACTTTTACTATTTACATTATCATGCTATATCATATTTGAGCAGAAATTTCCAAGATGAAAGTGTAGAATAAAACCACTTACTTGAGGGCTTCTATATTCCCGTTGATTATAAACCAAGTACATGTGGTTAATTCTCTTAAGCATTGTAGTCTGCATTTGAAGGGATAATAGGTTTGTTTGTTTTGCAATGTTTTGATTTATTTTTGCATTTAAGTTAATTAGGTTAATTCCATAAATACATGTTTGTGGGTAGCATGGCTGCAAACCCTCACGAGACAAAACTCGTCCTACTAGGGACACCTAGAGGTTTAACGGCTTGTTCCATATGCTCAATGCAATCGTGTTCCCTAGGAAAGTGGCATTACTTTTCTAGTTTAGTTTATTTTAGTTGTTTTTGTTTTCCTTGCTTGATTTTATTTTGCTTGAGGACTAGCAAAATGTAGGTTTGGGGGTATTTGATATCTATAAAATATACAAATTTTATATGCCTTTCTGCCTATTTGTTAGTCGTAATTTTAGTTGAAGTAAGGATAATTAATTGTTAATCATGATTAGGTGAGTAATTAGGAGTTTAATGAATAAATGCGCTTAATTGATTAATTTAGATGCGTTAATTGGATTTACATTCTATAATGCGTCTAAATGATATTTGATTTTATTTATGCAGGTTTTGAGAGTCCAGATTCAGAGCGCCAAAAGTGATGCACGTCAAACAGTTTCTGTGAAAAGATCGAAGATCCAACGATTAAGGAGACGCTGACAGGTTTTGAAGAGCCTACTTAGTTAAAACAATGACATCACGCACAGAAAATATCTAAGCCGTTGGCGTACATCTAAGGAAGAAGACGGGTTTTGATTTTGAAGATCTGTTCAGATTATATCCGACGGCTGAGATTATGACGACGGGTTTTAAGTTTTAACCCAATGAAAAGAAAAAAAGAAAAGAAAAGGGGGCATTGAACCGACTAGTTCAGTGCCGATTTGGTTTAAAAAAAAATTGTAGCAGAATCGGATTTGGAATTGTGCTTGGATTTGGAATTGGGATAGGAATCGATCCGCATATAAAAATAGAGAGCTTGACAGAAAAAAAAGAACAGAACTACAGAGCCGCCAAAAAACGGCCGACAGAAACAGAGCTTTTAGAGCGAAAATTATAGAGCTTTTACAGAGAACTTCCGGCCGAAAAAGACTGGTTTTGGCCGTGGTCTTGGCCGGAAGAAGAGGAAGGAGAAGAGAAGAAGTAGGCCGGATGAGAGGAGGAGGAAAGACTGGTTTTTTTTTTCAACTGCTACAGTACTGTTCTTGAATTGCTACAGTAACCACGACTCATCTAGGAAGACAAGTGAATAGTGCTACAGTGCTACAGTCGTGAACAGTACTCCTGCAAATGACTTCTCCGACGAACTAGGCTTTTTCTTCCTTTCTTTTCATGTCAAGCTAAATTCATTTGTACTAAGACTAAATGAAGCTCTGCTGAATTGTTTGACTCTCAATATTTATTTGCAATTCTAAAGTAGTGATTTTTATTCCATGTGCTTAATATTTTGTTACGATTATTTTGTTGCTTGAGAGAGGGTAAAGTAATTGTTAGTGAAATTAAACTAAGGGTTAGTTAATGTTCGAGAGGTCTTAGTGAATTCCAAGGTATTATTTGAATAAAAATTGCATTTTTATGATTGATCTTTGCTCGAGAGTGGGAGATTAATTAAGTTAGATTTAATTGTTTAGTTGCATGTTCGAGAGGGCTGCATATATTACGATTATTTGTGACTTCGAAAGGGGCACGGATAATTGATCACTTGGAATTATACGGGTTTAACGGAGAGGAAAGCTATTTGGTTTGGGTGGATTCGAAGTCTTAGCATATTTCTCATCATATTATTTTCACATAAATTTCATTGCTTTGTTAAATTAGAACTTCTCATTCTGTTATAACTAGTTACGTAAAAATCAAATCTTCCATTAGAATTAAGTTGAATCAGTCCAAGTCCTTTGGGTTCGACCTCGTTACCACTAGTTTATACGTAGTCTCGTGCGATTGCGAGTAAATAGTAAAAAAATCAATCAATCACGCGCCTTTCTTCCATCTGGGCTGGCATCAAACGGCGGACGGGAGGAGGATTTGGCTCTGGCAAGGGTGGCCGGCTAGGGCCGTGGCCAGGCATTGGAGTCAAGACAGGCGGCTGGCTGGTGTACGGCCTCAGAGCCAGCCCCCCACGTCCCCCTCTTCACTGACGAGCCAACTTTTCCTCCTCTATCCGAGCATGATGCACTACATCCCTCATAGTGTGGCACGAGAAGGGTCGCATCTCATCAGCGATCTCAGGCTTTAATCCACGCTTGATGGTGCCAACAAGGGCTACCATTGGCCAATCTGGCAAGCGATTAGCAATTTTCATGAATTCAGAATAGTAAGCCCGTACCGTAGTAGTTTGCCGCTGGGTTGACAGCATCTCATTAAAGTCTTGAAACTCGTTTGGTCCAAATTGGACGCATAGCTCATCGGAGAAGGTCACCCACATGGGAAACCGCGTCTCCTTCTCAAAAGACTGAAACTAGATTGAAGCCTCTCCATCAAGGTGGAAGGCTGCCACGCTTAAGCGCTCTGCATCAGAATACGTACCCTGGTACGAAAAGAATTTATCCGCCTTGTACAGCTATTCGACGGGATCCTCCTCGCCATTGTATCATGGAAACTGCAATGGGGCTAGCCTGGGCTCAGCGCTGGCCCTCTAGCTTCCGCGAGTGCCCGAAAACTCTTCTAAATCATCCTCCATTTCATACTGAATGCTTCGTGGGCGTGGGTCCATTGAGGCATTACCACGAACACCTTCCATGCCTCGTGTCTCTTGTCCAGTGCGCCCCCCTTCAGCACCTATGTTTACGGAACCAATTTGGATGCCATGAGGGATAGAATGGCCGGCAGGATGGCCGAGGACTGAGCCGCCCAACACCTGTGAGCCCCCTGGCCGATTCTGGCCTCTAGGCCCCCTTGCTGACGGTGGTGGCGTGGTCATGGCTGTAGCCTGAGTCGCCATGTCCGTCTTCATCTGTGTCTGGGCAAGCTCTACGTTCTATAGTCGTATGTTGATCGAGTTGAGCAGGGAGAGAATAGCATCCTGGTTGGAATCAGCGTTCCCCCATGGGCTGGGAGTATCTCTCATCATCTCTGGCTCCGACGGCACCTCAGTGGCCATGGCTGGCTGCTTTCGAGGAGGCATGATCGTCCTCACATCGTCACTGCTCTGATACCAGTATTGTGACCAGCAAGGTCACAAGAGTTCGCCTTGATGGCAAGGTGGAAGAAGAAGAAGAAGAAAAAGAAGAGTAGGGAAATAAGTTCTTTATTGCATCAGTCCTAAAGGAGGAGAAAGACCCCCTTATATAGAAGACTCTAGATAACATAATGGCGTCACTATGACGACATGACGTCAATATGACGACATCACAACTATGACGACATTACAGGCCATGATTACATCCAATCAGGTCTTTATTACAATCTTCAATTGACACAAAAAGGGAAACTAATCCTAATCAGAGAATCCAGCGATAACCACGCGTGATGACATACGTGTGCTGACGTACTGACATGACGTTCACAACACTCCACCACGCTTTCGCTAACGCATTGTCCTCAATGCAACCATGATGGAAGGGCCAACCGCTCGAGGATGCTGAGTGGGTACTGGAGGATGATTTTCTGGCCCGGTTTCCATCATGGTTGCATTGAGGACAATGCGTTAGCAGAAGCGTGGTGGAGTGTTGTGAACGTCATGTCAGTACGTCAGCACACGTATATCATCACGCGTGGTTATCGCTAGATTCTCTGATTAGGATTAGTTTCCCTTTTTGTGTTAATTAAAGATTGTAATAAAGGCCTGATTGGATGTAATCATGGCCTGTGATGTCGTCATAGTTGTGATGTCGTCATATTGATGTCATGTCGTCATAGTGATGCCATTATGTCATCTAGAGTTTTTTATATAAGGGGGTCTTTCTCCTCCTTTAGGACTTATACAATAAAGAACTTATTTTCCTACTCTTCTTCTTCTTCTTCTTCCTCCTCCTCTTTGCCGTCAAGGCGAACTCTTGTGACCTTGCTGGTCACAACACTGTCTTTTAATGTCTCTTAATAGAGGTAACCAAAATTTGGCTTTAAAGTTAAAGTAAAAATTTCATATTTATAAAGTTGAGGAATAAAACCTTTTTTTAAGTAAAGTTAGCAAACAAAACGTAATGTGCTTATTCACTGGAGTTTTTTTAGAGCTGTTTGTTAAAAGAGGGCTATGTGAACAAGGATTTCATCAAGATTCCTTTTTTTGGCAAACATAATGGGCACCCCAGTTTCAAACATGAATCTTTATAACGACTGCTTTTGAAGTTGTCATTGACCATTGCCATTAATGCAGCCACATTAGACACTAATCTAGGTGTAATATAGATGTGCTATGTCCATGCTTCAAAAAAACCTCTTAAGCGATCAAAAGTCATTTCAAACTTGCAAAATCACATTCCTTTTACTGTATATTAAATTGAATTTTAGAGCCACTAAGACACCAGAAATAATGAATTCGGATGAAGCTGAAAAATAATCTTTGTGCTTTGGCATTGACACAACTAGTGAGGTTATAACAGAGGCACGTCTATTGCTGGTTGAAAAGTATTTCCAAACTAGTATGCCTCTGAGAATTTCTGGAAGGGTCTCTGCTCCGAGAGTAATGCCTCGAAAGAAATGTCAGAAATAAGATTCTTCAAGTCAATTTCTTGGAAAGAAATGGTCACCAACTTTCATATTGGTCACTAATTTCTTCGAAAATATAAGATTTCTCCTCCATGGTCAGCCCTGTTAGCTTGTTGCAAAAACCTGCAGAGGCTGCTGGTGCCTGTCTCTCTTTGCCCATGCCCTCTCTCATGTAATTTCCTTATGTTTAAGGTTAGAAGAGAAGTGCTTATTTTACTTGCAAGGAAATGCCTATAGTATGGATCAAGTGAAGTTCTTGGAAGAAAGAAATCATAACTGTAGATGACACTATCAGGAAAAGGTACACTCCTTTTATTTTTTTCATTGGCACGTAAGTAATCCCCTCGTCCCATTTAAATTGTTCAATTTATTGAAAATGTAAACTTTATGGAATGTGAGAAGGACCTCGGGCCACAAAGGCAAAATTCTAACTAAATCAACTCCTTTTGAGAGAATAAGTTGACTAAATATGCCCACATGTTTTCTATTTCGAATCTCATGCTTCTCCTACCACAGGAAGAGGATGTTAGAAGCTTTCTGCTAGTAATTGCCAGATTTGTGTTAACTTTTGCTTTCAAGGATCGAATCTCATTGGAACCCAATGTGTGAGGGTGTGTGAGCTTACCTAAAGACAAATTGTAGTTGAAAATCTGTTTTGAGTATCGGTTTTATAATACTTAAGCAACAAGCTGCTATTACACAACAATTCATTTTACTACATAACTATTAAAGCCAGAACTCTAGACCAGAAAAAAAGATACTGATGAAATTCTAAATTGGTCTTCAGATGAGCTAAGTCATGTACAATATTTTCAATGTGTTGTTTTAGGTGATTTTAGAAATGAGTGACCACATACTGTATAATCTATTGTTGTCAATTTCTTTGACATTAAATCCACAATAAATTGGCAATCTATGGTTTTATTATGGAAGTTTTGTTTAAGGGGATTCAATTTGTCAAAATATTTCATATTCTTTTTTACTTTATTTTATATTCTTGTACAATGAAAAAACTGTAAATTGCTTCAAGAACTTTGCAAAAATTTGTTGAGAAATACATGGCGTTTTATGGAAGTTTTCCGGTACAATGTTTAACTGTTGGTTTGCTCCACATGATGCATATGCCATGATCTACATGCTATGGCTTTTTTAAAGAGGTACCTATTTAGCTAGTAAGAGGCGATTAATGATGCATTCATTAAATAAGGAAAACTACTTGTTGTGGTGTTGAATGGCAAAATATAATTTTTGTATATAATTTCTACAGATGTATAGTTTTACTTCCTGTTTGAATTCTGTTTAAGTTTAAAAATCTTGTAATAATGTTGGCAAAATTAGATGGTGCAATAGGCAATAGCAATCTGAAGGTTCAAACTGACAATCTGTATGTCGATAAATAGATAGAATAGTTCTTTACATCTTCCCCTGGTTTTGATTGGCCTTAGAAATGTTAGAAGTGGGTACATTAACCCATGTTAAAACCCACTTATATTGATGTGAATGAGTGAATTGGGTGAAGGATGAATAGTCCCACATCTACACCATAGAGGAGTTGTGGATGGTATATAAGGTCCAAGGTTGGCCTTAGAAGTTAGGCCCAAGGGCCACCCCACTTTTGTGGGGGAGAGAGATGTTGGACCCATGCACCTATGTGGGCTAACCCACACGCCGCCGCCGCCGCCGCCGCCGTCGGTCCGGCCGGCTCAATTCGGTTCGGTTCACACACGCGGCCGGCCGGGTCGGGTTGGGTTGGGTTGGGTTCGGTCAAGTTGAAAATATTATTTTGGGATAAATTCAATGGTCTGGTTTTCTAATTTATTTTGGTTCAACCAAAACGGGTCCGTTTTATTATGACCGTTAACGAACGGACGGTTTCAACGGACTTTAACAGGAAACGGTGTGTTTTCAACGGGCTTTAACGGGATTTCTATAAAATTATTAACAATCTTAAGACAGAATGCTAATGTTATTTTTTTTACTTGCTGTACTATAATGTACTGTATTGTGATTTCTGTGGTCTGGTTTCTCACACATCAAAATGTTTATTGCGTTTGTGATGAATACAATGAGGAACCGACGGAAGCAATCTCTGTGTCAGAGGGATGACTGTGAGACTCCAACAACGTCAATTTCTGACTGGGATGACGTTGAGATCGGGGCATTTGAGCGAACAGAAGGTGGCCTTTGAGGATGGTACCTACTGCAGGATGGTGGTCATTGAAGAATTCCCAGTTCATGACCATCACAGTTTGCAACAACAACACCCGGTGCGGCGGCCCCGGCCCAGACATTGATGCGGTAATGGAGAAGTGGCAATGTGTACAAGCGCTCCTCGATTGCCACCGTCGATGCTGGCACGCTCCAGGAAGAGGTTCGCCGGAGTATCGTTGTGCAGCGGCCAAGGGATGGTCCACCGCCGCAACGCCCGTCTCTGAACTGGTCCACATACTGCCTCTTCCGCTGGTTGGCTCTGGAGACTGACGTCCGCTGTTCGTTAGAAGCCGAGCCGAACACCCAAGTCCGCCTACGACCCTGACAGCGGCCACCGCCGACCCATCTCCCCGAAAGCAACTCCGAGTCGAGCAGCCTCTGCCATGCACCATCGACGACGAGGTGACCAGAAACAACCTCCTGGCCGACCCCGCCTTCCGTCTCTCCTCTTCTGGGGCCATCCCGGCTCCGGAAAGACCTCTATTGCACGAGGCCTTGCTTCCCACCCGGAATGGAACCCAAGTCCGGCCGCGATGCTGAAATGAGAACAAAGGCAGGGCCTTTGAGCCCTGGCAGAGCATCGTAGGGCCAATGGAGTGGCCACATGATGGCGATGACTGGCACTTCGTCTTGAGGCCACTGGAGACGAAGTACTGCGGGAGGAAGAGGGAGGAGACATGGTCCTCCATCTTGTCATTGAGAACTCCGGCGAGAGGTCCCTCCTTGGGGACTACGATTTCGATGACGAAGGGGAGGCGGATTCCGGCGACGGCGAAGCCATGGTTGGGCCGATTGAGGTCGGAGAGGGGGATGCACCCCTCTGTTACTGTGCGTCGTTTCAGAAACCCAGAACGAAGGTTCTGTTGGGGAAGATGATGGGTTGGTTCAGCTCAATAGATGGTCTATATCAATTTCATGGTCTAGTTCAATTTCATGGTCTGCTTCAATTTGTTAAAAAAAAAACGAGCTGAGTAAAAAGGTAGCATGGAAGACCGATCTGGTTCAATGGTTTTTTGACATCTGGTTCAAGTTATAAGGTTTGGGTTCAATTTCTTCCAAAAGGCACGGTTTAGGTTTTAACATGGGTTAAAACCCATGTTAAAACCCACTTATATTGATGTGAATGAGTGAATTGGGTGAAGGATGAATAGTCCCACATCTACACCATAGAGGAGTTGTGGATAGTATATAAGGTCCAAGGTTGGCCTTGGAAGTTAGGCCCAAGGGCCACCCCACTTTTGTGGGGGAGAGAGATGTTAGACCCATGCACCTAGGTGGGCTAACCCACACGCGGGCGCGCGCGCCGCCGCCGTCCGGCCGGCCGGCCGGCTCGGCTTGGCTCGGTTCGCACGCGCGGCCGGTCGGGTCGGGTCGGGTTGGGTCAACAAGAAAATATTATTTTGGGATAAATTCAATGGTCTGGTTTTCTAATTTATTTTGGTTCAACCAAAACGGATCCGTTTTATTATGACCGTTAACGGACGGATGCATCCGTTTAACGGGAAAGGGTTTCAACGGGCTTTAACGGGAAACAGTATATTTTCAACGGGCTTTAATAGGATTTCTATAAAATTATTAACAAGAAATTCCTTCTTATCAGTAGGAAATTCACAAAAAGCACAATAACTAAGTGTGGGCTAATGCATCCTGATTTTGTATTCGAGGCCTAGTAGATGTATTCGAGGCCTAGTGAAATGGGATGGAGGGAATTATCCAAAAAAAAGGGGATGGAGGGAGTAATTGCTGGTGGCAACAACCCTGAGATAAATATTCATAATTGCCAGATCTGTGTTATCGTATTTTCAACCTTTTTATAGAACGAAGTAAATGCATGTAATATTCATGAATTTACATACTGACAGATCTGCAATATTCATAACCGCCAGATCTTCACCAATAACTACTATGAATTATTAGTATATGGGAAATTTAATTCACATCACAAGTTGATCAGATTCAAAGAAAAGCACTCAGTTGTCGGAATTATCATCATGCCAGTGGTTCTCTGTTATGGTTTAGTTGCAACCGTAATTTCTCGTTGTGCAAGATAAAGTAGGCCCGCTGATGCCGATTTTTCACTTGATAGAAGAGAGCAGGATGCAGAGAGGAAGCCTTGAGCAGGATGCAGAGAGGAAGCCTTATAAGTTACAACCTACAAGGCTTTAATACTCAAGGTCTGAATCTCAAATTTGAATATGGTTGAAATTAGTTGAATAGCTAATAACAAATATTTCATTTTCAAGAAGTCAAACTGTAGGCAATCCAACCTTAGTCGGGCTGGTTGGATCTCTCCCGTTTATGGAACAGTGCCAAGGATAGTATCCCATAGGCACACAATCTGTAAGGGTGTGTGAGCTTACCTATAAATAAAATAAAACCAAGTTTGCCAAAAGCTCAGAGCCGTTAGGAAACAAAAATCTTTAATTATTTAGGGTAAATTACACATAGGCCCCATGAATTATAACAAAAAATCACCTAACCCCGATGTATTATCAAACCCCCCACATAACCCCTATCCCCTAACCTTTTGTAACTGGAAATGATGATGCCATCAAGTTTTGAGCTTTTTTAGATAATTTTACCCTTACATTATGGAGACACATAGCCTGAATGAATTATCTGTAAATGGCAGTTAACCCCTATATATTATTTATAAATTATGCTTAATTCTTGTTTAACAAATCAAACAGCAAATGTGTATCAATTAGATTTGATAAGGTGATAGGAGAACGAGCGACAAGGTGTAGGATGGAAACTGTTGAAACTTTTTAGAGTAGGGAGGTGAAAATAGAATGAGGTTTTTATTAGAAAGGAGATGATAAGAAAGGGGGTAATTTTGGGATTCAACTTTTTATCCTAACACCGTTAAATTCTACTGTTAGGGCATGAGGGTTATACGGGGGTTTTAATAATAGATGAGGGTTAAGTGCTTTTTGCTTATAATTCACAGGGGATATGTGCAATTTACCTATTTATTTGTTGTATATTCCAACAAATTGGATAGAGCTCCACCAAAAAATAGGACCCTACCCAACTTGGATGAAACCGACCCGACATTGACATAGATCGGATTCTATTTCGGGTAGGGTCAGGTCCAAGATTTAAAAATCCAATTCTATATCGGGTTGGGTCGAGTTTAGCTTTAAAATACCCATGAACTAACCCTACCTGAGATATACCATTTAAATTCTTTATTTTTTAATATATAAAAAAAATATTATTATAATTATAAAAATTAATTTATTAAATTTTTTATTATTATATTAATTTTTTTTTAAATCTCGGTTCCTATCTCGGGTTCTCCGGTATCGTGGGTTTTATCTCGGGTGGGTATATAGTAAAACCCGATCGAAGATGCAACCTTAAAATTCCACGTAACTGGAGCTAGAAAGGTTGAATCCAAGGGCCACGTTGCACTGGTTCTGTATGCTCGTGAAGACATCCACTTGAATTGACATTCCAGGTCCAGGCATGTTCATGACATGGACAGGATGCATTGGCAGGTGCTGAGAGCCCCCATCTGGGGCTCCATATTGATGACCGTTAGGAGCCCGTTGCAGCACTCACTCACTCAGCTTCCGCTCTTACCGACTATTCAATCAGCACAAGTGAAGTATAGTACTGTCTGGGGTTGCTTAATTGGTTGAGCTTCTCTTTATATTATGGCAAGAGGGTTTACTGGTGAGTCCATGTCTTTGTAACAGTTCAACAAGGAAGATCTGGATTTGCATGGAGAGGCTCGTGTGAAATATAATATGAATATGATGGATGGTCAGGTCTGTTCTCCAGGTTGTGAAGTGAAAGCTCGTCTAATGGGGGTTAAGTACTAACTAGTATGTGATTCACGAAAGAGAGTGCATGTGCACGGTTATGTGGCTGTGTAGGGGGGACTCCATAGTAGAGACACTTGACTTAGGGGCCGTTTGGGGCGTGAATATATGCAAATATCCACAGTGGATTTTTAAGATCCACTGTAGCATCCATATTTTTCTTAATGTTTCAGCTGGATGGGAAAAAAAATATGGATGTGCCCCAAACGGCCCCTTAATTATAGAAGGCTGCAAAATCATGTGTACCACATAAAAATGGGTCGGGGGTGCTGTGACCACATCATACATTCATAGTTAGAAATTCAACATGTGGAATGGCATGTTTGGTTGCTGTGTGGCTTGAGCATTTTAAAATGATCCCTTATAAGGTAACCTTAATCCAAAAACTTTCATAATAGAATTTGTTCCATATGAAACAAACTTTAATTCAAAACGTAAAGTAGATAAATCACGTATGAATATGGGTAAAAGCCAATTACTATTTCACAAGAGTCTTACTATATGTACTTATGATAGCTTGCGCTATGTACATTGGTTATAAAAAGTGGATTCTAATTTGGTTTCTTTCATCAAATTCGTTGGAAATGCATTTTGGTACACATATGGTACAAGTTCCATAGGACGTTTACAATTATTTACCAAATGGATATCATGGGCAAAAATAAGAAATAAAAATTATACAGGAGGGAGAACAACTAGGAAGCTTCACCAGTCAAGTCGCCATTGAAGCATTCGCTTTTGGTGTTGCTTCACCAGCGGATTACTGCTTGGGATATGCTGCTCTAAGAGGCCAGTTGCCTTGCCGTGCCCCTCCTAGTCAGGTCCTGGAGATCATGTCAATAAAAGGCGAGAAAGGAGTTCATGTCAAAGGAGACTCAATCTTTTGATATGCATCATTCATGTAACTCTGCAATCATCTATCCAACGCTTCAACAGGCATTCATCTTACGACCGTAAACCCAAAAACAATTACACAAGTCCCTCATTCTTATGGCTCCAAAGTCCAAACATGTTACTCTTTCTGTTCCTGTCCTGTCTTCCTCTTTTAAGCCAAAAATACAAGGATAGCCGTTTCTTTGGTTCCTCCTCTTATTCTTTGGATTTTGCTTTGCTTGTTTTCATATTTATGTCTCTTCCAATGGATTTAAGCCACAGATGCATGGCCCCCCAGCATTTCAAAGTTCAAAAAGGATTCTCCCATTGATCTTTGTCCCCATACTGCATTCAGATCACACTGCACTAAACTCCAATCATTTCCCCATCCACAAGAGTCAATACAAGATGACAATCCAATTTCATATATTTATATGCCTTGGACGACCGTTTGAACCAAGCACTCTCCGGCTCAGCTCGGCTCAGCCCCTTCCTTGGCTCCTTGCTTCTCTTAAGTCTTAACCTCACCACTATCACCTGGCTAGCCGTCGCATTCGGTTCAAGCCATATCAGCCATATAGTAGCATAAACCCGACCGTTGGCTAGACAAGCAACTGTTGCTGTCATTAGCTCATTCTTTTTGTTCCATTCCAGGCTTCATCCATTTAAATTCCTTGAATTCCATCTTGTTTCTTCCTCAGTTCTTCTCCATGGCCCATCTTCACAGTTGCCTCAATATCTTCTTTGTTTCCATCTTCCTCCTTATGCCACTCCGGGTTCTCGGCTCGACCAGTTGCGCCGGCAATTCCACCGCCACCAGGCACCACCACCGTCGTTTTGGGCCCGTTGGAGGCCCACGCTTCATCACCGTCGACCCTCGTGGCCGGGGCGACTTCCTCTCGGTCCAAGCTGCCATTGAGTCCGTACCACGGAATAACAGGATGAATGTCACCATACTGATCACTCCAGGATATTACATGTACATATCATATTATGGCTCAGTTGGTGCAAGACTGCAAGTCTTCTTTATGCATGCAAAACAGCAAAAGGTGTATGTTGTTTTGGTTAACTAAGTTTTATTGCTTATTTATTTGCAGAGAGAAAGTTGTAATCCCTCCAACCAAGCCTTACATTACATTCCAAGGGGCTGGGAGAGATGTCACTGTGATTGAGTGGCAAGATGTGGCCAGTGACTATGTTGGACCCTATGGGCAACTTGTCCAACCCTATAGTCCAGCTACTGTTTCTGTTTTTGCCAGTCATTTCACAGCAAGAAACATAAGCTTCAAGGTGAGAGCCACAACCACAAGTAGCTCAAACTCTAATAGACTAAGCTAAGCTAGAAATGACTTTTCAACAATTGAATTGCATAAGTTATTGATTGACCATAATTGTGATTGGTTATTTCTGACTATCAGAACTCAGCTTTGGCGTCCATATCAGGCATGGAAGGGCGGCAAGCAGCCGCGTTGCTGATTTCAGGCGACAAGGCATATTTCTCCGGCTGCGGCTTCTACGGTGCCCGGAATACTGTTTGCGATGACGCTGGACGCCACTACTTCAAGGAGTGCTACATTGAAGGCTCCGTTGATTTCATAGTGGGAAATGGAAGGTCCATGTACAAAGTACGTATATATGATTACTCTGTACTACTACATCTGCTACAAATCTGCGGTTATATCACTAAGTTCATTGATGTTCACTCATGTGTAAAATGTGAAGGATTGCGAGCTTCACTCAATTGCAACCAGGTTCGGTTCAATAGCTGCACAGGGCAGGATGTCCCCAGATGAACGGACAGGATTTGCGTTTGTAAAATGCAGGGTAACAGGTAGGGGCCCACTCTACGTGGGCCGTGCTCTGGGCCCGTACTCTAGGATCGTCTTCGCGTACACTTATTTCGACAATGTGGTGGCCTCTGATGGATGGGATGAATGGGTCCCGGCAAGTAAGAAAAATAGGTAAATCTCTCTTCTCTCTCTAACCCCCACCATCTTTCTCTCTCTGATTAGGCATTTTGCTATGGTGTAGGACTGTATTTTTTGGAGTGTACAAATGCTGGGGCCCAGGGGCAGAGGCAGCTAGGGGAGTTTCAAGGGCCAGGGAACTGGATTACAGAAGAGCCCGGCCCTTCCTTGCAAAGAGCTTTGTCAATGGAAGGCATTGGATGGGCCCAGACGATGCCTAATCATGCCATACTAATCCCACTCCATAATCAAAATTCCAATTATTTTTAAATTTTAGCTAGAATTCTATTGGATTTGGATATGAGCTTAGATAATGCTCCATACATGTAAGCTGTAAGATGATCTGTTGAAAAATAAAAGCGGTAAGATGATCGATTTGTTTGCTCTATATATTGGAAAAACCTTGCCTGACTCCTATTTATATTTATATATATATATATATATATATATATATATATATATATATATATATATGATAAAGATTGGCCTCATGCTCCTTATATGAGAACGATCTCATGTAAACTCATCTCATATAGGGAAAAGTTTAAATGAGATCGCTCTCATATTGCTTATATGAGGCCACTTTGAATCGTAGCCGTTGGATCTTGATCTGACGGCTACAAATATCTATAATGATCTCACCCACTCTTTGATGTGACACACTCACCTACCCACTGATTTGATATCCACCATCCGATCAGAATCTAACGGCAATAAAGATTGGCCTCATGCTCCTTATATGAGAACGATCTCATGTAAACTCATCTCATATAGGGAAAAGTTTAAATGAGATCGCTCTCATATTGCTTATATGAGGCCACTTTGAATCGTAGCCGTTGGATCTTGATCTGACGGCTACAAATATCTATAATGATCTCACCCACTCCTTGATGTGACACACTCACCTACCCACTGATTTGATATCCACCCTCTGATCAGAATCTAACGGCAATAAAGATTGGCCTCATGCTCCTTATATGAGAACGATCTCATGTAAACTCATCTCATATATATATATATATATATATATATATATATATATATATATATATATATATATATATATATATATATATATATATATATATATATCTCCTCATCGCTCCCAGTATTACGCGAGCGTCTATATTTCTCCTCATCGTTCCCAGTATTACGCGAGCGTCCCTACACGTTGAAGTTTTCCATAGCGTTGTTTTTTTATAATATCAAAGAATGACTCAGTATGCAGGCTATTTCAGACATGTGAATGTCCAAAAATTATCTTGCTGTAATAGACAGCAGCTGCTAGAAGATAAACCCCATCCGCTTGCAACCATATATCAATGTGTTTCGTGTGGGATGATGCCAACTTCAGTTTAAAACTGATAGTTTGCCCTTGTTGCATGAGGCAAACAGTGGCATCAAGACCCTGGCAGGACAAGAAACTTCTTTTCTAATCTCAGCAAATATCAAACCGATAGTTTGCCCTTGGTGTATGAGGTAAAAAAGAGTTTTTTTCATATTACATGGCGCCAACTTTCGTTTTCCCATATTACCTAGTTTTTCGTGTGAAATCTTATATCACCTGGAATCAGCACCTAAAGTACTGAAAATGCCATTCTTTTACATTTTTCGTGCCTTTTGTATCCCAAATGCTTCATTCCAAAATTAGCAATTTATGGGAGCACCAAGTTGGGGAAGAAGACATTTCGGCAAATGTCCGTCCATCATCGTGGTTTAAACCACCGCCGGCATTGTCCAACCCTGAAAAAATAAAATTTCATTCCGAAAAAATGTAAAAAATGCGGGAAAGACGAGAAATATTCTATATTGAAGGGATTTTAATGTAAGAGCAGCGGGGAAGCCCTCTTAACTACAAAAATTAATATCTACATGTAAAGAAACATATTTAAAGGCCACCCACTGGTGTCAACCGCTCGTGCACATTAAATAAGAGGATAAAAATGGGCAAAAATGTAAAATATTCGTCGGCGGGTGACACGTTCAATTTATATATCTTTCTATGATCCTAATGAAATAGAAGATGAGAAAAAATAAGGAAGAACGCAAAAAAAGGCAAAAACAGATAAGAAATTAACGAGTTATGATATTTTAAAGAATGCAGTAAAATCGTGTTGTCGAAGACATGACTTGAATTTGAGTCATGTCTTCGATAACACGATTTTATGTATCTTTCTGTAACCCTAATGAAATTGAAGATGAGGAAAAATAAGGAAGAACGCAAAAAAAAAGGCAAAAATAGATAAAAAATTAACGAGTTATGATATTTTGAAGAATGCAGTAAAATCGTGTCGTCACAGACACGACTTGCATTTTAGTCATGTCTTCGACAACATGAAAATACTGCAATTTTTAAAATGTCATAACTCGCTCATTTTTTATCCGTTTTTTCCCTTGTTTTTTGTTCTTCCTCATTTTGCCCGTGTTGTTGAAGACACGACTACAATGCGAATCATAACTAATATATCTTCTTGATGTCGAAGAGGAGGAAAAAAGAGGAAGAACAAAAAAAAAGGGCACAAACGGATAAAAAATGAGTCGTGTCTTCGACAACACAAAAATATTTGAATTTTTAAAATATCATAACTCGCTCATTTATTGTCTATTTTTGTTTTTTTTTTCTTCCTCATTTTTCTTTCTCTTCGACCTCATGAAGATATATTAAGACAAGAAAGTAAGAAAAAAAAGAAGAAAGAGGAAAGTGGATGCTTCACCGAAAAGCTTCAATTTTCCTCTTTCTTCTTATTTTTTCTTAATTTATTCTCCTAATATACCTTCTTGATGTCGAAGAGGAGGAAAAATGAGGAAGAACAAAAAAAAATGGGCATAAATGGATGAAAAATGAGCGAGTTATGATATTTTGAAAATTGCAGTATTTTCGTGTTGTCGTAGTCATGTCTTCGAAAACACGAAAATACTTCAATTTTTAAAATATCATAACTTGCTCATTTTTTATCTATTTTTGCCCTTTTTTTTTCTTCCTCATTTTTCCTCATCTTCAACCCAATAAAGATATATTAAGACAAGAAAGTAAGAAAAAATAAGAAAAAAGTGGATGAAATTGCAATATTTTCGTATTGTCGAAGACACAACTAAAATGCAAGTCGTGTCTGCGATGACACGATTTTACTGCATTCTTCAAAATATCATAACTCGCTAATTTTTTATCTATTTTTGCCTTTTTTTTGCGTTCTTCCTTATTTTTCCTCATCTTCAATTTCATTAAGGTTACAGAAAGATACATAAAATCGTGTTATCGAAGACATGACTCAAATTCAAGTCATGTCTTCGACAACACGATTTTACTGTATTCTTTAAAATATCATAACTCGTTAATTTCTTATCTGTTTTTACCTTTTTTTGCGTTCTTCCTTATTTTTCCTCCTCTTCTATTTCATTAAGATCACAGAAAGATATATAATTTGAATTTGTCGCTCGCTAACGAGTATTTCACATTTTTACCCATTTTTGTCCTCTTATTTCATATCTAGGAGCGGTCGAACACCAATAGGTGACTTTTATGTGTTTCTTTACATGTAGATCCTAATTTTTGTAGTTGGGCGGGCTTCTCCGCTACTATTACATCAAAATCCCTTCATTCTGCTTGTTTTCCCTTTCCCGATTTGGACAGCGCCGGCGCCGACGATGATATGGGCGAAGATGTCGGACGGAACGCCTTCTTCTCCGACTAAACGCAAGCTTCTCCTCAGATTCCGGGTAATATAAAAAAATGCACAATATAGGTGCTTATACCTGCACCTAAGGGTATTTTAGGTACGTTCCGGGTCATATGGAAGAAATGAAGAGATTCCGGGTAATATGAGAAACCCAAAGTTGGCGTCAGGTCATGTGTAAAGAGCTCGGCAAAAAGTGGTATTAAGCGTCTTCCCTGGCAGGAGAAAGAAAGTTCTTTTCTAATCTCAGCAAATATTTAGGCGGACTGAAGTTCCTTTCAGCAAAATAAAATATATATTTCAGTGCAGTCCATCCATTTTTGAATGCCTTTTCCCAACAAGTTTTTTTCTTTTTTGGATAGCCGTAACAAAGTTGCAAAAGAATTTCAAAATATCAATCAGTAACTTATATGTAATCAACTGCTTTATATGTGCAATAGTAACGCTTACACAAAAAGACACGTGACGGTAACATCTCACATTATGCAACGGTTTGAATTGGAATCAAGCATCTCAGGTGACATGCAAACACAGAATTCAAATTAGAAATATCTCCATGAAGATCGCAAAATCATCTCAAACATCAACAAGTGAGGCATTCTGAACAGCACAGTGAAATGCTTCACAGCTGTTTTGATAAGATAGCTTAACTATGGACAAGAGGTCAAAAGTACCAATTAAGATATAAGTCAACAAAGCAATTACTTCGAATATGCTAAAAAGTAAAAGGTAAACACTCATTTTAAAAATGAACCATACATATGTCAGGTAGTAGGGTTCTTAAATATTAAGAAATTGTCACAACGATCGCAGCAACTTACAATTGGCCACCCATGGTGGCAAAGTCAAGACCGAGAGCGAGCTCTTGCACTACATCATTGGGAGGTCGTCCAAATTCAAACTCCATCCCAAGGGTTATCATCTTTGCAAAATAGAATTGAATGACAATAAGTACATAAACATATTCATTACACAAATACAATATAGTATTTACTTTAAATTGAAGGACTGGATATCCTTCTTGAAGGTAGAGTTCGTGAATCATTTACAAGCTAACAGCAAACTACTTGCATCACCAAAGATGCATGAGTAATAACACTCAGTTGGACTAACCTATAATTCAACAAAGTTCAATCTTGCAAATGCTTTAAAAATAATTACTCAATTAAACAGATCAATGGTTAATTAACATATTACTCACAACACATTACTATATTGAACACACCAGAAATTAGGAAAATCAATCCCCATAATCCATCATAACTCTCCTTCTGCCATTTCATAGAAAATTAAGATAAGTCCACAATAATAATACAAATAGCCTCATATAGCCTTCACTTACCATAGCCTCCCGATGGGCTTGCTCAAGAAACCACTTCTTGGGTTATCTTCCTACAAGGTATTATGAGCCTCGTTGGACTTTAAGGACTATTAGCTCATTCACAGACACGACATACACATCATTGTTAATATAAAAGAATACTCAATAACATCTACTCAAACCAATGTTCCTAATGCATCTAAGGCATTCAGATCTATATGTATCACAATCGTGCAACTACCACGTGTCTCCGAGAACTGAGTGCCTCATTCCCCATTTATCCACTTCTTGCTAGAATCTGACTATACTTACTTATCAAGAGGTATCAGCCAATACCACAATCCTTAACCAATCATACTTATGCTATCCATGGTCATTGAAGGGACAAGGAAAAGCTATCATCTTATCTAATTACTTGGGAATCCTTTATTGCATTCCTTTAACCCGACATCCTTTAGGATCATAAGGTAATTCCTTTGATACTTTTAGGAGAATCTTGCCCACCTATTGCCTTTGGATTCTTACACTGAGGTATACTACATGCGTGGTATTAGGCATAGAATCTTATAGACAACTATCTGAATTGCACTGTTGGTCATTCCTGGACATATCTTGACACAAGTCAAGATCCAGACACCGTATATAAGCCTTCATAAGATGAGGCAAGCATAGCTTTACTATGGCCTGCCCTTGACCAAACTATCACTCTTAACCCTGTCCTATTCTTACAATTCTTACAATTTAAGTCTCTATATATTAACACTCTTACCATACCCCAATTGATTAGATTCCTACCCATCAGAACTTAATTTCATTATCAATTATCACATTACATTGTTGGGGGACCTATAGACTACCTAGCAAGTGACCGATAATAGTGGCTTTAGTCAATTCTATTATCTTTGCTTCTCTAACCAATTCACAAGTCCATCAATCATCAAATACATTATGAATACACTCCACATACCAACTATTATGCCATTCTCCCATTGACTCTCCATTAGAATTAGTTAGAGGTATTCCTAACATTCTAACACTATAAAAATCTCTACAATAGCTCATACATCAGCAACATCGACCATAATTCATATTTCATGTATATCAGTCAGCTTCTTCCAAAAATCACAAGAAGCATTCCTTTATAGATATGACAATCCATACCTTACAAATTCATACTAATCTCATGGAAATCACAACACCAGAGCTTATATAACTTCTGGTCTATACATAGATTAGAATCCTACCATTTCCTTCAATCTTCTCGTACCAATTCCAAGTCCATGTTGAATCCAAGCTTTAAAACCAAGTACACCCTTTATCTCCCTAACAAACCCTCAAATCCAAGCTCTTCTTCTCTGATGTTGATAAATAAGGCTATTAGGGTTTGGATTTTGGCTTTTATAATCCAATTGTGCACTGTCAGCGAGTTGATCAGCTAATCGTTAGCTCATCGAAGACATTTTACTTCCATTTTCTGATTCCTTTCCCTTTTTATACCATTTTCCATTACTTCTCCTATTTATGGAAGCTCTGGAAAATGGTGGGATATTACGTACGGTTAAATCTATCTGTTGGTAAACCACCTGATGTAAATTTTAATATAGTACTCGCAAGCGCACGAATCTAATGCAGAATAGTGGCTACGAGGTCGATCCCTCGGAGACTTAGTAAGATATTCAACCTAATTCTAGAGTATGTAGCAAGCAACAATGAAATGAAAAGTTTTTAATTTTTATTTTCTAATTAAGCAATCAGATATTCAACTAAATTTAAAACACAGAAATTGGCTAAATAAAAGATAAAATAAAAAGCCTGTTTACTGCTTTCAGTCTGTCTGTAATCCCGTTTTGCTTTCCGCTTTCCTCCACCTTCTGCAACAATCTCTCAATTGCATGCCTCAACCGATCTGCTCTTTCTCTCGAATAGAACAGACAGTCCCCAATTCCAGCCAAAGCAAACTCCCCTTCTCTATTCGTGCAACAATGTTCATTCGCTTGAAAAAAATCCTGCTTCCCTCTCTCGAGCAAAAGCAAAGCCCCCTTCTACCCTCCTCAACCACCCTTTGTAATCAGTCTATCTTGCCTCTCTCGAACCAGACAGATCTAGTTGCAGTGAATTTCGGCCCCCTCTCTCTCGAGCAGAACGGCCTCCCTTTCGTTCCACAATCAGCACAAAACAGTTCCCTTTATTCAAACAGCAACCCTTCTCTCTCCCTGCTCCTTCTCTCGACCTTCTCTACCTCTCGACAGAGCCGCCTCCCACCTCTACACAGCCGACCTTCTTCTCCTAGCAAAACAGAACCCCCCTTTACAGCACGGCTGCCCAATCCTTCGAACAGCCAGAACCTTACCGAACAGCCCCTCCTCCAATCCACCACGGTCGTCCAAAAGCCACCCCCTTCTCTCACTTTTCCTCTCCCGTCTGCACAGCCAGAACCACAGCAAAGCAGCAAAACTCCTCCTACCCAGCCGACTCTTTTTTTTTTACCACGGCACAGCCGCCTCCCTTCTTATAGACAAGCCCGATCCAACATAAGAACGCACCTTCCAGATTGAATGTGCTTCATTCCAGCAAGCTTTGCACCGAGCACAATTTCTTTCCTTTCCAGGCATGATTTCCAGCTTTTCAAAACACTGATTTTCCATTTTCAGACATCGGCCAAATCACGAGCTTGCCGTCCTTCTGCACAGCCAAATTGAGCCAAAATCATCATGCTGCTTCGGATTTTCGATCACCTCCTCCATCTCCGGCGACCCATTCTTCATGTCCATGGGTCGATTTCGAACCCATCAGTTACCGCCGGCCGTCATCCAGCTCGCCAGCCACCGTGACCCTCTACAGGACCTTGCCGTCACCGTCGCATCGCCGAAAACGAGACCCACCGCCCATGGCCACCGGATTTCCACCTATGCTCACCCTCCGATGCTCGAACAGAGCCTCCGAGCGAGGCTCTGTTTTTTTTTTGTTCCAGGCGCCCGAGCCATCGGGCTCGGGTTCCTCTTTTCTTTTTTTTTTATTTTTGTCCGAACCAAATGCTGAACCGCTGACCCGGTTCAATTCCGGATTTTCTTCTTTTTTTTTATTATTGGGTTAAAACCCGTCGTACCAACCACGTCCGTCGGGTCTTCGATCTCTTGACATGAGCTGACTGACGCGTTCCACATTCGGCGATCTGATTTGGAGCTCTAAAGCCTGCATAAATAAAAATAAATCGTAATTAAACGCATAATAAAACATGAATCTATTAAAACCAATTAATGCATCTAAATAACTCAATTAAGCGTGTTTAATTATTAAACTCCAAATTATTCACTTAACACAGATAAACATTAATTATCCTCACTTTAACTAAAAATACGACTAACAAATAGGTAGAAAGGCATATAAAAATGTGTATATTTTGCATATATCAAATACCCCCAAACCTACATTTTGCTAGTCCTCGAGCAAAACAAAGCAAAATAAAACAAAGAAATCTAACTAATCCACTTTCGCAGGAAATTGCGATTGCATTTACCGTATGCAACAAGCCTTTTAAACCCCCAGGTAAAAATCAACCACATGTACTTGGATTTATAATCAACTGGAATATAGAAGCCCTCAAGTAAGTGGTTTTATTCTACACCTTCATCTTGGAAGTTTCTGCTCAATATGATATAGCATGATACTTTATATAGTAAAAGTGTAGAACATTGTAGCAATACATTCTAAATCTCTGTTTTATACAGATCCAGTGTGACCCATTAACCAAAGAACATCAGAATCAACATAGTCGTCGTAATCTTTAGGTTCATGATAGCACAGATCTGCGCGCCTCCTTCGGGTCCAACATTCTAGATTTGAGAGGATAATACACCACAGACTTTTTTTTTCCCGTTAGGACTGTGTAAGGCCTGACTTCAAGATGCTTAGGTTTAGCAATGGCTCAGGCCAATGACTCCCAGCCAATCTGGCTTAGGGCATTAGGTTTTAAGAGACCGCTTCGGGCCCGAGCATCAGCCTAAGTTAATCCTATAATAGTCAAGCAGCCCCTTTTCTTTCATTTTGTTTTCATTTTTTCGCATATTTTTTCTTTTCAGCACATCTTTATTTTGTCCAGGCTGTATTATACTCTCAACCTATTTCCGATTCCAATCCCTTGCCATAGCCAAGTAAATGGTCTATCATGATCTTTTAAGCTCAACAGACAACCACATATCATCTAATGACTCTGACTAAAGATATCCCACTGTAAATTAGCATTCAACAAATCTCTAGACGGTATTACTTTATGTAACTAGTGTGTGTGAGTGAGTTTTATTAGCTCAAGCACATGTTCCAAGAGGATTGTAACAGAAAGATATTGCTCAGTTAAGTTCTCTATCCTCCAGTATACTTACTCACACTTCCAATGCAAATTAATCTCTTAAAAATTGAAGTATGCATCATAAAGGGATAAACTATCAAAACCTAAGAAAAATACTAACAAACGACCTAAAACTAAGTAAATTTTTATGGTTTTTCTCTTTTTCTTTTTTTCTTTTTTTTTTCAAATTTTTTTTAAATTTTTTTTTTTGAAATAATAGAAACCAAAGGAATACTACTTTTCTTTTCTACACCCCCAAACCTAAACGAAACATTGCCCTCAATGTTTACCAAGATAAATATCACAATAACGAGTAAAAGAAAAGGAGTGTAAGGAAAGAAATCACCTGAATGGAGATGCCTCCTGGTAGATGTAGAGCATTGAAACACACAAACTAAGAATGAGGAGTACAAAATATGGAAACATAAAAGACACCCCCAAACCTAGATTGTAGCATCCCCACACAAGTATCAACAACCTAAATATTAAACAAATAAAAAAGCTATCAAGAACCAAAAATTTGGGTTGCCTCCCAAGAGCGCTAAGTTTTACGTCTTCAGCCAGACGTAACTAAAAATCATGTAGGAGCATTAGGTTCATCCAAATCTAGAACAATCTCCTCCTTTTCAGTAATACCCTCCAAATATGGTTTCAATCTTTGCCCATTAACTTTGAAAATAGTTCCATCTTTAGGGTTTTGAATGTCAACCGCTCCATGGGAAAATACTTTGTGCACAATGAAAGGTCCAGACCATCGGGAACGGAGCTTTCCTGGGAAGAGATGTAACTTGGAGTTATAGAGCAAAACTTTTTGACCGGGCTCAAATGACTTCCTCAATATTGACTGATCATGAAAAACTATGGTCCTCGCTTTGTAAATCTTCGCATTCTCATAAGCCTCATTACGAATTTCGTCTACTTCATTGAGCTGCAATTTACGAAGTGTTCCAGCCTCGTCCATATCAAAGTTAAAAGTTTTGATGGCCCAGTAAGCACGATGTTCTAATTCCACAGGTAAATGACAAGGTTTTCCAAATACAAGTCTATAGGGAGACATTCCAATTGGTGTCTTAAAAGCAGTACGGTAAGCCCACAATGCATCATTTAATCTTTCAGACCAATCCTTTCGGTCGGGACGAACCGTTTTCTCAAGAATGCGTTTAATTTCCCTACTTGAAACTTCTACTTGTCCACAAGTCTGCGGATGATATGGAGTTGCAATTTTATGAGTAATGGAGTACTTTTTCAGAAGTGATTCAAAAGCTTTATTGCAAAAATGTGTACCACCATCACTTATAATTGCACGAGGGGTTCCAAAACGAGAAAATATGTTTTCTTTCAAGAACCGAACCACTACTTTGTGATCATTTGTTTTGCAGGGAATTGCCTCTACCCATTTGGAAACATAATCTACTGCAACAAGGATATAGAGATAACCGAACGATGGAGGAAATGGGCCCATGAAGTCAATACCCCAAACATCAAAAAGTTCAACAATCAGAATGTTAGTAAGGGGCATCATGGACCTACGTGATAGTGTACCCATACGTTGACATCTGTCACATTTTGTGCAAAATTCATGAGTATCTTTGAATAAAGTAGGCCAATAAAAACCACTCTGCAAAATTTTTGCAGCAGTCTTTTTCGCACCGAAATGGCTACCACATGCATAAGCATGGCAAAAAGAAATGATACTATCAACTTCATGCTCCGGCATACATCTCCTAATGATTTGATCTGGGCAATACTTGAACAGGTATGGATCATCCCAGAAGAAATGCTTAACCTCGGCGAAGAATTTGGATTTATCTTGTTTTGTCCAATGTTCAGGAAGTTGAGTTGTGACAAGATAATTAACAATATCAGCATACCAAGGCAATTGAGAGACAACAAAAAGTTGTTCATGAGGGAATGACTCATTCAAAGGTAAGGGTTCCTCAGCATACTCGTCAATAAGTCTAGACAAGTGATCAGCAACAACATTTTCAGAACCTTTCTTGTCTCTTATCTCAATATCAAATTCTTGAAGTAATAGGACCCAACGAATTAAACGAGGTTTAGTGTCTTTCTTTGAAAGAAGATATTTCAAAGCTACATGATCTGAAAACACTACGACCTTGGATCCTAAGAGATATGATCGGAACTTGTCTAAAGCAAAAACTATAGCCAACAACTCTTTTTCTGTAGTAGAATAATTGAGCTGAGCATCATTGAGAGTTCTACTTGCATAATAGATGACATGGGGTATCTTATTCACCCGCTGTCCCAAGACAGCTCCAACCGCATAATCGGATGCATCACACATAAGCTCAAAAGGTAAATTCCAGTCCGGTGGTTGGATGATGGGTGCAGATGTGAGAAATTGCTGGAGTTGATCAAACGCTTTAGAACAATCATCATCAAAGACAAAAGGAGTTTCTTTAGCAAGCAAATTGCACAAAGGTCTAGAAATTTTACTAAAGTCTTTGATGAATCATCTGTAAAACCCAGCATGGCCAAGAAAAGATCGAACCTCCTTCACTGATTTTGGTGGAGGCAGACTTGAAATTAAGTCAACTTTGGCCCTATCAGCTGCAATTCCTTTATTAGAAATAACATGCCCCAGAACTATCCCTTGTCGAACCATAAAGTGACATTTCTCCCAATTTAGGACAAGATTTGTTTCTTTACACCTTGCCAAGACAAGAGACAAGTGGTGTAAACATTCATCAAAAGAGGATCCAAATACCGAGAAGTCATCCATGAAAATTCCAAGAAATCGCTCAACCATATATGTAAATATGCTCATCATGCATCGCTGGAATGTGGCAGGTGCATTACATAACCCAAATGGCATGCGGCGATATGCATATGTTCCAAAAGGACAAGTGAATGTGGTCTTTTCTTGATCCTCTGGAGCAATGGGAATTTGATTGTAGCCTGAATAGCCATCTAAAAAGCAATAGAAGCTATGACCAGCAAGTCTCTCAAGCATTTGATCAATAAATGGCAAAGGAAAGTGATCTTTCCGTGTGACCGAGTTCAATTTTCTGTAGTCAATACAAACCCGCCACCCAGTAGTCATTCGGGTGGGGACTAATTCATTATTATCATTTTTGATTACTGTGATTTCTGACTTCTTAGGAACAACCTGAACGGGGCTGACCCAAGTACTATCTGATGTGGGGTAAATGATGCCAACATCTAACAATTTTAGCACCTCAGTTCTGACGACCTCCTTCATATTAGGGTTAAGTCTGCGTTGCATTTCACGGGAAGATTTTGCATGCTCCTCAAGGTAAATGTGATGCATACACAGAGCAGGACTTATACCCTTAATGTCTGCTATTGTCCACCCCAAAGTTGTCTGATGTTCGCGAAGAACATTAAGCAACTTTCCTTCCTGTTCTAAATTCAAGTCTGAAGAGATGATAACAGGCAAGGTATCAGAAGAACCTAAAAACGCATATTTAAGTGTATCAGGTAATGGTTTTAGGTCAAGTTGGGGTGGTTTTTTCAATAGATGGGACAAGTTTAGACTCGGGAACTGGAAGAGGTTCCACCCTGGCTGTCCATTTGGTTGGGTCCAATATAGGAGTAGAGTCAAGCAATGCATTGACGTCTCTAATGGACCCTTCGATGTCAAAGTCTAAGCCAAAATGAGTTAAACATGTCTGGAGGGGATCATCATTTAAAACAGTTTGCAGAGATTCTTCTACTAAAATTTCAATCATATTCACTGCAAAAGAATCATCCGTCTCCGGGGGTTGTTGTCTAACATTAAAGACATTGAGTTTGACCTTTAAATTGCCAAAAGACAACTTCATAACCCCATTTCTACAATTTATTATGGCATTGGATGTGGCTAAGAATGGCTTTCCCAAAATCACAGGAATTTGACTACCAGGATTCTGCACAGGTTGGGTATCTAAGACAATAAAGTCTACTGGGAAGTAAAATTTATCCACCTGAACCAGAACATCCTCAATAACACCGCGTGGGACTTTAACTGATCTGTCTGCAAGTTGCAGTGTTATAGTAGTCGGTTTCAACTCTCCTAATCCAAGTTGCTCATAAACAGAGAATGGTAGCAAATTTACACTAGCTCCTAAGTCCAACAATGCCCTCTCCACATTATGGTCTCCTATAACGCATGAAATTGTGGGACATCCTGGATCTTTAAACTTAGGAGGAGTGTCATGCTTAAGAATTGAGCTAACTTGTTCAGTGAGAAACACTTTCTTGTGTGCATTCAATTTTCGTTTCTGGGTGCACATGTCTTTTAAGAATCTTGCATAAGCGGGAACTTGCTTAATACCATCGAGCAATGGAATATTGATTTGCACTTTCTTAAAAATTTCCATTGTCTCATCAAGTTTGTTCCCTTGAGATGTTTTTGCAAGTCTTTGAGGAAAAGGTGCCTTCGGTATATAGGGTGGCATATGGCTAGACTCAGGACATGAAGAAGCTTCTAGGCTCTTCTTCGATGTAACAGGACTCACGTCTGGCCTAGTGGTGCTCTCTTGGTCCTCACCCTTTCTAGCGATTGTTTCTATGGCAGTCTTAGGTGGTTCAACATTGTTGTCAATCTGTTTGCCACTCCTAAGTGTAGTTATGGCTTTAACTTGCGTTGGAGGTTGGTCTTGACAAGAATTAGATCCCACTTGAAATTGTCCTTTGGGATTAGCTACAGGTTGACTAGGGAACTACCTTTTTCCCTCTCATTTAATGCAGAAGCCAATTGACCCATTTGAAGTTCCAGCTTCGCAATTGCTTGCGAGTTGGCATGTAAAGAATGTTGGGTATCTCTCTGAAATTGTAGAGAGCTTTGCATGAACAAATTCAAAGTATCCTCAAGAGATGGTTTCTTGGGAATGTTTGGGGGTGTAGGGAATGTTTGAACTTGTTGAGGGTAAGATTGATTGGGAGGGTACCCTGGTGGTCCTCCTTGATGCGGTCCTTTGGACCATGAAAAATTGGGATGCCTTGCCCAACCTGGGTTATAAGTTTCCGAATATGGGTTATTGCCAGGTCGAGGAAAGGCATTTATAGCATTAGCCGGATCACTATTGTATTCCACTCCAGAGGTGTTAGAGGGACAGTTTTGTGTGACATGGGAAGGGTTAGAGCAAATAGCACACACATTGATATGTGATGGCATTTGGGGCCCACCAGCAGACATCAACGCATCAAAACGTTGTGTCAGGCTGTCTATCTTGGAGATCAGATGTGCATTATTGTCTACCTCATATACGCCTCCTTTCTTTTGAAAAGGAAACGTTCTGTCAACTCTACTTGAGCAATCCCATTGCTGAGAATTCTCGCATAGCATCTCAATAAAATCCCATGCGTCTTCTGCACTCTTCATCATAACTGACCCACCACTAGCGGCATCAACCATTTGACGGTTCTGAGGCGTTAACCCGTCATAGAAGAATTGAACTTGTTGCCACTTTAAAAATCCATGGTGTGGACACTTAAGGAGCAAATTCTTCCATCTTTCCCAACACTCATAAAAGTGTTCACCCTCCTTCTGCATGAAATTTGTAATTTCTCTACGAAGGGCATGAGTTTTATGAACAGGGAAGAATTTGTTCAAAAAATTTTCAGCTAATTGATCCCAACTCCTAATTGTTCCAACTTCTAAAGAGTTCAACCATGCTTTCGCTTTTTCTTTCAAAGAAAAGGGAAAGAGGCGCAACCTAACAGATTCATCAGAGAAATTTTGGAATTTAAATGAGGCACAAATGTCAAGGAACTCTTTAACATGATTATAGGGATCTTCTTTATTGGAACCATAGAATGTGGGCAAAAGTTGCATCACCCCTGGTTTCAACTCAAAGTGGTGTGCCGTGGTAAGCGGCAACACTATGCAGGAAGGTGAGTTGAATTGAATGGGGGATGAATAATCTTTTAGAGTTTTTCTCACATTCTCATTTTCCATGTTACCTACTTGATTTGTAATATCCATTGTATGTTTGAGTCTTGCTTTAAAAGTTCTTTCAATTTCTAAGTCAAGAGGTGCAAGCTTTTCACCCAGTGACCGACGACCAAGCATACACTAATCAACGGCACTAAAAATTAAATATCTAGAACAAACCAAAAAATCGTAACTAACACAGACATGCAATCACAGAAAGAAATATAAAAATACCAAGCACCTAGATAAATTAAAAGAGAAGGTAAAAGAAAGCAAACGAGGGGAAGGGGTGGCCCTTCTGACGTTGGCGAGAATTTCGTGTCTTCTCTTACTCCTACAAAAAGACAACACACTAATAAGCAACAAAAATTAAACTAAATTAAATTAAAACTAAACTACTCTAAGAATTTGGTAAATTATCCTACGTAGTCCCCCGGCAACGGCGCAAAAAACTTGATGTAAATTTTAATATAGTACTCACAAGCGCACGAATCTAATGCAGAATAGTGGCTACGAGGTCGATCCCTCAGAGACTTGGTAAGATATTCAACCTAATTCTAGAGTATGTAGCAAGAAACAATGAAATGAAAAGTTTTTAATTTTTATTTTCTAATTAAGCAATCAGATATTCAACTAAATTTAAAACACAGAAATTGGCTAAATAAAAGATAAAATAAAAAGCCTGTTTGCTGCTTTCAGTCTGTCTGTAATCCCGTTTTGCTTTCCTCTTTCCTCCACCTTCTGCAACAATCTCTCGATTGCACGCCTCAACCGATCTGCTCTTTCTCTCGAATAGAACAGACAGTCCCCAATTCCAGCCAAAGCAAACTCCCCTTCTCTATTCGTGTAACAATGTTCATTCGCTTGAAAAAAATCCTGCTTCCCTCTCTCGAGCAAAAGCAAAGCCCCCTTCTACCCTCCTCAACCACCCTCTGTAATTAGTCTATCTTGCCTCTCTCGAACCAGACAGATCTAATTGCAGTGAATTTCGGCCCCCTCTCTCTCAAGCAGAACGGCCTCCCTTTCGTTCCACAATCAGCACAAAACAGTTCCCTTTATTCAAACAGCAACCCTTCTCTCTCCCTGCTCCTTCTCTCGAACTTCTCTACCTCTCGACAGAGCCGCCTCCCACCTCTACACAGCCGACCTTCTTCTCCTAGCAAAACAGAACCCCCCTTTACAGCACGGCTGCCCAATCCTTCGAATAGCCAGAACCTTACCGAACAGCCCCTCCTCCAATCCACCACGGCCGTCCAAAAGCCACCCCCTTCTCTCCCTTTTCCTCTCCCGTCTGCACAGTCAGAACCACAGCAAAGCAGCAAAACTCCTCCTACCCAGCCGACTCTTTTTTTTTTACCACAGCACAGCCGCCTCCCTTCTTATAGACAAGCCCGATCCAACCTAAGAACGCACCTTCCAGATTGAATGTGCTTCATTCCAGCAAGTTTCGCATTGAGCACAATTTCTTTCCTTTTCCGGCATGATTTCAAGCTTTTCAAAACACTGATTTTCCATTTTCAGAGATCGGCCAAATCACGAGCTTGCCGTCCTTCTGCACAGCCAAATCGATCCAAAATCGTCACGCTGCTTTGGATTTCCGATCACCTCCTCCATCTCCGGCGACCCATTCTTCATGTCCATGGGTCAATTTCGAACCCATCAGTTACCGCCGGCCGTCATCCAGCTCGCCAGCCACCGTGACCCTCTACAGGACCTTGCCGTCACCGTCGCATCGCCGAAAACGAGACCCACCGCCCATGGCCACCGGATTTCCACCTCTGCTCACCCTCCGATGCTCGAACAGAGCCTCCGAGCGAGGCTCTGTTTTTTTTTCTGTTCCAGGCGCCCGAGCCATCGGGCTCGGGTTCCTCTTTTCTTTTTTTTTTATTTTTGTCCGAACCAAATGCTGAACCGCTGACCCGGTTCAATTCCGGATATTCTTCTTTTTTTTTCTTTTTTTTATTATTGGGTTAAAACCCGTCGTACCAACCACGTCCGTCGGGTCTTCGATCTCTTGACATGAGCTGATTGACGCGTTCCACATTCGGCGATTTGATTTGGAGCTCTAAAGCCTGCATAAATAAAAATAAATCGTAATTAGATGCATAATAAAACATGAATCTATTAAAACCAATTAATGCATCTAAATAACTCAATTAAGCGTGTTTAATTATTAAACTCCAAATTATTCACTTAACACAGATAAACATTAATTATCCTCACTTTAACTAAAAATACGACTAACAAATAGGTAGAAAGGCATATAAAAATGTGTATATTTTGCATATATCACCACCCATGATCAAGAGCGATGCAAGCGACCATTGACACTCATCAAAGTTGACAACCATATCTGCCTCTTCACTTCTAGTCTTTGTTTTAGGTAAAACCATGTATTGTCACACCCATTAATGTAAGAGACTGCCAAAGTGAAAGAGAGAAGGGGGCTCATTGCAAAAAGACTTCTTAAGAAATCACCCTATGAAGGATGGGGTGGGGAACATGTATTTTAAAACAAAATATTATCCTTATTGATCCATTGAAAAGTGCAAAGTTAGATTAGTGGCTAAAAGTTATAGTTAAAAGGAAGGTCAAGATTTCTTTGACATATATTCACCTGTGACCATGATAACTATAATTTGAGTGCTTATTGCATTGGCAGCTCATTATAACCTCGAGATCCATCAAATGGATGTAAAGACAGCATTTTTAAATGGTGAATTAGAGGAGAAAATATAATGGAGCAGCCATATGGTTTTGTAGTTCCCGGTCAAGAAAGAAAATTATGTAAGTTAATGACATCTCTCTATGGGTTAAAATAGGCTCCTAAACAATGGCATCAAAAGTTTGACAATGTTCTTCTTTGTAATAACTTTGTAATGTGCACTTTTGATAAATACTTATATTGGAAGTCATTTGAAAATTCTTTTGTGATGTTATGTTTGTATGTGGATGATATATTACTGTTCGGTGATAATGTGGATCATATCAATAAGATTAAAAGTTTCCTTAACGAGAATTTTAATATGAAAGACTTGGGTCTTACCAAAGTCATACTGGGCTCGAAGATTGATAGGATTTCTAAAGGAATAGTTGTGAGTCAATCACACTATGTGGAGAAGATTCTAAAGAAGTATAGTTACTTCGATAGAAAACCTGTTAGTACGTCGTATGATTCAAGTATAAGACTAAAAAATATTGTGGGAAGACTAAGTAGATACACTAGGAGCCCAAATGAGTCTCATTGGCTTGCCATTGAGAGAATATTCAGATATCTGAAGGGAAATGTAAATTACGGTTTACATTATTCCGGGTTCCCTGCTGTATTAGAAGGATACAGTGATGCAAATTGGGTATCAGATTCTGATGAAACAAAGGCCACGAGTGGTTATGTGTTTACACTTGGTGGTGGGGTAGTTGTATGGAAATCTTCCAAGTAAACTGTAATAACAAGGTCTACTATGGATGCCGAGATAGTAGTACTTGATAAAACTGGAGGAATGGTAGAATGACTTAGGGATCTTTTGATAGATATACCCTGGTTGAATAAGTCAATTCCTGGAATTTTGATTCACTATGATAGCCAATCAGCACTTTATTAAAGTTAAGAGCGCATATTGAACTAAGGTATAAAATCTTGAGGAAGTTGACTACCTCGGGAGTCATTACCTTAAGTTTCATATGATCAACGGATAATTTGGCTGATTCGTTTACGAAAGGATTGTCGGCAGAACGAGTCCTTAACTCATCTAGGGGAATGAGGTTGAAAGCCTATGATTAAGTCATCATTAGTAGCAACCCAATCTCTCTGAGTGAAGATCCCACGACGAAGATTCAATGGGTAACAAGAAGCTAATGCGTGACTTGGAGAGCACTATTTTAATAAATTGTATGCTCATTCCGGTGTTATAATGAGAGTGCTCTACTGCATATGAAACAGGTTGACAAAAGTCTTAATGAGATCAAAGCCTAAATAGCAGGGTATTGTTATGCAGATTACCCTTGGAGACTATCACCTATATGAGTGTCACTGAGGTCGCAGGTAAGGAGAACGAGGGCTTGTTCTCTAATGTGCAACTCATGAAAAGATACAAGACGCATGGCCATAAAGCGCTACCCCAAATGATCTCGAAAAGAAATTACTCTAACTATTAAGTTTGTCAAAGCTCTTACTCTAAGGTTCAAGTTTAAGACTTAGTTCACTTCGAACTCATGAGAGTGGCGGCTTACCAAACTAGGTGTAGGTTCAAACCAGCAAGGTATCCATCGCCGAAAACTTAGAGTACTATTGCTCAATGTCTAATTCAAGTGTCGTTTGCATTCTAGTGTTAGACGAGTTTAAAATTACATCATGGTGGGGATTGTTGAAATTTGACTTGGTTTTAAACCGAGAACACGATCGATCGATCGTAGTCTAGGGTTGAATTTTGTTTTCATCAGGCCGAGACAACGATCGATCTTCTGATGCAACGATTGATCGCCGTGACAGCTTTAGGGATTTTGTGCCGTTTTGGCTTCCAAAAGTTGCAGTTTTTGATGTATCTTTTTCCCAACAGAGTCCTTCATTATAAAAGAAACAAAAACTCTCAGAATAGGGAATATACAAGGGATCAAAAACTCTTTCTTCTTCTCTCCAAATTCTTAGTCCATCATTGAGCAATAGAATCTCCGCTGATCGAGATCCAGCCAGTTTAATTTGTGTGCACCTTTAAACTGATGGAGTGGTTCATTGTATCTCAGGATTGGAATGCCTTTGATTGCCTTTGCAAGGAGGGCGGCGTATCTGTTTCAAGGATAGTGCATAGTGTGCCTCAAACCATCTCTAGTATTTTCATTAAATTGTTTGTCAATTTAATTGGTAGTATTCTTACCCTCTTTTATGTGACAATCCCAACATATACTGACGATATTGTGATATGGTATGAACATGTCTTTGGAGAAGCTCCTGTCATAGCATTTGACCTAAAAGTCGTTGCACCTGCTAAGCTTGCGCTTTCTTTATTTTTGTATTTTGCGAGGCTGTCAATCTGATAATGGATTTTCACAAGGATTTTGCGCCTCCGTTTGTCTGGCCTTGAATTAATTTGATATCTTTAGCATTACTGAATTTAAGACAAGGGTATGCTTCTGGCTTGATTTGCCCTGTTCTCTTTTTTTCTGCACGATGTTGAATGCAAACTTGTATCCAGAATTAAAACATGTAAAGTATAATCATATTGGAACTACTGCGGCTGCTGGTATCACAATTGGGCTTATTTTGCTGTTGGATATCAGAATTTGTCTTCTTTCATATACATTTGGTGAGTTCTGGGTTTTCTGCTCTCCACTTGAGCTACATCAATATTATTTTGGCTTTTGCGTGATTCTGAAATTGTCAATATATACAAATCCAAATCCCTTTGCAGCAGTCAGTATTAGTGACTAATAGTATCAGACCAGCATCCATGTGATCCTTTAGAGCGAAAGTTATCCGATCACCATGCATGTTAATCTGAAGCATTATCTCGTCTTCTTACAATAACTATAAAACACAGATCTGTGAATCAAGATCTCCAGTTCCACTAACCCCTGTTATATAGAAAATTATTTATCGGTGCAAAATCCCTTTTTTTTGCTTACTAAGCAAATGCTACTATCCTTGTATCGCTTCCATTGAGCTTTAATATAAAATCAACATGTATGGGAAAATCTCTTATGGTTCAGAGGAATATCTTATTTTCTTGATATCTGTCTTGCATATGTCATTCAGAGTTTACGTGATCTCTCTCACTTGATAGTTATCACAAAAATTCTTCTACCTAATATTTAGCGATTACCTTCTTCTGATCCAACTTCACGAATTGCAGGATAGTTATTTGAACTATGTGCATACACCTCTTGTCACATTGTGGTGGTGATGAGAATATGTAGATTCTGAAATGCGTCGTGTTGTGGTTTACGAAAAAAGTTTGTGCCACCTGTTCTGGTTCGTGACAACTGTTGGTAATCAAAGTAAGGCATCATTTCATCAGGTACGTTCTTTACTTTGATTAATTTTATATTTGGTCAACTAGTCAAGAAAGTGATGGAATTTCTTTGATGAATTGTACATGTGAATTTCTTAGCTTTAAAGTTAGCTGATCTATGTTAGCTGATCAAAATGACATTGTTTTATTTATGAATTCAAGTTTCAGAATAGTAGAAGTCTTCTATCATTCTAGTCTTTGACATGACAGAATTAAGTTTTCTGTCATAGCTTTCCCATAACTCACACTGTTATGGTTAGTTAGTTATATTTGATTTATCACTTCTTTTATATAGCATTGCGGCGCATTGGAGCAGGAATGTGTATGTGAAAATGCATTATACAAAGTATGCATGATTACAGTCTTTGCATGCTAGTCTAGGTAATAGTATATGGTATGTGCTTGGGACTGACATCCCTATCCTCGCCTGTTGCCTACACACACATGCCCCCCTACAATAATAAGAAGCTGTTAATGCCACCAAAAGTAGAGGTAATTTGTGCATCATACCAAATATATATTTCTCCAGGTTTAGACCACAAAGCCGATAAGAGTTGGCATTGTAATACTATAGGGCAATAGAAAGCCGAATGTTCCTGAGTATTTACTAGTGGTAATTTCTAGAGATTTATTGTAAAACGTCTAGGATAAGAAGCAGATTTAAACAGTTTTCTTGCTTCTCACAGTGAGCCACGTGACTCACTTTTCCATGTCTCCCCTGGAATTACTGTTTCACCCATTCAAAGCTTGACCCATGACTCACTTTACTCATTTTTTTAAAGATAATTCGCCCCTCGATCTTTTCACTTGGTTCGAAGAAATTGCCTTTGTTCGTTACTTTCGGCTCCACTGCCTCAATCCAAAAACTCTCAACTTTGATAAATATTATTGGGGTCTTTCCATTTGAGACTTAGGGCCTGTTTGTTTTACCCGAACCTGAATCTAAAAAGCCTTCTTAAAATTATAAAAAGCCATTGATATGAAATTCTCTAAACTAAGGGTCCGTTTGTTTCGATCGATTCTGAATCTAAAAAGTGATCTGAAAATTCTAAAAAGTCACTAATCTGATTTTAAATCTGAAGCTCAAACTGAAACTGAATCTGAAATTTAAATAGACTTTCAGTCAACTTCAGTCGGGTCTCAAAACTGCCCCTGCAATTGGGGCGGTGTCCTCTGCGCCACCGGAAGCATCGCCACCAACTCCACCGTCGTCCTCGAGCTCCGCCTTCCCCGCCTCCGTCTTGCTGTACCCATCTCCCCCAACTTCTCCAAACCAATCCAGTGCGCCCTATGAATCAATTTATCAAACACCCCACTGAGCTCCAATTCTACCACTCTTTCCCAAATCCAATACGCAGACCGCAAAAGTCCACTTTCTGCTAAAATCTCCAGAATGCACTCAAATAAATCCTCCGAGCTGCCTGCCCGTTGCTGCCACCGGTCAACCCAGTAGAAGAACCGCAAAGCCAAAATGGGTCTCTCCCGGACCGAGTCCAAAATCTCCACAAACAACATCAATTCCAACGGATTCTGCGACAGTTTGTATCGAGCATTGCAGCCCACAAGTCGGTTTTCAAGGTTCTACAAATCAGCGCCTTGAAGGTGGCCACCCGACTGCGGAAATAGTATCTGGAGCACTTGGGTCCGCGTTTTTTTGAGAAAAGGACACTTTTGCCAGAAATATGAGATAAATGTCCTACCTGAGCCAGAGATTGGACGATTTGGGTTGCGGCGGCCGCAGGCGATGCGGGGGGCAGGCGGTAAAGGGAGGCGACGTGCGACGCGTCGCGCCTCGAGGAAGTCTACGGCGAGATCCTCTGCGTGCTTCGCCCGGGGCACTGTATGTTTCCTATGAGTGGGTCACCACTGAGCTCTACGATGCGTAGAACATTGAGCATGTCAAGATCGTGCAGGGGATCGAGCGCGGCGATGCGCTCCCTGAACTGCGCCGCTACGACGAGGTGGCGAACACAACAAGGAAGGTTGGGTTTGAAGTGGTGGAGGAGCGGGACCTGGCGAAGCCCCCGACGGGGGAGTGGTGGCACCGCCTAAAGATGGGGAAGATCGCCTACTGGAGGAACCACGTGGTGGTAACGGTGCTGTCCTGGCTGGGGATCGCACCCAAGGGGGTGGTGGAGGTGCACGAGATGCTCTTCCGGACGGCCGAGCATCTCACCCGCGGCGGCGACACGGGCATCTTCACCCCAATGTACATGATCCTCTCCCTCTCTCCATTCAGAAAATTCAGATGTGTTTTCACATCTGATTGCAAGCCTCCAAAAATAGGCGTAGTTTGATTTTTTTGCTAAATCAGCCGGTGAATTCAGTCTCCTAACAAACAAGCTGAAAAGCTGGCTTTTAACGAGCTTATCAGTGGCTTATTCAGTTCAGCACTTAATCAGACCAATCAAATGGGACCTAAATCTGAATCTGAATTCAGATGAAACAAATGGAACTTCATGAATACAGAAACCAACAAAAAAATAAAGATCCAGCAAACAAATAATAACAACTAATAATACAAATAACACATTCCCTCTGTCCGTAATTAGCAGTGATAATTAGTTTTCAAAAATGAATCAAAGCAGTCATTTTGGAACTTAAAATGCCACTACTAATTCCGGACAGAGGGAGCAGCAATCAACAGCATTCCAAACGAAAACATAAAAATGCAAAATGAATGATTTGCAGTACTTGCATGTTTCCGGTCCTGTGGGGTGTCGGACTTTGCAAGAACCTCCAGGTCGACCAGGCTCATGGACATGAGCCCCAAGGTCATCCTGGACATCATCCCAGTGAACAACACCAGCAGCACTATTATCCTTGTATGCACAAAGAACTCCGCCTTGCAGCAACTGAACTCCACCGTCATCCCCCCACCTCCCCTCCCTTCTCCGGCCCCTAAAAAAATTCAAAAAAAAATAAAAAAATCCAAAAAACGTATCCAACAACAATCCAAAAATCTTCTTGCTGATTTCTTGCCATTACAAAGCTCAAAACCAAAATTTAGATACAGAAAAGCATTGCAAAACCAGAAAGAGAAAACGCATGATTACTTGTGGGAAATCAAGATACAAGACAGGAGTTTTTGACCCAAGGTCCTTTAGCTCGCCGATATTCCCACCCGTGACCGGCGCCAGGAGGCCAAGGAAGGAGAAGAGGAACCGGTTCTTGCGCTGGCCCTTCTTCATGAGGTCGGCACCCTGGTGCTTGACGACGAGCTTTGAAGGGTTCAGAGACGCTCGCGGCGCAGCAAGCTAATGCGATAGAATCCCCTTCACCAATGCCTGACGCTTCAGCCTTCTCAGCGCCTCCGACTCCTCGCTTGCAGAAGGACCTCCCCCATGTACCCCTTTTTGGCAGCTGAACCAGCCCGCACCATTCCTGTCGACTTGGAGCTTCCCCAGAAAGAATATTGTGATCGCATCCAATTAATCAGTGCGTGAAACAAATGTGCTAATAAGCCATCTTATGGCGGGCTTATCAGCCACTTATTCATTTCAGTCCTTAATCAGACCAATCAAATGGACCCTACTAAAATATTCTTGTCTCCTCCTCCACGAACTGGTGAAGTAATTCTCCATTGACTACAATCTCAGATGGGGCCAAGGGAGCCCTCCTCCCATCATCCTCCCTTCTTGAAAAATCTATTCGAAAATCACTCCTCGAGGGAGGAGTTTTCAATTCCCGACTTTCCTAAATCCCATAATCAGGCAGAAGTTTTTCTTGATGAAGACATGATCGAAAAAGGAGAAAGGTGGCAACATACCTTGATAGTGTACTCCTATTAGGGAAGAGGCCTTTCTATTTGGCATTGAATCAGGCTGTTGTGAAAGAATGTGAAAAGTTCGAGTTTTATCTATATTACTTGGTGCTACTAGCCATCTTCTCACATTACCGAGAATCACCCCATTCCTTCCACATTGCCCAGAAATCTGACATGATGTACCTAAAATTCCCCCAGCGGGAGTAGGTGGTCATGGCTGCAACTAAATTCTTCATTTTAGCATTTTGCGGGAGCATCCGGATGGGGAAGAAGGAATTTCGGTGAATCTCCGTCCATCATCGTAGTCCATATCATCGTCAACGTCGTCCAACCCGGAAAAAAGAAGACAATGAAAGAGTTGAAAGACAATGACAGAGTTGTTTAAGCACAAACAATCGCATTGGAGAAATCATGCAATAAAAACTATATGTCAAGTTTAAATACAACAATTTTTACATTGGAAATTGGTTCCAAAGAAGAAAGTTAAAAAACTTTGCAAGTTTTCAAATATTTGAATTATCATGTATATGTGTGCACATGACCGTAAAGAAAGTCGTGTGCTCATACACACAACTCATACATGAGTTAAAAAAATTTTGATTTTTAATTCTTGGGGGATTGTACTTGCAGGTAGTTATGGAAAAGGTTACTGTGTGCTTACACTACAATAGAGTGTTTAGAAATTCCGATGGGTACATGGGCGGGAAACTGAAACTAATGACAGTTGATACACAAGTAAAGTACCTGGAATTGTTGAAGAAAGTGGAAGAAAGATTACACCGTTTAAGTTTGCATCTGGTACTTTTTCTGTGTAATATCTTATTTCATCTGTGTCCCCATATGTCCTTCAGGACGATGAATACCGGGAGTCAGTCTATTTCATTGACAAGCAAGCCACAAATAGAGTACTGGACCTGTACGTGGAGAGGACCTCTACTGTGAACATGGAGATGACTTCCAATGTCAAGAAGGAGATGACCTCCAGTGTCAATAAGGAGGTCAAGAGGATACATTGTCAATAAGGACAAAATCAGAGCCTGCTCTATCATACAATGACATTAATTCATTAGCAGTTGAAGGAGGAAGAGATGAAGATTCGTCATTTCAAGCTTTGTGCATGTCTATTTGTGTAGATCTCTTAATTATTATGGATTTAATAATTAAGAGATCACCTAATACTATAATAGTCTTAGGGGCCATTTCGGTCGTGATTATAAGCAAATATCCAAAGTGAATTTTGGACTTCCACTGTAGCATTCATGTTTTTTCCATATCCAGCATGAAACACGACCTGAGGTATTTAAGCTGGATATGGAAAAAATATGAAGATGTTTTGCTATTAATCACTCCCCAAATGGCCCCTTAGTCACATAGTTTATAAGACTACTATAAACAATATCCTAATCCAGATATTGTTGACTTTCTAGGAGATTACACAAAACGATTATATTTATTATAGCTTTAGGAAATTTCCGCACTATAATTCCAGATATTTCTCCTAATTTCTGAACTTTATTGAACAGTTCTTATTATCCCATCTAAGAACCTAATTGGGAGGACAGTAGGGTAGGACAATTACTGTCTTACCCTAATTGGGAATAATTAAAGTCCAGTAATTTTACACAAATTACATCAAATCTCCTATGCTTCCAATTACTATGATAACTTCGCGATGTCTACAATATACTCTGAAACTTACAGTTTTTTAAAAATATTGTGTATTGGTTACACATTTCTTGATCAGCAGTCTATATTGATACAAGAATTGTAGGAATTGGAGTTGAAATTCCTAAACTGAATCAATTTGAATTTGAATTAAAATAGGAAGTTTCAATTATGGAAAAATGGAGTATTTGAAGGGATTTCATTTAGAAGTTAAGAGCATGAATTGCACGTTATTTTTCCAATCAAAGTGAGGGCGCCACTTGGTTAGGAAGGGCATTCAAGATTTGCAGAGGTTACCTAATTGGCTATGGTAACTAACCTAATTAGCATTAATCTCTACCTTATTGGGGACTCTAACCGAAATGGAAGGAAAAGCTGACCACGTCTTGACTGAGGTTTCCTTGTGGTGGACGGAATTCGTGACTCTTTGATGGTAGTGAGATCAATGGTGGTGATTTAATGGGATGACAAAAGACTTCATCTATTTGAACCTATGAAGGGAGAAGCCGGCATCTCTTTTTGGCCTTGGGAGTCGTGCAAATGAGTTTGTGCACTCGTCCCTCTCTTTCTCCTTGCAATTAGAGACCATTCTTCTCAGTTCGAGCATGGGGAATTCGCCAAGAACACTAACACAAGATCCATATGTCCAAAAGTATGTCAGGTACTAGGTTTTGAACTTTAACCGGAAACTCTTTGAATTTGAACTGTTCATGAACGCTCAATTCTTGAGATACTCAACTCTAGATAGAAGAACTTGATTCCCACGACCCTTACTCATGAGTTAATAAAACTGTAATCAGTACTATCATAGTCTTACGGTATAATATAGGAACATTAATACCATAATTGCCCATAACTTATAGTTTTAATAAGAATTAGAGTTTTAGTACTTAATACTGTGTTCTTACCCTCACACAATAGAAAACTTCCATCGATCACCACAGTCTACACAGTATGAATCACATTCTGAAATTTTATCATACATAGCTTTAGATGTCCAGGTTTTAACCCAACAAACGACATAATTTTATGATTTTTTTACAATTAGTTATCAATTTCTAAGTACTGCTCATCGGCGCAGAAACAGTTCTGGCCGAGAGCAATCATCTTAATTTACATTGGTTAATTGATGATATATACATAATTAATTGATTAATGACCCTTACTGACATTAGTTACTCACCCCTTACATAATTTACAGAACTACATTGGTCCTGAAATTCTATAATTTATTTCACTTTATGATGAGCTTTCACAACCCGATTGGTTAAGAACCAAAATAACTCCATTAGACTCTTTTTACTCAAAGAGGACACCTAATGACAGACACTGAGGCATACGGCTAGATACTGACATGACTCCAAGACCCTTGATTGAACAATCAGAATGCACTTGGTACACAAATTCTTGTAGAACATAACCGTATTTAGCATATGGTCCGTGATTAGGGTGAAATACCCAATCATGAACACATCCAACACAAGACTCAACTTGATTAAGCAATAAATTGTCAACTTTCATTGGACAGAACTTATTATAGAACAAAATAGTATGGAATGACATGGATTCAAGATCGACACTATGGGATGTCAATTAGGAACTAGTACGTGAAGGATTAATAGATAGTATTCACAGGAATTTCGATCATTCAAGCATGCATTGTATAACACATTAAATCTTGATACAAATCAATGACATTATGAGCATGGCAGCAGTCTATATTGATTCACTCATAAATCAATTATTTCATAAGATCAAACTCAATAGATTTCAAAGAACAAGAATTGTAGGAAAAGAAACATCTTACCTCTTTTGACAAAATTGATAAAACTTTACGTGCTTCAAGCTTTTCTTTGTACCACTTCCTTTGCTTGTGAATTCCCCACGAACTCTAGCTCAAACTGAGAAGAATGGTCTTTAATTACAAGGAGAAAGAGAGAGACGAGTGCACAAACTTCTTCACACGACTCCCAAGGCCAAAAAGAGATGTTGGCATCTCCCTTCATAGGTTTAAATAGATGAAGTTTTTTGTCTTCCCATTAAATCACCACCATTGATCTCACTACCATCCACCACAAGTAAACCTTAGTCAAGACATGGTCAGCTTTTCCTTCCATTTCGGTTAGAGACCCATTAAGGTAGGGATTAATGCTAATTAGGTTAGTTACCATAACCAATTAGGTAACCTCCCAAAATCAATTCAAATCTTGAACGCCCTTACTAACCAAGTGACACCCTCACTTTGATTGGAAAAATAACGTGCAATTCATGCCCTTAACTGCTAAATGAAATCCCTTCAAATACTCCATTTTTCCATAATTGAAACTTCATATTTTAATTCAAATTGATTTCAACTCCAATCTCCCCATGATTTGATCCCCCATGGGCCAATTAGGTAGGCCATGTCACCCATGTGCCTCTTAATTCCACTTAGAAGAGATCTTCCAAAAATCAAATCCATGATCACACAAAACGCAGTGATCGATCGGCATAATTATGGCGATCGCGATCGATCGAATGTGAAGAGATCGATCGCAAGGACAAAACCCAAAAGTTCCAGTAGATACGATTGATTGTCAATCTCCCAGTCGATCGCACAGAACAAACGCTTGAATCACAAACTGGCCCAATCGATCGTGTCTTTTAATGTAATCGATCGCGCCCAACAAATTTTTGAATTTTCAAATCAATTTCAAAGTTCACAAATTTAAGGCACATGAACACTCATCTTGAGCAAAATTTCCCGCTTAATCATTTAAAATTTCCAGGTATTACATGCTCCCCTCCTTAAAGAACATTTCGTCCTCAAAATGCCATTATTCAATCTTCAAAAAGATCTGGGTAGGATTTCCTCATCTCACTTTCGGTTTCCCATGTCATTTCCTCGGTGTGCTGACTTTGCCACAAAACTTTCACCAACGGAATTGTCTTCCTCCATAACACTTGATCTTTCTTATCCAAGATCTTGATAGGCTTCATCGGAAACGTCAAATCTGCTTCCAACTCCATTGCCGTGTAGTCTAACACATGTGAAGGATATGGCACATACTTTCTGAACATAGACACATGAAATATGCACTTCCGCCAACTATGGGGGTAAGGCTAACCGATAAGCAACCGGTCCAACCCATTCTAGAATTTCAAAAAGTCCAACAAATCTCGGACTCAACTTCCCCCTTTTGCCAAACCTCATCACTCCCTTTGACGGGGACACTTTCAAAAACACATTATCCCCTTCCTAAAATTCCAGTTCTCTTCTTCTGCAATCTGCATAGCTCTTCTATCTACTTTGAGCCGTCTATAATCTCTATTGAATTTGCTTTACTTTCTATGCACTGTATTGCACTAACTTTGATCTCATCACCTGATTTTCTCCAACATCTGTCCAGCAAGTAGGTGATCTGCAGGGTCTTCCATACAGTGCTTCCAAGGGTGGCATTCCAATACTAGAATGGTAACTATTATTATAAGCAAACTTGATCAACGGCAAATGATCATCCCAGTTTTCTTTCCAATCAATCGCATTAGCTCTAAGCATATCTTCCAATGCCTGAATCATCCTCTCTGACTATCCGTTGCTCCGCGGATGAAAAATTATGCTAAAATTAAGCTTAATGCCCAAAGCCTGTTGTATACTCTTCCATGTTCGGGATGTAAACCTCATATCTCGTTCAGACACAATCAACAAGGGTGTACCATGTAATCTTACGATCTCCCTAATATACAACTCTTCTAGACTCTATGAATTACGTTTCCATCGAATTAGCAGGAAATGAGCTGTCTTTGTAAGTAGGTCAACAATCACCCATATCGCATCTTTCTACTTCTGAGTCTTTGGTAAGGCCACTACGAAATCCATCATAATGTGTTCCCATTTTCACTGTGGAATCTTCAATGGTTGCAATAATCCTGCTGGTCTCTGATGTTCCGCCTTCACTTGCTGACATGTCAAGCATTTAGATACAAACTTGCCGATGTCTCTCTTTATTCCATTCCACCAAAAGTTTCTCTTCAAGTTCTGATACAGCTTTGTATTTCTCGAATGCATAGCATACTGCGAATGATGCACCTCTCGAAGAAGCTCTTGCCTTAACTCGACATCTTTTGGAACGACCAACCTTCCTCGAAATAGAATACTTCCATATGTCCCTTTGCTGACATCTATTTTGTCTCTGCCTCATATTCAGATCTTTCTGGGAGAATATGTACTTCAAACACTTGTGATCGGTAAATACTTCAAAAGTCTCTCCATATAGGTAATGTCTCCAAATCTTCAAGGCAAACACCACCGCTAACTCCCAAGTCATGAGTTGAATAGTTCTGCTTATGGATCTTCAGTTGTCTTGATGCATACGCCACCACATGTCCATTTTGCATCAACACACATCCTAGTCCGCTTTTTGATGCATCACTATAGATAACAAATCCACATATCCTAATGGTAATTTTAGAATCTGTGTTGAGGTCAATCTCCTCTTCAACTCCAAGAAACTTCTTTCACAAGCATCGTCCCAGTTGAATTTTACTCCTTTCCTTATTAATTTGGCCATTGGCAAGGCCAGGCTAAAAAATCCCTCAATGAATCTTCGGTAATATCTTGCCAATCCCGAGAAACTCCTTATCTCGGTCACATTCTTCGGTTGCTCCCAATGAATAACAGCTTCCACCTTTGTTGGATCTATAGAAACTCCATTTTTAGAAATAGCATGACCTAAGAAATTCACCTTGTCCAACCAGAACTCACATTTGCTAAACTTTGCATACAACTGGTTGTCTCTCAAAATCTGTAACACTTGCGCTAAGTCTCTCCTGTGCTCTTCCTGACTTGTAGAATATACTAGAATATCATCTACAAACACGATTACGAATTGATCCAACAATTCCTTAAAGATTCAATTCATCATATCCATGAACGTTGTAGGGGCATTCGTCAAACCACACGGCATCACCAGAAACTCATAGTGTCCATATCTGGTTTTGAATGATGTCTTGGATATGTCTTCTTCCTTAATCCTCAGCTGATGGTATCTAGATCTCAAGTCAATCCTTGAGAAAACCTTGCTGATTGCAACTGATCAAATAAGTCATCGATCCAGGGTAATGAATACTTGTTCTTTATTGTCATATGATTCAGCATCCGGTAATCAATGCATAACCTCATAGATTCATCCTTATTCTTTACGAACAAAACTGGTGCTCCCCATGGAGACACACTGGGCCGAATAAGGCACTTATCCAACAACTCTCGTAACTGATCCTTCTATTCTTTTAGTTCAGCAAGTGCCATCCGATATGGTGCCCTCGATATCGGTGCAATCCCCAACATCAGATCTATAGTAAAATCAATATCTCTCCTTGGTGGCAAAACAGGCAACTCCTCCGGAAAGACATCTAGGAATTCATTCACCACCTCAATTTCTTCTATATTAGGGGTAATCTTCTCGACTGATAACACAGTCGCTAAAAAGGCTCTACAACCTTTAGCTACTAATTTCTGAACTTTTTGCAAAAATTAGACAATTTTCCTTCCTTGATCGAATTCCTTAGAACATTAATTCTCTCTTTCCCAAAATTCTAAAGTAAACTCTCTTGTTGCTACAATCTACTGTAGCACCAAACTTAGCTAACTAGTCCATCCCCAAAATCACATCAAAATCAATCATCTCAAGCAGTACAAGATTAGCATTCAACACAACATCTCCTATCACAACAGAAGAATCCTCAAGATACTCACTTGCTACCACTGAGTCTCTGACAGGAGTAGAAATAAAGAGATCATAATCTAGCCTAGATGGTTACTTTTCAAGACCCGCATCAAACACAATAGAAGTAAAGGATCTCGACGATCCAGGATCAATCAAAGCTCTAGCCAATCTATCCATAATAAGTAGAGTACCTTCAATCACATTGTCTAAAGCTTGCGCGTCAATAGTTAAAGGGAAGGCTCGCGCCCGAGCCTTCTTGCTCGGCTCCCTTCCTTACTTCTTGTCACGGTTGTAGCAGTAAGGCGAGATATGCCCGATCTCATTGCAGCTGTAGCATCTTCTGTTGTCCTGAGGACACGGCTTCCCAGCATGCGACTGCTGTCCACAAAATATGCATTTGCCTTCTGCTGCAAAATCTTGTCCTTATTTTAATATTGTTATACATGGGTGGGAAACTGAAGCTGATGACTATTAATACACAGTAAAGTACCTGGAATTGTTGACACAAGTGGAAGAAAGATTACACCGTTCAAGTCTGCATCTGGTACTTTTTCTGTGTAATATCTTGTTTCATTTGTGTCCCCATACGTCCTTCATGACGATGAAGACCTGGAATCAGTCTATTTCATTCACAAGCAAGCCACAAATGGACTACTAGACCTGTACGTGGAGAGGACCTCTACTATAAACATGACTTCTACTGTTAATAAGGAGATGACTTCCAGTGTCAATGAGGATATGACCTTCAGTGTCAATAAGGAGGTCGAGAGGATATCATTGTCAATAAGGACAAGATCAGAGCCCGCTCTATCATCACATATGTACCTGGATTATATCGATCTAACTCCCTCCCGTAATGTGGCAAAATGAGATATAAGTTTTCAGGGTTGCCATATATCAATCGAATTAATTCCTCTTTTGCCCTCCATGCTCTTTTATAATTGACTTTGATGCCCTATGTTTCTCAATGTACTGGTGTATGTTTTCTGTTTTGATGGAATTTGAATCCTTATGGAGGCCATGACACTTCCTTGCAATCCTCAGGTTTGAAGCCAAAGGATGACTTTTGCACTTATCTTTGTGTCACATGTATGCCTTTCTTCCCTTCTTGTCACGCTTACTCCATCTAGTATGTTCGAAGCCCGTATCTACCTCTTACACCCTGGAACCTTGTACGTTACACCAAATGTGTCTTTGTTTTCATCCACCACTTTGAATATGAACTTCCTCTTGATTGCTAAATCAGTAACTACTATCTTGAACTACTTGATGTTTTCGAACTTAGCCCCTAAATCAAGGAGGGTCCGTTCAAGGGAGAGAGGTTTTGGAGAGCTTGTATGAAAGGAAAAAGGGCGTGGATGAAGATGAAGATTCAAGATCTATTCTCCTTACCACCTACCATGAGCTGCTAGACCTCGGCATAAGGCGTGGATGAAGCCCTAGATTCTGATATTTGTATCTCTAACCCTAGCATCTCTAACTCTATCTTTTCTTCTTTATTTTATGTAGACAATTGCATGGATTGAGGATAGGCCAGATTACTTCACCCACATTGCTATGAAAATTCGGGGTGTGCACCAACTGGTACATGACGACGAAGTAAGGGTGTTCTATGCAAGGGCAGAAATTGAAGATCAAGAAGCTCCTGAAAAGGTATAACTTCAGAGTACAGTGCCGGCACTCCCCATTAGTCTCAGGGTCACCACAATTGCTCGAGAAATTGGCTACAAAAGGGGGGCAATTAGGTACCCCTACTTCGATGGGTACGAGTTCCCAAATGTCTTCCGCTTGACGGGTCGACTAAAGGCCCAAGCCTTAGAAAATTCCTCAAGGCATCCAACATGCTTCCCTAGTTCCGTTTCACCTTCCTCATCTTCCAGCATGATGTATAGTCAACCCAAATGGCCAACGTCGAAAGCACAATGGCATTGCTCTATGTCTTCGCTAATGATACCAGGCATCAGGATCTCGATTTTCCTTCATTTTTCTTCGACTGGATGAAGCAGATGTCCGTCGGGTGTTGAGACGAACGTTTGCCCTTTCCTTACATTTTGGAGCGTGTCTTCAAGACCCACAGGGTGGGGTTCTCGGAGCATGCACGATTATCCCACAGGCTTGGTCCCATTGGAGTCGACACCTACAACTGTATGATGGGCCATACCTACCACTTGGCCCACCCACTGACACAACACCAGGAGCAGCCCGACGAGCAGTCAGAAGAGGAGCCAAAGGGTGAGTAGTCACAGCCAACACCATGGGCGGAGATGCAGAGGCAGTGGTCGGCATGGAGCACCAGTTCAATAGCCAGATGCAAAATCTTCGGGAGACACAACATACTATCACTAGATGCCTCGACTCCATAGTCGGCTCCCTACATGAATGAAATTTTCCCCCTCCGACCGGTGGAGATTCCAGAGTCCCAAATGGCGATGCATCAGACAATAGCATAGATCTTTAGTCCGTGCACAAGAGTTTTTCTTGACTATATTTTTACTATTTTTATTAGACTATTTCCATTCTATTGATAAATGCTATTTCCTTTATGAACGTTTGAGATATTTAGTGTAATGTTTCTAATTGTTTGTGGATATTGTGTTGAATGTTCCTTGGTGTTGTGAATGTTTACATTTAACCTTATTCAAAACAAAGAACATCCCTTGTACCCCCAAACTTAAACCGAACAATGTCCTCAATGTGATAAAAATCGATACTACAAGGACAAATGTAAAAAGGCGAGGGATAGGATGCACGAAGGATAGGGGATTTATCTCCTCCAAATCTAGACAACATATTTGACGAAAGAAAGTAAATGAACATGAAGAAGAATACTAATATAATCACATTCACGACACAAAGGAACATTCAACACAATATCCACAAACAATTAGAAACATTACACTAAATATCTCAAACGTTCATAAAGGAAATAGTATTTATCAATAGAATGAAAATAGTCTAATAAAAATAGTAAAAAGATAGTTGAGACAAACTCTGTGCACGAACTAGAGATCCATGCCATCTCCTTATGCATCGCCATCTGGGACTCCGAAATCTCCACCGGCCGAAGGGGGAAAATGCCATGTGTGTAAGAAGTCGACTACGAAGTCGAGGCGTCCAATTATAGTATGTTGTGTCTCTGCCCAATGGTGCCGGTCGTGACCGCTCACCCTCTGGCTCATCCTCGGATTGAAATGTAAGGAAAGGGCAAATGTTCGTCTCGGGCCCCGACAGCCATCTGCTTCATCCGACTGAAGACGAATAAAGGAAAATTGTGATCACGGTGCCTGGTATCATCGACGAAGACATAGAGCAATTGTGCCATTGTGCTATCGACGTTGGCCTTCCGGGCTGACCATACGTCATGTTGGAACATGAGGAAAGTGAAACGGAACTCGGGAAGCATGTTGGATGCCTTGAGGTATTTTCAAAGGCTTGGCCCTGTGGTTGAGCCCTTTAGTCGACCCGTCAAGCGGAAAACATTTGGGAACTCGTACCCGTCGACGTGGGGGTACCTAATTGTCCCCCTTTTGCAGCCAATTTCTCAAGCAATTGTGGTGACCCTGTGACTAATGGGAGTGTCGTGCACTGTACTCTGAAGTTCCACCTTTTCAGGAGCTTCATGATCTTTAATTTCTGCCCTCACATAGAACACCCTTACTTCGTCTTCATGCACCAGTTGGTGCACACCCCGAATTTTCATAACAATGTGGGTGAAGTAGTGCACCCAATCTGGCCTCTCCTCAATCCAACTCGGCATGTCAAGCTGTGAAATTCTTGGGTAACTTGTGGCTCGTATTGGATCGGGTGGGGCATTTGGTGGTGGGGTGGGGGGTTCAGGTCTGGAGGTGGATGGCTCACCCATTAAGCGCTTTGTGAATGACATTTTCTTAGGCGCCATAGTACCAGAAAGATGCGATCAAATGCAAGAAAACAAAAGAGAATGAGAGGAAATGAGTGTCGAATCTGGGTTCTAAGTGCGAAAAATACTTCAGTCGCCTGAGTTTCATGTGAAACAGTGATCGGAGGTGGCTGCGGGGGGCCGCGGAGTTTTAAAACGCAAGAGGCGGACCCGTAATCGAACGCAACTTTCAAGTGATCGATCGAGATACTGTATGAGCAAAGGCACCCCTTGGATCACAAATCGACGTTTCATATCGCAGTTGTATTTGGCAATCGATCTGGCCTCTAGTTTTGGCCCGAACGATCGATCATATTTGCTGTACTTTGGCATTGTTGCGCCAAAATGGTGATCGAATGGGTATTCTCTTTTTTAAAAGAAGAAAGGACAATCAAAGCTAATGACACATGATTAACTAAATATAAAACGTTTAAATGGAATAAAATATAACAGAATCAACTTCGGTTTACCTCCCAAAAAGCGCTATGTTTAATGTCGTTAGCTCGACACATTCATTCCACAAATACATTACCCATGGTATGGGTCATGCAATTCTGCAACTTCTACATCCCCTGACTCGTCTTCCCACTCGGTGACTGGTTTAAGTCGATGACCATTTACTTTGAACACGCAACCATCACGAGGGTCACCAGGTGGGAAAACTTGAGTAACGACAAATGGACCATCCCACTGTGAGCGGAGTTTACCAGGGAAGAGACGCAATCGAGAATTGAAAAGCCATACCTCTGGATTTACAGCCTATCGTGGATGGCTTTAGTCCTACCTTGTACAATTTGGCATTTTCATACGCTTCGTGGCGCATCTCGTCCAATTCATTGAGCTGAAGTTTGCGATTAGAACCAGCCTTTTGTATTTCAAAGTTTAAGGCCTTAATGGCCCAAGAGACCCTATGCTCCAACTCAACGGCCAAATGACATGCTTTGCCGAAAACTAGACGGTAAGAGAACATCCCTATACGCCCACAATGCGTCGTTGATATGCAACGACCAATCTTTCTTATTGGGACGTACGGTTTTCTCGAAGATATTCTTGATTTCCCTAATGGATACTTCGAGATGGCCACTTGTTTGAAGATGGCAGGGGGTAATGACTTTGTATGTAACCGAATATTTAACAAGAAGTGCCTCGAAAGGCAGTTACAAAAATGGCTTCCCTCGTCACTAACAATGGCCCTAAGTGTACCAAACCTAGAAAAAATGTATCTTTGAGAAATTGCACCACCACCTTGTGACCGTTGGTCTTGGAGGCAAGAGCCTCGACCCATTTTGACAGATAATGTATGACCACTAAGATGAAATAAAACTGAACGAAGGTGGAAACGGACCCATAAAATCTATAGCCCATAAACAGACCCATAAATGACTTTATTCAAAGTAGGGTTTAGGGTTTCCTAATAAAGTCGGCCAATAAAAACCACATTGTAAGACCTTTGTGGTAGTTTTCTTGCCACCAAATGGCCCCCACATGCCTTTGTATGACAAAACAATAAAATGCTTGAGTATTCGTGCTCGGGCACACATCGTTGGATAACTTGATCCGGACAAATCTTAAAGAGGTCGGGGTCATCCCAATGACTCTTTTAAAGAACAAATCTTTGTCTTGCTTAGTCCAATCTAAGGGAATTTGACCCACGGCTAAATAGTTAACTATGTGTGCAAACCAAGGGTGTGTAGATGATGTGTTGATTGTGAAGAGTTGCTCATCAGGCAAAGAGTCATGGGGTGGCCACAACATTTTCTACCCCCATATTGTCTTTGATTTCATAGTCAAATTCTTGTAGGAGTAGAATCTATCAAATGAGCCTCGGTTTTGTGTCCTTAGAGAGAAGATAGTGCATGGCAACATGATATGAAAAGATGACAATTTTGGATCCTAGGAGATATTGCCTAAATTTGTTTAAAGCATATACTACCGCTTGAAGCTCCTTAAGGGTCTTACTAGTGTAGTACATCACATGGAGAACTTTATTCACTTGTTGCCCAAGGACCGTGCCTATTACGTAATCTAAGAACTTTAAATGAGAGTGAATAGTCCGGTGGTTGCATTATGGGGGCCATGGATATGAGTGTTCTAAGTGTAGTGAAAGCTTTCATACATGTATCATCAAATTCAAATGGGACATTTTGTGCAAGAAAATGACACAAAGGGCATGAAATCTTACTAAAATCTTTTATAAATCTCTGATAAAACCCTGCATGGCCATCGAAAAACTGAGTTTGTCTCACAGAAGTGGGAGGCGGCAATTTTGCAATGAGGTCGACTTTGGCCTTGTCTACTTCAATCCCTCTCTTGGACACTATGTGTCCCAAAACAATCCCTTCTTCACACCGAGCAAGTACCAAAGTAAGATGATGAAGACACTCATCAAAAGACGACCCAAAGACCGAAAAATCATCTATCAAAACCTTGAGAAATTGATCGATCATATCCAAGAAAATGGCTATCATACACCGTTCTAAACGGCATTCTACTATAAGCAAATGCCCCAAAGGGGCAAGTGAAGGTAGTCTTTTCTTGGTCCTTAGGAAAGATGGGAACTTGGTTGTACCCCGAATAGCCATCTAGAAAATAATAAAAGTTTTGACCCACTAGCTTCTCTGAGATTTGGTCAATGAAGGGCAAAGGAAAGTGATCCTTTCTTATTTTGGTGTTGAGTTTCCTATAATCGATACTCACTCGCCACCCCATGGTCTCCCTCATAGGGACAAGCTCGCCCTCGATATTCTTTACAATCCGTAATGCCCAATTTCTTTGGAACCACTTGGATAGGACTCACCCATTGACTATCGGATATTGGGTAAATTATACTGGCATCTAGGAGATTAACTACCTCCTTCATCATCACTTCCCTTATGTTATACGGAGGCGTCAATACCTTTAAGATCGGCTACCGTCTATTCTATGGCTCTTCTATGTATTGTAAGTATAGTGAGAAGTTTACCTTCTTGCTCGCTAGACAACCTAGAAGAAATAATCACGAGTACGGTGTAGCTCGGTCCTAAGAAGGTGTACTTGAGGGTGGAGGGGAGTTGTTTCAACTCAAGGTGAGGTGGAGATTCTATTGAAGATTTCAAGGGTGAAAGATTGAAGATGGGCAAGAGTTCCACCTTGAAACGCTAAGAGGAAGTTTCGGGGAAAATTGTTGGGGCTAATTAGTTTTTTATTTCATCAACCGAAGGGTCTTGCATACATGCCTCTAGTGCGGGGTTGCATAGGGTTGTCTCTAAGGCATCTTTCATTAAAGTCAAAGGTAAGGCTTCTTCTACTAATTCATCTAACCTATCCACCATGAAACATTCAGATACATTCTCGGTGGGTTTTTGGTTAAAGGCATTGTATACATTAAGCCTAACCTCTATGTTGCCAAATGAGACATCCATGACTCCGGTTTTACAATTTATTCAAGCATTGGCCGTGGATAGGAAAGGTCGACCTAGGATGACGGGGATTTGATGTGAGGTGTTGGTTACTGGTTCCATGTCTAACACTATGAAATCCACCGGGAAAAAAAAACTTATCAACACCTACTAGGACGTCTTCTATCATCCCTCTAGGTTTCTTAACCTACCTATCGGCTAATTGTAAAGACATATTGGTGGGTTGCAAGTCACCTAATCTTTCATACACCAAAAATAGGATAAGGTTTACACTTACTCCTTCGTCAAGTAAGGCTCTCCCTATGGTATGCTCCACGAGAAGTTGGGGTGATTTTTCCACCCCGGGTTGTAGGTATTTGAAAAAGGGTTGTTCTCATACCTATTGTATCCTTGGGCCGCATTTACTTGTTCCTCTACGAGTTCTGGACACTGGTTAGCTGAACGGCACTCAATTACATTGTGGAAGGACTATTCTTCTGTTGCCCCCCTCTATTGCAAATGAAGAATTCATTTATATAGATTCAATTCAACGTTTTGTATGAACATTAAATCAACCTCGTATAAAATAAAACCCATAAACTTTTATCAATCTTGATATGGATTTAAAAGTGTGATTCAAAAAATCATGTCCTTTTAATGCATTGGGAATAGTGTAATTTTTTGAGTGAGATTATAATATTTAGCATTTGGAAGTGTGATTTTGTAAATAACAAGGTTAGATGTGTCATTCTTACTCATCCCTTGGCCAGTTATAAACAAAATGACGGATTTAGGGTGAGATTTGGGCCAAAATCAAATCTCGCCCAAAAACATGTTGCCAAACTTGGGATTTGGGCAATTCTATGAAAAACAAGGTCCATATCCCTCTTGCCAAATGCACTTTATAAGAATCTCCCATTACAAGAACTCAAATAGGGATGTCAATTAAACTTGCAATTGGCAAAAAGCACTATTAGACTTAATGCAAGGATTATTTTTGGATAATTAAGAAAATTTATTAGCAAAGTGTCTGCCACCTTATTGGAGTCCCAGCCTAGGGGTGAAAACAATTGGTAGTAATCTGATTAGATGGCTGAATCTGGGTCTCCTCACTTGATTGGGAAAGCTGAGGAGGACGTAAGGCGAAATCCACATCCTTATATGCAAAGTTATGTTGATTAGAAGATCCTCCCAATATTATAGGATTGGCATGTAAATCTATTGTTATGGAAGATCTAGCATCACAGGGTCCCACATCTGGCACACATCCATGATTTGTAGCTTGAGGTGGCCCCTTTGGTAAATCATCATCTTCTTCACCAGCGCCTGGATCAGTGGAAGGCAACATGGCTGACATGCTTTAACCTTTATTAACCGAGGCCTGTTGATCATGAGCATTCTCCAAAAGTCGCTTAGTTACCTATCATGAGATTGAGCAAGTGTTACGTCGAAAGAATATTTCCTTGGTAAAGGTTTTGTGGCAAAATCAGCTCTATGAGGAAATGACATGGGAAACAGAATATGAGATGAGAAATCCTTCCCTGATTTGTTTGCAAGGTGAGTAGCTGCATTTCGGGGATGAAATGTTCTTTTAGGAGGGAAGAATGTGATACCCGCAAAAAAAAATTATGACACGATCGATCGCCTAAAAAATTGATCGATCGTATCTACTATGATTTGCGAAATTGGTATTAATACCATGAACAAAATATTGTGGGGGAGGCTCAGGCAAACAAATCCATATAGAGATAGATTTAATAATTTGACGCACAAGCTTCATGTCAGGAGACCACAACCTTAGAATCGTAGGGCGATCACCAACAACTCACATATTTCATTTAAAATTCTTGTGCACTCTTTGTTTGATGAAAATTTGAAGAGAAAAAACTATTTGCCATAGACTTTATCTCAAAGGGAATTGATATTTTTCATAATCACTCAAGAGAATTCTTAAGCCAAATAAAATATGGTACATATGACATATTCGACAAGGGAGTCCTTCCAAGAGAGGGCTACTTCATCCAATTCGGATTGGAGAACATGGATGGATGGGGCATCGAGAAGTTTGGGAAAATAAGGAAGGGCACTAGAAGGGGAAGTGTAATGACCAAAAAAATTATACAAAAAAATATATTTTATGATCGACCTAAATTAGGAAAGACAAGTTTTCAATTTGAATCCTTGTGAATGATTTGTGATTTAATTCATATATTGCATTAGGAAGTTGCTTTGTAGAAGACTCAGTTTAATCAGGTCGCTCGGGGGTGCTGAGGCTGAGCCTGGTGCCAGGAGCAAAGGAAAGCTTGACGACAGTGTGAGGCCAGGTGCCAGAGATGTGTTTGTGTGGGGTGCAACATTTTGTGTAGATTTTCTGATTCACAAATTTCAAGTAAAGGTAGTTTTCTTGTTCAGTACGAACTGATCTTTGGAAGTTATCAATTGGAGTAAAGGTCAAAGTTAGTACCCAATTTACTGGGCACCAGACTGCTTGGGCACTAGGTCATTTGGGTGCCAGGTAGTGGTGATGGAATGCGACTCTTTGGATGGTTATCTTTCTTGATTATAATTGATTTATGCTAAGGATATTAGTTACTTAGTTTACCGGATGGTAAAAGTGGAAAGTAGTAGAGAATAAGGAGTATGTTGAGAGTCCTAACTGAACGAGACACTTCCAGGATGGGGGTGCCGAGAAGATAGAGATTCCAAGATTCTTGTAATCCGATGCGTCCAATAGGAAGAGACACCACCACAGGATGGGGAGCCATAAATCTTTGGGTAGTTAGGCAGTTACTAGTTTTAGGGTTGTGATAGACTTGGAAAGTGCTTATGCAGTTGGAATTGGATTTGAAATCCAAACCAACTGGGTGCCAATAGCGACTGGATGCCAAGGGGTATTTGGAGAACGCGGATGATGGATGGATGAGATCAAGGATTAAAGATAGTCCTAGTTGAACTAGGAAAACCTAGTCCTATTTAAACCAGAATTAGGGCTGGCCGGCCATTACTTTTGGCCCACTAGTCACCTTTCTCTCTCTTCATGTTCTTTTATCTCTCTCTCTCTCTCACATCCTCTCTCAGTTCCCTCTCTTCAATATCTTCTTCTTTTTGGTTGCTGGTTGGTGTGGTAAAGTGACACGAAGCGGTGTTCATGGAAGATAGAATTCGCTAAGTGAGAAGGAACTTCTTCTGAAAGGTAGGATGATTTTTACACTATTTGCTCTGCATTTTTATTCCATGATGGATGATCTGAATTTTGATATCCTAATATCAATTACTTCATCTTGATGTTGGATCTAATGTGCTGAAATTTCATATACATGAGTTAATTACTTTTGTGACACTGTTTTGATGATCAATTGAATTGTTGAGATGTATGGCAGTTATGTACATGCACCATTTCTTGTTACACATGTTAGGGTTTCGATAAGGATTGTTCTATCCTGATCTCTCAGTTGTTATCTTGATTATTTCACATCAGTTTGCTGATTCTCAGTTCAAGAGTGTCTATTATTAATTGTCATATAGACCGATCTTGTGTTTACCAGAAATAGATGTCTCAATTCTCATGTTGTAGTCTGATCAAAACCAAAACATTCTTAGTTCAATCCAATGCCTTGTTGGTCATTGGGATCACTCATCATACACGTTGTCAATCCACTGTAGAGGAGTCAAAAATGTCCGACATTAGTTTTTGAATTCTTCTAATGAACTATTATATGTAATATGAATGTACAATCGCATATAGATAGTTAAATAAGACAAGTTCATCCTAAATTATTCAAACTATGGACTAATAGAGATCTGTTGTAATGAAAAGTGTCATGATAAACAGTACCTAAGATCATTAAGTGTAAAAAATTAAGTACCATAGACAGTCCTCTCGGCCATAACCAATTATGCGTCAATGACCTACACTAAATGATTCATTACTAATTCTAAAAAAATTCTAAAAATATGAAGTAAATTTTATATGAAACTAGACTCATAACATAAGAGCACCTACTGTAAAGATTTCTAGTGTCAGCTCGATTTGTATTGTCCATGGAAATTATTTGATTCCACCCTATCTATCAAAATAGCACACCATCCTTACACTAAAAGAAACTGATACTTGATTAATAAAAGTCCTCATAGTATAATTAAGCATATGACTTATCTAATGAATGTAACTAAACTCCAGAATAATTTCAGAAAAGTTGACTGAGTCATAAGACCTCTAATAATTTATTTGACCGATGGTCTTCTGTCTGTTTGATATCCTTTAGTTGTTCTATTCTTGTGTTTGTCTGATTCAAGTCTTCATTTGAAACTTGAACTTGATATTTTTTATGACTTAACTCTTGATTCTTGGAGTCATGATAGGTTGTTCTCGATCAGTCTTTTCTCATAAGTTCTTATCCAATGTTTGCCACGTGTAACATGTCTAAGTATCAACTATCTCAGTTTGATATGTCACTTGATTGGAAGTAAGGATGTGATGTTCATAGAGGATATAGTTATATCTCTGTCGTGAGTATTATTGCTCAAGAAACTCTCCACAAGAGACCTTGTGAGGACCTCTTCGAAGTGGATTCATAGTATGCTCAAAGACTAATGATTAGATCTTGTGAGATCTCTGTTATTAAATTGGAACCTTGTGAGATTCTGACCTAGTACGAGGCACTTACGTACGTTATTAGGCTGGTTAGACATCACAGAAGGTCTAACAGCCTCTGTCCATGAGCACTGATGAGATCTGTATCCTAGGTACATGGCCAGGTTTCTACACTAAAACCTCTAGGGTAATCGGGTAAGTGACCACTTGCGAGTGGTGTTGATTGAGAGCAGAAATTGTATCTCTATATACTTTAGTTGTTTTGGAGTCTTTGTAAATATTGATATTTCCCATGTGGTGAAAGTTCTGTGTTTCCAATTATGGAATTGTTGATGTTCAGTTTATTATCTAATTTGGACCTACTTCTTATCATATCTTGAGATATCCATATCCTATTTTATGTTTGTATCCTACTGGGTATTTCTTTGGAATACTCATGAATCCTGTGATGCAGGTATAAATAAGAATTGTTCGTGGAAAAGTAGCAGGAAGTGGAGGACTCGAAGTCTGCAATAGAGGTGTTTTTTTTTAATTTTAGACTGGAATATGTAATAATGTTGGCATGTGGGCCAAACTTCTAATTATTGGATTCTCATTAGAACTATAAGGACATTTTGTTTAATTTTATTAGTAAGTTTTATTCTCAGGCTGTATTATTTCAATTATACATCTTTTTATGATAGTATAATTGAAGACGAGGTTGTTTTCAAGTAGCGTTCCAAAACTTATGGCTTTCTTATATATCCATTATATTGACGACTTCTGCACTATGACGAAGCCGGAAATTTTGGGGCATGACAGAAAGAGGAGGAGAAAAGATTTGGCCAATTTGGGCTGGAGGACGAGGCCGCCATGGTGCCAATGGCAGTGAAAGACCAGTCTTGAGGCTCCAATCGCCCTCAGAGCCCTCAATTTAGCTTGAGGTCATGCTTCTGAATTACTCATGTTTAAATCAGACATGAACTCGCCTTCATACTGGTTTTATTAACTCCAAGACTAATGTATACTGAATGGAAGGTTTGAAACCCTGTTTTCTCCTTTAGTGGATAGAGTTGTGCTGCCATCAAGTACAAACATACAAATTAGGAAAATTTGACCGCTTGAATAGAATTGTCAATATAAATATCTTATTAATATTTGGTTGACTATCTCTCATAAATTCAGGAGACCAGTAAGGAATGCATGCTACATTATAAGTACCCATCAATCCACGCATTCATCCAAGACCTTATTCAGACCATCCCAATGGCCTCCATGTCCAAAATCATGAGCAATCTCCCACTCCTCTTCCTGCTCATCCTCTTCATCTCCTCATCTATCTCAGGTAAAATCTCTCTCTCTCTCTCTCTCTCTCTACAATATACATCATGCTGAATCTATGCCTTTCTGAATATTTTCAGTAGAAATTGTGGAGGCCGTAGTGAAGAAAGGGGATCGATGCATGGGATGGAAGGATGAGCACAAATGCGTGGAAAGCTGCATGAAGGATGGATACGCAGGTGGGGAATGTGATAGCAAAGGCGGAAAAGACAGGATCTGCTATTGCATTAGGCCCTTGGTGGATAGAGGGGTGTGTGTAATGGGAAGCTTTGAATGCTATAATGGCTGCAGGAAGGATGGATTTCCTGGTGGGTATTGTGAGACAGCGCCTCGCACTAACTCGGAAGAAGTTCATTGTTATTGCATCGTTAAATCCTGATACCAAACTAGAAGAACAGAAGATTCGCTAATTCTTGCTGTTCTTTCACCAATTTCATGAATAAAATCAAACGTATATGTTCAAATGCTATTAAGTAAAAAAAGCATTATGTATCTGATTGCGACCACGTAATGGATTTCCTTTGGTTGGTTGATCTTGAGTCATTTCCGTTTTTTCATGCACTAATATTATGTAACAAAATTAATGAGATTCATTTAATTGCATGAAGATTCACGGGAGAATATTTAGCAATGTATGTATATATGATTCATGAATCAAGACTAATCTAAGTTCACCGTCATCTATTGATCATATTCGATGGTTGTCATGCCATATTAGCTGTAAATTGGCTTGAAGTGGCCATTGTGATACATTTAATGCCTTGCTGTCTTTCTATTTTTTAACTTAAGGATGAATTTTTTTTTCTAATATGTATGGCAATTATGCACAAAGGCACATGGACATAAAAATAGACATCAAATATGAACCTGTCATCTTAATCTTCAAATACACTTACGGGCATTAAATATACCAATTAACTAGGATATAGTCAAAATATAAGTAAAGGAGAACAAGGAAATGTGTCATATTCCCTCCGTCCTGTTTTAGATGCTACTCGTGGGAAATGGGACTGTTCTTTTTTAGATGCTTCATCTGGTTAATTTATGTAGATTTTGGACCTCTTCTATCTTCCATTAGTTGAGTTTCCAGTACTATCCAATAAAAATAAACTTTTTTCTACATGTAGCATCTAAAAGAGAGCCGAGAGAGTATTTGTTAGGGGCCGTTTGGGGCGTGATTATTGCAAAAATATCCAGACTGGATATTGGATATATACTGTAGCATCCATGTGGATTTTTACATCCAGCTGAAACACCTGGATACATAAAATATCCAGATGCTACAGTGTAGCAAGACATCCCATCTAGATGTTTTGTTTTTAATCATGCCCCAAACGGCCCCTTAGTTTCAAAATTGCACAATTTCCAAAATTCGGGCATCCATCCTCCATTTCGATGACACTCGTGTGCTGCATCACTTTGATGAAGCTAACTGTGCGGCTGATTCCTTTGGTTGGTATTGGGTGAATTCCACCCCACCTTTTCTTTCACCTGTAATATTAGCTAACCGTGGTCGAGCCCTTTGGGGCACCCACTTTTAAAAAAAAGGTTCAAAAGTGCACAAAATGTAGTAAAAATACATCTGCTCAATTCTCGACCCAGGCACAACATTAATGGGAATCTTAGCAAAAAAAAAAGTGTTTTCCTAGTTGAACGAGACAATTAATACGGAATGGAGGGATTGCGATATTATGGAACGTTCGAAAAGGAAGAGCTGGAGCATTGTTGGTGTTCCGTACGTCGCAAATAACCGCGAACCACGCGGTTAGCGGTCCCAGTCTTACACACGCCTCTTTTAAAACCCTGACAAACCCCCAGCTCCGAACTCTTCCAAAGTCCCAAGAGCTTCTATGGCTTCCGATGCTTCCACTGCTCTCGCAGGTGCCAAATCTCCTCACATTTATCTTCCATTAATCCAATCCAACTTTGAAGAAGTAGACCTGATTATTGATTTCTCATTTCTATGGTTGTTGTTCGCTTTGTTAGGATTGATTTGGAATAAGTAAAGCTTGTCCTTAATTTCTCAGTTTCAATCAATTTTGCTCCCATTATTAAAATTTAAATTGGAGTAGATCTTGTTCTTGATTTTTCAGTTTCAATGGTTCTTGTTCCTTTGTTTGATTTGGAATAAGTAAAGCTTGTCCTTAATTTCTCAGTTTCAATCAATTTTGGTCCCATTATTAGAATTTAAATTGGAGTAGATCTTGTTCTTGATTTTTCAGTTTCAATGGTTCTTGTTCCTTTGTTTGAATTTTTTTAGTAGGAAGGAGTAAAGCTTGTTCTTGATTTCTCAGTTTCAATTGTTCTTGTTCCCTTTATTTGAATTAACTTGGAAGAAGTAGAGCTTATTCTTGATTTCTCAGTTTGAATGTTTTTGGCCTTTCCTTTGGATTTTTTTTTTCCAGTGAGACAGAAAGTTCAGCAATTTCTAAATGCTGCGCTTACCGGAAACCTTGATCTTTTCGAGAGTAAGCATCTACTCGCGGCTATGCGACAAATTCATATCAGGAATTTGCTTCTTGGTTGTAAATAATTGGTTGTTTTTCTGTTCTTTTGGTGATTTGATTTGAATTAGAGTTGGCCAAGGAGCTGAAGGAAGATGGGAAGGGATTGGCGGAGACAGTAGCAGGCGTTAAAGACGCAAACAATAGGGGTGCTCTGCACTTTGCTGCAAGGGAAGGGAAGACTGAGGTGTGTAGGTACTTGCTGGAAGATCTGAATCTTGGCCATGTTGTTGATGCCAAGGATGACGATGGTACGTATTTTGTTTATTCTGTGTGGTTGTGTGATTAGAGGTGGTCAATATTTGTAATTATATAAGAAGAAGAGTTTGGTGAGCTGTTGTTCTCTTTATTAGTTGACGGTGTGTTTCAGATAACCGTTGTCCCCCAAAGCTCGAGCTGTTAAAACGGATTATCATTAGCTTCCAATATTTGTATGGCAAGTTTGAGAGAGTGACTACATCAACAGAAGTGCTACCGTATTTAGTTCCGAGTCATTTGTAGTCCATTGATAAATGCTTATGCTTGGGGATATGGAATAGTTGGAAATTTGGTAGTATTTAGTCAAATTTCAGTTCCCCTGGGTCAGTCTTATTCAAATGAGGTTTTGAGAGTAAGCGTCTAAAGGTCATTAGGTGATAACTAACTTTTCTGAACAGAATAAAACATTTTTTGTTTGAATTTGGAAATAGTATATGTACTCTACAATGAGGACTAGTGTTTGATGGAGTTTATTTTTTTTTTTAGGTGAGACTCCTCTTATTCATGCATCAAGGCAAGGACATGTCGCAACTGCAAAATATCTTGTTGAGCATGGGGCTGAACCTGCTGCTTCTAGTGAACTGGGGGTGACATCTTTGCATCATGCTGCTGGAATAGGTTCGCACAGATTTTTTTGTTCAGTTACTGGCATGTAGGTTGGTTGAGATACCTGTTTTTATTGGCTACATGTTTCTATTTGGTTATGCCTTTTGTGCTTCTGGAAATGGCCAATTATATGTCTCAATCCCAAGCCATGTGAGTTAACCCAAGCCATGTGAGTTAAAGAGCTGTAATTTTGTTCAGATCTTAAATTAAACAATACAATCTTATAAGAGATGCATATAGAATAAAGGATGCAGGCGCTCTGTGAAACGACAGAAAAGATACAGGGGATTTGTGATAAGGCTTATAAGAGAAGCATTGAATATTTCTCGAGAAAGCTAACGAATACTGCAGGGGCTCTTAAATTAGACCTTTTGATGAAAATTCAATCACGGTGTTTTTAAAAATCTTTGTTAGATTGCTTATCCGCAAAAGTCATATATTTGAGTGCGTTTTGGCTTTGTTTATTTCTTCAATTTTTATTCTTTGGATTGTACTCGGGGGTAAGGGGGAGGTTCTATTGCTGGTGTGATTGAGGAGACCATAACATATTATGTATGAAATTTTTGTAAGAAAGTGAGAATGTCAGTTTTCTTCAGGTTGAGAAATTTACATAGGGTTGGCCAGCATTTAGAATTCAAAATCAAATTCTTAATCCGCAAGGATATGGGAGGGTTAATATGATCTGCTTTTCACTGTTTGCCTTTGGTCCAATTTGTGAAGAATAATATGGATTGGCGTATGCTTTAATAACAACATGATTACCTGACCAATACAATTCAGGATTACCTAATTCCCCAATTTTAATTTGGGAGCCTAAATCTCTGTCCACAAATTATTATGTGACATCGGGATTTCATTACATTATATGCAGGAAATGTTGAGTTGCTAAGCTTCATGGTATCTAAAGGAGTCGACGTGGATGCACAAAGTGATGCTGGAACTCCCTTAATTTGGGCAGCGGGCCATGGTCAGCAGGAAGCTGTGAAATTTTTACTGGAAAATAAATCTAATGTAGGCACCAATGTCTTTGTTCATCCTTAAGCAGAAAATTTTGAATTCGATCTGACATTTCAACTTGATATCTTGTGATGGTATTCATTTTATAGGTCCTAGGAAGATATTTTCTGTAAAACCTGTACATAAGATGTACTCGGTCTTCTCTTCTAGAGTTATTAATAGTGCTGTTGGTTAACGTTTTCTCCTGGCTGTTTTGCAGCCTAATACTGAAACTGAAGATGATATCACTCCATTGCTCTCAGCTGTAGCCGCAGGTTCCCTACCATGTTTGGAGCTTTTAGTCCAGGTGAATAAATATTATTTTATCCAATATTTATAACTGTTCTTTTGTTCTTGTCAAGTCTCATAATTATGTCAATTTAATGACAAACAATGTTGGGGTATGTGTAACAATATTTGGGGTATGTATAAGAATTGGGGTGCGTGTACGAAATGGGGTACATGTAGAAGTTGTGTGCAAAGGAGAATGTGGGACTCTCCGTAAAGCTTGAAGCCCAAGATGAAGATCCAAGATAGGCCCAACAAAACCTCAAGTGAGCAATCCAACCTCAAAGATGAAGATCCAACATTGAAATCCAAGCCCAAAATCCAAGATGAAGACATTTCAAAATGGAGCCCATTGCTAATTGGAAGCACACTACAACAAAAGCAATCCATGAAGGCCCATTGAAGACACAAGTACAAGAGGATTCTCACAACCTCTTAGATCCAACAACCAAAGCACTTAAAAGGAATCATCCGCGATAAAAAGTCCAATCCATAGCTATAAGATAACTCATATTGGGCCCAACACACATAATGGAAACTCATATCCTTAGCTCATCTACTAGGCCCATCTAGCCTTAGTAGAAATATTCTTGGATAAAATCCATCCCACCTCATGGATAAGGAATCCAAAGGAGAAAGGACATCTTAAAAAGAACTTGTTGGATTAGGGCCACCGGTAAAAACCCACTCTTGGATTGAATCTATGAGACATCCAAGGTCCTCGATGGATTGGGGACCCTTTTGGTAAAAACTCTCTCTTGGATTTAAATTCATGAGACATCCAACTCCCCTTCCTTGCTTATAAATAGGCACTGCCCCTCACTTGTTGAGGTATGTAACTACACATAGTCTCTTGAGCTAGTTTGTTTCTTTTATCCTCTATAGCTAAGCTTAAGAGAGCATAATCTCCTTGCTTCTTTTCTTCTTAAAGGATATTATATAATAGTTCCATCCATGGAACACCACTTAGTCTTTTGAGTGTATGTGGGTTATCTTTATATAGGGCATAACTTAAAAAAAGTTCTAATCTCTTCGATTGACTTGCTTTAGTAACCAACTTGATTGTACTTGTGGTTAAGTACTAATCTCTTCGATTGACTTGCTTTAGTAAGTGTCCAACTTGATTGTACTTGTGGTTACTCTCTTCCAAAGGAGTGTACGTTGGTTAATCCAATTGGTGCATAGGGATTGAAAGAGTTGTTCCATGTGGCCTTAGATCTTAAATGATCTAGCTATAGAGAAATCCAACCCCTTATCCTAAAAAGCCTCTACAAAATTCAGAGGATCTTTATAAGGATCCAAGGGTGGAAATTTGAAGGCTAATAGCTTGACACTAGATCAAGCAACAGGGTAGGATTTCTCATATCCTCCCGATAAGAGTATGTACTCTAACCACTTCTCCTACTTAGTGTAATACTCATATCTTTTCTCTCTTTTCTTCGAGTGTGTAGTAGATTATAGGGTCTAGACATGTGTGTCAGAGAGATTGGTTCTCACAACCTGTATTGAGTGTGGATTCACTCACAAGATTATCGGTTAGCCTAAGTAGAAAATCGTAGGTGAGAGAAGGTTTCTCACAGTGAGTGTGGATTCACTCACAGGGTTTGGGGTTAGCCTAGGAAATACTCTTGGTTAGGGGTGAGCCAATTAAGGTAACCCACGAAAACCTTTGGTTTGAGATTAACCATGAAAATATCTGGTTAGAGGTTAGCCTAGAAAACCTTTGTATGATGTTGTGGGTCAACTAAAAATCCTCACTTAGTAGAAAGTCGGAGGTCCTTGGATTAGGTGTTCCGAGAGCGGACGTATCTGTTGAAGCAATTTGCTTGGCGGCGAACCACTATAAATCTCTTTCTTATTATGTATGACTATTGTAAATTGTGCTTGCATTGCACACATTCAAATCACACCACTAAGTATCTTTGTCATTTTCTGTGTGGTAGAATATAAGGAATTTCATATCTAAAATTTTAAGTGTCCTATTCACCCCCCTCTAGGACCTAAGAGTACTTTCAGTTCTGATAGATACAACTCACTCCCACTGAAACACACACGAATGCACGTTCGTGGGCATACACAGAGGGTCCTGCAACCTTTCCCTCGACAGGAAGAGGGCCAACCATTGCGCCGAATGCTGGTTTGGCTATGGAAATATTCTTTCAGTAAACTACATACTAGAAGCTGGAGACTGAGTCTTCATCGACTTAATTGTACCCCTATATTTTCAGTTTTAAGCAAAGTTTATGAAAATAGAAGTTCAACATTTCAGAAGAGAACAAACCATATTACTTTCTGCAGAGTAAGAAACATCTCTGTGTTTGTTATGAATGCTGTAAGAAATAGTTACACTTACCATGTCTATGGTCATTTTGCCCTTTTGACATGTAAATGTGCAATTTGCCTGTCCGAGAAACTTCTTGTTGTACTGGGTTAGGCCCTGTGCCTCTTAGATTGCAACTCTCGTCTATAATCATTTCAGTTTTATTCAATAAATATTTGTCAAAGAATAATAACCTATAGAATATGAATTAAACTGAGGTGTTGTTACTCCATAGTTTAATGCTGGCATATTTTCTGATGAGTAGCCAAAAGTAATATATGATCTAGTATTTAATGGGCTTATTGACTGATTCTTTCCTGTTCTACCACATAGGCTGGTGCAAATACTAACGTTGTTGCTGGTGGGGCAACTCCTTTGCATATAGCTGCTGATCATGGTAATGTGGAGATTATTAACTGCTTATTGAAAGCCGGTGCTGATCCAAATACTGTTGATGAAGTGAGAGCAGCCAACGCTAATCATTAAATGGAATCATATTGATTTGGTTATTCTTTTGATTTCCACACTTCTCACTCTTTCTGCTTTTATTTATTGCTCTAGGATGGTCTCAAACCTGTCCAAGTAGCTGCTGCTAGAGGTAGTCGTAGCGCTGTCAGTATTCTTTTACCCTTGACATCTCCTACTCAAGGTGCTCCTGATTGGACTATTGATGAATTTATCAAGCATATGCAATCCATGGAGGTAAGTAATGTATGTTGAGCTGGTTATCAGATCCATACCAGCTGAAAGTTTCGTGTTGTTCAATTGGTTATATCCAATAGTTAAACCTTGATTGCTTTTGTTATAATCCAATCAGTATTCCTGCTGCATCTCTGGCGAGATCGTTGGTGAGTATTTCTAGTTTTTTGTGGGACTTGCTTCTGCGAGAATTTGTTGCATAATGTTAGACATGTTACACGTATAGTCTTTTGTGAAAAATATGTAACCTAGTTCATTGTGTAGAATAGTTGTCAACAATTATCCAAGTTATTTACCAGCTATTTAGTGTTGCCTCCATGTATTCTATTTTGCGGTTGACTGGATTATACCTGAAACAACAAAATATAATTACCCCAAGTTAGATTTGCATGGTCTTCAGATGGATAGCTTTCCTAATGCATTCCTCTAACGATCATTACGAGTTTCCATTGTAGATTGCTCAAGATAATTTCATCATTTAATGGAAGGGGTCAAATTGATCTTCAAATGCAAAGCTTGTGTCAAAATAATCAGTTCTGATAGTTGTCTGAAGTACGAATCTGTTCATTTGTATGTTTAGGCATAACTTACAGCCTGTTATGTTGTAAAATATTCTTTAATCTCTAACAAAATAATAACACTAAGTACCGAGTGTTGATTACTTTTGAAGCCACTTTTTTATTTAAAATTTTTCTTATAGTTGTCCTCTGATTTTTGACATAGGATGAAGCGCAAGCTGTGAAGGAAGCTGATTCCGCGAAGGTTGAAAATGTTCATAAACAATTTATTGAGGTATCCATATACATGCTATCAAATAATTTTGGTTGGCTCCAAATCGTGTACTGTATATATATCTTTTACCATCAGTTTCACACTGTAAAAATCACCATATTCTTGATGATAAAACCCTTCACAAATCTGTAAAGATTTTCCTTATTGGTAAAAAATATGCATAAGCTTGTCTTTGAGGTATGCAGTGGCCTGTTGTCAGATGCATATATGGTTTGCTCCAAATTTTACTTTGAATGCCAAACCAGGAAAGTTTTTACTCATCTTAATGAATAAAAGTTTTCACAAATCTGTCAAATTTTTAGTTCTTTAAGCTTTATAAGTTTGAGAGTCTTTTCTTATTTAATAACGAAATAGTACTTTCTGGGGCTTTGCAGGTTACCAATGAGGCAAAAAGAAAAGCACTTGAAGCGAAATCAAGAGGAGAGGAGGCTTTTAAACGAAAAGACTACCTTATGGCAATTGATGCTTACACGCAGGTTAGTTTGTGTTTAACATGGAATACAGGCCTGTTAAACAATCGTACTCTTTACTAATGATTTTGACAGTAGTCCAGCTAGGGCAAAAATTGTCACGATGCTTAGGGAACAGACTAACTTCTGTATTTCTTCAACAAAGAATCCTCTTTTCTCCTTACCATGATTTTTTTGACACCGTAGTTATGATTGAGGTCGCATCATCAAATAGGACAACTCATACATTATTTTCTTCTAAATATATAAAGTGTAAATGCCTAAACTTTAGTGCAAACAGTTAAATGTTGGCTTTCTATTTATTCGAAGTGTTGGTGGACTTTTAACATATCCTTTCAATTGGGAGAAGGAGGTTCTGTAATTAGTATTCCAATTCGGTCGGTTAATTAAAAAGTTAGAATCCAAATAGTGTGAATTTCTAAAGCAGGAACATCTCATTTTATTTGTATAAGAAAGTAGATTGGTAATTCTTCATTAATTTTTGAAGCTGCTAAATCAATGTAAAGGTTAAAAAGTTGGTTTCATCCGCATAGTCCACAAGTAATTCTTTCCAACTATTCTGCAGGCATCTGATTTTGACCCCACTGATGGTATTCTGCTATCAAACAGAAGCCTTTGCTGGATTCGGCTAGGCCAAGCTGACCAAGCTTTAGCCGATGCCCAAGCTTGCAGAGCACTTAGACCAGACTGGGCAAAAGCTTGGTACAGAGAAGGTGCAGCTTTGCGTTTGTTGCAAGTAAGTCAATTGCATTTTTGAATAGGTTGTCAGCCTTCTCGAATTGGCTGCACTGATGTACTCTCTTGCCCTATTTCTTAGAGATTTGATGAAGCAGCCAATGCCTTTTATGAAGGTGTGAAACTGGATCCAGAGAACAAAGAACTTGTACATGCTTTCAGGTTAATTTCATTTTTCCATTATATATATATATATATATATATATATATGCTTCTTGTTTCCTTTTGTCTCTCCCTTATGGAAGAGTCTACTTTCTCGCATTGTTGGGCTTAACCCGTGTGGCTATCAAGGATTTTTTGCAATATTACACCATTATTCATTTAAGAGGGAGGATGACTTTTAGATTTGGTTATATGAAATAGTTGCTTGTCTAGCCATGTCTGTTTTCAAATATGTTTATTTCTTCCGTAATTAAAGCAAAATTTTGAACAGAAATGTCAAGGCATTTTAGCTAGAATAAAATAATTATGAATAGTAAGAAAGAGCATTAGGTCCAATGCATACAAAGGATAGAACTCTTTGTTGGCTTACCCGAAAAAGGTATGGTTAGACTATTTTTGCCTATTTAGTTGTCATTCTTGATGTCTGCTGTAAAGCCTTTTGAGTCTTCTAATGCTCAATACTTGGGACTGTATCCTAGAAGTTATGTTGAATCCAAATGTTCTCTCTAAAGCTATTAACACCCTTCACCTATGGCTTTTCCTTCTGCCTCTCCTTTGCGTTTAAAGCTCCTTGGGGGGATTGGTGTAGACTTTAGGGGTGTTCGCGGACGGTCGCGTCCGCGGGGCCGTCTGCGTCCGAAGTGTCCGTGGTCGTGTCCGCGCCAAAAAGAGTTGTCCGTGGATTTCGGCCACAGACACGGCCAAGGGACCTCGGACAGCCGTCTGTCCGAGGTCCGAGGAGTGGAGGAGGGGCGGCGGGGTGGAGGAGGGAGGAGGGGCTGTAGCAGGGGAGGCGGCAGCCATGGCCGAGGCTGGAAGGAGGGGCGGCGGGGTGGAGGAGGAAAGGCGGACTGCGGGGGTGGAGCCGTGGAGGAGGAGGAGGACTGCGGGGGTGGAGCCGTGGAGGAGGAGGAGGGACGCGCGGCGGTGGAGGAGGAGTAAAGGTCCCTCCTTTTCGGCGGCCGGCGGGGTGGGGGTGGAAAAAGGAGGGGCGTGGGGGTGGAGGAGGAGGAGGGCTGCGCAGGGGTGGTGGAGGAGGATGGTCGCGGGGAGGAGGAGTGATAGGGGGTGGCGGAGGAGGACTGCGGTGGTGGAGCCGTGGAGGAGGAGGGCCGCGCAGGGGTGGAGGAGGAGGTCTAGCAAGTGGCGGAGGACGGAGGGTGAGGGACGGCCGGAGGGTGAGGGGGGGGGGGGAGGGTGAGTTGCAGGTTGGGGGGGGATGAGGGTGGCCGGAGGGTGAGGGGGGGGGGAATGAGGGTGAGGGTGAAGGGGGGGTTAGGGACAGGTGGGGTGGGTGGGGGAGGGGGGGGTGAGGGTGGGTGGGTGGGAGAGGGAGAGAGAGAGGGGGGGAGTGAGGTCCATGTCCGTGTCCGTGTCTTCCGGACAACCGGACACGGACACGGACATCATCTTGCCGGACAGCTTCTTGCGGACGCGGACAACCTCTGTCCGGTCCACGTCCGGTCCGAGAACAGCCCTAGGTGTAGTTAACCCCCCCCCCCAAAAGATACGGAAAGGGACACTGACCAAAGTGGCAAACTTTTGAAGAATGAGGAATTTATTTTGCATATGGTGCAGAAATAATTTCTCAAACCTTAACATATGCATGGAGGAAATATAGGTGGATCATGAAGCTGAATACTAGAAAATTGGAGCTGGATGTGGAGTTGGAATATTGGAGGTAATTGGATGGTAGCTAGTCATGGGGATTGGTGGGGCAGGTGAGGGAGCAATTGGAGAGGGTAAGCACACAATGCAGAGTAGATAAGGACCCCCCGATTGGATTGCTGCTTCCTACATTTTCTAGGTTTGTATCTTATTCAAGATTAGAATCATCGTAAGGTTGTAGAGGATTTTTTTTCTTTGGAAGTTTGTTTTGTTTTTGGGTGGGGGGCTGGTTGTGAAGGAAACCAGGGAAATTGTTAGGTGCCAGTGAGCTTGACTTTGTAGTTCCTCCTATTTTCTTGTTGTTGAGTTCTAATTTATGATCTAAATTCAAGGATAATGTTGCAAAATTCTTTTATATCCATGTATTCAACATATCGAGGGCAGCCTCTAGAGTATTGTGTGATAGGCACATTCCAAAAAGGTTTAAAAGCAAGATTTATAGGACACTCATTAGGCTTACAACTCTATGGAGCGGAGTGTTGGGAACCAAAGAAAAGTCATATAGATAAGTTGAATGTAGATGAAATGAGAATGCTAAGGTGGATGAGTGGGATAACTAGGAGAGATAGGGTTAGAAATGAATATATTCGTGAGAGTTTAGGGGTAGCACCTTTAAGGGAGAAGTTGTGGGAGTGTAGATTGAGGGTATGGGCATATGCGGAGAAGACCAATAGATGCCCCTGTAAGAAGATTAGAAGGGATGCATGTAAATGATGCCAAAAGAGGAAGATTTAAGAGAACTTGGATGGAGTTAATAGAAAATGATATGACTTTATTATCTCTTATAAAAGAGTTGGCTCAAAACAGGTTTGAATGGAGGCGTAAGATCCATGTCGCCGACCCCAATTAGTTGGGAAAGGGCGCTACTTGATTATGATATGATTATGTATTCAACATGTAGTGGGATGTAAAAAATTACAAACTTACAACCATCTGTTGATTCAACAATCTAATGGATTGGCTGAAGAACCAATTGAAGTGGCTTTTCCATGTGTGAAAATACATGCAAATTTATGACCTACACTTTGCTTGGGATTGGTTACATTTGTTCATCAAAAAATTAAATGATCTTATTCTAAATATCTGAAGTGGCGAGGATGGGTTTTCAATAGCTGCTTGTTGGATGGTCTCTTATTATATGCATATTTAAGAATAATGTATGTTAAAATAGAACAGTTGCAATCAATTCATTCAAGTACTCAAACTCAGCACCAATGCTTGTTTATGGAATTTTTTTTTGTGTAACATAGGTATACAATGTGTACCCTGAGGCTGTCCCAGTTGATGACTAACCTAAGTGAGGAAATTGTATGCAGTATATCATCTGTTGGAAGGCTTTTGTCATCGATGTTGAATAGTAACATGGATCCTTTTCTCCTAGATGTCTCAGTTCACACTAATTGCCGTTTTGTTTGAGGATTCTTGGATTAAAGAAGTGAATTGGTTTCTGGACTGAAATAATTTGATTTTTTTGTAGTAATGAGCATCAAGGGGATGGTGTTAGGTTCTTAATTTTGAGTTTGTACATCGAAGTTATGGAATGAAGAAAAATCAGATTCTATAATGTATGAATGCCGGATGGGGTTCAAATTTGAAATTTGCGAGCAATTGCTTCTTTTATGTATATTTTTTTAATAACAAGAGCCTCAGAGGGGCGGAAGGGCTATTTTGTAGTGAGTAGAACCATACATAACGCCTCTGTGTACTTGTTTCAACAGGGAGGCTGTGGAAGCTGGAAGGAAGTACCACGGTGTGGCCAAACAATAGTTTGAAGTAAGCCCTAATTTTTTATACAATTCAATTTTGCCTTCTTGAGTGCGACCAAGATAAAGTTAACCTAGTTTTGATAGATAATTGCGGCCAAAATACAGATGTATTCCTTTCACATGAATCTACTGATCTATATGTAACATTATGTCTTTTCACACATTAAATCCCTATTTTTGTCGGAATTTATTGAAAAAGTAGTTTTGACTATTCCTGGGAAAGGCTTGTTATGGAAATTGCATGAATGATGGGATTCTGTTCTAATGAGCGTAATCAGTTTGGTAGGGCTGGTAGATAATTTGCATTATATGACACAGCAGTACTTTAACTGGCTTTGCTAAAAGTTCTCTCAATTAAATATGTAAGCTATCTAATCTAATTTAATGTAAGCTTGCAATAAAAAAAACAATTTATTTTACTCAACTTTATCAAATGGCACATTAGTAATTTTTTATCTTTCTATATGTAAAGAACTATAAAGCAGCCAAATATAGGAAATCTGATAACATGATTATGTTATCCTTGTGCATTTACCAAAAGAAAAACAGAGAGAAAAAAGTGATGCGATGTGGCATTTAACTTTTCCAAGGTGACAGAACCTATGCTATATGATTGTTCTTTTTCATGTTAGCAGTTTTCCTAGGATTACTGGTTGTGGTTACTGGTTAACAGTAGGGTTGGTACACGATAAGAAATGGAGCGAATGAGGATTGGAGTTGAGACAAAAAAGTGAATATAGATTGGACTTCTCTAGGGGCTGTTACGATAGAAAGTGTATACTTCTGGAAGGAAACTCAAATGATATGTAAACGGATTGTCTAACTTTGTCCTATTATTTTTAGGGGAATTTATATAATAAATCGTAAAAAAAAATTATAAAAATGACACACTTAGCAAATATTTGGAGCGTTTTGGAAAAAGCCTACGATAGAGTGCTGAGAGAGCTTATTTGGAGTGTTTTGAAGAAGAAGGGTGTCATAAGAGGTTACATAGATATCATAAAGGATATGTATGAAGGGGTTGTGACTAGTGTGCGGACTATTGGGGGGGGGGGGGGGGGAACTAAGGAGTTTCCGGTTACTAGTAGGTTTTCATCAAGGGTCAGCCTTAAGTCTGTATCTTTTCGCTTTAGTTATGGATGAGCTTACTAGTCATTTGCAAGATAATGTACCTTGGTGTATGCTTTTTGCAGATGATGTAGTTTTAATTGATGAGAGTAAAGTAGGTTTAAATGCGAAATTAGAATTGTGGAGGGTTGCTCTAGAATAAAAAGGTTTTAAAATAAATAAGACTAAGACAGAGTGCATGGAATTTAATTTTAAGGAAGGTAGAACTATAGATAGAGCCTTAGTTGAAATAGATGGGCAAGAAGTGCCAATGTGTGATCAATTTCGTTACTAGTAGGTTTTCATCAAGGGTCAGCCTTAAGTCTGTATCTTTTCGCTTTAGTTATGGATGAGCTTACTAGTCATTTGCAAGATAATGTACCTTGGTGTATGCTTTTTGCAGATGATGTAGTTTTAATTGATGAGAGTAAAGTAGGTTTAAATGCGAAATTAGAATTGTGGAGGGTTGCTCTAGAATAAAAAGGTTTTAAAATAAATAAGACTAAGACAGAGTGCATGGAATTTAATTTTAAGGAAGGTAGAACTATAGATAGAGCCTTAGTTGAAATAGATGGGCAAGAAGTGCCAATGTGTGATCAATTTCGTTACTTAGGATCCATTATCCATAAATAAGGGGATATTGATAGTGATGTGGTGCATAAGATAAATGCGGGGTGGGTAAAGTGGAGGGTAGCCTCGGGAGTGTTGTGTGATAAGCGGGTTCCAAAAAGACTTAAAGGCAAGTTCTATAGGACGGCTATTAGGCCTGCAATACTCTATGGAGCGGAGTGCTGGGCACCAAAGAGGAGTCATATAGATAAGTTGAATGTAGCCGAAATGAGAATGTTGAGGTGGATGAGTGGGATAACTAGGAGAGATAGGATTAGAAATGAATATATTCGTGAGAGCCTAGGAGAAGCGCCTTTAGGGGAGAAGCTGAAGGAATGTAGGTTGCGTTGGTATGGGCGTATACAAAGAAGACCTTTAGATGCCCCTGTGAGAAGATGAGAAGGGATACAGGTAAACGATGCTAAAAAAGGGAGAAGGAGACCTAAGAGAACTTGGATGGAGTTAATAAGAAAGGATTTGACTTTATTATCTCTTACAAAAGAGGTAGCCCAAAACAGGCTGGAATGGAGGAGTAGGATCCGTGTCGCCGACCCCAAATAGTTGGGAAAAGGCGCTAATTGATTATGATTATGATTATGTAGCAAATATTTGCAAAATAGGGTGTCTGACAAGCCACGCAGGCGGGCGCCTGCGTGGCTTTTTTTTTAAAACCAAACCAAAAGGCATCGGTTGAACGGACGCCTTTTACTCCCTTATGATTTTCCGTCCCTAAACCCTAAACCGATGCCTCTCGGTTAAAATGGAAAGACGTCGGTTGAACCGACGCCTCTGTTGAACCGACGCCTTTTATTGCCTTTTGATTTTCTGTCCCATTTTAAATAGGCAGTCACTTCAACGATACATATCTCTCTCATTTCTGACCCATTTTCACTTATTTTTTTTTATTCTTGCTTATTTTTAGTGCTCTTTCTAGTCATTATGATATTACAAAGATGTTGAGCCATCACATACCATTTATCGTAGTTTTTGTAGTATTTTTTTCGATAAATAGCATGCGATGGATCAACATCTTTGTGATATCATTATGACTAGAAAGACCACTAAAAATAAGGAAGAATGAAAAAAAATGGGCAAAAATGGATAAAGAATGAGAGAGATATGCATCATTGAAGTTATCACCCCTTTAAAATGGGATAGATTTGTTTTAGTGGGACAAATTTCAATGATGCATATCTCTCTCATTCTTCATCCATTTTCGCCAATTTTTTTTTCATTCTTCCTTATTTTCAGTGGTCTTTCTGGTCATAATAATATCGAAAGATGTTGATCCATCGCATGCTATTTATCGAAAAAAATATTACAAAAACTACGATAAATGGTATGTGATGGCTCAACATCTTTGTGATATCATAATGACTAAAAAGAGCACTAAACATAAGGAAGAATGAAAAAAAAATGAGTGAAAATGGGTTAGAAATGAGAGAGATATGTATGGTTGTGACTGCCTATTTAAAATGGGATGGAAAATCATAAGGGAGTAAAAGGCGTCGGTTCAACCGACGCCTCTGTTAAGGCGTCGGTTCAACCGACGCCTTTTGGTTTGGTTTTAAGAAAAAAAAAGCCACGCAGCGGGCGCCTGCGTAGCTTGTCAGATACCCTGTTTTGCAAATATTTGCTACAGTGTGTCATTTTCATAATTTTTTTTTTACAATTTATTATGTTATTTTCCCTTATTTTTACTCCTAAAATCTGAAGGCAGGCACACTAAGCTTCCATTTATTCCGAGCATTTTAACTTGTATATTTGAATTAGTCATTATCCTATTATTTGATGTCAATCATTGTCCTTTTATTTTCAATCTTAAGCCAGATTTTCCTCAGGGGCCAAAGCCTTTCAAATTTTTTATTGTGGATTCAATAAATCTCTTTGAGAAATATGGTGGTAAGGGCTTGGGGGACTTCTGTTACATAAACACCTTCATTCATTGTTTAAAAAAATCACGAGTCAAAAATTAAAGTTTGGAACATGGACGTTTATGGTGTAGTGGCCAATAGAGTAGGGCAAACAAGATTGCATTTAAGAAATATTCAAGTATAATAGTTGGATGATCTGTCAAGAAGGGCCTTTTTTAATTACTAGGATATAAAATGGTTTTTTCTTAAATTTGGTCCAAAAACTGCCTTTAAGAAAATCTCCTCTTTTGGAAATTTTGTGCAAAAGCGGTTTTTGTGTAGGGAATAGTATGAAAATGACTTCACTTACCCCTCCCTTATTAAATGCATAGTGAAGGTTTATTCTTTCTTTATCTTATTGTAGGTAAAATCATCACATGCAAACATCTATTTATCCAAAATCTGCCTCATCCAAACAAGTTTTAGAGGTTAGCTTTTGACAAAATTATTTTAGGGGTGGGCATTACCATATGGGTCACACTTTAACTTTGCTATAAGAAAAATAATTTTGTCTAAAAACCGCTTTTTATAAAAAGCAAAAGCATTGCCAAACAAGCCCTTAGTAAGTTGTTCCTTTGTTTTCTCCCATCCAGTAGTTAGACGATCTGTTGTTGTTTCACTAGTGTTGCATATAATTCCCAACAGCGTATAAGTCGTCCCAACACAGTGCATGATTCCCAGTTAGCTGAACTAGTCTAGCACGCAATAACTGGGCTGAATAACTGGAACTCGAGTGCTAGAAGAGCAGCAATGGGGTGAGGATTGCTGAAGGGAGTCTATTAGCTGTGATTTTCTTTTTGGATCGCTATAAAACAATTCATAGAAAGCTCAAAACTAGGTACAAGAGATGATAGATGAATACAATCCACCCCAATCCCACAGCAAAAGCAAAAGCAAAAAAAAAAAGAACCAAAGAAAAGAACTAACCCAAAGGAGGAATTCACGGGTATTTCATCACAACTCATTATAAACGCATCCTTGTGAATATCGAACAAAAGCCACTGACCTGTGAAAATTTTCAACTAGTGTTAAGGAGTACAGTTTAATATAAGCTATATGTAGTACTTTGAACGCGACCTAAGCTAAATGGTTTTGAATAGACTAATGACATTGTCAGGGCTTTCTATTAGCATTAGACCGAGCAGATTACTGCTGCCTTAAAATATTCATTTCTAATACACAAACAACTACATGGGAACAAGATTCTTCTCATGACAACCATGCAAGACCCAATAACAAATTGTGAATTTATACAGCCGGCTAGTTGATCTTTTTATTAAAATAAAAAAGCTATTATTATAAAATAAAATTAACGAGGGGAAACCTCGCTTTGTTCCACAAACATACAATAAAGGAAATTAAACTCCCATCTTGCAAGCCATACTCATATCATACTTGTCTTTCTGGTACGCACACAAACCATGCTTAGCACAACATTCTGCTAAGGATTTTAATCTTCTCACACTAAACTAGCTACGATATACCTAAACCGTAGTAGCTAAAAACACTCACATAATAGGACAGCAGTGGCTCAGACACCCTAACTTGCCAGCCTCCTTGTTGCTCTCATCAGCCTTCTCAATGTCGTCAACCACTTCCATATCAGTTAGGGGTGGAAGATCCTCGCCTTCCTTAGCATATCCATCCAGACGAAATATGAACCTCGGTAAACCTTCTTCGTAGTATCCCCACATGCTCATCACAGCCATTTCTTTCACCTCACATCGCTTAAACATGAAACTCCATGGAACCACAAGCATGCAATTCCCCGCCACATACTTCACTGTGACATCAATGAACAATGTGTTTGGCTGGTAAGATACACACTTGAGTCCATCTCCTACACATTTCTCCTTTATATCATCAGTCAGGAACTCATCGAGCGTCTTCCGAGCCTCATCGGGGAGGCCAAAGATTCCAGTGGTTAGTAGCTTGTCTATTAGAGGAGGGAGGAGCTGGAATTGGAAAATGAACTGGCAGTGATTCTTTCTAATGGCTCTGTCCCGGTTGTTTCTGTAGGCTATTGCAATGTTGTCCATGTTGGTGGGGCTCTTCAAGTTAATTAGGGTAGGAAGGTAGCTAGAAGATGACAGATATTAGATTAACAAGATTTCATATATAGCATCTATATATATGAATGAATAGTGGAAGTGGAAAGAGTAGATACGTTGTGAAGCATGCATGATTGATCGAATTGCATGTCAAGAGGAGTGTTGCAAGGTGCGTGACTGTACTAAGTTTGTTGGCATTGAGTCTTAGATGTGAGCCTTGTGAATGGAACATAATTGAAACCATAAAATTAACGATTTGAATTTTGCAATTTTGTTTTGATTTACAGTTTCAAGTGGCAGAGTGAATGCATATAATGATAAAAGGAGAAATTATATAATAAATCATAAATATTTTTTTTTCAAAATGAAGCACTGTAGCAAATATTTTCTGAAATGGTGCTCTAACAAGCCATGCAGGCGCCCGCATGGCATGGGCGCTTGATTGGCTTTTTTTTAAACTAACCCGAAAGGGGCGGGCGCCTCAGTTAAAAGAGAAAATGCCTTATATATTTTTTTGTCCCATTTTAAACGGGCCATCACTTCAACGATGCATATCTCTCTAATTTCTAATCCATTTTTGCCCCTTTTATTTTTTATTCTTTCTTATTTTTAGTGCTCTTTCTAATCATTATAATATCACAAAGATGTTAAGCCATCAAATACTATTTATCATAGTTTTTGTGGTATTTTTTTTGTTAAATAGCATGCGATGGATCAATATCTTTGTGGTATCATGATAACCAGAAATATCACTAAAAATAAAGAAGAATGATAAAAAGGGAAAAAATAGATTAGAAATGAGAGAGATATATATCATTGAAATTTGTCACATTGGGTTCTTGATGGACGATGGAGATTTAACAAGGAAGGAGACGATTGAGATCTGATAGACTTGACCTAATTGAGGATGGGCTTGAATAGGAAATGGCAGTTCTCACTCCCTTAGGGTTTGGACTCATGATGCCCTATAAAAGGTGGCGATCGAGCCCTCTTGGCCGACCTCTTCTCTCTCCCTCACCCGACCCTCTTTTTTCTCTCTTTCAATCTCCCCTCTCTTCTCTCTCATATATCTCTCTCCCGACCAGCCTCTTCTCTCTCTCTCGTCCCTTCTCCTTGCTGGCCGACTGGGAGTAGCAACCAAAGAGTGTGGGATGCCTGGATTAAATATGAAGCGATAAGTTTTTTTACAAACGTTCAAGTATGATGTTTTTACGCAATTCTTTCTACGGTTCTGTATTTTTACAGTGCCTAAATATTCTGTGTTTGAAATCAAATACTAGCATTATACCTATTGATATAGAATTGATTCATATTTATGTTTATGTAATTGAATATTTGTTTTATATACATATATTATTGTGGTTGATGAACCCGGAATTTTAGATGTCAAGATCCTTGAAGTTATTGTTGGTCGTCAAGGGTTTTGATCGAACTTCATCAATCAACAGTGTTGTCGACCAGGCAACAATGTAATATGAATTAACACCAAATTCAATAGTCCGACTATGCTGACGTGTCTTCAATTGATTATATATACCTTATGATAGAATTTTGTTGCATTAAAACCTTACAATTGTTGTTGGCTTTTTCCCAAAGTCCTAACCGATCCTTTGTGTAACCCTAATTTAGTATTATATACTCATACAACCGACTTGAAAGACCTTATTACATTTTAAATTATTTTAGTTATCAGTCTTCAAGTCACAATCTGGTCTTTAGGTCTAGAAACCCCTTATCTCTCCAACCTTTCAACATCCTTGCCTACACATTAAATACCCAATCTAAATTTGTGTCCTGCAATACTTTGAAAACCATGATGAGCAGCATTACATTGAGTTTTTCTATGGGGTTCTTACTTAATTCAATTACATGTAAATCTTCATTGTTTGCTTTAAATGCTTCTGGTAGTTCTATCTATAATAGAATCGGTTAGATTTAGGAAAGTCTATTTCCTCATGAATCGGTAAAACATTCCTACTCTTCGTATGATTTATTGTTCATCTGAGTCTTCACAGGGATTGACACGACATTCCTGTACCTCACATAATTATATGCTGTTCTAATATTCCACAAGGATTAACACACCATTCTTGTACCTTGCATAATTATATGCTCATTTGATATTCCATAGGGATTGGCACAACATTCATGTACTTTGCATAATAAATAACTCGTTTGAGTCTCATCAGGGATTGACACAACTTTCCTGTTGGAAATCATAATATACTCACTAAGCCATGACCAAAACAGAGACTTGTATTGCCTCTATATTTTATGGGAGGTTGTTCCTAGCCCTTTTGTGGCACCCCGCACGCTTATCAGATTGTTAGGCTTCATAGAAGGCCTATACAGTCTCCAACCATTGTGTCCTTGAACACCAATGGTGCCCATGTCCTAGACTTATGGTAGAGTTCCACAAGAGAACCCTTACAGGCGTATGGGTATGTTGTTCGTCTGACAATTGCATAAATATGAGTATAGAAATTCATTTACTCATAGCATTATTTAGAGTATGAAGTCTAATGTTGTGTCCCGGCGTGGGACACGAACAGGGCCAGGTATCATGGCCGGAGAAAGGGAAGAAGACGGGAGAAAAGTTAAAGGAAAAGTGGTTTCTTTATTGCATAACCATCCAGGAGGAAGAAGACCCCCTTATAAAGAGGACTCCTACTTGTCACAATGACGATATAATGATGACATGATGTCATATGTCGACATCGTGACAATAAATGATGACATAATTACAACCCATGATTACAGCCCGTTACATCTAATCAGGCCTTTATTACAATCACTAATTGACTTTAGAAAGGGAAACTAATCTTAATAATAAAATACTGCCTAAGATAGACTACGCGCCTTAGGTGTGTGACGTTCACAACACTCCACCATGCTTCCGCTAACGCCTTGTCCTCAAGGCGACCATGATGGAAAACGGGCCAAAATATCATCCTCTAGGATCCATTCAACGTCTTCTAAAGATTGTCCCTTCCAAGCCACAAGCACTTCAGTCACAATATGCCCAGCATGCCGCACCCTCTGTTTATCGACAAGAGATGCAGGTATTTGGGTGCTAGTCTCAAGTATAGCAACTGCATCTTTTAAGATGTCTCCAATAGCATAACGGGTCTATTTAAAATCTTTGAGGTCTTCTTTTGACAAGTCCTGATAATTGGCTGGATACTGAACCCGGGAGCTAACCAAGGATATAAGCAATTCGTATGCTGGACGAAAAGTTTGCAATCTCCTCATTATCTCTGCTCCAACAGATGGATTAGACCTTGATGAGAAATTGGATTCCCTTGCAGTCAAGATAACCTGGAGGCTGTGCCAAAAGTTGAATGTTATTGAACCCATTTCATATTCACGGTGCGATGCAACTTCAAGCAGAGCTTAAGTTATTAACATTGATTCATTTGTACCAGATACAATCAAATCCACATACGTATCTCCCATATCAGCAAGTAGTCTTGCAATGGCTTGACCTTTTGGATGCGAACTATAATTTGGAAACATGCCAACCGGTTCTAAGAACTGAATACCATGAGTGACAGATCCTAGTGATTCGAGCATCGTTGCCGCAAAAGATCCTCCAGCTCCATTCCCAGCATCAACAACAATATTTCTTCCCTTCTGTGCTGAAGTGGCACCAGTGGCAAGACGAGTTCGAACAGATTCAAGAGAGTAGACAAAAATGAGAGTCGAAGCTCCAACACAATCAGCAAGACCTTTGTAAGGTGCAGAAAAACTGCTAGCATGAAGCATCGCATCCTGATTCTGAATCAAGAGTGTAACACATGCAATTGGATCAGTTGCAGTTTTTGACACAGTAGCAGATACACCACCCAGGAGGAAAATAGTCATAAAACCTGTAGCACCCTTCTCAGATGGTGCAGGTCTAAACAATGGGGATGCAGGGAAGGGGAGCGACATACTAGTAGTACCAAAAACATACTGTAGAAAGAGCTTACTAAATGTTGCAGTAACATATACAGCACCAGACAAGTTCCCGAGAACGGTGTTCCTTGCCTTAGATTCAGTAAGCAGTTCATGTTGCACCTCCTCTAGTAGTTTCTGATCACTGCTTGAATGCAAAGATTGAGAAACGCCATCCTTCTCCCTCTTCAAACAATCCTCAGCCTTCAACAGATAATCTGGAAAGGAGTCCTCCGAAATCCAATTCGTAGAACTTAATATATCAAGGGCCATAAAGATCTGGCTGTGAAGCTCACATAGCAAACGAAATGAATTCCACCTTGCTGTACTCCAAATCAAGAGCACAGTGACAATGGCATCTTCAAAGTCATTGGGGGCCCTCCTGTAGGGAACAATCTTCATCTCTCTCTGTGTCTGAGAGTGATCTCTTTCTGTGTTTGGATGGGGAATTTCGTCGAACATATGGAGGCCATGAGAAGGTTGAGAAGACTGCCTTTGAAAGAATTTGCCATGCTGCCATGTCCGGCCGTGCTTGCCTGGATGGCGACACTGGCCAAGGAGGCGGAGGCGACGGCATAGCTTTAGGCAACGTCGTGGCCCCCATAGTCTGTGGAAAAATTCAACCTTTGGACACAGCGTTGGATGGCGAGGTTGCTGTGACCAGCGATGGTGCTGTGAGCGGCGATGAAGGGGCCAGGGTGGCAGTCGGCGTGGTCACTGGGGCCGGCGGCTTGGTGGACTGGCGTTGTTGGTGATATTAGCCAGAAGGGTGGAGGCGGCGATGAGTGGCTTGGAGAGATCGACGGAAGTTGCTAGAATTGGTGGAGGGAGGACAACAATAGGCTCTGCCCCTTGGGTGAGAAGAATGGGGACGGCGGTGACGGCGACGTCGGTGTCAGAAAACATGCAGTCGTCAAAAGTCGGAACCTTGGTCTCGTGGGCAAGGAGAAGGGACTCCGGGTTCAAGGCGCCGCTGTCTCGAGACGGGGGCGGGAGGCTCGTCTTCGTCAGGAAGACGTCCGGGGGGGTCATGGCTGCGGCGGTTGCTGAGGAGACAGAGGAGACAATGGAGAAGCCGTGGAAGGGAGGGGACCGGGCGATGGATGTAGGAACGACTCCATCGACACCGTCAGCAAGGTCATCCTTCTCTTCACTTTCTACGTCATCCTCGTCGTCCACATACATCTCGACCAGAGCCGGTGACGGCAGGGCCGGTGGCTGAACGGTGGTGACTGGGGCTGAAGGAGGGGGCTGGATGGTGGTGATAGTGGTTGCGGCCCATTGTGGAGGTGTATAAGTTGAAGGGAAGGCGACCGGCTGTTGGACAGAGACGTCTGGCGTTGATTGGGGTGGCGACCTCCTTGACGCCGGTGACGGCGACCTGTCTGTCGTTGGTGACGAAACCAGCGGCGGTGTCATCTGGAAGAAAGTCGATGGCGGTGGTGACTGTGAGTAGCCCCACTGCGGCTGGGCCTGGTACTGGAGCTGAACGGCGATGGCCTTTTGGTTGTCCTCGATTCGTTGAATCTGACTTAGTATGGTGTTACACATGTCGAGCACAACGTCCCGCGTTCCTGCGGATCGGAGCTGCTCTGATACCAATGTTGTGTCCCGGCGTGGGACACGAACAGGGCCAGGTATCATGGCCGGAGAAAGGGAGGAAGACGCGAGAAAAGTTAAGGGAAAATAGTTTCTTTATTGCATAACCATCTAAGAGGAAGAAGACCCCCTTATAAAGTGGACTCCTACTTGTCACAATGACGACATAATGATGACATGATGTCATATGTCGACATCATGATAACAAATGACGACATAATTACAACCCATGATTACAGCCCGTTACATCTAATCAGGCCTTTATTACAATCACTAATTGATTCAGAAAGGGAAATTAATCTTAATAATAAAATACTGCCTAAGATAGACTACGTGCCTTAGGTATGTGACATTTACAACACTGATAGACTACGCGCCTTAGGTGTGTGACGTTCACAACATCTAATCATTTCGTTTGGATGTTAGCAATTCCCGACATTCGTGTTGAATTGTTTCTTTCAATTGATTTGTAACATATTGACATTTACTTATTCCACTATCTACATCATCATTGATTATCTTATTATATTCCATTGCGGTTTTTTATTCTACTGGGTATTTTTAGGAATATTCATGCATCCTGCAATGCAAGTTTAGCAGCTAATAGCATATAAAGAGTTGTAGATTAAAGTAGATCAAAGCGAAGAAATCCGTTGCTTTGATATTAGACTTCCAGTTATTTTGAGAATAATTGTAATATGGCGTCGAACCATTAAGAACATATCATGTTATTATTTTATTTTCATTATGAATTTCATTTATAGATAGCTTATTTTGTGCGTCTCTCATTTTACACTTTTCACTGTATAGGTATGAATGAAGGCGGATTTGTGATGCCTCAAGTATTCAGCAATTTAAAAAGATATTTACTTTGATATGAAGCTGAAAATTTGGGGCGTGACAAAATCTAAAGTCGAGAATGAAACTTTTGGGCCCTAGACCACTTTTAAAATGGCAGCGGGTACTTCCCAAATGCAGTAGACATGGACAATGTAGCCTATTTTCATGAGCGTGCTTGTAAAATTTCTGGACCACTTAACGAACTTTGGATGTTTGGGTCTGGCAAGTAATAATATTGCAAAATTGACAATTTTGCTGGTCTTATAGAAGTCATAGTAATCTTATTGCCTAAAAAAAGGTCATAGTACTCTTGTCAACATTGTAGTTCTTCAGTTTTCTTTTTCCCTATTTCTCACTAAGTTTTTTTTCCACTAGTTGTCATTGAAGTCTTTGGCATCTATTCAACATTCCTCCATGAAGAAAAACAAACTATCACATATAGCAGTTAGCAGTTACATGAATTTATTTGCTGTTCAACTGAACCAAACTTAATACTCCACACCTGAAAATCAAAACGATCTAAGAATAATTCATTTTTTGCTTTCTTGTGTGGACTATCGAAGTGGGACAGAGGGATGACATTTTTAGGCATTTCAATGCCGAAACAAAATACCAAATGCCTCTCCATTCAATATGTTTTTAGCATTTTTTCCTGAGGTGCAGTGCAGATAATTACTCCCATGACTACTTGTGTATACAGTGCACGTAGCTATATTTAACCTAGTGGCTTACACTTGGTAACAAATCAATTATCAACCATTACAAAGTAATTGCATCTCTCCATGGTAGCCTCTGTGTTTCTTCTTTTTGCACCTTAATTATTACGGAAAAGGAGGACATTTTTATTATCTAGTCATCTAGGCAATTTCTTCTACAGAAAGGGTAAACACCATATTAGCCAAAAAGAAGGCAAACCTCTTTGGTTAAACAAGCCACACGTAGAAGAAAGGAAACCTCTCTTTTCACAACCCACACTTAAAGCACACTCAATGGAGGAGAGAAGCAAATTCTCACCCTAAATAAGAACATACATAGACTTTAACAAACTGAACAATGGCAATTGCCAAAGGAATCCTTCTCTAGATCCTTGTGGGTGACCGCCTCACAATCGACGATATCCCTGTCCATCAGAGGCCACAATGGCTCAACATTGTCCTTCAAGTTGCAATGTGTAAACATGAGATTTCACACCAAAACCACACACTAAACTAGCAACAAAATGCCTAAACCCTAGTAGCTAAAACCCCCTCACATTATACGACAGCATCCCCACATGCTCATCACAGCCATTTCCTTCGCCTCGCTTCGCTTAATCATGAAACTCCATGGACACTTAAGCGTTCAATTGTCCTCACATACTTAACTGTGACTTGAGTATTGTGCAACGTGTTTGTCTGGTAGCATACACACTTCAATCTCGGTCAAAAACTCATCGAGAGATTTACAAGCTTCATCAGGGAGGCCGAAGTTACCGGTGGTTCGTAGCTTGTGCATTAGAGGAGGGAGGAGCTGAACTCTGAAAATGAGCATGCAGTGGTTGTTCCAAATGGCTAAGTCTCGGTTGTTTCTGTGGGCTATTGCAATGTTGTCCATGCTGGTTATTGAGTTCCTGGAGTTAATTAGGGAAGGAAGCTGGTTGCAAGAAGATGACAGATAATAGATGAACAAGATTTCGTATGTCAAATATATACGTATATACGAACGAATAGTGGAAGTGGAAAGGGTAGATAGTTGTGAAGCATGCATGATTGATTGAATTGCATATCAAGAGGAGTATGGCAATGTGCGTGACTGAACTAAGTTTGTTGGGTTTGAGCTTTAGATGTGAGCCTTGTGAATAGATTATAACTAAAACCACGAAATTATAAAAGTCATTGTATGTAATTAGATGGTTAAAAGAGTTAGTCATTGATACACGAATTGACCTGTGAAGATTGAAGACCATGAACTAAGCAACCATCCAATATTACATACTCCCTCCCTCTATAAAACAGTGACCACATTTTCTATTTCAAAGTCCACAAAAACACTGACCCCAGTTGCCCTGTAGGCCAATATTTCCTCAAGAAAGTGCATGTGCAGTGGTTAGCATAGGCTTGAATTTTTGTGGGTTACAAGTCAATAAATTTAACTCTCCACAAATATAAAAGGTCATAATGTTCGTATTTATACTTCTATACAACCTTAGAGTCTACAGTGAACAGATCCATATTTTTCCTAACTTATTGCAGATAGGACATATGCTAAATTTAATTCCTTTATATATTTTTTATACTACATAAAGTTTATTTGCCTTTTATTACATCTGAAGTTAGGACACAAATTTTTGTGCCCCAACCACTTCCAAAATGGTGGGTACTTCACAAATGCAGTAGACATAGACAATGTAGCATATTTTTATGAGAGTGCATGCAAAATTTCTAGAATGCCTAACGAACTTTGGATTCTTGGCTTAGACAAGAAATAAAATTGCAAAATTGACAGTTTTTCTGGTCTTGTATAAGTCATAGTACCCTTGTCGTTATGGCAGTATCATGGTTTTCTTTTGCCCTATTTGCCATTAAGTTTGTTTCTGAAATTATCATTTAAATTCCTTTGGTATCTTTTTAACATTGCTTGATGATGAACGAACAACACATCGCAGATAGCAGGTAGCAGTTGCATAAATTTGTTTACCATTCAATTGAACCAATCTTAAATTTTAGTAGTCCACATTTGGAAATCAAAGTGAAATAAAATACTTCATTTTTGCACTTTTGCTTGAATGATTAAAGTGGGACAGAGGGATGACATTTTGGAAGTGCCTATCCATTTTTGCCTACAGCCTATAGCAATGCCAAAGCAATATATCAAAAGCCTCTCCATTCAAGCTATCTTAGCCTTTTTTTTTCTGAGCTGCATTGCAGATAATTACACGTGCCGGGACTACCTGTCTATACGCTTTGTAACACAGTGCAGTATAGCAATATAGTAATAATAATAATTAATAATAATAATTTGCATGATACTACAGTCCACTTTACATGATACAGGTTTCACACAGCTTGCATGAGCCGAGTCATCTCGAACAGTTAAATTTTGACCCAATGGCTGGTATCAAATTAGTGGCAGGTGAGTGTGAATCAATACCTATGCAAGCTGCATGAGACCAGACTCATTTAAACTTTTCCCTAAGTATTAGTAATATTATATTATTATTTCAATAATAACAAACTGGAGAGTCACACCCATAGAATAAAAATGGAGGGAATCGGCCACCCCAAAATTTAAGGGGACCTTCCACACCAACAGGACGATTAGTAGATGGAGACGCACATGAGTAGCATGGGGGCAGGGAGGGAGGAACCTGGTGAGATTGGTCGAGTATGAATGGCATGTGGTGTGGAGAACCCTATCCACTATGGTCACAGGTAGCTACACACATTGCATTAGATGAGTTCAGTTTAGGGTACAAGATTAAGGTTCTAAATAGACTAATGGTGGTCAAGACTTTTTTTTATGAAATTGGTAGTCAAGACATTGAACTATAATTATAGTGGATACTGGTGGTTGTACACCGAATCTGCAAAAAAGATTCATACACTCGGGTCCTTACTGGACAGCTAAAGTGGCCAGTGTATGGATTTGATGTACCTATTTGGTGTAGCAGTATTATTTTCCCACAAACATGTCCTACTAGATTGACTTAATTTTATCCCTTGGGCAGTCACTTTTCCATGCATTTAAAACTTTTCTCATGTCCACCATGTAAGACTAAAATGTCGAACAAATAACAGAAACAGTGTGAATTAGAACAGCTCGCCTGTTATTATAATTTTTTTCCGGAAATTATAATTACCATTAGCAGACAATAAAATTTAATGAGGGGAAATCTCGCTCTGTTCGACAAGCACACAATAAAGTTGGAAATCTCATCTCACAAGCTACACTTAAACCACACTTACCATAACAATATGCTAAGAGTATTTATTCATCACACACCACACTACCAACAAAATTAAACCCTAGTAGCTAAACACCACTCACATAATAGGACAGCAGGAGCACAAACACCTTACATTGTCAGCCTCCTTCTTGCTCTCATCAGTCTCAATCTCATCAACCGCATTCAAATCAGTGAGGGGTGGAAGATCCTCACCTTCCTCAGCATAACCATCGAGACGAAAGATGAACCTCGGCAGACCTCCCTCGTAGTATCCCCATATGCTCATTACAGCCATTTCCTTCACATTACATACCCTAAGCATGCCTCTCCATGGAGCCACAAGAGTGCAATTCTCCCCCACGTACTTCACTAACACTTCAGTGTACATTTGGTGTGGCTCGTAGGCCAAACACCTCAGTCCATCCCCTCCACATTTCGCCTTTATTTCGTCGGTCAGGAACTCATTGAGCAATTTTCGAGCCTCATCAGGGAGGATGAGGACTCCAGTGGTTAGTAGCTTCTGCATAAGAGTAGGGAGGAGGTGAAACTGTAGAATGAACTTGCAGTGGTTCCTCCTGATGGCTCTGTCCCGGTTGTTTCTGTAGGCTATCTCAACATTGTCCATGTGGGTAGATCTCTTCTTTTCAGAAAGCAAGAAAATCATACATAGTAAATCAACAAGTTTTCATGTATACATATATATATCAAGGAATAGTTGGAGTGGAAAGGGTAGATACGTTGTGAAGCATGCATGATTGGTTGGATTGCATGTCAAGAGGAGTGCTGCAAGGTGCGTGACTGTACTAAGTTTTTTGGGAATGAGCTTTATACGTGAGCCTTATGAATGGAAGGTAATTGAACCATAAAGTAGAACAATTACAATCGTTATAGGATGCTCAACCATAATGATAAAAGAAAAGGCAATAGAAAGAATGAAATGTTCAGCCATTAAATTAAAGTAACTACAGTCATTTGATACGTGAATTGGCCTGCAAAGCCATGATGTATTAAATAAACTACCCTATATTACATATTTATTATGTTACTTTTTTCCTCTTAAATCACAAGTGGGCACTTGGATATTTTGCCTAAATTATTGCGGACAAGACGTGCATTTTCTTTTGCTAAGTGAAGATTTATTAGAGCACAATCGGGAGCACCAAAAGCTTCATTAAATGAGAAGTAAATAAAAACTCCATCAAGAGTTAACATAAGGAAATTCATACACAGCCTAGAAAGCTGTAAAGATTTGTGACTTATTGGAGCTTCTATCCTTGACAATTATTTTCTACCTCTACGATTTCTATCCCTCTAAATGAGTAGATTACTACATTGAGAAACAGTACAAGGGTTAATTCAATAGATTGATGTTAAATCAATCCTACGGCCTGCGCCTACTTGTGAACACGCTCTGTGCCTCTGCCACGTAGTGCATTGTGCTCTCTGCATAGCAATGAACACTGCTGCAACATAATCTAGTGACAATCTGTGCTGAAGTACGCGTACAATCCGTTTTCTTTTTTACCTTGGTCGTTTTTTGCCCTTTTTGTAGCGTTTTTTATAGTATGTATCATCTTTATAGCACATGTTTTATTCATATAACGTGTGTTTTTCTGTTCTTTTTCCCCTACTTTGCACATCTTTTACTTATTTTACCCTCATAACATAGTTATTGTTTATGATTAATTTTTTTATTTTTCCTTATTTCCCCTACTTTTCATGTTTTTTACATACTTCTCCTAAGCTGTACTATTGGCGTACTGTATTTTGTTACTTCTGTGGGATATACTGGGTACCAAAGTAACAAAATTACCACTACTCTTCAATTGCCTTAAAAAATATATAATTGTATCACTCCATGGTACGATTCAGTGTTTCTCGTTTTTGCTGTAGAAAGAACCTTAATTTATTATGGAGAAGGGAGGCAAACCACTTTGGCAGAACAAGCCATCATCTATTCAATATTTTAGCGACCAGCGACCCCACCTCCAGACTCCACTGTACTCCTCCAAGTATATCAGATCATAATCCTATCATTTTAAGAATGCGACAACCCCTTCCAAAAGGTCCAAAACCGTTTAAGTTCTTTGACATGTGGAAGCAAGATGCAAGCATGCAAAAGGTTATCTCCAAAGCTTGGGAGACGCCAATTTAAGGTCAACCCCTGTTCATAATGTTTAAAAAATTGCAGGCGTGTAAAGAAGCTCTCAAAAGCTGGAATAGAGATCACTTCGGAGATGTCAATGCAAGATATAGAACAACTGTTCTAGACCTCCATGCCTTACAAACTGCATTGCAAAACCAGCCCTTCGATGACGATTTGAGGCGGAGCGTCAATTTGGCGCGACAAAAAGTATATGAAGAGGATGGTATAAGAGAACAATTTTACCGTAAAAAATCAAGAGTAAAGTGGCTCAAAGAGGGAGACAGAGCAGAGTTGTTTTACAAGAAGTTGTTCACTCCTACTGCAGCAACCTCCGAGGTAACGCTCCCTTTCTCTCGGACCCTAAATCCGGACCAATCTGCATTTTTGTTTAGTGATGTAGGTGATGAGGAAATCAGAGGGGCTGTATTTCAGGCGCCCAATGGAAAAGCTCTAGGTCTGGATGGTTTTCAAAAAGAATTATTTACACACTTTTGGGATATCATTGGCCCAGACTTCCTGGCAGTGCAAGACTTTTTCAAGAGATGGTACATGCTCAAGGTTCTAAACCACACATCTCTAACCCTCATCCCTAAAAAGACAGATTCAAGGAACTTTGAGGAGTTTAGACCAATTGCCCTCTGCAACTTTATCTATAAAACCATCTAAAAAATTATGGCAAATAGATTGGCTTTAGTGCTTCCTAATCTGATTAGTTTTAACGGGTCGGCCTTTGTAAAAGGGAGAATAATTGGTGAGAACATCTTGCTTGCTCATGAACTAGTCCGTAATATGCATCGACACGGGGGTCAAAATCTATTTTTGCGTAAAAGTAGACTTGAGGAAAGCCTACGACAAGGTGAGATGAGATTACATTTTCCATGTTATTAAGGCACTTTGTTTTGATGATAAATTGATTCACTGGAGCAGACAGTGCATTTGCACCCCCATTTTCAGTGTCTTGATTAATCGTTCGAATTATGGGCATTTTTCCAGTGCAAGTGGCCTTCGGCAAGGATGTCCGCTATCACCTCTCTTGTTCTTACTATGCATGGAACGTATGTCTGCTATGTTAAACCAAGCCTCAACGAACGGCAATCTCAAGGCACCAAACATCGAGGGAGGTATTCCTATCTCGCATCTACTTTTTGCTGATGACGTTCTCCTGTTCTCTATAAAGAATGTGCAGTCGATAGAGTGCATTAGGGATATTCTTTCAGCTTTTGCAGATATGTCGAACCTCCACACGAACATTAGCAAGAGCTCCATCTTCTTTTCCGCAGGGTGCCAATACAAGCCAGCCATTCTCCAAATGCTCGGGTTCCAGGAAGGGTATTTTCCGATCAAATATTTGGGTATGCCTCTATCCTCTAAGCGTATTTCCTATTCAGCCTGTAAACCTCTCCTTGACAGGATCTTTGGCCATGTTAATGGGTGGAAAACTGCACTTCTATCATATGCTAGGAGATTACAGTTGATTAAATCGATTATAGGTGGCTTTAAACTTCCCAAAAAAGTCTGTCACAAGGTGGAAGGCATCATGACCACTTTTCTATGGAAAGGTACTACCCAAACCAATGGTTTTCATAATATATCTTAGCGAAAGCTTTGTCGTCCTCTTAAAGAATGAAGCCTAGGGGTTACAAGTATCCAAGACATCAACAATGCAAATCTTGCTAAGCTCTTTTGAAGATGTGTTACTTGCAAAGAGTCTCTCTGGTGTTTATGGGTTCACGGGGTGTATCTTAGCAACAACTCCATCTGTATGGTTAGACCTCATAATTGCTCTTACGCATGGAAATCTATTATTCAATTACAAACTTTCGTGCAGGAGAGATGTATTTTCAACATTGGAAATAGGTGCATAGGTTGGATTCATAGACTGGCCCGCTCACTCTTGCCCAGAAATTTGGCAACATAACCATTCTTGAGTTGGGCAGCGACACAAATGAATCAATTGCTAATTATCTTAATTCCAGTAAACTCCAAAATGAATAATTACTCTCAAGAAGAGGTGATCTTGCCAAGGTGGAAATCTTAGAGAAGCTTCTGATGCTTACTAAGTGGGAGGATTCCTATGGGTGGCTCAATCCATCTGAAAAGTTTACATTTAAGAGTGCTTGAGATGCAAACACAGTGAAATCTGGCAATGTGCCATGGCATGACCTCATATGGTTCAAACATCGGGTGAATTGTTACTTCTTTTGTGCCTGGATGGCACTTAATGAAGGGCTACTCACACTAAATAATATGAAAAGAAGAGGGATCTCTTTAGTAAACAGATGTGTTCTATGCAGGAAAAGTGAAAAATCAATCAGGCATCTAATATTTGAATGCATATATGCTAAGGTAATCTGGCGTATATTCCTGCGTAAGTGCAACATTCACCATATAATTGGGAGGTGCTCTATAGAATTAGATTGGTTGACTCAATTTGTCAGAAACAACAAATACACATGGTATATAATTCAAGCTGGTTTCACAAGCTTTGTTACAATGATATGGGAGGAGGGGAACATGCTAATTTTTGAAGATAAAAAGCTCGAGACATATGTACTGGGCCAAAACTTCATCTACATAGCAAAGGAGATCATCAACGCTTTCCAGCTTAAGGACATTTGCCTCACACACTGCCTTTTTTTGCACACTTTTTGGGATGAGCGGAACCCTTGGGCAAAGAGAAAGTTGGGACCTAGTTATTTGGTATGGTCAGCCACCTTCAGTCCCTCATTTCGACCCCTTGCAGTTTTATGGCGATTGATCGGCTCGCTAGCGATCAATCGTCAAGCTTCAGATATAGCAGGAAAATTGAAGTGTGATCGATCGCTCCCTCCCGATCGATCGTATCTACTAGAAAAATGGATTGTATGGATGCCCGATCGATCGCCTACCTCCGATCGATCTTATCTATTGGAATGGAATATCAAGCTCGAACGCGATCGATCGATCGATCGTATCTACTGAAACTTACGGCCTCCTCGGGCGAACGATCGTCTTTACTTGCGATCGATCACCACGAGGGTCACTCGATCGATCACCTGTTCGCCAATTGATCAACATCGCGATTGATCGGCCTTCTAGCAGCGATCGATCGGCCTCCTATGTTGTGTGTTTTATTTTTAAGGGGGTTGTTCATGCCCCCTTGAGTTGAGGAGTTGTTATAATCTTTTATCCTTATATAATTTTTTAATTATTAAAAAAACATTAAACTAACCATAGTACTTATTGTGTTCGATATTTATAGTGCCATTTAATTAAAAAATAAAAAGTGGTGTCAATCTAATTTTTCTTTCAATATACTAACCAAGTTTACTTCGTCCAATAATTATTATGAATAAGATAAAATGGAATGGGACTATTACTACGGGGTAATTTTTTAAACGGGACTATTTATATGAAATGGAGAAAGTTTATTGTTTGGCTCGGATTGGAGGTCTTATTTTCATGAGTTCCCTCTCATTTTGGGGCATGTTGCATTTACCTTGCAAGCCATATAATTATGAATTACAATTTCTCATATCATTTATTAACATATAAAAAAACAATACTGGAAAAATAACGGAGCATCTAATGGTTGATATATTTACAAGGCCGCCTATCGCGACCCGGGAATTTGTAAGGGCCACCAAGTTACACGGGCCCCCTAATTTGGAAGAAAAAGATTTCGCCTTATCCTCCCTCCTCTCTCTTCTCATCTCTCCTTAGTGTTTGTTTATGAACCGAACTAACTTTACCTGTCCAATCCAACAAGCCCTACTACCAACTCTGTGAATTACTCCCTTCATCCAATATAAAGGATTAGAAAACCAAAACTAGTTCATTTTGGTTTTCTAATCCAGACAAGTAAAATTGGACCGACAGAGTTTACCTTTCATATATTTTTGGCATCCATTGAGCAGTCATGTAATTATTTATCTATGATGTCTCCCGTATCATTTGTTTTTTCGGGTAATTCCCCATATCATTTGTTTACATATATGGAACAGATAGTTCATTTACATAGAGCTTACTTGCCGAACTGTCCCTAATGAACCCTAAGGTTTATGAGCATTACAAATATCCAAAAGGTTTGAATTCTTAAGGTAATTTACATATTTGGAAATGTTGGACTTCATGGATGCAAGCCATTATATGCTTCTGTCTCCAAGTAAAGGGTTTCTGTTTGTTCGACTAAATTCATAAGAAGTTGAAATTTAACGTTAAGGATCCCTCAAATATTCTCCTATATATTATGTTCTGCGGCATTGACGAAAGTTTTCAAGATGATGCCAATGGTAGGAGGGTAGTTGCAGACGTAGGAAATTTCTTCTGTAAAGTTCCTGACCATCTACGAGGTAAATCAAGCCTCAGAATCTGCCCCTTACATTACGATGCTAAAGATCAGCGATTGCCCACTGTGACCCCTATAGTACATACCAATGAACACTCTTATACAGTAAAGCTTAGTGGCATACACAGCAACAAGTAACAATATTTGCATTATTATTTAACTGCCTAATAAAGTAGGGCAGTGATAACCCTACATCAGAGGGTGAACTGATGTGGGGTCATATCAGTTCACCCACTCATCAGCTGTGTATAGAAATGTGTAGAAAATCTGATGTACAAATATCGTTTCCCAATAAAGTAATTGTATCTATTTTGTGGTAGGCCTCTATGCTTCTCCTTTTTATATAGAAGAACGCACCTTAATTACTTTGGAAAAGGAGGGCAATCCTATCTGGCTAAACAAGGTCACCCTTCCTATTCAATATTACCAAATATTTACCAAGTCAAAAATTAATGCCATAGAGTTTGTGAATGCATGGAAAAGTACATACCAAATGCCTATTGATGCATGCAATCATTTAAGCATTTCCTGCTATAGAAAAGGCACACCATTTACTAGGGACAAAGAGGGGAAACCTCTTTGGTAGAACAAACAACACTTAGAAGAGGGGAAACATCTTTTTACACAAACCACACTCAAAGCACACTCAACAAGGGAGAAGAGAAGCAAATTCTCACCCTAGCACACAACCTTCCTACAATTTATTCATCAGGAGCCATGAAGAACAAAGCACTCAATTGTAAGCTCCATACCTGCAGCCAAACACAAAACTACTAGTAAACCACTTAACAACATATATAGACTAATATATCAACCAACCGAACACCGGCAATCGTCGAGGCAACCTTCCTTCTTTTCCTTATACTGCACTGTCTCATGATCAACAACATTCATGTCTGTTAGAGGTGGCCGTCGCTGATTCTCAGCAGCATACCCATCAAACCGAAAAATGAATCTAGGCAGGTTGTCCTTGTAGTATCCCCACATGCTAATACAAGATGACTCCTTCAAGTTGCAACGCCGAATCATGAGTTTCCAGTTGCCTTTAAGCATACAATTATTGCCTTGTAATCTTAATCTCAGTCTATCTACACCCCCATGTGGATCTCTAAATTTGCACTTAAGCCCCCTTCCATTGCATTTGGACTTGGAATCGTCGTTGAGGAAGGAGATGAGCGATCCGCGCACTGTGTCGGGAAGATTCCATCTTCCACTTGAGATACCCTCTATTAGAGCGGCAACGATGCGCACTTGAAAAATGAAGGTGCAACGTTTTCTCCTGATGGCCCTATCCCTGGACATCCTATACGTCCTATCCATGATCTCCATTGCAGTTGCCATTCCTTTCTTTCTTTTGGTGATTTATCTAATCGAAATAGGAGGTATCAATCAAGAAAAGGAAGGTGCAACTAATACAGAAGGCTAATGATTTATACGTATGTGAATCTAGGACTTTGGAGTCTTACTAGTTACTACTGTAGAGAAGTTGTTAGGGCTACTTTCACACCATTGTTGGAAACAATGTGAAATAGCATGAATTTTTGCTGGCAGGCATAAGTTGTGACACACACACATAGAACATAACAACAGCAACGATGTAAGTGTTAAAAGAGTTAGAGAACCAACCAGAATCGTGTGGACTGGATTGGAGGTCTTATATGCATGATTTCTCACTCATTTTGGGGGCATGCACCTAGCATTCATGTAGTTATGAATGAATTATATTTTCCCATATCATTTACTTAACGTATGTACACCCTCTGTTAAATATTTGTAGTCCTACTTGGTTGTTCAAAATGAAATCAGTAGATTTTGAAAAAATAGGTAGGACTATTAGAATGGGGAGGAGGGAGTACCATTCAATTATGGACAGTCATGGAGCATCTAATGGTTCACATATGTGTAAACCAAGGACTCCGGAGTTTTGAGTATTGATAACCTGTGAAGCCTATATTCACACCATTTCTGCCCTTCTAAGTATTTCTATTTAGTGGGACGAGTAACAAACTATTAAACTCGAAAAAAAAAACAGAGTTAAAAGTACATGAGAGACGAAGCATTAAGCCCTAGAAAGCCATCTTGAGAGAAGAAAAGTAAAAATATTGACACTCCTCAATATGGAGAGTTAGAGACATACGTCATGACATCATGCACAGAAGACCGCAGGACACTGGTTTTATGCATGGAACTGCTCTAAAAATCTCTATGTTAGGTTCTCTCCATGTATGGTAGATTGCAGCATTACAAAAAATCTTGAGAATGCAACCTAGGCAAGGATTCCCCTTGCAAATAATTGCAACATGAGAGGTAAGTTGATCAGCCGTTCACCTAGGAGGATCGCAGCTTAAAATTTTGAAGATGGACAGGAGAATCCATTTTGAGTAGCTACAACCAAAGAAAATATTTTGGGCTGACTCTTGACTGGATTTGCTAAGGATACACCAATTAGCAAGAAGAATGTCCAAAGTGAGAAGCCTGGAGCATAAGGCAGGAGATGAAAGAGTGATGTGGAATGTTATAATTAAACCACACCAGAAAAAAACCATTGGATCATGCCGGCCATCTTGTAGACAGAGCGAGCTAAAAAAATTTAACATGGTATCAGAGCCAAGTTCTGCCTTCAAATCCCGTGAGGCGCGTTGTTTCCGTCATTTGGGTTCCCGGGCACATTTTGTCCTCCCCACAATTAGTTCCACCTAATGGTGCTCTCACTGTGCGGGGGGAAGTGTCAGACCTGCCTATTAAAGCTTCTCTTTCTTACTAGCTCGAGCTTTTGGGAAGCTTTGTTATCTTACAGGTTTTAAGGGCTGAAACCATATTATAATGTGCAGCAAAATTGCAATTATCTCCTCCCATGCAATCAGCAATTATCATGGCATGCCCAGATTGAGTATTTCTACTGTTGATATCTTGTAGGCTCCTGATCGTGTGAGAAGGTCTAATATATGTGAGTTCTTTATTTCGCATTTTGTCCATGCACCGAGCAGTGATACAATTTTCTTTGTTCATTTGCATTGCAGTCATACGAGTTTGTATCTTATGTTGTTTTCTGATATCATCCATTTACGTGTAAATAGACTATCCAAAAAATTGTCAATAAACAGATAGTTCACTAATAGCTTTCTTGTTAACTAATGAACTATAAGGTTGGCGAGCATTACAAAGGGATTTTAACCGATGTTTTGTGCATAGTTAGTAATTTTAGACTCGAGGGATGCATGCCATTATATGCATGAACAAAAGTTCCATATTCCTTCTGTCCCAAGACTCTTAGTTGAAGGGTTTACATATGTTCTAGATTTCTTGTGATGCGATTTGATCTGTTATGTGTGGAGCTAGGAAGCAAGGATATGGCAAAATCGTTGCCATATCCACATCCGATACGGATATGGCAGCGACACGGCTGCATGCATGTGCTGTAGTATCCAAAATAAAATATATTTTTTTCTCACGCATAAATTAGCATGAAAGGTGTTTGCAGTCTAATGGTTAGAGTAATTATTTTTTAAGGCAAACACATCATTGTTTTGATGTGGTATTCTTGCTGGCTAGAAATAATGAACAAAAAATAATTTTAAGTTTGTAGTTGTAATTTTTACAACGTTTAGAAAAAAATATTGTAATATAATACCAAAAATACATTTAAATTTTATATAAATAATTTATTATTAATCATGTCGTATCCTACCTTTTGAGAAAATACCGTGCCCCCGTGTCCATTTTGTGTGGTATCGTATCACCATATTTGTATCCGTACTTCTTAGGTGTGGAGCAATTGGTTCAGGATGGTACTAAGAACAAATTAAAGGAAAATGTTTTCCTCACCTGGCTCCATGGCCATGATCAGAGGGTTCCAGACCACGTATTTTGTAGCTAGCGCTATGGTCGGTGGGTTCCCTATGTACCATGGTCATGGAGCTTGGGGCATGCTAGACGCACCCAAAAAAATGACAAAATTATTTTCTTAACCAAATCAACGTGACCAGATCCGTGACTCTAATTACACACTCTTTTTGGCCCATGTTAGTTGTCTGCATTACAAAGCGGAAATGCAATAAAGTTAGCCAATTTAGGTTTTGTAATGCAGACAAGTACTATAGGATAGAGGAAGTAGTTGTTTCTATGTAATACGATTAGTACATAATGTGAGCATTAAGATTCTCATAATGATGAAATAACAAAAGCATCAACTTACATGATTTATTAACAAACATCCACATGGATACTTCATTAAGTTTAATAAAAGTAATCATAATCAAGGAATGTCGTATCGGATATCGGTAAAATATCGGTAGACCAAAGAGACAAAATATTGGAGATATTGGGTAAAAAAATATCGGTGGTCTAAAACTAATTTTTACCATATATTTTCACAATATAAGTTCTAAAATGAGTGATACTCATTTAGACAAGTATAAATTTTAAAATATGCATTAAAAATATGTATATAATTCAAAATATGTGTTTACTTTTTAAACCCGTATCTTTCCACTTAGCATAGAATGGAAAAGAAACGGGAAAGTTGATTTAAAAAAAATAAATTATTTTTTAAAAAATTAAAAAAATCATTCTTTTTTTTAAAATGCCGATATATATATCGGCGATATTTTAAAAAAAAAAGTCAAAATCGATATTACAATGTATTGTTTTACCGGTTGAAGGCCGATACAACATTCCATGATCATAATACATAAATCTCATGCAACAATATCAATTATTATTAGATATCCTACATTCATGGAGTCTAGAATACATACCTCTTTCCATAATTTTGCACAATGAACTTGAAAGCTCTTCCTGATTAATGACGTGATAAGACTTAGAAACTCTGTTTCTCTCCCTTAACTTTTGACTTAATCTTGCTTGAAAGAGATGAAAAAATAAGTATGAGAGAGAGTGGTAGGAGAGAGGAGGGTTCTTCTTGGTTTTAAGAGTGATAACTACTCCCCCATCAAGGTGGTTATTACTTTCATTCATTAGCTAATGAGAGGTTAGATAAATAATTCATATTTTGTAACCCACTAATTATCATGTAGGCCATACTTAGGGGCCGTTTGGTTCGTGATTAAAAGCAAACATCCAGCTGAAAAAAATTCAGCTGGATGTTTTTTGGGGATTTTTTCAACTTTCTAAGGTGTTTCAGCTTGAAAGTTGAAAACATCCCAACAAAACATCAATAGAGGATTATCCATTGTAGATGTTTTGCTTCTTTCATGCCCCAAATGGCCCCTTAATTGCACCTCACTTAGGGGCCGTTTGGGGCATGAAAAAGTCAAAATATCCAGAGTGGATTTTGGATGTCCACTGTAACATTCATGTTTTTTTTCATATCCAGCGTGAAACATGACCTGAGATGTTTCAGTTGGATATGGAAAAAACATGAATGCTACAGTGTAGCAAAACATCCACTGTTGATGTTTTGCTTTTAATCACGCCCTAAAAGGCCCCTTGATTTGCATGTGAGAACTAACACATAAGCTATAACGAAGTACATAGACAACTTTTGTATTTTGGTCAGGGCCCCGGTCAGGCTAAACACGCCCAAAGAATAATGGGCGCAGTTCCACATTTGGAATGACACTGTGGGTCAATCATTCCATCCGGAATACCCAATTGGGGTGTTGATGGGATAGTCGTGACCAAGGTTTTCAAAACCGGACCGGCCATCAAACCGGATTGATGGCAGGTCCGGTAAAAAAACCGTAGTCCAACCGTGGTCATACCGGATTGACCCGGTATAAGTGAGAGGAGTGATAAATATATAATAAATATATATTTTGTATAACATTAACATTAAAATAAGTGTAGTTCAAGTGATTAAATCACATATAAATACTTTTTCAGGGTGAGGGGGGTCTAAGGTTCGAATCCCCCTCATGCAAAAAAAATTTAAAAAAAATAATAATAATATAATCCAGTCCGGTTCACTGGTTCAAAAAAACCGCCTGGTTAAATAAACCGGACGAACCGAACAGTTTTTTCGGCCGGTTCCGGTTCTCCGTGGTCGGACCGGCCGGTCCAGTCCGGTTTTGAAAACACTGGTCGTGACACACTTCCTGAACGGAAGCTGGTGAGTTGGAACCCTCACTCCTTTGGCCACCCTCACTCCAAATTAGTATACCTGGTTCTATTGTGGATGGTCTTGTACATGCCCAAGGAAACTGGCTGGGGGGTGGGGAAGGTCTTTAATTACCAACTCAGAATCAAGGTATTTCAAGATGATCTCTAGAGAGAAATTGGTACAAGTCAAACTCTTCTTTCATCCACTTGTTTTATAATTTTGCCAAAAAACCGTGGGATGAAAAAAATACTCCCTCTATCCCACATTAATACTCCCATCTGATTTTTAAAATGAATTTAGAATAGGGTGCGCAAAATGTGACTTGTACAACAGATCATCCTGATTTTAGACAGTATACAATCGTTAATCAATGTACGTGATCATAGTATCTAAATAATCTGACATTTCCATTGACTTTTTCTGTTCTTTTCATAAGCAAACTTTGGATTGGCTTCCCTCTTCCTTATTTTAGCAATTCTTGGCTTTCAATTGCAGTATACAGCTTGAGCCTTGACAGTTTCTATATGATTCTCATTCATTTGTTTTCAGTGTCTTTCCAAATAAGATCATAGAAAGATTCAGACTTCATATTATATTGTCAGAAAACAACCTCCCCTAGGCAGGTTCTTACTCCCTCCGGTCACTTTATTAGATACAGTTGATTTTCAAATGAACTAAGTTTTAGTTGAGTTGAAAATCAATGGTAACTATTAAAAGTGAGCGGAGGTAATATGGAATTCCGGCCTCGTTGGCCAGGTAATATGGAAAAAAACTCCCAAAATAGCTCAGTTGATATTTCATCCTTTAAACATGTATGTTTCCAGGAAATACCTATGAGGATTCTAATCAGGTACAGCTCGAAACTTTGAAACTAGATTTTATACCTTGTAGCAGCTGCTTTAAGGGAAATACTTACAATCTTTCCAGTGTTTTTCATTGTCAGCGTCTTCAGAAATTTGAAGCGCATCTGTTCACAAACATCATGAAAGATCATTGCATTTGTCTGCCTATCGTATTGCTCCAAGAATTCAAACCATTATCCATAACACACAAAGAACAACCCCCCCCCCCCCCCCTCTCTCCCCCCGCCCGGTGCTCTTTGCATCTTCTAATTAAACACAACAACCAACTCACGTAGTTCTAATCAATGTTAATGCTGGGGCTGAGTCTCACCATCAGGCATTGCAGCATGTTGATCTGATTCCCCCTTCTCATCTGTTGGACAAGACCAAACCTTTCGAAAGGCATGCAGCTTTCTTATAAATGACAACATTGGAAATATTGCAATATATGGCATGGGTGGAGTTGGGAAAACCACCTTAATAGAAAGGGTTTACCATGAATTCTTGGCATTAGGCAATTTTAATGCTGTTGTTTTGAAACAAAAGTTGAACGAGCTATTATGTTCTATAATAAACTTTGCACGATGAAATTCTTGCTATTAGTTTGTCATATTTGGGAATACTTGGACATGAAGAGGCTTGGAAATTCTATTAATATCGGTCATGTGAAAAAGATAAAGATACTCTTCACGAATCAATCAGAAGAGGTTTTGATCAAATGCACTCTCATCAACAAGTGAGAGTGAATTGCTTTGGGTGGGATGATGCATGGATTTCCTTTAAGGAAAATGTTGGTGAAAAGGCCCTTGATTCTTATCCTAGAATACCAGGACTTGTTGAACAAGTAGCTTGAGAATGTGGAGTATTACTCAAACGCCCCAAATTTCATAAAATTATATATATGAAAAATATCGGAGATGCAGCGGATCCTTACTTAATTTCCACATGGGGAAAACAATGCATCTGGAACATTACTTTGGTTTTTCCAAACCATAAAAAATAAATAATAGTAGATAGTTATGTCAAACAAAATATGAAATCTCATATCCGTCCAATATGTGCAACAATACAATCCATTCTCAAGCATAAAATAAATTCAACAACATAGGTTCACTCACAAGCTTACATTAAAAGAATAAAAGCTTCACAACTTGCTAATGCCATTCCTTTCTTCACATTCTCCCATGCTCCTACAAAACTGGAGGAACATTGTAGCTGAGTATTTCTACATACCTAGTAGGACAACAACATAATATACTAGTTGATTGTTGTGATATTGCCATAATATCATACATTAATAATTCAATACACACATACATTCATTAGAACAACCAAGCGTCCTACGCCTATCACTATTCTTTGATTCTCTCTAGGTAATCTACAGTTGTTCTGTTCTTCTTAGTGGTTACTGAGATTTGTTCTCTACCTCAATATTCTACTTCTACTTTCTTCTTCTTTCTTTTAACTTTAGTTCACCACACAACTAAAAGTCTCGAAGAGAATTTATGGTTCCCTCTGTGTTGAGTTATGGGAAACATAAACCTCACCATAACTCATTGAATGCATACTGGATCTCTTGTGGATCTGAGCCCCTGAGACAATAATCTCAGTACCGGATTTGTGACTTCCAACTGACACAATTGATCTTATGGCATGTTGTATTCTTTTTTCTTTATTGGTTCCTTAGGAGGATCTTCTTCGCTTCTTCTTCTTATGGCTCATGTGTTGAACCTAATTGGTTGACGCTACTGGTCATTCTCACATGTTACCACATGCATTTTCATTCTTCCACTATGACCTATTTATTACTAAGTTACTTAATCATTGAGATGTGTATTTTCTTACAAGTCATCTCTTACATCTGAACCTCCTGAGGTCCTTTAACCTGTAATGTATTTAATGAACAATATACTTTTTTCTTTTATATGAGATTACTACTTAACAATCAATCAAAAATTGGCTTATGCATAATTATTTCCTTCAGATCAGATCTCGGCACTAATGTGCTCAAGGATATTGCTCTTTCATTCTACTTACTACGCTCAGGGCCTAGTATGCAAGCCCAAAGGTTATTTCTATAGAGACTGACATAAGGAAAAGCAAGTCCAATGGATGAACCATATGATAACTACTATTCCTATCCGTCATGCTTCTTATTAATTTGGGGAACAAAGAGGATTGATTACCAATTAGAAAGCATACGAACATCCATTAATTTATTCCTTCTATATTAGATCATTGACAATTCTCAAATGACAATTCCATTGTCATTGGTGAGTTGTCATTGAGTCTACCACATTCTTGTTGCTTTCATCTTGCTGCCAATGTGCTTCCATAGTTTAGATTTCATTAGATTAGGTTCATTACAAAGGCATATCATGCAATCATATATGTCACAAACCAAGATATCCAATTCATACAACAAGAAATTCATTCAATTCATACAAATCATAAATCTTCATATTAAGGATAACAATACATGCATCTTCCTTCATGCTACTACCAGATGATCTTACTCTCATCTCATGCTAATTATTCATAAACTAGCTAAGGTTAGTGATCCTACCTTCGATTAAGGCGTCAATTCCTCTTCTTCTCCTTCTTGAGCTCTCCTAGCTGTCCCTTGAACCCTCTTAGGGTGTCTCTGTGTCTAGGGATTCCCAAGGAGTCCAATACCATGTATTTATATTGAGAATAGATCATACTTCCAATACCATTACGAATAGAATTTAGTTTTCTAATTTAAGTTGTCTCTGCGTATCATGTTGCTTTTTCAGAATTTATTCCTTCTTTCAATTCATACCAAATCATCTAATTTCCATTTTTTGGGCTATTACAATTACCACTTGCTCTCATAATCATAGGTCGGGCTACGGCAAGTATACGTACTCCACAAAAATAAGAGCATGAACTGACTACTCTTCATAAAAACCATATGAGATTTCAAGTACAGATAAAAACTTGTTTTCCCATCTAAAACTTAGCTATGATGATTTACCAAATGCAACAACAAAATATTGTTTTTTGTATTGTTGCTTGTTTCCTGAGGACTGGTCCATCAATGAAGAGTCGCTTATTGAATATTGGATTAGTGAAGGGTTAATGAGAACCTAATGGAAACACGGACGAGAGGGCATGATCATATTGCCACACCTAAAGTTGAATATCTCTTAGAAAATAGCACGAATGGAGAGAGAGGTAAAATTGCATGATGTTGCTCGTGACATGGCCCTATGGATTGCATCACAACATGGAAAGCAGAAGTCCAAGATCATTGTGCATCCCGTAAGATAACCAAGTTTTCCAAAAGCTTGAGCTATTAAGAAACGGAAAATTTTATTCATTTATTACATATTCTAATATCCCCTCTCACGTGCAAGTGTCCGCCAAGCACATAGAACATAATTGAGGTATAAATGCCTCGATCAAGACTAGAACCTAGGACCTTCCACGACCTAGAGCTCCGATACCATCTAAGATAACCAGGTTTCCCAAAAGCTCGAGTTGTTAGGAAATGGAAATTTTTATTCATTTATTACATATTCTAACACATTCTAGTTTTAGATTGCCAAAGACACAAACTGTTGATAGATGGAGGGAGGCCCATTGGATCTTTGTAAACTACCTAGAAGAATTGCCTAAAAGTCCTATTTGTCCAATGCTCTTAACTTTGATTTTACATCCGCATAGACTTTATATGCTCAAGTTCTTAGATGATCTGTTGTTTTTCATGCCCTTTCTAAGAGTCCTAGACCTATCATATATCAACTATATGGATGGGATTCCATCAAGAATTCAAAGATTGATTAAATGGAGATATCTTATCCTACCTCACCTCAGAACATTACCGTCATGGTTGGGATAACTGGCCAAAGTTAGGGATTTTGGATCTGTCAAAAGTTCGTATTGAAGAGCTTCCAAGCACAATTAGGCAAATTGTTGAGTTTACGTATTTCAATCTACACTTCACAAGAATGAAAACATTGCCATCAGAAAAGTAAAACTTGACAAGTTAGAGATGCTAATTCTACGGCACACCTCTCTTAAGAAGCTCCTGAACCCTCTAGAGAAACTGGCTGAGTTCAGGTTCCTAGATCCAATTTAAACCAGAATAAAGATGTTGCCAGAGGAGTTTTGGGAATTGAAGAACCAGGAACATTTGTGTTTTGTTGGCACTCATATTATGAAATGCACTGAGGTTGGCTAACTTTCAATGTTTGGGTCATCTTAAAATTTTTGTCACCGAGTTATCAAGTATTAGAAGATTATCCAACTGCCTAACAATTCTTTGAACTGAGAATTGCTTTAATATTGGCTCAATGAAATTGATATGGATAGACTGCGAGCTGTGGATTGCAAAATCTCCAGTGGAAGAAATTAAAGGTGGTGCAATGTCCAACATAAACATTCAAAGCTCTAGCTTTTCTAGCCTTGTTATGGTCAAGGTTTCGGCATGTGGTAACCTGAGTGCAATTGAGTTAGGTGAGTTGCCCTTTCTGGACCTCTGGATTTTTAAAATTAATGAATGCCGCAAGCTGAAAGTTATAACCGGGTTTCAGCATCTTCAACGGCTCAAAGAGCTTGCTATTCCCTCTGGTGACGCGAAAGAATTAATCAGGATAAATGAAGAATGGAGAGGAGAATATATCTAATTCCCTATCTGAAAGTTTTGACTATCACTTGTCTTTTTAGGCTTAAGTTCATTTGTGGTGACACTGTCTCATTTCCCACCCTGGAGAAATTGTTTTTGCATGTTTGTTCCAGGCTAGAGAAGTTGCCACTAGGTAAACACGCACTATATCCTGATCCAACTAATAATTAGTTCATTTTGTAAAGCCTTATGGTAATAATATTTCCAGACGGAGGGAGTACTAAAATTGTATGAGACATGTATAACATGTTCTCTCCCCGGATATGTCACCACTTTGATTACTTACCTATGAGAATTATTTCAGTTTCTAACTGAAATTACAATGTGTGATAATGAAGACATGCTTTTTAATATGTAAAATTAATGGCAAAAATCACATTTCAATTGCATTTTGTCAAGTCTTTCACAATCTTCCAAAGTGAAACCACTAAATCTTTTCTCTACGAATATTCATCATACACTACTTTATTAAATAACCAAGTTTCCCAAAAGCTCAAGCTTATCAAGAATTGGTCATTTTTAATATTTAACTCAACCCAACAATTATAGTTTATTTAAGTTGTATGGAGGGGTATGTTTGGAAAGTAGAAAGCGGATGCTACTAGTTTGGCCATCTACGATGATACAGAAATCTAAAATTAGAACTTGACGAGATCCAATCAAACGCTATTATTGCATTATGTGCACCAGCTTCTATGGGCAAATTGTCCCCATGATACAACGGACCGTCAGTCAGATTCGTGGTGCACTGCAACGAATGTGACCCCGAACTCAAGGAGGAAGTATACTATCACCAAAGAAAGAATGAGGGAGATGAAGTCAGAATTTTGACAGTTCTTCATAACTATGTTTTGTGTGTGGCTTCTGGTTCTAGACAAGGCTTATTTGTCTTTGTGTGGCTAGTAATTCCAGATAGGCTTATATGGTTCTCTAAAGCCGAACGGGCCTCCACAAGTAGTAGGACCACAACCTTTCAGAGGGAAGACTGCATAGTGATACCTGTTTGGACAAGGTGCAACCCATACCTGGTAGACCTGACCCAACCCGGCTCACTCTAGCAACAAAGCCCACAATTTGCCCATTTGCTCACGCCACGTGTGCGTGTCTGTGCACCTCCAATGAATCTACAAATGAGCTAACTTAGTTTAGAGAGTGTCCACCAACTAAAAGACAAATGGTAAGTGAGAAACTTTCCTTATATATCATCTGTTATATAGTTGCTGTGTTATGTCGGACCAATGAAGTCTCTCATCTAGAAATTCCCAAATTTAGTGTTTTCTCTAAACATGAAAATAAACTACATGAAAAAAATTTCTCTAATCTTCAAATTAAATCTTTCATAAAAAATTTAATTTTTTTTAAATTAAATCACCTAATTGGGTTTATCTCATACAAGTTGTAGACTTGTATCAAAGGACTAACATAGTGGGCTTAAAACACTTTCTCACTTAGAGCCCACTCCACGTTACCATAGCTCAAAACCCAACAGGTACACGTTTGCCACCCCCATCCCCTATTTTTAGTACGGGCGTAAATATGTACATTGAGTCAGATATTGCAGGATTTTTTAGGTGGACCCGACACTACCAAATATCTAGTATAACATTAATTAGGGATAATTAATGGCATTATTTCCCACTATTCTCCATAATAAAAAACTTTTAAGATTCATGTACTCCACTACCTCCATGTTCAAATTCCATGTATCACATATCTATTGTTTCATAATGAACTAGCCCGTGATTTTTGCACCGGCAAAACACCTAGCTATACTAAAAAGATACTAGGAAGTCGGAAGTGAGCAGACCCGTGATACAACCGAGATTTTAGCTCGGTTATTGAATCTTAATTAAACTGCATCACATTGGGTGAGTTGCTCTCAAATTACAATAGCCTTAAAGTTCTTAGATATATTTTATAGCGAGAGCCAATATAACCCAAGATTCTCCCCGGATTTTTATTTTCTCCACATAACCGACCAGAGACAGACCTGACCCATCCTGCATTGAGTTTTATCTTTTTAATGAGTCACTTTTAAAAAAAAAAAATTGGTGTCCGAGTCCCTTGAACCCAGCTGTGAAAATAAAGGCGCGATCTTTGGTCTGCTGCCGGAGAAGATGAAAAGGTGGTTTCGCGGTCGGTCTCTGGAATAGTCGATACTGTTTGGACTTGGTTTTTCTAGTTCAAATTCAAAAAATATGGGGATCGTACAGGAGCGTAGATTTCCATGAAGATATACAATCACTTGCCATTATTTTCAGCTTTCTTGTTTATGTCTAGTATGTGTAGTATGAACTTGAATTGTTTCTATAGTAGGTCCATTCGTGACATAGAGCGATTCAGAAACAGCATTATTTTCAGCTTTCTTGTTTATTGTTGCTATAGGATGCGATTGGGATGTAAAGCGCTTTGTTTGAAGCCACATTCCTGGAAAATCTTCCCTTGAAGAGGGTTAGAAAAAGCGCTTCTCTTGTAGCCTAATGGGATGTTTAAATAAAGGGAAAGTGGCTTTAGAAGAAGCTGCTTCTTTGAGAAATTATTAGGCAGGATGTAGCCCATCGAAATATATAGTATAGAACATGAATGGCTGAATAACACGTGAACTTGAGTGCTAATTGGCAGCCATGTTTTTGAGGTGTGTGATTCAGCCATTGCCCATTGGTGTTCTGCACTATATTTCCGTTGACTGTATCCCAGCTACTAATCTCTCTGCTTCTTCAGCCAAACGAGTGCCCTTAGTCTATGAGAATAATTTTACTATGTAACTGAAATCAAAACGTATTCATTTTGTTTCATGTGGAGGCAACAATAGCTGTAAGTCAAATTTTAAGTGCATTTTGTAAATGACTAGTTGCTTCTAGTATCCTGGAACTCAAATGATTATGTAGAATCTAAATAATTGTAGTCAATAGTTGTAAGTAAGCTTCTGAGGAGACTAATGGTGTTAGCGTTTCCTTTCGCTGAAAAGAAAACATCTGAACTCAACTACAGGATAACTGTTCGTTTCTTTTGGGATGCGCCAGAAAATAGTAGACCACTGTTCATTTCTTTGGGGAAGCTTAGCTAGTTCCACTTGATCTGACAGAAGTTTTTTTTTCCTCGATCAGCCCGTTCGTTTTTTCTTGCTTTTTATTTCTGAGTTTTGGGATTGATTTGTAAAGATTATTCTCTTTGTTTTCCCTTCCTTTTGGTTAATAGAAGTTTTCAATTACCAAAAAAACTATAGGACTACAACCAAACTGCCTCTGTCCTGTATTATGTGTCTTATCTAGTCTTCAAAATGAACTAAAGTGAGTCTCCTATAAAACATCCCATTTGGTTTTCCGAAAACAATTAGTTAATTTCGTAAACAAATAGGACACTTAATATGGGGTGGAGGGAGTACATGAAAATATGACGTCAATCCTCTGTTCAACAAAAACAATATTGTACTTGAAGTTCAAAGAAATTTGGATCCTATACCTTAGCTGCTTTCTAGTATGGTGGTGGTGCCTGACGATTAGATTGAAAGCAATATTGCAAAATGGAAAACAAAGACTGGACCACTGCGAGCCCCAGCAGAAAAAGAGCTGCGAACAAAGAGAGGATTGCCCAAGGATTGCCGAAGTAGTCACGCATTAGCTTTGCCCTCCAAACATGCAGCCTCCTCTGGCAATACACATTCACCTGCTCACATACGTTTGAGAGGTAGTTGTCACAGCTCCTGATGCTTGTGCCATTGCTTGCCCAATTGAAGAGCTCAGCAACTTTCTCATCACTTCCTAAAGTGTGCTCTATGATACCATGGCGGCGGAGAATCTCCACATCCTCTGCTGTGTCAATGACAAAGGACAAGAAGATTGTGTAGAGAATGAAGTGATTCCCAAACTCTGGGTACAATTGTTCCAGGACGCATAGGTTTCGGATGAATGCGTTGACGGAGTCTTCAATATAGAAGTGGGGAATTTCCAGTACCCCATCTCTGAAGCTAATGTCCAATATGCCAATCCCCCTTCCACTTTTGAATTTGATTCCAGCCTCTATTAGCCTTTTCACACAAGGGACCGGTCTGAGGTATTGACAGGTTGAAGGCTTCTGGGTGGTGGGCAAATTGGCCTCAGTACCCTTGGTTTGTGAAAAAGAGTCAATGATTTTGGTGAGGAGGCTGGGTTTGGGAGGCAATGTGGTGATGTTGCGCACGTTTAGATAGAATAGATGAAGTAGATGGTGAACCTCACCAATTGAAGTTGAAGCCAAATTGTCTTCGAGAATTTCTCTATTCATTCTCACGTTACGTCTAAAGAAGCTCATGGCCAGCATTTGAAGAGACGAAGACTTGACATTGTCGGCGCACAGATTGAAAAGGCATTGGGTGATGAAGAATGGGAGCTGGTTTTCAAAAAGCAATATGTCATAAGCTATCCGGACCACAAGCCAGCTGATTGTATATACTGGATCATCTTTTCTGAATGCTCCAAAGTATTGCTTAAGGAAGAGCTCAATCAAGAAGCAGCCATCGAGAACCATTATTTCGACGAATTGATCAGGCTGCATATCGATTTTCTCCGAGTAGCAATCTCTCGCTTTTCCTTCCAGTCCTCTGATGGCATGGATGCAGTCTTGCAGGCTGCAGTTTGAGTTCCGTCGTAAGAAGTCATCGAGGTAGAGCCATTTGTGCTCCTCCATGTCCTCTAACTTGTCGTCTGAGAGATGGTGTTGCTGGTAATGATGGTGATAGGGTCCAATGGATACCACCCGAGGCTTGTAGGCATCCGGACCGGTGTTTAGAACAACCTGTGGGACGCGGTAGATGGTGCCTCGCTGCTTTGGGTGGACATTTTGGAGCTTACTCTCCATGTGTTTCACCAGTTCAATGTTGGGAGCTTCAACTTTAGCCAAGGGAAGAGAAAGGAATCAGATTCTTGAAATATCACAGTGTTTCGTTATGAAATAGTAAAATTATTGTAGTACTTTTGGCTAACAATAACTATTGTAGTTTTATGTGCAAAGGTCACCATATGAAATAGTAAAATTATTGTAGTTTTGGCTAACAAGACACGGTTTTCTGTTCTATAACCTGTTTTGCTTGCGAGCATTATTAGTTTAGCACACTATCTTCATTCATGTTGCCAAATCAGTAGAACTTCTTTCTCTGTTCCTAAAAGCTTGTTTTGCTTGCGAGCATTGAAGCTGTTTTTTCTTTTTTAAACAGATGTTTGCCACGCCAACTTTACAAGCTAAACTCCACTATCCAAAATGCAATTTTTTTTTAGCATGCGCTTACTTTTTCTTACAGGAAATAACATGAATTCATTTCAAATTTCTGTAAAATTTCTACTTTCCAAGAACAAGTTAGGAACTACATAATAGTCCATACATGAAACCTTTTTTTACAAAGCATTCATATGAAACAAAGAAAAGGCAAGTTGGTCTGATCTACATACGGTATTTCTAGGGAAACACTAAGTAGAACATATTGACTGTCTATGAATATGGTGAAGAGTGGGCCTTGTATATACCCGAAGGGATTGGCGGGGTATGGTGCTCTAAGAGTTCGGTTTTCCTGCCCATTCTAGTTGGGTCCTAAGGACTTGGGCACCCTCGCTATAAAATAAAAATAAAAATGTAGGCCACTAAAACAACTAAACTAGGTAAATACTCCCCACCTGACTCCGTCATTCTCTCCACATTTGCTCGAGGTAGCCCTCCTGTTTCCATTTGATCCGCCATCCACAAATGGCTAATCTCTGGATATAAAGACTTAAGAAGCTTACAGCGCTAGGCTCTCCCACTCTCGAACACATTCAATATAATTTAATGAGTACACACGGAGACAGGAGGATCATGTAAAAGCTAGGCTTCAAAAAGATACGTGCGATCATCTAGTGTCACATGGTTTTAATCTAGGAAGCACCGATACGGATACGGCGATACGATACGATACGATACGGGTACGGCGATACGGCAATTTTCAAAAAGTCCCGATACGATACGTCGGGGATACGTTTTTGAAAAAATATTTTATATATTTTTAAAACACATTTTAGATTGGTCCTAGTGTCAAAACAAACAATAAGCATAATAAAGAAGAAAAATTTAAACCTAGCACCCTAATAGCCACCTATAGTAACTTCCATAATTTTGATAGAATTACACTATAATGACAACACAAACAATAATAATTGTAAGTTATGAAATTAAACATTATAACTTATAATAGTTCCCCCTTTATGTATAGGAAACTGTTTTTTTTTTTTTTTTTTTTTTTTTTTTTTTTTTTTTTTTTTTTTAAGACAATACGCCACCGATACGCATGCAGCCGTATCGGTGGCGTATCCGTATCCGATACGTATCGGATACGGGTACGGGGGCAAATTCGGCGTATCGGTGCTTCCTAGGTTTTAATTGCCCAGATCATAGAATTCCTTACTTGGGAGAGCTGATTGCTTTTTCATTATTCCATGGAGTAAAAATTCCTAAAGTGCAAAACTCATAATCTTTCCAGCTAGGCTAACGCCTCATTGACAATTCTTTGCTTAAGCTAGAGGATTGCTTCTTTTTGCATGAGTAAAGCTAAACACACTGCACTGTCTTACTCACTCATCCAGCTCATATACTTCTAACCATCAGATTAGATTTCTTTTTCATTGATCTTGAGACAGGCAGGCATCTCATTCAATGATGGGGATTGTTCAGGACAAGAAGTACAATGTTGGATCATCGAAAGCATTTCTCTTTTTCATCATGGTGCTTCTCATCCGTCCTCTTGCAAGGGAAGGATATCCTTCGTTAATAGGAGACATAGATCATCAAAAGCGGTGGCAAACATGCTTCAGCTATGCGCTTAAGCAAACAGGGCCCCTGCTTGCCTGGAGCACACAGCTGAAGCATGTGTGTCGCCGATTTTGATGATTGACGGCTTCTCTAATAGAAGATGGAAAATTCTTCTTCTCGAGCTTTTTTCTCACGGTCACCTCACATGCCCCTTATGGCAATGTTCTGGTCCCCATGTTCATTTCCTTTTCACCACATATAGCGTTACTCATCGAAGATCCTCTGGATAACTTCAAGGCGGACCAAAAATGCTTCCTTTAAATACATGCCAAGGATCTGTACCTGCTTTCCGAGTAGCATGTGCTCCTTAACTTTGGACCAAAGGCACTAACCTCCGGTACTTGGCCCATCAAGGAACATTAGGCTCAACTCTCAAGCTTCCCAAGACGATAAGGTTCTAATGCTCATTCAAGGATTTCAATGATGTCAGAGAGGGATTTAAGTCGTACTCCGATGCTTTAAACTGAATCCTTTCATATAAGAAGCATTAGAGAGACATTGGACTGAATTGTGGGTCAATTGGTCATTGTCCTTATTGGTTGAAAGGTTGTTTTGGTCATAAAATTCTTGCGAATAAAATCCCAACTGCCTATTAGTGAATTGTATGAAAAAGAATTGCATAGAACAATGGAACATGAATCTTTTTTTTGGGTACAAATGTCATAAATGTCCCGTGTATATAAAACTTGCAATAATTTTGACCACAAAAATTCCAAACTTTTCCACCAAATGGTAGGGCTGCCAATGGTCATGTTATATGTTAAGATTTCTTCTATCACCATAACCCTTTGTTGACCCAATCTTTAACCATAGCCTTTACATTAACAAACGGAATAACCTCTTCCATAACCATCACATATTAACCATCTGGTTAAATGGGTAACCATTATCCATTTTATCTAGTATATCTAGCTTTTTTTTACTTAATGCTATCCATCATTTTTAATTTATTTAACATAATCATTATCCATTTCATTTTTGATGTGCGTGTTAACTAGTTGTAGCAAAGGCAACACCATTTTTATTTTTGCCCTGGCAGAAGAAGAATTCGCCACCCCCACTATAAATAGACGATCGACATTCATGGGGTGGTAGGATAAACCATGGGGTGGCAAACTACTCATCCCTTTTTTTGACAATTTTTTTGTTTGAAATATATGCGTACTCCCCTCGGTCCAATGAAGCCTATCTGCATTAGAAAAAAGATGGTTATATCATTAGGAGGCTGGATTTGCTCTCTCAAAACCAAAAACACAAGAAGAGGGAACAAAACTCTATTTTTTTCATAGGGGCCTTAAGAGTCCAAAATTTAACTCAGTGTCTCAAGATCCTTATTCCATTAGATATTGTCTTAATCCTTAGGTTATCATCATTAGAAGAAAGAGGAGAAAAAATAAAGAAGAACATAAAAAAATGAGTGAAAATGGATCAAAAATAAGGGAGATGTGACTCGTTGAAGTTTGTCATACTATCATGTATACGATAGCTCTGCCCAAAGACACAATAGTATGACGTACTTCAACAAGTCATATCTCTCTCATTTCTAATTTATTTTTGCTCATTTCTTTTAATTATTCTTTATTTTTCATCATCTTTCTTCTAATGGTGATAACCGAAGGATCTTGAAACACTATCTAGTGGGGATGAAAAATTTATCGTGTATTTTTCCAATGAGTCGTGTCTTCGAATATAACTTGTTGTGTTGGCCATCCAAATGTATATTGTCTCCTGACTTATCTGGTCCATCTAGTTGGGTCCTAAAAAAAGGATAATGATATTCCTACATCATTATGAAATTGCCAATAAAGACAATTAATATACTTTCTAATATTAATTATGAAACATATCGATCACATTATTAGTTAATTGGATCTGCCTCCCCCACTGTGTAATTGCCTAGGAGCCTGACTGGCTCTGTTAAGTTTGGGCACAATGACAACATGGCTTACCTTTTTGGTCTAGACATTTAAACTGACGATCAGATCTCCGTCCAAGGCATCGACTTTGTCCTATTCCGGGCTGAGGAGGAGGTAGTCTAAGCGACCAAGCTCAAGAAGAAGCACATCGTGAGTAAAACATGAAGGATTGGATGGGGAGGCAAAATGGGAAGACTAAGTCTCGAAACTAGGTAATATGGCATTCTGGGCTCATTGGCCATGTAATATGGCAAAATCTGATCCCTAGCTCTTGGGTCTCACTCCATTCAATGAAGCGTGTCTCCAGTGGAGATGTTGAATTTACAAAGAGGAAGCATGTAGTTTGTTAACATACTTAGGCTATCATAATGAGAAAAAAGAGAGGCAAAATAAAGAAGGATGCATCCTTGATCTAGGACATCTTCCATTGCTTAGCTCCCTTGATTTTGAAATGTCTTCGGAGCAGGTCATTACTCATTGAATTTTACCCTCAAATCGTGTCATCTACAAATTGTGTCACAGAAGACACGATAGTAGTGGTATTGTGTCATCGAGGACACGATAGCAGTAGTATCATATCATCGAGGACACGATAACAGTGTCAACGTGTATTTAAATACACGATTTGAGGGCAACATTCAATCTCGTCATATTTCCCTTATTTCTGATCCGTGTATTTAGCAGTGACCATTATTTTTGCATTCTTCTATATTTTTTCTCATTTTTATCCTTATAAGGATATCCCAAAATATTTTTTCACAACTTCTAGTTGGAATGATAAATTTGCCAAGAGAGAGCATGTAGTGAAGCTGCTACTTTTACGCTTCATTTCTTCTTCTTTTTTTCTTTTGAAATTGTTTATCCCCATTAGGCGGTGTTTCAAGATTATTAAGCTGTCATTATGAGAAGAAAAATGAGGCACAATAAAGAAGAATGCAAAAAGAATGGGCAAAAATAGATAAGAATGAAGGAGATATGACTCATTAAATTTTGTTCTCAAATTGTGTCGTCAATGACATGATAGCAGTGGTATCGTGTCATCAAATGCTCGATGCCACTGCTATCGTGTCCTCGGTGTCACAATTTGAGGGCAAAATTCAATTAGTCATATCTCAATAATTTCTTATCCATTTTCACTCATTCTTTTTACGTGCTTCTTTTTTTCTCTCCTCTTTCATCCTATGAGGATATCCCAAAATATTTTTATACAACTACTTAGTGGAGATGATGAGTTTGCAAAGAGGGAACATGTGGTGAAGCCACTATTATTCCGCCTCATTTCTTCTTATTTCTTCTTTTAAAATTGTTCATCCCCACTAGGTGGTGTCTCACCAAGGACAAGATAGCAGTGGTATCATGTCATCGAGGACATGATAATAATGACATTGTGTATTTATATATGCGATTTGAGGGCAACATTCAATCTTGTCACATCTCCTCCATTTTTGATCTGTTGTGCCCATTCTTTTTTAGTTTTTTTTATATTTTTTCAATTAGTAATATCTCCCTCATTTCAACGAATTTAGATGTCATGTCTATCGTGTCATCAATGATACGATTTGTGGCAAATGCGGGCAAAATTCAACGAGTAATATCTCTGTCAGTTCTTATCCATTTTTGCCATTTTTTGCGTTCTTCTTTATTTTTTCTCATATTTCTCTCTATGAGGACATCCCAGAATGGTTTTACACAACTTCTAATGGGGATGATAAATTTGCAAAGAGGGAACATGTGGTGAAGGCGCTATTATTCTGCTTCATTTCTTCTTCTTTTTCTTTTAAAATTGTTCATCCCCACTAGGTGGTGTCTCAAGATCCTTAAGTTATCATCATGAGAAGATAGCAGTGGTATCGTGTACTTGAGGTCATGATAGCAATTGTATCATGTACTCTATTATATGAGAGCAATGGTAATGTATACTTGATTATACGATAGCAGTGGTATCGTGTACTCGATTACACGATTACAATGGTATCGTGTCACTGAGGACATGATAGCTATGGTATCATGTCATCAAGGGCTGTGTATACCGATGACACAATAGCAGTGGTATCATGTTATCAAGTACATGATAACAATGCTATCATGTATCTAAATACACGATTTGAGTGCAACATTCAATCTCGTCATATCTCCCTTATTTTTTATCCATATTCGCCCATCCTTTTGTGTTATTTATATTTTTTCTCCTCTTTCTCCCTATGAGGATATCTCAAATTCCTTGAGACACCTTATTATGAGGATGATGAATTTGCAAATAGTAGTTTGCCAGAAGTACTTCTCGGTGCAAAAATTCAATTTTCTTCGTTCCGAGAATGTGTGAATATATAAAACAAAAGTAATGATTATGAGCTGTCAAACCACTTCCACGAATAGAATAGGGAGGTTGTAAAAGTGTTTCTTCGGGCCGCGTTGGTGACCTTCTTCTACATGCTTATAGGTAAAAGAGGTCGTCAGACCCGAGAAAACTGTCAAAAATATTTGTGTCGGCCACACAGCACCGTCTCTTCACCAGCAAGGCCTCTGCCTTCAACAGGGAATTTCTTTGCCGTATGATCATTACGGAGAAAGCTTATGTAAAATTGGGCGCGGCTCAGAGCGGGTAAAATATGAAGAATTGGGGTTTAGGGTTTTAGGAGGGTAAAATGGAAAGATCATGTCTCAAAAGAATCAAAACCATGTTATATGGCATGAACTCGGAAAAACTAGGCAATATGACATTCTTGGCTCATCAGCCAGGTAATATGAAAAAATTTCGGAGCCCCGAGGAACACATTTGTTCAGGGAAATGGGTTTTGGTGATTAATCTGGTGTTGAAAATCGGTGACGCTAGATGGACTCTTTGTTCAGTTGCCCTGGAGTACAGAAAGGGTTTTCAGGGTTTAGGAAGAGATGCTTGCTGGGTTCGAGTCTCGACCATGACACAGATGGGTTAATAGCCAAAAGGCCCAAAACCCAAAACAAAAAGTATACATTTGCCCTACTCAATAGCCCAGCCGACTCACCCATTTGGCTTCAGTCCGGTGCCCTAACTGCCTGCCGTCCACCGTCCCGCCCCACCTTGCGGCCAGCCGCCACTTCCTCCTCTGCCGCCGGCCACCTTTCAGGTACCCCTCCTCCTCCTCGTCTTCTTCTCGCCCAAATGTACGCGTTTTCATACACAGACCGTGGATTGCTACTTTGAAAATACACGGACGGTGGATACCCACCGACTGTGTAAAGGGGTGTGCTGGTGAACTTTTCATCCATTCTCTTTTTAGGGTTTTAAAATGTACCATTGTCTACGTGGATTCAGGGTCGAAATTGCTTGAGGAACTGCGCTGTTTATTATGGTGTTGTATTTAAATGAACAATTTCAAGATTTAAGTTCCATCTAGTTGGCTTTTGTAGATCATATTGTTTTTACTTGATGTTATTGATTATTCCTTGCGAAGTGACTCGATGTTATTGATTATTCATTCTGAAGTGTTTTTTGTTTTTGGACAATGGTTGGGAAGTGACTTGATTAATTATCAATCTGTAGACACCTTTGGGAGTTTCTAATCTGGTTTATTTTGTGGCAGTTGTATGCGTGTGAGGTGGAAATTTATACTTTTTGGTCTCATGATTTTATCTGTGTTGAAGTTCTTAAGATATACTGTATTTTTCTCTGTCCCATATTAATTGCTACATTTGGCTCAATTTAAGTGGCTGGGTACCTTAGAATTGGTGAAAAGTGATGGAGGGAGGGAGTATATTCGAGGCTAGTTACTGTTCCAACTTGTCATTGTTGCTGATTCTGAACTGTAATTGAACAGTTGGATCAGGTTTTTAGTTGAAACTTTCATCAGTGGCTTCGAGCAAAACCATGTCATTTGTGCTTTCATGTTATCTATATTTGATGTTTGCTTTATATGGTTATCAAAATATAGCATTTGTGTCAGCTACCGGTTGAGGCAATTACTCAGGAAATGGAAGAAAAAAAAAATTTTATTCAGGAAATGGAATTTAATTTTAGGGAAGGTAGAACTATAGATAGAGCCTTAGTTGAAATAGATGGGAAAGAAGTGCCAAGGTGTGATCAATTCCGTTACTTAGGATCCATTATCCATAAAGAATGGGATATTGATAGTGATGTGGTTCATAGGATAAATATGGAGTGGGTAAAGTGGAGGGCAGCCTCGGGAGTGTTGTGTGATAGGCGTGTTCCGAAAAGGCTTAAAGGCAAGTTCTATAGGACAACCATTAGGCTTGCAATACTTTATGGAGCAGAGTGCTGGGCACTAAAGAGGAGTTATATAGATAAATTGAATGTAGCCGAAATGAGAATATTAAGGTGGATGAGTGGGATAACTAGGAGAAATATGAATATATTCCGGAGAGTCTAGGAGTAGCTCCTTTAGGGGAGAAACTCCGATACCATGCTATCACGCCCCAGGATCGCAGGCCTCGATCGGAGTGCGGAAGCCTTCAAAGACAGTAACATCTCGAGGCTGAAACCCTGGGCACGCCACCGAACAGTCAAAAACACAACCAATTACATCATCACGAAAGGATGTGTAACCGGTCATCCCATGATTCAGTGTAGTACAACATTCAAACATCATTAAGAAATATGAAATGAGCCTACTTAGTCTTCATTACTGCCATTGAATTATTAAAGTAAAAAAAAAAATCCAAGTTTCTGGCACACAACGGCCGTTAATATCATAAAATATTAATCAAGCACTGAAAAAAACTAAAGCAATCTCTAATCTCTTCTCGACGTCATCAACACCTTCCTGCTACTGCAACCATCCTGTCTCAGTTATCTTTCGTGCCTGCATCAGAGGATGCATGAGTATTTCATAGAAACACTCAGTAGGATGTAAAAACCCACTAAAAATGAATCAAGCAGTATGAAGAGAAATATAATAAATGAACAACTGATATTCAAGGACATTCGGACTGAACCTAAGGTCTATTTACTTGAAAAAAAGGTCAGTCAACAATGGTTTTCAACTCACAAGTATAGGAAAAGAATAATGAATACTCAGACTCCAAACTCCAAACAATCAACGTAAGGAGAAGATAACAATTATAAACAAGACTCCGAACATCACGTAAGGAGAATATAAACAATCTTAATAACTTTAGGCATCTATAGTGCAAAGAGATTCAATTTCTGCTCTCAGATTAGTCCACTTCCCCTATGGACTTCTATACCAGAACATTCTAGAGGTTCTCTTTTTGGAACCCGGCCATGCGACTAGGGATGTTGGCCCCATTGGTGCTTACAGACACAATAGGCGGAGACTGCAAACCTTCCGTAATATCATACAACCTAAACGTATGTATGTGCCTCCCTTTGAGCAATAATAAAACCATGTCCCATAAATATCGGAGATCGTCGTGGATCTAGCAATGGCTCGTGAGCATACTATGATTCCATCCGGAGAGATCTTCAAAAAGAATTCTTAGTGGAGAAGTAGGTCTTTTTAACTTATTTCATTCTTTAATAGTATAATATATCATTCTAGCACTTTTTAACTTATTTCATATAATATCTCATAGTATTACTTAAGTATTAGTACTTTCTCTCTGATTTCAACACACTGTCTCTTGCATATCAGTCCCCTTCCGACTGCTCCCATAGAATGTACAGTAGGACTTAGACTCCGAAATTTTTATAGTAGATAGCTCTATGAGTCTAGTTTATAACCCCACTAATTTTATATTTTTCTGATTTTTCTTGAATTAGTTATGAATTAATTACTGCTAACTATTGACACAGAAATAGTAGTTTTGTCCGAGATGATAAATCATCTTCATACTTAAGTATTTAGTATAACCATACCTTATTAGGGTTAATAGAAGATTATCATGCTTATTTACTCCCCTCCTAGGCTTATTACAGATCCTAGGATATTCTGGAATCACATAAAAATACTCTTTTTACCATGTCTTTTACCATACATAATAGTATTAAGTAACTACCCTTTGGAATAAGGACAATTAAATTAGGACAACACATATGACCACTTGAACCAACGAAATGAAGAACTAACATACAAAGATTTGAACTTTTGGCATCAATGTATAGTATTCCCATCTAAGAACATAGCATGAACGTATTAAAGAACATACTCAGCAATATGAATCGTATAACCAACTAGGTATCAAATTCTTTTCAAATCAGTTTATATAACTATGATATTATTGAAATCAGTAGCCATATATATGAAGAAAATGAATAGAATAGGGAAAAACCATCCTACTCCAATGGCTCCGCTCCAAGCTTTTGAAGGAAACTCACACCTAGAAGAGGCTTGAAAGAAGGTGAACGTAGGAAGGAGAAAAACATAAGCTTTCTACAGCTAGGGTTTGATATGAATAGCACAAGCCCTCCCCTCTCATGGGTTTATATAGAGTTTAGGGTTTCTACAACTTATGCAAATCCTTTCTTATCATTGACTCTTTCCTCCAATAGGAATCCTTCAAAATCGTCCAAAATTGTCTTCTCTAAGTTTGGTTAAAATTTGGCATCCTTTTCTCTAGAAAATCCTAACAAAATCCCAATTTCCGTATTCAGCCTTTGTCGGCGCAATCGATGGCGTACCCCGACAATCGATCGTGTACCCCGCCAGATTGATCGCATACCCCGATCGCATACCAAAATTCAAATTAACATAACTTTTTGCTCCGAACTCCGAATTACGCACCGTCAGTGGCGTTGGAAAGCTCTCTTCACGTACTTCAACCCCAAAGTGTAAAACATAGCAAAAACAAGCATCAAAATTTAGTATTTTTACATCAATCAATTTTAGTAAGCATACCGATTTTTTAGGTATAGCTTTTTTGACACCAAGCTGTCACGCCCCAAATTTCAAAACCTCGATTAGAGCACGGAAGCCACCAATCTAAGATTGTCAGGAGGTTTGACATCTAGGACGTGACCGAATACTCGATCGTTCTCATTCTCATTAACCAAAACATGGGATCATACAGGTTCGAAATGACCGAACAATATTCGTGTACTCAAATCTTAAACGTAACATTATCAAAGAACTACTTAAATTATTACATCACAAAATAATCCATCATCTTTGGCACAAAGACCACAAAGCAACAAAAGTTCAACACAATTATTAAATAAAAGAAAAGTCTTCTTCTGCCCATCTCTAGTCATCCATTTTAGTATCAAAAGCTCTTACTTGATCTACCTCATTATTTTTTAATTCCTGCATCAGAGGATGCATGAGTATTTCGAATGAAATACCAAGTAGGATGCCAAAATCCCACCGATAAAAGAATAATAGAATAAATAGACTCCAATTTGAATAGAATAGTTTATAACATCAAAGAAATCTGAACTTGGAGGTTCAATAAACAACTTAACAGAACATCAACAACTCATACTATGAATATAATAATAAATCAAGACTCTGAATATTTATTTTGTACGGATAGAAATAACAGTTAATTCAGACTCCAAACATAAACATACAGAGTGAGGAATTGTCATCTTTTGCTCTCAGGTCAGTCCACTTCCCTTATGGACATCAATACCAGAACATCCTAGAGGTACTTCAGAGAAACCCGGCCATGCGTCTAGGGATGCTGACCCATCGGTGCTTACGGGCACAATGGGCAGAGACTGCAGACCTTCCGTAATATCGTACAGTTTAAAAGCGCATGTGTTGCCGTCATCGGCTGAACTACAGAGGTTCGTAAAATATTTGAGATCACTAGAGATCTAGCAATGGCTCTTGAGCATACTATGATTTCCACATCGGAGAATTTTCATCAATAACTCTTGTGGAGAAAACAATTTCAGAGAACTGAATGTAATTTTACAACAGGGGTTGTAATAGAATCACCAGAAAATTCTCAACCTTTAAGGATAGACTCCCATAGAAGCACCATTGAGATGTTAATATCCCAATGAATAAACAATTGAACAAACAATTCAACAGAGGAATGAGAAATCAAAACTCTTCATCAACATTCGACTCTCTAAAGGTGTAACCGAAGCAATTGTTTCCTTATGCTTCACTCGATTCGCCGGAGATATAACAGTAACTTTACCTGCTTAATAAATTCTCTGTGCATAGCCCTAAATAGGAATTTCTGAATCTGACCATAGTCTCTAATAGTTCAAAGCAACCGGAGAATTAAGGTTCGAGAGTATAAACCCTAATTGGAATCTTTGTGACAACTTCTAACGGTAAAACTGCATGATGCGGAACATTTACTCCGTTTGACTTGACTCCACCCCAAAATCTCGATTCCAGAAAATTAATCTCTCTGAAATAGTCGTTAGTCAAGTCTTTCTAACTTTATTAATTATTATCTTAATAACTCATATAATTACATGATCCTAACTATTAGTATAATGTTCCTTAATTTCCTGCACTGTTATTTGCATAACAGTTCACTTTCAACCCTTACCAAAATTTTTACAGTTCGAGTCAAGTTATGAAATTTCTACTGTAGACTGCCCCGTGAGTCTACTGTCCAACCCAACAGACGGCGCAATTTTCTGAATTTCCTACGATTAGTTATGAATTTTTGATTATCAACTGTCAGTGTAGGAATATTCCTGGCCGAGGCCTAATTAGGTTGATTAGTTTGATTATACTAATCATATACTAATGCACATAAGCTCATGATATTACTAACTATCACTCAGTCCCATAGTGATATGGCATCTATATAGTTTTATCAATAAGTGGTTCCACGGTTTTAAGATAGCTTTTATCCTTCAGTAAACTGTTTTTACACTTAATAGCCACTAACAAGTGTAACCCCAAATAGGATTACTAAATTGGGACTAGATCATGAAATAAAAGTACTAACAACACCAAAAAGGGACAACCTTTCCTCAGGTCAAAGGGGTCTCGACTCTGAATTCCCATTATTTAATGATCAACAAGCCCTTATCTTCATTGTTCTACATTGAATTACTTGTACCGGCAATTTCCAACTTAGAACATCTCACAAATACCAAAAAAAAACTGAGACTATAATTTCATAACAGCAAATCACCAAGTCATTGAGGTTCAAACTAAGTCAATTCGACGCTGGAAAATTAGAAGGAAACCTTATCTAGGCTTTTGCACATCGAATATAAATACCATGCATTACCACGATTCATGCATGTACAAGCAATAAATAAAAATAGGATCTTTATCGCCGTCATAAAATAAAAGATCAGAAGACTTAAACACCTCTTTTTAGATCATAATATGATGATAAAGAGAAAAGAAGAAGGGCAAAACACATCTTACCTCTTTTGATGAACCGACAAAACTATGAGTGTGTATCAGCTCTACCTCGGACCGCCTTCTCTACTCGCGTATTCTCACGAACCACAACACGAACCAAAGTGAAGCACCTCTGGTCGTAATGTGAAAGAGGAGGACGAGGCTCCACTTCCTTTGCAAGACTCCCAAGGCCAAAAAAAAGAATGTCGGCTTCTCCCTTTAAGCGTACTGGCTTCAAGAGGTTTGGGATCAGTGCTTCAATAAGTTGATATTCAAAAATTCATAACTAATCGTAGGAAATTCAGAAAATTGCGCCGTCTGTTGGGTTGGCAGTCTACAGTAAAAATTTCATAACTTGACTCGAACTATAAAAATTATGGTAAGGGTTGAAAATGAACTGTTATGCAAATAACAGTGCAAGAAATTAAGGAATATTATACTAATAGTTAGTATCATGTAATTATATGAGTTTAAGGGTTAAGATAATAATTAATAAAGTTAGAAAGACTTGACTAATGACTATTTCAGAGAGATTAATTTTCTGGAATCGAGTATTGGGGTGGAGTTAAGTCAAACCGAGTAAATGTTCTGCATCATGCAGTTTTACCGTTAGAAGTTGTCACAAAGATTCCAATCAGGGTTTGTACTCTCGAACCGTAATTCTCCGGTTGCTTTGAACCATTAGAGACCGGTCAGATTCAGAAATTCCCTAGAGCTATGCACAGGAAATTTATCAAGCAGGTAAAGTTACTGTTACATCTCTGGCGAGTCGAGTGAAGCATGAGGAAACAATTGCTTTGGTTACTCTTTTAGCAAGTCGAATGTTGATGAAGAGTTTTGGTTTCTCTTTCCTTTGTTGAATTGTTTGCTCATTGGGATATAACATCTCAATGGTGCTGCTATGGGAGTCTATCCTTAACGGTTGAGAATTTTTTGGTGATTCTATTACAACCCCTGTCGTTGTAAAATTACATTCAGTTCTCTGAAACTGTTTTCTCCGCAAGAGTGAAACTGTTTTCTCCGCAAGAGTTATTGATGAAAACTCTCCAAAGTGGAAATCATAGTATGCTCAAGAGCCATTGCTAGATCCCCAGTGATCTCAGATATTTCACAAACCTCTGTAGTTCAGTCGATGACGGCAACGCGTGCGCTTTTAGACTGTATAATATTACGGAAGGTCTGTAGTCTCTACCCATTGTGCCCGTAAGCACCGATGGGCCAGCATCCCTAGACACATGGCCGGGTTCCTCTGAGGTACTTCTAGGATGTTCTGGTATTGATGTCCATAGGGGAAGTGGACTGACCTGAGAGTAGAAGTTGACGATTCCTCACTCTGTATGTTTGGAGTTTGAATTAACTGTTATTTCTATCCGTACAAAATGAATGTTCGGAGTCTTGATTTATTATCATATTCATAGCATGAGTTGTTGATGTTCTGGTAAGTTGATTATTGAACCTCCAAGTTTTGATTTCTTTGATGTTATAAATTATTCTGTTCAAATTGGAGTCTATTTATTCTATTATTATTTTATCAGTGGGATTTTGGCATCCTACTGGGTATTTCGTTCGAAATACTCATGCATCCTCTGATGCAGGAATTAAGAAAGAATGAGGCGGATCAGGTAAGAGCTTTTGATGATGAGATGGATGACTAGAGATGGACAAATGAAGACTTTTCTTTTATTTAATAGTTGTGTTGAACTTTTGTTGCTTTGTGACCTTTGTGCCTAAGATTTTAATTACTATTGATGGATTATTTTGTGATGTAATAATTTAAGTAGTTCTTTGATAATGTTACGTTTAAGATTTGAGTTCGTGAATATTGTTCAGTCATTTATGATCCCATGTTTTGGTTAATGGGAATAAGAACGATCGAGTATTCGGTCGCATCCCAGATCTCAAACCTCCTGACAGTCTTAGATTGGTGGCTTTTGCGCTCTAATCGAGGTTTTGAAATTTTGGGCATGACAGCTTAGTATCATAGCACCACGATTATCAGCTTGGCATCAGAGCTTGAAAATGGGATGTAACACCCGAAAGAAGACCATTAGATGCCCCTGTGAGAGGATTAGAAGGGGATATATGTAAACGATGCTAAAAGAGGGAGAGGAAGACCTAAGAGAACTTGGATGGAGTTAATTGAAAAAGATTTGATTTTCCTATCTCCTACAAAAGAGGTAGCCCAAAACAGGCCTGAATGGAGGAGTAAGATCAATGTCGCTGACCCCAAATAGTTGGGAAAATGCGCTATTTGATTATGATTATGAAATGGAAGAAAAAAAAATTAGTATTTGTTTCACGGTGCTGAGGTAATTGTTTCCTAGCATTTGACTTTTTTGAACAATATTGTATCGGAAAATTAAGGATGATCCAGTTAAATTCGTGCACTGATTGTGATCTGATCAAAGACCTCCTTAAATAATCTTTGAAGTTGATTTTTTCAGACCCCTGTTCCAATCTCAGTTCTCGGTCTGGGTTTTAAATCTCAATTTTAATTGTCTGAGATTGGGACTGCCTATTTGAGATTCTGAAAAGGATTTCTGGTGGGGCCATAATCTGAGGTGCACAAAAAAAGCCTCTAAAGCATCACAATCACTTGGATTCTTTAGGCATAAGGGATGCATCCGCCTCATTCAGGATCCGTGCTCCATAAATTGAGGTGCTTGCTTGCCTGCTACCATTTCTCCCTACACCCTTCCTTTTCTCACTGCATCAACCAGTAGCTCTCTTTCTCTCTCTCTCCTCCCTCTCCCCTCTCTCCCTGATGGTTCCCTGGCTCTTTGTTGTATCTCCTTAATATGCTTAAGGATCTACAATAGATTAAGTAGAGAAGGTTGGATAAAAGGGGAGAAGTATAGAGTGAAAGGGAAGAGAATAAGATGAAGAGAAGGAAGAGACAAAAGGGAAACTACTGATCTATTTATCAAAAGTACTGTTCACGTCACTATTTATGTTCTGTAGCAGTAGGGCTAAAGCCCTATTTATAATATTAGGCATGTAGCCTTACAATTACTTAATTCTATTATGGATAGGAAAATAATAACTAATCCTACTCCAACTAGGATTAACTAAATTAGGAAAGTATTCTAATCCTACTCTAATTAGGAATCATAACACTCTTGTTCACTCTCTTTCCCCTCTCTTCTCCATCCACCATCTCTCTCTCTCTCCCTCTCTCCCTCTCTCTCACACACACACACATCCCCTCTCTCCCCATACTTTCATGTTAACCTAGCGTTCAAATTTATTTTTTCAAAATTTTAAGTGATTTATTGCTTAGTAAAATCAGTTATCTCTGTGTATCTTTGTTTGCAATTCTATGTATTTGATCACGAAACTACGCTAATATCCACATGTTAATGCTTCTCTGTAACCACTACCTTTGGTGGCCACCATTTTGACCGCACTGTCTTCTCTTTCTTCAACTCAATTAAGTTTAATACCCCCCTTTGTCATCATTAAAGCAGGCCACTTTAATCACCTGCCCTCAGTCAAAAGTTTGGTTTACTGTACTTTTTGTGGTTCCTAATTTCCGTGACCATATATTAACTTAAGCATGTTTCAAAAATAATTTTTCTCTCGTTTAGTAATTCTAAAACACTTTGAGATTTTATGTCTGCATCATTTAAGCGGGATAAATGTTGAGGAATAGATTTATCTGTGATCCTTGCAGTGTGCTACTCGGGCTTAATAAACATCTTTACCTTCAATTTTGCTCGTTTGACCAATTTTAAGTTTAATGTTAATGATCTGATCATTCGCTTTTTCAAGGGTGAAATTTAAATGGTGTGCTTGTGGGAGTAGTCACCAGGCCATCTGTAATAAACGTCTGGTACAGTCTTGGCAAAGCATGACAGAAGGAGAAACAATGCCATGCCAAGTGGAGAATAATCAGAGTTGTATATGAGATGCTTTGCAGCTTCACTAATGGTTATCTCAATTTAACTTGCGATTTATAGTGCTTGTGAGTAATTTTCAATCTTAGTAATTTTTGCTGTATATATAGTTTGGAAATTAAAAGAAACAGAAATAGTAGAATTTTCAGACAATCAGGCTGAAAAACTATGGCTTCATCAATTACGGTGGTCTTTTCATGATCTAAAGTGGTCGCACAGAACTTGCACTCTTTGTAATTTACATATATGTTTAAGTTATGTTTTCTGCAGATTAGCTATTTTGTTATTTTCTTGTTAATATATTTACTAAATCGTTTGCTCCATTGTTTTGTTCCACAATGGGTTGCATTTTACTTCTTACTTTCAGTTGGCATCTTTCCTCATATATGATTCGTTTACTGCTTGTAATTAGTTGACTTGTTCTCATGCAGTACCAAATTGGTCATCTCCTTAACAAAATTGTTATAAGGAGAAACAAGGAGAAGAATGCCACTCTATGATTGCATGCTATTGTTGAAGCCTCATGTAGTGAAGGAAAGCCAGCTTGAGTTGATCAAGCGCATTGGACAACATGTATTTAAACGAAATGGGGTACTTACAGACATCAAATCTTTTGGAGGTGTCTACCTAGGATATGGCATCAAGAAACTTGACGGAAGATACTACCAGGTAGATGTCATTACAGATGGCATTGCTGTTAGATGTTTTTTTTTTATATTATCTTCTGCATTTTCTTCATTCTTTCACACATTTGAATTAGAAATTGAATTGTGCTACGGATAACTATCTTCAGTTTCATGGTTATGGATATCTTGCTATACACTAACTTATGAATAGTGGAGATAACATAGTGGTTCTTGTGAGAGTTTATTTGTATAGTGCTTCTTATGGTGCTACTTTGGAGGGTGGTTACAGGTTTGATATTGCAAGCTGTAAATTTTGGTGGCGAGTGGATTTTCTTTTGTAATGATGTTATCTTCTTAGACAGGACTGTGGAACCTTGAACCTTTTTTTTAAGCCGTTATTGTTTAATTTATGATATGAATCTTATTGTGCATGAAGAATTGTGAGCGAAATGCTTATTGGAGATTGATGTTTGGTCATGTTGTAAACTTCTATAATTTTGTCATTAAAAATTTGAGAAACTAGATTGAAGAAATCTACTAATTTTATTATAATTTCAAATTAATTATAAAATGCAATACGCTTAAGTATGCTAATGTGAGAAATTTTATCTTTTTAAGTAGTAGCTTTCTCTTTGTAAGTTCTGTTGGATCCATTGAGGTAAAATTTTATTAAGTTTATAAGATTGAAAGTACTAAGAGAAAGTGACTGTGAGCATTATGGCAAATTACCTTGGGGAGGATCTTTAGACATTGTATAATGGCTTTGTGTTGCCCGTGCATTAATTTTTTATTGGTTTACCTTGTATAGGTGCCTTCTTTTTGCAGATAATGGGGTTTTAGTTACGAAACTAAAGTAGGTGTGCAGGCAAAGCTAAAAATATGTGGGAAAACCTTAGAATCCTATAAGGCTTTAGACTGAGATAGAGAACATGGAATTCAACTTAGGAGCCCTTACTTGAAATAGATGGAAAAGAAGTCCCAAGATGTGAGCAATTGCGCAGTTTAGACTCCTATTATTTCCCAAGGTGAGATATAGGCGTACTGTTATGAACTATCTAGTATACAATTAGGATTTGTATGATTTCCTATTTTAATTATAATTCAATTAATCCTTTGTCAATTATAGGTAGGTTCCTAAGTTTATTTGTATTCATAGTTAGGTATATCCTATTGGAAGTAGGGTATTTTATTGCTATTTAAATGAGGCCTGTTTACTCTTGTAATCCAGCATGGAAATACAGAAAAAAATAGTTTGGTTAGTTAGCCCTCTCTCTATCTGTAGCTTCCTTTTCACCTACATAAGTTCCCTTTGTAGCCAAGAGGCTACAACATAATGTGGCGCATATGATAAATGTGTGATGGGCAAAGTGGAGAGAAGTATCAGGAGTGTTGTGTAAAAGGTATGCCCTGAATGGGCTTAAAGAAAAATTCTGTAGGAGAGTAGTTAGGCCTCTGTTATACTCACTGTACCAAGGTTTTGGTCCCAAAAAAACATGATATAGATAAGGTAAATCTAGCCGAAGAGAGGATGTTAAGGTGGATGTGTTGGATAAATAGAAGAGGCAATACGAGCATATGGGTCCTTTTGAGAAGAAGCTTTGGTAGTGTAGGTTGCATTGTGCAGATAAAAAGAAAACAGATGTATGCCCCGACAAGAAAGTCCACAAGGAATTTATGTAAAAGGGGCCAAAAGAGGGAGAGGGAGACCCAAGAGAACTTTGGATGGAATTGATAACAAACAATATGATTATGCAATGTGTTACAAAAGAGTTGGGGAAAAAACTGGTTAGAGTGGGTGCAAGTTCCCTGTGGCTGATCTCAAATTGTTCAGAAAAGGCATTTCTTGATTATTATTATTATGATTGATTTCTCTTTGTAGTATGTATAAAGTATTTATATAACGGTGTTGGATTGGAGAAACATTTTGTGAAATGCAGATATGTCTTCAGCAATTTTATTTTATCAAAATAGTAAAAGTCGTTTAATGCTTTTTTGCAAAAGACGTTTAATGCTTATATACAAATGACCTCACTTTTATTGTCCATAATTTCCTTGTCGAGTCAATTTGTATGTTTTCTAGCTATTTCTGCTTGTATTATGTTATGTTATTATCTGATCTTTTGGGACTTTGGTCGTTATCTTGACTCTTACAGGGTAAGCTCCTGCAAATGACCATGATGGTCACCCCCAATTTTAACAAGGAACTTCACTACTTGAATCAAGAAGATCGACTTTTGCGGTGGCTTCTTGTCAAACATAGAGAAACAAAATTCGGTGTGGACTTTGGACCTAATAGTGACTACAGAGGTGATCTTCTTGATTTTCCAAAGCTCAATTTCTCTTTCGAGGAGCGAGATGAGGAGGATGACAATGACGATGATGATGATGAGGAATATGAGACTGATGAGACCAAATAGTCAAGGTGGATGAGGCTAGAAAATAACAGTCATTTAGCTTGTTTCTAGAGGTTACAGATATGAAAGTCATTCTTGTTCCGGTTGACATATTTGGAAATGTTCTTAAGCTTCTGATTTTTCGGTAATCTCTAGTATTTGCAGCTCTAACTTGTATATGCTGTTATATTAAATTTTGATTTGAAATGAACTACGCTGCCTACACTAGTTGAAATCTTTTACCACCATTGACAATAAACAAAAACGAAATGGGTTATGGGTTGGATCTGTTTGATCCATCTGATATGCGGAGTTCGGTTTATGAGTTATTAGCTCCTACTTCATGCATCATGTAATTTTGTTTTTACATAAAAAAATGAAAAATGCGTAGCTGGAATTAGTTCATAAAGAGTGTCTATGTCCAATTCATAATTCTCGATCATGAGTTAAAGTTCAGACACTTGAACGAACAACTTTTCGAGGTTTAGACTCTATGCACACTAGCAGCCGGACCTGCAAGCAAAAGTAGTGGTTAGGACTTAAAATCTTGGGCATGTCTTTTAGGCCGGGCCTGAAAAGTTCAGGCTTGATACAAAATAGGGTTTTATTAGGGCCTAGTGCAAAAAGCCTGCTAGTCCGATCGAATTGTAAAAAATAATTTCACTTTTTATAGGGAGAATAGTCTCATATTGTTAAGAGGAAAAGTATTAAAGGAGGAACTCGTGTATTTAAATTTGCATCCTTATTCTTTGTTATTAATGACTAAAATGAAGGCTAAAAGCTCATTAATGGGATCTCTTTGAAGCAAAAGTCTAAATAAAATTTTATTTTTTTTAGAAAAAAATATTTTATTTAAATGATTAAATCCCGAAGGCCTACCCTAGCCCACTTAGTTTTAGGGTCGGGCTTTGATTTTTAGAAGCTAACTTAAGGCCAAGGCTGGGATAGGGCTGAGAGTTTTGGTAATAGGGTCGGGCTAGGGCTTACCTTTGGCCCGCAAGAGCCCGACCCATTGACAGCCCTAGGTATAACTGTAATTTTGTAGAAAGAGTTTATGTTTGTTCAAGAGCATGTAGCATTTTCATTGGGAAAAAATGTGTATCTCGGTCGCCTGGATAGGCCGCAGCCTAGGCTTTAAGGTAGGGCCCACAGGTCTGATTGGTTGTGATATGTGAGCCCTACCACTAAAGCCAGGGAAGCTGCCTGCCCAGACCACCAATGTATAGCATAACGCAACTCTTCCATCAGCCAGCAGTTCTACGATGTGGGGTATCTGATGGGAGAGATGTAGCAGAGAATTATAGCAGAAGATGCGTTTTTCCATCCTTAAGTTAAATTCAGAATTGAATAACTAAGTACATGTTAAGGAAGCTTTATAGTTCAACTTCTCTGCAACCCACATTAAGAGATTTCGATTTGACTTTTGTTTTGGATAACTAAAGGCCTTTGTTTAATTGATTTGGCTTTTCAAAATGCAACTTTTAGGAGTGCCTGGCATGCCGTGTGTATAGCGAGTCATTGGATCGAGAGAAGCCGGCACATGTTACGATTGGGATTCTACTGGTGATTCAAACCCACCTGCCCACTATGCAGTAATCCGGCGCATGCACAAGGTGTGCAAGATGCATATTAATCGGATTGTTTTTCAAAAATGAACTAGTAGTTGATTTTCAAAAAATCAACTCAGACTATTATGGGGCCTTGTGTGTGCCTTAAGAGGATTGGCAACGGGATGAAGTGCTCTAAGAGGTCGGTTGCCCAACCCCTTCTAGTCAAGTCTTAACGTCTTAGGCACTAGTCAGTTATCAAACCAAAAAAAATAGGAGTAAATATTTATGTGGGATTGTATCATTTCTCCAATCAATATTACTACTAAAAGTGAAAGCACCCTTCAATTTCATTACTACATGTACAAAGAGGAAATTTGCATTTGAAAAAGCCTAAGTTTGTTGATTTGCAATTATGCTAGTTTATTTCGGAAAATATCGTAAACCGCCATCTAAATAGATCCAGCCACTTTTTGTCCTTTACCCTTCGTGTTCACTTGCCAAACCAAAAAAACAGGCGGCTCGACAGGCGCGAGGGTAGAGCCCACTGGACCTGCAGCTATCGGATTTGCCAGGACAGTGGGCCCCACCACCAGCCTGTCGAGCTCCCTGTTTGGCCGCCAGGCACATACGTTTTGTCTTCGCGAAAACAAAAAAGGATGAGTAGTGTGCTGTAGCCAGCCCATGCTCTATAAAACATATACAGACGGTGGACACGCATCGACCGTGTAATGGGGTGGACTGGCTAAAAACCTGGCGTTGGTGGACTTCTCAACCAAGCACAAAAACCCATTCTTTGGTTTTGGTTCGGTCGTCAATAAAGACAACAACAAAACAGTGAAACAGGAAAGCAAAAAAGCCTTGTGTTCTCACTGGAGCAAGTGCCCAAGCTCAAACTCACTCCATCAAGGCTTACTGGAAAACCATAAAAAGTTACTGTCTTTTCATCCTCCTCCTCGTCTTCTGGAGAGCTACTTATGTTGCATCAGACCATATTCTTGGATAACTTTTTTATTTTTTGATATGATGACTTGGAGAGCTATTTTGGCATATTTTGCATTATTCATCATTTCATCTTGGCTAGTTATTTTTGTTTACTCCCTCCGTCTGGAATTGTTGTTACCATAAGGTTCTCTTAAATGAACTAGTTTTAGTTCATTCTGAAAATTCTTATGGTAACAATAATTCTGGACGGAAAAGTATTTGTGTTTTGTCTAGTGGTATTATCAGTGCCCTACATTACATTAGGTGATTGCATGGTTGCTTGCTCCATTTATGTTGGTACTTCTCTAACATTACCCTCCGTCCGAAAAAGGTAGGTGTGGAGAGTTGAACTTTTTTAGCCACAGTGAACTCCCGGCTGTGGCCGAGAAATAAGCCAAACTGTATCTAGTTTTTTCGGACAAAAGAAAAAGAGAAATGTTTTTACCTATTAAGCTTTCGGATATGCCAGATGTTGCATTATTGTGCTTAGTTAGGCATCATCACCAAAATCTTTCACATAAAGTCTGTACTCTTTGTTCAACCTTTTGATTGAGTAGTAGTACTCCCTCTGTGCGAAAATAGTATGTACATTTCCGTTTTTTCTGTCCGAAAAAAGTTGGCACATAGAGAGGACCAATTGTTCACATCAGTAGTTTTTCAAAAAAAAAGTGTATTTAATAGTGTAAAGGTTGCTAGTTATTTGCTGTCCGTTTTTCTTTTAAAAGGTGGAATTTTTTTCATCTAAATCAAAGTAATTGTTCAATTTTTTGTTATCTGAAGTTTCTTCAAGCATCATGCGAATCGTGCAGCTAAATTTTAATTCAAATCATGATTCCTATCTAAACTAGATTTTCCAGTTTTTCTTACATGTGATGGAGTGTGATGATTTATTTTCTTTGTGTATAGCGGATCTGCAAGCATGTTTCTTAAGGTAGAAATATCCAAAAATGTGTCATCCCTCCTGAGGCCCTCCATCAAAAAGAATTATTGCTTCAGCAGTCCATCATCCATCAAATTATTGATGATATATCAAAGAAGAAAGCAGCCAAAGATCATGGATATTACGTTTCTGTCAAAACGTTGAGACATATTGGAGAGGGAATAGTAAGAGAACTACAGGTTTTGTGCTGTTTCCTGCAAGTTTCAGCTGCATAATACTAGGGAGTCAACTCCAACCAAGAGTTGGTCCTTAACGAAAGATGAAATTGCACAACTTCAACATTCCATTGCACAGCACTGGCGATTAAAGGTATTGGACAGGGATGCTGATGGACTAAGTCATTACATATGAACATCAAAGAATGCCACTACAATAAATTTCATTAAGTCAGGCTGAGTGCAGACATCTAAAGACAGAAGGATTATATTGGCACTTTTGAAGTTGTTGTTATCAATTGTATAATTATGATACTGCACTACCCAAATATTAAATATTTTGGGAAAAGTTTATATGAGACTGCTCATGCTCGTCTGCATGAGCCGAATCACCAAACGCCCTTGGATTTTGATCTGATAGTTGATAGTGATCACACACCAGCCCCCGAAGTGATATCCACCGTCTGATCAAAATTTGACGGCTCAAGGTGGCTCCGCTCATGCAGGCTGTCTCATGCAAACTGGTCTCAAATATTTTTTGCATTTTCTACCATTTGTATTCTATATAATATTCCGGTTGAGGCCTGTTTTCAGGTCAGCCCCGTTTCGGTCCAAGCCCATAAAGCCCTCTCCCTCGTTCATCCTCTAAAACCCATGCTTTGGTTTGGTTCAGTCCACAAAATAAATTAGACAAATAAACCGGACCGGATCCCTATCTTTCCTCGCCGGAAAGTAAAGTGGCTCAGTCGACCAACGCCTACAGGAAAAACAAAAAGGTCTTTACCCTCCGAAACCCTTCTTCTACTCCCCTTCTGGAGAGCTACTTATCTTGGCATTAGACAAGGGTTTTGGGGAGCTATTTTAGCAATGTTGTGATTTATATATTCAGGGTCCTGCATTACATGATTCATCTTGTCTTGTTATTATTATTTTTTTGGATATTTTTTTGACTACTTATTTTGGGTTATGTGTTTTTAATCAGGCGTGTTCACTTTGCCTGATTGGCTAAAAAAATCAAAGCTTTTATTATGGACCCCATATCTCAATAAAATTAACAAATTATGTGAATGCCTCAATTAAAGAGCTGGTAATAATTATACATAACATTTCAAACCGCAACCACCTCAACTTTAGGGTTCGTATTTTCCCACCCCTCTAAGGTATCTTCCCACCCCACAATCCCGAGTCACATATTGCATTATTTTTTCTTCTCAGCCTACTCCATAATATTACTGTTTATGCTAATGATAAATATTAATCCTTCTAATGGCTGACCATTTGCGACCAAGAGCAATCCCGCGATGACCATCAACAACCTTTGATGACCATTGGCACCTGTCAGAGACTACTGACAACTATATCTGCCTCTTCACTTATCTATTTGTTTGTTTTAAAACCGTTTTATCATGCCCAAATTTATGCCAGAGATATGCACGAGCAAAAGATTAAAGTGAGTTATAAGCATAAAGGCTTCTTAAGAAATTATCTTTTGAGGGTGGGGAGAATAAATTTCTCTCCCCTCTCCGTTGAGGTGGGGAGATACCTTAGCCGGGTTTTAAAGAACACACCCAATTTCAAACCAGTCATTCATCTAGCAGCCCCATTAAACCTAAGGTGAGGCTTTTCATCATCTTATTTTTTCTTAGTAATATTATATGCTTAGTAAAACCTAACGTTTTTTTTACACTTCACACTGCCATGGTTTTAAAATCCGGACCGGACCAGCCGGTCCAACCGGAGCCTGAGGCTTTCTCGGTTCGGGTCAATCGGGTCGGCAGGGTAGGTTGACCTGGCCGGGTCAGTACAACCCGGCCGACCGGTCTGGTCCGAGTTTACACCCCCTCTTTCCCTTCAGATGCCCCCCTAGCACTCCGTCGTCGAGCCAGCCCCCACCCACCCCCCTCCGACAGCGGCGCCGCCTCGAACCAGAGCCTCGTAGGGGCTCTGTCTTGATGGGGCAGCCCCCCTCGAACCAAAAACCCTGACAGGGGGCTCTGCCTCAACGGCAGCAAGAGGGGAGCCACCCCTCTTTTTTTTTTTAAAAAAAATAATGACGTCACTAGGTCAACCCCGGTAAAACCTAGTTGGACCTACCGGGCAAGAATTCTGGGTCGGTCACCGGTCTGATTTTTAAATCCACATCATTTTCATTTATGTCATAAATGAAAATTTTATGATCTTGTTGGTAGAACTCCGCTATTAAAAATTGAGAATCTTAATGGACTCGTCACGGTGGATCTTTAGGGTGTGATTATACGCAAATATCTACAATGGATCTTTTACATTCACAGTAGCATCCATGTTTTTTAAATGTCCACCGTAAATGTTTTGCTTTTAATCACACCCGAAACTGCCGTAATAAAATTTTTGTTGGTAAACATCTATCGTGAAAATGACATCAATCGTGAAAATGTAACACTGGAGCATGCTAAAAAATAACCCCTTATTTGGAACCTTCTGTTTTGGGGTGTTGAAAAGTATCACCCTAAACCCTATAAGGGAAAAGTTTAAATGAGATCGCTCTCATATTGCTTATATGAGGCCACTTTGAATCGTAGCAATTGAATCTTGATCTGACAGGTATAAATATCCATAATGATCTCACCCACTCTTTGATGTAACACACTCACCTACCCACTGATTTAATATCCACCCTCCGATCAGAATCTAACGGCAATAAAGATTGGCCTCGTACTCCTTATATGAGAACGATCTCATGTAAACTCATCTCACCCTAGAAACACTTACAAGCCCGTCGTCACCCATTGCCGGAGGTGCTGCAGCAGATGGAAATGGTGGAAGGGAGGGAGGTCGGCGGAGGGAAGAAGAGAAGAAGAAGAAGCAAGGAGCTTGCTGCGCCTGCGTCGAAAGGTGCGAACTTTACTTCCTCCTCGTCTACGTCTTGGAAGGACCCATCGTCGGAGGATTTCCGGGATTGGGCGTCGCTTCCCCGGGAAATCTTGGATCTCGTCTTGAGACGCCTGCGCCTGCCCGATGCCATCCGTTCCTCCGCGGCGTGTAAGCAATGGCGGGTGATCGCAGCGGCGAGTCGTGATCCTGAAACCCCATGGGTATTGAATCAATTGTCTAAGAAGTTTTACAGCCCTTCGGAGGACAAGGTGTACAATCTCCATCTCCCAGAGGACGTCCGCAAGGGCTTTTGTGTCGGGGTCTACGAAGACTGGTTGATTATGCGTTATTGCGAACTAGTGGAAGATCATAACCAGTGCCATAGTAAGTTCTTCGTGTACAATCCGTTCCTGGTTACGCGTATTGAACTTCCTAATTTTGGCCCTAAGTTGAATCAGAGGATCTTCCTTTCATCACACCCCGAAAACCCGAATTGCGTAGCCGTGGGCTTCCATGCCACAAGCATAGGTCTTTGCAGACTGGCTGGTGATGCATCGAAATGGACAATACTGCCAACGAAGAAGGCATATGCTGATATGGTTTTTAGCAATCAATCAATCTATGTTGTAACTGGCGCAGGGGAGCTTGATCTAATTGAGATTAGTTCTTCGCCGGATACTCCTTTTAGAGTCTGCAACGTGCTTCCTCCGCCGCCAGTGGATGCTACACCACAAGAGGGAATAGCAATTTACCGCTTGATGGAATGTGGAAGAGAAATAATGATGGTTCGTTTCATGCGTCTTCAGTCATTACATTTGCTAACAAATGCTGTTTTAAGGGCAAACTTGAGAATTCGTAAATGGGAAGCGGTTGAAAGTTTGGGGAACCGAGCATCCTTTCTCACTTATTTCTGCTCTACAAGCATGTGGGCTGATAAATTACTGGATGTAGATGATGACTGTATCTATGCTCCTTTGCATCCCAATGGTCTTTCCAAATTGTGGCTTGGAAAGAAAGTCACCTCTAACAAGTTGTTGTGCTCATTTGATCTTCCCAAGTATTGGCTGACGCCAAAACCTTGGTAAAGTAAAGATGAGGTGTGTATTGTTCTAATTCATTTCCAATTTTTTAAAGCTTCCATTACTACATTTAACTTTCTCTGTTAATGCTAAATCATTGTTTAAATGGTCCATTTAGATAAGGTATCTCCTTCTCCCACCCTTGCTGAAGATATGAAATAAAACAAAAGGAACTGAAAGAGCAAGCAATATTGAAAGACTGAAATTAGAGGATCATAATGATTGGAGAATTTAGTAGAACGTGTTATGAAATTTATAGTTCTTCATTGATTGTTATTAGATTTTTGAAGTATGACACAAAACAAGGATTAAGTATATTATTCTTTTAGTCTTTGTCGTTAAACTAATTTGGCTTTTGGTACAACTAAAAGTTTGCCATTGTCTACCTAGATTGCAAAATAAGAAACAAATTCACAATCCTGGATGTGAACATCGAGAATGGTGAGACAATCATATGAAACTTTTAGACCTTGGGGTTGCTTATCTATTCATGACTCCATGAAAGACTTGTCCATACTTTCGCTTGGATGACTGCTCTGCCTAATTTTTGTACATTTATGACTACTGTTTGATGCAGCCAAATGCTCAGGGGTAAAATTTAAATTTCACAACAGGGTTGATTCTTGATATTGTAGCACAAATGATTTAATTATTTGTAGCAATTCAGAAGCGGAACTTCTTCATCATCATACACCTTATCCCAGGCTATCTAATAAGCGGAACTTCTTATGTTTGTAAAATTGTTTCTAACAAATTAAAATGATTATGGTGTTTTATAATTTTGTAGCAAAGTCCTAACTACTAGAGGACTTTTGTTTAGCCCAAAACTATGGTTTTTAATTTGGCTTAGAACTACTATTTAGTCTTAATTGAAATACTTTTTAGTTAGGATATTTAATCTGGGGATATTATTTAGATTGGGCTTGAGTAGTCGATTACAATTGTGCTAGAATATAAGGCCTATGAACTAGTTTCTTATATTCTTGTTCTACTATTTCTACTGGTATTACTACTTTCTATCGTTTAGGTGATTAGGTATAATTTTGTTCATCATCACCGTATATGTTCTTTTGTTTCTTCAGGCCCATGACATTCTCCTTTTGCTTGCTGGTTCAGAAATATTCTTTAATAGTTAGGTCCCTATTCTCTTCTTTGCATGAACTATTTGTTTGCTAGAACTCTACCTTTGTGTTACAATAGACATCTAATGCTGGGTTATTAAAGCTTTAGTTATGTATTATTCTAATCTATTAAAATCTAATGATGTTGCCTGCTTGAAATAGTGGAATACTATGGAAGTACAATTTATCTGAAATTGGATTCTGGTGGATTTGCTGCTACAACTTCAATTATTCAATCAACATTTGGACTGCCACCTGAGTAGACAGTGGTCTGCTTATTCTCAGTCAAATTAAAATAACTATATTAGGTATCAAGACTTTTGACACATAAAGTGTTCTCAATTCTTAACGGCTCATCCTTTCAAAGTTATCAGTTTTACCCAAAAATTGCAATTTACTCAAATGCAGATTTTCAATTTAGAGGGTTTCAGCCTTTAAATTATATTAAATGAAAGGTGCTAGAATTTTTTGTGCTGCTTGATTTTTTAAGCTCTTGGGTTTAGTGCATCCAAATTTAGACATCGGTATCTAAACTTTATATTGCTTTACAAATAAGGTTTCTGTCCATCCAAATTAATCTGGCTATCCAATACAATGTGTTTCACTCCCTACATTGCTTTGGTTTTGGGCGGGGATGTCTTATAAAAATTAGGTACAAGTCAATTAAAGTCGAACTGTTTAAATCATAATGCTGTCTTGTTTAATTTCCTAGGGAAGCAAACTGCTGCCGCCCCCCCCCCCCCTTCTCCTAATCTTCTTTTGTGGTGATTTGTGTATTAGGAAGCAGCTATAAGATGTTTCAACTGGACATTTTACTGACCTCTTCTATGACTTGCCCTGTCTCCTATATTCTTGCTATGTTACCGATTTTTTTGGCACTTTCTGTTCATCAATAGTATAATATGTGGATGGGGGCATTTTCGTGTTCCGGAAAAAAAGCCATATAGAGGTCGGAAGACGAATTACCTGTAAATGTCTCGTAAATAGAGTTAGAAGCGAATTGACCTGGAACTTAGATATACTATCAATCATTTAAAAACCTGTAAAGTCAAAAAATCCTTCCAGTATGAATTTATTTATTATCCTCACATATCCTATCCTTCTGCCTCCGATGTTGGTCATTGTGGCAGCAATTGATGGGAATTGGAGCTGAAATTTTGCACTCACATTGTACTAGAGTTAAAGGCGGTTCTAGGAGAGGCAAGTGATTCAGTTGTCATGATTTTTGTATGACACCAACCCGGACTAGACATGGATCTTTTTGGTCACCTTATATCCCTTCAGCGTGAGCTCTTGAAACCCTCAACAGCACTCCTCTCTTATCCAACATGACAACTTAGACCACCTTGTATGCTTTGATAGTGCATGGATATAGAGAGTAAATGAGCGGGCCTATGCGACGTTAGGTAGGGTGGCTAGGCAAGGCATTTTGGGATCGGTAATCGGTTAATGCAGAGGAGAGGTGACGAGAGAGGTAGACGAACTAGATGGCAAGAGGGTGAACGGTGAAGGTGGGGTGAATGAGCAAGGCAATTGTTGGGAGTTGATTTGATCCCACTTAAAGCATTTAATTTCTTGCGACTGCACAGTCCACATAATACTCAATTTTAACATATGGTAAGGACAGAGAGTATCTATACTACCATTACAAATAAAGGGAGTGGAACTGACAATTTAAATCCATGAACCAAAAATACACGTCCTATAAAACTTGGGATTATTTTGGCATATAGAATAATATTTAAACATTTTCAAGCATTGACAGAAAAATAGGACAACAAGAATTAAACAATTATGAAAAATTCTACTTCATTAATTCTTTTGGGGCACGTGCAAGATGAATGTGCGTGTTTCACTAGTATCTGTAAGACAAGAATAACCGATGGTCTTCCTTTGGTTTAGAAGATCCCAAAGATTTGGTCTGTGTTAGCCAACTTCTACTTTGGTACCCACATGAGAAACAAGAAAGCATAAGTCTTCATACACCTTTTGAGTACTTAATTTTCATTAGGATGGAGTGCATGAGAGAAGGAAGTTTCTTAAAGCCTAACATCACTTTGGATATCACATTTTGGGGATTAGGTGTATGTTTCATGGGAGACTTGCTCTTACTTCTTATACAGCTAGTCAAACTGCACATGCAAAATGCACATGCTGTGAGGACTTCACAATTTATACTTCTATTGATTAGAATTATTGCATAGTATTAGGATTGCTAATTACATTGAAGAATCATAATCATAATCAAGTAGCGTTTTTTTGTCAACTATTTAGGGTCGACGACATGGTTCTTACTCCTCCATTCAGGCATTTTTTGGGCTATATAAGAGATAGTAAAATCAAGTCTTTTTTTATCAACTCCATCCAAGTTTTTTTAGGTCTCCTTCTCTTTCTTTTAGTATCGTTTACATGCATCATTTCTAATCTTCTCACAAGGGCATCTATTGGTCTTCTTTGCATATGCCCATACCAACGCAACCTACATTCCCTCAGCTTCTCCCCCTAAAGAAGCTACCCCTAAACTCTCATGAATATTTTCATTTCTAATCCTATATCTCCTAGTTATCGAATTCATCCACCTTAACATTCTCATTTCGGCTACATTCAACTTATCTATATGACTTCTCTTTGGTGTCTAGTACTCTACTAGCTCCATAAAGTATTGCAGGCCTAATGGCTGCCATATAGAACTTGCCTTTAAACCTTTTTGGAACACGTCTATCACACAACACTTCTGAAGCTGCCCTCCACTTTACCCACTCCACATTTATCCTATGCACCACATCACTATCAATATCTCTTCTTTATAGATAATGGATCCTAAATAACGGAATTGATTACACATATGCACTTCTTGCCCATCTATTTCAACTAAGGCTCTACCTATAGTTCTATCTTCCTTAAAATTAAATTTCATGCATTTTGTCTTAGTCCTACTTATTTTAAAACCTTTTGATTCTAAAACCTCCCTCCATAATTCTAGTTTCATATTCAAACTTACTTTACTCTCATCAATGAAAAATTTTTAAAATGGAAAGTTCACAAGAGTTTGAATTGGACTCATAAAATCACACCTTTACGGTTGAATTTGGACTCTTAGGTGTGTATTTCTTAGGTTTTTGGGATTGGTACATGTTTCTTAGGTTACTTAAGTAAAATACTACAAAAGTATTTTGGTGAACTCACTTTAAATTGTCCGCTCCACCCCTTTCACTTTGAATAGTAGTATATTATAGGTGTAGACATAGATATAAATATACATTTGTCCCATAGTTTTTGTAGGTTTTATTCATATCTCTTTAATTAGCCAAGTCATCTAAATGTGTGGGTGTTATTAGTGCCTTACCTTTTTTAATCTGGACTTACTATCATAAGATTCGGCATTTACCTTCTTTGCTAAAATCATAAAGAATGACAAAGGTAGATGCCACCAATGTTGTAAGATCCTTAGTTTCTATCTCGTCTTGTTTTTAAGATGAATCATTGCAATTATCTTTAACATTTATCATTCTTTTCCTGCATCTGGTCCTTTCAGAGCAATCAAATGCTATGTGCCGTGACATTTATAGCACACAGAGCCCTTTGATTTCATGCCTAGGAAGCACCGATACGACATTTTTGCCCCCATATCTATATCCGACACGTATCGGATACGAATACATCATCGATATGGCTGCCTGCTTAATGATGGCATATCTGATTTTTTTAATGAAATCTTCATAGGTTAGCCCCGCTGAAGAAAGGGGCCTGGGAATAAGACCTATCAACTGGACCAATTGGCCCTTTCTGGCCACATCATTCTCGCGATTAATAACGAATACTCATTAAAAAAGATTTATGCTTATTGTTTGTTTTGACACTGACCAACCTAAAATGTGTTTTAAAAATATAAAAAATATATTTTTAACAATGTATCGTATTAGAATTTTTTTAAAATTATCGTATCGCCGTACCTATACCGTATTGTATCATATCGTCATATCCGTATCAGTGCTTCCTAGCTTCCTAGCTGCCATCGGAATCTGTTTTTAATGTTTATATACCAGAGCTAGATATTTGCATTGTTTTTTTTTTGAGAGGTTCAGAACTGTTAAACAAATGAACAACATGATTAGTTGCTCTATGGGAATCATTAGACCAAGGTTGGCTGGATGAAACATTACTTAGAATTGTGAATTTTGGAAATGACCATTTCTTTTATCTGAAATTGGTATGTCACTTAATTAATTCCATACAAATACCCAGCTCTCCCATATCACACCAACCATAATATGCCGTGTCAGTTAGATATCGGCTAGCCCACTGTGTTCAGACCTGTCTCCATCCCACTCGTCCCTGCTGCTTGATTTTATGCTGTTGTGACTTTTGTTCAAGATATATATACATAGGGTGCGTTTGGTTAGTGACAAAAACAATTTTTCAACCCTGAAAGGTGAAAATTTTCACCTATAAGAGTGAAAAGTGTTTGGAAGCTAAAAGGGTGAAAAGTGGTTAGTGACGGTGATAGGTGAAAATTTTTACTTTTTCATCTTTCAGGCCTGAAAGGTGTTTGTTTGCTGAAATGCTGAAAATTGGCCCTAAAAGGTGAAAGGTGACAATTTTTCATTTTTCACCCTGAAAGGCTGATCGTTCGTCGCGCCTCTTCAACGAAAAAAAAATCAACTCTCTGCCAGAGGTTTGTCCCCTCCGGTGAGTACCCCCACCCCGATGGTGTCCCGTTGAGTCGAGAGAGTTTGTGCCCCCCGTCGCCACTCGTTGAGCCCCCCCTCCCCCCTGGTCGCCACTGCCGCCGCTCATTGAGGTCCCCACCTCGCCGCCGCCGCCCCGTTGAGCTGAGGGAACCCGTGCCCACCCCTCCTGGGCAACTGCTCGGGTCGTCTAAAGCCGGTCACCCCGGTGTTTGCCCTGACGCCTCCCCTGGCGCACCGTTAAGCCGGGGGATCCCCCCCTCCCCGTCATATCTCCCTCATTTTTTGTCCGTTTTTGGATATTTTTTCATCATTATAAGAAAGAGCACTAAAAATAAAGAAGAACGAAAAAAATAGGTCAAAATGGATCAGAAATGAGGAAGAAATGCATCGTTGAAGTTTGTCTAATTAAAGGAGTTATTATATAATCGATTACACAATAACTAGGCTATCGTGCGTTGGATTACACGATAGGCTATCATGCGTTAATCACACGATAGCTCGGCTATCGTGGAATCGATTACACGATACAGTGAGCTATCGTGTAATCAATTACACTATGAGCTATCGTGTAATCGATTACACGATACAGTGATCTATCGTGTAATCGATTACACGATACAATGATCTAACGTGTAATTGATTACACGAGATTGTGAGCTATCGTGTAATTGATTACACTATATTGTGAGCTATTGTATAATCGATAAAACAATGCAGTGATCTATTGTGTAATCGATGAGACTGTGAGCTATCGTATAATCGATGAGACTATGAGCTATCGTATAATTGATTACACTATAATACGCTGGATCGTGTAATTCTCCATTAAAATAGGACAAACTTCAACAGTTCATATCTCCCTCATTTTTAGTCCGTTTTCGGCCATTTTTTTGCCTTCCTTATTTTTATGCTATTTCTGATCATCATGATATCCTAATGACCTTCATATTTTATTTAAAAAATCTCATAAAATCTACAATAAATAGTATATGGTGGCTCAACATCTTTATGATATCATTATTATAAGAAAGAGCACTAAAAATGAGGAAAAAAAGGACCAAAACGGATCAGAAATAAGTAAGAAACGCATCATTGAAGTTTGTCCCATTGAAAAACTATCGTGTAATTGATTACACGACAGCTCGTCCTACCGTGTAATCGATTACACGATACCCGAAGCTAACGAATACAAATCAACATGATTTATTTTCAGTTTCCAAACATATTTCACCTTTTAGAAATCAGGCCTGAAAATTTTCACCCTGACAGTGACTACTTTCAGGTTCCAAACAGGTTTTCACAAATTAGGAAAAATTAGCGTGATTATTTTCAGGCTGATATAAATTTTCAACGTATCACCTATCAGTATCCAAACACACCCTTAACAAGAAGTCATAGAAAAACTAGAAATGTTCACTAGGTTGCTAGATAATGACGGTACTATTTCTAGCAAGGCGAGGGAGAATTCCAAGGAGGAGATGTGTGCCCAGTGCCCTCCTTGTCATTTCTCCAATTTCTCCCTAATATTAATTAGTTCCTTTTGAAGTTTTATTAGTTTAGAACTTTATTAGCTCCATATTTGTCAACTATCTAACATAGTCATAGTATGCACTTTTGGTGTTACTTATTAATGCATTTTTTGCTCGAATTATGTGGCAGTTTGATCTGCAAGAATTTCTCCATCTTTCAAACCTTGCCATATTATTTGGCATCATAGATTTTACTTATATTCGAAGATGGTAAATCATTACTGTATCAGAAAAAGATGGTAACTCTTTTTGTTGGGGACTTTGTTTTGCAGGGAGAGTGTCTCAACACCTATGAGAGGGAAAATTAATAATTGGTAATTGCGGCCATTTGACATATCTAGATGTATAATTAACAGCATCCTCATGATCACCTAGATAGGTGTTGCTTTCATATGAGGATCCGCTAATCTCACTGTGATTGGCTAGATTTTGTTCAAGTTCTAAACTAAAGGAGGTTTAGGAAGCAAACTCTCTCTGTGACCAGTGTAATGTCAATTGAAATGGAAAAAGTCTTTGTATGCTTCAAGCATAAACTTTTCTGTTCTAATGTGTAGGAACATTTTATACACATAAGAAGTGCTTTTAGTGTGTGGGTTGTGTGTGTGCGCTTGTGTGTTTTTTTATGGTGTGCGTATTCATTTTCTTTTTTGGAGAATGTTAGCGTCCCTGATCATGGAAGTAGAATATGAAATTGCTTAGCCTAGATAGGTGAGGGGGTTTATTGTTAGCAGCAGACCAGGCACTATGTCTTGCATCTTTCCAAACTTCACATCCCACCAGTGACCTTATCTAAGAAGTGCCGAGGGAGAAAGACAACTCGGTGCCTTATAGCCCGTGCTTTTCCTATGCCCAAGGTGATAGCGGTGATCTTAGGCCTCAACCCCGAGCAAGGAAAAAAGCACGGGTTATAGGGCACGTGGTTTAACATTACTCTAAGCTTAGACTCTTGCCAAGCTTAATCCACCAATGGTTGAAAAAACAAGAAAATTAACGTAACCAAGGAAACACCTTAAACAAATGGATGGAAAATCATTGTTTTCGAAGCAGATGAGTTAGTAATGTAATGGACAAATATCTAATTTGTAACTTAGCTAATATGAGATATCCCAATTTGGGGCCAAAAAAGGCAATTGTAGCAATCACAAATCGTTATGCTTCTTTTTTTGTTCCTTATTCTGCCTGGTTCCTGTATGGAGTACATTGAATTGTTTGGGGGAAGAAGGTTATCTTCAATCGGAGAAGTTATTAGCTGCGCGCCACGCATGGGACCAGTGTTCTCATCACCAGTGGGTGATGGGCAGGTCCAGACGTGCCCATCACCCACTGGTGATGAGCACACTGTTCCCCTACGCGGCGCGTAGCCAATAATTTTCCCTTCAATCGATGGAAGTTCATGTCCTTTTTCCTCTTCTTCTCTCCAACTTTTTTTTTGACAACCACCATCATAGGTAGACCTACCCTAACCTAGGAAACTAAACTGTGGCCTTTTGATGCCTTGGTCTCGGATCGAACCTCTGACTCTCCTACCAAAGTGAGGGAAAGTTACCACCATGTCAATGTGGTTTTGAGCTAGTTTAGACCTTTTTTTTCCAACTAGCAAATGCGCATGTGAAAGTAAATGAGATAAATATAAATATATCTTATACAACAACAAATATAAATACAAATACAAATATAAATAGTTAAGTTATTTACTTACATGCCATAAACTATACAAATATAGATAAATAGTACTCGATATAAACATAAGGCCTCCTTCACCAACATCACCACCACTGCCACGAATGCCCTCAATATCACCATTGTCGCCACACCACCACTGTTGCCGCTGCCACCAACACCACACTAACTCAACCTCCTCTTCCATCAAGGCCTCCTCCACCACCACCACAACTACCTCCTCTCCTCCACCACTACCACTTCCACGTCGGGAGTCAAAAATTCTGTTTTAAAAACCACCATTCTACATATCACAATTAACCGTGCACAATTGACATCGAATTGTAAAATGTGAATTGTGATATGTGATATATATACTATGATAGGTTATGTGATATATGAAAGAGTAGTTTTAAAATCGAATTTTTGACCCTCAACATGGAGGTGGTGGTGGCGGCGGCGACAGTGGTGGTGGCGGCGATAATGGTGGTAGTGGTGGTGGTAGTGCATTAGGAGGAAGACAGGGAGGCAACGGCAAAAGAGGAGGAGGTGGTGATGGAAGACATGGTAGAGTCGAGGAGGAGACAATGGCAGAGGCACTTAAGTAGGTAGAGCAGTAGACCTGGAGATATTGGATGGGAGTGTCAATGCGATGGGAGTACAAGTGGGAGGGAAGTATAAGAGGTAGAAAAAGAATAGAGGGGTGGTTAAGTCTTTTGTTGTTATATGTGTGGCGGTTCGCATGTGGCTAAGGTCAATGGTGCTAATACATGTTGTGGAGGGCTGATTTTGTATATATGATCTGCTTGAGGGTCAATATAGTAAAAACTTCTAGTTAAATATATATGTAAATGGAAAATAATCAGTTTCCCAAAAGTTCGAGCTGTTAGGAAACATAATATCTTGAATTCTATATTTCAACACCCCTCTCACGTGCAAACATCCACGTGCCGCGCATATGGAATACAAATGGGGTATAAACGTCTTAACGAGACATGAACCCAGGACCGTCCGTAACCTGGAGCTCCTATACTGGTTCTTTGTTTGTCTCGTGGAATGAGCATTTCTACGTAGGCTGTGGGAGCACTTGCTTAGGGTAGTTAGAACGATCTTTTGTTGGACCAACAGTATGGATACTTTATTTTGACTTAATGTAATTGGTATTAATAACCGTCAAACAGTCTTCTTTGTTTTTCTGGTAATTGCTGAACAGTCTGCTAAGTGTTATTCTGTTTATTTGTCTTCTAACTGCTGCTTGTTCAAGAAATATGTTACTGTGTTATTTTTAAATTCTGTATTCTACTTCTGTTCAAATGTTAGTGTGAGATGAAATGAATTTTTCGTGAGATGAAATGAATTTTTCCTTGGTTTGTTATCTCAAGTGGCAATCTACTTAAATGTGCCTTGTTTTTAATATTGATCTGCTCTTTTCACGTGGCTACTAATTTGGTTCAGTGGTTGACATGTCTAGAAGTCAGAAATTTGAGCATTTTGAGTGCACCTTTCCATACTATTGAATCAACTATGTGGGATTCATGTGATCCATAATGAATACACGTGATTATCATGACAAAAGTAGTTTACCCATCTTATCTTAGATTCTTAATGTGGCACCACCCACACCTAGTGATTGCACCTAGTTTTTTTGGATCACAGAAGTAACTAGTTACTCCCTCCGTTTAAAAATAAAGGGAGGATTTGAACAACCGGTTAATGTTAATAACACTAACTACATTTTTCAAATCCACCCTCTATTTCTGAACAGAGGAGTATATGTTATTCGGTAAAACAAATTATGCATAGTTCAATCTTCAGGAAACCTAGTTTTTATTTTGGATTCCATATTATACCTTTTTTGTGTTAAACAGATTATAGCTAGTTGAACCTTCAGGAACGTGTTGGAAACGGAGCCATTCGATGGCCAAGCGGATTTGATATCAGGGGATCCTTGTTCCAAGGAGAGAGCCAGGAACGGGAAATAGCCAATAGAAAAGTAGCTTAACGCACTAAGATTTGGATAGTAAAGTGATGAAGATTTGGTTAGTTCATGTTGAGCTACTCTAGCTTTATGCTGGATCGTACCATTGGCATTTTTATCGCAGGACCTGATTAGCAAACCTGTGTCTGATAACCAAGTTTCAAAAAGTTCGATCTTTTAGGAAACTTGGTTATCTTCCATGGTATCGGAGGTTCCGGGTTGAAGTCTTATTGGAGGCATTTATACTCGCGGGGACCCCTTAGGTCAAGGGAAACTATCATTCAAATCTGTCCAAGTGTTTATGGGTACAAAGCTCGTCACAAAGGATACATATGTTGTGACTTGGCTAATGGGAAACCATATATATCTCGACATGTAAGCTTTGATTAAACTGCTTTTCCTTGTCGGAAGGCACAACACTTGTCCGACGTGGACATACCAATCTGCCTTTTTAGTCCGAAGTCATGCAATTTAGATGGAATTTGTAGTCTAGTACTTAATAATTTGGGCATACACCATTTGTTGCCAGAAAAAAGGAGGCTTAAGTGGTGTATGCAAAAAAGGTCCATCCGTCCAACATTAGTTGTCTGGATTGGAAGTCCAAAACCAAATCACCCAAAATGAGATCAAATCACCTAAAACATCTCATTTTGGATGTTTAATCCAAACAATTAATGTGAGGAATTTTTTTCTCAAAACAAGAAGAAGAAAGCTTGATATTATATAATGGTAAAAATATCACCAATAAATTTTCTAACATAACAAAGCATATAAGTGCTCCATTGGTCGTAGATATAGGTGTCACAATGGCGTGAAGATATTTCACTTTGTTTTGATTTTTATTATATGGTGAATAGTGAAAACCCTGACTAATGGAGGGAAGAAGAGGTGCAAAATACACTTAAATTGACCATATAAAGCATTTAAAATGGGACTGTCCAGATGGAGTATCTAAAACAGGACAGAGGCAGTAGTAAGTTGTATTTCATGTGCTAGTCTGTGCTTTATAAGCCTAACAAGGGTCATAGTAGTGTGTGATCAGGCTGGTTTGAAGAAGATTAGTAAAAAACTGTTGTCATCGGGCCTATATTTAAACAAGCGACTCTTGTTCACTTTTGCATATCAGGAGGTCAATTTAAAACCAAAAACACATGTAAAAGAGTCCATTCTCAAAATGGCTTCCTAGGCCACTCCAAAGAGATATGTGGGTGCACCACAAAAAACAACAACAAATAACATCTTACAGCATTTTAGCAACAAAAATAAAAAAATTAGACTATCTTTAACAAAAATTCTCCACATTTTTCAAAATATTTTTAAAATCTCCGTGTAGGGGCATAAGCAAATAATCATATGCAATTCTTCTATTTGATGATCCATCAAATTTCCTTGGTATTCAAATACTGACCAACACACTTAAAAAATTTGATACTCCAAAATTTAATGTTATGCCAGGCCTTGGAAATTAAATAAGTTTTAGATACTGAACGGTTTGGCCAAGGGCATAGCTTATGAAAGTTGGTATTGGTGGAGCATGAATCTAAAAGAAGGGACATGAGGTTTGCATATTGCCTCCCTCCTCTCCATCCTTTTATAGGTTACCTTCTTTACAAAACATAAAGAAAAGATTAATTATGGATTGTTCCAATGTTTTGTAGATATCTATGAGGATGGAGTTTGCGGTCAGTCAGTGTGGATGCGGTTTTCAATGCCGGTTAAGAAGGAAATTGATCTGTTAGGTCCTAGCTATTGCGTTCATCGTTTTGACTACAATTGGTTTTCTTTGGAGCTTTATATGGTTTGGTTTTTAGGTAAGAAAGGTTCTCACAGCTTTTTGTATCTTTAGCGAGACATGGCTGTAAATTAATGCTGAATAGTTTTTGCTTAGCAATAAAAAAACCACAAGGATAAGATAAGAGGAGCCTATTATGTATGAAAGGCAACCAAATTCTAGGAGAGAGGAACACAATGTTGATTCACAATGTAATATGTCCTGACTAGAGTTTCCTTCGTCTACAAGGTACTAGAAACAGGTTTGGACACAGAGAAGAGACCCAACATTCCTCCTATCTTTTGTAAAAAAATAATAATTTGTCTGTCCAATGAAGCCAGTTTGCATTTGAACATTGACTCTAAGACCCTAAAAAACAAAGTTTCCCCTCCCTCTTCCGTATTTTTAGTCCCATGGACCAAAGTCGCCATGTAATGATGGACCGTATTTTTAAAATGCAGACATATTTCATTGGACGGAGGGAGTATATTTTTTTGGTAACTTTTTCTCCATTATTACAATTCATTGTTCATTTCCTGTCATTATTTTTTCTAAAATCAATAAAAGCTTTTCCTTTTACCTTTCCAAATGAACTTCACAGCTTTAAAGCTTGAAATCCCGCCGCTCTGTCCGTCACACCATTCTCCGACTTTCCCCGAAAAGGAAAAGCCCAGAGCCCATCCATCTTCTTCCCCAAAATCTAGGGTTAGGGTTTCCACCTGCCCCCATGCCGGCAACTCCCTCTCCGCCGCCGCACCTCGGCGGTTACGGAGCCATCCCCCCCGCCGCCCCCTCCCCCTCCTCCCCGCCCCCCGTCTCAACCTGGGCCCGTCGCGCCACCACCACCGCGCGCGCTCTCTCGGCCACCCTCCGCCCCTGGCGCGAGCTCTTCCCGGCCCTCGCCGCTTTCGGCCGCCCCTACTCCCGCGGCGAGGCCCTCGCCCGCATCCGCCGCAACCTTGCCTACTTCCGCGCAAACTACGCCCTCGCCGCCCTCTTCGTCGTCTTCCTCGGCCTCCTCTGGCACCCCGTCTCCATGATCGTCTTCCTCGTCCTCTTCGCCGCCTGGCTCCTCCTCTACATCTCCCGCGCCGCCGACGAGCCCCTCGTCGTCTTCGGCCGGACCGTCGACGACCGGATTGTCCTCGCCGGATTGGGGCTGATTACCATTATCGCCCTTGTGCTCACCCACGTGGGGATCAATGTGCTGGTATCTCTTGTAATCATCGCAGCGCTGGTCGGTGTTCATTCGGCGTTCCGGTTAACGGACGATTTGTTTATGGACGAGACGGATGCCGCGGAAGGGGGGCTGCTGTCGGTCGTGGGGAGCCAATACTCGCGCGTGGGAATGGAATTTAGGTAAATACTAATTATGGTTTGTGTTGAAGCGTTACCAATCCAGTATGTGGAGATGAAGGTAAAGGATTTCGGAGCTTGCTTTTTGGACTGAGGAATACATGGGGTTTTTACACTGTAAATGGAATATGTGAAATCTTTGTTCTTTCTTTTTGAGCAATTCTTGATTGCAGGCTGACCAATGAATCTATATATTTGGTAGAGAAAAGGGAAAAATGGATTTTTTTTCAATATTCATGTTTGTCATTTTGGTTTCCTATATGCAATCTTGTAGGATGTTTCATATGGATTGGTTTTGAATTTAGTGCATGATTTCTTTGTCTGAGTGAAATTGGGTTGGATAGTTGAAGGTTCTCTGTTTATGTTTGTTGTACTTCCTTTGTGGGAATGTATTTTTTATTTCTAGTGGAGATTTGAAAATCTTTTTCTGTTGTATCCCTATGTCCCATATTAATTGTCTAGATTGGATATCAGCAATGCACTAATTTGTTTCATTTTGGACTTTCAGTTTAGTCGGAAACCCTTTTTTGGTATATTGGCTAACTAATATGACTACTGTTCATTAATGGCGTGTTTCTTAGTCATTAAAATCAAGTTTCGGTAGTTAATTACTGAAATTGGTGGAAGCAGTAGGATTTACCAGTTTATTTTTTTTATTGGTGAATTTGTGGTTGAAAATCATATGCTCATTTGTGATCAGGAAATGCGGATTGGGTGTTTGTTATAAGTATGAATATTTTGTACAGGTATTGAAAGTACAATAAAAACCACAACAGGAATCATTTTTTTCTAAGCAAGGCGCATGCATCTACCAGTGTCATTTTCTTGATAGAAATGAATTTGTACTGTCTTAGAAAAAAATGATTTTTTAACCTAAATTGTGTTATCTGCCCTGTTGATATATAATAACGAATTATAAGCTTTTTTTACCACATATGGCGGACTATTACTTCTTTTCTTCTTTTTTGGTTGATACTTCTATTATGTTGATGTATGGCTGTTTTTTTAATTCTGAAATGTGTATGGAACACTCAAATCATCGTCTGATGGCAAATAATGCAGAAGAAGATAAACCATGATTGTACAAACTGGTCAGTAGCATATGAAGTGAGTAAACAAAATTGATAATGTTGCACCATTTTTTATTTATGGTTCTATATTGATTTTCTTTTTACCCAGTACTGTCTGTTGCCATTTCCTATTTTCCTAAAGTGTATCCTTAGTGTCTAGTAAACCCTCTGGCTTTTTTGCAGAAAAGCCAATTTTTGGTTGGATAACTAGGTCATGCTTTGTTGGGAAAAGGCGCTACTTGATTATGATTATTATGATAACTAGGTCATGCTTTGTTAATCATGTATGCACAGTGAATGAAGGTTGAGTTCTTCTGACGGGGCTTTGTTCATTTTTATTAATGTAGCCTAGTGGCCTTTATATGCCTGAAGCTTTTATTTGCCTATGAAACATAAGTTTACTTTGGATATGATTGGATGATCTCATTTTGGATGCTTGCTAATCTAGCCTAAGTTTGTGATTTGATCTGTTACTAAAGAGTGAATTATGACAGCTGTAATTTTTGCAAAGCAGTATACTTTTTCCTTTGAAAGTTGGTTTAAAAATGCGGACTGAAATATTTATGAAGGTTTATACATGTACACGTGAGAAAGTTAAACCTGAGTTGAGAATTTTATGTTTATCCTTGCCTTGATTGAACTATTGCCAACGCTGCACAGGAGTCCTATACTCATTCAAAAAACCAAATAGGACTATCAATATGGAATTTTAGGGAGTATCTTTTTGCAATCATCATGTTGAAATGTTGGTATGTCACCTTTCTGGTTGGTATGTGGAAGAATCGACTTGTGATGAAATTCCACTTTTTTCGTTGTTTCTATGTCGGGTTATGCTTTAGAAATACTAAAAGTTAACTGTTTGTTAATTGGAGATCTTCTAGGTGACTGTCTATTTATTGATGGTTTGAGATATGGCTCTGTATATATTGTAACTTGGACGAGTTCCATTTGGAGGTCTCGTTTCCCTGGAAGAAGCAAATTGGAGGTTTGGTTTCCCTTGAAGTAAACCAGTGCATTTGTCTTCTTTAATTGCGTTTCTTTCACTACAGACAGGAACGTGTTCCCATAGTCCGATGAAAGTCTCAACCACTTTAATTGATAAATCGCATGTATAATTGGTCCTGTCTTATTGTCTTACTTTCCACTTGTCTGTGTATGTAGAAAGTTCTTTTTCCTTTGATACATATCCATAGGGGTGTTTGCGGATGTTTGTTGTTCGTGGATGTTTTTTGGCTGGGCTTGAAAAATGAATCACAAGTTACAACCCTTTTTGGCTGAAACACTTACTTTGGCAGGCAAGAAGACTTTTTTATTTTTTCTTTTTGCTACAAGGCAGGCAAGAAATCTGAATAGTTACAACCCATTTTGTCTCAAGAAACAGATTTTTTAGCCGGTAAGAAAGTTGGTATACACCCTTTTTTGGCTGAAACACTCTTTTCATGGCGTACAAGATAGATGGAATAACACTTACACTGTTGGTTGTAACAAGGAAGAAATATGTTGAACTCAAACCAATTGAATATGAAAGTTTGTGTCACGCCTCATATATAATGATGAATCTGAAAATGTAGTTGTGCACCTTAGGTGGATGCACAAGAGCCGGCGGCAAAGAACAGGGAAGGGGATGAGAATAGAGAAGAAGGAGATGAGAAGTTGGGGTTTCAGTCATCAATAATCAAAATAGGACCAGTTGTCTCCTATATAGGCGTTAAGCATGAGAACTGATGGGCCATAACAAGCAAATATTTAAATCGTCTATTTCTACTGTAGTGGCCCGCATGGCCTTAATGAAATAAGTAAATAGTTTAATACTAAGGAGTTGTAATAGTAGTATGCTTTGAAGTTTTGCATCAATCGGTACTATTGACTAGTGTATGTCTTGTAGTTTTTTACTAGACCTTGCGTGTGAACTAGCTGTTAGATGACTCCATGACACTGGCCTTCTGTTGAATGGGCACAGCTTGTGCAAATGCAGGGTACCTCGACCAAAATGAATAACTCTTATCAGCTTAAGGAGGTCAATTTACAGGGCTCAAGTCTAAGCTCCAGCTTGACTTCTTGACATGCCGATCTTAACCTATAATCACTTGATTTTATTTGTTTCTCTAATCGTTTGAGTTTGGCCGCCATTTACTGTGTATGTTTGTGTCATAGTTCACGTAAATATGCACGACGCACAAACAAAAATCTGGATATAGTAGGGTCTTTGACGAAAGAATGAAATAAGTAGTTTCTAAGCTTTAGGGTTAACATTGCATGGAAAGATACACACATCTAGTTAAACTAAAAAATCAAATACTTAGTTTCTATGGTTTAGGGTCAAGGTTTACTATGGAAAATAAATACATTTAGTTAGATAGAATAATTAAATATATTGTTTCTAGGGTTTAGGTTTTGAGTTTGGTAGGGAAGATTACACGCAACTAGTTAGATGGAAGAATGAAATAAATTTTTTCTAGGGTTTAGGGTTCGGGTTTGGTCAGGGGAATACACATAGCTAGTTACACGGAACAATCAAATATGTATTCTCCAAACCCTAACTAGGTTTATGCATTCTCCACACCAAACCCCAACCCTAAAACCCTAAAAATGAAGTATTTAATTGTTTTATCTAACTAATTGTGTATATTCTCATACCAAACCCTAATCATAAACTCTAAAAATAACGCATTTAATGCTTCTGTCCGAAGAGATGTGTACTTTCCATCCAAATCTTAACCCTAAACTCCACAAAACTATGTGTTTGATTGTTCGATTGTCCATGCTAAATCCTAATTGTAAGCCCTAGAAACTAAGTATTTAATGTTTCTGTCTAACATGTTCTGTGTTTTCTCCGTACCAATCCCCAACCCTAAACTATGTATTTTATTGTTCCATCTAACTAGTTGTGTGTATTCTTCCATACCAAACCGTAGCTCTAAACCCTAGAAACTATTTGATTCATCATGTAACTAGTTGTTTGTATTATTCTAGCTAACCATTACCCTAATGCAAGAAACGACGTATTTTATTCTCTAGTCTAACTAGTCGTGTTTATTATCCATAACAAATAGTAACCTTGAACTCTAAAAACTAGAAATTTGATTATTCCGTCTAACTAGTTGTGTGCATTCTTTCGTCTAATCGTATTCCTACACGTTAGAAACGCATTTAATTCTTATGTCCAGCTAGTTTTGTGTATTATCCTTACTAAACCCTAACCCTAAACCAAAGAAACTATGTATTTAACTCACCCGTGTAACTAGTTGTGTGTATTATCCATGCTAAACCCTAATCTTAAACCCTTGAAACTATAAATTTAATTCTTCCATATAATTAATTACTTGTGTTATTCTTCATAATAAAACCTTAACCCTAAATAAAAAAAAACTACTTAATTAATTCTTATGTGTAACTAGTTCTTTGTATTCTTTTGTCTAATCCTAACCCTAAACTCTAGAAACTGCGCATTTGATTCTTCTGTCCAACTAGTTGTGTCTATTATCTATACCAAACCCTAACCCTACACTCAAGAAACTACATATTTAATACATCTGTCTAACTACTTGTGCGTATTCTTCCATACTAAATCCTAAACCTAAACCTTAAAAACTACTTAATTTGTTCTTCTGTCATACTAGTTATGTGTATTCTCCATACCAAATCCTAACTCTAAACCTTAAAAACTACTTAATTGATTCTTTCGTCTTAATAGTTGTGTGTATTCTCCGTACCTAACCCTAACTCTAAACCTTAGAAACTATAAATTTATTTCTTTCGTCTAACTATTTGTGTTTATTCTCCATAGTAATCCTAAACCGTAAACCCTAAAAACGAAGTATTTGATTCGTCCATCTAAGTAGATGTGTGTATTCTTGAGTATAACGACAATCTTAAACCCTAGCAACTACCTATTTCATTCTTTCATCTAACTAGTTATGTGAATCTACATACTAAACCCTATCCTAAACCCTTGAAAACTATGTATTTAATTGTTACGTTTAATTAGTTGTGTTTATTGTCCATAGTAAACCCTACCCGTAAACCCTAGAAACTAGGTATTTGATTCTTCCATACCAAACCCTAACTCTAAACCCCATCAACTATGTATTATGTTCTTCTGTGTAACTAGTTCTATATAGTCTTTCATCTAATCGTTACCCTAAATGCAAGAAACTAGTTGTGTGTATTCTTCCATATCATACCCTAACCCTAAACCCTAAAAACTATTTAATTGATTATCCTGCCTTACTACTTGTGTATATTCTCCATACCAAACCCTAACCCTGAACCAAGAAAACAAGCTAATTGATTCTTCTGTCTTACTATTTGTGTGTATTCTCAATACCTAGCCCTAACTGTAAACCCTATAAACAACATATTTATTTCTTCTGTCTAACTACGGGAGGTTGAAACAGTAGTAGGACCAAGTCCCACCACCATTGTAGGTGTCAGGTCCCATGATGGGCCGCGGCTATGGATCCGGGTGGCCAACGCATACCTTTCGGTGGAGCCACCACCGGACCCACCGCACTATGACGGCTCAACCTTGCTAGTTGCAGCAAATTGGTGAAGGAGAAGAGCAGCATATAGCCTCATCGGCAACGGTCTCGGATGTCGCCTAGAAGTCGGGTGAAGGTCCGATGGACCATGGCATGGTGGCAACATGCCTAAATCTAGAGGCTAGCAACCCCACACTCCCTTCCTCACTGCAGCAATTAATGGTGGAAACTCCAAGCTTCTTATTTATAAAATTTGGGGTTTTTGCCCATCTCCAATTCTAGGGCATGATGAGGCCCAAATCAGTGTATAAACACCTCAAAATGGTGGGGATCTCACATGAAACATCATCCATCTCTGTGGGGACTCTGGATTGTACATCGCCCGTCTTCAAAATCAAATACAAGCATGACCAAAGGTGATTTACCGTAATCAATCATATAAACATTCAATCAACATGCATTCAACATGCATTTTTTACAATATCACCGATATATTGGTTTCGGAATCGTCATTTAAAAAAAAATGTTTTAAAAAAAAACAAAAAACAACTTTCCTGCTTGTTTCCCATCCTAATATGCATTTTTATGCATATTTTGAAATCTATGCTTTGTCTAAATTAGTATAAGTCATTTTAGAAGTTAGATTCTGAAAATATATGATAAAAATTAGTTTTCGACCACCGATATTTTTTTTACAAATATCTCCGATATTTTATCTCTTAGGTCGACCAATATTTTATCGATATCCAATACGGAATTCCTTGCTCCTCGCCGGATTACACAAAGGCTACAGACACTGCCACATTTCCTTTTACTCTCTCACTTCCTCTCTTAATTTAGGGTTTGGAATGGAAAGATATGTGGAAAGTGGTGCCTTAAATAGGAAACCCAAAAGGGTTTGTGGGCTCCACTTGTGGCCCTCCTTACCACTTAGAAATATCCCTCCAACATAAAATGGTAGGATCGCTACTACTCTTCTGCCACAAAAGAATAGGATTGTTGCTACCATACCGCTAAAACAGCAAACACTAGGACTGCTACCACTATATGGTAGAAAAGGTAGTTTCTATAGAACATTTATTTGATTTTTGAAAATTCACCAAAAATGCCGGTCCTTACATAATACACACAACTAGTTAAAGTGAGGAATAAAATATGCAGTTTCGAGGGTTTAGGACTCAGGTATAATATGGGATAATACACACAATTAATTAGACGAAAGAATAAAATACATAGTTTACAGGATTTAGTATTAGAGTTTGGAAAATAAACACCACTAGTTATACTGCATAATGAAATTGGTAGTTTCTAGGATTTAGGGTTAGGGATTAGTATGGAAGAATACACACAACTAGTTAGACAGAAGAATGAAATAAGTAGGTTTAATATGGAGAGAAAATAAAAGTAGTTAGACGAAAGAATTAAATACATAACTTTTAGGGTTTATGGATTAGGGTTTGTATGTAGAATAAAAATACCTAGTTAGACGGAACAATCAAATGTGAGGTTTCTAGGGGTTTAGTAATGGAAATGTAGCAGAAGAACTAGGAGATGCTGGTCAATAAAGGAACTTGAATGGAATCTAGCAAAGGAAATACACAAAACACACATCTACTACTCATATAGAGGTTGCACTGAAAAGTAAAGAGGCTTCTGAAACTTAGTTCATAGAACTAGAGCCAGGGAAGGGGTTGGATAATGTAGGAACATCCTCACACCCACAACACGGAGTAAGAAAATGGTTAGCAATTAGTTATCAAATACATTTCAACAAAGTAAGAAAATGTCAGCGATGAATGAACTAGTCAAAAGGCCAAGTGATGAATAACAGTTCAGTGTCAGTGAGTAAAATTTCTGTGGATATATATGTAGACATAAGTTAATGGCATCTTATATCATGGGCTTACACTCCAGTACTATATGTTGACATTACTTTTCAGTTATTAGCGCTTGCACATTCCTTGGTGTTCCATTTTTTTGTGCACTTAGGTCCTTGTTGGAAAACTAAGTTTTTTCCTCGGAAAATGCATGTAATCTGTTCATGATTGGCTATAAAGAGTATCGAGCATAAAGAGAGGCCAAAGAACCAACTTAAAGGGATCACCATGTCTGTTGTTATATGAACAAAATGCCTTGCATATTTTGATTTTAGTGAAATATGTTTTTTTTATAATTGTTTAGTGAAATATGTTAGCAATGTGTTTTCTTAATTTAAACGAATTTGGTAATTGCAGGCATGCCAAATCTTGTAATGAGCAATTTGTGACTGAAATTAGCAAGTGGGTCTTCCACGAAAGGCATCACCTTAAGGTTAGCTCGCTGGACTGTGTTGCTATTTGAAGCAAGTCTTATTTATGGAACTTCAAATATTGTTAGTTTTAACTTCGGCTGTTTTTAGGCTGTCAATTTTAGGCACCACAAGGCTGGTGAAGCTGATGAACCCTCAATGTACAGGATCAATGACGATCTGGTAAATCTACTTCCGTTGCTGTACCTAATCATAGGCTGGTAATACCTTGTCTAATAACCAGAAGGGAAGATTTTGAACTTGTATTCATCTTGAAAAGGGTGCTGCTGTTTAATGGTATTCACGCGAAGAGCAACTGGGAGAATTTCCTTTAAATTGTTTGTATTTATCCTCTGAAATTCTGATTGCAGGAATACTCCGTTGAGATCTATGAGTGGTTTGGTAAGATCTGGAAGCCTTATGTTGCTAATAATGTTCAAGTTCTCAGTTCTACATGATGAGTCCCTATGTGTTGAATTATCGAATGACCAGAAGGTATCTAGGTGTCCTTAGGTTTGGTTTTTCTTGTATAAAATTTCACTCATGCCTAAAATATGTCCTTACCTGATCATCATGATTTGTCATGACTGGGTTTGTATTACACCTCGTTCAGAGTTCAGAGTTCCTGATGTATATGGCGTATTTCAATTCAAGGTTGAAAACCAGAGACTCGGATACACAAGCTTATCTCTGTCGAAGCAGGTACACAATCTAGTTTAAGGCATGGTGTGTGTAAAATTTTAGGCTTTCCATAGCCCCAAGTAATAGCTCTTACTGTCTTGAAGTTGAGACACCGGTGAACCTTATTTTATAAAAAAATAGAAATACTGCTTTGTACATTGCATCAAAGATGAGAAAGAGATATTGACTTCAAAAAATTCTGGATTGCTTGATAATATTGATACATAAATCATCCAACTGTGACATCTTTATGATTGTGTATTATGACATTGTTGCACATGGTTGACTTTAATGATCCCGATTAATCATTTTGATCACAGTACACGAGGAATATACAATATTCAAACATAGAGGCATTTATTTTGGGTGACAGATAAAGAGGGAGAAATAAGCTAGAGGAAACAGTTGGGATCTCTCCAATGAGGTTTTGTTTGAATCCTATTATTTCAAGAACACATCCATACGTAGATTACCATTGGAGTCTTTTTATTTTTTTATTTGTCAGGGAACATATAATTCACTGGATATTTTTTTGTATGATATTTTATGTTACAAGTATTATTTATGTTAATGAAGAAAAAAACTGATGTTCTTGGTCATATATTCTTATACTTATTACATAGAAAATCTGGACAATACAAAGGAAAACACATTTTTTTTTACATTTTAAAATTCATTAATGGTAGAAAAAAATATGTCTCATGAAGTAATAAGTGTCGCAAACAAGCTATTCCGGCAGACAGAAACCGTACCTATATGTACTTGTCAACAGATAAAAACCATCGATAAAGAATAAAAAAATAGTGGTAACATAATGGATTTTTACTACTATCACTGAATCTTTTTAGCCACAGAATAGAACTGTCGTAATTATATACAAGGCAAAAAAAATCCATCGATAATGATATTATTGATTGATTCCACTTTTTTCGTATGCCACCTATTTCAACGAACTTGGTGACTAATAAAAAACTGTCGCTAAAGAAGAAAGATCTTTAGACAGTTTTTGCCATCGAGAAAGAGCATGTGTGTTGTAATGAATTCATGTAAATGCAGGGGAAGAACAAGGAGATGCTGATCGATAAAAGAAACGCAATCCAAAAAAGGAAATACACAAATACACATGTACTACTTGTGTGGAAGTTACACTTACAAGTAAATCGAATTTTGAAACTCAAAACTAGTTAGACATAAGAATTAAATACATAATTTATATGATTTAGAGGTATGGACGAATACTCACAATTAGTTAGACAAAAGAATTAACTTTATATAATATTTTGTGGCATTGACTTGGACATTGTCGCAATGGTTGTATCGTATTGTTGTATTGTTTGAATGTATGACAATATCATGTTTATGTTCTTATCATTGCTTAGTTGTTTAATAGATGTTGAGTCTTATGTTAGTAGATAACATTGTTGAGATAACAACTTATACTAAAAATCAGCTTAGTTGTAAATAAACTAACATGGTTTCTATTGTAGTAAGTGCCCTTATAACTTCCTCATGGAATATTTATGGACCTATAGTGAAGCTAAGGCTGATATTTAAGGATCAGAAAGAAGATAAAGAGAGCTTTATAAAAGATAAAGAGAGCTTTGAAAATATACCAAGTTTGTGAAATTCGGAGTTCGAGAGCCCAAGTTATTGCATCCATAATAAGTAGTAAGTGCATGAACCCTCACTCATGTCTACTTCTCACTCTTTCTTCTTCTCTAAGGCTGCTGCTCAGAACTCTTGAGGCCTTCAGGGAGATCTAAGTAGCTGGATCCAAAGTAGAAACCACTTTCGGAGTTAGATCTAGTCTCATCTTCAACATCTAGACCATGGGTAAGCTCAGATCCAACTCTTCCTTTTGTTTTTCTTCTTGATTCTTCACTTCTACTCTAACATCCTCCATTGAAATCTTCAGGAGAGGTATGGATCAACATGATCAAGGAAGATTAGCGGGGTTTTGAGCAGGACCTTCCAAATTAGGAGCTCAAATCATTATCATCATCAAGTGAGCTACAAGTGGGAAAGTTGAAAAGGTAGATCTTTCTTGCTAAGGACTGAGGTAGTTATATTTTTATGGAAGCATGTTAGCTTATGTGAATGTGTTTTCAAGTACCTTTAATTTCGGGGAAATGCATGTTTTGTGTAAGAAAGTTCATGGATTAGCTTAGTTCTTCGGAACTGAATGACAATTGGGTTTTCCCTAATTGTTTATTGATGGATGATGTTTGATGATATGATTTACTCTTGCTTGAGACGAGGGCTAAGTTGTTGCTCATGTGACATTTATCAAATCGGAAGAGTATTCCGAACACAGAAATTCCCCAAATCAGACGTGTAATTCTGAACAGAGGGAGTATTACTCTCTGCACATTTTTCTGCATCTGGTATGCTGGTTTTCGGTTTTTACCACTAGTTGGGTAAATTTACTAAGGATGAGGGTTTGCTTCTTTAGCAACCATATAGTTAAGCTCTAACAAGAACGAGATCGAGCATGCCACAACCAACAAGATCCTAATTATTAGCAAATCCATAAAATTTTGCGATGCTCACTTACGTACTACTTAATAGCCAGCCCGATGGGAACAGGCCACCTCGACAAACAAGTTCCTCATTATTATCAAATCCACTGGATCTCGCAAAGTAATGACAAAATTCAGTGATAAAGCTCAATTATACACCGACCATCCAGCTCGACCGGTGTAATCTTGTAATCCTTGAAACCTGCATCTTCGAATATTTTGCTCCATTCATGCTCATCCCTCTCCCTTCCTTTTGTCAAAATCATCAACCAAACATCTGCAACATACTCTAGCTCTGTCTGTTGGTGATCTTCTGGTTTAGAGTTCACCACCCTTTCTACTATGATGACCTTTCCTCCCTCCTCTTTGCTAGAGACCACCTCCTTGCATTTGCGTAGAATCTGAATGCATTCTTGGTCGTTCCAGTCATGGAGAATCCACTACAACCAAATGCCAAATAACCATTAATCCAGTACAACAATATACTCCTATGCCCGTATTAAGCGTCCTATTTGGTTTTCAACACAAATTAATTTTAGTACGTTTTGAAAAACTAGCACACTTATTATGGGACAGATCGATTATATAAATAGAAAATCGCCAATTTCTTTAAAATTCTTAGAACCCAAACGTCGCAATTTCGTGGTGTCTTAACATGCTAGGCAGGGGTGGAGCCAGACAAGGTGTGGCAATTGCCTACTTAAACTTTTCAAAATATAGAACATCAATCATCACAAATAACATGGGAGAAACAAATTAAGCAAGAATAGATTCTAGAGATTACAAGTCAGTTGGATTTACTTTACTATTTTGACACTGCCCACGAGTACGGCGACCATGGTGAAGGACCTTGGTGTTAGGTCCATTACGGCAAGTTCGCGTGAGTTTTTGTTTTTGGCACAATAGGGTGTTGAGAACGATGCACGTATAACGGGGGCGGGCTTGTTTTAAAACACACCTGTCCTCTTTTTACGACAGATTTATTTCTGTCGCCAATGATAAATATAATCAACGGATTTTTTTCTGTAAAAAAAAATATATCGTTAAAAGCCAAATTTGTTGTAGTGGTTGTTCTGGAAATTGGATGTGTAATTCCTGAAATGCCTCGGAAGCTAATATTGATTGTAGTTGGTTACTAAGGGTAAATGGGTCTTTTTGTGTTCAGATTAGTATAAAATGAGGAGAGGGGATCGGGCAGAAAGAGCTTTGGTTGTCTCTATTTTTCTGAAAACTCGAAGCTATGTTGAGGTGGATTCCTCAACTGCTGGTGGACTCTGGCACTGTTTCTTCAACTTATAGACTCAGGTACTTTTCATTGTTTCCTTTTGAATTTTGTTTTGTTTCCAAACTCTATAGCATTGTAATTGCTATATTAAGATTAATCAGTACTAATTATTATGCTGTACAATTTGTCCGCTTTGTGCTCAATCAATTGTCTGCTTCTGTGAAGCTACATCATTTTGGTATTTTACTTTTGTTACAAAACTATATAGCATTACCCGTGGTCCAGGGTAAATCAGTTATTTTGGTGGTGGTGGACCATTTGTCTAAGTATGCCCATTTTTGTGCCTTAAGCCACCCTTTTACCACCTGGACCGTCGCTGAGTTGTATGTGAAGGAAGTTGCCAAGCTCCATGGCATGCCACGTACTATTGTGTCAGACCGGGATTGAGTTTTTCTCTCTCAATTTTGGCAAGAGTTCTTTACTCTGCAGAGTACGGAGCTTCATATGAGTACTGCGTATCACCCACATACGGATGGTCAGACAAAGGTGGTTAATCGATGTTTGGAGTAGTATTTACGTTGTTTTGTCGGGGATCAGCCTAGGCGATGGCTTCAACTTCTACCATGGGCGAAGTGGTCGTATAACATGGCCTATCACACACGAGCCGGTTTCACTCCATTCGAGGTCATCTATGGCCGTCCCCCTCCTTCTGTGCTCTCTTATATGCCTCACCGTTCCTCTATTACGGAAGTTGACTACATGCTCCAGACTCGGGATGAGGTTCTTCAGCAGCTTAAGGCTAACCTGGCTTCGGCACAGAACCATATGAAGCAGGTTTATGATAAGAAGCACACTGATCTGGAATTCCAGGTAGGAGAATTGGTGTATGTGTCTGTCATGCCTCAACGTCAGACCACTTTATTTCGGATGGAACATACTAAAGTTGCAGCCCGATATCATGGTCCTTATGCTATTGTGGAGCGCGTGGGCCAGATGGCTAATCAACTTGCCTTACCTCCTGGATCGTTGGTGCATCCCGTCTTTCATGTGTAACGTCTACACTGTTTCATGGGGGATCCGACGTTGGTTATGGATAGTGCACCCCTGCCACTCAAGGGGCCTGTGGAACTTGAGGCGCCTATTCCTGCGTCTCTTATTGACAAGCAACGTGTGCGTCATTTTGGCCAAATTGTTACAGAGGTGCTTGTGGCTTGGCGGGGTAAAACTTTTCAGGATGCAGAGTGGATGTTGGAAGATGAATTATTGGCGCGTTTTCCTTCTTGGTCGCCTTGAGGACAAGGCGGAAGCGAAGCATGGTAGAGTGTTGTGTACGTCAGCACAACAACGTAGCATACCTAAATTAGGTAAGAGTTGTTATTTTTGTTATTAGGATTAGTTTCCCTTTTCGAATAAATCAATGATTTATAATCAGGCCTATTTGGAAACTGAATAGTGTAACGGGTTGTAATGGCACAAATCGTGGCCCATCAGCGGACCACTAGCTGGTGCGCCTCCCTAGAGTGACGTGCCCCTCTATTGTTATAAGGAGGTTTTCCTTCTCCTTTAGTGGATGTGCAATTGATAAGTTATTTCTCTTCTCTTTCGTTTTCTTCTTTTCATTCATCAATCCGATACTTTATGATCCTGTCGGGTCACAACATTCAAATATGTAGTTTATGAGTTTTAAGGTTATCTTTTGTATGGACGAATGCACACAACTAGTTTGACTGAAGTATCAAATACGTGGCTTCTTGGGTTTAGGGTTAGGGTTTTGGTATGGAAAATACACAACCAATTCGACGAAACAATCAATTAAGAAGTTCAATAAACTTACTCAATTCTTCCGTCTAACTACTTGTGTTTGTTATCCATAGTAAACCCAAACCCTAAACCCTAGAAACTGAGTATTTGATTTGTCAATCTTAGTTGTGTGTATTCTTATGTCTAATCTTAACCGTTAATTCTAGAAACTACTTATTTCATTCTAGTGTCAACTAGTTATTTGCATTCTTCATACTAAACCCTAACCATAAACCCCTAAAATCTATGTATGTGATTGTTCCATCTAACTAGTTGTGTATATTCTTTATACCAAGCTCTAACCCTAAACCCTAGTAACTATGTATTTAATCCTTCCATCTAATTAGTTGGATGTATTCATCCATACCAAACCGTAAACCCTCAAATTATATATTTGATTCTTCTGTCTAACTAGTTGTATATATTCTTTCATCTGTAATCTTAACACAAGAAACTTTGTATTTGATTCTTCCATCCAACTAGTTGTATAATCCATACCAAACCGTAACCCAAAACCCTAGAAAGATTTATTTGATTCTTTCTTCTAACTAGTTGTGTGTATTATCCATACCAAACCTTAACCCTAAACCCTAAAAACTTTATATTTAATTATTCCATCTTCCTTTGTTTATTCTTCATAGTAAGCATAATCATGAACCCTAGATACTAGGTATTTATTTCGTCCGTATAACTAGTTGTGTGTATGATTCTAATCATTACCCTAAACTCAAGAAACTATGTATTTTATTCTTCCGTCTAACTAGTTGTGTTTATTATCAATGCCAAACCATAACCGTAAACCCTTGTAGCGTCCGCATATTTTGTATACATTTTGTGTCATTAACTTAGACATTGTCGCAATGGCTCTATGATATTGTTGTATTATTTGGATGTATGACAATATCATGTTTATGTTCTTATCATTGCTTAGTTGTTTATGTTAGTAGATAACAATGTTAAGTTAACAACTTATACTAAAAATCAGCTTAGTTGTAAATGAACTAGCATAGTTTCTATTGTAGTAAGTTACCCTTATAACTTCCTCGTGGAATATCTATGGACCTAGAGTGAAGTTAAGGCTAATATTTAAGGATCAGATAGAGAATAAAGAGAGCTTTGAAAATATACCAAGTTTGTGATATTTGGAGTTCAAGAGCCGAAGTTATTGGATCCATAATAAACAGGTCTGCAGTGGATTCGAGTCCAGTGACTATAAATAGTAAGTGCATGAACCCTCACTCATTTCTGCTTCTCACTCTTTCATCTTCTCTAAGGCTGCTGCCCAGAACACTTGAGGCATTCAAGGAGATCTAGGTAGCTGGATCCAAAGTAGAAACCACTTTGGGAGTTAGATCTAGAGTCGTCTCCAACATCTAGACCATGGGTAAGCTCAGCTCCAACTCTTCCTTTTATTTTTTCCTCTTGATTCTTCACTTCTCCTCTAACATCCTCCATTGAAATCTTCAAGAGAGGTATTGACCAACATGATCAAGGAAGATCAGCGGGGTTTTGAGGTGGACCTTCCAATTTAGGAGCTCAAATCATCATCATCTAGTGAGCTACAAGTGGGAAAGTTGAAAAGGTAGAATCTTTCTTGCTAAGACTGAGGTAGTTAGTTCATATTAGCTTATGTGAATGTGCTTTCAATTACCATTAATTTCGGGGAAATGCTTGTATTGTGTTAGAAAGTTCATGGATTAGCTAAGTTCTTTGAAATTGCATGACAATGGGGTTTTCCCTAATTGTTGATTGATGGATGATGTTTCATGATATGATTTACTCTTGCTTGAGACGAGGGCTAAGTTGTTGCTCATGTGACATTTATCAAATCAGATGAGTATTCCGAACACAGAAATTTTCCAAATCAGACGAGTAATTTTGAACAGAGGGAGTATTATCAAAGAATTCCATATCGGTAAAATTTCGCCGATATATCGATTTCGGGCCCCACCCGATAAATCGAAAACACAAAATATCACTTTTTCTAAAAATTTACAAATTTTGCTATTTAAAAAAGGGAAAAGTTTAAATGAGATCGCTCTCATATAGCTTATATGAGGCCACTTTAAATCATAGCCCTTGGATCTTGATCTAACGGCTACAAATAGTCATAATGATCTCACCCACTCCCTGATGTGACATACTCACCTACCCACTGATTTAATATCCATCATCCAATTGGAATCCAACGGCTATAAAGATTGGCCTCATGCTCCTTATATGAGAACGATCTCATGTAAACCCTTCCCTTTAAAAAAAATGTTTGAAAAAAAATGTTTTAAAATTTTTTTTTAAAAAAGGACAAAAAAATAACTTTCCCATTGTTTCCCATTCTAATATGCATTTTTATGCATATTTTGAAATCTATGCTTTGTCTAAATTAGTATAACTCATTTTAGAAGTTAAATTGTGAAAATATATGGTAAAAATTAGTTTTCAACTACCGATATTTTTTTACAAATATCTCCGATACATCTCCGAAATTTTGACTCTTAAGTCGACCGATATTTTACCTAAATCCCATAAGGAATTCCTTGAGTAATATTCATCGCTCATTTTTCTGCATATAGTATGCTGGTTTTCGGTTTTTACCACTAGTTGGGTAAATTTACTGAGAATAGGGTTTGCTTCTTTAGCAACCATATAGTTAAGCTCTAACGAGGACGAGATTGAGCATGCCACACCCAACAAGATCCTAATTATTAGCAAATCCATAAAATCTTGCGATGCTCACTTACGTACTACTTAATAGCCAGCCCGATGGGAACAGGCCATCTCGACAAACAAGATCCTCATTATTATCAAATCCATTGGATCTCGCAAAGTAACGACAAAATTCAGTGATAAAGCTCAATTACACACCGACCATCCAGCTCGACCGGTGTAATCTTGTAACCCTTGAAACCTGCATCTTCGAATATTTTTCTCCACTCATGCTCATCCCTCTCCCTTCCTGTAGTCGCGATCATCATCACAAAATCTTTAACATATTCTATCTCTGTCTGTTGGTGATCTTCAGGTTTAGAGTTTACCACCGTTTCAACTATGATGACCTTTCCTCCCTCCTCTTTGCTAGAGACTGCCTCCTTGCATTTGCGTAGAATCTGAATGCATTCCTGGTCGTTCCAGTCATGGAGAATCCACTACAACCAAATATAAATGAACACGGTTAGAAAGCACGTAAAAGTTTGTAAGTGTACAAGTAAAAATAAGTGCATATAGAGGTTTCAATTTGTACCTTGAGAAATACTGCATCTGCAGGTGGAATGTCCTCGAACATGTCCCCTCCAATAAATTCAACTCCATCTTCCTCAGGCGCCAAATCAGAAACCACATGCGGCAGGTCCAACACCTTGACACTGATATGGGGGAATGCCTTGGCAATGGCCCTTGCCGACGCCCCAGTCCCGCCTCCCACGTCCACCACCGTTCGCAAGCCTTGGAAAACATGAGGACACTGCGTAACAATGGATCGCATCAAGTACTTGCTGTCGCTGGCCATGGCCGCGTAGAAGCATTTGCTGAACTCAGGCTTCTTGGCCGCCACCTCCCAAAAGGTGCCCTCACCATGGCAGAGCTCAAAGGGGGTGGCAGTGACACTCTCCCTGTTGAACCAGTCACCCAAGTAGAACGATGGGATCGACACAATAGGATTTAGCACACAACGGAAAAGAGTTGCCAGTGATCCCTTGTCCTCGTCGTCGCCGGTAAGGAGGAGACCAGAGCTGGGGGTGAGGAGATATCCCGGCTCGCTGCTGCAGCCGTCCTCAGTACCGGCAGCAGCAGCGAAGATGTCCAAGTGGACTAGTAGGCGCATGAGGCGGCGGAGATGGGGAGTCTTGGCGGGTTGGATGGGAATTGCACGGGCGAGTTGGGACAGGGAGATGGCGGAGGAGCCAGCAATGCCATGGGAGTGGATGATGTCGGGTATGCCCAGCTCAAGGGCACACCGGAGAGCCATTGCCTTGTGCATACCGTGTACACAGTTCTGCAAGTTGGCAGAGTCCTCAAATTGATCGTTGGACATGGCTGCTCTCTCTCTCTACTTGGGGCCGCGATGCAAGGTTACTTCACTAGTCTTTGGTCACCTTCGAAATCCTCTTTATACTTGAGATGGAGTAATTCAAGATTGTGTATCTGTACATACTTATATAGTATATTCCCTCCGTCCGAAATTGTTATGTAAAAAAAGTAAAGGCAAGACTTGATGGTTTGCCTAGAGTTGCGGACCTCCAATAATTGGAACCCTGATCCTTTTATCTGCGTATGGTCCAAAAACTGCATGGGGCCCTTGTACGTATATACAGAGACAAAGAAACCACGTGGGGGTACTTTTAAGTTTTAATTCCATGTGCACCACAAGTTTCTAGCTTTTTTTTGTCCACTAGACGATGTCCACCTGAATATCTTTCATCATATGGGAGCCGTCGATTATGAGGATCGATGGTGCACAGGCTTTTAGTATGCACTCTAGTAAACCGGAGTTCGTTCGGACACCACTTTTTCAGATATAATTTTTCTGCTCAAGATTAAAAAATGCCACGTGGGCTTGTATATAAAAAGGCAAAAAAAACCCACGTGAGATTGGACTTCACATTGCTTTTAATTGAGGTTTTTTCATGTTATCTGCCCAATGAGCTCGGATTACCATATTACCAAGTTTTTTTGGGTTCATGCCATATAATATAGTTTTGGGACTTAATCTTCCCATTTTGCCCTCCTGAACCCTAACCCTAAATATTTTTCATATTACTGGATACAGGTTTTACACTTTAACAAATCATATTTCCTTTCCGTTTTTACTCTTTTTTTATGTTCTTCTTTATTTTTATTGCCATTTCTCCTAATGATGATATTATAAAAATATTAAAATAATATCTAATAAAATATAACAAAATCCACAATAAATATCATGTGGTGTCTCAACATAGTTAAGTTATCATCATGATAAGAAAGATGAAAAAAATAAAGAATAATGCAAAAAGAATCAACGAAAGGAAATAAAAAATAAAAGAGATATAGATCGTTAATGTTTGTCCCAAAATAATTGCTATATCCTATTGTGTAATCGAGTACACGATAGTAGTTACTATTGTGTATTTGTATACACATTTCAACGAATCATATCTCTTTCATTTCTGATCCGTTTTTGCCTTTTTTTTTGTTCTTCCTTATTTTTACTGTTATTTCTTATAATGATGATATCATAAGGATCTTGAGATAATATCTTAAAATATATAGAAAAATAAATAATAATTAATATGTTGTGTCCCAATATAGTTAGGCTATCACCATGACAAGAAAGAGGAGGAAAAATGATAAATAAAAAAATAATGGGTGAAAATAGATAAGAAATTAGAGATATATGAATTGTTAAAGTATGTCCCTAAAAAATAATTATCGAGTATTGCTATCGTGTAATCGATTACACAATAATCTGTATACACAGATAGTATTATACACTTCAACGAATCATATCTCCTTTATTTCTGATCTATTTTCACCCATTTTTTCGTTCTTCTTTATTTTTAGTGTTCTTTCTTATAATGATGATATTATAAGGATCTTGAGATAATATCTAATAAAATATAAAAAAATCTAAGATAAATAGCATATGTTGTCTTAACATTGTTAGACAACCATCATGATAAGAAAGAGGAGGAAAATAAAGAAGAACAAAAAAATTGGTTAAAACGGATAGCAAATGAAAGATACGAATCGCTATCGTGTATTTGTATACATGATAGCATTGCACACTTCAACGAATCATATCTCCATTTCTTAACCGTTTTTGTCTATTTTTTTCGTTCTTCCTTATTTTTAGTGTCCTTTCTTATAATGATGATAATATAAAGATATTAAAATAATATCTAAAAAAATATAGTAAAATCTACAATGAATAGTATGTAGTGTCCCAACATCTATCATCATGACAAGAAAGAGGGGGAAAATAAGTAAAACATAAAAAGAATCGATGAAAACGGATAAGAAATAAGAGATATGAATTGTTAAAAGCTATCGTTTATTCAATTACTCAATAGCATTGCTATCATTTAATCGATTACATGATAGCCCTAGAGCTATCATCTATTTGTGTACACTGTTATCGCGTTATCAATTATACGATATCAGTGCTATCTTGTACTCGCCCATTTTTGTGGGACATACTTCAACGAATTATATCTCTTTGATTTCTGATCCATTTTTACCTATTTTTTTCGTTCTTATTTTTAATATTTTTTCTTACAATGATGATATTATAAGGATATTGAGATAATATATAAAAAAATATGGCAAAATCTATAATAAATAGCATGTGGTGTCTTAACATCCTTATGATATCATCATTATAAGAAAAAGCACTAAAAATAATGAGGAACGAAAAAAATTAGAGAAAATGGATCAAAAATAATGGAGATATAATTCATTGAAGTATGCCCCACAAAAATGGGCGATTACATAGTAGCAATCGTGTAATCATCGAGTATACGATAGCACTACTATTGTGTAATCGGTTGCACGATAGACCAGCTATCGTGTTATCGGTTACACGATAATAGTATACACAAATACATGATAGCTCTAGGGCTATCGTGTAATCGATTAAATGATAACAATTTAATTGAATAATTGAATACACGATAGCTATTTTTTTAGGACATACTTTAACGATTCATATCTCTCTCTTTTCTTATCCGCTTTCAGCGATTCTTTTTATGTTCTTACTTATTTTTCCTCATATTTCTTATCATGATGATAACCTAACAATGTTAACACACCACATGCTATTTATCGTAGATTTTATTATATTTTTTTAGATATTATTTTAACATCCTTATGATATGATCATTATAAGAAAGAATAAGGAAGAACGAAAATATGAGCAAGAATGGTTAAAAAATGAAGAAGATATGATTTGTTGAAGTATGTCCCACAAAAATGGACGATTTTGCTATCGTACACGATAGCACTGCTAATCGATGACACAATACCAGTATACTCAAATACATGATAGTTAGGGCTATCATGTATTTGATTATACGATAGCAGTGTAATCGAATACACAACTATTTTTTTAGGACTTACTTTAACGATTCATATCTATGTTATTTTTTATCAATTTTTACCAATTTTTTTGCGTTCTTCTTTATTTTTCCTCTACTTTCTTGTCATGATGATAATCTAGCTATGTTGGGACACCTCATGCTATTTATCTTAGATTTTATTATATTTTATCTCAAGATCCTTATGATATCATTATTATAAGAAAGAGTACTAAAAATAAAGAAGATCGAAAAAAATGGGCGAAAACGAATCAAAAATGAAGGAGATATGATTCTCTGAAGTGTGTAATACTATCGTGTATACAAATACACGATAGGCTTAGTAATATATTACATGATTAATCGATTGCACTGTTATCATGTAATCAAATATATGATAGCTATTTTTTGGACAAATTTTAACGATTCATATCTCTTTCATTTCTTATCTATTTTCACTGCAAGGGGGTTGGACTTCAACTTGCTTTCTATACCAAAATGCCTTTTAAGGGGTCGTTTGGGGCATGGAAAATCAGCACCATCCAGCTGAAAAAATCCAGCTGGTTAGGATTTTTGGGATAATCCACTAACCAGGTGGATTTTTGGGAGTGGATGAAACTGCTTTTTCACGCCCCAAATGGCCCCTAAGTATTGGAAGCATTTTTTGTCAGCATGAGGATGCTTCATCCATTCGATGGGAGCTGTCAATCATCATGACCGAAGATGCACACACTTTTCTTGTGTGCTCAGTAGAAGCATGTGTACCGCTTATCCTCATGATTGACAACTCCTATTAATGGAGGATATCCAAGAGCACATCCTCCCGGCATAGTTTAAAAACTCATTTTTGACTCGGAAAACTTGTCAAGTCAACTCGGCTCCTTGATAAACCGAATCAAACTTGCCTAGTGACTCCCAATGACATGACTCGGGCACTGACTCAATGGACTTTGCGAGTCAACTCGGCGAGTCCATTCTTAGTAGCAAAGTCGGCAGATTCTTTTGGAATTTCCAGCCAACTGTTTCACCCATAGTTTTAAAAACCAGAGCCGGACCCTTTTTCGGTTCGGGTCGACCGAGTTAGTTGACCCGACCGACCGGTCCGGGTTTTAACACCCCACCCCACACGTCGAGCCTTGCGGGGCCATGGGGGGAGGGGTCTACCTCGCGGGGCCGCCCCATCGAACCAGAGGACCGCCCGGGTGTGGGCCATCAGGGCCCTGTTTCTCCAAGCCCGAGCACCCCCCCCCCCCCCCCCCCCCCCCCCAGTTCAACGGGGTGGCCCTGCGAGCCAGTCCCCCCCCCCCCCCCCAAATCCTCTTTTTTTTAAAATTTATTTTAATGATGTCATCACTGGGTTGACCCCGGTTCGACCTACCAGGCAGGAATTCCAGATCGGTCTACAGTCCGGTTTTTAAAACCTTGGTTTCAGCTTAATACTTGCCCAATTTATATTTATATGAAAATTAACACTGATCAATCTCCTATAAAATGTTCCACTTTTTTTTGTTAAGTGAAATTTCATTAAAGCTCAGAACGGGAAAAAGAAACTAGAGTTACATGAGAAGAACCTAGCAGCCACATCGAGTCCTAAAGAATGGAAATTCATCCACAACACGACATAGAAGGGGAGAAGAAACAATATAAGAGCAGACTACTGTCTCACAGACTAAATATTTCAGCCTGATTAGAGCCAACATCATTAAATATCCTGTTATTTCTCTCTCTCCATGTAAAATATATATCCGCATTAAGAAGCAACCTAAGGAGAACTGACAAAGATTGGTGACAACGAGTCAAGCTGACAAGAGCCTCAATCAAAGAATGGGAAGATGGAAGGTCCAGCCGCATTAACTTGAGGATAGAATCCAGAATCCATCTTGAAAATGGGCAGCCAAATAATAAATGAAAATTATTTTCTTCTACCGATTTGCAAAGAACGCACTGTTTTACCAAGTGAACTCCTCTTTTTTGCAAGCGATCTGATGTGAGAAGGCGGCCATGGAACAGCATCCGAGCAATGAAAGAATGGCATACATTGTTCCATTAATATTCATCAAAATCCATCTCCAACAAGCTTTTTTTTCTCTTGGTATGCCTTCTCCATTGTCGGCAAATGAAAAAGCATCCCCACTTAAATTGTGCAGGAAATTGTAGTAAACTGAAGTAAAAAAAATTGATGTGATAGTACCATTGATTTGAAAAGATTAGAGATCGTTAGAAAAATAAAGTAAAAAAAATAGAGACATAGTTTGTTGTAGATTTAGAAAAGTTATGAGTTGAATAACTTTCATTACTTTTTATGTCAGGACATGCTTGAGGTTATTTAATTTTGTCACCAAGACTACACATGTGCATACATTAATAGCTTTCTTTAAATGCCTCACTGAATATATCGTATAATTCTATGTGGAGTATTCAGTATACATGTAGTACTATTTCTCCTAGGTAAGACATGCCGATCTAAATGACGCCATCTTTACATGTATGCTCATACAATGTTTACAAACTCAAGACTCACTCGATTCCAAGAGAGCTGGCTAGATTGTCAAAGAGCTCCAATCCTTCACCACTTTGCAGAATCACTTGAAGGGGCAGCCACCATCTGAGCATTTGATCAAGAAAATAGTTTCATCCATGCACACCTTGGCCTTCTGCCGAAGAGCTTGTGCTAAGGACATTCAAAGAATTAAATAATTATTAGATGAAGTAGGTGGGCATGATATTTTTCTGTTCCCTAATTCATCTACCAGGAGAAAATGCTTCCTTGATTGGATAAGGGAAGGCGAGGTGAGGCCGGTGTTAAAAGAAACCAGGCGGTTTCTAATTGATCGGAAAATGTGCTTTCTGCAAGCACTTCTTCATGCCCACCAAAGAGGTACTTCTGAGCAGGGAGCTCTTGTTTGTGCCCCATTGCTTACTGATTTGTCTCTATGGACATCCAAGTGAGTGAACTCACTGAGTTTTTTTAACTAGATCGTTTGTTTAACTTGATATGTACTCCAAATGTTCTTTGTCTTCGTCGCATTTATTTTATCAAGCCTTTGAAAAATTCCAGGTTGATAAATATGCTGAATGTACCCAAAAAAAACGAAGCCAGTTTAAAATACTTTAGTTTTTGTTTTTTTTCATTTCTGTATGGCAATTGACTGATTGTAAGCATGAACTTATCAATTGACTGCAATAGTTATTTTATTGTACATGGTAGCTTGAGTTAGCATGTTAGCCATACTGAAGAAGACAACATACTGCTTCGCTGAGCTATTTTATTTCCAAATTTATTGTTATGAAACGTTTCGTTGGGACAATGCTTGTATTGAGTATCCTGTGAAAATTATGAAAGGAGAATAAGGCTCTGAAAAAAATATTGTTTGCAAGGGAACGTCAATTTGTTTAGAGATTAATAGTTTAGACTTTAGAGTCTAGAAGACATATTTATTCCTCCACTATGAGTTGATGGCTTTTAAATTGAATGAGACGAGAAAGAGGTGAGGAGATTCAGAACTGTTTATTTTACATTGCTTTGGTTCTCGAAATATGATATCTCAAGTTCAGAGCCACGTGGATAAGATTGGACGTTAAGGCTGTGAGATTGACAGCACGAAGAATTTTTTTCTCACCCCCAGACCTCTCTATTTATTATGAATTTGCTTGTAATTCGAGGAATTATATTGAAGTTTGCTTTATCGTTGGCTTTAGCGTTTCTATTTGTAAGGCTGCTCAATCTTTTATTTTCTTGTCAATTTGTTTGTGTACACAGCTTTGCGTGTGAAGTTATTTATTTACGTTAAGAATGTTTCCCCCCTTTTTTTGTTTAAAATTTCTTCATGTTGAAGTCATTTTGATTGTGATGTTTATAATAAGTCCATGTATTTATACTCCCTTCGTTTAACATTAGTAGTCATGTTTTGTTTTCAAAATGAACTGATTTTAGTTTGTTTTGAAGAACACTATTAAATGGGTGGAGGGTGTATCATTTTCTTCTTACAATTATTTTTATCTCTCTGCTGGCATCAGACAAATATTCCATTTTGCTTATCACCTTTATGCAGATCAGATAAAGAGGATAGACTTCAACGCCCTCAGTCCGCAATAAAATCATACTTTAAGCAAGGAGAATTTGGTAACTGGGATGTGCAAATCCCGGACGATCCTGCTGCACATGATGCACGGAGACAACTGATTGGTTTTGTTACCAGTGAATTTGTTAGAGGGAGGTTTGTACCATCTGCAAACCATCTTGTTTTTAATTTGTTCGAATTATTTTTGGGGCCCGGGTTTGACTTAGTATAAGTAGTGATATATTGCGGTGTAGTCTTCGCCAGTCTCTGGCCCAAAATGCAGACCGACGGGGTCGCTAACTCCTCCTCTGCTTCTTCTAGATATTCAGGTGGGCCTTCAGCAAAGCAGTGTCTTTAGCTTCCTTCTCTTTCGATTTCTGCTCTACAAGTCTGTCCTGAGCTGTTTCTGGGTTTTTTCTGTTTATCTTTTCATTTATTATTAGCAAAAAATATGTTCTTTTTTCCTTCTTTATCTTTTTCTTTTCTTATGATTTGGTCGGTTGTGTTGTAATCCTTCCGTCCAAAATTAGTTGTAACATTTGGTTTGCCAAAATGGATTAGTAATAACATTTGGAATGGCAAATGTTACTACTAAATCCGAACAAAGGGAGTAGCTGATTTCACAATGTCATTGATCTCGATTTTTTTCTTCTCTATTTATGTCAGTTTTGGTTTTTTTTTTCAATTAGTTTTTGTTTAATTCAGTCGTGATCTGTGTTTTTCACTCAAATTATATTGCAGTGGGTTTTACTGACAAAATAGAATTTCTGATGCTACTTTGGACTGTTCATACTGGCCTTATGATAAAAACTATTCAGTGGAAAAAGGTATTATGTCCACCATTACGTCGTGAGTCAATTTATTGTGGTGCGGACACGAGGCCTATACGGGTTTACACTCGCCGGAATAGGACCCGTGCCCATTAGATTGCTTATTTTTCTGTTTACATATTTAGTGATTTCTATTTTTAGCATTTGATTTAAATTTGGAATTTTTCTTTGATTAGAAAAGCTTGATTCCCGTTTCTAATTTGGGCAAGCTTAATTTGTTGCTTGATTTAAGACTTTTGTAATGCCTATTTAATGACTACTCCTCTATGAAATACAACACCTTAGTTTATGCAAAAGAAATTTCGTTGATACCTCTGTGATAGAGAATCCCGTCGGTGCCGAATCCGACGCCGGTGCCGAAGCCGGAGCCGCTGGTGCCGAATCCAGTGGTGGGTTTTGGTGCTGATTCCAAAACCCCACTTTTGAACGTTCGTCAGTCGTCGCCGCCCCTTTTCACTTGTCGGTCATAGAACTACTGTCGTGCCAGTGTTGATTCCGCCGCACAGATCATCAACGACTTCAATCGGAGTATCGCCGCCGGTAAATCTTTCGCCGCTACCTTGGTGGTGGACCCTGGAGAGGCAGCGCAGTCCAAAGTCGTCGCCTTTAGTACCAGAAGCTTGTCGACGTCACCCCTCGTTCCGACACCCCTTTCTGCCGGTCAGAACTCAGATTACCACCGTCGTGCCTTCGTCGTCGTTACCAGTCGAGCAGGCGGCCTACCTCTCTGGTCTCATCTGCCATCCGCCGTTCTATCAGCCAGAGACCTTTGATCGTTCAGCCGCAGCCACAGGCACCTTCGTGCTTGAGTTCTGTTCTTTCGAGCAGATAGGCTCGGGTTCTGTTCCACGAGATTAAATCCGGTTCGAGTTATATTTTAGATGAGCCATTGGACCACGGATTTATTTCAACTTTGGCTCGGGTTCGGGATTCACCTCCGGCGGACAAGTAAGTTATCTTCTCCACATCTTTGTGGTTTTAGTTGTTTATCTAAAATATCATATTTGATCTGAAGTGCAAATGCGTAGTAAACATTGATTCGTACGTCAAGCCCTTTTAGTCCTAGCCCAAAAACAGTTTCTCAACTGTTGCTGCCCTTCAACCCTTTGAAGTCAAATCTGAATTATTCGTAGCCATTTCTATTAAATTCTTTATCTTACCTGAGTAGGATTGCTAAAATTTAAAGTTTTCTTTACTTGTTTAAATTCTGTCGGATCTTAAGTTAGTTGTCCTGCATCATATTTGGTGGCCCATAGGCTAGGTATTTGAAAAAAAAAAAAAAGTCCATTCAGTTTGCATTTCATTGCATGCATTTGCGTTCTGGTAAAGTCATTTCTCCCAGTTTGTCTGAATCCCACTCTGTTATGGATCCCTTGGAAGCTATTGTTAAACAACTAGAAAACATGAATAAACGACTAGAAAACCTGACCGCTCAACATGAGAAGTTTCGTCAAGATCTTGTCCAAACCAATGTTCGTTTAGACTCTGTTGAGACCTCTCAGAGGTTAAACCACAATTTTGTCGGTGAGTCTTCTCAGGAGTCAGACGCTGCACAGTCTAATGAGGTTGATCCTCATGCCCATGACCAACCTGCCTACGCTAATTTTGGTCCATTCCCATACAATGCACGTGCTGCCCATCATCGCCGAGACCCACCCCCTCAAGCCTATTATAACCATATGGACCTTAGGGAGCCCCGTGACCCAAATGAGCGCATCATGCGGAACCTTAAGGTTGAGGCACCATCCTTTGATGGTAGCCTTGATCCAAGAATATTCATTGATTGGGTGAGAGAAATGGACCACTTCTTTGAGTGGTATGAGTTAACTGAGGATAAAAAAGTCAAATTTGTTAAGATGAAACTCATCGGGAGAGCTAAACTCTTTTGGGAGGATGTTGAAGGTTTGATAGCCCTTTGACATGAACCTCCAATTACTACTTGGACGGACATGAAAGAGCGCCTGAGCACTAATTACTTGCCTCGATCCTATAGAAGTGATCTCATAGAGAATTTCTATATGCTTAGGCAAGGTAACCGGTTTGCCCTAGAGTATATTGCTGAATTTGAGGAGTATAGGGTGCGTTGTCAAGTCCGCGAGGAACATGATTCGACTCTGGTTCGATTTCGAAAGGGTCTTAATGATGATCTTAGGAAGGAGCTTGTGTTTTGAGGTATTGCTACTCTTGAACAAGCTTATACCTTTGCTAAGGACTATGAGATGATCACTAAACCTCACTCCTTTAGGCGTCCAGAACCTCGCACACAATTAGTTGTTCCCCAACCACTTTCCAGTAAGCCATATGGGGGATCGTCCCCGTATGCAGGGAATAGGTCCACTTCTGGACCAGTTCCGTTTGCTGGGCGTAAACCACAGTCCGGATCTTACCCAGCCCGGAGCCCTTCCCCCTATGCGTGCCTCTAATGATAATGACAAACGGGTAGATAGAGATTCCCCAGCACCTAGTCGTTGCTATAGGTGTCAAGGATTTGGTCATGTTGCTGTCGTGTGCCCTACTAAGAAGACTCTTGTTATTAGTGAACAAGAAATGCCCTCTGATGATGACAGCCTCGAAGAGGAGGTCTATGAGCCCAATCTCGCAGACATACATGACTCATGATGCTGAGTATGAAGAAGCACCTGGCTTCCTAGGTTGTATTAGAGCTTCTCCTTCTCCATTCGGTTGCGCAAACACTCAGTTTGTTGCCCCAACTCTGAACGTCGTTAGGTGTGCCCTAACCCAGCCTCGAGAGAATGATGATTGGCGTAGGAGTACAATCTTCCACACTTATGTTAAGTGTGGGGGAAAAGATTGTAAAGTAATCATTGACAGTGGGAGCTGTATTAATGCCGTTTCTTCGAGACTTGTTTCCCGCTTAGGTCTAAAACCAATTCCCCACCCTAATCCCTATAAGGTTTCTTGGGTTGACACTACATCCATTCCTATTAATGAGCGATGTCTAGTGCCAATTGAAGTTCACTCTTACACAGACAAAATCTGGTGTGATGTCATACCCATGGATGTCGGTCATCTTATCTTAGGGAGACCGTGGCTCTTTGACTTAGATGTCACCATATATGGTCGCAGTAATTCTGTTACTTTTACTTTTAATGGCCATAAGATCAAATTGAACCCTTTAAAATTGCAGCCTCTTCCTAAAAATCCCAAAAGTGCTACAACCAAAGATAAGGGCTTGCACATAATTAGCCCCAAAGAGTTTGAGAGAGAAGTGCGCACTGAAGATGTTCTCTTTGCCGTTGTCGCCAAGGAAGTTTCACTAGACACTCAGGAAGACACACCTGCTGAGGTAACTAATCTCCTTACAGAATTTAAGGATGTTTTTCCTGAGGATCTCCCGGACCAGTTGCCACCCATGCGTGATATCCAACACGCTATCGATCTTGTTCCAGGAGCAACTCTCCCAAATTTGCCTCATTATCGACTTAACCCCACTGAGCATGATGAGTTAAAGAGGCAAGTTGATGATCTCCTCCGTAAGGGGTTCATTAAGGAAAGTATGAGTCCGTGTGCCGTACCCACACTCCTAACACCTAAGAAAGATGGATCATGGAGGATGTGCGTGGATAGCCGTGCGATCAACAAGATCACAATGAAATATCGGTTTCCCATCCCTCGGCTTGACGATATGCTTGATATGATGGCTGGTGCCAAAATTTTCTCCAAAATCGATCTCAAAAGTGGCTACCACCAAATTCGAATTCGTCCAGGTGATGAGTGGAAAACCGCCTTTAAGACGAAGGATGGCCTCTATGAGTGGATGGTCATGCCATTTGGCCTCTCTAACGCTCCTAGTACGTTTATGCGAGTGATGACGCAAGTTCTTTGTCCTTTCATGGGTAAGTTCTTTGTTGTGTACTTTGACGACATCCTCATTTATAGCACAACAAAGGAGCAACACCTAGACCACCTTGTCCAAGTTTGTAACACCCTGAGGAAAGAAAGTTTATATGCTAACCTTAAGAAGTGTTCTTTTCTTACACATCAAGTTATCTTCTTGGGTTTTATAGTTTCCTCTAAGGGAGTTTCTGCTGACCCTCAAAAAGTACAAGCGATAGTCGACTGGCCTGAGCCTAAGAATATTCATGAAGTTCGTAGTTTTCATGGGCTTCCTACTTTTTATCGTCGATTTATTCATGGGTTTAGCACCATCATGTCCCCTATAACTGATTGTATGAAGAAAGGTGAGTTTCGATGGTCACATGCTGCTGCTCGAGCATTTGAAGAGATAAAGAGGAAGATGACCGAAGCACCCGTAATGCGCCTCCCAGATTTTTTAAAGGTTTTTGAGGTTGAATGTGATGCATCTGGTATAGGCATTGGTGGCGTCCTTAGTCAAGAACGTCATCCAATCGCTTACTTTAGTGAGAAGTTAAATGAGGCTAAGCAAAAGTACTCAACCTATGATAAAGAATTCTATGCGGTAGTACAAGCTTTACGTCACTGGCGACATTACCTTCTACCGCATGAATTTGTCCTTTATTCGGATCATGAGGCTTTGCGTTACCTGAACTCTCAAAAGAAACTTAATTCTCGACATGGTCATTGGATTGAGTTTCTACAGTCTTATACTTTTGTGTTGAAACATCGAGCAAGGGTTGCGAATAAAGCAGCTGACGCACTTAGCCGTCGAGCATTCTTACTCTCTATGCTGAGTGCCAAAGTTACAGGTTTTGATCGACTTAAGGAGGACTATGCATCATGCCCTGATTTTGGAGAGATTTTCCTAGCCTTGAGTAGTGATTCGACCTTTTCCCATGATAACTACCATCTTCACGATGGGTACCTGTTCAACGCAAACAAGCTTTGCATTCCCCGTACGTCTGTGCGAGATTTCTTAGTGTGGGAAATTCACGCCGGTGGTTTAGCAGGACACTTTGGGCGTGACAAAACCATTGCGGAAGTAGAACGCCAATTTTATTGGCCGAGTCTAAAAAGAGATGTTGCTAAGATCATTAGTCAATGTCGTACATGTCAACTGGCCAAACACAAAAAACAAAATACTGGCCTCTACACCCCTCTTCCTATGCCAGATCGTCCCTGGCAAGATGTTAGTATGGATTTTGTTCTTGGACTACCTCGTACTTTTACAAAGCATGATTCCATTTTTGTGGTCGTAGACCGCTTCTCCAAAATGGCCCACTTCATTCCTTGTTCTAAAACCTCTGATGCATCTAAAATTGGAAAAATCTACTTTGATAAAATTGTGAGTTTGTATGGTTTACCCAAAACCATCGTGTCTGATAGGGATGTTCGATTTATGAGTTATTTTTGGAAAACCCTTTGGCATATGGTAGGAACAAAGTTAAAATTCTCCACGGCTTATCACCCTCAAACTGATGGTCAAACAGAAGTCGTAAATCGCAGTCTTGGCAACCTCTTACGTTGTTTGGTGAGAAACACTAATAGAAACTGGGATTCAATTCTTCCTTTTGCTCAATTTGCATATAACAGTTCAGTTAATAAGTCTATAGGCATGAGTCCATTTGAAGTTGTGCATGGTTACAAACCTAGGAAGCCTGTAGATCTTATTCCCATGTCCCCTCATGTTCGTATTTCTGAGTCAGCTGATGCATTTGCATGACATGTTCATGATTTGCATAAAGAGATCCATAATAAAATTGAAGCAAGTAATGAACGCTATAAGATTCAAGCTGATTCTCGTAGGCGCTTTAAAGAATTTAATGTGGGTGACTATGTTATGATTCAGATTCGACCCGAGTGGTTTCCTTTTGGTGCCTTTCGAAAGTTGCAACCCCGTAGTGCTGGTCCCTTTAAAGTGTTACAACGCATTGGTTCTAATGCCTATGTTATTGATATTCCTTTTGATTTCGGCATCCCTACCACTTTTAACATTGAGGATTTGGTTGCTTACCATGGCCTTCTTGCCATACCTGATAACCCATTTGATGATTTGTCCCCTGACCATGACCTCTCACCTATCCCTGATCCTATTCCACTGCCTTACCCACTTGCACTAAAAGATCAAGTTGATGCTATTTTAGATGAACAGGTAATTTCCACCACGGATGGAGGGGTACAACGCTATCTTGTTCGTTGGAGGGGACGCCCCGAGTCAGATTGCACATGGATTACACGTGACGAGTTGCAGACACTTGATCCAGATGCTTTAGATTTACATGAGAGTCTTCCTACACATAACTCGACGGGGTCGAGTTTTTCCCACCCGGGGAGAGTTGGTGCGGACATGAGGCCTATACGGGTTTACACTCGCCGGAATAGGACCCGTGCCCATTAGATTGCTTATTTTTCTGTTTACATATTTAGTGATTTCTATTTTCAGCATTTGATTTAAATTTGGAATTTTTCTTTGATTAGAAAAGCTTGATTCCCGTTTCTAATTTGGGCAAGCTTAATTTGTTGCTTGATTTAAGACTTTTATAATGCCTATTTAATGGCTACTCCTCTATGAAATACAACACCTCAGTTTATGCAAAAGAAATTTCGTTGATACCTCTGTGATAGAGAATCCCGTCGGTGCCGAATCCGACGCCGGTGCCGAAGCCGGAGCCGCTGATGCAGAATCCAGTGGTGGGTTTTGGTGCTGATTCCAAAACCCCACTTTTGAACGTTCGTCAGTCGTCGTCGCCCCTTTTCACTTGTCGATCATAGAACTACTGTCGTGCCAGTGTTGATTCCGCCGCACAGATCATCAACGACTTCAATCGGAGTATCGCCGCCGGTAAATCTTTCGCCGCTACCTTGGTGGTGGACTCTGGAGAGGCAGCGCAGTCCAAAGTCGTCGCCTTTAGTACCAGAAGCTTGTCGACATCACCGCTCGTTCCGACACCCCTTTCTGCCAGTCAGAACTCAGATTACCACCGCCGTGCCTTCGTCGTCGTTACCAGTCAAGCCAGCGGCCTACCTCTCTGGTCTCATCTGCCATCCGCCGTTCTGTCAGCCAGAGACCTTTGATCGTTCAGCCGCAGCCACAGGCACCTTCGTGCTTGAGTTCTGTTCTTTCGAGCAGATAGGCTCGGGTTCTGGTCCATGAGATTAAATCCGGTTCGAGATATATTTTAGATGAGCCATTGGACCACGGATTTATTTCAACTTTGGCTCGGGTTCGGGATTCACCTCGGGCGGACAAGTAAGTTATCTTCTTCACATCTTTGTAGTTTTAGTTGTTTATCTAAAATATCATATTTGATCTGAAGTGCAAATGCGTAGTAAACATTGATTCGTACGTCAAGCCCTTTTAGTCCTAGCCCAAAAACAGTTTCTCAACTGTTGCTGCCCTCAACCCTTTGAAGTCAAATCTGAATTATTCGTAGCCATTTCTATTAAATTCTTTATCTTACCTGAGTAGGATTGCTAAAATTTAAAGTTTTCTTTACTTGTTTAAATTTTGTCGGATCTTAAGTTAGTTGTCCTGCATCATATTGTCTATCCTTGTAAAAGAAAACTAACATATAAAGCATCCAAAAATGTCTGTTTTTAAATGTTATGTCTGTTTTTAAATGTGATGGGTAGCTTTCTCCCTGAATTGAAGTTGTGTTAAATGTGAGGCTAGATATGACATCTGACTGCATCAAACAAAGAAAATATTGCTTGCTAAGTACAGGAATACAGTTGAGTCAATTTTTTCCGAAGCTTATAAAAAACTACATATGAAACATCAAGTCAGTTAAAAATGGACATTAACCTAAATAGCAATAAAAAAATTCCTACCATAGTATAATCCCAGAGTGACTGCAGAAGAAAGTTATATGCAAGTGCTTCTTCACCATCCTAAAACCTGAAAATGAGATCAGTATCAACTTGCAAAAATTAAGAAGAAATAAGAAATTGAAGAGTTCATACTCAATAGAACAGATTAATGCTTCTGATGATAACATACAGTTAATGATCACACTGAACCTGTTGGTAAGAAACAATCTATTGTCAATATACTCCACAAAAAATGTGTGTGAACAAATGCTTCAAGAACACTACATTTTTCTATATGAACAAGCACTTCGTTCAAACGGGTAAAGAAAAAACAAAAAAAATAATAGGTATAAACAATTTAGTTTCTCACTATCCGTAACCGGTTCCCTTCTTCACTTGGAACGTGAGGATCAAGCTTCTTAAGGTTTTGGATAATTGCAGTAGCCTCTTCCCTTTTACCAAGCTTACAGTATCCATCTACAATAGCATTATACATGTTCTCATTTGGCCTACAGCCCCTTTTTACCATATATCTCACAAGATGTAGTGGATGCATATATGAGAGTGTTGTATGAAATAAGATCAACGTTCTTGCCTTTCTCAATCATCTCCCTCAGGATCTCTTCTGCTTTTTCAAAGCTACTGAACTGGCTAGACATCATTAGACTATTGTATGTTGTCAATGTAGGAGTGAACCCGCTTTCATAACAGATTGAATTCCATTTGCTTTTGCAACCATCTGTCTCCTACCATATATAGAGATCATGGCAGTCAGAGTAATTATATAGTAATTATCTCATCGGAAAATTTCTCAGCAACTTTCCACTCAAATGATTTCTATATATGGTAGGAGACAGTCTAAAGCAGCCAAAACAGCGTTATAAGCAGAAAGATGTGGTGTGAATCCAGCCTTGAAAGCTCTGGAACAATCGGAAGCAGGCAGCTCAGATATGGATAGCCTGGCTCATCAGACGCCAAATTAGTATCATATGGTCTCAACTGGAGAGGGTGGATCCTATGCGGGTGAAATATTGGGCACGGAAGAATAGCACTATACCCTCTGAGGCTTGCTGATTTCTGTAACCAGCTGAAAAGGGTCAATTCTGCCGCTAATAAGTTCTAAGCCTGGTGAATGATAACAGCTGATGGTGTGTGGCAGAATTTATTTTTTTCTAAAAAAAATTTCTAGAGATAAAAGAGAGTGAAAAACTTGTTGCAAATCTTGAAGCACGCAAAGATGCATTTTCTGAGCAACTTGTGTATTAGACTTGTATTATTAAGTCACATAAATTGATTGTTCATCCAGCTCCTTCAGCTGTGTATATACTAATGTTTTCATAACTGGACTGCCGTAAGGTGCTCAAATTCTCATATGCAAGGTCTCTGCATCTTCTATTATCGTGAACACAGACGTCAAAGGCGTCAGCCATTGCCCATTAATTTCAAACACAAAGGCTAACTAATCCTTTGAAAAAAGATGTGGATAGTGGTCTCAAACCAACTGCGTAGTTGATTTGGCCTCCAAGAACAAACATATTTTTTGGATAGAAGAAAGTCTGTTCAATCATTTTCGTTTTGGATAAATTTAGCCATAACTAGCCTTCTATGCTATAAGGGTAAAAGCATCACGAGAGCCTTTTTTTTTTAATCTGCCACATCCAAACAAGCTTTTGGGGGTGGCTTTTGTCACGGCCCGGGTTTTAAAAACCATTTTTAAATCAGAGTGGTAGCGGAAAACTCGAGGATTGTTCCTCTAAGTGATAAATCATTGGTTAAAAAATTTTCGACTAAGCATCTAGGCCGTGATAACTGGGGTTCACAAATATGGATACAAAACCATATATACATATAGTAATACAAGATGCAAAGTCGAATAAACCAAAGCAAGTCCTCTAAGTGCAAGTCTGTCATCCTTCTCAAAATAAATTAGAAATAGTTGGCGCTCACGCCTTACAACAGAGTCTAGAGCATACCCGAAGCAGGATATATGCTCACAATCTGAACGTCCTCACCGCCTAGCTCCCAAGTGCACGTGAAGTCAATCCTCCACAGCAGTACCTACATCACATAAGGATGCTGAGTATAAAAATACTCAGTGGGATACCATAACACAGTCATCAACATTACAACAAATTAGGATTTGCATTAACATATTATGCAACCTATTACAGGATTCCACTTGAATCTTTTATTAATCTTTCAAGTAAGTCTTTTATTGCTTCCTAAGTTCAAGTTCGATAATTAAGTCTTTGTCCCATAGACAGACTCACTGAATGTCATACCTACATGACAGACAACACGAAAACACCGTGACTATAACTCCGGTTAATACCGGTAATCACGGCACACCCTGAATCCCTCAAGGGTGACTGCCTCGCCTATTCCTTACCTTAAAAGGTATGACCGTCGGAAGGGTCTGGCTCCACATCAGCTCCTAGACTCGATGTGGGTCGGGAAACGCAGCCTTCTAGGATGCTAACGTCTCCAATGTGCACAGTAATCCACCTGGCAACTATGGCTCAGGATGTGTGCAGAGCTTCCACTTGGGAAGATGCAAAAGCTCTCTCTAAAATCCATAGAGAATAAGCACGCTCTCTCTAAAATCCATAGAGAAGAGGTAACAGCTTAAGCCTGGCCAATAGAATATGTAATGCTCTCTCTAAAATCCATAGACATATGCAAATATGAGCCAAAATAACATATAATTATTCTCTCTAAAATCCATAGAGAGATATAACAGCTTAAGCCTGGCCAATAGAAGTTGGTCCTTATTAGGTACCATGACACAGAGCTTCCACCAGTCGGAAGATGTGAATGCTCTCTAAAATCCATAGAGAGATACAGACGGCAGAGCTTCCACCAGTTGGAAGATGCAACACCACCCCAATCTATTCCTTGTGATCCTTAATAGGTATCACAGTGTTACTAGTATGAAACCATCACATACCATTCACAACTGTTGGCCTAATAGCTCAACAGATAGCCTGACCTTTGACTTAATAGTCATTCGGTCGCTTGATCGGAAGTCACTCACACTCATACACTCACTCCCAATCCCAAGGGAATTTTAGTCTTTATCTTGATTAAGCTCTTCCCAACCCTCAAGCTCCGCCCTCAAGTCATCATTTTATTATCTTTTATAAAATTATTAAGTCTCTAAACCATCTAGGTTTATTAGTCAGGTTTTTCTTTACCATTTAAGACCTTTGCTATCAGTCAGCATAACATTAGGGACTAATGCCCTTAATACAGTAACATCACACACATACCAATAACACACCAATTAGGGCTTGAAATTATTTATTAAACAGGCCAAAATTACTAAAAAGAGCCTATGTACCATTCTGGCTCTGTATGTACCATACTGCATTCAATTACACAGACAGTCAAGCTTCACCGTCAGTTGTGGGCAGTTTTAACTGTCGGTTGAGGTCCACCGGCAGTTCAAAATCTAAACCGGCTTATGAACCGGGTTTATTATGGAATCGGGTTCGGTTTGGAGGTGGACTGGGTTCAGTTTAAAAACCAGACCGGGTTTAGTCTAGGCATGAACCCGGTTCGATTTATATCCGGACCGAGCCGGGTTCGGTCTGCCTGAACTAATTGATTTTTATGGACCGGGTTTGGTCTAATAATGGACCGGCCCGGTCCAGCTTGCCACTGGACCCGACCACTCGTCTTCCTCAGGAAGACGACTGGTTGATCGCCTGAGTGGCGGCCGCCACGACGTCCGCCGTCGTGCTGCCCTCGGCCAGCCGACACCCTCCTCCTTCCTTCCAGCCGGGGTCGACAGATCAGAAAAACAAATGGCAGTGGCAAGGTCGAACCTTTCGGCCGCCGCCACTACCGCGCCGGTCCCCTGCTAACCCCTCAACTTAGCCGGCACCGGCCTCTTCCTCCTACGTAGTCCCCTTCGCCTCCATGGATGAAGAAATCAAAATAAAAATTTGATCGATGAAAGGGTGTATGAGATCCTACCTCGTGCGCCGACGATGACGATCCGCGCTCGCCGGAGGTTGTCGGAGCTGTCGTCGTCGCCAGCGTCGCCCGAGGTAGCCGGAAATCGCCGGAGGTTGCAAGAGGTCTGCCCAGCACCTACCTCCTCCGCTGCTGCTTGTCCACAGTGCTCCCACCACCCAATTTAGCCTCCACCTTCGCTGCCGGTGCCCACAAGAAGCCAATCCAATTTCAGACGCTTGAGGCAGTCCAGGCGATGGCAGCACAACTGAGGAATTTTTCTGGAGCTCAACTTCTACCTTCCGTCTTCTACCACCCCGTATCTCCTAACCCCCTCCACCTGTTACCACCTTCCATACACCTGGCCATTCCAGTCGGCCAGGTGTTACAGCTTTTGACAAAAGCGCTTTCGAAGTGGGCGTTACCATACGGATCACGATTTAGCTTTTCGTTAACAAAAGCGATTTTATTAAAAACCCTCTTTTTGAAAAAGCAAAAGTTGTTGCCAAACGGTACCTGAGTATGTTATTCTTATCAGGAGATCTCAACATTAATCTTATTAGGCTCTTTCTACAGAGTTACTCGGTTTTCCAGTTTGTGAGGATATGAAATACCTTTTTCATAAATGTGCTATTGTGAGAGTGCTTTTCCTTTTCCCTTACTTCAATGCACTGAGAAAGTTGGAAGACCTGATAGTTTCAAGCCATATAAATGTTAATATGTGGACACCTATTTTCAAGTTGAAAATATAATTTTGATATCGTTTATAGAAAACTTCTAATGTTGAATGCTTAACTTTTTGTCTATAGATAGTATCAAGCCTATAGCATCAGCCTTCTGGGAGGCACTCTCCTGCTTGCAAAGCTGAGGCATGAACAGTGGGGTGATATGCGAGAGATAGGTAGATTAGAGGTGTTCGTGCTGGTTAGGAATTTGCAGGCTGCTGCATACCGCCTGGCTCTCGCCACAATTGTGCTTGAGAAACAAAATGAAGATGTTACATACATGTGACTGTATATTGTCTGGCTACTTAAAGTCGTACTTTGAAAGAAGAGAACTGAGCACTTTTTCTAATCACTGTTCCACTCCTGTTGTTGCATGCTATTTGTCATATTTTGGAACATATGGAATGTGCTTATTTAAATGGGGTTTGCCCCGTATTTGGAAATGTGTTCAAGATCTGTATGCTAGACAGCTTAGTTCGTTAAATAATTATTTTTTTTAAAATTTGTGTGTAATGTCATGTTTGTTCAAACTGTGCTACTTCTTTTTGTGCATATTTGCATTAAAACTTGGTACTTGCCAGGAAGTGCACCAGTTTTGCCATTGCTGAATCAGTTTCATTGTTGTTTCAAGCTATTCAGTTGTATCAAGCTGCCTACTGGCATAGCTGGTATTATGTTAAGCAAAATACTATGACTGGTGTCAATGTCGACGACTTTGCAGGTTATCCCCACAGACACTCTATTTTGTTGTGTTTCTCACTAATTTGCTAAAAATGACTATCACGTAAGTATACAAAAATAACTCGTACACACATGAAATTCCAATATGAAGATAAGTAATCATCACGATGATATTCACTACATGCATAAGAAGCGCTTTTCTACCAAAAATGAGTTACTACGTGAAAGCTTGTATATATACCTAGATAATTTACACCTGATGTAGAGGGCAAAGTTCAGCAGGTCAGTACACTAAGAATCAGAGTTGACTTCAAATAGATCTTCACCTCCAGAATCAGCTTCGTATTGAGAAGAAGTATCCTCCCCAGAGCTATTTTCTACATCTGAAAGATCCGTTAAGAAGTCTTCACCACTTGAATGATGAACTTCATCCAATTCTGTTGTGTCTACTTTGCTTGACTCTTTTCTGTCTTTAAAACTTGCTGAATCTAAATTCCGGCTATTAGGATCACCATACAGCGCGACATGCCGATGGTAGAGTTCCAACTCTTTCTCAGATATAGCAATGAAACGTCGCACAGACTCAAGTGACTGCTCGTACTTTGATTTTGTTAGTGCCTGCAAATAAAAGAAGATAAAAGAATAAGTAGAAAATGGAAATCAGGTTCTACAACAGCATGATTGAAAGCACAAGACTCTGTAACAACTCATTGAGAAGGAATTGAATTGTGCACCTTCTTTTTGGATAGTGTGCCTCTAGGAATCATCTCCTTCGGTTGCACATAATTCTTTCCACGGTAAAACACTATTGTATCGTTTCCGATTATCTGAATTGGAATTCCGCCACTCAATCTCGCAATTTCATTGGAATATTCATGAATTTGATCACGTTTGCAAGCTTTGTTGCAAACAACCTTCACCGTTTCATGTTTTTTCCAATGCATGTACATATTCTGGATAACACCACCGAAGATACCTCTCCTACCAATTGGTGCATAGTTAGATCGTTTCTGTGACATCCTTTTGAGATAAAACCGCTCTTCTCCTGTCAGATGTTCTGGTTCAACTGTTGGACCTTGAATCTGGGGAACTTCATACTTTTTAAGTTTCTCAAGTAATAAAGCCTCCTTAACTCTAGCCTGCAACCAGAGCAATCAAGGACAAATCTCACATGAGTCTAGCTGGTCTGTGTAATTATCATCTCAATGCCAATTTGACAATAGACAATCAAATCCACCTAGATGGAATTTCTATAAAGCAGGTACTCCGGTGAACTACATATTTTCTCACTATAATCAGATGATTGATTTAAAATCCATCAAAAAAGACTGACAAAAGTCCCCCTTTCCAGAACACCTAGTTCTTCGACCGTCACAGCAAAAACAAGAAAAGAAGAGTCAAGTGCCATACAGATTCTCTTCTTCCAATGTGAATTTTCAAAGAATGTTTGGAAAGAAGTGCTGCAAAGTTGGAAAGTACGGAAAATGTTAATTCTTTGGGGCTGTTTGGGTGCACCTTTGAAAATTAAAGGAAAGTCCATTTCTCTCTTTTTCCTTTTGCTAAAAGAAACAAAAAAGATTTTATGTTTGATTGTCTTTTTTTCCTACTTTTAAGGACAAAGAGTTGTTACAACTTTTACTACATAAAATAATAGAAACAATCTGCAACATGTGGATGGGAATGATTTCAAAAAGTCAAAGTGTCTTTTCCACCAGAAAAGTCCCATTAAAGGGGCAAAAACTTTTCTGCAAGTAAAGGTACAAACAAACACAAGCAAAAAAGGACTTTCTGCAAGAAAAGTTTTTCTTGTACCAAATATTTTCTTAACAGAAAATTCCTTTCTGCCCCTTAAAAGACCCTTTCTGCCTCGTAAAGGGTGCATCTAAACAGCCCTTTTAAGTGGTAAAATTACTTGGATGACTCGATATATTAACTGAAATCCAATGGCGTAAATCAGCTTGAGGATACTATTTATTTGTGTTTGTAGAATTTTTGGAAAGAGAGGAATCAAAGGATTCTTGAAGTCTCAAAGTTATTCCTTCTGGGTTTGTTTCTAAGTAGACTCTTCCGAATGCCAAGGACAAAGTCATTGCATCAAACCTTGAAACCAACATCCGGGCTCTACACTCCTACATGCTCCTTTGAGTTGTTCTTTTCTAATGCCTTAGCTACTTTCGGCTTCTATCCTCTCTCTTCAGAGTTTTCGGGGTTGTCCCTTTTACGTTTTTTTTTGTTCTCTATCTTTCTTCGAAAACATTACTTAACCATAAAAAAACTCTGCCATCATCCTGTTTCCCTATGAAATGTTTAAATGGTTATCTCTAGAAATTGTATATTACCTTGATTAATTAAAAGGCCATTAATTCTGCCTTAGGGATTCATAGCTACCATCTGAAATTACGGGATATCATCGTCATCATCATCATACGCCTTATCCCAGCTATCTGGGGTCGGCAGCATGGATTATATACCGCATTTGACTCTAATCGGAATCAAAATGCTATAAAATCCATACAAAGAAACATAGTGGCAAGTTTTCACGCCGGATGCCCTTCCTGACGCAACCCTCCGAAGAGGGGACAATGATAAGAAGATTCAACACCATCATATTCATCATACACCTTTCCAAATATGGGATACCAGAAGAATCATCTTGCCCCAAATTTTTTAGGTCAACATAGCTAGGAATACAAAGAAAGAGTTTTATGATGTTAAAGGGTTTTGTGATTTTGGCTCTCACAAAATGATGTTAAAGGGTTTTATGAAATTAAATAACTAGAAGCAACTGTGAACATTAGAATGAGTTGATTGAGGTTCCAATTCCAAGTTGTCACACCCACAATTTTAGAAATTCATTTTATTCAGAGGAGTTGAAACAATCTAATTGAGGGGGAAATTTCAATAACAAAAGATATAAGCCAAACTATGGAGGAATCCCCACAACTTATTCAATAATTTTTTTTTATGTCGTTCAAGATTATCAGAAAGTACTTACTGTACTTAACACTAAAAAAAGACTCCAAATAAGCCATTAGTTTTAATACACATTCATCACTACATATTAAATCCCACTAACACATTTGCCAGGCATGAGAACAAAGATGCACAATTTTATTTGGAACACTAGTCACAGAGGGATTTTTTACTAAAAAGTTGAAAAACTAAACAAGTAGTCCAACAAAGCTACATAATGTATTATATCATTCAAATGATGCATTGAACATCAAATTGCAAAACAGTCAATCTCTTCAACCAAAACCCAGTAAGTAAAGAATTTTTAAAAATTGAACAAAGTGCAAAACAATGCAGAAACAAGTCCTACAAAATAAATATTTTATTCACAAACATTTTTTCACCAACAAAGCTACATATTGTATTCCAAAAACTATCTTCTCCATTGAATATCAACTTGCAAACAGTCAAATCTCTTCAACCAAAACCCAGTAAGTAAAAAAATCCAAAAAACTAAAAAAGATCTAAACAAACCAGAAACAAGTTGTACAAAAAATAAATAACCCACCTTTTCAATCTTGTAATTAATCCTTTCTGCAGCATTCTTGAACTTCTGTTTACTCTTCTTGCCCTTAACTCCAAGCCAACGAGGGTCCTTTTTATTTGCAGCTTTCCTTTTCTGCTTTTCTCTCTTCCTCTTCACCTTCACTTGTTTCTTGGTCCTCCATTTCTCCTTCTTGGTAGGCTCTTCATCATATGTCTCAAACTTGGGCTGTCCTTCAGTAAGAACAAGATTTACTCTTCCATGACTCATATACCTCACATCCCAACACTTGTTTTTCCAATCCCATCTCGAAACAAAACATGTTGGAGAAGGCAACCTGAGCAAGATTCACAGAAAATGGACATAAAAGCAAGACATAACCACAAAAAGAGCCATTACTCCCTCCGTCAGAAAAAGGAGTTACATTACCCTTTTTAAAAGGTTGATATATTCCACATTGTATCTACCTTTTTCGGACGGAGGGTGAGCAAGATTCAGAGAAATGGAGATGAAAGCAAGACAAAACCACAAAAAGAGCCATTACTCCCTCAATCCGAAAAAGGTAGTTACATTTCCCATTTTAAAGGTAGATATATTCCACACTGTATCTACCTTTTTCGGACGGAGGGAGTATATCCTAGAGACAACCTGAGCAAGATAAAACCATAAAAAAAAGCCATTACAGAGTCCGTTCGAAAAAGGTAGTAACATTTCCACTTTTTAAAGGTAGATATAGTCCACAGGGGATCAACCTTTTCCGGAACGGGGGAGTGCTGGGTAGAGAGGTACCTGAGTGGAAGAGAGAGATGGGAGGAATGAGGGAAGGAAAGAGGTGGGCGGGACAATCTGCTAAGAGTGTGAAGGAAGAGGCGGCGCGCCATTATGGACGGCGTCGGAGAAGCTCGCCGGCGCCGGGGGAAGAGGAGGACGCCGCCGCCGGAGTCAGGGCAGAGCCCCGGCCCTAACCTGGAAATTTTGATCGACCTTCGAACCGGGTTCATTAGATTGATCTTGAAGGTTCCACAATCCGGCCTGGTCTAAGTAAATCAATCGAGAAGTTGGACCAACAATTTGTTGGGCTTTTTTTTGGGCTTCCCTCCCACGTCAAGAAGCCCTACTTACCCATTTTTAGGTTTATAATTTATTAAAATAGGTTGGGGCTTATTTATGGAGGGACTTATTTATAAAAAAAATCAAGTCTTCTTAAAAATTGGTTCTTTTGAAAAAGAAAAGTAGAGAAGATAAAAAAGGCTACAATTTTGAGAGAGTTTTGAAGTTCAAGAAAAAAGGATTTCTTGGAGGAAGAAGGATAAGAAAATAAAGAGTTTTTTAAGTGCAAGGCATTTACCTTATAATAGAGAAGACAAATCATCGGTAGTTTGTAGAAATTCCTTCCATACCTATTCTTTATATATTCCACTTAATGGTGAGATTTCTCTATAGCTTCTAAAAGAATCTTCACCTTTAATGTTATTGGAATCTCTAATAAATAGAATGTATTCAAAGTTGATAGTAGTGGATTTGGTCTCTAGACCTTGTAGACGTAGTCGTTGCTTTTGCGGTAAAGCATGTTAAATTTTTATCTTTTAAGTGTTCATGACATGTTTCTTTATTAGTCTTGTTTGTGTGTGTGTGGTAATGATAATCAACATGGTACTGCTGGCGTCAATAAGAAGCTGCTAGACAAAAAGAATGAACATTGTTTAAAATCTACGGTTGAAGCTTCTGATTTTAAGCTTTGCATACTATTGTGATAATGATGTATTGATTGATGTTTGTGTTTAACATTATCCGTTAATAAGTAGCCCAAAAATTTTGGTGGTAGTCTCATTCTCTTCCCCCCCTCCTCTATAACACTTTCATCTTGGAATACAAATGGTCTTCCATCTTGACTTTTCATTTAAGGGTCGCGTGTCGTAGCGGAAGCGAATCAAATTGTCCGTTGTGATATCAAATTCTCCAAAATCTGTCTTTGATATGGAATCAATCTCTTGTACTCACAAATAATATAACAATATACAAGAGATTAAGCAATATATACGAACAAATATTTATATCATGCACAAACAAATAAATCTTAGGATTAATTACTACTAACCTGCGGCCTTTGTGCCCAAAGATTAATCCATAAAAGAAAGTATGTTTATGTCAGAGATCACCTCCAAACCGTTTGTGCATGAACATGGATTTGTTATTCTCCAAATGAGATAACAATTTCCTCTTTCAATTTCTCCTAATATTTTTCCTTGATTGAATCTCCAAGATCAATCCCAAAGGCAAAAATAAGAGAGAGAAAATAAGAGCCAAAGAGAAGAGAGAGAGAGGGACGTCCACAAGGCGAGAGAGGGAGACGTGCTTCACGCAAACCGAGAGTCCTCCTTGGGCGGTTTCACGTCTCCCTTTTATTCTCCTTTTTCGGTTACAATTTTGGGTGATTCATACCCCTTAAATTGCTCCTCTCAGTCCTACCATAATTGGAGTATAACTCCCCTAATTACTCTCTCTTTACATGGTTATTTCTAACCAAATCAGGACTCTTTCATAACGGTTCTAAATTAGGTGTCTCTTCCATATTATGGTGGACCCACCCGGGCCGACGGAAGCCTAACCACTCCACATGTCCACACACCACATGAGAGGGCCAACTCCTTTAACAATTAAGTCACATAATATAGGACGAACCCATGTATTATAACTAACATTCATATCATCTAATTATTTCAATTAAGTTAATCATCTTTTTGTTGTGATTCTCCATTTTAGCAAACCCAAAGATATTTTTAATCTTAGCTTTGATACTACTTGTTAGAAAAACTACATATTTTTCATTGTTTAAGTTAACCAAGAAACTATCAAATACACACTTTTCTATACCACAATGATGTAAGCGAGTTGTTTACACATCATTGATGTAGGATGCACAAGGAATGGGGTACTTATCTTTGACAGTAATAGCATTTAGTGCGCGATAATCGACACAGAATCTCCATGTTCCATCCTTCTTGCGCACTAGTAACACTGGTGAAGAAAAAGAGTTGTTACTGGGTTGGATAATACTTGTTTGTAACATGTCCCCCACCAGTCGCTCTATCTCTGCCTTCTGTACATGTGGGTAGTGATACGGCTGAATGTTAGTGGGCAAGGCACCTGGAATGAGCGGAATCTGATGAACATGTCGCCTCGTCGGTGGAAGTCCTTTGGGTTCTGAAAAGATATCTTCGTGTTCAGCCAAAAGGAGACGCATGTCCTCAGGCAATTCCACCTGTTCCACATCCAAGATGGCCCGCTGTTGAAGGAACAACCCTTGAGGTGCAAACCGGGACAATGACCCAACCGCCTACGCGGTTTGCAAGGACCCGGGTTGTGACCCATGGATGCGTACCCACTGTACCTACACTTCGAAATCCATAATTAACTCTCAGAAGTTACAGATTACATCTCCTAGCTCCTAAAGCCATTGGACTCCCAGTACTACATCCGCCTCCTTGGTGGGCAACAGAAACAGATCTGTGGTGAATGTATGCCCCTGGATAGTCAACGAGGCTTGGGCACACACTCCCACGCTCCGTAGGTGTTTACCGTCCTTGATCAGCACATCGAATGGTTTAGCATCAGACACGTAGCACCCTAACTGTTGTGCCACCTTATCGATAATGAAGTTGTTCGTGGAACCACTATCAATCAAAACGGCCACCTGTTGTCGTTTAAGGAGTCCCTGGACATGCATGGTCCGTGGGTGAATGTGCCAGAATAAGCGTGCACCGAAATCTTGGGCTGCACATGGTCATATAGGTTGGTTACCTCTTCGACCTGATGTGTCTCCTCATCCTCGGCCTCCTCGACAAGTAAGCTACCCCGTACCGAACAGCGGTGTCCGAGTGCAAACTTCTCGTCGCACTTGAAGCTTAATCCATTCGCCCATCACTCGTCCATCTGTGCTGGTGTCAGACGCCGTACAGGTTGTCCAATAGGGCCAGAGGATGTAGCCCGACTGGGGTTGGGCCCTCGCGCTGGCATAGGGGACAGTGCTGTGCTGATGGGGGGTCGAGGTGTAGGCCCCATGCGGCCTCCCCGTCGCTGACAAGTAAGCTTCTCCTCCTCGATTCGTGCGTGACACACGACGTCCCTCATCGTGTGACATGGAAAGTGGCGCATTTCGTCAGAAATTTCAGGTTTGAGCCCTCGCTTGAATGTCCCCACTAAGGCCACCATCGGCCAGTCTGGCAAATGATTGGCAATCTTCATGAACTCCGTAGGCTCTCACCGTGGTGGTCTGACGCAAGTTGGATAACATTTCATTGAAGTCCTGGAACTCATTGGGACCAAATTGGACGCAAAGCTCATCGGCAAAAGAAGCCCAGGTCGAGTAACGGACTTCTTTCTCGTAATGCGAGAACCACACCAATGCTTCGCCATCTAGATGGAACGTTGTAATGCGCAGTCATTCTGCCTCCGAGTTCGTTCCCTGATAGGCAAAAAAAAATTCCACCTTATAGAGCCACTCCACTGGGTCGTCGTTTCCGTTGTAGTGCAGAAACTGGAGACAAGCCAACTGAGGCTCAGCCCCACTCCGCGACCCCTCGCGATGTCCTGAGTAGTCTCCCCATTCGTCCTCTAGCTCCTGTGGAATGTTTCTGAAGGCCGTGGTCATTGAGGCATTTGCCCGACCACCTGGCGTGCCTTGTGTGTCATAGCCCATACGACCCCCTTCCGCGACTGGACAAAAAGACCCAAAGCGAACTCCGTAAGGATGTGACTGCACCGTTGCTGCAAATGGTGTCTGACAGCCATAAACATGGGACCCCAGGTTGTTAGACGGCTCACCCATCTCCGTCGAAACTGGTGGTGGCGTGGAGAGAAGGCTTGAGGTATGGCCGCCTGAGTTCTTGGCCTGTGCCAGCATGAGGTGCTGGACCTGGGACTGTAGAGTCGCCAATGCGGATAGTACCTCCGCCATAGTCTTCCCGTCCGTGGCCTTTGGGCTGTCAGCCGCGGTCTTGGTCTCCGGCTCAAGTTGGGCCTCGACAGCCATGGTTGACTGCTTACGAGGAGGCATGTCCGATTGTAACGGCTTTGATACCAATGTTGTGACCCGGTAGGATCACAAGGTATCGGATCGACGGAAAAGGAGAATAGAGAAAGAACGAAGGAAAATAGAAGAAACTTGTCAAATTGCATAAACTCAAAGGAGGGAGAAGACCCCCTTATAACAAGAAGGGTGCGTCTCCTAGGGGGGGCGCCAGCTAGTGGCCCAGCCGATAGGCCGCAAATTGTGACAGTCCAGCCCATTACATGATACGATTCCCAATTAGCCCGTTACATGATATGATTTCCAATTAGGCCTTATTAAATATCAATGAAAAAGGAAACTAGTCCTAGTAAGGAAAGTAAACCTATCCTGCCTAATTTAGGTTCTGCCCGAAGTTGTGCTGACGTACACAACACGACATCTCTCCATAATTTCCTCATCTTTCACTAAAACTCTTTGATCTTCACTTTTAATACACCTAACTTGCTCTAAGTCCTTACTTCTCCTATCCCTTGACTTAGCTATCTTATATATGTCCCTCTCCCCCGCCTTTGTCCCTAGCCTATTATATAAGCCATCAAACGCCTTAAATTTAGCTTCACTCACTATCTTTTTAGCCTCTCTCTTTACCTTAACATATCTTTCCCAAATCTCTTTATCTTTACAATTTTGCCACTCCTTAAAGAAACACTTCTTTTCCTTTATGACTCTTTGAACTTCCTCACACCACCACCATGTTTCTCTTTTGACGTCCCTTCTCCTCCTCACTTCACCGAGTACTTCTTTTCCCACTTTTTTAATGCTAGTCATGTTGTCATGTTACCCCCACAACAATGTTGGTTCCTCATTTAAGTTCCAATTTCCTTCAATCCTCAACCTCTCCACAAAAGTGTTGAGCATCTCACCTTTCAAGTTCCACCACTTGATCCTATGATCCACTTTATCCGAACTTCGCTTCTTCCACCCCTTTATGTGAACATCCAAAACAACTAATCTATGCCGAAGTGCTATAGGTTCTCTGAGTATAACCTTGTAATCCTTACATTTAGCTTTGTCCTCGCTTCTAACTAAAAAAAAATCTATTCGGCTCTTGTGAGGTCCACTCTTGAAAGTTACTAGATGCTCTTCCCTCTTCTTGAAATAGGTATTTGCTATGCTTAGATCGTTTGCTGTTTTCTATTAACTGTTTTTTTATTTTTTTCATCATCAATTTGGTCTATAAGTTTAATTAACTCTTCTTGCGTGTTAGTTAATATATTAATGTTTAATCAATTCACATCGACTATGGCTTTGAAATAACCATTATTATTATATATAAAACAGCAACATTGTCGTCCTTCTTAACTTAGAAAAACTCTTATTCTGATCCTTCATCTATTTGATGTTTATTAATTTTGTTTTTAGTGTTGAATTTATTTCCATAGTACCCTATTTTGTTATATTTAAAACATTTTGCTTCTAATCTAGATTTCCCACGAGAAAGGAGCACATCATGATATTATCTAAAATTGGTTAAGGAAAGAAATTTTAGATTATGTAATATGGTCATTATTTTTTCACCATTATCAGTAATGGTATAAGTAAAATTGTTTAAGATAGTTATTATCAGAGCATATACATCTTCAAATTGAACTGCAGTATTATTATGTATTTGGTTGTGCCTTAATTTTAACAACATTTAAAATTTCAAATTGTTGAATTAGAGTAAGACCATGGTCCCACCAACCTTTTAGGGTTCTACTAAACCTACAATTTTAGATATTTCTTTATTAGAATTATTTTTTTATAATAGTATATATCAACTTGCGAGGAAACATTTAATTATATCTATATCTATATTCTATATTATATTTATATATATATCTACTATCATAACTATTTTAAAGATAATTATAATTTTCTTTAAAAAAATCCTTAATAGGTCACTTATAATAGTAGTGATCTATCACTTTTAGATGATTTTTAATTTTATTAATTTGATATTGCTAATCGATGAAATTTTTCTAAATGCTATTTAGTTAATTGTCAGATAATTCTTCAAATTCTTCTGATTTAATATCTTTTTCATTTACTTCTGATAAAGTATGAAGTTTTAAGTCTTTTAGCTTATTTTCTAAAATCTTAAAAAATTCAGAAGTATCAAATTTACATTCAGCTAATTCAAATTTACACTTCCTTATATCTTAACAAACCATCAGTATGAAGTTTTAAAGTATGAAGTTTTAAGTCCTTTAGCTTATTTTTTGAATGTAATATTAATGTTTTAATATTGTAATTGTAAACTTTTTGAAATACTAATTATAAAAAATTTTATGTTGAGGTTGATTAAATTCAGCACTCACTTTTTTCTAAGATCACTTCCTGGTTTATAATTCAATCTCAGATGCTGTAGGAGAAATTCTTATTTATTAGTTGCTTATTATAATTCAACGAGGAATATTACTTTTAGAAATTCTGATTTCATATAAATCATAATTTCTACTAGAAGAAGAGGCTATAGAAGTTAATAGATTTATCTACTTTATTAATAAAAATATTTGATGTTAATAAATTTATCTCTATTGATAAGTCTGTCCTAGAATTGTAGGTATATTAGCATTGGAACATAATGTATGAAGAGTTTTAAAGTAAACTATATAAAGAATTGATATATTTTTAAATCTAGATTTGAAATTATAACTATGGGTCCGACGTTCCAACATCTCGAATATTTAGGTCTGTCAGAAACGGACTTAAATTAGGGTAAACATTAAAATATACTAGCCCTTGACTTAAACGAGTTTGAGCAGCAGCCATTAAGGATGGATTAAAGATAGTACATCTTGCATCTCTTAAGATGGCAAACTGGTATTTAACCCTTGTAAAGTCAGGGGTTTAAAAGCAACTTGTATTAAGCCTATATGAATCTAGTTATAATTATTTTTTTAAGATTGAAGATCTTCTTCATTAACGAGTTGTATTTCAACTTCATTATTATCGACTGTTATTTAGTCTTCAACTGTTTTTACTGTCATTTTGGCTTTAGTGCTAAAAGTACTAATGTTATAGATTTTATTTCATGCAATTGGTGGAATTGTCCATTTATTCAATTCCTCTTATTATGTAGGATATTCTACTAATTCAGCATTTTTAGTTTTATTCAATATTTTATATAAGTTAATCATCTATTCGAAGCTGGGTATGATGTCTCTCTTACATTATTCTTCTGTATTATGTATATTTTAATTACACTGATACTGAGTGATTAAGAATTCATTAGCCAATTATGCACATCTGTCAACGACTTACGGCTAAAACCCTACACTCCCTCATGGATCAACGGGTATATAAGCTAACGCGATGTCCCACATAATAGGCTAGTTAAAAACATAACTACTGAACAGGGTAATTTAAATATACAGAAGACAAATAAACAATATAAGAAATACATCTTACCCAGCATTAAATTAGCCGATCATGGCTCTTGATACCAAATGACAATAGTAGAAATAATATAAATTCATAGTCATAGTCATAATCAAGTAGCACATTTTCTCAACTATTTGGGGTCGACATCATTGATCTTACTCCATTCAGGCTTGTGATGGGCTACCTCTTTTGTAAGAGATAGTAAAGTCAAATTTTTTTTTATTAACTCTATCCAAGTTCTCTTAGGTCTCCCTCCCTCTTTTGGCATTATTTACATGCATACCTTCAAATCTTCTTAGAGGGGCGTCTATTGTTCTTCTTTGCATATGCCCATACTAACGCAACTTACATTCCCTCAGCTTCTCCCCTAAGGGAGATACCCTTAAACTCTCACAAATATATTAATTTCTAATCCTATCTCTCCTAGTTATCCCACTCATCCACCTTAGCATTCTCATTTCAGCTACATTTAACTTATCTATATAACTTCTTTTTTGTGCTTAGCACTCCGCTCCATAGAGTATTGCAGACCTAATGGTTATCCTATAAAACTTGTCATTAAGCCATTTTAGAACACGCCTATCACACAACACTCCCGAGGCTGCCCTCCATTTTACCGACCCTGTATTTATCTTATGCACCACATCACTATCAATATCCCCTTCTTTATAGATAATAGATCCTAAGTAACAGAAATTATCACACCTTGGCACTTCTTGCCCATCTATTTCAACTAAAGCTCTACGTATAGTTATACCTTCCTTATAATTAAATTCCATACACTCTTTCTTAGTCCTACTTATTTTAAAACCTTTTGATTCTAGAGCCTCCCTCCATAATTCTAGTTTCACATTCAAACCTACTTTACTCTCATCAATTAAAACTACATCATTTGCAAAAACTATACATGGGTTGTAACTAGTAAGCCCATCCATAACTAAAGCGAAAGGATGAGGAATTAAGGCTAACCCTTAATGAAGACCTACCGTAACTAGAAACTCCTTGGTTTCCCCCCAATTGTTCGTACAGTATCAAAACACTCCAAATGAGCTCTCACAGTACTCTATAGTAGGTTTTTTCCAAATCTATGAAGGTCATATATAGGTCTTGTTTTCTATCCCTATACCTATCTACTATATGTTGTAACAAAAAATTAGCTTATGTTGTTGACCTCTCCGGTATAAAGGTACTCCACTCTAGCATCCTTTAGACTTCCAAATCTTGTTAAACAAATTAGTTAACCAAGTTAAGCCAACATCTCCTAATGCCTTCCATACTTCAATAGGAATTCAAAAACAATATGAATTACTATAGTACAATCAAAATTATTATATCAATAATTAATAAGGTGATCACAAGGATCCCTTCTATTCAGAGACTAACTATAAAGCTTCACCAGTTGAAGACCTACCCATCGCTCAGGAAGCTAGCTATAGTAGAAGTTGGAGGAGCCGTAGGACGGGTTTGTCCAAAGCTCCTAAAAACCCTAATAAACTTTTTATATAAAGAACTTATATTATAACAAATTATGAACTTACAGACTAGAAGGGACAAAGACAAACTCAAAGCTCCTTCTTCGAACTATAGTTTTTTCTCCATCCTCAACATGCCTGAGGCTGCTGGCATGTATAGGCGTGAATGCCACAATATACAATCTAAGAAATAAAATATCGTCATTGCTGACGAATACAACAGCAATAAAACAAAAAGAAAGAGAAGATCATCATTGATGATGAATACAAAAAGTAAAAAAAACTCATGTTGTATCTCCTTAATATGCTTAAGGATCTACAATAGATTAAGTAAGAAAGTTGGATGAAAGGGGAGAAGTATAGAGTGAAAGGGAAGAGAATAAGATGAAGAGGAGAAGGAAGAGACAAAGGAACACTACTCTGAAATCATTATTCACGTCACTATTCATGTACTGTAGCAGTAGGGCTAAAGCCCTATTTATAGTATTAGGCATGTAGCCTTTACAATTGCTGAATTCTACTATGAATAGGAATATAATCAAACTAGGAAATAAATCCTAATAGATGTAGCATGCCTAGGAAAACATAAACTAGGAAAGTAATAAACTAATCCTACTCCAACTAGGATTAATTAAATTAGGAAAGTATCCTAATCCTATTCCAACTAGTATTCTAATTAAGGATCATAACATCCCACCACGCTCCGCTTACGCCTTGCCCTCAAGGCGACCAATCAGGAAACTGAGCATAAAAATCATCTTCAATCACCCAAGTAGCATCCTCTGGCGGCTGATGCAACCATGAAACTAGAATCTCTTGGACCACACGACCTTTACGCCAAATGCGTCGTCTCTGTAGTATAGCATGAGGTATAGGCTGTGACTGTTCCGGTGGTAATGGCGGTGGTATCGTAGGAGTTACGGCGGATGGGTCACCAACATACTTCCGGAGTCGAGAAATGTGGAAGACAGAATGAATTTGGAACCCTGGAGGCAATTGCAATCGATAAGCAACATCCCCAATCCGCTCAATGATAGGATATGGGCCATGGAAGCGATGGGAAAGCTTCGCGTTTCCTGGTTGATAGACGGACAACTGGCGGTACGGTTGGTGGCGAAGATAGACCAGGTCGCCAATCTGAAATTCCCGATCTTGATGCAGCGATCATAAACCTGCTTCATACGATTTTGGGCAGCCACTAGATGTTGGCGAAGCTGGCGGAGAACCTCATCTCGAGTCTGCAAAGCATTGTCCACTTAACTATTAGGAGACCGCAATGGAACATAACTCATGATGGTGGGAGGAGCCGACCATACATAACTTGAAATGGTGTAAAACCAGCGGCAGTGTGATAAGCAGTGTTATAGGACCACTCTACCCAATGCAAAAATGACAGCCATGTCTTAGGTCGGTCCCCAGCAAAACAATGTAAATACTGCTCCAAACACCGATTGACCACCTCGGTCTGACCATCAATCTGTGGATGATATGCAGTGCTCATACGAAAGCTAGTGTTTTGTAATTTGAAAAACTCCTGCCAAAACTTCGATAAGAAGACCTTATCCCGATCACAAACAATGGTGCGTGGCATCCCATGGAGGCGAGAAATATTGCGCACAAAAACTTCAGCAACTGACCGAGCTGTATAAGGATGAGCAAGAGCAGAGAAGTGGGCATATTTGGAAAGTCGATCGACAACCACGAGGACAACTGACTTTCCTTGCACCAATGGTAATGCCTCAATAAAATCCATAGAAATGTCCTCCCAAATATGCTCAGGAATAGGGAGTGGCTGAAGTAAGCCCAAGGGTGTAGTAGTATCCGCCTTTGCACGTTGACACACATCACATTGAGCAACAAAAAACTGCACATCACGCTTAATACCTCGCCAGGCGAAGCTTTGCGACACCCTCTTATAAGTGCGAAAAATACCCTCATGACCAGCAATAGGTGTGCAATGAAAATGATGAAGGATATCATGTCGCAATTGGTCATCCTTGGGTACCCACAAGCGTCCCCGGTATAATAGAAAATTATCCTGCAAAACATAACCTGGTAAGCATAAAGGATCTGCTTGAAGGTGTGCAATAAGATCAGAAGCATTTGGGTCCTTGCTGTAGGAGATACGGAGATCATCAAGGAAGGAGAAAGTGGGGGCACTCAATAAGGAAGAGCTCTCAAACTGTCTAGATAAAGCATCCGCTGCTCGGTTGTCAGTGCCTTTCTTATAAACAATCTCATAATCATACCCTAGCAGCTTCGTGATCCATCGTTGTTGTGCCGGAGTAGAAATACGCTGATCCATCGTATATTTAAGAGGATTATGATCAGTCCGAATGATAAAGTGTCGGCCAAGTAAATAGGGACGCCATTTTGTCACCGAATGCACAATGGCTAGCATCTCGCGCTCGTAGGCCGAAAGTAGGAGGGGCGACCCGATAAAGGCTTGCTGAAGAAAGCAATGGGACGGTCATCTTGCATAAATACGGCACCCAATCCGACATCCGAAGCATCACTCTCCACCACAAAGGTCTTGGTGAAATCCGGAAGTGCCAAGACAGGGGCTGATGTCATTGCCTCCTTGAGCCTATCAAATGCTCGTTGAGCCTCATCCGACCAAGCAAAAGCCCCCTTCTTCAGGAGGGCGGTAAGTGGGGCAGCTAGAATGCCATAGCCAAGAATGAATCTCCTGTAGTAGCCCGTCAAACCTAGAAAACCACGAAGTGCTTTAGTAGTTTTTGGGATAGGTCAATCGATCATGGCAACAATCTTGGAAGGATCAGTTGATACACCCGAGGCAGAAATAATATGGCCGAGATACTCCACCTGCTTGCAGCCAAAAGAACACTTGGAACGTTTGAGGTAAAGCTTATGATGTTGTAAGAGAGAAAAAACAGACCTCAAATGTGCCAAGTGAGACTCCCAGGAAGGACTATAAATCAGGATGTCATCAAAGAAGACCAATACAAACCGCCGTAGAAAATCCCGAAAGACATCATTCATTAAATACTGGAAGGTGGCAGGAGCATTGGTCAACCCAAAAAGCATAACAAGAAATTCATAATGTCCATCATGGGTTCTAAAGGCAGTCTTATGCACGTCATCAGGGTGCATTCGAATCTGGTGATAGCCAGAGCGTAAATCCAGCTTGGAGAAAAATGTGGCACCCGCAAGCTCATCAAGTAGCTCTTCAATCACAGGAATAGGGAACTTATCCTTCAGAGTAATAGTGTTGAGAGCCCGATAGTTCACACAAAATTGCCATGTGCCATCCTTCTTTCGCACTAATAAAACAGGAGAAGAAAAAGACGATTGAGAAGGACGAATAATACCTGTGTCAAGCATCTGACGAACAAGTCTCTCAATCTCATTTTTCTGAATCTGTGCGTAGCAGTATGGTTGGACATTAGCAGGGGTAGCAGCCGGCTGAAGCGGAATCCGATGGTCTAGTGCTCATGGTGGAGGTAAGTCAGATGGTTCCTCAAAGAGATAGGAATGCTCGTCCAAAAGAGCAGATAAATCACTAGGAAGCTCAGGTTGGGGAATATCATCCAAGGGCCGTAACTACAACAAGTATCCTTGGCAATTTGACTTGTCAAAGGTCTCTTCAGCTTCAACTGATTGCAACTTCCCAGGGGGCTGAGAAGAAAGTCGCACAGGCTGCCCCTTATAAGTAAACTGCATAGTCATGTCTTTGAAATCCCAAGCAACTGCACCAAGTTCCTGCAACCATTGGACGTCAAGCACTACCTCAGTGCCCTGAGTAGGAAGCAAATATAGGTCTAGTGGGAATGTATGGCCCTGGATAAGCAGATCCACTTTAGGGCAGATCCCCTTACTTTGTAGGCGCTTGCCATCTCCAATAATCACATCGAATGTAGTGGAATTCCGGATAGTACATCCCAAGCGACGAGCAACTCTGTCATTAATGAAGTTGTGGGTGCTACCACTATCAATCAATATCGACACTCATTGCTTTTTAATAGAACCCCGAACACGAAAAGTCCTAGGGTGATAAGTACCAGAAAAGGCCTGCATTGAAATCTCCACACCATCACCCTCAGGCACAACTATATCATCATAATCAGCTTGGTCGTCTTGATAATCATCAGGCATACAATCCTCGAGGTACTCATTATCATCTCCCTCAAAAGCATGAAAAGACTTGCAGCGGTGTCCTCGAGTAAATTTCTCATCACAATAATAGCAAAGACCTTTAGACCGTCTATCCTCTAACTCAGTTGGAGATAAACGTGGAAGAGCAGCACGCGACGAGTTACCTGGAGGGGGTCCGCTACGAATGGGCTGACCAGTAGAAGGCAATAGTGGACGACGAGTAGGGGGTAGCCAAGAAAATTGAGTAGGTGCACCCCGAATGTTGGAGCTTTGCCTCAGCCATGCGCGCAAGCTGAATGGACTCACGCAAGGTCTGGGGGCGAGAATAACGAACCTCTGATTGGATAGGCTCACGAAGACCTGATAGAAAGACCCTCTTAAGTGCACACTCGGGCAATTGAGGAATGCGATCGGCAAGGCGCTCAAACTCAGCTTGGTATTCCTGGATAGTTCCCCTCTGGATCACTCGAGGCATAAGAGAGTGAAAATCATCATACTCGGTAGGACCAAAACGAACACATAACTCATACGTGAATTCTTCCCAAGAGATACCCGGATGACGCCGTAAAAGCCACCTAACCCATCGCACTGGATCACCTCGAAAATGTAATGAAGCCATTCGTACCTTTTTCTCATAAGGTGTATTCTGAAAATCAAAATATTGTTCAGCTTGAAAAATCCAATCAGTTGGGTCTTCACCATGACATTTTGGAAATTCCAAGCGCTTAACGCTTGCTTGGAATCCGGAATCAGCACCCTGATGGTCACCATAATGGCCCTGGTCGGTTCGGTCTCTATCACCCCGACCATGTTGCCAATAGCGGCCACCTCGTTCTGGAGGGCGAGCACCCCGGCCATAGAAGTGACTAGCATCATGTCGATCTTGTTGTCGACGTTCTCTGTCAAAATCAGCATAGACTGCATCAAGGTCAACATGTCCCTGCAAATCTTCATGGCCTAATTCCTCTTGATGCTGCATTTGTTGGCAGCCAGGGAAGTCGGGTGGATAAAATTGAGTATGGCCTGAATTATTGCCCACGGTTGCAGCAGGATTAGTAAGTGATGCCGCAAACAGGGGATTAGTCATGAAGTGTGGTTGTTGGTTGTGTAATGCACTAGCATGGTCTAAACCTATTGAATCAGATTCATGGGCTTCCTGTTGTTGAACTCGATGTTGTAACGATGTAGGAACTACCATCGGCTGAGATGGGTTTGGAAGTATGCCGCTCCTGTCCACAGAAGACGAGTAAATTGGTAGTGTAGTCATGTGACTAGGCACATAAGTGCCAAATTGAACCTGTGAAACACCCGTGGTAGTCGGATTAGGGGCAGCTGATTGCAAAGTGGCTGAAATTGAGGTGCCTGAAATAGGGGCAGAAACTGCCAAAGGAGTTGCTGGTATGGAGGCGAAAGAAGTGCCAGATTGGTTCAGCTGCGACTGATCAAGCCGTTGAAAGAGTTTGGCAATTTGTTGATTCAACTCTATGCGGGACTCAGCCATATTGATTTGCAACTGATCAACCTTGGCTTCGAGGGATTGGAATCGCTGATTCGTCGAGTGAGACAAGGTCTGAACCACCATCTGAATCTCACAATATTTCCCCTCGAGTTACGCCATAGTAGGACCCTGAACTTGCCCTTCAACCTGCTGATTAGGGGTGTTCATGGACGTCCGTGTCCGTCCGTCCGGATGTGTCCGTGTCCGTCCGCTATTTAACGGACGGTCCGTACGGACTACGGACCGGACACGGACAACAACTTTTTGTCCGTTCTAATGGGGTACTACGGACACGGACAATACCTTGTCCGTGTCCGCGGACGTCCGTGTCCGTAACCCCATAAACACCCCCCCCCTCTTCTCCCTCCCCCGTGCCCTAGCACCACTGGGCACCGGCCCAAAGTGAAGACCATTTATATTTTTTGTTGTCCATAAGTGTCCATGGACGTCCACGGACAACCACGGACAACAACGGACGGACACGGACAGTCACAGACAAATTTTTTAACGGACACGGACGGACTGGACAATACCTCTTTAGATTACGGACGGACACGGACGGAAGGTTGTCCGTGTCCGTCCGTGTCCGTGAACACCCCTACTGCTGATCCTTGGAAGCACTTAATTCAAGGGGTTTCTCAGTTGAAACTCCGCTGGATTTTGTCATTGTAAGTCCCTAGGATCGATAGGCTTTTGATACCAATGTTGTATCTCCTTAATATGCTTAAGGATCTACAATAGATTAAGAAAGTTGGATGAAAGGGGAGAAGTATAGAGTGAAAGGGAAGAGAATAAGATGAAGAGGAGAAGGAAGAGACAAAGGAACACTACTCTGAAATCACTATTCACGTCACTATTCATGTACTGTAGCAGTAGGGCTAAAGCCCTATTTATAGTATTAGGCATGTAGCTTTTACAATTGTTGAATTCTACTATGAATAGGAATATAATCAAACTAGGAAATAAATCCTAATAGATGTAGCATGCCTAGGAAAACATAAACTAGGAAAGTAATAAACTAATCCTACTCCAACTAAGATTAACTAAATTAGGAAAGTATCCTAATCCTATTCCAACTAGTATTCTAATTAAGGATCATAATAACTCCACCATCCATTATTGGGGCGAGCTAAACCATACAAGTCATTGTCATTTGTCTCCGCTATCTATTATTGGAGCGAGCTGAACAATACAAGTCATTGTCACTTTATTAAGGAAGAGGGGTCCAAAATATTATTCATGTTTTACTTCTTTTTTGCTTTGTCCGAGTGGGAATTTCCTATTGAAGTATTTGATCATATTGAAAAAACCAAGAATGTTTTCTACGAGGATTCTCATTTATCATTGGGACTGGGATAAGTACGACGGATATCCACCAAATTAGTCAACTGAAAGATTCCTTCAAGAACATGGCGATATTGGCCATCTAAAGCTGGATAGCTTTGGCGATATTGGCCATCTAAAGCTGGATAGCTTTGGCGATCAAGATATTTCTGAAGGGCATGCAATGAATCATTTTTTCATTGAAGATCAATATTAGTTATATAGAAAATTATTTCTTTTGTCTTACTTGCCAAATAAGGCAATTATGGAATTTCGAAGGCTTCCTTAGTAGAAGTTGGAGAAGTCATTGGACGGGTTTGTCCAAAGCTCCCAAAAACCATAATAAACTTAAGCAAATTTTTTGTACAAAGAACTTATACTATAACAAAATTATGAACTGACAAACTAGAAGGGGCATAGACAAACTCAAAGCTCCTTCTTCGACTAAGACGATATAAGAACTATTGTTTTTTTCCTCCCTCAACATGCGTGAGGCTGTTGGCATTTATAGGCACTGATGCCACATAATATACAATCTAATAAATAAAAGAACGTTATCACTAACGAATACAAAAGTAATAAAACAAAAAGAAAGAGAAGATCGTCATTGATGGCGTAAACAAAAGTAAAAAAAATTTCACCATCCATTGTTAGAGCAAGCTAAACCATACAAGTCATTCTCACTTGTCTCCGCCATTCATTATTAAAGTGAGTTGAACCATACAAGTCATTGTCACTTTATTAAGGAAGAGAGGTCTACAACATTATTCTTGTTTTACTTCTTTTGCTTTATCGGCCATGAGAGTAATGGCAGCATCCTAAATATCCTCATTAGTGGGTCCATCTGATGAAAGACTAATATCTTCATCAATATCAGCATTGGGTTCTTGAGATTCTCCGGCTAGAATATTCGAACCAGAAGACTGAATTATTGTCTTCATCATGTCTACGAAATTGGTAGAGAATTGTGTTTCAACTTTATTCATGTATTTAATCATTATTTCTTGATCTGAGTCTTGGGGATATTTCCTTTTGAACATATTCTTCCACATTTTTATCCAATTATGTTGATCCTTTTTAGATCCTCATCATTACTTACATTGGCTAGATTAATGCCAATAGTCTAATGAATTCTTTCAAGAACTTCCTTGATATCAATCTAATTTAAGAATAGGATACCTAATCCATTTTAAGACTTTATTTGAAGGTTCACGGTCATGGAATTTTCATAGAGGTCGTGGTAGGGATTTTCTCCCTTAATTTCCAGACAAGCTACAGTAATTATGGGCAATGATTCATAATATGTGGATCGGGATACCTTTCTCAAAAATAAAGAGAAAGAAGTAATAAAGGCTTCAAAAAGAAAAACTAATGAAGCTTCTAGCAGCAAGCCTAATAATAATAAGACCGCTAAAGAAGCCTTGGAAACTCCATAATTGCCTTATATGGCAAGATAGAAGAAATAATTTTATGTATCAATAATACTGATCTTCAATGGAAAAATGATCCATGGCATATCCTTCAGAAATATCTCGATCGTCAAAGTTACTCAGCTTTATTCTGGCCAATATCCCCATGTTCTTGAAGGAATCCTTTAGGTGACTGGTTCGGTAGATATCCATAATACTTATCCCAATCCAAATGATAAAACCGTAATTAATTACAGTAAGTGTCTAGTTTTAAAGGTACTCCAACCCCAAAATTGGGGCCTTGATCCTAATAAAGTTTGTTCACTGAAATTGGGAGAACAAATGTATTCCTACAATTACTAATATTATAATAATGCATGGAATTATGTATTTTTCTATGAGAACCCTCGTAAAAAACATTCTTGATTTTTTCAATTAGATCCAACAATACATCAACAAGAAATTCCAACTTGCCTTTTACGATGGTGGCACAAATTCGGGCTTGATCTCAATTTCCTACCTTCAGAGATTAAAGCTCAATATGAGCCTTGGATAGACTCTAATCCAGCCTGCATTCCTGCTTCTGATGCCTTAATTCAAGGCCAAAGTATATTCTCTTTTTATGTCATGCACAGACTTCCCTAGATATAGAAATTGGCTATTGCAATAGGTTGGGATGATCTTAATATCTTTATTCTAATTAACAATTTTTTGTTCAAATGGTGGGACAAGTTTGATATCAAAGAAGCTCTTGAAAGAATTAATGAAACTATTGGCATTAATCTAGCCAATGCAAGTGATGATGAGGATCCTGAAAAGGATCGGCATAATTTGATAAAAATGCAGAAGAATATATTCAATAGGAAATATCCCCCGGCCTTAGATTAAGAAATAATGGGATACCTAAGAGAACTTAACTGGAATTAATAAGGGATATGTCTTTGCATTCTCTCACAAAAAAGATGACACAAAATAGGCTAGAATGGAGGCGTAAGATCCATGTCGCCACCCCCAAATTATTGGAAAAAGGTGCTACTTGATTATGATTATGAAAAAAGACATTAAAATTAAAAATGCACATAGCCTAAAAAAATTAATGACGTAGAAACGATATACCATATAAGACCAATTTTCATCAAAGAAGTCACACTGACCAGTTCTTAAACCCTGAGAAGGCTGCAGCTCAAGTTCGAAGGCCTAGAAGTCGGGATACCAGCAGAAGCAATTCTGGGATTTCATCCGCAAGACCCTGTTTCTGACTACAGAAGAAGACATATCATTTGCATGAAAACAAGCTCTAACATACTGCCAAAATCTATCAAAATGTCATAGATGCATTAAATTAAGACCAAAAATGTCTAATTAAAATGATTCGGGATACCCTTTTGTCAATGGCAGGTCAGGCTTTCAGATGATATGTGAATTCTACACAGGACTAATGATGACAATCAACAATCATTTGCACTTGCCACTCAATTTTAAATTTTCTTGGACACCTGTTAATAAAATGAAAACAGAGACGATAACTCCAATTTCAGCTTAATGAGCTACTAAAATATGATGTTACCTCAAACTGTACATTAGACTTATGCCATATCCAACAAGCAGATAGCCAAAGCTTGTACCCAAAAAAAGAACAGCCAAATCAGATTGCTAAAGATACTCATCTTCAATCCTCGTAGCTACCCCATGCGACCACCATAAAGCAACTAAAAATTCCATCTTTTCTCAAATACTATACGATAGTCTGAAAACTAAGGGATGGCTCGATATCATTGCTTCGATTGCAGGGAAGGATACAAAATATCAAGTTTTATGCTCTTCTAATATATATGCCCTGGCCGGTGGGAAGCTGGGTAGGGGAGGCGACGGGGCTGCTGCTCCGCCCCACCGTCCGTCGGCGGGCCGTGGGGCGGCGCGGAATTGGAGCTTGAAGGAGGAAGAACTGAAGAAGGGGAGGATACATACCTCAGGTGGAGAGGACGGGGACCGGCGGCCGGCGGCAATAGAGAATAGCAGAGGTTGGGTTGGAAGGAAGCAGTGGGAAGGATCGGAGAGTGGTGAACCAAGGGGTCGGTTGGCAGCCCAGTTGTGTTGTGAGTTTCGAAGACATACCAACATAATTGGGAGAAATTATTGGGTATCTACATAATTGGGAGAAATTATTGGGTGTAGATACGACACCGCGCTGGGGTCTTAGCGTGGTGTCGATCACCAATGAGAAAGAAACACGTATAAATGTGTGGGCCCATGCTACATTCAGAAACTCCGTTAGCACATAACCACGCTGTCTATCAATTTCGACTTCCCGCTCACTTTAATTTCTTTCCGTTTTAAACCCGCCTCAGCTCATTTCGCCTCCCCTTCCCCCTCACGATCTCCCCCCCCCCACCCTCAGCCCCTTTCCCCTCCCCCTCCCCCCCCCCCCCTCACGACCTCCGCCTCCTTTGGTCTTCCCCTTCTGCCGCCCGGTCCTGTTGGACAACTGCTTTCCCCCGTCGTATAGCCCCTTTTCCACAGCTGCTGTCGGAGAGCGGGGACAAGTCCCTAAGGGAAGACCACCTCTTCCTTATTCACAGCTTCAGCCAACTAGGCAGTCTCTCAAGGCTCTTTGAACGATTTCATCTCCTTCGAATCCTCCATTTACCCCACCCAAGTTGATGACCCAGCAGACTCTCCCACATCATCACCTCTCCTCGTCTTGGCTCCGGAATCGCCCGACTCCATCGACCCATGTGAAATCACTGGTAATTCCTCATTAAAGGACCCTCTTTTCTTGTTTTCGTGATCTTATGTGCATTGTCAAGATTTGATCTTTTTCTTTTCTTTCTTTGGAAATTTTGACTCCTATTGTATTTATGTTCTTATGAATTGAGTGGTGCAAATTGTAGATACCCAACTTGTCATCTTACAAAAATGGATACTTTAAGTGATCCAGATCATAATTGTGGAAAATTATGTATGCCTTTGTTTTGAACTAGTATATGTGATAATTTGGCTGGATTCTCACTAGATACTCAAACATGGAAGAGTTAAGTGGAATAAACAATTTGGTGTTATGTTATATGCCTTGCAGAAATTTGCAAGATTATGTGAGATATGCTACATGATATAGATTTTGAAGAGTCTGCATTTATAATGCTGGATTTTGTTACTAGGGAAATTGACATAATTGGCATTTTTCGTACTCTGGATGTTATAACAACAATCGAAGCTTATGGAACTGTACTGCTTTGTTCTTCTCCAATCTTGCTGCTAATGACATGATATAGATTTTGAAGAGGGAGACTTAAACTACGTAGACAGGTTTATATAGAGGACATAGATTTATTTATTCAGAATATCAGAAAGTTGTGCCTATGAACATGCTGCTTGGGTTACTTTATCTCGCAAAGATAGGTGCAAACCTTGCATCCACATTTTTGTTATGGAGAATTGCAAATCCTTAGTTCTTTCTAATATTGTCCTAGACAAATATAAATTGCAATATTCACTGCTACATTCTTGGTGAGAGTGAGGGCTCAGAGTGTTTGTCATTGTATGATAGGATATTACAATTTATCACGAAGAACAAATCTGCTTTAATTACCTTGGAGGTAGATGTTGATATTACTTTTTGTACGAAAAGTTTCCAATGAACTCTTTTGGGTTGCTATTGAAAAAGAAAAAAACTTTGGAATACTCAGATTCAACAATGTTGTTCAATCTTTATTTTGCATGATAATTTTTTGGCAGTTTCTAAGCTGGCATAGCAGTAATTCTGAATTTGATTTCGTGTCTACCCTTCCCCCCATAGATTATTTATACTGTCGTACAGGTTGTTTGGATCAAAATCTTTGGTACTGTTCCACATGTGATTCTGCTGCTTTAAATTCATCATCGATTCACGTGCCTTTGGTTGTCCTATTGTAAGTGGAATCAGTTTTTCAAGTGTGGCCGGTCTCATGTGTTATTACTCCAAAGTGGCAAGGCCTAAGCATAATATGCATCAACAATATAAATGACAAGGATGGTATGATTTATTCTTTAGAAAATATTGTAAAGTAGGTGAGAGAAGGGGAAGAAAAGTAGAAATGATGAGAAAAAAATGAGGCCATTGTTTGAAAAAGGGGACTCTCCTTCATTTTTTGCATGCGTTATGTCTTACAGCCAGAAGGAAGCATGAGGATATGGCATTAGCTACAAGGGCCGGAAGGTAAAGGAGGGGTTTGGCCGTGTTTGAGTGGAACTGACCTACCTCAGTTCAGCCTTCTGAAAATTCTTCAAATATACTTATTTTCTTTTGAAGAGAACTCAATTAATTAATAGTGATCTTATAAGTATTTTATAGAATCATGCATATATTTCCTCTTTCGTATGTTAAAACATTATGCTGTCGTATATGACAAAAATGTTGGACATTTGCTCTGCAGTACATTACTCTATTAACTTTTTCTTATTTTGGTCTTCTTTACCACAATTACTCCTGCGTTGTCATGTATTCTCTGAGACTGTCTTTGTAATTTTTTTTCTTTCAATATTATTTTTTTTTTCCATTGAAAAATTGGTGTGTGTTGGATAACTCTACCTGTAGGTTCTTTTACTAGAATACTTCTAGATGAAAATGCGCAAGTATTTAGCCAAATCACAGCCAATCTTTCCACTTTGAAGGTAAGTGATTTTCTGCCAATGAACCCTATCATTATTTTCACCTTTCCTTTTGACTTCCTACATAATATGAAGTGAGTTGAAATTGTGGAGATAACTTCATCTTAGATACGCTAACTTTTTGCATAGTAGCAATTAGTTATAGTTTCCTCTCATGTCTCTACACTTACATATGCAGGAAAACATAAATCTCTTCCTTCACACCAGGACCAACATAATAACCATCCTCAAGGAGTATGTTACTTTTGTTATCCTTAATTCGACTATTACAAATTTGAATTTTTTTCCTTCTGAAAAGTTGTATGTCTTTTTTTTTGCAGGATGGAAGATATGCCTGGGATAGTGAGCCAGATGCTGCCATTGCCAGTTTCTGTGAACGATGAACTTGCCAAGTGCATCCTCAATGTAGCTGAAGTAAGGCGTCACTATTCCTACAAAATTTAATTATTACTGGCGAAGCACCTTAAATTCATTTTTGAGTCGTCCACTCTATGGTTTTTTGTAACTATTCAATATCTTCTTTCAGGGATTGGTGTTTAGGCCAACTAGTGGGATGACTGCAAAAATTATTCAGCTAAATCTAGAAGAACAATCTCTAGGGCATCAGATGACCTCAAGGCAGTGGTAAGCGTGGAGGAAAATCACTTCGTCCGTATAGATGATTGATGAGGTTGATGCAATCTTCATAATAGCTCATGTACATACAACCCAAGTAGCAGTTTGGTGTAAAGATTTTCCTTTCTCATTTTTCATTTTTCACTTTGGCGGATATTTTGTTCCCTTTAAATAACTGAGAAATAATGATTTCCATAGTTAAAAAATTGATAGTACTTTAATAGAAAATTGTACATCTATTAACCGTTGTGGGTTCCAATTTTCGGATTGCATACCTTTGTACAGTGCACATTTTGGTAACATTGAGCATCCATGACGTCAAGTACTTCTTACATAACTGTTGTTTCCCAACAGTTTCATAGGTTAGGAAACATTATCAGCTTATTTCGACATTCCTCATGCATGCAATAATCCATACCAAGATTTGCACATGGACATAAGGAGAACACAAATGGGGGGTTAATTTACCTCCAAGATAGCCATTATTTTCTCTTTGCAAAATATGTTAGACATAATACTCCCTATGTCCCATATCAATTGTCTGGATATAAAACCAAAATGAACTAAAATAGCACGGAAGGAGTATTCATTTTGACAGTTATTGGATGGCCACTTGATTGTTAAATTGGTGTTTTATGATTCTCCTTAAGTTGATATTATAATAATGTAGAATCATGAAACTACACTACCCAAAATGGTAATTCTGATATTCTCCACTACCTGATTACTTTAGGTTCCACTATTCGTCCGCAAATCAAAGAGTTGGCTCAAACTGCAAATCCTGTGCAACTCGATGTAGGAAATGAAATATTCAAAAATCACAGCGGCCACAGGTTGCAATTTTCACCTAATGGACTACATCAAGAAATGGATCATGTTAATAACTAATTTGCATATCATATGCTCTGTGAACGCATGTAGGAGCTCTAGTAGATAGGCTTAACTTCGATCAGGTTGCAATTTTCACCAAATGATAGGAGCAGCTGTCATGGAATCATATGAGAGAGAGAGTCAGTTCAATAATGGTTGCTCCTCCATAAACCTTCAAGCTCCACTTGCTCTATTGATGGCAAGGGTGAAGTAAATGAGTAACAAGGAAAAATCACCAATGATAAAATGTAAGCAAACTACCTCACCAATTCTGCTATCATTCTCTCTATATCTTTTCAATTTACAATCGCTAGCCTCATTTGTAGGTGAATTTGGCTTCTTCACTTCCTCCCATTCACCTTCTTCACTGCTCTTCATCTCATCTCCGCATTTTTCTTTCAATTATTTGGGACCACTCTTCTCCTCATCTTGTTCTGCAACCCCACATCATACAGTACAGAGATATTCATTGTCACTATGCTCGTTAATTGCATAGTAGATCTCATATCTTTTTGCTGTACTTTTCACATATATCTGAAGGGCTTCGTATTTCTGCTAGAAACTCACCGAAACACAAACATGACAGGACCATAGATAGACTCTTAAAGTATAAAAATAAATGTAATCATAACATTATCACAAGTAAGAGAGTTGTAGCACTGCCACGTATTATTCAGGAACAACTAAAGATTTATAGTTAAAAAAACACTCCTTTTCTCAGCAGAATTCCAGTCACTATATAAAACAGAAAGTAACATCTGAATTATACATTCTTAGCAATTTGAATGGTATATATTTGCTAACAAACCTAAGCTACTGGAGTAGGATACAGTTCATGCGACTGAAGTGATTGAAAAGGCTGCATGGAAATTTCATGCATGCATGCACTACGCACACAGCAGTGAAAATAAACGCCTAAGAAAACCCGCATGTAGAATCCTTTACTTGACCACTCACAAGATTCCAAATCAAATATGAATTGTTAATTAAAGGACTAGCGTCCAGCCTTTCATTTTGCACCAAGGGTTTGGCACTTGGCGGAGGTATTTTAAATCTATTTCCACCTTATCTCAAAAGTGAAAACTAATATGTGTCGATGATGCACAGTGGGTACTTCGATGACTTCATGATATTCCACAAATATGAGCTCACCAAAAGCAAGTAGCTTTCTACAGAGATATCCTCTGCCTCCAAGGTAATTAAAGCAGATTTGTTCTTCGTGATAAATTGTAATATCTTATCATACAATGACAAACACTCTGAGCCCTCACTCTCACCAAGAATGTAGCAATGAATATTGCAATTTATATTTGTCTAGGACAATATTAGAAAGAACTAAGGATTTGCAATTCTCCATAACAAAAATGTGGATGCAAGGTTTGCACCTATCTTTGCGAGATAAAGTAACCCAAGCAGCATGTTCATAGGCACAACTTTCTGATATTCTGAATAAATAAATCTATGTCCTCTATATAAACCTGTCTACGTAGTTTAAGTCTCCCTCTTCAAAATCTATATCATGTCATTAGCAGCAAGATTGGAGAAGAACAAAGCAGTACAGTTCCATAAGCTTCGATTGTTGTTATAACATCCAGAGTATGAAAAATGCCAATTATGTCGATTTCCCTAGTAACAAAATCCAACATTATAAAGCAGACTCTTCAAAATCTATATCATGTAGTATATCTCACATAATCTTGCAAATTTCCGCAAGGCATATAACATAACACCAAATTGTTTATTCCACTTAACTCTTCCATGTTTGAGTATCTAGTGAGAATCCAGCCAAATTATCACATATAATAGTTCAAAACAAAGGCATACATAATTTTCCACAATTATGATCTGGATCACTTAAAGTATCCATTTTTGTGAGATGACAAGTTGGGTATCTACAATTTGCACCACTCAATTCATAAGAACATAAAGACAATAGAAGTCAAAATTTCCAAAGAAAGAAAAGAAAAAGATCAAATCTTGACAATGCACATAAGATCACGAAAACAAGAAAAGAGGGTCCTTTAATGATGAATTACCAATGATTTCACATGGGTCGATGGAGTCGGGCGATTCCGGAGCCAAGACGAGGAGAGGTGATGATGTGGGAGAGTCTGCTGGGTCATCAACTTGGGTGGGGTATGTAACATCCGAAAAATTAGTAAGTATCTTAAAACTGAAATTTGACCCTCTTAATGATTGATTTGACCGTATGGTGCTTTGTTTAAATTAAAGTTGGTGAGAAGAGCTTTCCAACGACTCCATTTTTGTGTGATTTGGAGTTCGGAGTAAAAAGATATGGGAAATTGAATAAAAACGATCGATCGCGCTAAAAACGATCGATCGGCTTATGGAACACGATCGATCGGCGCCATCGCGCAGTTTGTAAACAGCGCAGGACGATCGATCGCCGTATTGCACGATCGATCGCCAGTTGCGGTTTGGCGAATTCTAACTTATTTTGAGACTGATTTATTTGGGAAAGATGTCATATCCTAACTAGACTTGTATTGCACGTTCCTAGGGTGATTTAGGGACTCTCCCATGGGTGGAAAGTGCCCAAGATATGGTAGAATTGATTGGGCAAAGATCTTCTAAAAACTCTATATAAACCCATAGAGTCTAGGCTTGTGCTTTTGAAAACTAAACCCTAGAACGTCCAGAGGCTTTCCCCTCTCCTTCCCACGTTCATCCCTCTCTTAAAGACCTCTTCTAGTGGGAATTGCTCAAGAGCTTGGATCGGGAGCTTTGAAGGAAGCGGAGGAGACGAACATCGCGTAGAAAGGCGACGTCTTTTGGTGATAAAGTGTAGGATGGTTTTTCCCTCTTGTCTTCTTCTTTTCTCACATTATATGATGAGTGTTCTTACTGATTACCTTGGAGTATTGGTTTGAATCTTGCGAGATTAATGATTTATGTCTTGTTTTCTATGTGTATCGCGATACATGCATATATGCCTTCATGCTTCATGTCTAGATGGTAAATCAGATCAAAGTTGGATGCTTTATTAATTTTACAGAAGATAAAAGTTCTGATATTGCTTTGATTATGATGTCTAATGATTGAGTCTTATGCCTTAATGATCGTTTTGCTTAAATTGACTTAATTGAAAGATATTATGGTCTAAGATTGTGTTATATGGGGAGAAACATGATAAAAAGGGAATCTTTTGGTAATTCTAGTTAATTCCAGGATCTGTAATTGATCTAGGAGGGGAGTACTATCATCTATCATGAGTATATTATCATCTATAAGTGGTTCGGAATAAGAATATTAAAGTTTAATCATGTGTTTCACTTTCGGCCAGAACTGTTTTTGCACGGACAGTCGTCAGTAAATAATTCATAACTAATTCATATGATATCAGAAAAATATAAAACTGGTAGTGTTAGAAACTAGACTCACCAGGGTATTCTCAGTAAAAATTTCAGAAGATAACCTTAACTGTACAGTGTCTGGGAGCCGCCGGAAAGGGACTGTTGTGCATAAGACAGTGAGCAGAATCTAAGTGAAAATACTAAGTACTTAAGTAAAACCACTTAATAAGATGTGAAGATGGTATGACGTGCTAGTAACTAATACTAGACTATATCCTTATGATTATCACAGTAAGGTTGGGTTATGGTTAATATGATAGATGGGTAATACCTATGTTAAGAAAACCGTAATCGTGTATTTGAAGATAAAGAGTTTGTGTCGGTTTGAGGTTCCATTTGGAATCCAAATCATCTAGGACTCATTAATACCTTGTCTCTGATTTATATATTTCAATAAGACCTATATAAATTTCCATCTAGGGCTGAGCATGAACGTATGTATGGATTGTGTTATTCTCTTTGTGTGACATTTCTACTTATACTCTGTATGTGAGTCTGTTCCGGTGATTGATACCTTATGTGGTTAGAGCGTTGCGGCCTCTATTTCTTTGAAATATTCTTCATCATGATTATTTGATTGATTCCTCCACTAGAGGTCTTGCGGGACTCTCTCCGGAAGTGGATTCATAGTATGCTCGCATTATGCCATTGCTTGATCTTGCGGGGTCACTAATATTTGTGGTACTGCGGTTCCATACTGCCCAAAAAGAGGCAACATACATACGTTAGATTGTTGACATTACGGAAGGTCTTCAGTCTCCGCCCATCGTGTCCGTAAGCACTGGTGGGGCCAGCATCCTAGACGCATGGCAGGGTTCCAAAAAGAGGACCCCTAGGGTGGTTCTGGTATAGTCACTTGCGGGTGATCGGTTCAGCGAGCAGAAATTGTACTCCTTTCACTTTTAATGTCTGGAGCCTTTTAATATGATTATCATTCTCTCCTTACTCATATGTGTACTAGGAGCCTTATTATTGTTTTCCCTACTTGCGGGTTGGAATTATTATCGACTAACCTTTCAGGTGTATAATTCCTTGGTTTAGTCCAGATGTTGCGGCATCTTCATAAACCTTTGTTATTCTTATCCTATTCATATTGTTTGTCCTAATTCAGTGGGTTTTTACATCCTACTGAGTGTTTCTATGAAATACTCATGCATCCTCTGATGCAGGCGCAAATGGAAATTGAGATCAGGAAGTTGCAGTAGTGAAGCGGTCGCAGGAGCCGTGAAGATTTAGAGTTTATATTATTTGCTTTGCTTATTTGATGCTTATGACATTTAATGGCAATTGTGTGCCATAGATTTATAGGTTTATTTGATTTGACTTTCTTAAATGGATTATTATCAGTATTATTAAGTAAATTTCCATTCCATAGTATTCATTAATGTTTGTATTTGTATTGCACTGATTATGGGCATGACCGATTACACATCCTTTTGAGATGATCGTAATTGGTGGTGAAATCGACTGTTCGGTCTCGCGCCCGAGATTCTCTACCTCCAAATGTATATCATTGATTGGCTTCCGCACTCCGATCGAGGTATGGGATTTCGGGGCGTGACAGGGTAAATGGAGGATTCGAAGGAGATGAAATCATTCAAAGAGCCTTGAGAGACTGCCCAGTTGGCTGAAGCTGTGAATAAGGAAGAGGTGGTCTTCCCTTAGGGACTTGTCCCCGCTCTCCGACAGCAGCTGTGGAAAAGGGGCTATGCGACGGGGGAAAGGGGTTGTCCGATAGGACCGGGCGGCGGAAGGAGAAGACCAAAGGAGGCGGAGGTCATGACTGAAGCGAGGTGGGGATCGTGAGGGGGAGGGGGAGGGGGGAAGGGGGCTGAGGCGGGGGAGATCGTGAGGGGGAAGGGGGAGGTGAAATGAGCTGAGGCGGGTTTGAAACGGAAAGATATTAAAGTGAGCGGGAAGTCGAAATTGGTAGACGGCGTGGTTTTGTGCTAACGGAGTTTCTGAATGTAGCACAGGCCCACACCTTTGTTACGTGTTTCTTTCTCATTGGTGATCGACACCACGCTAAGACGCCAGTGCGGTGTCGTATCTACACCCAATAATTTCTCCATAATTGACCTTGAATATATAATACCATAGACCAAGTCCATTTTCCGAGCAAAAGACCTACGGAGGTTTGACAAACAAAAAAGAAAGGTATCAAATACTCGCAGGTGGGCAGATATTCCCATGGGTGAATCTTCGTTGGTGGATAAATAATATTATCTAAATAAGAAAAGATGACAAATGAGCCATAAAAGGCCAATAAATGGGTTGTCAAATCACCCCCAAGGGGCCCCCTAAACTATAAGGGTTGGGTTAAACGGTGGGCACGGATGCACACGGACACCGACAACAGCCGGTTTGCAGCCGCTGACACCTAATATGGCACAAACCCATATCGGGGTCAGCATCCACCCCCGACAGGAAAAAGTTGCCCCTCCGAATGCGAACAGGCTAGTGGACAATGGACGTCCATGAGCACCCCCAGGGGTGATATAGGGCAGCCAAACGCAAGTTTTATTTGCAAATACTTGGGAAGGCTTAATTGAGAAGCTTTTTGTGGATTATAGCTGATGGAGTTTTTTTTAGGGTAACTGAACTTAATGGAGCTCTTGTTTTGCTAATAGCTTATGGCATAAAGGAAATGTAGATGCCTCCGAATTGGGAGAAACTATGGTGTACAACAAGCAGACTACGTGGGATTTAGGCCCACTTTATAAGAGAAGATCGACGGCGCACAGAGAGGGGTTGCTCCAACTACTCTGGGCAGCACCATATCTCCCTATGTGTTGTCGAGATTATTGACGACTCCTCCGAAAGTTCATATTTCTCCTAATTTTTCACACTGATGTACATCAGGCCAGGGATTGGGAACGAAGGGAGGGGGCTGAGAAGTTACTTTTGGATTGAGGGAGGGATTAGGGGCCGTTTGGGGCGTGATTAAAAGCAAAACATCCAGATGGGATGTTTTGCTACACTGTAGCATCTGAATATTTTATATATCCAGCTGAAACACCTCAGGATGTGTTTCAGCTGGATGTAAAAATCCACATGGATGCTACAGTAGATATCTATAATCCAATCTGGATGTTTTTGCAATAATCACGCCCCAAACGGTAACAAGGCTCCCAATGTATGTGTATAGGCTCGAGACTTCTACTAGACAAGGACTATCAAGCGGCAGCAGAACCGGAAATTTTACGGCCGCTCGCAACTCGCCTCCGTCGCTTCGCTATGTATAATCACACACGTGGCGGGCATAGCTGGCGAGCGACAGTAGCGAGCGGCCGCAGCATTTCTCCTCTCTTTAAAAGAAGACGACCACCGCGCCGGTCGCCGGCATTTCTGGCCGTGCTCTGGTCATGGCGGACGGCCATCTCTTCAACAACATCCTCCTCGGCGGCCGCGGCGGCACCGTACGACTCTCTTCCCTTCCTTCCATTTCCATTTTCGGTTCTTCACTACTTCTCCCTGCCAAGATTGGGGCTCTAGGGTTTGGAACTTGATTTCGCAGCTTTGGCCAATTTCGTACTGACAAGAACTGTTGAAAATGGCAGAATCCGGGGCAGCTTAGGGTGCACTCTGGTGGGATAGTATGGAAGAAGCAAGGGGGTGGCAAGGCCATCGAGGTTGCCAAAGGGGACATCATTGGGGTCACATGGATGCGGGTGCCCAGAGCTTATCAGCTCGTTTTCAAGGGCAAGGACGGGCTTTTGTACAAATTCACTGGTTTTCGTGAACAGGTGATGTGGGTTTTATCTCATCTGCTCTGTTTCGTACGCGGAAATGGAAAAGGAGAAGTTTTGATACGGAATGTAAAGTTTCAGGTTTGGTTTGTGTTTGATTGGTTTTGTAGGATATCACTAGCTTGACAAGCTTTATTCAAAACTCCTTTGGAGTAACTCCAGAAGAGAAGCAGCTTTCCGTTAGCGGCCGAAATTGGGGAGAGGTCGAATTGAATGGTTTGTTTAGCTTTAATCGATATTTCTGCGTATCCTGTATTTCCTTCATGTTATTTGAACGCCTTACAGCTATCATGTTTAATTGTCTCTGCCATTTTCTGATTATCTACACCAACTTTATGGTCTTAGTCATCTGCATTTTAGTACTACTATTTTCAATCCTATTAATTAGATTGAAAGTAATTGGCAAGCAATGTTTTCTTTTTTCTGGCAATGCTGGCTAAGCATTTATGTCACACTTTTTACTCTTTACGAGCTATGTATTTTGAACTGGCACAACTTATACAAATTTGTAGGTTACAAAAAGGTTTATTTGATTCATTCTTCAATTTTCAACCAGATCTCTTAAACAATCAGGCTCTTTGCTAAAATATCTTAATATCAATTAGTAAGTTCTGTATACAATCGTTAATTGGAGATGCTAAGGGGTTTTATATTAATCATTGTTTGTGACTTCACAAATAGGTTTGTTGGCTCAATAGTTTTTAACAAGAGACAGATCCAGGGTAAAAGGAGCAAGAACTTAAAATTGGGTTCGTAAAGAAGCAAGATAGACTTGTCTCTTTTCAAACACTGTCCGGATTGTGCTTGATATGGCTAATTTTAATAAAATTTCAAAATTCCATGTTGTTGAAAATCTAATGAAATTTGGGAATGCGAAATAACTAAGGGAGATGCTAAAAAAGCAGTAGCCTGGTTCTTAAGATGTTAGTTTTTACCACTAACCGAGTTTCATGTCAATCAATTCTGTGGGCCAATTTGAGTTTGATGTTTATAATTTCCACTGTCGGGGGCATATTTCCAGCCTGTTATTTGTTTTCTTCCTTTTTGATAGCAAAAAATAAATTTTCAAACCATGTCCTTAAGACTTCTTTCTTTCTTCAATTAGATGAGTATTGTTGTCTGTGCTTATTCCTAATGGTTCCAACTGTGTTTTGTAATTCAATAATTTTGATATGCAGGGAGTATTCTTACCTTTTCAGTTGGGTCAAAGCAGGCATTTGAAGTATCACTTGCAGATGTCTCAAATGCGCAGCTGCAAGGGAAGAATGATGTTGTTCTAGAGTTTCATGTTGATGACACAACAGGGGCTAATGAGGTTAGAAATGCAAATGTATCTCTTGGCACAACAGGGGATAATAAGTAACTCTTGTATTAAGCTTTGACTAAAAACGCAAACATGGAACAGATTCGAACTGCTGTTCTAACTTAAATGTTGGTTGTGGTTTATTTTTTATCACTTCGATGCTTATTTTCCAGATTGGTGGAAACAATATGATGTTGATGGTAAAAATTTTCATTCAGATGACACTCATTCCTAACATACTAGAGAGACTAAATTTCCTTGTTTCTATGCCAAAATTGACATTATTCCTTCTTGAATTCTCTTTGCCTGTTGGCTGGCGCTCTTGGTAACAGCCCGAGAAAGGAGGGTTCAAGCTGAGGTTTCGCATGTAACAGTTTCTTCAGGATCTGCCTCTCTTCCTCCCCCCTCATTCCTTGCTCTCTCATAGCATAGAATTCAAGAAGAAAATGATAGAGACTTAACACAACCGTTGCCTGTTCGTCATCTTGTGTTGGTAATCAAAAGTGTGGAGTTACTTGTAATCCTTATAATTTGTAAGGATCCTTGACATCAGTCTTGGTTTTGTTGTTTGGAGGTCCATCTATGGGGTTATGTTTCGAGGATGGGTTTTCTATGCCCAAATAACAGCCTAATATGTAGTGGAGTATAGATTTCTGCATTTCACTATTTTGAATGATAATAAAGGAAAAGTCATAGATTTAGGCATCTAATTTTCCTCAGAGAGCAGTTTTTTATAGTTCTTATCTATTTTGGCAAGCAGAAAGATTCATTGATGGAGTTAAGCTTTCATGTACCAAATTCCAACACTCAATATGTTGGTGACGAAAATCGTCCTCCAGCACAGGTACACTACATTCTATAATTGGTCATAGCAGTGCTTGTTTCTCTCAGTATAAGTAGATGATAACTCTTTAATAGGTGCTTCGTGATGAAATCGCCCAAAAGGCAGATATTGAACTATTAAGTGAAGGAGCTGTTGCTACATTCGAAGGGATTGCGGTTCTCACACCTAGGTATGTAAGCGTGTCTTTACTGTGTTCGGTTGTTCTTTTGTTCAGATGCATCCAGTGATATTCTTTTCGCCAAAAGATCTTTGATATTTTCTGAAGTAATCGTTTTCATCTACCACCAGTCCTTTATTATTTTATGAAATTCCTGTTATTGCTCATTACAGCATAGGACTAATTGGTATTTAAAATTTTGTAGAGGGCGATACACTGTTGAACTACATGCTTCATTCTTCCGCCTCCAAGGGCAAGCGACTGATTTTAAGATTCAATATGGCAGTGTTGTTCGTTTATTTTTATTGCCCAAGGTTTGAGGATATCATATTTGTAAAATATTTTTAAACATGATAGATTGCAATCTAATTACCAAAACAAGACATGATAGATTGCAATCTTTGGGTTTTTATGTTGTGGTCGTCATAACATTGCTTAAATTCTTGGTATGTGATGCAGTCAAATCAACCACACACTTTTGTTGTTGCTACCCTTGATCCCCCAATCCGTAAAGGACAAACCTTGTACCCACACATTGTTTTGCAGGTATATTTCACTTGTAGTTCTCTTTTTTTGCCTTCTAATTTGGTTGTCAGTTGCTAAGTTCATATTTAAATTTTTGAAGTTTGAAACAGATTATGTCGTTGAGACTAGCCTGGTTATGAGTGAGGATGTTTTGAATACCAAATATAAGGATAGGTTGGAAGCTTCTTACAAGGTGATGTATTGTCTTTTTACTAGTTTTACGCTTATTCTTATCACTATTTTAAAACGTATCCTATTTTTGGCAAACTTTTGGCACACGTTTCCACTAGTTGCAGCTAAATTATATACAATTTTTGGATGAAATAATTTTAGGACCTAATTGCAATATGTATCATATTTTTTTCGTTGCTTATATTCTCCTTACATTTAGGACATCTTTGAAAGCCACGCCTCAATGTTTCCATGTAAAAGCAGACTGGATTTTGTTGTATTAGCTTTGTGATGGAAGATGGCCATATTAATACTTCATGTGCAACCAGCATCTCATTAATACTTCAGTGTGCCTTCATTAGAGGGTTGCACCAGGAAAGGCATCTGGGTGTAAAAACTTGCCAGTATGATCCTTTGAATGGATTTTGAACTCGCATTTTGATTTTGATAAGAGTTGTATATGGTAGGGAACCATGTTGACATAGATAGCTCGGATGAGGCGCATGCCGATGATGATATTTTGTTAAAATATTTTTCCTTAAACTACTTAATTGTTAAAGTACTTCTCATTCATCTTAGACGTAGCAGCAATAATCATTACGAGGATTATGATTATGTTATTTGTATTAAAATTGGAGACCATTGTGTAGCTATCAATAGGTTCATGGAGCTGCACCATCCTGTCTGCTTGTCAGTCCTAGATTTTCCCTCTTTTCTTTGTTCTCTTTTATTCTCTAGCCTGTTATCTAGATCCATGTGACCCTTATGACTGTTCTAATTTATGATACTTATCAAGATGATTAATAAAAGAGAAAAGATTACACTTTTCAAATGCTATGTATGCTCGCCTCCAGGAACTCTTGCCTGGCTTGCTGATAAAGGTCATTTGGTGGTTGATAGAGTCTTTTTAGTTGTGTGAAAAGTCAATAAGGTGTCAGCTTCTCTCTGCTTGAACATGTCTATTCTGTTTGAATGCAGTGGAAAGGGATTAAAAATCATGAATCTTGGAGATGTACAAGCTGCAAAGGGTGGTGTTGCTGCTGTGCTTCAGAATGACGATGATGATGCTGTGGATCCACATCTTGAGCGTATTAGAAATGAGGCTGGTGGAGAGGAAAGCGATGAAGAGGTGAAGCTCTTGCAGATGTTTGTCGTTTTAACACTTGTCTCTAGTGAAAGATTAGACAACGGGCGTTAGATTGATAGTCTTTCTGTTATGTTGCTTGCAATCTCAGGATGAAGATTTTGTTGTAGAAAAGGATGATGGCGGCTCTCCTACGGATGATTCTGGAGGAGAGGATTCAGATGCTAGTGAAAGTGGTGACAACAAAGAAGTAAGCGAGTTAGGAACTTTCTTTTGCTTATGCATTGCTTTTTCATGATGTTTCCTGGTATTTGTCTTGACAATCTTTAATTTGAATGAATTGGCAAGCCTGCGAAGAAGGAAGGGAGAAAAGAAACGCCCAAGATCCCAGTGAAGAGAAAAGTCAAGGACGGAGATGATGATTCTTCAAAGAAGAGAAAGCAGAAGAAGAAAAAGGACCCCAATGCACCAAAGAGAGCGATGTCGGGTTTCATGTTTTTCTCCAACTCTGAAAGAGAGGTATAAATTATTTAAATATTTTAAATTCAGGAGCCAGTGTATGTGTGTTGTGGGTGGCTGGTTGCATGTTAAACAATAGTGTAATGCGATCACTGGGAGCTTCATGTGTGTTTGGCATGCATGGATTTGCATATGGTTTATATTAGATTATACATATTACCTCATTGGACTTGTTGGGCTGGCACAGCAGACAACCACCCTGGCTACACATTTGAAGTTATGTAATTGTTCTTATTTTGTCTTTTGCCTTGCAGAATTTAAAGAAAGGCAATCCTGGAATGTCGTTTACAGATGTGGGAAGGGCTCTTGGAGACAAGTGGAAAAAAATGACAGGTATGGTTCCTTTGTTATACCCAAATAATAATTGGCATAAACCTGATTCCTTTGTATTTCTTTGATTCTGTGCTGTTGGTGTCTGACTGATCTTGGTATTGTTTCTTTTGTTTTTGCAGCCGAGGAAAAAGAGCCGTATGAGCAAATGGCTCGGGCCGATCAGAAACGCTATAAAGAAGCTATGGTTGGATATAAGAATGCTCCTGTTAATATAAATTCTGGCAATGAATCTGATAGCGATTAGGTACCATTTTGGTTTCCTGTATTAAGCTAGAGTGGCGTTTTCGATTCTGATGATAGTAAATCTTCAATGTTGAGGCAATTATTGAAGTAATGGCTATTAGTGTTCAATGTTCCAGCACATTGAGTTTAATTTAAGCATTTCCTACCCTGAACAATATCAAGGCGACGAACGCCTAGGCATTGTTACCCAAGAGGCAAGCAATCAAACTTCTATATGGTTGGGGGACCAGAAATGATCTGCTTCCTGTCATTTCCCCCACTTAAAACCTTTTTAATAAACCAAAATCGTCAATATCCAATCGTATCCCATTAAATGTACTTCAATATCCAATCGTATCCCTGGTCTTTCCTGTAACTGCTTAGTTTCTTCGTGACCATCATTCAGTGCTCTATAACCAAAATAGTTATTGCCCAAACCAGCTTACATGAAACTGGATGATGCTACCAAAGGGGCCGTTTGGGGCGTGATTATTGCAAAACATCTACTGGATTTTGGGCATCTACTGTAGCATCCATGTTTTTTGTTACATCTAGCTGAAACACATCACAAGGTGTTTCAGCCATATATATAAAATACCTGGATGCTACCGTATAGCAAAATATCCATCTTTTAATCACCCCCCAAACGGCCCCTAATCGTTTCAAAGTTATACTATCTTGTTCCCAGATTAAGTGCCAATGCGGTTTTTATTTATTTTTTCTTTTTTATTGAGGAATTTATTAAATAATATTTTAAAAAAATAATTACCAATTAGAAACATTGTTGAAAATACTTTTCGATCTGATTATCTAATCTGCTTTTATTTTATTGCGAATAAAAAGCGCCAGTTCAATTAAAATGAAAGGCATCAATTGATTTAAAAGCCTTTGAAGCACTTAAACCGTTTTTAACTATTTTAGTTGAATAAATTTCAATGATGTATATCTCATTTTTTGTTTTTGTCCTTTTTTATCATTTCACCGCATGTTATTTATTGTAATTTTTGTAGTATTTTTTTATAGGATATCAAGATCATTAAGATATCATGATGATTAGAAAGAGCACTAAAAATAAAGAAAAAATAGATAAAAATGGACTGAAAATGAAAGAGATATGATTCGGTGAAGTGTAAATACTATTCATCATTTTAATATAAAAGGAGGAAAATTTTAGGCGACGCCTTTGAACTTGTTACTATTTTAGTAGGATAAACATCAACGATGTATTTTTGTCTATTTTTTTATTCTTCCTTATTTTTAGTTCTATTTCTGATGATTATGATATCATAATGATCTTAATATCCTATAAAAAAATACTATAAAAATTACGATAAATATAATGCAGTGGCTCAACATCTTTATGATATCATGATGATTAAAAAGAGCACTAAAAATAAGAAAAAATAAAAAATAGCAAAAATAGATTAAAAATGATATGTATCGAAAAAAATGAGAGAGATATATGTCGTTGAAGTTTGTTCTATTAAAATAGTTAAAAATAATATGTGCTTTAAAGGCGTTGGTTCTCAAAGGCGTCAATTGAACAAATGACTTTTGTTTCTCGGCAAAAAAAAGCCATGCAGGCGTCAACATAGCTGATCAGATAATCGGATCAGGAAATATTTTTAACATTTATCCCGATTGGTAATTATTTTTTAAGTATTATTTAATAAATTCTCCTTTTTTTACTAGGAACAAGACACATATTTTTTCCAGCTAACAAAATACAGACTGCATGATCAGATGGTGAATATGGAAGACATTGATGAAGTCTTTAGAATGGTAACTTTTTTGAATTGAGAATCAGTTCTAAAATGAGTTACAGTTGCTACCATATAGCAGGCTAAAAAAAGTCAACATCATAAGTCTGAAGGATATTTACATGCAAAACCAAAAAATCATCCCTGAACATCCATGTATAGAAGCAAATTATATGACATTGACACGGAAGAATCTAAAAGATGAATAAATAAAGAGAAGAAATTCAAGACTCTGAACTTGTCAAAAAGAGATGGCTTAACTATCTCTGGCCAAGAACAAATACTCCCTCCGTCAGGAATTATTATCACCATGCATGATGTTTTCAAAATGAATTGAAGAGTGTAATAATCTCTAGGTGGCAAATTGTAGCTGCATTGTGTATAATTACTGGTTAATCCCTGATGATTAAGCAAATAACGACACATATAAACCATGTGCAACATCAATTCCAAAATGTAAAGGGTTAAATTTGGTCAAACTTGGGAATTTTGCATAGAAAAGTTAAACACACCTTCACTATTTTTATAATATATGAACCATGAAGGATATGAAGGATATTAGGGATAACTCTATCAGTCACACGATTCTCACAACAGTTGGGAAATCATTGTTTTACTTAATAAATTATCAAAAAGTAAGTAAAAACCTAAATTTTTGCACATACACAACATATGGAAATCAGTGTTTTGTCTTACAAATTATAAAATAAAATTTACATTTTCAGTAATTCATCAAATATACTCACCACCTCACATCTAGGTTCATTAAAAGAGCCTCAAAACACACAAAACATAAAAAATTACCTACTAAACCACCCTAAATAAATACTTATAAATGACAGACATAGCAATCTATTGCTAAAATTTTTGGTATACAATTATTGGTTAATCCCTGATGATCAAGCAAATACAGACATAAATAAACTATGTGCAACAACATCAATTACTATATCTAGACGGTGAAATTTGGTCAAAACATGAAAATTGTGAATGAAAAATTCAAACACCCCTCTGAACGCTAAATATAGTTTTCTATTGACAAGTGATCTATACATGAAATATGAATTTTATTATCTCCTAAACTTATATTTATGTTAGTATTTTGATTAGATTTAGTGATACTTTAATATAATTTTTGGTTTTTGTAAGAAAATGAGAAAAAGTTGCAAAAATATAGTGAAACATGACTTTAATGGTTAAATCATCATAACCTTGTGTGCATATTTCTGATTGGACTGATTCAAGCTTCACGTTAAAGTTCAAGAAGTCATCTTTCCAACACTACCGACCGTGCACAGTTTGGAGTTCGGATCAGAAAGTTATAGTCATTTAAAAATTATGAATACTACTTATAATCGATCGGCATTCTATATGCAATCGATCGCCAGAGCCAGAAACAGTGCTATCGAAGAAAACGATCGATCGACACTCAAATCGATCAATCATATCTATTGGAATTTTTGAGCTTTTGGATGTGCGAAATACAGTAAACATGATCGATCGGTAATAATCAAGGATCGATCGGCTGACGAGACAAAATAGACGATCGGCACGACAATGCAGAAATTAACGAAGGAAAGTTATCAATCGGCCAACGATTAATCGGCTATACTGAGCGATAGGGATGGTCTCGGACGGCCGTGTCCGTTAAGCCGTCCGTGTCCGAGGTGTCCGTGGCCGTGTCCGAGCCGTTTAATATTGTCCGTAAATAACGGACACAGACACGGCCACGGATCCTCGGACAGCCGTATGTCCGAGGCCCGGTAATAAATATAAACCCTAAATTTCTCACTCGGTCTTTCACTTCCCCCACCCTCATCTCATCTGTCATCTAGCATCCCAAGCGGCCGACCGGGCGCCCCCCTCCCCATTCTCCCCCTCGGCCCTCACTTTCTCCTGCTCCGCCACCCGCCGTCGTCTGCTCCGTCACCCGCCGTCGCCTTCTTCGCCACCCGCTGTCGCCTTCTTCGCCACCTGCCGTCGCTTGCTTCGCCTGCCTCCCTTTGCTTGCTCCGCCACCCATCGTCGCTGCTCTCAGTGTCCAAACTCACAGAGTAACTTTTTCCACATTTTTTCTTCTATCCTCTCCCAACTCTCTTGTTGTTGCCTTGTTGGTGTGTTTCTTTAGTTTGAATGCATGGCATGTGTTGATGACAGACTACTGTAATTTCTATTTATTGTAGTTGATTTTTGTTTATTCTTTAGAATAGTGGAGGCTCTGTGTTTTAGAAAACGTAGCTTTTCAATTTCAAGTCTATGAAATGAATACAATTTCAGGTATCTGAGAAGCAAAGAGATGTTGTATCATCTTTTTGTGTTTGATTTCTGTAGTATCAACAATTTCTGAAGCTTGTTAATTTCGTAATTGAAGATGCAATCATATTCTGTTGAGTTGCTCCATAAGCTGAAATTTGTAGAGTTTTAGTTCAATTAATATGCTTTTCTGTGGCCGACGAGCCTCACGCCTTCCGCCGCCGCCTCATTCTCTCCAAGTACCCTCAAATCAAAGATCTCTTCGGCCCCGATCCCTTGGCCTTCCTCAAGGTGCCACCTTTCTCCCTACTGCCTCCATATCCTATCCTTGAGCCCCTTTTTTCTTTTGTTTTGTTAGTACGTGTTTTTGTTACATTGGTTTTTAGTATTTCTGGACAATGTATGATCTTGGTTCTGCTTGTTTTGGTTTTTCTTTTTCACTGCTTCCTGTTTTTGCTTGATGTAATAGGCTTTTTTTCTTTCTGGTTTATTTTTATGGGTGTTTTTAGTACATTGTTTTTTAATTTGTCTGGAGGGAATGTGATCCGGGTTTTGCTTGTTTTAGTCTAATTCCCCCACTTTTTTCTGTGTTTGTTTTTTAAGTTTTTTAAGTATTTCGGTTAAAGACAATTTCTGTTAGTTTAAGGGGCATAATGAAGTATTGTGTGTGTGAATCTTAGTCTAGTGCAATGTGGGTTCTAATTGGTTTTAGATTGGTTTGCTTTCTTATTTTATTTAACCAACACTCGCACCAAATGCTAGAGCAACTTTATGACTTCTTGTTCTTCTGGACTGTGACTGACCTGATACAGACAACAATTACAAATCACTTTATGTATTTAGCACATGTCCTCTGAATTGCCTCAGAAACTTCATTTGGATGGCGAATTTTGTAATGGTAACTCTCTCCTACTGATCTTCTGAACCTTGAACATTAAATCATATGTGTAGTTGGAATGACAAAGAGCCCACGGTAAATCATCCATGTGTTTCTTTACATATTTCTCCCTCCACTTGGATTTTTGAGAAGCTCATTTTATTGTTTGATAGTAGTGCGATGTACATAAATATGTGAATGTTTGGAATGACCATAGATATATGTGAATGTCGAGAAGAATGTACAGAAATTTATACTATGTTTTCTAGCAGAATGTTGAACTGATGGTAATTATAGGAGTGCACGGATGTATAGACCCTCTTTATTGAAATCTCTATGCTGTTCTGTATCAGGATATACTAGTTCCAGTAAAGTACAGAATGCATAGGGTACAAGCTTCCACTAGCAAACCCGGAACCTGTAATTCATAAACCAATTCTTTCATAGAGGGATTTAATGTATATGCTTTCATTTAGCTTAGTATTTACACTTGTTAGAGAATTGTTCACATTTTTGTGTAAGTGTAAGTACTAAGTTAAATACTTAGACAAAAATCTGAGCTATGTCTATCAGCCATAATACTCACTGCAGTTTGCAGTTTAAGAACTTGCTGTGTGTTCTGATGTGAACCAATGTGAGGCTTGTGAGCTATGTCTTTTGGCAATTGTTATTTGTTAAAGTAGGAATAGGTTTTTATATTACTAGATTGAATTAATGGTAGATTCTTAGTCTAGTGCACTCTAATTTGAGTAGGAAAAGTACAATGCTCTCTCTATGAACATGTACGGCTTTGTCCAATATTCATCAGTCATAATACCTATGAAAACTTAATCTACTAGCTTTCCCTATAATGTCTGTGAAATAATATGAACATACTGTTTAGTCATTATTGCTATGCAATATATTTTTGTACTAACCATAGCTTAATATGAAAAAACTAGTACTGTTGCAGGGAATGAAAGCTGGTGTTTGTTCACTTCTTTTTTTATGGACACATGAAAATTTGACACATCTAGTGAACCTCTCTGACATTTTGCATTTTATAGTTGACAACTCTTGATTTTCTTAGTAAATTTCTTTTCTTAATTTTTCTTTCTTGTTCATCACAGATAGTGACGAAAAACAATTTGAGCTTGACCCTCAATCTTCGTAACAGAGATGGGAAGAGTAACGAGAGCAAAATGGTTTGGAGATGGATAACGTGTAATATTTCTAAAGAAGAATGAAACACTTAATCTACTTGGTGTTGTGTGTACTGTTGTATTGTTGCAGGATGGTTTGCATTGAGTTTTAAACATTGGGACGAGCTTAATGAATTCAGTATAACATTGTTACTTTTATTCTATGTTATTTGGTGATGAGAATTGCATTTTTTTTTCAATGGGTCGTTTGAGCTCATAGAAAAACTCAGGTCCTCTGTTTGAATTGTTTAAGCTTGATTTTCGTTGGAGAATCAGTTTAATTTTGATCAGAAACATGTCCTAAGATATCATCCTTTATCAGGATACTAGGATAGTGTTATTAGGATAGTCAATGAAGGTTGTTACAGACTAGTTATAGAACTAACCAGTGATGAGTGCCGGCTTTGTGGAATGCTTGGTTCCATGTTGTAAGTGCCATCAGACTGATCCCGCCCCAGATCTAAAGCAGTATTCCTCAAAAAAAAAAAAAAGATGTGTTCTGTCCATGTCCGTGTCCGTGTCCGTCGGCCATCCGGACACGGACACGGCCAACATAATAGTGGACAACGTTTTGACGGACACGGACACAGACATCCTCTGTCCGATGTCCGTCTTGTCCGAGCACATCCCTACTGAGCGATCGATCAGTTTATGTGGAAAAACCTAAATCAGGCCTATTTCGATTCGGATTTGAAATAGGACATCGTGGTTTCTCTTCAAACATATAAATAAGCCTTAAGAGGGAAAGTTTTGGGGGATCTTGAGCAGAATTGGAGGCTAGAGCAAAGGAGAGAAGAAGAAAAAAAAGAAGATGAAGAATATGATGATGGATTCTCTTCCGATGCGAGGCTAAACTCTCTTCCAAGGCGTAGATGAAACCCAATAGACTGGTTGTATAGTTTCTTTTCTCTCATATTATGTTTTACTCTAGTTGGTGCATGGATTTTATTGTATAATCACTGTTAATTCATTAAGGTTTATTCTTTGTACTTGAGAGAGATAAAAGCGAATTTTTGCGAGTTTCAATCCGAAGAATACTTGCATGTCCGAGAGGAACGTGAATAGACTGAGGTGTTATATATCAATAAAGTTTCATTGGTTTATACTCGAGAGAGATAGATCACAATTCCATGTTTTAATCATTTTATGTGTTACATCCGAGAGGAGAACACTTATTCTGAGTTGACAAGTGTATGTCCGAGAGGAATATGCTAGCCAATTGGAAATCTTTATTCAAAAGAGAGAGAGAGCGATGATACACTAGTTTATTGTGGTGGATTCGAAGCCTTAGTTTCTTCCGTATCGATTTAATCTCAGCTTAATTTAGTTAAAGGTCATTGCTTTCCTTAGATTAAATAAAAACTGCAACAGTCTCTTGAATTTGGTAAAGTATTTAACCATCCCTAAGGTTCGACAACCCTAAATACTCATTGTAGTACAATTGCCTTGTGTACTTGCAAGGTTTTAATTTTAAACGATCAACAGGTAACAAAATAATTAATTTAGCTAATCATCATAACTACAGTTCCTATATACAAAAATTGTGGGTAGATGTGTAGTCAGTTAGGCACAAGAATTAAATAAAATACTCATTTCTCAATAACCATATAGAATACTAAACATTAGCTAAAATGACCTATGTCTAAAACTTAAACCATCCTAGGCGAACATGAATACTTAAATAACAGTTATTAAGTGAAAGATGTGCAAAGCTAAAATGAATACAACAACCTGGTTGAATATAAGCGAAAAGTGCTCACTAGATTTTGACATAAATATGTACAGTTAAACTTTATCTTCTTTATATAGAAAAAACATATTTTTGGTCCCACATTCCAACATACATAGCATAATGCACTAATTTATCATAATTTAGAATTTTAAACTTAATTTATTTATTCATTTGTTTAATATTGTTCTAAGACGTGCGTAATAATTTCATCACTAAATGTTTATTTGTTGGTATTCCCTCTAAGACTACTCCAAGTATAAACTTGTAAGATTGGAGCATATCCGGTCTCTCTCTCACTTGTATGGAGTTAAATGCGGTTCATTCTAATCGGCTTAACTTAAAGTTTATTAAGCCGAAAGACAAATATAAGAAAGTATCAAAACGTATGTGGGCTCATACTAAATTAAATCATATAACAGATTATGCCAGTAATAGTCAATATTTATTGATATCATTATTTACAACTAAACATGTATTAGTCAGCATTTATTGATCTCATATGGTTTACTACTAAATTTCATGATAGTAGACTCTTGGAAAGAAAGAGAAATTAGTTGTCTTACACATTTTCTCATGCACTTTCATGATAATAGAAAAGTGAAGTATTGTGAGTTGTAAAGAACTTAGCAGGATATATGAGTAATTAAATATACTCAAAAGGCCATTGTCAACTAAAGACTAAATACTATACCATACTACGATCAATAATGCAGCACCCATCAAGACATAATAGATGTCAAGATGACCCCTGATATCTCTTACACCAATTTAACCCCATTTCATTAGCCCAAAAAAAGGAAATTTATAACAATTTAATATGCTGTCAACATGAGGAATCTAAAATATGTGGTTTATGCAGTACTCCCTTTCTCCCATATCAAGGTCATTTATTATAGTTGATTTTAAGGAACCAAAAACGACATTCAATATTGGATGGAGGGAGGAGCATAACTCAACGTGACATCACTGTGTACATCTCAACTGATCGTGAGGAATTGAAATTAGTGGTTATTGATATGCCAAACCTATTTAAAATTTGATACAATTTGGAAACTCTTGATTTATTGAAATCAATCAAGATTAAGCAATAAAAATCTCAACTTGATTTTAAGCATGATTAAGTAGTTTTTCAATCATTCATGCCAACTTGATTGATTGAAATTTATACATTGTGCCCTAGCCCAAAACTGAGTTAAGGAATACGAGATATGGGCTCAATATATAATTTAGATTGCAAATTATTAACAAAAGTGATTTAAACTATCAATTAACCAGTCTCACAATTACAAACCACACATAAGTTTTTTTTAATGGGAAATCCAAATCGGGAAAAAACCATGTGACCAATCTAGGCCAATTGAAACCAATGCACTAGAATCAACCTGTAGGAATTACAAGACATGAGTTAATGTATGAGACTCCATTTAACTTTGTAGTTGTCCCTTGATACTTCTACAACTCGTCCTAGACCTGATCCGTGCAAATGGTTATCCTCCATCTTTTCAACATCAAGCCCAATTAACATACGATCTTGATCGACTTTCACCACATCATGTAAGCTATCTTCTTTGGTGTGTGTGTGTGTATGTGTGATGTTTGTGCTCTAATGAATTCAAATTTCAGTTTCAAACTCACTCAAGCATGTAAAATTGAATCGAATGAAGGGAAAACTTCATGCTTTTCAATTGAAATCTCTTTCAAAGAAACAGAGGCAACAAAGGAAAAAACTCAATAGAAACCAGGGTTTCTCTCTTAAATTTTAAACTTCCTCTCTCTCTCTCTCTCTCTCTAGTTTCGTGGTTAAAGTAGGTATATATAGGTCTCTTCCTATAGCTTGAGTCCGTCCTTAAGCTGGAAATAATTCTCTTCCAAATTTGGATTTATCAAATTTATAGTTACATTCTGATCAATTGCAAAGCAGGTTTGATCAGCCGCAATTGTCTCAAGAAATTCTCCTCTGTAAATTTGCTTCGGATTGATCTCAGTGAAAGTTCGATTGATCGCAATCATCTTTGGAATTTTTTCTTCAAGAGAGTCATTCCGATCGATCCATTTTAAGTCTGGCTGATCACAATAAATTTGAGAAAATTATTTATTTATTTAACAAGTGATTTTTAACCTATTTTTTAATTCATTTTCTTCCCTTATAAGTAAAACTTTTTTTAGCCTAAGTGAATTGTGTGCATCATTCAACACCTGATTTCGGTTTGTATTCTTCAATCACTCGAGTCACAACCTTGAATTTCATGAACATTTGCAACTGCCCTGCTCACTAAATTCCAAAACATATGTAACACCCAAATACTGAGCTCTTATCGGAGTGCGAATCTTTTTAAACACACTAAACACTTGGGACGTTGCAGGGAATTCCGTCATCATTCACACAGTCATAAAAGACACATAAATGACAATTCTCATAGGATGGGTCTATTAATAAATAAAAAATCAAACTTGAACATTAAGTAATATTCTAAAATTTATTTCCCAATGGGACAACCGCCATTTGTTACAATGTTTTAAAATAAATGCACTAAAGCATATAAACTACGAACTTTCTTTATGATCCACTTAATTCTGCTGCTCTTTAAAGCTTGATCTTCAGTTAAACCTGCATCACATGATGCATAAGTATTCCAAAGAAATACTTAGTAGAATGTAAAATAATAGCAGAGATAAAAATGAGGTTCAAAGACAATTACTATAAGCAAAAGCAAAAGTAACATGGAACTGCAATTATGTTACCACCAATAGGAAGATGTGAATCATCATACTCATAAGGTACTCAATATCAAAATTCATCAACTACATAAATACCTATGGTGCCAAGAGGAATTCAACTTCTGCTCTTAGATCAACTTGGTTTGCCAAAAATAGGGGCCTCGCAAGAACCTTGTAGAAACTTACCTGATCGCCTACTAAGGGTTTTTCTTTGAAACCTACTATGAGTCTAGGGTGAGGAACCCATAGATGCTCACAAACACAATGAGCGGTGACTGTAGGCCTTCTGTGATGCCTAATAATTTAAAACGTATGTGTGACGCCTTCTTCTCATGGCTTATTGAGCATACTATGATAGTAGAGTTTCCCACGGATATGGGCCTTACAAGGTCTTTGTGGAAACTTACTCAGACAATAAATATGCAATATGGAGAAGTCCAACTGACTCAACAATCATTATGCAAAACAGAGTTGTTGCAAGTATACATACCCTTGTAACGATCCTTGTGAAAATTGACTTTCTTGATTCCAACCAACTCAGTAACAAATAACTTTAATAGAAGCATTCCAACCACAACTGTATAATTGAAATTGAATGAGAATCTGTTGAGAAAGACAAATGGTTACTACAATATTGACTTTGAGATAGAGTTGCAATGCTTTAAAGATTCTTTACAATAATTATTTTATAGGTTCTAGGCCTTTCAATCAATTGTGCACTCGTATGACCTTCAATTGGGGTTTTACCATGTTCAACTGGGTTTTCAATGAAACCGACTACAAATATTCACCCTTCTTAATTTATGCAGTCTTTCATATGGTACCGATAATTAATTAGGTAGCCTACACTGATTTATGTAAGTAGTATTAGTTTCATTATTTTACTGTAGGTTATTTAGTTTACAAGATCAACACCATCAATGGTATTTAAGGAAAACAGGTTTCTATCCAAAATGGAAAGGCTAGATTGACATGATTCCCGAGGATAGTAAGAATAAATTATAGACTGGAGAAATTTATTGATGTTACCTCTATGTGTCTAGAGTCCAACACAATAGGCGATATGTTTTTATGATTTTTATAGAATTAGTTATGATTTATTCTGCAAGAGTTGTTGGCACAGGAAATAGTTTTGGTCGAGAGCATTATTTTGACTGGAGGTCAACTATTGGGTTTAATTGGTTTATACAATACTTAAATAATATACCCACTTAAACCAGTGGTTAATTAACATGCTTATTACATAGTATACACATATAGACTGGTTGAAAAAAATATGACCAAGTCCAAGGATCTTTGGTTGACAAATCTTCAAATTGATAGAGTTTAGTCTTTAGGCAAGATCCAATTTCTTATTCTCTTATATATATAATAACTTCACAAAATAGAACTATTATGAATGGACAACAAGGTCAAGTATATGAAAAATAGCAATGGCCTCAAAGAATCAGGGTTCTCATCAATTCAATATGAGTAATAACAAGAAGATTTAGATAGACAATCGAATGTCGATTCAAATATTCACGACAATAAAACATATAACATGAACACTTTCAAGAACTCATTCACAAATTTAGGTTAACATAACATTAGCAAGAATACGACTATTTTTGACTTCAAATATGAAGGATTCTAGGTATCATAGAAAGTAAGATCCTAGAAGATACTATATAAAACCATCCTACCTCAACCGTTGTTGATTCTTCTTGTCATATATCCTCAGAATTAGCGTCTAGCTCCTCCTTGTATGTGTGCTTAGGTCGGCCAACAATGCGAGGTCGAGAGAGTGACAAGACTAGATAGAAAGAGAGTCGTGAGGGATGAGAGAGAGGGATGGGTAGCCTGCACTTTAAATAGATGATGCCCTTGGGTTTCCTACTTCGGGTATGAGTGTAACCAACCATTCCTTATTTGAGTCGATCTCAAATCATGTCTATCTATAACAACTTACTCTCCAAATAAAAAGTCTTGCACCCTCTCATATTTGAAGTCCTATCCCAAAAGGAAACCTAGCCTCCTTTTCCAATTTGAGTTTATCTTAAATCAAGTAAGTTGTAAACAAATAGAATCATTCCAAATTAATTCTTGGCACCCTCCCCAATTGGAGTCCTACTCCAATTAGAAATCTAATCCCTCTTTCTACCTAGAGTTTATCCTAAATTAGGTAAGTTACTAAACATACAAGTTTTCTCAATTATATACCTGGTGCCCAAAAGAAATCCTAGTTTGTAAGGCATCATCTCCACTATCAATATGATTTCCTCTATTCTTACTCCAATTAGAAGTATATCTTCAAAAGATTTGTAACAAACCACTTCTCCTCTCATTAACCCTAGCGCCATACCCCAATTGCAACCTAACCCTGGCGCTAGGCACAATTCCAGTGCTAGGTTGGACGCTCGGAGTCCTAGTTTAAATGGAAACTAGCTTATTACCCCTTTAAGTTATACTCTTTCTAATCATACCTTAATTAGGAAAAACAAGATAATTCATAATAAACTCATTCAATAAGCACATGAAGGATTCCAAATAAAATCCACTTTCTTATTTTAGGTCGACCATTTGTTTTTTTTTTTTTTGTACAATTTTTGAGGTCATCACAATATACTCGACTCAAATTTATAGATTTAAATACACAGCTTTAAGACTTAGTTTTGTACGAGAATTAGCCAATTGCAAATTCGCACTCACACGGTGCTCGTAATCGAGCTCAGGTCCCTCAGGTCGGGCTGTTATGGAGCTCAACCAAACTGGGCTGGGATGAACCAAACGGGCTCGGTCTCGGCTTCCTGAGGTTGACAATAGCTCGGCCAATGTCTTAATCCCATCGTCCAAAATTACCTGTATGGATTACAATACCGAAATAAGCTGCTTTTAAAGTTCATTTTGGTTTTCTAATCAAAGACAGGTACTTTTGGATGGAGGGAGGGATTAAGTATTACTCAAGGTTTTCAAAAACCAGACCGGATCGCCCGGTTCCCTCACGAACGACCGGACCCAGAAATTTCGTGTAGGGCAGGGCGGTTTTCACTTGGTCGCTGGGCCCGCCCAGTTTTTTTAGCTTACTGGCTGGTTGAACCGGCCCCGAGTGGTTCAACCGGTTCTTTTATAAGAAACAAAATTTCCTTAAAGAACCCCCAAGTCCCTAACCCAATCCCCTGATCCATCCCGTCCTCCTGGAGTAGAGGAATTGCAATTGGGTATTTTTGTGTGTGATCTAGGGGTTTATTGCTGTGAATCGAGGGGGTTGGTCTTGCTAGCTCAAACGTTTCTTGTTGTTTCTCAGGTAATTCGATTCGATTTCAACCACTTGTTATTCAGCTAGATCTTCTTGTCTCGGGGATTTCTGGGCATATTTGATTTTGGGTTCTTGTTATCTGTGGAGGACAAAGATTCCAGCTTTGTTTTGGGGGTCTGCGCTCTTGTTCTTCAAAGAAATGGATCGATTTTGCCTCAAATTCGGAGATTTTTTGGTTTGATAGGAGTTCAGATTTTTTTTTCTTTTCCAACGGCAATTTTTGGACTGATTAGCATCTAGTAATAAATAGTTCATCTAACTCTTCACTATATTTTTTGCAACATAATAACATTTATAATTGCCTATATTCATGTCCTCAGATTTAATTGAAGCTGCGTCAGATTTTTTTGTTAAGAAAAATTAGTTGCCTCAGATTGAATTGATATTCTTCATAGCTGAATACGGTTATCATTATTTTTTAAAACGGAGGTTGAATATGTAAAAGAGAAGAATGATTTTCATCAGGCTTATTATAATCTTTATTTTAGAAAAATAATAGGAATAATTACTATCTTTCCTGCAAATTATTAAAATTTGTGTTTGTATATATTCATTGCTCAGCTTTAATCGAAGTTGTCCCTTAAGACATATCTGTTGGTGGAGAATACTTGAAACCTACCAACCAAGATGTCCCACAGTGATACCATACCTCTCCACTCTTCTTCTCAATCAGACATAGATGAGATTGAAAACCTCATACATGCCAGTGTTCAGTCTGGGCCATCAACTGTTTTGTCGGCCCGGCCTTCGAGCCCTCCCAGAGCTTCGATTCCGGTTTCCCCATCCCCTTTCATAGCTTCAAATATTCCCCCGCCCACTTATCAGAAGCCTCCACCGATTCCGGTGTCATCTCCATTGCCGTCAGATAGCAACTCAAATGCTCGTCAAAACCTTGCCACTACTGGATTTGGGCCTGCTCCAAATACTCTGACTGAGCCGGTGTGGGATACCGTGAAGAGAGACCTATCTCGGATTGTGAGCAATTTGAAGCTTGTGGTGTTCCCAAATCCATTTCGTGAAGACCCTGGCAAAGCTTTGAGGGATTGGGATCTTTGGGGACCTTTTTTCTTCATCGTTTTCCTTGGGCTTACTTTGTCGTGGTCTGCCTCTGTAAAAAAGGTAAGTCTATCAGTTGAGCACATAAATCCTCATTGCATTATAATAATACATCTCAACATTAAAGTTTCGTCTTTTTAGCTTACTGTTATGGAAAAAAAGCTAATGCAAATCACAGATTTATGTCATCTTCATTAAGGTATAGATCAATGTCAGTTTTTGACATTACGTTTTTGCTCTAATTTGACTTCTTGTAGAAAGTATTATGGTGTTACCTCTATGGAAAGAGTTTACAAGTCTTTGTTATGAAAGAGTTCACTTTTATGGATAGCATATGATAGTAGAGGATGCACGTACTATTTTTGTTATAAATACAAGGGTACAACACGCAATTGGCAACAATTATACTCCCTCCATTGCCTTGTTTCAAAGAGGTATTATCAGAACAACTTTTATTGCCTTGTATCTCATTTTCTGCATAATGAAAACAGGCAGTAAATGTTCTTCCGTTTATTATGCCACTGCCTAAGGTATAGTTGCCTGCTGTCTATGGGATCAGTCTAATTGCCTAAATTAATGAAAATATAAAATAGAGATTTAGAAGGTCGTTAGTCAATGATGTCTTTTACTATTGCCTATTGGAGGTTGTATGAGGCCTATAGTAAGGAAAATTTAGTGATAGTAGTGTACTATTTGCAGAGATCATGCTAAACGACAGGCATACATTGTATTTTCTTGGCTATTTAAGGTGAAAACTTTAAATTGAGGAAGTTGTTTATATTTGATGGTAAATATTGGGAAAAGGGTCATAAATTAAGTTATTACCTACATATACCTTTGTTTCACCAACTTCTACAATTCCCATTAACTCAAACAGTAATTATTGAACAAACAAACAGAAGAACAGCTTTAAGTTTGACTCCCATCTTTTCTCATTTATGTTTGAGTGCATTATAACTAAGCCTGAACTTGCTCTTTGTCACTCTTCCAGCTTTCATGGCCATTGCGTGATAATGAAGTTCATAATGTCATCTAGTTAGCTGTTAACTGATAATTGCGATTCATTTGTCACTTCCAAATAACATCCCTTCGATTTTTTGCAACTTTTTTTCCGCCTGTTTCATCACTTTAATGTTCACATCTCTTTGATTTTTTGTAGCTTTTTTTTGTAGGTATGAAATATATTGCCTGCTTTACATGTAGTAGTTTCCTTTGGCAGAACATTGCACAAATAAAAGTTACTTGTTAAATGAGTAATGGCTGAATACTGATTGCTTAAATTGATTCATGAGATAAGAAGCTTTTAAGGAATAAAACGGAACTCAGATAGGCTTATAAGATGATGCATTTTAAGTGTGTTTAAAGCAATGCTTTTCTCAGCGAATCATCTTCAGGATTTTTTAGTCTGACTAATCAACTATAATCGTGCTCATCCCTACACCCTGTGATTGAGCACAAAAGAGGAGGCTACGTCGTGCTGGGTACATGACTGGGGTGAAGTGGAGCCAAGGCCAGGCTGTGAGTTTGGAAGGGGAAAAGGAGAAGGAGAGGACAAGCAAGGGGAGGAGGTGAGGGCTGAACATGGTGCCTGGGTGAAGTGGAGTGGGGTAGAGGTCAGGGCGGGTATCGTAGAATGGTAGAAGGAGAAGGGCCTAGACCCTTTTTTCCTAAACGTGAGTCTTGTTATAACAGCAGGGCATAAAGCTTAGGTCACTCATGGGATAATCCTTCTATCATAATTATTAAGATTAGTTCTAGTGACACAAGCGCACGATCACTATTAAGCTCATGTTGAATATGGGGCTAAAAATTTAAGAACTCAAATTAATACATTAATACCACATCATTTTCTTCACTTTTTTTGCCGAGGAAAAGTTAAGATTTGAGGGCATATAATAAATAACGTAAATTCATTGAAAAAGGATCATTTTCGTTTGGGAGAGGGAGAGGGAGAGGGAGAGGGAGGATCATGTTTTTTTTTGTGGTAATTAGAGAGGATCTTGTTTACAAAGACAATTTTAACTTTTCAGTATCAGCTTCTTCAATTGAGATGATTCATGTCAATCTGAACTCGTATATTTGCTCGCATGTTTTCTTAGTGCATTTTATTGGGACTTTATCTACAATGCATCAGTGTCTGACCTTGGTTTCAGTTTCTGAGGCTCTTGGGGATATTGGTGTTAACTAAATGTTGGATGTCATGGGAAGCTGAACTTGATGATGTCATGAACCTAGTTTTGTAGCTGATTACTGAGACACATTTCATGAACTTATTAACAAAGCTTTGATTTGTTTCAGTCCGAAGTTTTTGCTGTTGCATTTGCTCTCCTGGCTGCCGGTGCTATCATTCTCACTTTGAATGTGCTACTATTGGTAAGGAAATCCTGTCTAATCTTTAATGTTGCTTTACATCTGAAGTTAGTGAAATGCAGACAAGTGGAGACTCTGGGGATTGGTTAAACAAGAAGCAGAAATTTATAAAGCAAAAATGATATAAATCGTTAAGGGGCTAAATGATACGAGTCATTCATGTGGTATAATCTGTGGGGTTAGCAGCTCGGCAAAAAAATTGGCATTGATATTACAAATTGCAATGAAGACATGAACTAAAATGCACACAGATAATTATTGGACGTGCTGATTTCAGGGTGGCCACATCATCTTCTTCCAAAGTCTCAGTCTGTTGGGTTATTGCCTCTTCCCTCTTGACGTGGGAGCACTAATCTGTCTCTTGAAAGACAACATCATACTCAAGATTATTGTTGTGGCCGTAACATTAGCATGGAGTTCATGGGCGGCATATCCTTTCATGAGTGCTGCCGTGACACCAAGGAGAAAGGCCCTTGCATTGTATCCTGTTTTCCTCATGTACATCTCGGTTGGTTTCTTGATTATTGCCATAGATTAAGAGGGTTTTGAACTAAAATTGTTGAGAATTTTCTGGTTTTGGCTTATGAACCTGAGTATACATGTAATCACAGATTACTAAAAAGCATTCTAGCATGCTATTGCCTTTTCTTTCTCTAAGAACGGTTTCTTTTGTTTTTTTGGTGCTGTCAATGTGCCAGTGGTATCTAGGCTTGTACGAGTGTGCTTTGTATCATCTGGATTTTTGTTGTTGGACCAAGGAACTCTATGTGACCAAATGCATTCTGTTGCCCCTATGAACTTACATGGACGGTCATCGTCCCATAAGACCACTTGGGATGAACCACATAATGGGATTTTTTTTGTGTTATCTTTTTTTATGATGACCCTCAGCTAACCCCTCTTGCTGGGTCCCTTCTGCAACATGGCGCCATGCTCTGGCTTGGGGCCCCAAGTTTTTCAACCTGGGCTCACACAAACTTTTACCTTTTGATATGTTCACTTCCTTCAACAATTTCTTGCAATAAAAAATCTGACATTATCTCCGGTGGGAAGGTGCAAAAGGTTGGTGATTTTGACAAGGTTTAAAGCTTTAAATATGAGCCAAAAGCAACTGAATTGCCTGTATACTCCCATCAGCCGGATGGATTTCTGTGTTTCCAACCTCCAATCCATGCTTTAACGTATAGAATTAGAAAGATTAGATAGCTTTGTGGACCATTGTATCACTGCGTCCTGTTAGACCATGTTACCAATTGAGCTGCTTGGGTCCACGAGGAAAGATGGGGCAATGAGAGGCAAAATCCACAAATGTTGGTTACATATTATAATGAAAATGCTACGATAGCTCACAGCTAGGAACGTGTGCCCCACACTTGCCAAAATGAAGTAATAGGTGATATGATCCACATTTGGGCAATGGGATGAGCGTTTTGGCGCAAGCTTATGGAATTTTTTATGCACTCGTACACATTTCTGGCAGAAATTAGTTGAGTTTTTAGTTTATTCTGAAATCTAGAACCACTAACCCCCTTAGAGTAGTTGAGACATTGTCATTAAAGAGATGTTACTTGAATTCTGTTGTTAATGAGACTTGTAGCAAGTTTGCTAAATTGAGATATTGTATTAAGGCAATTCAATCCCAGTTAGTAGTTCTTTATTTTTCTTCTACTGTTTATTGTTTACCTCCGGATAAGCTCTTGTGCTATCCTCCCTTGTATTTGTTTATTGTTTATTATTGGCCTAGTTTGGGTCAATATCACATCCCAACCCAAGGTCGTTTATTCTAGGCTTTGTTTGTGATATGAATCGTCGTAGATGCAATACAACACTCCTAAATTGTCTTAAAGAACAGTGCCAACTGCTTGCATAGATTTAAAGAACAGTAAACTTGTTGCTCCGCTGCTTCCTAAATACCAAAAAGTATTCGTTCCATAGTAGCTTAATTGAGCAGTCACATGACTTTATAATTTCATATCTTTGGAGTTCATATACAGTGCCAAGTACCAAACTTAATCTATGAAGCAAATCTTAGCCACGAGACAAACTTGAATATGAATAGAAAATAAAGAGCATAAGCACTTCTCTTGGGTGGTCTCCTCCAAGTCATCTTCTCCCATCAAATACCAAAAAATTTATGTCGTCGTCTCCAATCAACTCTTAGATCAATCAGAAGCTAAGCCAATTTAATACTATATGTTAATTATTTTTTCTTGGTTTTAAGTTTATGTAAAGATGATCGATGCGACATGACATGCCGAAATCCTCTTGTTCTTTTTTTCTAGTGGATCTATTAACGCGTCCTCGTAGATGTCATCTACGTTATAACGTTTGTAACTATATCATCTAGAATTTTCTTTTAGGCAAAAAAGAAAATTCTACCATTTTCTAAATAGAGTCCGTTAGGAAGGGATTACAAACTGCAAAGTACTGGACTAATTTTTCTTTAAAGTTTCATTGAAAAAACTGATTTGACTAAATTGACAGTTGTGGACCGCCAAATGGTGTGGTGGTTGGGAGGTTTTTATATATTACCTGGCCAATGAGCCCAGATTGCTATATTATCCAATTTTTCTGGGCTCATGCTATGTAACCTAGTTTGGGGACCTAGTTTCCCATTTTGCCTACCTAAACCCGAACCCTAAACCCAAAGCTAATTTTTTCATATTATCCAGTTTCATTGCATTGTATACAACACTTCAACAAATCATATCTCATTTATTTTTGATCAATTTTTGCTTAATCTTTTTCTGTTCTTCTTTATCTTTCATCCTTTTTCTTCTAATGATGATATCTTAAAGATCTAGAGATGATATCTAATGTAATATAAAAAATTAAACGATAAATAGCATGTGGTATTCCAACATACTTAGTCCATCATCATGAGAAGAAAGATGAGGATAAATCAAGAGGAACGCGAATTTTTTTTGGTAAAAATGGATAAGAAATGTGACTTGTTAAAATATGTCCCAAAAAAGAATTAGCGATTACATGATAGCAGTGATATTGTGTAATCATTGATACGATACCCCTATTTATCATGTCATTGTGGACACGATAGTCTTGACTATCGTGTCATCGTATACACTAGTATCGTGTCATTGATTACTCGTATAATCGTTCATTTTATTTTGACTTACTTTAACGAGTTATATCTCTATTATTTTTTATTCGTTTTAATCCATTTTTTCATTCTTCTTTATTTTTACTGCTTTTTCTTGTAATGGTGATATACTAAGAATATTGATATAATATCTAATAAAGTATAGAAAAATATACAGTAAATAGCATGTGGTGTTTTAACACAGTTAGGCTATCATCATGAGAAGAAATAAGACAAAAAATAAAGAAGTATAAAAAGAAATAAGTGAAAACAGATTAGAAATGAGGGAAATATGACCCATTAAACAATGTTCCAAAAAAGGGCAATTACACCATAATAGTGGTATCGTGTAATTGATGACATGATACCCCTGTCTATCGTGTTATCGTGTACACCATAGCCCTATCTATCATGTACATTGGTATCATGTCATCGATTACATGATAGCAGTGTTATTGTGTAATTGATTATATAATGCACTATCGTGTTCTTTTTTTTTTGGGGCATACTTTAACGAGTCATATCTCCTTTATTTCTTATTCATTTTTGTCCATTTTTTTCATTCTTTTTTATTTTTACTGCTATTTCTTCAAATGATGATATCTTAAGAATCTTAAGATAATATCTAATAAAATATAAAAAATATACAATAAATAATAAGTGGTATTTCAACACAATTATGCTATCATCATGAAAAAAAAGATGTAGTAAAATAAAGAAGAATAGAAAAAAAAGGCAAAAATGGATAAAAAATGAGAGAGATATTAATCGTTAAAGTATGCCACAAAAAAGAGTGATTACAACTATCGTGTAATCGAGTACACAATAGCAGGGCTACGATGTCATCGATTACACTGATATCGTGTCATTGATTACGCTATAGGGCTACTTTTGTGCGACATACTTTAATGAATTATCTCTTCATCATTTCTTATCTATTTTCACCTATTTTTGGTGTTCTTTTTTTATTTTTCTTCCTCTTTCTCATGATGACAATTTAATTATTTTGAAACACTACATGCTATTTATTATAAAATTTTTTATATTTTATTAAATATCATCTCAAAATCCTTTAGAAAACGTCACTAGTAGCAATAACAGGAAAAATAAAAAATAAAAAAGAGAATAGATGAAAACGGATCAGAGATACAATTCGTTAAAATATGCAATATTATTGTGTGTACAGACACACGATAGCGTGGTATTGTTTAATCGATGACACCCTTGTCTATCGTGTATCTGTAGTCTTGGAGGAGCACAAGCACCGGGTAGTGCAGCACCTCCTCCGCCGCTCCAACAAGCTGCTCGCTGACTACCGCAAGGCCCTCGACGACGTGGTCAAGCAGCTCATGGAGTCTTACGAGCAGCTGGACGAGGAGTGGCAGGACAAGGAGAGGTTCCTGGACCTCATGATTCTTGATGGGTGCTTCCTCTATGAGTTTGTCAGGGGATACTCTGCTCCAAGGGGGTACGACGGGATCGATCCCATTTTCAGCTCTCATGGGTTTTGAATATCTGTCCTTACATGGTGCCAGACATCTTGATGATAGAGAACCAGCTTCCCCTGATGGTGGTTGAGAGGCTGCTCGCCGTGGAGACCGACCGGATGACTGACGATGTATGCTTCCACACCTCAATTGAATTTCCCCTCTTCTTGTTTTAACATTTATTCAAGTAGTTAATCTGAATTTGCCTGATTTTTAAAAAAAATTGCGTGATTTCATGATACTTGCTCCTTGTATTGTTAGGAAAAGAGCTTATCCTTGTTTTTCGTCTTTTTTCATATGCCCAAGTCCTTTCAAGTTTTTAATTTCCATTATGCTTGTTGCTTATGAACTGGGTATTTTAGATCATGAACATTTTTGCACAGTTAATTTTCAAACCTTCTTCAAATATTAACTTATATATATTTCTCACCGAACAACGAAATTAAGCATTACTAAAGTGACCAATGTGATTTGATTAAGAAAAAATGCCATGTTATTGACTTTCTACTAGATGCTGCTAGAGATTACAAAGGTTTTGGACTAAATGCTGGAATTTGCCGGTCGCATTCTAATCAATAACGTGTCATCCTTCATAATTTGGTGATGTTTATGTATCATTAAGCAGTAATCAAAATGACTATTCTTCTATTATTATATCTCTCTAAGATTTGTACTATGGTTTTCAGCATTCATGTCATAAAATGGTAGCATGGAATTGAGATGATGTTTAATGTGAATACTTGTTCTGTCATATATTCACCAAAATGCAATTGCTTCTTTACCACATCCACTTTGTATCAATGTCCTTCCAAATTCTGGTTGTTCTGTTTCAGCGATAAAGTTTAGTAGTTGTGCTTGAATTTTAATATTTTGTAGGTTTTAAACTTAATAACTATAATTGTTTTCGTGTTCTTTATATATCTTCTATGCTTGCCCTACACTTGAGAAATGTAGATGTCTCAGAAAATGTTATTATTGAAGTCATGCTATTATAGAATCTAAATAGGCTATAATAGATTTATGTTTTATGACATGATATGTTTTATGATAGATTTATGTTATTGAAGTCATATTTCATTTTTTTTACACTAGCGAACTTATCCGAAACGAAACGAAACGAAACGAAACGAAACAGAAATGGCATCCCACCGAAAAGAACCGAAATAGAAACATTGTAACCATGGTGGGAGGGACATTGCATTGGTAAACAAGGTAAGCGACTTCTTGAAGGATCACCATCTCGTCCCATCCTATTAGAGGCAAGATGAGAACAAGGATGATAAGGGGTCATTACGGTCGTTGGATACAGCCAGACGGGCCCCGTCATGATGACCATCCTCCGGACATTCATGACCTCTTCAACAGATTGACCTTCATACAACTTCTTCTCCTCCTTCCTCACAGTAAGTCCAAATAAAATAAAAGATAACTTCTCCCCCTCACTGTCATGCACAGATATTTGTTAGTATATTTCATTGTATGGATCAAAAATTCTTGACGGAAATATGAAATTAAAGTGAAACTCTTCTTCAACCAAAAAGAAATAATTCTGTTTAGTAGCACCTTAGGATGGCATAGCGTTAACGCTAATGGCGATGTTCAAAATGTGTTGGTTTTTTGCACATTGGTGTTTGTCGTTTGTACACTGAAAAGGGGAGTAATCTAAATAAATGGTAACAAACTAGCACTTCTCTTAACAAAATTGGCTTTTAACGATGGCAAAAACTGTCGCTAAAAGTCCTGACTCTGTCCCAAAAACATTTATGGATATTATTTGATACAAATCAGCCGAAAACAAATTGCCGCTAATGTAGCTCCTTTTACGACATATTTAGTTCTGTTGCCAATGATGGATATTATTAACGGATTCTTTTATGTAAAAAAAATCCCCCGTTAAAAATCAATTTTGTTGTTGTGCTTGTGTTCTCCAATCTCCCCGGCTGAAAGCCTAAAATATTGATCTGCCATCAAATAATACAAGGCAAGCTGGGCATTAATCGACAACTATTTGCTTTCACAGCTCGGGTGGCCCACTTGCTCTTGCTTGAAGGGTGAGCCAGGCTTATACATGATATTGGTGGTCAGCCTTACACTCTGCTTCTCTATAACAATGAGATGCACAGGTGGCAGTGAAATTATAAATGAGATTGTTCTCATATAGCTTGTATGAGCTTGAGTAATCTTGAGTCGACAGATCAAGATCTGACGGTGGTGGTGCTTCACACTTACTTACCCAGTGACTTGACACTTGCCGTCAAATTTTGATATGACGGATGGAGATAGATTGGCTTATACAAGCTACATGAGAACGATTTCATGCAAACTGGTTTCTATTAGGTTTGGTTTGACGAAAAATTCCACGAAGTTTCCACGGAGATGAAGAAGGCTGCGGGAGCATGAGTATTATGATTGTTGCAGAGTTCCCCTGGAAGTGAACTTGGGAAATTGGAGATGGACAACCATTAGAACAACTTTCAAACACGCCCGAGCTTCAGTCATAACCGCCAAGCCAAATGTGACAACGGAGGCCAGGGAGGCAATACATTGACCACAATGATCACGAGCAACTACACCAATAGATGATTCCCCGGTTGATGATTGATGCACCATCAAATTGAATACACCCGATTAACAAATATTGTATCCCTCAAGGCACGGTTTGCTATTTTTAACTTGTCAATTGCTCAATAACCTTCGCATCCATGAGAAGACCCGATACCTTCAAAATGATGAGTTCAATATCAGTCTTACGAGCATTATATATTTTCCCATTTCGAGATTGCCAGATGCGCCAATAAATGACTATGTGGAGGGTAATCAAATCAGCAGTTGAGCCACAGGCATGGCCCAGCTGACAAGTAGATTGGAGCCAATCAAGTGGGTCATCTTGATTCCCACCCAAGTGAGCCCAGTGAAATGAGGCCATACGGCCCCAAATAAGCTACAATCATAGAACATGTGCTTAGCCTCATCCGAAGCCCCATCACACAGATTACAGGCGCTTTAATCAGCGGTGGTTTTAATCAGATGGGATTGGTTTCAAAGTGGTCTAATGATCACTGTGGTTTTCTGTCTTTTTTCCATGTCCTGTCACTTTTATTTACCGATGATTCTGGTGTTGTGGGGACCTTTCAGCCCTAAAAAGGCCTGTTTCACGCAAGGAATTCCGTATCGAATATCGGTAAAATATCGGTCGGCCTAAGAGACAAAATATCGGAGATATATCGGAGATATTTGTAAAAAAATATCGGTGGTCGAAAATTAATTTTTATTATATATTTTCACAATGTGACTCTTCAAATGAGTGACACTAATCTTTTATAAGCAAAATAAGCATGTTTATATGAATATATTTCTATAAAAATTTTGGCAACATCTCCCCTGTATTTTCAATCATATGTGCAAACCCCACAATATACTGTGAATATCCACATAACATAACCAACTAGCTTCAACAAAATTAACTGCTTGCTGAAGTCCTACACTAGGTACTGGCAGAAAAAAGAAATATAATGTCTAAAACAGCAGTTAAACCCCACAATATACTGTCAACAAGAAAGTTAAATAGTTGAACATCCAACAGAATTAGCTTGATCCAAAGAATGAGGAAACATCCGGATAAGTTGCTTACCAGGTTTAAGATCGCGATGGAAATAGCCATGCTGGTCAAAATAAGCAAGCGCTCGAAACACTTGGAAGCACCAATTTCTTACTTCCTTTTCAGTAAACTGATTCAGTCGATCTTTCATAAGCTGATAGAGATTACAATCCTGGAAGTAGTAATCCAATATGCTTAAAACTGCATAATTTAACTAATGTAACAAGTCACAAAGAAATTAAAAATATCCCACTGTACTCACCATGTACTCAAACACAAAATAAAGAAATTTGTGCTCTCTAATGACCTCCTTCAGCTTCACAATATTGGGATGATTCATCTTACGCAGTGACTGGAGGGTTCAGAACACGCAAGTAATGTGAGAAAAAAAATTACCCCACAAGCAAAGTGGAAGAAAGAATATACCTTCACTTCCCTGAGATTCATGCACTCCTCCCAGGAATAGTACTTCCTTTTCATTTTCTTAATTGCCACCTAACATGGAGAAAAATAATTGAAGAAAAATGAAATGGGCAAACAATAATGTATAATCTATAACATTATTGAAAGCTTACAATTTCCCCAGTCTATTTTTTCATAGCTCGCCAAACACTCCCGAATGTACCATTGCCAACTTCTTTAATCACCCGATACCTGCATTGAACAATATACGTTTACCACACAAATTTCAATGCTGCTTCCAATTCATCAGGCTACATGGGTAAAGAAACTCACTGATCCATTGTGGGAGATCTATCAACTTGGATCATCTTATAATCAACACTTGAAAAAAAGACAGAGTTTTGTTTACTAGTGTTGTCCTTAAATCACAATACCACATCTGCTGGTCGGCTCACCTTATATTCCATCTCTAACATCATGTAAAATTCCACTGCAACATTTTAAGCCTTAAATAAACAGAAGACCATTTCCAAGATCAATGCAAGATTACTTGAATCTCAGCTAAGCACTAAAATTTGATTGAGTGATCTTCTTCACAGCAGCTACTTTTTTTGAGCTCAACATATAAAACATTTCAACAACATGCAGCCCTCTAGAGAAGCATCAGCTAATCAGTAAAGTACTGAAAGGGAGAATTCAGACCCATAGAGTTTGGAGAGCAACTAAAATGATATCAAGTAACCAACCAACAAGATCATCCCCCTCTCAACTAGTAGAACTTAGTCCTGGAGAAGAAGACATACAGTGAACCAAAAAGAAGAAGCATGAGAAATGCTAATAAAACTAAGATGGAAACCATAGGAAACTAGAACAGTAGAAAATGAAAAGGAAAAATTAGAATATACCCCAAACTATTCCGCAACGCGAAGCTCTTATAGCGTCATACCAAATTTGTGTAAAGGATGTGACGGTAATGATCTATAAAAAAATGGACATCAGAACCTTATGAAATCAAACAACCATGAATAAGGAATTCCAAACACCTTACTTTGGAAGGACCATATCCAACACAAGCTTCAGAATCTAAATGCCTTCAAGTTTTTTTCAAGAAAAAGAGAGCAAATGCACCAAAGAGAAAATGACATGCTCGGACAAGTTTTTTGCATAGCCATTCATCAAGATCCCTGTTTTGAAATCCCTACCTCCTTCTACCAGTCGCCGCCGCCGGAATCTAGTCGCTCCAGCTCCCGCCCTTGTAGACTCGCCTTCGTCGCTGCCGGAATCCGGATCCTCAGTACGTTGCCGTGCTTTTCCCCCCGGCTCCCCTTCGGCTTTCCCCCTTTCCCGTTTCCCGACTGCATATCGACCGCAAGAGCCCGAGCCCGAGGCCCCGAGCTCTTGAAAAAACAAAAAAAAAAACGACCGATATATCGCCGAAACCCGATATATCGGATCTGTTTCGGCGATATATCGGCGATTTTTGAAAAAAGTCAACCGACCGATATTTATCTGTCTCGTTTTATCGGTCCGGGACCGATAATGATATATCGCCGAGACAGAATTCCATGTCAAGCAGGTTTGAAAAAAATCTAGAAGACCGCTCTGCTTACAGTGTGAATGCGCGGCCAATTAATAAACTAGTTTGCACGCGGAGGAAGAAAAGTGGAAGGCATATAAAGAAATTGTCACGATTACTTCCCATAAGAAGGATTTGAATTTCATTTATGAATTTGAAAAAAAAACTATGATGAACGGTCTGCTTGCGCCCGTCCCTGATGAATAGATTAGTTTGCACGCTGAGGAAGAAAAGTGGAAGTCATGAAGAAATTGCCGTGATTACTTCCCATGAAAAGAATTTGAATTTCATTTATGAATTTATAATCCATTTATGCCTAAGTCAGGGAGATGTGATTATTTATGCATGGTTGCCATGAATACTACAAAATAGAAAATTTCCAAGACTTCTTTGCATGGGGGGCCCACAACCATTCCAAGTCGATGGACTTGATCAACTTCTCCTAAGCCTTGCCTGTGTGAGTAATGGTCTAGATAAGTATAAGATGTACATTCAAGAAAATTTTCATTTTTATTAGACCATGAAGCCCATATAGAATTCACATAGCTCCTTATCCGTGATTTGCTATCTAACTGTACGCTCGTTTATGAACTAAGTTCAAGTCAATCTTTCCAAGTCTGATAAGAGGAAGTCACTTGGCAAAATGTACACAATATTTAGTACTCCCTCCGTTCCAAAATATTATATACATTTGAGAAAATTCTCATTTTTATTGGACCATGAAAACCATAAGGAAATCACATGACTCATTCTCCTTGGTATCCCGTCCAACTCGTATGCTCGTTCATGAACAAAGTTCTAGTCAATCCTTCTAAGTCTCCTCCAATTTTGGAAAGAGGAAGTCACTTGATTTGGCAAAAGTAAAGATAGAGAATGCCAGGCGGAAGAATCTCTACCTCCTCATCAGATCTCCCGTGAGGAGTCTATGGAAAGCAGTGGGGGACAACGAAAAACTTTCCATGGCGCGTCGTCATCTAACTTGGGAGGTGACGGTGATGGGGATGTAATGGAAATGATTAGGGGTCTAGCACAAACAGTGCAAGCTCAAGTGAAACATCGTCCTGATGCCAGGAAGAAAGCAGAGAAAGAAAAGATAGCTCATCTCAAATTGTTCCAGGCAATGGCTCCAGCTTTCACGGGGAAAGAGACTCCAGAAAAGGCTGGGAGTTGGGTAAAAGCTATCGAGAAGATTTTTGAATCTATCTCGGTGGAGGATGATAGTAAAGTTTGAATGGCGACTTTTGTTTTGACAGAAAATGCTGATCACTGGTGGAGTTCTGCCAAGCGCACCTTCTTTAAAGATCGGAAAGTTGAAGAGATTTCCTAGGAGGAATTCCTAAAAGTTTTTAATGGAAAATATTTTCCGAGCCACATTCAGAAAGAGAAGATGCGTGAATTCTTGGGTCTTAGGCAAGGTAATATGACCGTGCAGGACTATGACAATAAGTTTGTAGAGTTGGAGCGTTTCACCACCAAGATGGAGGATGATGGTGAAAGAATGGAGAAGTTCATTTATGGACTTAGAACTGGGATGCGAGAGAAAGTTATGGAAGCCCGAACTACATCTTTTACTGACGCTGTGGAGTAAGCGTATATTTTTGAGAAGAACTAGGACAGAAATAGAGAGGAGTAGAAGGCTAATGCTGGTGTGGCCAAGAATGATTTTGGATCAAAGGCTAAGAGACTGAGAATTGATGCTGGGAGTAGCAAATTTGGTCAGGGACATAACTTCCAGGGTAAACAGAAGAGGGGTTTTGAGCCGAGGCGAAAAAGCTCAGGACAGTTTAATGCTGGTCAGCAAAGGCTATTTTTCCAGAGACCACAACCTCAACCTCAAGGGGCAAGTGGTCAGTCAGAGTGTTACTCTTGTGGAAAAATTCACCCAGGGCAGATTTGTGAGGCAAAAGATCGCATTTGCTTTTTCTGCCATAAGAAAGGGCATGTGGCCAGGTTTTGCCCTAAAAAGCAAAGGAATGCACAACAAGGTGAAAGCAGCAGGCATGCACAGGCTCGTGTTTACTCTATTACTTCTGAGGATGCTCAAAAGAATGCAGTTGTGGGAGGTACGATTTCTATTTACGACTTGGGTGTAAAAGTTTTAATTGACCCTGGTGCAACTCATTCTTTTGTATCGAGTGTGTGTGCTTTAAGTTTAAACCGCCCTTGTAGCATGCTAGATTCACCTTTACTTGTGATGACCCCTGTTGGAGACATTATTAGAGTAAGTGAGTGTCTTCTAGGAGTACCTATTTGTTTTGGAGATAAGTATCTTCCAGCCGATCTTGTCGTGTTAGACATGATTGACTTTGATGTAATCCTAGGGATGGACTGGATTTCTGTATATACTGCATTAGTGGATTGCAGGAAAAAAAGAGTAACCCTTACCATTCCTGGGGAGGAATCTTTTATTTTTCAAGGAGTGAATTCAGAAGATAATGCATGTATAATCTCAGCCTTGAAGGCGCATAAGCTTCTGATGAAGGGATGTGCTGCCTATCTAGCAAGTGTGATCACCTTGGAATCAGCTCAATCAAAGTTGGAAGATATACCGATAGTGTCTCAGTTTTCTAATGTGTTCCCTGAAGAACTACCCAATCTACCTCCTAGAAGAGAAGTTGACTTCACCATAGAGCTGTCCTAGAACAACACCAATGTCCAAGGCACCGTACAGGATGGCTTCAATGAAGTTGAATGAATTGAAGAAACAATTACAAGAGTTGCTCGACAAAGGATTTATTCATCCAAGTGTCTCACCTTGGGGAGCACCGGTCCTCTTTGTCAAGAAGAAAGATAGTTCTCTCAGATTGTGCATCGATTACAGGATGTTGAACAAGGTGACTGTTAAAAATAAATACCCCTTGCCTCAGATAGATGATCTATTTGACCAGTTGCATTTAACCAAAGTTTTCTCTCAAATTGACCTTCGCTCGGGGTACCATCAATTGAGGATTTGAGATGAAGACATCCCTAAGACTGCCTTTAGGACTAGGTATAGTCATTATGAATTCCTAGTAATGCCCTTTGGAGTAACCAATGCACCGGCAACCTTTATGGATTTAATGAACAGAATTTATCAACCTTGGTTAGACCAGTTTGTCATTGTCTTCGTCGATGACATCCTTGTCTACTCGTCATCCTTTGAGGACCATGCGAAGCATTTGGAGCGAGTATTAGACGTGTTGAGGGGGCATCAGTTGTATGCCAAGTTTAGCAAGTGTAACTTTTGGCTGGAAAGCGGGGCATATTATTTCAAAGGATGGCATATCTGTTGATCCATCTAAGGTCGAGGCTATAGTCAATTGGGAGAGACAAAAAATAGTCACCAAGATTAGAAGTTTTCTGGGTTTGGCAGGGTATTATAGACAATTCATCGAAGGTTTCTCTACTCTTGACCTACCTTTGACCAAATTGACAAGGAAGGATGTGAAGTTTATTTGGGATGAAAAATGTGAAAATAGTTTCTTGGAGTTGAAGAATAGATTAACTAGTGCACCAATTCTTACTCTTCCTTCAGGAGAAGGGGGTTTGGTGTTGTACAGTGATGCTTCTGGAAAAGGCTTAGGCTGTGTACTCATACAGCATGGCAAAGTTGTGGCTTATGGCTCAAGACAACTAATGCCACATGAGAGAAACTACCCAACACATGACCTAGAGCTAGCTGTAGTGGTGTTTGCATTGAAGTTGTGGAGGCAGTATCTCTATGGTGTGTAGTTTAAAGTCTTTACAGATCATCAAAGCTTAAAGTATATTTTCTCTCAGAGAGATCTGAATTTGAGACAAAGGCGTTGGCTCGAGTATATCAAGGATTATGACTTCTCTATAGCTTACCACCCTGGCAAAGCTAATGTGGTGGCAAATGCACTTAGTAGGAAGTCAGAAACCCTTGCTGCCTTTATGATGGTCTGGTAAAAGAGTGGGAATTGCTAGAATCTATGGCAAGCCTACACATAGAACCTTCATCCAAAGGAGGGAAGTCTTTTGTGGCCAACTTTGTAGTACAATATGGAATTGTTGAAAAGATTATTTTCGCGCAGGCAATAGATTCAGAAGTCTAGAGCTTACTCAAAAAGAGAGGTTCTGTTGGAGGAGCTGATAGGGGAATTCGATTCAACCGTCGATTGGTAGTCCCAGCTGTCTCAGAACTGCGCAGAGAATTATTAAGTGAGGCTCATCATTCCAAGTGCACCATTCATCTAGGTGGGACAAAGATGTTCAAAGATTTGAAGCGTAACTTCTGGTGGGATGGAATGAAGAATGATATTGGTCAGTTTGTAGTCAGATGTCTCACTTGTCAGCAAGTTAAAGCAGAACACCAGAGACCTGGAGGACTTTTGCAACCACTAGAAATTCCTCAGTGGAAGTGGGAGCACATCACCATGGATTTTGTAGTGGGCTTACCTCTTACTCAAAAGAAGCATAATGCTATTTGGGTAATAGTAGATCAGTTGACCAAGTCTGCACATTTCTTACCAATTCGGTGGAAGCACACTCCCGAAAGCTTGACTCAGCTCTATATCCGAAAAATTGTAAGATTGCATGGTGCCATCTCTCCATAGTGTCTGATAGGGATCCTAAATTCATGTCACGCTATTGGAGGAGTATACAAGATGCTTTGGGCACTGCACTCAATTTTAGCAGAGCATATCACCCTCAATCTGATGGACAATCAGAAAGGACTATTCAGAATCTCGAAGACATGCTTCGAGCATGTGTGCTGGATTAGAAAGGTAATTGGGATGACCATTTACCCTTGATTGAATTTGCCTACAACAACAACTACCATTCTAGTATTGAGATGGCGTCATATGAAGTTCTCTATGGGCGTCCATGTAGATCTCCGACTTATTGGAATGAAGTCGGTGAGAAAGTTATGATCAAGTCAGAGATGCTTCAGTTGTGTGCTGACAAGGTGTAATTCATTCGGAAAAAACTTCATTTGACCCAGGAGTGGCAGAAACACTATGTAAATAGAAGGTGTAGAGATCTTCAGTTTAAGATTAGTGACCATGTGTTCTTGAAGGTTTCAACCACACGTGGAGTTTTGCGATTTGTTGAGAAAGTACTATCGTGATGATGTGCATGTGATTGATTGTCATATTAGAACAAAAACCTGACTTGACCTATGAAGTAAAGCTGATCAGGATTAAAGATCGAAGAAATGAGGTACTCCGGAATAGGGTGATTCCGTTAATATTGGTTCAGTGGTACAATGATAAGTTTAAGGAACTCACTTGGGAGACAGAAAAAGAAATGCAGTGTGCATACCCAGAGTTGTTTGGGGAAGGATCTACCTGAATTTTGAGGACAAAATTTCTAAAGGAGGGAAGAATGTAACACCTGGTGAACAGAACAGGACAGATGTCCTGTTCTGTGGTGACTCAGCAGGAGTTAGCTTCTGGTTTTAAAAGAGGGACTCGGGGTGAGGGTGAAGGAGATGAACCAGTGGGAAGCTAGTAGAAGCAAGGGCGACTCCGGCAACTCTCTAACGAATTCCGGTGACCCCAGCAACCTTCCGGTGAACCACTAGCGTCCAGCGACTTCGGCAAGCTCGATGATCTCGACAACCTCGAGTGGACGACGACTCTCCAACAACTCCCGCAATCTCCGGCAGGCAGCGATTCAGTGCGCATGCAAGGTAGGATTGCGTAACCTTATCATCCCAGCTGCATTTTGAATTTCCCTCCATCAAAGGGGATTGTAGATGCACAGGTGGGTGAGTCGACGCACCTGTTGTGCAAGCCGAGTGACGGCACAGCATCAACAGGAAGTTCACCTCCCTGCGGCATGGGTCGACTGATAGTGCCGCAGTGGAGTGGCATTTGGAGAAGAAGGGTGGCAGCGGCGGGGTCACGCCAGAGGGACTGCCTCCATACCCTTGCCGCCCACGGGAAGCCGTGACCCATTGGCACCGGCACGAAGATTGATTTGGCAAAGGTGGCGACCATAAAATTGTCACCTTTGTCGTCGATCAGGAGGCACAATGGCTGCCAGGAGAAAGAAATGCTATCGACCAGTCTCCTCCGGCCAGTAGTGACCGGCGCGGCAGTGACAGTGGCCGAAAGGTACCGACTTTGTCACTGGCATGTTATTGGTATGTGATTGTGTTTTTATATCTAAAGGCATTTGTCCCTGATTTTATGCTGACTAATAGCAAAGGTCTTAAATGAAAAAAAAAACCTGACTAATAAACCTAGATGGTTTAGAGACTTAATCATTTTATGAAAGATAATAAAATGATGACTCGAGGGCTAAGCTTGAGGGTTGAGAAGAACCTAATTAAGATAAAGATTAAAATGCCCTTGGGATTGGGAGTCAGTGTGTGAGTGTGAGTGACTTCCGATCAAGCGACCGAATGACTATTAAGTCAAAGGTCAGGCTATCTGTTGATCTATTAAGCCAACAGTTGTGAATGGTATGTTATAACTCTAAGAAGGGTTCATACTAGTAATACCGTGATACCTGTTAAGGATCACAAGGTATAGATTGGGGTGGTGTTGCATCTTTCGACTGGTAGAAGCTCTACCGTCTGTATCTCTCTATGGATTTTAGAGTGCATTCACATTTTCCGACTGATGGAAGCTCTGTGTCATGGTACCTAATAAGGACCAACTTCTATTGGCAGACTTAAGCTGTTATATCTTTCTATGGATTTTAGAGAGAGCATTTACATGTTATTTTGGCCCATGTTTGCATCTTTCTATGGATTTTAGAGAGAGCATTACATATTCTATTGGCCAAGCTTAAGCTGTTACCTCTTCTCTATAGATTTTAGAGAGAGCTTTTGCATCTTTCGACTGGTGGAAGCTCTGCATACATCATGAGCCTTGGTTGCCAGGTGGTTTACTGTGCACAACATTGGAGACGTTAGCATCCTAGAAGGCTGCGTTTCCCGACCCACATCGAGTCTAGGAGCTGATGTGGAGCCAGACCCTTCTGACGGTCATACCTTTTAAGGTAAGGAATGGGTGAGGCAGTCACCCTTGAGGGATTCAAGGCGTGCCGTGATTACCGGTATTAACCGGAGTGATAGTCACTGTGTTTTCGTGCTGTCTATCATGTAGGTATGACATTCAGTGAGTCTGTCTATAGGACAAAGACTTAATTATTGAACTTGAACTTGGGAAGCAATAAAAGACTTGCTTGAAAGATTAATAAAAAATTCAAGTGGAACTCCGTAATAGGATGCATAAGATGTTAATGCAACTACTTGTTGATTGAGATGTTGATGACTGTGTTATGGTATCCCACTAAATATTTTTATACTCAGCATCCTTATGTGATGTAGGTGCTGCTGTGAAGGATTGACTTCACGTGCACTTGGGAGCTAGGCGGTGAGGACGTTCAGATTGCTGAGCATATATCCTGCTTCTGGTTTGCTCTAGACTCTGTTGTAAGGCGTGAGCGCCAACTATTTCTAGTTTATTTTGAGATAGATGACAGACTTGCACTTAGAGGATTTGCGTTAGTTTAATCGACTTTGCATCTTGTAGTACTATATGTATATATGGTTTTATACCCATATTTGTGAACCCCAGTTATCACGGCCTAGATGCTTAGTCGAAAATTTTTCAACTCATGATTTATCATATAGAGGAGTAATCCTCTGGTTTTCCGCTATTACTCTGATTTAAAAATAGTTTTAAAAACCCGGGCTGTGACAGTAATTATGGTATAGGACTTGCGATACCGATACTTGATAACAAGTAGAACGTCTTTATAACTGCTGCTAGAATTGAAGAATGAAGGAAATCTATATATCAAAAAAAAAAGAATAAAGGAAAATTTGTTGGTGATGTGGATTTTGGGAAATTACGACTGCTGATGAGTCCCATGCTTGAGTATATATTATTTCTTGTGATGACACGGTGCATCCAATCCAACTTCTGCTTCTACCTAAATAGCACAAATACGATCATAGAGATTGATATCCTATTTTCTCCACTCATTGCATACCTGCGAGGCCTTAGTATGTTCTCTGCATGTTTTTTTTTTTTTTACTTTTTTGTGATCTGTCTCTCCTCTGCACAATTTGTTACTAATCTTTTTAAGGATTACTGTACAGTTTATGAAAGAAAAAAGCTGGCAGTTACATCTTTATTAGCTGAGGAATCCTCGTTTCTGGTTTTTGCACTAGGTTCCCTTCCTAATGTTCAGGGAAGGCTTAAAACTTATACCTTCGCATGGACACGTAACTTCGGGCTTTTTACATATTACCTAGCGCCAAGTTTGCTTTTTCCATATCACCTGGTTTTTCTCGTGTTATCTCATATCCCCTGGAATCTATACTTGGAGTACCAAAAATGCCCCTCTTGTATATTTATCGTGTTATTACTGGGCGAAAAGGGCGTGTTGGATACGACACGACAAAAAAAGAGGGTTTCCGGTGATTTCTCTGGCAATTTCCAGACGCGACGCCGCCGGCGAGTCCTCCGACGATTTCCAGCTGCACCAAGGTTTTTGAAGATCCAATTTAACGTCCCCCCTACTCGATTTCTCTGGAGCTCCTTGTTGGATTTCAACGACATGACTAACGGAGAGTGCGGTTTGGTCGGTGATTTGTCACGTAAAACTCCTGGGATTTCGGGGACAAAGAAGTTGAGTTTCCCCTGCGGCTCCCCGCACCTTCAAGCAACCGGCGGAGTGTATGATTGAGGTTCGGTTTGCGGTGAGGAAGCATTTGAAAGGCGCGTACGAGGAAATACACACATACACACCACTAAACCACGGTAAGTTAGAAAAATCCTTACTTATATTAGTTCCAGAAGCTCAGATTTTAAGATTTCTAATTTTTAAGATGAAGCATAAAGTTGTATTATATACAACACGACTTGAGCGTTAGTCGTGTATGATGCAACATGACTATTATGATTGCCTATGTTTCCAACACGACTTGAGCGTTTGTCGTGTACGATGCAACACAACTATTATGATTGCCTGTGTTTCCAACACGACTTGAGCGTTTGTCGTGTACGATGCAACACGACTATTATGATTGCCTGTGTTTCCAACATGACTGTTCTATCTCTACCTATCTCATTGCAGATGGATACAAAAGAAGATGAGTATATAGAGGAAATACCATCAGAAGAGGAGGAAGATCAGGAATTCTTTGTTGCACCTCAGGAGCGAAGACAGAGGGGCAGGAAGAGGAAGGCTCCGATGGACCGATCACGCAAGAAAACATCCAATCCACGACTGGCGGTTCGGACGTTTTGTCAACTGGGGGCGATGAAAAAGTGTGCGGCCCTCTTACGGCGTGACCAAAGATGTTGCCAACTGATCAGAGAAGCTGGGTTCTCTGTCATCTTTGAAGGAGAGGACGTAGTTGTTTCTCAGAACCTCATCGACCATTTGGTTAGGTATTGGGATGAGGAAGCAAAGGTCTTCAATATCAAGGGGAGAACGCTACATTTCACAGAGCAAGAAGTTGCTCTTATCACTGGATTGCCCGCTAAGGGCGAAAGAGTTGAGGTCCTTCCCTCTGTGCCGCGGCCAACAGAATGTGAATTCTTCAGAAAGTACTTCACCGTAAGGAAACCGGATATTCCACATATTGAAGAAATCATTGAGAAGCTTAGCGAGGGCGAAATGAAGATGCCAGAGGAGGACATGGCGAGGATGATCATCTGCCTCCTCATCTCCACGGTGCTGTTTCCACATAGCACGAGAGTGGTGCATCCCTCTTTATACCCTTACATTGAAGACCTCCCAAGAATGAGCTCATACAATTGGGCTGAGGCTATTCATACGATGTTGGTTTCTGGTATAACCCACACCAGCAGACTAGTGGGTGGGAGAAGTAAAGGGCTGGGAGGTGGATACCTAAACGGCGCCTCATATGTCCTTCAGGTATGTATGTTTTTACAGTCTTCTAAAGGTTCTAAGTGTCGTGTATTATGCAACACGTCTTTTATTAATGTCGTTTATTATGCAACACGACTTTATTTATAGTCGTGTATTATACAATACGACTTGATATATAGTCATCTACTAGACAACACGTCTAATTATGTAGTTGTGTTGCATACGACATGATTAAATTTCTAGTCATGTACTATTATAGTGGACTATAATAGTACACGACTTGACTATATCGACGACTTTTACTAATTTTTTCATCTGATTACTATGCAGATTTGGTTTTTTGAGCACACGACAATCTTCCATTCTGCGTTTGGCCCTACCAGTCCGAGGGCGAAAAGGTGGCCAGGCAGTGGGGCCCTAATTACAGAGGTGAAGATGGGTGCACAGAAGAAGCACCGTATGACCGACTACTGGAAGGGTCTATTCGATAATCTCGACGTATGGGAAGACGTCGTCGATGTCATCGTCCCCATGGCGAAAGAGGCATCTCTCATTCCTTCGCGTCCCCCAGTGGCCCCTCCTCCGCGAAGACATAAGACGGAGAGGCCGAAAATAAAGAAGAATTCTAAACAACCTACCCGCTCTTCCTCGAGGACGGCTGCTCAATCTACTGCCCTGGGGCGATTGGAGGGTTCACTTCAGGGCATACAGTCACTAATTGAGATCGCTCTGTCATCGTATGAGGAGATGGGAAGGCCCGTCGGACCTCTGCGAGAGGTTCTTCACTGTATCAAGGCATCTGCCACCACAGCGTCAACGCTGTTAGAGGGTCACAACTTTGAGCATCCCAAGGAGAAGAGTGAAGAGCTGAAGAAGGAGACGAAGGAATCACAGAAGAAGGAGAGGATAACAAAGTCATCGGTCCATCACAACGAGGAGGCAAAGAAGCGGCCCGATGACAAGGACCACGTGAAGCAAACTCCGATGGCCATGCGTAGAAAAGGAGCTGGTGCACAAGTCAGCCAGCGATTCATTGAACTGGGGTAAAGGTAAGTTGTAACACGATTATTTATTTTTTCGTGTTGCATGCTACACGACTAGCCAATTTTCTTGTCGCATTCAACACGACTAGCTAATTCTTCGTGTTGCATGCAACACGACTACCTAATTTTCGTGTCCACATTGAACACGACTAGCTAATTTTTCGTCTTGCATTCAACACGACTAGCTAATTTTTTGTGTTGACTATTCATTCTTTTCTTGCTGCTACTAACACGAATATTAAAAATGTCATTTTAGCTCCCATAAAGCAGGCGGATGTGGAAGCTAAGATTAAACGGGCTACAAAGAGATCCGCCGCGAAGTTGTTTTTGAAGAAGCTCCAACCAGAATTTGACGAACACATGGAGCGTGCAGAAGAGGAGTCCCGTCCGACGTACGGCCAGGACAGATTCCCCCCTGGTGTAGTGGTAAGGAGGAGAATGAGGACTGTCTCTGCGAGGGAATTACAGAGGCTTAGGGAAGATGACCATATACGGAGAATGGTGGAGGAGCAGGCGAGGAAGAATTTGGCAGAAGATCCGAATGCCGACTCTGAAGATACCTTAACCGACCGACAAACAACCTCTATCATCGATGAGGTGATCTCTTCCCTACAGCAGTCGGATATCCAAACGGCCAAGGAGGATGAATGGGCAAAGGAGGAGGCGGAGAAGAAGGACGAGGAGGTGAAGGTGGAGGAGGCAACGGAGGAGGTGAAGGAGGCAACTGGCTTAACGTCATCCCAGCCTCTTGACGTTGATGTCCTCCAAACCCCAGAAAAGGCTAAGCATAAAGTTGAACTCCCAGAAAACTATGGTAATTTAGAGTTATGCTTCGACATGGGGGTGTTGTTAGAGCGGGATAGAGTGGAAATATCAGGATGGATAGCTGATCCAAGGAAGGCTTATCCAATCCCAATGCTATGTGATGATGACTACGTATCCCTCCTGCAAACAACAGAAATTAACACCAATGTAAGTATACATACTCGACTATTCCTAAAGTCGTATATGAAATACTCGGACTATTCCTAAAGTTGTATATAAAATACTCGACTATTCCTAAAGTCGTATATAAAATACTCGACTATTCATAAATCGTATATAAAGTACTCTACTTTACGCATAGTCGTGTATGTCGAAGACACGACTATTCCTAAAGTCGATTATTGTTTGAATATTGCCAATTTCTGAATATGTTGTTGGTTTATACATGTTATAGATGGATTTTTTAGTCTATTACGGGAGCGTAATGACAGAGAACGGCTGAAGTATCCGTTTAGTTTTTTTGGATGTCACACATTCAAAGAAATATTCGACAACGTAAGTTTTTCCTGCATCACGAGCGCTAATTTCACGTTTCCAGTTTGTGATTTTCTTATTCTATTGCAATTTTGCAATAATACATAGAAAGGGGCAATAATACAAAATTGATAAAAAAACTTGGGAGGATGCTCAAGGGATTGAACAGGAACATGTTCTACGCCTTTTTCCCAATCCGCACTGGTTCCCATTTCTGCCTCGTCTATGTACACTTCCCAGTTGGTGTATGGCATTTCTACAACCCCCTATCCGGCAAACCCCAATTGTATCCACATCACAGGGTCGCCAGCTGAGAAATTCACGAACTTTATGAACATTGTCATGGCACACACACTGGGACTCATCCGTTGCATCGACTGGAAGATGACTCAGATCGCCAAAGCGCCCTACCAAGAGAACTCAAAAGACTGTCGCATCTTCATCATGATGTACGTGGCGCACCTGGGTCGTCTCGGCGCTGAATCATCTTCATCACGTGTACAGGGGGTCGTCTCGGCGCTGAATCATCCGTTCCCAGATTGCCTTGTTGTGGGAGTCTTCGATAACTGCGCTTCCTTGCTTCTTTCTCAACCGTTGGGTTAGTACACCTTTTACGGTTGTGACCAAGTTGTCAACAGTTGCCACATCTCACCCTCAACCTCTCTGGCGGGTTAGGCTGTGACTCGATTCTCTTTGTCTGTCTCCTACCCCTCTTTGGAGCATCGAGCATGGGCAGTTCGCATTTGAATAAAACCCCATAATCCCCCCACTGTCTCCTGTCTAATGTAGGGAAAACTACTTCTTCATACGTTGTGCAGTACAGACATGAATGGTACCACTTTTCACAATATTCCACCGGGTTGAAACTCCTCTCATCGATACATGCAATGGCGTGCTTGCAAGGAAGTCCCATGCTCTGGAAGAACCCACACGTGCAGGTTCTCTTCGTCAGGTCAACAACATCCTGAGGAAAAAATATGATAACATGAATAGTGTTGTTGTGAAATAGTTTTCTTATTTTAATAGTCGTGTCATCGCTAAGACAACTATATCATTAGTCGTGTATCGCACGACACAACTATTCCGGATTTGAATTATCGGAAACCATTGAGGAATGAATTCTTACCACATGGTATAAAGATGTGACTTCAAACTGCCATAATGATAGCAGTTGCACTCTGACTGTGCCAGCACTCTTATTCCTCATTTCGTTGATATGATTGTGTGCATACTTGGTTAATGTGTCGTTAGCCGTTCTGCTTCCTTGCAGCGTCTCTCGAAATGGGAGGTCATGGTCGCACGAGGTTTGCTCGATCAATCGAGTTATTGGCCAAAATCTAGCCTTCAATAGCATATTATTTGCACTTTCTGATATGCTTGATGTGAGAGTGCCATATCTTTTTCCTCATTGTGGTCCTTCATCTTGTGCATGATTTCATCAAATTCTGTTCTCCGGAAGTATTTTGCAGCTCGGAATAGAAGGTCTTTCAAGTATTTATCCTTCCATTGATTAAGCATATTGGCGGCCATATGCCTTAGGCAAAACCTATGGTGAGCCTCAGGAAATACATCAGCAACCGCTCTCAGAAGTCCCTTCTGTCTATCCGACACAATTGTATCCAGAGACGCCGGGGGGTCCGTAAAGAGGGTGGATTTAAGTAGGCTGAGAAACCACTTCCTGCAAGGTAGCAATCAGAGTGAAAGGAGATTGAAGAAGAGATAGGGGGTACACAGTCGTATACGAAACAACACGACTGTATGAGTAGTCGTGTTGCTCGAAGAGACGACTACTCATACAATGTACTTAGCATACGTACCACGAATTTATAGTCTCTTTGTCAACAACTGCAAATGCAATGCACATTAATTGTTGGTTCCCGTCGACTGTTGTTGCAACCAATAACACTCCAGGGTACTTTCCTTTCAGAAATGTTCCATCAACAGTGAGCAGCGGCCTAAGTGATCTTCGGAATGCTCTTGCGACCAGGCCGAAGATCCAAAAGACACGTCTGAACTCATATCCGGCTTCCTCAGTTTCAATTTCCGGAATATCACAACATCTTTCAATCACCACATATGTACCTGGATTAGACCGCTTTAATTCCTTTCCATAATGGGGCAAAATATGATATGCGTCTTCTGGGTTGCCATCGATCAATCGTATCAATTCCTCTTTCGCCCTCCATGCTCTTTGATAGTTCACTTTGACGCCCCAATGTTTCTCAATGTATTGTTGGATATTAGCCGTTTTTATGGAGTTTGAATCCTTGTGGAGGCCATGACACTTCCGTGCAATCCATAGGTGTGAGGCCAATGGATGATCTTTAGAACTTATCAAAATGTCGCATGTATGCCTTCCTTCACTCCTTGTCAAGGTGACTCCGTCAACTAGATTCGAAGCCCGTATGTACCACTTGCACCCTGTAATCTTGCACTTTGCAGCAAAGGTGTCCTTGTTCTCGTCTGCCACTTTGAACATGAATTTCCTCTTGATTGCCAAATCAGTAAGAACCATTTTGAAATGTTTTATACTTTCGAATCCAGCCCCTAAGGCAAGTTGTGCTTCATAGTCGTCTCCTTGCAAACTCCCCAGTCAACATCGTCTCCTCCTCATATTTTTTTGCAGGACCGGCCTGCGGTGAATAGGTACCCCAATCCCAACCACCTTCACCATCAATATTGTTGTACTCATTGTCATCCAAGTCTTGTGCCCCCGGCCCGTCAGATTTTCCTTTAGAAGTGGATGCTCTCGCTGCTTGTTGGAGTTCTATACCTGACACAGAGTGGTCTCCTCCCGTGGGATGCGGCCCGGGAAACACTGGTAGTGTGAGAGGCTCATCCCAGTCATCTGCAGACCACGGTAATTGTTCATCGTCAAATAATTCTTCTTCATCTGCATCTTCATCTTCGTTTTCATTTTCATCTTTCTCTTCATCCTCGTCTTGATCCTCATTTTCATCTTCACCATTTATCCCATTTATTTGAAACTGGTTATCGACTTCATTCGGAAATTCATCCTTTATATTCTTATTACCATCTCCCAATCTGCGATAACAACATGGTAAGAATGGCATGCATATTGTACAAAAACGTCTAAACGACTTGATTATTTAGTCGTGTTGTCGACAACACGACTTGAATTACAGTCGTGGTGTCGACAACACGACTAGAATTACAGTCATATTGTATACAATACGACTGTAATTCTAGTCGCATCATATACAACACGACTTGAATTCCAGTCGTGTCGTATGCAACATGACTTGAATTCCAGTCCACTCGTTAATTTCACCCCTTACCTCACAGTTTACAGTGAACAATTTTTATCTTTTCCTCCTTCAACTGCTGGTGCAGGTGACTTAATCCCCGGGCTGGATGGCCTCTCCTGTGGTGTCTTACTGGCCGGCCTCCCATTTGGAGGCATTGAATTCTCGCCTTCATTATCCACAGTGGAAACCATTTGCTTATTGGCAATGGAATTCTCCGTGTTGTTATTTCCAGTAGAAGTCCACTCCACGTATAGATCGAGTGGTCCATCTGTGCATCGCCTCTGGTTGTGAAGGAGGAATATTGTCTGCACGTCTTTATCGTCTTCAAGGACGTATCGGGTTCCGGGATGAACAAGATATGACAAAGACAATGTACCGGATGGAGACTTCAGCGGTAATCTTTCTTCCACTTGCTGCAACAGTCCCATATACTTTACTTGTGTATCAATAGACATGAGCTTCATTTTCCCGCCCACATACCCATTAGAATTTGTGAACATTCCATCGTAGTGTAAGCACAAAGGTATCAAATCCATTCTTACCTGGCATTACAATAACGAAATGAATAAATAAATCTTGATTGAAAATAGTCGTGTAATAGTCGAGTTGTTAAATATACGACTATTGTTATTGTCGTGTTAGGGAATACACGACAGTAGGAAAAAGTAGAAAACTCTGCAAATTTTCAACTTTCATCTCTCGATCAAATTTACATTATATCAAACGTTGAATTTCAAGTTGACGTACCATTTTTGAATGGATGATTACTCTTTGGCAGTTGTGTTTGCGTATCAACTGCTTTCCCGCTTTTTTTTCGTGTTTTGGGCAGCAAGATAAGTTTTCCTCATTTGGACAACGCCAGCGCCGGCGACGTTATGGCCGGAGCTGCTGCACGGAACTTCTCCGAAACACCTTCTTCTCCGGACCGCCTTTTCCTTCTTCTCTGGAACGCCTTCTCAAAAAATTGCACAAACCCCTGCTGCTATAGAAGACAAGGGTATTTTGGGTAGCTTCCAGGTCATATGAAAGGAACTATCTTTTTCCAGGTGATATGATAAAAGCAAACCTGGCGCCAGGTAATATGTAAAAAGCCCCGTAACTTCTAAAACAAAATTGCGTTAAAGAAATCTATCATAAGTCTGTCCAGCCTTATATTATTTTTTGGATGGCAACCATCCTTACATGTTACAACGGAACCAAATAAGAAAAAGAGATTGAGCAGCAGCCAGTGGTGAAGGGAGTACGAGAGAGGGAAGAGGATCATCAGCATCTGCAGCAGTGGAGGATCCTCGGCATGCAGCAAGGTGTACCAAGGGGAGACGAAGTGAGAAAAGAGAACCGATTGACGGACCCTTAAGCTCGAGAACCTAATATGGATTAGGTAGATGACTTTATAGCTGAAATGTCTAAAAGATACAACCAACTACGACATATATTACATGAAGGATTTGCTTCTGCTCTGTATATCAACTTATCAGATTATCAAGATTATTGTTTGATGAATCGTAACTATCAAATTGTAGATACATATTCTTCTAGTCACAGAATGGTAAAGACAGAGTTGAAAGACACAAAAGCAAAATATTGACACAAGGATACGCTCCATAAACACATACCAAGTCCAAGAAACAAGGTTCAAATCAAAGTCCTGTAAAATACCAGCATATATGACAATTAAACTATGTGCTGAGATTGTGATTTTTTATACTCCATTACCAGTCTCTGAGCTATGATCAGAATGAAGTACATAACCACAAGGAAGACAAAAGAAACATGGAATAGGATCAAGCAAAAGCAGGATACATCAGGTATAAAACTAAAATTCTAATCTACCAAACCATATAGAGCAACTTACTCTCTGAATCACATGAATCAGAATCCTCCTGGTAACCTGCAGAGCTCAAGCCAACATATTCAAGAACTCTCTTTGTATTGGTACAGTTCTGCCCAATCTCTTTGCTAAACTTCAAGCGTGCTTCCTGAAACATAGTGTAAAGCTTACTCTCTGAAGTTTACTAAGATAGCTTCCAGTGTCTATTCGAGAGTGGTCCGCATCCAGGGATGCAATAAAATCAACATCTGTATCCTCCTCAGAATGCTCTGTTAGGGTCTCATGTCCACCTGCTATAGCGGTTGCTACTCTAGGTCTGTGAGAGGAGCTCCTCAGCAGTGTGGTATCACTCTCACTGAGCAGTGTAGTATCACTTTCACTGCTCTTGTTCTTATTCTTCTTTTTCTTCACTTCTTTCACATACATAGTACTTGGAAAAGGTGCAACTCATCTGAGAGAAACATGACTTATACTATATTACTAATCCACCAGTAGCTCGCATATGGAGCCAATTACATTGCTCGCTCTCACCACAACACATTTAAAAATAGGTGAAGAGATGTCACTTTTTTATGTCTTTCATGCATGGAGAGATGTACTATAAATGCAGTGATAGGGGTTTTACTGTGTATTCTATGACTTCTATATACAAATATAGACATGTTTTACTAACATTTAATAACCGAATTATGATGTGTGAGGTTGTGCTTGGCAATTGCCATATATTGCCAATTAATATGGATTTCTCAGAGTTTTTTTTAGCACTTGAACTACTCAAAGTTTTTTAAAAGTACATGTGATTCATTTTGTAAGGTTCTCCCCATAATTAAACTATAAGAGGCTAATTATATAGAAAAACAAAACTATAAGTGGTTAAGTGTTTATGAGGTTCAATAGGAGACACATGGTTTATTCACTTTCAGATGCCAAACACTCCAGCATCCAAATACCTTTTTCCGTAACTAATTTGGAACCCTTAGCATCAATTCTGGAGCTTTTTACATATGACCTGGCGCCAAACACCAGTTTCTCATATTACCCGGAATCCTTTTCTTCCTTCCATATGACCCAGAAAGTACCCAAAATGCCCTTAGGTTTAGGTATAAGGCACCCACACTTTGGTTTTCCATATTACCCGGAAAGGGAGCGACTACCCGGAGAAGCTGCCGCTAGTCGGAGAAGAAGGCATTCCGTCCGGCCGCTCCGCCCATATCATCGCCGGCGCCGGCGCCGGCGCCGTCGAAGTTCGAAAAGGTCATCTTCGCGGCAACAAGCGGGAAAACGAGCGGGAAAGATCGAGTATTGGAAAACAACTTCAACGGAGGCAAGGCATATCGAAAAACTGGTAGGTGAAGTTAAAATACGACGATTTCTATCATGAAAGTTGGTTCCAGAGAAGAAAGTTGAAAACTTAGCAAGTTTTCAACTGTTGTTACAGTCGTGTCCTCGACAACACGACTGTAACCATAGTCGTGTTTGATGAAACACGACTCATATACGATGCACTCATATACGGTTTTCAATATATCGTGTCTCACGGATTTTTAACTTATGTCGGGTTTTTAATGGCAGGTACGGATGGAGAAGATAGTTCTTTGTTTACACTACGATGGAGTTTTGACGAATTCTGGTAAGTACGTGGGCGGGATACGGAAGCTCCTGCCTATAGATACACGAGTAAAGTACCTGGAACTGTTGCAGCTAGTCGAAGAAAGATTACCGCCTAAGTCTACACCTGGTACATTAACTTTGTCATATCATGTTGAATCTGAAGAATACACATTTCTCCTTGAAGACGATAAAGACGTAGAGTCAATATTTATACTTCACAAGAGCAAGCAAGGCACAAATGGACTACTCCGCCTGTACATGGAGTGGACTTCTACGGGCAATAACACCGAGACATCGACTCTCAATAAGGAAATAAATGCCAATGCGAATAACAGCCCGGCCGAGAGGCTACCAGAGGCAGAAGTGATGCCGGGCAGTAACACACCGCCGGAGAGGCCGTCCAGCCCGGGCAATAAGACACCCGCATCAGCAGTCCAAGGAGGAAGAGATGGAGACTATGCGAGGTGAGACTTCTAAGGCGCGGATACAGGCAACTCGTGTGCTATTATAGTCGACTATAATAGTACACGACTAAAAGTTTTATCGTGCCGTATGGAACACGACTATATACCTAGTCGTGTTGAATCGTAGACGACTATAAATCAATTCGTGTTGCATAAAACAATACCTCATATTACGTGCAATCGTTTTGTCAAGTCCATTCATACATGTTTTTTCCCGCAGTTTCGGAGATGGAGAAGAAGGTGAAGATGAAGAAGAAAATGACGATGAAGATTCCAGTCCAGATGAAGAAGAATTGTTGGATGAAGATGAATTACCGTGGTCTGCAGATGAGTGGGATGAGCCTCTTACAGTACCACATTTCAGCCAGCCATATCACACGGGAACATCAACTTCTAGAGGTCGAACGGCAAGAGACACATCTAAAGGGAAATCTGTCGCGTCGGAGGACGATGACTATCTCAATATTGAGGGTGATGGTGGTTGGGATTGGGGTACCTATTCTGCACAGGCCGATCCTTCAAAACATTGTGAAGAGGAGACGATGTTGACCGGAAGTTTGCAAGCAGAAGACTACGAGGCACAACTTACCTTAGGGGCTAGATTCGAAAGCGTCAAGCAGTTCAAGATGGTTCTAACTGATCTGGCAATCAAGAGGAAATTCATGTTCAAAGTAGCGGATGAGAGCAAGGACACATTCGTTGCAAGTTGCAAGGTTTCGGGGTGCAAGTGGTACATACGAGCGTCGAACAGACTTGATGGAGTCAGCGTAACAAGGAGGGAAGAACGGCATACATGTGACACTTCTCTAAGTTCGAAAGATCATCCATTGGCTTCTCACCTCTGGATTGCGAGGAAGTGTCATGGCCTCCATAAGGATTCAAACTCCATAAAAATCTCAAATATCCAACAATACATTGAGAAGCATTGGGGCGTCACAGTCAACTATAAAAGGGCATGGAGGGCGAAAGAGGAATTGATCCGATTGATCGATGGCAACCCTGAAGACGCTTATCGTATTTTGCCACAATACGGAAGGGAATTAGAGCGGTCTAACGCAGGTACACATGTGGTCATCGATAGATCAGCTGATATACCTGATATCCCAATTGAGTTAGCCGGCTATGACTTCAGACGTGTGTTTTGGATGTTCGGCCCGGTTGCAAGAGCATTCCGAAGAACACTGAGACCGTTGCTCACGCTTGATGGAACATTCCTAAAAGGAAAGTACCCTGGAGTATTATTGGTTGCTACAGCAATCGACGGCAATTAACAATTAATGTGTCTTGCAATTGTGGATAAAGAGAATATCAAAACGTGGTAAGTTTAGAACCAGGAAAGACGACTGTATGAGTAGTCGTGTTATGCACGACACGCCTGTGCACACAGTCATGTCATCGACAACACGACTACTCATACAGTCGTCCTTTGCTTATAGACGACCTTGTAACAACCTAAAGCATTCTATGTTTAATATGTTTGTCTCTCACTTGTACAGGACGTGGTTCCTCACCTTACTTAAATGTTTTCTCTTTACGGACCCCCCGGCATCCCTGGACACTATTGTCTCTGATAGACAGAAGGGCCTTCTGAGAGCTGTCGCCGATGTCTTTCCCGAGGCTCACCATGGGTTTTGCCTACGGCATATGGCCGCAAATATGCTTAATACTTGGAAGGATAAGTACCTGAAGGAACTCCTATTCCGAGCTGCAAAATGCTTCAGGAGACCAGAATTCGACGCTACGATGGAGAAGATGAAGGAACACAATGAGGCGGCCTGGAAATATGTTGACAATATTCCGAAAACACATTGGGCGAACGTCGAATATCCGGGTAAAAGGTACGGCACTCTCACGTCGAACGCGTCAGAAAGTGTAAATAATATGCTTCTAAAGGCAAGGTTTTGGCCAATAACTCGGTTGATCGAGCAAACGCGGGTGACCACAAGCGTCCATTTTCAGAGACGCCGAATAGAGGCAGACGGCCTGCCGACTCCGTTAACAAAATATGCACAGAATCATATCAATCAGATGAGGAATCAGAGTGCTGGAACAGTTCGAGTTCAACCGCTATCATTACGGCAGTTTGAAGTGACATCTTTATACCATGTGGTAAGTATAAATTTGTTTTCTGTAAGAGACGACTATAACAAAGTCGTGTCGTCGAAGACACGACTAGTCATACAGTCGTGTCTTCAACGACACGAGTAATTGTCGATTACACTAATGTTGTTCATGTTTTCGCATCATGATGTTGTGGACCTTACGAATAGAACATGCACATGCGGCTTCTTCCAGAGCATGGGACTTCCGTGCAAGCACGCCATGGCATGTATTGATGAGAGGAGTCTGGAAGCGGGAGAATATTGTGAGAAGTGGTACTGCGCAAGTACGTACCGCAGCACGTACGAAGAAGTAGTGTTCCCTACGTTAGACAGAAGTCAGTGGGGAAATTACGGAGTATTATTTAAATGCGAACCGCCAAGGCTTGAAGCTCCAAAGAAGGGCAGGAGAAAGACAAAGAGAATTGAGTCACAGCCCGATCCACCTGCAAGGCCACGTGCGAAATGTGGGAATTGTCGTGAAGTTGGTCACAACCGTACAAAGTGCACAAAAAGCCCCGTTCCGAAAGAACATCAGACGTGCAGGAAACGAAAACTTCCGCAACAAGGCAAACTGTCTACGAACGAGACAGCGGATGTACGCCGCTCCGGCTTACCTCAGCCCCCACCATTCTTCACTTAGGATGTAGTCAAATTCTTGTATAGCGCAGAAGGCCTACCCAAATTAACATCTCTACTGTCGTGTATTGTGAAACACGACTACATATAACGTCGTGTTGAATTCGAAACGACTATATACGTAGTCATGTTATAGCAGAGACGATTATATGCGTAGTCGTTTATCATCAGAGACGATTATATGAAACTAACCTGTTGTATCAAGGCCGTATTCACATTCATGATAGCGATATTTTGTCTACATCTGGTATGAGTCAAAATTGTGAACTTTGTACATTAAAAATGAACTTTGTACAGTGAAAGAGTACGGTATTTACAGGAAATGAACTTTGTACATTAAAATAATGTGAATAAAATGAATTTGAAGTTATTCTTTATCCGGAAGCCGCAAAAAACCCGCAACTGTGACAGCATCTTTTGTGCCTTGTCCGGAATCGTCGTCAAACTCGCTGTTAATAACCCCCCGAATCAAGGTTGAAGCGATGACTGGTCGCCACAGTCGTGTGATTGTGGACTGATCAAACTCCGGGGGGTTCTCATTGGACGCCAAATGCGCGACGTACATCATGATGAAGATGCCACAGTCTTTCGAATTTTGTTGCCACGGCGCTTTGCTTATCTGAGTCATCTTCCAGTCTAGCAAACCAAACCACCCAGCTTGCCTGCCATAACGACGTTCATGAACTGCGTGAATTTGTCAACAGCTTTTCTGTGATGCGGATATAATTGGGATCTGCCAGACAACGGGTTGTAGAAGCGCCATACACAGTGCGGGAAATGGACATACACGAGGCAGAAGTGGGAGCCGGTGCGGATTGGGAAAAATGCGTAGAACATGTTCCTATTCAAGCCGTCCAGCATCCTCCCGAGCTTTTTAACCAACTTGGCATTATTTCCCCCTTCCTGGTGCTCCTGCGAAAGCGAAAGAGATTTAGACAACGATGCTCGTAATATCATACTTACTTACTTATCACTCCTTATGCAGGGACCACTTACGTTGTCGAATATCTCTTTGAATGCGTGGCAACCAAAAAAAGCCCACGGATATTTCATCGGATTTCTCTCATTGCGCTGGCTTAACAGACTTAAAAAAGCATCTATAACCTACGGAAAACATATTGAGGAGTCATTACACTTCGGTAAGGCAACATGCAACTTCCAATTAAAAGTCGATTATTCTATATATACGATCTGCATGGTAGTCGTGTCCTCGATAGACACGACTATGCGTCTAGTCGTGTATTTCATAGACACGACTACGCACAAAGTCGTGTCTTCGAATACCGACTTTACGTCTACAAAAAGATATGAGGAGCATAGGTTTACTTACATTGGTGTTTATTTCTGTTGTTTGTAGGAGGGATAAATAGTCGTCATCACATAGCGTTGGGATTGGATAAGCCTTCCTCGGATTGGCGATCCATCCATCTATTGCCACTCTATCCCGCTCTAACAATACCCCCATGTCGAAGCATAACTCCGAATCGGCATAGTTGTCGGGGAGAGCAATTACAGACTTAGACTTCTGAGGGGTTAGGAGGACATCGACGTCAACCGGCTGTGATGCGGTTAAGCCAGTGCCCTCGGCGACCTCCTCCTCCTCCCTCGCCTTCTCCTCCTCAGCCTCCTCTTCCTTCACCTCCTCTCCTCCTCCTCCTCCTTCCCCTCCTCCTCCTTCGGCTCCTCCTCCTTTCCCTCCCCCTCCTTCGTCTCCTTGTCCAGAACATCCGCCTTCACCTCCTCCTCTTCGACGTCCCCGCCCTTCACATCCTCCTTCACCTCCTCCTTCATGGTTTCGATATCCGACTGCCGTATGGAAGATATGACCTCATCGATGATAGAGGTCGCCTCTCTATCGGATATGGTTTGTTCGGAGTCGGCTTTCGGCCTCTGCGGCCTCCTATTTCTTCTTTTCTGCTCCTCCGCCATTCTCCGTATATGGTCCTCTTCTCTAATCCTCTGCTCCTCCCTCGAGCCGACAGTCCTGAAGCGCTTCCTTATCACTACACCAGGGGGGAATATGTCCCGGCTGTACGTCGGACGGGACTCGACTTCTGCACGCTCCATATGTTCCTTGAATTCTGGTTGGAGGTTCTTCAAAAACATCTTGGCAGAGGATATCTTTGCAGCCCGTTCCATCTTGTCTTCCTCAACCGCGCGTTTGATGGGAGCTAAAATGACATTTTACTTCTTCATGTCAGTAGTAGCAGCACGATAAAAAACATAGTCGTGTTGTATGCAACACGATAAACCACATAGTCGTGTACAATTAAACACGACAAATATAGTAGTCGTGCACGAAAAAATAAATCATCGTCTACAACTTACCTTTACCCCATTTCGTCAAATCCAGATGTGACTTCCTTGCCAGCTCCTTTGTCCGCATACCGATAGGAGTGTTCTTCTTATGCTCCTTTTCAAGGGGCCGCTTCTTTGGGTCCATCTGATGCACTGATGACGATTGTGGCCCCATTTGGGGCCGCTTCTTCGGCTCCATCTGATGCACCGATGACTTCTTTCGCTCCATTTCGGGGCGCTTCTTCGGCTCCTTCGTCAGCTCGTCAGTCATCTCCTCCTTCGGATGCTCAAAGATCTGACCTTCTAACAGCATTGACGCTGAGGCGGCAGAGGACTTCATAGAGTGGAGAATCTCTCGCAGAGGTCCGACTCTCCTTCCCATCTCCTCATAGGAAGACAGAGCTATCTCTATTAGTGACTGTATGCCCTGAAGGGCACCCTCCAATCGGCCCATTGCTGTTGCAGTCGACTGGGCAGCCGTCCTCGAGGAAGTGGAGGCAGGTTGGTTGGGAGTCCTCTTCATTTCCAGCCTCTACGGCCTCTGCCGTCGTGGAGGATGGGCCCTGAGGTTGACGAAGCAAGGAGATATGCCTCTCCGGCCATGGGGCTGATTACGTCGACGAGTTCCTCCCCTATTTGAAGATTGTGGAACACTCCCGTCCAATAGTCGGCCATGCGGTGCTTCTTCTGTGCACCTTTCTTCACCTCTGTAATGAGGGCCCCACTTCCTGGCCATCTTTTCGCCCGTGGGCTGGTAGGGCCCATGAGAGGATGGAAGATTGTCGTGTGCTCGAAAAACCAAATCTGCATATTAAACAGATGAAAACATTATAACAATGCGCGGTTGCCTTAGTCGGCTATAAGTTCAACACGAATTGAACTATGGTCGTGTCGTCAAGAACACGACTATATAGTAGTCGTGTGAAACAATAGACGACTATAAATATAGTCGTGTTCTATTAGACACGACTATATATAGTGGTATTGTATAAGACTTTTTCCCGATCGAAGACTATGATTGCTACATACCTGAAGGACATATGCGGCGCCATTTAGGCATCCACCGCCCAGGCACTCTCCTTGCGATCTCGCTCCCACTAGGCGGCTGCTATGGGTTATACCAGAAACCAACATCTTATGTATAGCCCCAGCCCAATTGTATGACCTCAATCTTGGGAGGTCGTCAATGTAACGGTACAAAGAGGGATGGACCGCTCTAGTGCTGTGTGGAAACAACACCGTGGAGAAGAGGAGGCAGATGATCATCCTCGCAATGTCCTCCTCTTCCATCTTCAGTTCGCCCGCGCTAAGCTTGTCTATCATTTCCTCAATGTGTGGAATGTCTGCTCTCCTCGCGGCGAAGTACTTTCTGAAGAATTGACCTTCCGGTCGGCGTGTCAAGGAGGGGAGGACCTCAACTCTGTCGCCCTTTGCGGGCAATCCGGTGATAAGGGCAACATCTTCCTCTGTGAAATGTAGCGTCCTACCCTTGATATTGAAGACCTTCGCCGACTCATCCCAGTACCTGACCAAATGGTCGAGGAGGTTCCGAGATACAACAACGTCCTCACCTTCAAAAATGACAGCGAAACCAGCCTCTTTCATCACTTGGTTACATCTTTGGTGACGCTGTAGGAGGGCCGCACACTTTTTCATCGCTCCCGGTTGACAACACGTCTTCAGCGCCGGTCGCGCATTATATGTTCTCTTCCCTGGTCGGTCCATCGGAGCCTTCCTTTTCCTGCCCCTCTGATTTCGCTGCCGAGGTGCGAAGACAAAATCATGATCCTCCTCCTCTTCCGGTGGTATTTCCTCCATAGACTCATCTCTTTTTTTATCCATCTGCAAGGAGTGAGGTATAGTGGTCAGTAGAAAAGTGTCCTCGGTGTAACACGAAAATATAAAAGTCGTGTCGTCGCGGACACGACTAAATACACAGTCGTGTCTACTCTAGACACGACTTTATAGGTCATAGTAAAAATTAAAAATTCAAATGTCGGACCTTATGAAACTAAAATCAGTAAGGATAGTTGTAACTTACCGCACTTTAGTCGTCTGTATGTGTGTATTTCCTCGCAGGTGCCTTTCACAGTCTTCCTCGCCGTGAACCGAAGCTCAATCCGGTCAATCCGCCTGTTGCATGCAGGCGGAGGGAGCCGCGGGGGTCTTCTCAAGGTTGAAGATCAGAAATGCCGACGGATGCGCTTCAAATCGCCGCCTTTGTCCACTCTCCCTCAGTCGTGTCGTCGAAATCCAGCAGAGGGGCAGCTCGATATCGAGATGGGGGACGCAAATAGGCTCGAACTCGTCCGTGTATTCCGCCGGTTGAATCGCCGCTCCAACTCGCCGGTCGCCGGTGCCGTCGCCGATGTAAATCGCCGGAGAACTTCACACTCTTTTCGTGTTGTACACAACACGCCTCTTTGCACAGTGTTAACACGAAAAAATAGAAGAAAGGGCATTTTGGGTACATCAAGTCCAGATTCCGGGTCATATGAGATTTCACGGGAAAAACCTGGTTATATGGGAATATGAGATTTCGCGCCAGGTAATATGGAAAAAACTCTCAATTCTGCAATTCAGCCTCAAAGTTGTCACTCTAGATTTTAAGGTAAGAACAATATTGTTGACGCAAGGAGATCAAGCTTAAAGGTGAGGACAATATTGTTGGCACTGCTCGGGGATAAAATGAAATTATCTACAAAATTAGGAGTCATCCACTTATCTTCGACCTTTGTTCATCCATTTACGTGCCAATTTTCTTGCTTTTTTAAATCTAAGATGTGTCATGGCTTGCATTCTTTGCCAATCTTGCCATTCTCCAAATATAAGCAGAAGAAAGCGCCAAGACAGCGGCTTGACTGACAAGCTTAAACAATGGAATGGCAACAGCACAACCCAAATGACCCACCCTGGAGCTCAAAAGAGAAAAAGAGATCAAACAATTGAACCAAACCTGTTACCCCCTCATCAAAAATATAATTGAACCAAACCGGTTCTTCTGGAAGTTTGAAAGCTAGGTGATGGACAGCCATTGGAAGCCAGCAATCACTCAGAACTAAGAAGTGAGCAGTTTTTGGGCAGCTCAATTTCCCGAGGACCTTTGGATAGTGGACGACCCTCTCACAACTTCCCCTTTCGTTTCTTGATGGTCGACCCCTAGTGGCCGAGTTATGCTGTACAACAGTAGCATGGGGCTTTAGAGGTACGGTCAAATAAGAACCAATCTGACATATGGGCCCCACCTACAGCCCAGGTTGGGAAGCCGCCCTCGGTTCATATATTTTCTATAAGTGGTCTTGTGATGACCCCCAATTAGATAGTAAATATTTTTTTTATCTAGAAACCGGATCAACTTGGACATTAGGGACCTGATGGGGGTTTCTTGATAAGGACGTTGGAGATAAGTTCTATAGGAAATCATGAAGTTCCACTTGGAGTTGGAGTTAGTTTGGAGAGGGAGTATCATGGACAGCAAATAGGAAACCCATCACACTGCGTTCTTAATGGATACGGGATGATAAACACGGAAGGAGACGGTTGAGATCAGATAAGAGAGGGTGATCTTAACTCCACCATTAGTAGGAAACCTTGGTGCAGCTATAAAAGGTGCAGCTGCCGCCTCCCTTTTCCCTCACTTTTTTCTACCTATTCTCTCTCTCTCTCCCAATCATTTCTTTTCTCTCTCTTGTTTCTCTCTTCCTACTGGATCGATCGGAGCATCGTTGGAGGAGTGTGGATTGCAAGAATAAGGCTAAAGAGAGAAGTTTGACGAACGATTAAGGTAGGATGCTATTACGCAATTCTATCTACAATTCTATGGTGTTTCCATAGTCCTTCCATTACTACAGGACTCTGATTCAGAAATATGTGAAGTTTCTCTAAACTTGCTCTATAGATTCTCTCAACATGAACCTGATGGAATATCTGACTTTCTTCTTGTGCCTAAGAGGCTAGATTCCTTTGCGTGCTTTCTTGAAGATGACAGCAAAATTGATGTGCAGATATATAGCTGCAGCAGGATTGTTGGCTAATTTGCCAAAATCCAACCGAAAACTAAATCCAATGGGCTAGCAGCAATCTTGAACATTTAAATAAGCCAGTTTGGATTTTGAACTGCCGGTAGACATCCACCGACAATTAGAATTGCTCACAACTGTCTATGTATTTCTATGTAGTATGGTACATAAGAGCCAGTAGGGTACATAGGCTCGTTTTAGTATTTTAGGCTGTTTGATAAATGATTTCAAGCCCTAATTGACATATTATCTTTATATATTTGATGTTTCTATATCTAAGGGCATTTTCCCCTCATTTTACATTGACTGATAGTTGAGGACTAATAGTTGAGCCCTAATTGGCATTTTATGCTGACTGATAGTTGGTTTAGAGACTTAATCATTTTATGAAAGTTAATAAAATGATGACTTGAGGGCTAAGCTTGACGGTTGGCAAGAACCTAATCAAAATAAAGACTAAAATGCCCTTGGGATTGGGAGTCAGTGTAACACCCAAAAATTCCAAAACTGTTATTTTAGGAAACTATTCTAAAATAGAAAAGTTTTGCTGCCTGTTTTGAAACCTTATAATTTGGTGTGTTGATTTGGTTTTATGATACTTATAGAAGAGTGGAATTGATAAACCTGATTAGGCAGTACACCAAGGCGTGAGGACTAGCCCTGGCGCTGGGCTCAACCTGGCGCTGAGGCTCGCCTAACACTAGGGGCTAAGTGCACCTGACGCCAGGAGTGGAAGCCAGGCGCCAGGGTGTGAGACCAGTGTGTAGAGACTCATTTGAGTATTTTGAATTATTAAATTGAGTTAGTGATGTGGTACTAGAGTTGTGCAGTGCAATACGGCACACTCCATTCGCGGGACATCGAGCTGTCCATCTGTGTGCCACGCCCCAGACGCAGGAGCAGCTGAGAGCCAGAGCCATGTGGACACCTCGCCCTGGGCACTGTGCACGTGGTTGGCATGATAAGGTTTGGTTAGTCGTAATGGAGAGAGAATCAAGGAGGAGAGAGAATTTTGAATTAATTGCAAATCTAGTTTGAATTGGACTGTTTTTGGGGAATCCCTAAATAAAGGAAGTTAAGGCAATCAAAGAGAGGTTTATGGACGTGATGGAATCAGTTACCAATCTAACTTAGAGTTGCCATGTGGCAAAGAGCAATGATCGTGCTTTGAAATCAATTTAAAGGAGGTTATTGAAGTAGTTTTGGGAACCAATTTAAATTCACTTAATTCCCTAATTAAAGGGGATTTGTAACCGATTGAGATAATGAATTGACCACATTCAAGAGGGAGATTGTGCCTTGATTTGGGGCAGACCTTGGCCTTAGATTAGGTAACAATCAATGGTGGAAGGTTGAATCCAATTTGGGAAAAATTATCTTAAGTATGTGTAACCGAATTAGAGTTTTGAAACTCCTTAATTAAAGGAAATCCTAACTGAATGAGGAGTTAATTTGGGGGCACGTCTTGGGCAAGTGGAAGGCTTGTTTTTGGTGATCATTCGTGGCCTTTGGATTAGGAGAAAATCGACGGTGGAGATGTGTCCTAAGAGAAGAGAACACTTGCTACTTAAACTCACAAAGTGAGAGACCGCCATCCCTTTGAGACTTTGAGAGACGTGCAAACCAGCAAAGGGGTTTCGTCCATTCTCCTTTCAGCCATCTACAGTGACCTAAGTGGTGGTAGTGCGAGCCGTAGTGCTTGGATCGCGAAAGCAAGAGAAGTGATTCGAAGGAGACAACTCGCGTAAGAAAAATCGGATTTTTTGTCTTGCGAGGTAGGTGCTCTTTTCCCATGATTCCATGCTTTAAATTGTGATATATCATGATAAATATGATATTCGAGCGCTACCTATGTTATTGACGATTTATTTGATATTAGTGTCGTTCAATTCAATGAAATTCTGTTTGTTATTTTGAACATGATGACTATTGCACCCGATCCTAATAAATTAAATACTTCTCATGCATGGCTCCACTTAGCTCTCACCGTATGCTTGCTGCTTTGGTCGAGATGAGTACATTCTACTGGACATTGTACAATTGTATGGATGTCTTCTTTCCTTAGTTTTGTTGTTATATGTCATCGATGATCATGTGGTGTCATACCGGATTCCAGATTTCAATCATATGCTGTGATTAATCCTTAAAGTATGAAACTTGTGGTTAATGCGTATTGGTATTCAGATGTTTCAGCCTCCAAGATTAGCTTTGGGTCGTCAGATTTCCTGTCTCACGTTAATTGTCTATTTTGGGTCATATCAACCGATAAAGGGAAGTATTTGTACAAAACTGTTTTAGCATAATGATACATACCTTATGATACTAATTATTAAAGTAACAATTTTTATGAAAAAGAGTTACTGGAGTTCGAGATTTACTGTACCCTAATTATCTCATGATTCAGTATGGGGTATGTCCTGAATTAACAGTCCTAATTGCAGTCTACATGTCTAAACCGTATGAATATGTACAATCAGTTTTGGGATTAACTATGTAGGTAAGAATCTAATTAATTGCAGAACAATTGGGAGTTAGTAAATGCCCAGGAGAATAATGTAATATGTATAGAATGCATTAATAAGTGTTTAAATGAGTAATAGATTGTATTGATTAAGTAAGTTTATAATTAATGATCTCGGCTAGACTTAGTTATGTGCCGACAGACTGTAATAGAAAAATTATAACTAAATGTAGAAAACTCGGAAAATTATGCCGTCAATTGGATTAGAAACTAGTGTCATAAAAATCTTAGACTAGAATATGTTCTGTGCAGACCGTGGTGAGCCATAGAATGGAGGTGTTGTGCAGATAGCAGTATATTTCCGGGTTGTTTGAACTATACCTTATATTAAAACTATGTAATATACCTAATGATAAATTGTAGTAACTATATAAAATTGAGAGAGATGAATTCAGTAACGTCTAGTAATTGATCCAATCCAGAGAGTGAGTCAGGTCGGACCGAGTCATTCCTTCGTGGGGCGTTGTTCTACCAATATACTATCTTTGGCGTTGAACTTGAAATCTTAGATTCTCGGTTAGGGTTTAGTTTCCTAGACCCTACCATCTTGTACCAACGTCATATAATCCTCAATATTGTCAAAATCGATGATGTCTTAATTGGAGCTATGCATGGTGAAGTGTTTAAGAAGTTATTTCTGATGAGTCTCAGTCTTGAGTCATCCTGTGATTGAACATCGAGAATTCTTCGATTACTCCTATTTGAGTCAATTCAGATTGTATTTCTTGAGTACTCCTATGTGAGTCAATTCAGATTCTATTAATGAGATTGTTACTTTACTCCTCTGTGAGTCAGATTTTGGAAGATTGATGTTCGTGTCTCTAGATGAGAGAGCTCTTGATATTTCTAGATTGATTCAGTTCTATGTAAACTGTTTCTCCACTAAGAGTTTTGATAAACACTCTTAGATTAGAATCAAAGTATGCTCACGAGCCATTGCTAGATCCTCTGTGATCTCAGATTATATTATGAACCTCTGTAGTTCAGCCGATGACGGCAACGCGTGCGCTTTAGACTGTATGATATTACGGAAGGTCTGCAGTCTCAGCCCATTGTACCCGTAAGCACCGATGGGGCCAGCATCCCTAGACGCATGGCCGGGTTCCTCTGTAGAACCTCTAGGATGATCTGGTATTGATGTCCATAGGGGAAGTTGACTGAACAGATAGCAGAAATTGTTATCTACGACACTCTGTATGTTTGGAGTCAGTATTCATTATTATTTCCTCCCAATGCTCTATACATTTAGAATCTGAGTTAATGTTTATTTATTCTCGACCATTGATGGTCTTTGATGATGAGTATTGTCCAGGTAAGTGAACTCCGTATTTGCTCAACCTGATCTTTCTAAACGTGTTTTTATACCATGTTGTCAGCATTTCCTTTATTATTATTATGTTGTGGGTTTTTCTTGGCTCCTATTGGGTATTTCTTTCGAAATACTCATGCATCTCTCGATGCAGGACTCAAAGTGGAAAGGAACTAACAAGGTACGTGCAAAGGAGTTTGATGGTGGAAAGTTGACAGAAGTGGATTGATTTATCGTTTTTAATTTCTTGTTCATGGAGAACTAATCAGCATGCGTGCTGAATTATATTTATGTTTAATGAATTGTGATAATTGAATTATTGTAATAGCGTAGTTTTATTATTTAAGATTTTTGTAAACAGGTGTTGATTAAGCATTCTGGAATGGGATCGTATGTGTTGAGTATTCGGTCGCGTCCTGGGTTTCAACCTCATGACCTTAAATGAGTTGGTGCTTCCGTGCATTATACGAGGTTTTAAAATTCGGGGCGTGACAGCTTGGTATCAGAGAATTTCTAGAATAACTTAGACAATTGTCTGTTGTACAAGAATTTTAGATAATAGTATTAGTTGTGAGTGTAGAACTCTAGAAGACTTAGAGGAGTAGTAATCTAACCTTAAAACCTTTGGTGTTGCGAATTAGGTATAATGGTGAAAACGCGAAGTGGTAGGACCAAGAGGAGGCAGCCCAGCAGTGGCTAGCCAACTAGATACAGGGTGATATAGGGTTGGGAACCAAGGAAGAGCCTTACCTGATTGAGCTTGAACCTGAGCCCGAAGCAGTAGAAGGCATCCATCCACTAGCTGAGAAGTTTTATTTTCCAGTTGAATAGGTAGATGGTGTGGGACCAGGATCCCCTGAACATCAAGTAGACTTTTTGGATGAGTTCTTTCCAGTGCATCAAGTGCAGGAGGCACAGGTGGTGAAATATCATCCAGTGTATATGCGGGCCAAGGATGATGCAACCTTTTTTACCACTCTGTACTTCAGGTTTAAGTCTTTAGGATACAGGTGGCCGCATATATCGGATTGGGAGATCGAGGGGAACTCGCAGTTAGTGTTTGTGCCTGTCGGGATAGCTTTGGAGATTTTGGGTGAATATCTTTGAAGAATTAGTTTGAGAGAATGATTGTTAGGAAGCCTTAGTTTGATTAGATTTATAAAACCCTGATCTATACGCCAGGGTACTAGGTGTAATTTTCTTTTGGAATGAATAAAGGTTATTGTTTTGAGTTCCTGGTTGTGTTTTGGCATGTGTTTTGTTTGTTGTTGCTACTAGGAGTCAATGGATAAGACGATGAATCAAAATGGAACCATGTGTTTAATTCTAATTCATCTCTTTCCATGGCTATAGATAATCTGAGATGGCGACAACTGGAGCTCGCGGTAATCGATCAGGCGCTGCACCGAATCTTTCTCAAGAAGAATCCACGAGTCATAATCTGTCAGATATGGTAAGGGAGTTGGCAAGAGAACTGCGGAATGGCGGAAACAGCAGCAATACGCCCAAAGTGAAGGCGCCTACCCTAGAGCGGTTCAAGAGGGCAGAACCAGCTTTCTCAGGTGATGATAACCCTGAAAAGGCAGAGCACTGGATCGTAGAGGTTGAGCGACTATTCAAGGGTATGAAGGTTTTAGCTGAGGAGCAGGTCGTGTTCGCAACCTACCTTTTCGTTGGTGAGGCTGTGTTCTGGTGGGAGTCAGTAGAAAGAAATAATTTCGAGGTAGGACAAGAGATCGCGTGGGCAGAATTTAAGGAAGTATTTAATAAGAAATACTTTCCTCCACATATCCAACGCCGGAAAGAAAAGGAGTTCTTGGAACTGGTCCAGGGAAGCATGTCAGTGCTTCAATATGAGACAAAGTTTGAACAACTACAGCGATTCGCGATAGACGTGTGTCCCAACGAGCTAGTAAAGGCGAGGAGATTCATAGATGGTCTGCGCGATGAACTAAGGTCGAAGGTTCTGGTTTCGCAACCTACTACCATGGCTAAAGCAGTAGAATTAGCCTCTATCCTTGAAGATGACTATAAGAGGACTCAAGAGAAGAAAGGGAGTTCAAGTGAAGGCCATGATGGTAACTTCAAGCGTACCAGATTCAAAAGGTTTGGGAGCAATGGTCATTTCAATGATCGACCGGCTAAGACGCAGAAGCATCAGCCGCAGATGAACAGTGGAAATGGCCAGAGTCGAACAATGGTTCCTTATCATCAACCTCAGCGCAACAACAGTACTGACGCTCGAGGCAGAAGCAGGTTTTGCTGGAGAGTTGTGTCCTCAGGACACCAGAAGATGCTACAGTTGCAACAAGGTCGGGCATATAGCGCCATACTGTCCCAACCGTGACAAGAAGACAGGAGGGGAGTCGAGTAAGAAGGCTCAAGCGCGAGTCTTTGCCTTAACTTCTGAAGAGGCTCAAACTTTGGATGACGTGTTTGAAGGTACTCTACTCATCTTTGATAGATTGGCTAGAGTTTTGTTTGACCTCGAATCATCGAGATCCTTTATTTTTGTGGTGTTCGCTGTGAGTCTAGAACGGAAACCGTCTAGACTAGAGTGTGATCTCTCTATTTCTATTCCTGTTGGAGACTCAGTATTAGCAACTGAGTATCTGGAGGATTCTTCTATTGTGATGAATGTAATTTGGTGTTGCTTGTTATGATTGTTTAGCGGCATTTCGAGGACGAAATGTTCTTTTTAGGAGGGGAGGATGTAACACCCGAAAATTATTAAGTTTACCAAACTGTTATTTTAGGAAACTATTCTAAAATAGGAAAGTTTTGCTGCCTGTTTTGAAACCTTATAATTTGGTGTGTTGATTTGTTTTATGATACTTATAGAAGAGTGGAATTGATAAACCTGATTAGGCAGTACACCAGGGCGCGAGGACTAGCCCTGGCGCTGGGCTCAACCTAGCGCTGAGGCTCGCCTAACGCCAGAGGCTGAGTGCACTTGATGCCAGGAGTGGAGGCCAGGCGCCAGGGTGTGAGACCAGTGTGTAGAGACTCATTTGAGTATTTTGAATTATTAAATTGAGTTAGTGATGTGGTACTAGAGTTGTGCAGTGCAATACGGCACACTCCATTCGCGGGACATCGAGTTGTCCATCTGTGTGCCACACCCCAGACGCAGGAGCAGCTGAGAGCCAGAGCCATGTGGACACCTCGCCCTGGGCACTGTGCACGTGGTTGGCATGATAAGGTTTGGTTAGTCGTAGTGGAGAGAGAATCAAGGAGGAGAGAGAATTTTGAATTAATTGCAAATCTAGTTTGAATTGGACTGTTTTGGGGAATCCCTAATTAAAGGAAGTTAAGGCAATCAAAGAGAGGTTTATGGACGTGATGGAATCAGTTACCAATCTAAGTTAGAGTTGCCATGTGGCAAAGAGCAATGATCGTGCTTTGAAATCAATTTAAAGGAGGTTATTGAAGTAGTTTTGGGAACCAATTTAAATTCACTTAATTCCCTAATTAAAGGGGATTTGTAACCGATTGAGATAATGAATTGACCACATTCAAGAGGGAGATTGTGCCTTGATTTGGGGCAAATCGTGGCCTTAGATTAGGTAGCAATCAATGGTGGAAGGTTGAATCCAATTTGGGAAAAATTATCTTAAGTATGTGTAACCGAATTAGAGTTTTGAAACTCCTTAATTAAAGGAAACCCCAACTGAATGAGGAGTTAATTTAGGGGCACGTCTTGGGCAAGTGGAAGGCTTGTTTTTGGTGATCATTCGTGGCCTTTGGATTAGGAGAAAATCGACGGTGGAGATGTGTCCTAGGAGAAGAGGACACTTGCTATTTAAACTCACAAAGTGAGAGACCGTCATCCCTTTGAGACTTTGAGAGACGTGCAAACCAGCAAAGGGGTCTCGTCCATTCTCCTTTCAGCCATCTACAGTGACCTAAGTGGTGGTAATGCGAACCGTAGTACTTGGATCGCGAAAGCAAGAGAAGTGATTCGAAGGAGACAACTCGCGTAAAAGAAAAATTGGATTTTTTATCTTGCGAGGTAGGTGCTCTTTTCCCATGATTCCATGCTTTAAATTGTGATATATCATGATAAATATGATATTCGAGCGCTGATGTGAATACCTATGTTATTGACGATTTATTTGATATTAGTGTCGTTCAATTCAATGAAATTCCGTTTGTTATTTTGAACATGATGACTATTGCACCCGATCCTAATAAACTAAATACTTCTCATGCATGGCTCCACTTAGCTGTCACCGTATGCTTGCTGCTTTGGTAGAGATGAGTACATTCTGTTGGACGTTGTACAATTGTATGTCCTTATATGGATGTCTTCTTTCCTTAGTTTTGTTATTATATGTCATCGATGATCATGTGGTATCATACCGGATTCCAGATTTCAATCATATGCTGTGATTAATCCTTAAAGTATGAAACTTGTGGTTAATGCGTACTGGTATTCAGATGTTTCAGCCTCTAAGATTAGCATTGGGTCGTCAGTTTTCCTGTCTCACGTTAATTATCTATTTTGGGTCATATCAGCCGATAAAGGGAAGTATTTGTACAAAACTGTTTTAGCATAATGATACATACCTTATGATACTAATTATTAAAGTAATAATTTTTTTGAAAAAGAGTTACTGGAGTTCGAGATTTACTGTACCCTAATTATCTCATGATTCAGTATGGGGTATGTCCTGAATTAACAGTCCTAATTGCAGTCTACATGTCTAAACCGTATGAATATGTACAATCAGTTTTGGGATTAACAATGTAGGTAAGAATCTAATTAATTGCAGAACAATTGGGAGTTAGTAAATGCCCAGGAGAATAATGTAATAAGTATAGAATGCATTAATAAGTGTTTAAATGAGTAATAGATTGTATTGATTAAGTAAGTTTATAATTAATGATCTCGACCAGACTTAGTTCTGTGCCGATAGACTGTAATAGAAAAATTATAACTAAATGTAGAAAACTCGGAAAATTATGCCGTCAATTGGATTAGAAACTAGAGACATGGAGCTGTCTGTCATAAACATATCAGACTAGAATATGTTCTGTACAGACCGTGGTGAGCCATAGAATGGAGGTGTTGTGCAGATAACAGTATATTTCCGGGTTGTTTGAACTATACCTTATATTAAAACTATGTAATATACCTAATGATAAATTGTAGTAACTATATGAAATCCAGAGAGATGAATTCAGTAACGTCTAGTAATTGATCCAATCCAGAGAGTGAGTCAGGTCGGACCGGGTCATTCCTTCGTGGGGCATTGTTCTACCAATATACTATCTTTGGCGTCGAACTTGAAATCTTAGATTCTCGGTTAGGGTTTAGTTTCCTAGACCCTACCATCTTGTACCAACATCATATAATCCTCAATATTGTCAAAATCGATGATGTCTTGATTGGAGCTATGCATGGTGAAGGTGTTTAAGAAGTTATTTCTGATGAGTCTCAGTCTTGAGTCATCCTGTGATTGAACATCGAGAATTCTTTGATTACTCCTATTTGAGTCAATTCAGATTGTATTTCTTGAGTACTCCTATGTGAGTCAATTCAGATTGTATTAATGAGATTGTTACTTTACTCCTCTGTGAGTCAGATTTTGGAAGATTGATGTTCGAGTCTCTAGATGAGAGAGCTCTTGATATTTCTAGATTGATTCAGTTCTATGTAAACTGTTTCTCCACTATGAGTTTTGATGAACACTCTTAGATTGGAATCATAGTATGCTCACAAGCCATTGCTAGATCCTCTGTGATCTCAGATTATATTATGAACCTCTGTAGTTCAGCCGATGACGGCAACACGTGCGCTTTAGACTGTATGATATTACGGAAGATCTGCAGTCTCAGCCCATTGTGCCCGTAAGCACCGATGGGGCCAGCATCCCTAGACGCATGGCCGGTTCCTCTGTAGAACCTCTAGGATGATCTGGTATTGATGTCCATAGGGGAAGTTGACTGAACAGAGAGCAGAAATTGTTATCTCTGACACTCTGTATGTTTGGAGTCAGTATTCATTATTATTTCCTCCCAACGCTCTATACATTTAGAATCTGAGTTAATGTTTATTTATTCTCGACCGTTGATGGTCTTTGATGACGAGTATTGTTCAGGTAAGTGAACTCCGTATTTGCTCAACCTGATCTTTCTAAACGTGTTTTTATACCATGTTGTCAGCATTTCCTTTATTATTATTATGTTGTGGGTTTTTCTTGGCTCCTATTGGGTATTTCTTTCGAAATACTCATGCATCTCTCGATACAGGACTCAAAGTGGAAAGGAACTAACAAGGTACGTGCGACGGAGCTTGACGATGGAAAGTTGATAGAAGTAGATTGATTTATCGTTTTTAATTTCTTGTTCATGGAGAACTAATCAGCCTGCATGCTGAATTATATTTATGTTTGATGAATTGTGATAATTGAATTATTGTAATAGCGTAGTTTTATTATTTAAGATTTTTATAAACAGGCGTTGGTTAAGCATTCTGGAATGGGATCGTATGTGTTGAGTATTCGGTCGCGTCCTGGGTTTCAACCTCATGACCTTAAATGAGTTGGTGCTTCTGCGCATTATACGAGATTTTAAAATTTGGGGCGTGACAGTCAATGTTTGAGTGTGAGTGACTTCCGATCAAGCTACCGAATGACTATTAAGTCAAAGGTCAGTCTATCTGTTGAGCTTTTGAGCCAACTATTGTGAATTGTATGCTATAACTCTAAGAGGGGTTCATACTGGTAATACTATGATACCTGTTAAGGATCATAAGGTATTGGTTGGGGTTGTATTGTACCTTTCGACTGGTGGAAGCTCTACCGTCTGTATCTTCTCTATGGATTTTATTTTGGCCGATGTTTGCATTTTTCTATGGAGTTTAGAGAGAGTATTATATCTTATATTGGCCAGACTTAAAGTTATTTGCCTCTTCTCTATGGATTTTAGAGAGAGCTTTGACATCTTCCCTTCATGGAAGCTCTGCACTCATCCTGAGCTGTGAATGCCAGGTAGTTTATTGTGCACATTAGAGACGCTAGCATCTTGGAAGGCTGCGTCATTCTGACCCACATCGTGTCCAGGAGCTGATGTGGAGCCAGACTCTTCTGACAGTCATACCTTCTAAGGTAAGGAATAGGCGAGGCAGTCAGGCATGCCGTGATTACCGGTATTAATCGGAATAATAGTCATGGTATTTTTGTGCTGTTTGTCATGTAGGTATGATATTTAGTGAGTCTGTCTTTATAGGACAAAGACTTAATTATTGAATTTGAACTTGGAAATCAATAAAAGACTTTGCTTGAAAGATTAATAAAAGTTTCAAATAGAACCCTGTAATAGGTTGTATAATATCCCAGTGGGTATTTTTATACTCAGCATCTTTATGTGATGTAGGTGCTGTCGTAGAAGATTGACTTCACGTGGTACCTGGGAATTGGAGCTTGGTGGTAAGGACGTGCAGATAGCTACTTAGCATATCTTATTCTCCTGGTTTGTTTCAGAATCTTGTATTAAGGCGTGGGCGCTAATTATTTTCTAGTGTATTTTGAGATGGATGACAGACTTGCACTTAGAGGACTTGCATTGGATTAATTGGCTTGTAATACTATATGTACATATAGTTTTGTATCCATATTTGCGAACCCACTTATCACGGCCTAGATGCTTAGTCGACAATTTTTTACTAATGATTTTATTGGATAGAGGAACAATCCTCTGGTTTTCCGCTACTACTCTGATTTAAAAAGGGTTTTAAAATACGGGTCGTGACACTTTCAAAGATAATGTTGATTTTTAAAAGTGATCAGAGGGAGTGTATAGAAATTTCTATATTTTTTTACTTTCGAGATAAAGAGATACATATAGTTATCATGATAATACAATACCTACTTTGCGCCAAAAAAGTACTGTGTTTTAAGGCCTACAATCATTCATTCATATACTTGATTTAATTCTACTCCCTCTGTCCCACATTGAAATTATCATTTTTTTTTGGAAATGAACTAGTTTACTTCATTTTGAAAAACCAAATCTGTCCACCAACGTGAGAATATTCAGTGAATTGCCGGCCCATATATGAAAAGCACATGATCTTTATTTTCTGAAAATATGTGGGCCCTTCATCTAAGAAACGCATGTCAAAATTGGCAGAATTACGTTATATTTTAAGTTTAGTTTACTGATATTGTTGTTTTACAATTTTTACGTGTTCTTCATCAGTTTTTATATGTATTAGAAGCTCTCTGCTCATCTCAATGTGTACCAAGCGTATTATCGCTACATCGTATAAGCAGTTATTGATACTGCAATACACACTAATAGGTCCTTCTATGCCTTAATATGATCATGCTCATACTTTTGCCTTCTTCGTACTGCATGCAAAATGATAAAAAAAAATAAGGGTGACATTTTTTAGCACCCAGTTTTTCTCGGTAACATCACTGTGCTCAGCATAACCCAATTTTTTTTTACAGTTATTGAGTAATACCACACTATTCTCATTCATGATCTTATTGGTAGAATTCTATTGTCGGATACTGTGGATCCTAATAGTAGGACCCTACCACCAGATGAGCTCAATGAAAAGGTTGACATTTACTTCCATTTCTGTAGGTAGAATGCCACAACAAATAGAAGGATTTATGTTGATTGATATCTACAGTCAAAATTTAATATTGGAGTGTTATTGAGCATGCTAGAAAACATAGTTTTTTATGAAGGTGGGTGTTACTGGAAATTTTGGGGTGCTCAAAAGTATCACCCAAAAGAAAATGCATTCCGGAGAGTCCCTGTGTGTGTGTGCTTAATGTTTTGATTAGGCTTGTAGTCTATTAATGCGAGTAATTATCTCCATTGTTGTTAAAAAGAGAAATTGTCATAATTGTAATTTGTCAACGAGGCTGACACTTTTACAAGAGCATCTGTGCACCTGATGCTATCCGGATATGTGTGGAAACGTGGCAAGTAGATTATGACTACGTGGCATATGTTGATAGGCTATCTGAGGATTAGAATTTCATGGTTGGTCTCTAGCCATTCATGTCTGGATGGTGCATACTTGTACATCATATAAACCACCACAAACCACACTCTTCACACCTACCAGACAGCTGAGCATCAAGTGATTACTTTGCAACACCTCTCTTTTGGTCAACCCGCTTCAAAGTGAAGAGAAAATGGCCACAATCACTGCAAGCAGTGCCACCTCTTCCATTGCAGCTGCCACCCTTGTCCACAAGGGGGTGACATTGGCTTCATCAGCACCAATTCTTGGTAAAAACTCCTCTCTACTTTGTATCTTTCATAGATTCTATTGATGAAAGATCAGTTTTTATGCTAAGTAGGCTTTTTTCTTTCTTTTCTTGGGCTTCATCTTCTGCATGCACAATCTTATTTTAAATGGATAGTTGTTAGATTCAGTGCTACTAACAACCATATGGAAGGAAAGGAAGCAGGGCAAGAAGAGTTTTTTTGTCAACATTCACATAGTTGATAAATTTCTTGAAGTTAAATTTCTTAATTAGCTGATTTAATCTCAACCAGCAGCCAATTTCGCGTCTAAAGTTCCTATTTATTGCATGAACCACCTCAATTCAACCAAAAAATAATGCTCTAAATTATTTACACTACTATCATGATGATAGCGCTGAAATTAGGCCCAATTCCTTTTTCATTATCTCAAACCGACGAAAATGTAACGAATGTTTTGGGCCTAATGACATGCTTATTACTCATTACAAACAGCAAACAGAATAAGCTAGATGTGGTTAGGTTAAAAAGCAGAATTAAACAGAACAATTTGGAAGTGCAACAACACATATAGCAAGGACTTTAAATTGGCATTTGGTCTGTCTCACTTTGGTGGCAAAACTTGGGTACGTCTTCAATGTATAAGCTGCCTTAGTTGCATGTTTACAAAAGGTTTTCTAATTAAAAACAGTAAAATACAACTATACAAGTTCTGGAGGAGTATGGTTGCAATGCTATGGAAATTGGAAAACCTTATCATTGTATTCTCACCTATGTTTAGTACCAATATACTGAAGGTAGAGGAGTAGAGTTTAATTGATCTTAATGTAGTATTGTATATGCTCAAGTTGGCATGTGATTATATCTGCTTTCGGTCAGGGTTGCCGGCAATTGCCAGGAGGGGAAGAGTGAGGTGCTCAACAAAAGAGAAGCCATCAACTTGCAGTGTCAATAATGCCATGAGCAAGGGTGCAGCGTTGCTGGCTGCCGCATCTTCAGCAATCATGTCAAACCCTGCGCTAGCCCTTGTCGACGAGAGAATGAGCACTGAAGGAACAGGCTTGAGCTTGGGCTTGAGCAACAACGTTCTTGGGTGGATACTGCTAGGTATATTTGGCCTCATCTGGGCTCTGTACTTCTCTTACACTTCTACCCTTGAGGAGGATGAGGAATCAGGGTTGTCCCTGTGAGAATGTAAAGGGCCATGAGGCCTCTGCAAGTTGTAAAAGGGATGTGTGGAAAAAGTTGTTTAACTTCATTTTATGCTAGAATATGGGCACCAATCTGTAATAATCTATTGTTGTTTTTTTTGTTAATAAGGGGTGTCTAGGTCGTTAGAACCCGACTAGAAAGGGCAGGGCACGACTTCTCTTGGAGTAATGTAACCTAAAGCTATTTTGCCCATGCACTTACAAGGCTCACCGATCATATGCATGAAATGTCGTATCGGATATCGGTAAAATATCGGTCGGCCTAAGAGACGAAATATCGGAGATATATCGGAGATATTGTGTAAAAAAATATCGGTCGTCAAAAACTAGTTTTTACCATATATTTTCACAATCTAACTTCTAAAATGAGTTATACTAATTTAAACAAAGAATAGATTTCAAAATATGCATATTAGGATAGAAAACAAACATTAAAGTTTTTTTTCCCCAAAAAAAAAAAAAATTTCGAAATTTTTTTTTAAAAAAATAATTTTTTTTTTTAAAAAAGACCGAACCAATATATCGGCGATATTTGGAAAAAATTAAAATTTCGATATTTATTGGTATTGGTGTATCGGTTTGTGTCCGATACCGATATATCGGCGATATATATCGCCGAAATATCGGCGAGCTGGCATTCCATGATCATATGAATCAAGTAAATCAGGATAAGGCATGTAAAACCCTGGTACTGTGAAAAATTGCCCCCAAACAAACTATGGGAGTTTGGGGAGCATCATTAAGGAAAGATTTGAAGGAATGGCATTACCATCACTAAATATCCAGGTTAGCCTGTGCCAGGAGGTCAAAAGTAGAGGATTGTTTCTTAGAAAAGTGATTGATACAAGGATCAATATGCCAAGAATTTCACCTCAAAGATGGTCCTAATCGGTAAAGTGGATGCACTTGATCTGCTAAAACTGTACCCTCTATTGCGTAGTTTAGCTCTTCAATGTTCAGAGTAAAGCCACATTCCTTCAATTTGCTAATTCAGAATTATTGGCTCTACCATGGGCTTTTCAAATTTTCTACGTTTTACTATAGCCAAAGTAGAGCATTTTTATCTTAATGGAGTTGTTGCAGCGAAGTATATCTTTGTTGATGTATTTGCCAGAGTCTTGTTTCCTTATTCTGCCCCTGTGAGACAACATATTAACAAGAAAAGACCAAAGCAAGACAATTACAATAAAAAAAATGGTGGCCATCTGTCTCTTACACTTTAAAGTTCTAACAAGGATAGATCAATCTGATCTATGCTAACTAAACTGGTTCAGAACTGCCTGATCAAAAATTAAGATTGTTACTCTACCAAAGATAGTACAGACATCTAATTTAAGCACCGTTAGCACTTAAGAAAGACAATTAGCTAAACATGTCACTCCTCCTAAGACAGTAGAGAATCTATTTTAGCACTGTTATCACTTACAATTAAAATAGGCAATCCACAAAACGACTTCACAGATAATCCAATCCCATATTAGCACAAAACCCCCAAAAAAGGAGTTGGCTTGTCTACAGTAGTAGTCTGTAGTTTGTACCACCGAAAAACCAATGCAAATAAAGGACAGTTGATGAAGATGTCAGAAAATTATGAAGTACTGATTCTAAGCTTTTAGCTACTACAATTCTTAATCTCATTTCATCAACCATTGATACACCATAATCCATAAACCATTTAGCCTTAGAACAACTCTCTATAAGCTACACATTGAAGCTTCTTTCAACTTCAAGTTGAAATTTTAGCATATCATTCGAAAGCAGAAGTTGAAATTCAGAATATTTACATGGACACTATAATATACCTGACACATTAAATGGATATTTTAGAAACTTCTTCATATTTCTTCCAAAAAGCCAAAAAAGTGAATATAAGCATGTGCATTTAGATCATGCCTTAATTGATAGAGTTGTTACTGCAAGATGTAATCAATAACTGAATCTTCTGATAAGTACTTGATTGATAGCCGTCCCCTTACGCAGTCCCTGAAAAAGAACATGAGCGTCTAGCACAGTTATAGACAGCGAAGGAAAATGATGATAATAAAACACTATGTTATAGCTATTTCTAAAACATAAAAATCTAACAAAAAAATCACTCTAGTCACTAATTTCGTTTGGCACCACCTCGTCATCAATTGAGATGTTACTCTACCATGAACAAATAACAAACATTAAATTAGTAGTATTGTCCAATAACAAAGCCAACTTAAAAGAACAAGGTGATTGATAATGCACATTCGTCTCACGCACAAACCCCAGATAGATATAGAAAACATACCATATACCCGCACAAAAGGTCATCATCAGTAGATATTATTGATTGAATGTCTTTCCCATGCCTGTGAATGCAAACAACGCCATAGTTTTGACAAATTATTTCATCTATCATTAATTAGTTCATTTTGAAAACCAATTGCATCTGTTAAAACTGCTGAGAGTGAGTATGTTTTTACAATTCCTAACGGAAGTCACAAGCACAAACAGAAGCAAGCTACAATATGAAAATGCTTGTGGAATGAATACTATTGCTTCAAAAAATATAGACGCTGTTTCCTTCCAGTGGCGAAGGACAAGCTGGATGCACAGCTGTGATGAGGTGCTCAATCTAACAAAACCATAGCACTGTTATGTCCCATTTTATCGAATATAACTTACATATATACCAAGTATGATATATAGTATTTTTAAGCATCTTCAAAGAAGAAGAAAATCAAACAAGTGACACAATCCATAGAATGTATAGCATCTGATCTGTTTGCAGCAATTATGGGAAACTATATGGAAGATTTTCAACATCATTTTCTCTGTTTCACACACAGAGCCGGTGGACAGACTCATAACCAAAGTGTCAAAATTTGTATAAAGTCATAGGGCTCGATCACGATTCACAAATAGCATAACTCTCAAATACTCTGCACCACAAAAGAACAACAAACATGATTCCCTACTTAAAACCCAATTAAAACTTGAAACAAAGACATAATTAGATGTGAACACCGATTGTGAAGTTAAGCTATGAAAGAGGCACGAGCATAGCATAAAGTGCATATTGGAGTCATGAAAATGGATCTCTGCAACAGTATACTTGTAGGTGCTACCCCATTTTCAGAGATGAAGCTTTAAATTTTGTCTAAAACAATCAGAGTTATATGTTGATATTTGCTTTGGTTTGCCTACAAACACACACAAATATGGATGGTCACACACGATTTAAGATAAGCAATAAGGATACAAAGATAACTAATCATTAAACCTCTTTTGTAGCTTTAAAAAGTGTCAATATGTTGATACATGAAGTAAAAGAAAGAAGTGCACAGAAAAAAAAAACCAAAATGCTGAGTGGCTAGCACATATTTAAATATAGTCAACTAATACAATTAAAGGAATTACAACACCGATTCAACAACCATCTCAGACATCTCCTTTTGTCTATGGATTATACCATTTCTTAGCACAAAAAATACTCATTATATGAAAAGATAAGAACCTATTACCAGAAATAAATTGAAAAAAGGGAAAGCTACTGGACTTCAGTTGTCTCGCAGTCCATCTGAAATAAAAAGCCCAAGAAAAGTAAAATTCTGTAAAAATGAAAGAAAAAACTAACTTAGGTCCCATTATCTCCAACAAATCCACCATCTTGAGAGAAGAGCTTGTGCAAGCTAATTAACTCATTATTATCTGTAGCTCAGCAGGTAGAAGGCCCTACAGAAAGGCAAATGGAAGTTTAGAGTAGGGAAACAGTTCGGACATTGGAAGGAAACTTACTAATGCCAATTAGCTAAAATTTTGTCAGCAAAAAGTGAAATTTGTCAATTATGAGGATCTTGGCAGTTTCATTCCCAGGGCGACACCATAATTTTCCCACACCAATGGAAGTATTTACATGGATTTAACAACTATTTTTTGTTTAGTCTAAGAACAATGAGATCATATGCTACAAAGGTGTTTGCAGTTTTAAGCCAGAATTCATAGTTCCCTATTTTTTTTAGTAACTTCCATTGTATCCAAATTTATGGCCGAAGTTTTATTAAGATTTTCAGTTTGATGGAATAACTAGTGTACACATTAGATGTACATAAAATAGGATTAAAACTGCGAATACAGTAAGTTCGTTTCTATAATAAACCAAAACTAGATACAGTCACTAGGACAAATAAGGCTTTTCCAGGTAATATCTTCTATCCTGTTTTTTGATTTGGGGTCCTATTTTTTCCATTTATATCACAACCCACAAAATGTTGCCTCATTTCAGGTTATCAAAGACTCAAAACAACCTAGCCATCAATAATCCTATCCCAACTCAAATCTGTTACCTATTTAAAAATTGATGCATGTAGGGGTCCAATAAACGTTGCACTTGTCACAACAACAAATCAAGCTTAAAAATTTAAGAATGGCGAAAGGCATAAGCACTGGCAAAAAAATGCATATAACCCTTCTTGTCAAGCTAAAAACATGTCACAACAACAAATCAAGAGTATAAATTTCAGACTGGCGGAACACATAATCATTGGCAAAGAATGCATATAACCTTCTTGTCAAGCTAAAAACATGTCACAACAACAAATAAACTTATAAATTTTAGAATGTCAAAACGCTTAATCATTTGCAAAAAATGTAGAAAAGATTGCAAAAAACGGCATAATTTTCTGAATTTTCTGGAATTAGTTATGAATTATCTTGTACATGTAATTGTTATAGGAAATAACCTGGTCAAGAGTAAATATTGAGAATAAGAATGACTCAAAAGATTAAATGTTGTAACTAAAGTGATTCCATATTAGAATATGAATAGGAGAGAGAGTTTTCAACAATAAGGACACTTAATTTGGACAAAATAAGCAAGAAATAATCATAAATTAAAAAGAAATAACACATGGCATTGAATACACAACAATTATGCTATGAACAACGATAATGAGAGAAAATATGAAGATATAGATAAAACATAGAATGATGAATTCACACATATGAACGAAAGCATCGATATAAAAATTAAGTAAAAAAATGAGGGGTCCTTGCCTTAAACTTCTACAAAAAGCACTAAACTTCTGAATCCGCAACTCCTCTAGCTAGATGACCTTAACCTAAAGGATATATGCTCAGATCAGCTCTTATTTCTATTCAAAACTCTCATATAGAATTAGGGTTTCTGAAAAACCATAGATGAGATTTGACAAAATTCATACATGGCAATTTGAAAATCCCACTATAGCGCAGTTGGTGCTATGTTAATCTAGAAAAAACGAATTAGCTGAAAACAAGGGTAACGGAAATAGGAAGTAACAAGACAACAGTGGCAGCCGGAAACAGAGCTAAAATAGGAAACAATGTTAACATGAAATGGAGGTACATGAATATTAGCATCTGTTGGAATGATAGCTGCCCTATAATCATAGTAGAAGCTATGCGTAGAGATGTAATTTGCTTCTCTTGAGTCCTATGTGGCTGTGTTAGACTCAAAAGAAAAAAGAAATGGAGGTACAAGAAATAGAGGAACAGAAAATGGGGACACAGATGATGAGGGTATAGTAAGAAATAAGGTGGTTGGAAATGGGGCCCTTCCACTTCATGACATCTCAACATGAGGATCGCTGTCGAAGATGGTAGAACGAAAACTCTAGTATCGTACATGCTCGTTATAGCATTATCAATTTCGATTTCCCATATCCATATAAGCTTGCCAAAAACAAATTAAGACAATTCAGCTGTTTGTGCAGAACTATTTCTGCATTGGAATCAGTACTCAAAATCTGTACACTAGATTTTGATTGGGCAATCGAAAGTAGACCCATGTATTGTCATGTGAACCTATTCTTCCTGTTTCCAATAGAATCCTCCAGGTTCCAGAGTACACTTTCAATTTCGATTTCCCATATCCATATAAGCTTGCCAAAAACAAATTAAGACAATTCAGCTGTTTGTGCAGAACTATTTCTGCATTGGAATCAGTACTCAAAATCTGTACACTAGATTTTGATTGGGCAATCGAAAGTAGACCCATGTATTGTCATGTGAACCTATTCTTCCTGTTTTCAATAGAATCCTCCAGGTTCCAGAGTACAGTTTCGAAAATGTTTTCCTAATCAAACCAAAAATATGTGACCAAAAGGACAAGTGGAGGGGACCACGAATCTTAATTAAAATTATAATTTTTCCTTCTAGCCCATTCTTCCTTGCCTTGTTGAGGTAGCAAAATCTAAGTGGTGGTCCCCAAATTGGTCAGGCTAGATAGGTCCTATAGTTTTATGTAGGGATCCAAGCAACATTACTCTCAGGCGAGCAGAATTAAGGCATGGATTGGACATAATTATGGAAAGGAAGGAAATAGTTATGCATCACCACGTGGATTGGAAATCTGCACGATGTGATCGCATGCCGTCAGATCAAAATATGACAATGTGCATGATATCTTAGGGTAGGCAGGATAACAAATATCTGATGCCACTGATGTTTACTGTTAAGGGCAACGTAATTTCCAAAAACGATGGCAAAACCTTTTATCATACGGAAATATTTAAATTTTACACGGTTACATATACGTGAACGGTTTACATAAGATCGTTCTTATATAGCATGAGACCATGCTTTTGAGTCGTTGGATTATGATCCAATGGTAGTTATCAAATTAGTAGGTAATAAATGTGTCAAATCATTTAGTAAGTTCTTTATAGCTATTTCTAGCCTTCTCATGAAGATTTAATGGCAACGAATTAAACTGGCCTCTCATTTAAAATTTTCCTTGCATATATTGAAAGTATGGGCAGTGGTGTATAGCACACAATCAAATCAAAATGTGATGACAGGCATGCTTTTGGGAACCAACTTGCCCCTTAGGCTTTTCTAGATAATTGAGAAATATTATTTAAACGTGCCCAAAGAAGAGTACAGAAGAATGTGAAATATAATGGCAACTCACCCACAAACACAAGGTAAAGGACCTCTATGGCAAACACCCCTCTCGTTAGGGAGGATTGACTGCCTAGAAGGCTATTAGTTATAAATAAAATTAAGGAAAAAATTAATAAAAGAAACAAGAATCTTTTTATTTCTACGACGCGCGCCTTCTTGTTCATGTTTTCTTCTTTTGTATAGAATTTAAACCTGCTGATGCATTTTCGTTATTGTCTTCAAATTTATCTTAGAAATCTTCATCACCGTCGTTGTAATACCACTCTTGTCTAAAATTTAAATCTTTAGGAGGGGCACCGCCGGTAAGGCCCCGAGCGATCTACTACGAGATTAATCGTATCTTCCATGGGCCAAAATTGATTCACTTCGACTAATAAAACCCATAACTGTAGACTTTAGGGTCCTTCCCAATGTTTTCAAAACCGGACCGGTCATCGACCCGGATTGATGGCCTGTCCAGTTGGACCGCGGTCGAACAGTGGTTGAACCGGAGTCGAACTGGACTGACCCGATTTTGGAAGTTATACCTTAAATATATAATAAATATATATATTTTATGCATCATTAATGTCTAACTGCTTGTAGCTCAATTGGTTAAAGCTTTAAGTAAGTAACTTGTTGTCCCTAGTTAAAATGCTGGTTCATCGGTCCGGTTCGCCAGTTCGGGAAAGAACCGGAACAGGGTGAACTGGACTAACCGAACCGGTTTTTCAGCTAGTTCCAGTTCTCCGCAGTCGGATCGGCCGGTCCGGTCTGGTTTTGAAAACCTTGGTCCTTCCCATGGGCTGATCCACTTGCTTGACTTGACCAAGTCGAGCATAGAGCCGACAAGACACTCCCAAATCTGATTTGCAGGTAGCGGGGTCTTTACATATGACCTGGCGCAACTATGGGTTTCTCATATTACCGGAGTCAGTTATTTTCTTCCATTTAACCCAAAAAGTACCAAAAATGGCCTTAGGTTTAGGTATAAGCACCACACTCTCCGTTTTTCCATATTACCCGGAATCGGAGCGGCTACCCAGAAAAGCTCGCGTTAGTTGGAGAAGAAGGTGTTCTGTCTGGCCACTCCGCCCATATCATCGCCGGCACCGTCGAACTCCGAAAAAGTCATCTTCATGGCAAAAAACGGGGAAAACGAGCGGGAAAGACCGGGTATTGGAAAACAACTTCAACGGAGGCAGCGTACATCAAAAAACCCATAGGTGAAGTTCAAATACGATGATTTTTATCATGAAAGTTGGTTCCAGAGAAGAAAGTTGATGAAACACGACTGTAACAATAGTAGTGTTTGATGAAACACGACTCATAGACGTTGCTTTTCACTCATATATGGTTTTCAATATATCGTGTCTGATGGTTTTTTAACTTATTTATGTATTTTAATGGCAGGTACGGATGGAGAAGATAGTTGTTTGCTTACACTACGATGGAGTTTTTATAAATTTTGATAAGTACGTGGGTGGGAAACGGAAGCTCCTGCCTATAGATACATGAGTAAAGTACCTGAAACTGTTGCAGCAAGTGGAAGAAAGATTACTGCTTAAGTCTACATCTGGTACATTAACATTGTCATATCGTGTTGACTCTGAATCCACATACCTCCTTGAAGACGATAAAGACCTGGAGTCAATATTTATACTGCATAAGAGCAAGCAAGGCACAAATGGACTACTTTGCCTGTACGTGGAGTGGACTTCTAGAGGCAATAACATGGAGACTTCGACTCTCACTAAGGAAATGAATACCAATGAAAATAAGGAGGAGGAGAGGCTACCAGAGGCAGAAGTGAGGCCGGCCAGTAAGACACCGCCGGAGAGGCCGTCTAGCCCAGGCAATAAGACACCCGCATCAGCAATCGAAGGAGGAAGAGATGAAGATTATGCGCGGTGAGACTTCTAAGGCGCGGATACAGGTAAGTCGTGTGCTATTATAGTCGACTATAATAGTACATGACTAAAAATTTTGTCGTGCCTTATGCAACACGACTATATACATAGTCGTATTTCATAATACATGACTACAAATGAATTCGTGTTGCATAAGACACAACTTCACTACGTGCTATCGTGTTCTCAAGTCCATTCATACATCTTTTTTCACGTAGATTGGGAGATGGAGAAGAAGCTGAAGATGAAGATTCCAGTCCATATGAAGAAGAATTATTGGATGAAGATGAATTACTGTGGTCTGCAGATGAGTGGGATGAGCCACTTACAGTACTACATTTTAGCCAGCCAGATCACACGGGAACATCGACTTCTAGAGTTCCCACGGCAGGAGATACATGTAAAGGGAAATCTGTCGCGTCGGAGGACGATGAGTACCTCAATACTGAGGGTGATGGTGGTTGGGATTGGGGTACTTATTCTGCACAGGCAGGTCCTTCAAAACATTGTGAAGAGGAGTCGATGTTACCCAGAAATTTGCAAGCAGAAGACTACAAGGCACAACTTACCTTAGGGGCTAGGTTCGAAAGCGTCAAGCAGTTCAAGATGGTTCTGACTGATCTGGCAATCAAGAGGAAGTTCATGTTCAAAGTAGCGGATGAGAGCAAGGACACATTCGCTGCAACGTGCAAGGTTTCGGGGTGCAAGTCAAACAGACTTGACGGAGTCAGCGTGACAAGGAGGGAAGAACTGCATACATGTGACACTTTTGTAAGTTCGAAAGATCATCCATTGGCTTCTCACCTCTGGATTGCGAGGAAGTGTCATGGCCTCCATAAGGATTCAAACTCCATAAAAATCTCAAATATGGAACAATACATTGAGAAGCATTGGGGCGTGACAGTCAACTATAAAAGGGCATGGAGGGCAAAAGAAGAATTGATCCGATTGATCGATGGCAACCCTGAAGATGCATATCGCATTTTGCCACATTACGGAAGGAAATTAGAGCGGTCTAACGCAGGTACAGATGTGGTGATAGAAAGATCAGCTGATATACCTGAAATTGAAATTGAGTTAGCCGGCTACGACTTCAGACGTGTGTTTTGGATGTTCGGCCCGGTCGCAAGAGCATTCCGAAGAACACTGAGACCGTTGCTCACGCTTGACGGAACATTCCTAGAAGGAAAGTACCTGGAGTATTATTGGTTGCTATAGCAGTCGACGGCAATCAACAATTAATGTGTCTTGCATATGCAATGGTCGATAAAGAGAATATCAAAACATGGTAAGTATAGACGCAGGAAACACGACTATTCTGACAGTCGTGTTTTCGACGACATGACTCGGCACACATTCGTGTATTCGAAAACACGACTACTCATACAGTCGTGTTTTTTATACATGACCTTCTAACAACCTGAAACATTATGTGTTTAATATGCTTTGTCTCTCACTTGTACAGGACGTGGTTCCTCACCTTACTAAAATGTTTTCTCTTTAAGGACCCCCGGGCCTCTCTGGACACTATTGTCTCTGATAGACAGAAGGTCCTTTTGAGAGCGGTCGCCGATGTCTTTCCCGAGGCTCACCATGGGTTTTGCCTAAGGCATATTGCCGTAAATATGTTTAATACTTGGAAGGATAAGTACCTAAAGGAACTTCTAGTCCGAGCTGTAAAATGCTTCAGGAGACCAGAATTCGATGCAACCATGGAGAAGATGAAGGAACACAATGAGGCGGCCTAGAAATATGTTGACAATATTCCAAAAACACATTGGGCTAACGTAAAATATCTGGGTAAAAGGTACGACACTCTCACGTCAAACGCGTCTGAAAATGTAAATATTATGCTTCTGAAGGCTAGATTTTGGCCAATAACTCGATTGATAGAGCAAACGCGGGCAACGACAAGCGTCCATTTTCAGAGACGCCGAATGGAAGCAGAAGTATGCACAGAATTATATCAATCAGATGAAGAATCAGAGTTCTGGAACAGTTCGAGTTCAACTGCTATCATTATGACAGTTTGAAGTGACATCTTTATACCATGTGGTAAGCATAAATTCATTTTTTGTAAGAGATGACTATACGCAAAGTCGTGTCGTCGAAGACACGACTAGTCATACATTCGTGTCTTCGACGACACGAGTATCCGTGGAAGACATTGATGTTGTTCATGTTTTCGCATCAGGATGTTGTTGACCTTACGAATAGAACCTGCACATGTGGCTTCTTCCAGAGCATGGGACTTCTATGTAAGCACGCCATGGCATGTATTGATGAGAGGAGTTTGGAGAAGTGGTACTACGCAAGTATATGCAGCACCACATACGAAGAAGTAGTGTTTCCTACTTTAGACAAAAGTCAGTGGGGGAATTACGGGGTTTTATTTAAATGCGAACGGCCCATGCTTGAAGCTCCAAAGAAGGGCAGGAGAAAGACAAAGAGAATTGAGTCACAGCCCGAGCCACCTGCAAGGACAAGTTCAAAATGTGGGAATTATCGTCAAGCTGGTCACAACCGTAAAAGGTGCACCAACAGCCCGGTTCTTAAAGAAAATAGGAAGCGCAGGAATCGAAGACTTCCAAAATAAGGCAAACTGACTACGAATGAGACATCGCATATACGCCGCTCCGGCTTACCTAAACCCCCACCATTCTTCACTTAGGATGTAGTCAAATTCTTGTATAACGCACATTAGCTTAAACCGAAATGTACGCCTGTAAAGAAAAAGAAAATCAGTATTGAAAAAACAATCTTTCAATGCATCATACGTGTATTTCCATTATAGCCGAATATTAGAGTACACGACTATCCATACGGTCGTGTATTGTGAAACACTACTATTTACAAAGTCATGTCAGATAGTACGTGACTATATATAAAGTCGTGTTGCATGAGAGACGTGTATATATGTAGTCGTGTTGCATGAAGGCCGTATTCAAAGTGATGCTTGCAAAAATTTGTCAAAAATGAATTTGAATTAATTGAAAGAGTACTCTATGTACACCAAAGAATCTTTGTACAATAAAAGAATGTGAATAAAATGAATTTGAATTTCGTCTTTGTTCAGAATCCGCATAAAACCCGCAACTGTGACGACAGCTTTTTTTACTCTTTCGGAATCGTCGTCAAACTCGCTGTTAATAACCCCGCGAATCATAGTTGCAGGGATGACTGGGCGCCAGAGTCATGTAATTGTGGACTGATCAAACTCCGGTGGGTTGACATTAGACACCAAGTGCGCAACGTACATCATGATGAAGATGCCACAGTCTTGAATTCTGATGCCAGGGCGCTTTGGCGATCTGAGTCATCTTCCAGTTGAGCAAACCCAACCACCCCAGCTTGCCTGCCATCATAACGTTCATGAAATGCGTGAATTTGTTAGCAGCTTTTCTGTGATGTGGATATAACTAGGATCTGCCAGACAGCGGGTTGTAGAAGCGCCATCACAGTGCCGGAAGTGTAGATAGACGAGGCAGAAGTGGGAGCCGGTGCGGATTGGGAAAAATGCGTAGAACATGTTCCTATTCAAGCTGTCGAGCATCCTCCTGAGCTTTTTTTTATCAATTTCGCATTATTTCCTCCTTCTTTGTGCTCCTGCAAAACCACAAGAGAGTCAGACAACGATGCTGAAAACATCATACTTAATTACTTATCACTCCTTATGCAGGGAACACTTACAGGCTGGGATGTGGTTAAGCCTGTGGCCTCCGGCACCTCCTCCTTCTTCGCCTCTTCGTCGTCCTTCACCTCCTCCTCCATCGCCTCCTCTTCCTTCACCTCCTCCTCCTTCGCCTCTTCGTCGTCCTTCACCTCCTCCTCCTTCGCCTCCTTGTCCAGAACATCCTCCTTCGCCTCCTCAGACTCCTCCTCCTTCACATAAGCCTTCACCTCCTCCTCCTTGACATCCTCGTCCTTCACATCCTCCTTCACCTCCTCCTTGATGGTTTGGATATCCGACTGCTGTAAGGAAGAGATGATCTCATCGATGATAGAGGTCGCTTGTCGATCGGATATGGTTTCTTCGGAGTCGGCTTTCGGCTGAGAGGACCTATTCCTTCTTTCCTGCTCCTCCACCATTCTCCATATATGGTCATGTTCCCTAATCCTATGCAATTCCCTCATGGAGAGAGTCCTCATTCTCTTCCTTACCACTAGACCAGAGGGGAATAGGTCCTGTCCGTACGTCGGACAGGATTTGACTTCTGCACGCTCCATATGTTCGTTGAATTCTGGTTGGAGCTTCTTCAAAACCAACTTGGCAGAGGATCTCTTTGTAGCCTGTTGAATCTTGTCTTCTTCATCTGCGCGTTTGATGGGAGTTAAAATGACATTTTACTTATTCATGTCATTAGCAGCACGATAAAGAACATAGTCGTGTTTCATGAAACACGATAAACTACATAGTCGTGTAGCATGAAACACGAAAAATGTAATAGCCATGTACCATGTGGCACGAGAAAATAAATAATCGTCTACAACTTACCTTTACCCCATTTCAATGAATTGAGATGTGACTTCCTTGCCAGCTCCTTTGTCCGCATACCAATCGGAGTTTTCGTCATATGCTCCTTGTCATGGGGCCGCTTCTTTGGCACCATCTGATGCACCGATGACTTCTTTGGCTCCGTGTGGGGCCGCTTCTTTGGCTCCTTCATCGGCTCTTCAGTCTTCTCCTGCTTGGGATGCTCAAAGATCTGACCCTTTAACAGCATTGACGCTGAGGCGGCAGATGCCTTCATAGAGTGGAGAACCTCTCGCAGAGGTTCGACACTCCTTCCCATCTCCTCATACGAAGACAGAGCTATCTCGATTAGTGACTGTATGCCCTGAAGCGCACCCTCCAATCGCCCCATTGCAGTTGCAGTGGACTGGGCAGCCATCCTCGAGGAAGGGGGTGCAGGTTGGTTGGGAGTCCTCTTCATTTTCGGCCTTTGCCGTCGCAGAGGAGGGGCCACTAAGGTTGATGAAGCAAGGAGAGATGCCTCTCCGGCCATGGGGGCTGATTACGTCGATGAGTTCATCCCGTAATTCGAGATTGTGGAACACTCCCGTCCAATATTCGGCAATTTGGTGCTTCTTCTGTTCACCTTTCTTCACCTCTGTAATGAGGGCCCCACTTCCTGGCCACCTTTTGGCCCGTGGACTGGTAGGGCCCACGACAGGATGGAAGATTGTCGTGTGCTCAAAAAACTAAATCTGCATAGTAAACAGATGAAAATATTATTACAAGGCACGGTTGCCTTAGTCGACTATAAATAGTACACGAATAGAACTATGGTCGTGTCGTATACAACACGACTATATACCTCGCCATGTCCTCCTCTTCCATCTACAGTTCGCTCGCGCTAAGCTTGTCTATGATTTCCTCAATGTGTGGAATATCCGCTCTCCTCACGGCAAAATGCTTTGTGAAGAATTGACCTTCCGGTCGGCGTGTCAAGGAGGGGAGGACTTCAACTGTTTTGCCCTTTGCGGGCAATCCGATGATAAGAGCAACTTCTTGCTCTGTGAAATATAGCGTCCTGCCCTTGATATTGAAGACTTTCGCCGACTTATCTAAGTACCTGACCAAATGGTCGAGGAGGTTCCGAGATACAACTACGTCCTCACCATAAAAAATGATAGTGAAACCAGCATCTTTGATCTCTTGGGCACATCTTTGGTGACGCTGCCCGCACACTTTTTCATCGCTCCCGGTTGACAAAACGTCAGAAGCGCCGCGCGCATTGTATGTTCTCTTTACTGGTCGGTCCATCAGAGCCTTCCTCTTCCTGCCCCTCTGATTTTGCTGTCGAGGTGCCAAGAAAAAATCTTGATCCACCTCCTCTTCCGATGGTATTTCCTCCATAGACTCATCTTTTTTTTTATCCATCTGCAAGGAGAGAGGTAGAGTGGTCAGTAGAAAAGTCGTGACGATGAAACACGAAAATATAAAAGTTGTGTTGTCACATACACGACTAAATAGCAAAGTCGTGTCTGTTACATACACAACTTTATAGTTCATAGTAAAATTTAAAATCCAAATGTCGGACCTTATGAAACTGAAATCAGTAAGGATTGTTGTAACTTACAGCGGTTTAGTGGTGTGTATGTGTGTATTTCTTGGCAGACACCTTTCACACTCTTCCTCGCCATTAACTGAAGCTCAATCGGTCAATCCGCAGGTTGCATGCAGGCGGAGGGAGCCGTGGGGAAACTCAGAAGGTTGAAGATCCGAAATACCAACGTATATGCTTCAAATCGCAGCCTTTGTGCACTCTCCCTCAGTCGTGTGGTCGAAATCTAGCAGGGGTGGCTCCAAATCGAGATGGGGGATGCAAATAGGCTCATCAAAATCCGCAGGGGTCGCCGGTTGAATCGCCGCTCAAACTCGCCGGTTGCCGTTGAAGTCGCCTATGGAAATCGCCGGAGAATTCTTGTATTTTTTTGTGTTGTACACAACACGCTTCTTCGCACAGTATTAGCACAAAAAAATAGAAGAAAGGGCATTTTGGGTACTTCAAGTCCAGATTCCAGGTCATATGAGATTTCATGGGAAAAACCAGGTAATATGGAAATATGAAAGTTGGTGCCAGGTAATATGGAAAAAACCCACCGGGCATAGAATCAATCATAATCATGTTATTATCTAGACACAAGAAATATTAAGATCAAATTTCATTTATTAAGTCTCAGTCAAAGCACTTAAAGAGAAATAACAATGAAATTGCATTAAACATAGAAAATCATTTCAACTTTCATTAAATGAAACAACTAAAAGTAATAATGCAAGTCTAGGGCTTCATCTTAGCCATGATAGGAATTTAGCTAGACATGAAAAGAGAGACAGAAAGAGCCTGTTTAGATGAATTCATCGGCAGTTCTATCGTGTAAAGCAGCCGCAGTATTGTAGCAATTTACTGTTCACTGTCTTCTCCGATCAGTCCGCGCACTGTAGCACTTGGTCGATTACTGTAGCAAATTCGCAATTCGGCCCCAAATCACTCCTTTCTCCTCCTCCTCTTTTACCTTTTTCTTTCGGCCAAAACCACGCCAAGAAGCTCTAGTTTTTCTCGGCGAAAATTCTCTTTCAAGCTCTGTTTTTCGGCCGACCTTAAACTACAAAATAGTATGGCATTTATAGCCATTCGAGGGCAAGTTTATGATAAAAAGAATTTCTTTTCGTGTTGATCCGAATCCCACTTCAATCCAAATCCAATAGATTCGAGTCTATCCATATCTAGCACCCAAATCAGATCCAAGTTCGAGTTTCCTGTTTCAGCACGATTCCATAGTCCAAATCGAGCATGCCTTTGATTTGTTTTCTTGTCTCCCTCGCCCATGCTGCTGCTGCTTCTCTCGCCGTCAATCGCAGGTTCTACACCACCATCGACTGTCGCCGAGCTTCACCAGCTGTCCTTGCCATCTCGAAATTTCTCAATCGAGCCATCCTCACCGTCACTTTCGCCCACGATCGTCGTCCACTGCCGTAATCGAGTCGTCGCCGACAGAACTGCCATCGTCAGATCCATCACCATCGCCATAGGCTCTCCTTCCCCTTCACCGGCGCTCGAGTAAGAGTGCTTGAGCACCTCTGTTCAACTGAAAGGCCCGAGCTTTGGCTAGAGTCATTTGTTATTATTTTTTTCTTTTATTTTTCATTGAACCGAACCAGGCCAAACCTGAACCGGTCCATTTTCCTTCTTTTTTTCTTCCTCTCCTTATGTCAAAACCCATCATAATGACCACATCCGTTAGATCTTCGATCCCAGCACAGAACTCGTTTGACGAGCATTCACTTTTGACGATCTCAATTGGGACTTTTAAAACCTACATAAATAAAGTTAAATATAATTTAGACGCATCATCAACTATAAATCCATTAAATCCAATTAATGAATCTAAATTAATCAATTAAGCATATTTATTTATTAATCTCCTAATTACTCACCTAACATGAATAATCATTAATAATCCTTACTTTCAACTAAAATTATGAATAACATATAGGTAGAAAGATATATAGAAATGTGTATATTTTGTAAATATCATCATCCAATGGGTAAAACTTTGCCTTGACCAAACAACCCTTAAAAATTAGTTATTTTTTACTATTTTGAGGGATATTTATGTCATTTTATTAAAATTCAAAATCTATAAAATATCAAAGCTTTTTAAATCTAATCTACTCCAAATTCCAACACTCTAATCTTTCTTAAGGATCAAAACTATTCATTCTTCAGGCTCTCCATTCTTCTCAAGGATCAAAACTCTCTAAGCAAGATCAAAACTTGGTAAATATACTTCTTATTTGTTCTTTTTTAATTATTATTGTTTGTTCTTCATTCTTCAAGCTCTTGTATTGTTAATTTTCATTCCAATGCCTAATTATTTGTTGATTGCTCACTTGATCTTCTATTATTAATTTATTGTTTTTATTTTTTGGGAAATTTATTAAAAATACTCAAAGAAAAATTACTGATCAGGTACACTGTTAAAAATATTTTTCGATCAAGTTATCTAACCAGCCACGAAAGCGCCAGTGTGGCGCTTGCGCTAGCATGGCTTTTTTTTTGAAAGCTGACCTAAAAGGCGTCGGTGACCCTTGTCCATTTTCCCATTATAACTCCTATTATTTCAATAAATGACCTTTGTTCCCCTCTCTTCTCCAGCGACGATCCATGTCCGGTCAACCCCTCCTCTCCCCGCGCTCGCCCCAGCCAGCTCCGCCTCCCCGTCGCTCACACCGACCACCTCCTCGCCTCAGCCAGCTCTTCTTCTCCTGTCGCTTGCCCCGGCCACCTCCTTGCCCCGTCGCTCGTCAGCAGCTCTTCTTCCCCTCATCGCTCGCCTCTCTGATTCGACCACTGGTTGCACTATATTTGCCGATAGCAGCAGTAGCCATGTAAATCCCATGTATCTCATATTGTTAAGAGGATTTGTACACCGTGGGAGAGTATGCATGGGGCAGCGCCACCTTTACCTACTTGTACAGAGAGATGGGAAAAACTTGCCAACCCAGCACATTTGGGATTTTTGGGTGCGTCACCCTTATCAAGGTAAACCATCAATAATCTTTTGCTACTCTATTTATCACATGTATAACATTTGATTTATGTTGGGTCTGTATGTGTCAAACAACTACGGTCGTGGAGAGAGATTGCATGTTGGACGTCCAAACATTCAAAGCACTCCACTAGATGGATTTTCTCCGTTAGGAGTTTGATCTGTTTTATATATTTAAGTCATTTGATGATCTTCTATTGACATTTTGAATAATTTATTTTTTATCTTTTTTATGTTAGTTGGACCGCTAAGAAGAAAAAACTATGAATCCTCACAGTGTCCTGCTAGTTTATAGATCTGACTATCAATGATCCGGCCAGGTAATGGTCATTTATATTGCACATGTCATGAGTATAAAGAATGCACATTTCACAAAAAGTAAAGTACTATCTTCATATGTTGTGTAGGTAACATGGTAGCCATATCATGATGAGGTTTTAGCACAGTTATCTGGAGTGTGTACGAATGGAACATATGTGTGGCTATCTAGGACTCCACTTATATGTTTTGACATCGTCGAGATGCATGTTCCGGATCAGGTTATGTTGCAATTTGGATTAGAGCAGGTCCCCCCCCCTCTATTGTGGAGTTCATTGAATGATCTTTGCATCGAGGCTGAGGGATTTTTGATTGGAGGTCGCATCATGCAGCCTATTTTACTAAATGGGACAACCGAATGATCACTCTCGTTCAGGGCGAGCCTGCCATGACGGAGTGAGATGCTGATAAAGCATATATGAGGTGGTACGTGAGGATCACTTGGAGACTTATCTTGCCACCCGTGTATGAGGCGGAGATGTTATATCAACCGAGGGGCGCCACTGAGCAGGCATTGTTTAGTATCTCTGACTTCATATTTGATTTAATTCACCATTGTCGTGTGCTTGTAGATAAAAAATATATTTTTTCTTTATAGCTTACTTGTTAGAGACAAACATTCACTCAGTCTCATGGAGTTTTGGTGGACCGATCCTACGAGAACTTGCTAACGGCATGTTAGACGATACACGATATCTCTGGACATGTTCTTGCGAGTTTGCCATTGCTTCAACCAGTTATGACAAAGATTCCAGGACCTCAGGTTGATCATTCTTTTGAGCCTTGCCAACCTTTATTAGCTTCACCTGACGTTGTGGCATCAGCAGCCGATACAACGGCTTTTACCCCCACACCAGTTGTTCCAGATGTCCCACTCGATCAAGTTGAGAGGCCTCTTTGTTCGAAAGTATATACTTGGTGACAACGTGCACTTCATGCTCTACGTCTGGCACCTTTGTCTTCAGATGCTATTCCTAATGTCGTGCCTGAGCAGATTTCAGCTCGAGCACGAGGACGGGGTAGGAATAGGGGAAAGAGAGTTGACTGAACACTTGTATCTGTATTATGTATTATATTTTAACTTTGTAATAGATGCTAATTTATTTTTTTTTAAGTTTAATGATTATGTGAGATTTTTAATTTTGCTTATGTTGTGTTATCAGGGGTTAAAAAATTTGTATTTCTCATTATGGCAATTGGATGGGTAAAATTGTAAGAGAAGGTGTCGGTTTAAGCAACACCTCTCCCTCTTCAGTAGAGAGCCATTGGTTAGACAAACGCCTCTCCTTAAAAAAGGACGAGGGAGGGAAAATGTTAAGGGAAAATGCTAAGGGACTGAAAGGTGTCTGTTCAAACAACGCCTTAAGCTAAGGCGTTGAACCGACGCCTTTCAATTTGTAAAGGGAAAAATTGACAACTTTAGGGTCAGCGTTAAAAAAAAAAGCCACACAGGCCTGTATGGCTCATCAGATAACCAGATCAAGAAATATTTTTACAACGTTCCCGATCGGTAATTATTTTTTTAAAAAATTTCCTTTATTTTTTCTAATTATTTTTTCTTCTTCTTTTTTCTTAGGCAAATGGCTCATTTCAATGCCTCCTCCTCTCATGCTTCCTTCACCAACCCAAATGAGGGGGAAGCAGATACCTTTTCCGAAACGCCGGAAAGCCAATTGCCCACCCAACATATGTCTGATTATGTGTTTGATGATGAGGCTGAAGGATGTGGGCGAGAGCAACCAACAAAGAAGCGCAAAGGTTCAAGAGTGTGGGAACACATGAAAAAAGAAGAAGTTGTTGTTGACCCAAAGAAACCCGATAAGAATATATTGAAGGCCATATGCAACCATTACAAAAAGCACTTTAGCCCCGACGGCACTGGACATCTCATCAGCCATGTTACACAATGTGCCCCAAAGCATGGTGTTAGAGATTTGAAACAATCTCAATTGAGCTTAAACTCTTCTTCTTCGCTAAGCACTTTCACTTATAGTGAAAGTACAATGCTCAAGGAGTTGGTTAAATATATTGTGCATGCCGAACAACTATTTTTTTTGCAGATGATTGATCTATACATGAAATATGCATTTTATTATCTCCTAAACTTATATTTATGCTAGTGTTTGATTAGAATTACTACTACTTTAATATAGTTTTTGGTTTTTGTAGGAAACAAGAGTAATATACAAAAATGAGGTGAAAACGGACTTCAATGGTTAAATCTTCATAACTTCGTGTACAAATATCGGATTGGACTGATTCAAGTCTCACGTGAAAGTTCAAGGAGTCAGCTTTCCAACGCCACCAACCACGCACAATTCGGAGTTCGGTGCAAAAAGTTATAGCCATTTGAAGATTCCGGACAGTAGAAACGATCGATCGCAACCTTTACGCGATCGATCCCGTCTACGATCGATCGGACACAAAAACGATCGACCGTATCTACTGGAATTTTTGGATTTGCGCAAAGTTTTGAAGACAGTAAAAACGATCGATCGGCTTCGTCCGGCATCGTTCGCAATACGATCGATCGGGAGCAATTAACAAAGGAAAACGGCTTCGTTCGGCAGCGTTCGCAAGGCGATCGATCGTGCTATACGGGCGATCGATCGGTGCATACGGAAAACGCAATTTAACCCTATTTTGACTCGGATTTGGAAGGGGATTTGAGGGTTTTCCTTCACCCCTATATATATGCCTTAAGGGAGAACGTATGGGGTATGCAAGAATAGAGTTTTGAGTTCTTTTGGAGTCCTTGGAGGCTAGAGAAGAAGAAGAAGAAGAAGAAGAAGATGAAGAACTTGTTGATGGATTCTCTTCCCATGCTTGGCTAGACTCTCTTCCAAGGCGTAGATGAAACCCAACTGATTGGTTGTATTGTTTCTTTCTCTCATATTATGTTTTTATTCTAGTTGGTGTATGAATCTTTGTTATGCAATAAAAGTTAATTCATTAGAGTTTATTCTTTGTACTCGAGAGAGACAAGAGTGGATCTTTGTGGATTTCAGTCTGAAAGAGCACTTGCGTGTCCGAGAGGAACGTAAGGGCTCTGAAGTGTTACATATTAATAAAGTCTCATTGGTTTATACTCGAGAGAGATAGATCACAGTTCCATGTTTTAATAGATTTATGTGTTACATCCGAGAGGAGGGCACTATAATTTGAATTGACAAGTGTATGTCCGAGAGGAATACACTAGCCAACTGGAAATCTGAATTCAAAAGAGAGAGAGAGACGATACACTAGTCTATTGTGGTGGATTCAAAGCCTTGGTACTTCTCCTATTGATTAATCTCAGCTTAGTTTAATTAAAGTTCATTGCTTTTCTCTAGATTAATTAAAAACTGCTGCTTTTCTCTTGAATTTGGTAGAATATTAATCCGTCCCTGAGGTTCGACAACCCTTTCCATACTCACTGTAGTACAATTGCCTTGTGCACTTGCAAGGGTTTTTATTTTAAACGATCAAGTTTTTGGCGCCGCTGCCGGGGACGGCACAATAGTTTACTAAATTCTTAGCATAGTTAGTTTTAGACTAGTTTCATTAAATTTAGATTTAATCTCAGTAGCGTAATTTCATTCTTCTTCCTTTTTGCAGGATTAAGAGAGGACGCAGATTTTCGTCATCGTTGGAAGGGCCATCCCTTCCCACTGTTTGCACTCTCTTAACCCTCTTTTAGAATAAATTTGGGTGCTTGGTGTTTTCCTTTTCTTTGTGGGATTGCATGACGTGCTAGTTGTCGCTATTAGGTTGCTAGTTGTCGCTATCTAGGGTTGATGTTTGCTAGTTGTCGCTATTAGGACTGCACAGGTTTTGTTTGATTTTATTTGTGCATGCATGGTCGTCGTTCCCTAAACCCCGACCTAGCTTTTGACCCTGATCCTGAGCGACTCTACAGAATTTTGAGAACTCCTAGACAATCAATTCCTGAAATCCAACATATGGCGAACAACATGAACCTCGGGGATGGTACTGGTCTAAACCAGGATCCATTAATCCCCCATGCCCGAACCCTGCAAGATTACTACCGTCCAACAGCCTACACCTCCCCTTCCTGTATCCTACTACCTGCTACCGTGGCCAATTTTGAAATCAAACCAAACATCATCCAAATGCTGCCCACTTATCACGGCCAACTTAATGAGAATCCTTATAGGCATCTCCAAAATTTCTTGGAGGTTAACACCACATTCAAACTTACATTATCGGATGACCAGGTGCGCCTAGGTTGTTCCCCTTCACCTTAAAAGATAGGGCCAAGGAATGGCTGTACTCCCTTGAGCACAACTCTATTTCCACTTGGGAGGAACTTCAAGCCGAATTCCTCAAGAAATACTTTCCTGTGGGGCGGACCAATAAGATCCGCCATGAAATCATCACTTTCACCCAGATACCTAATGAACAATTCCATGAAAGCTGGGAGAGGATGAAAGCCCTACTCCGGTCCTGTCCCCACCATGATGTGCCCAAGTGGCAATTAGTACAGAGATTTCATGAGGGTGTGTGCGATCAGCATAAAACCTTAATAGACGCCTCCTGTGGAGGCACATTTATGAAAAAGACTCCGGATGATGCTTGGGATCTACTAGAGGACCTGAGCGAAAACTCTCTACACGGTGCCACCCTCTATAGATCTGAAGGCCATATGCCTGGCAGGAGTGCCTCAAGGGGAGGCATGTATGATGTTAAAGCAACCACAAACCTAGAACACCAAGTGGCATCCCTAACTGAGAGATTTGACAGGTTGTTCTCACATACCCCACCTTATACCCCAACCTCTCATGATGCCTGCACCATCTGTGCCAGCCCTATGCACACTATTGTTGACTGCCCTGCAGCCTTCCAGTATCCAAACTTAGTACAAGAGCATGTCAACAGTGCACAAACTTTTCCCAGAGCCAACAATCCTTACTCCAACACTTACAATCCTGGGTGGCATGATCACCCTAATTTTTCTTGGAGGCAACCAAATCCAGGGCCTACTTTTAATCAGGCCCGAAGACAGGAATTTCAAAACCAACCTCAACTATACCAACCATCCTCCGCCCCGCAATTTGGCCAATCTAATAAGAAACCAACCATTGAAGACCAGCTGAGCCAAATAATGGCCACCCAATCCACCATGCTCACGGTTTTAACTGAGCTGACGACTGAACAAAAGTCCCAGGCCCAGCTTGTCCATTCTCATACACAATCTATTGCCAAGATCGAGACCCAATTGGGACAGCTAGCTCAAGCATTGAACCGTAGAGAAGCAGGAACCCTGCCGAGCCAACCCCAGCAAAACCCTCGAGGCCAATTTGTAGCTGAGACCTCCCATTACCCTCCTGAACAAGTGCAAGCCATAACCACCTTGAGGAGCGGTAAACAAGTTGACAACAGGGTTCAGGATCTCATTGTTGGCCCTTCGAGTGAGACACCTTCCCATGAGGAAGACAAAGAACCAACTTCCATCGAAGCCATACCTATTAGTTCTAAAACCCCATCGGATAATCAACCCGAGGCCCAGAAAGAGAGATCTTATATTCCCAGGGTACCATTCCCACAATGCCTAGACAAACCCTCCCCGTTTAATAAATCTCATCATAAGATGGAGGAGATGTTCGAGGTGTTTAAACAGGTGAAGGTCAATCTCCCTTTGCTAGATGCAATAAAACAGGTCCCTGCCTATGCCAAATTCCTGAAAGACCTTTGTACCCAAAAGCGAAAAGCTAAATCTAATTTGACTAAAAAGGTTTTCCTTACCGAGCAGGTGAGTTCCCTCTTAACACATAACCTTCCACCGAAATATAAGGACCCAGGATGTCCAACAATTTCATGTGTTATAGGGAACCATACTGTTGACAGGGCATTATTAGATTTGGGGGCGAGTGTAAATTTGTTGCCTTACTCTGTGTATGAGCAACTTGGGTTGGGGGAATTGAAATCGACTACAATAACACTACAACTTGCAGACCGATCCATTAAAACTCCACGTGGTGTTATTGAAGATGTTTTGGTACAGGTTGACAAATTTTTCTTTCCTGTGGACTTTATTGTCTTAGATACACAACCTGTACCGAACATTGGTAGTCAAATTCCAGTAATTTTGGGACGTCCATTCCTGGCGACATCCAATGCTATTATAAACTGTCGGGATGGGGTGCTGAAATTGTCTTTTGGAAATTTAAATGTCAAACTGAATGTTTTTAATGCCCAACAACAACATCCACCACCAGATGATTATTACGCAGTTCATCTGATTGATACTCTGGTGGATGGTGCACCCCCATGGTTTTGTCCCACTGATTCATTTGCTCCTTCTTTCATTAATTTTAATGTGTGTAGTAGGACCACTGAGGGACTGAACGTGGGATTGAAAGACCCTGGATAAGTTGAACTAAAGGAGTTTCGTCTGGCTGAAGACGTTAAACTTAGCGCTTGGTGGGAGGCAACCCACGTATTCAGGTGTATTCTCTCCTTTCTTTGATTTTCTTTGTTATATGCTCATTGTCATGCTATATTTTGTTCACATTGAGGACAATGTTCATAATAGGTTTGGGGGAGGGAATATTACTTGTATAAAAAAAAATTTTGAAAATTGAAAATCATAAAAATTTTGATTAGTTTTAAGTTGTTTGTTAGTACTTTTTCTTAGGTTTTGATAGTTTATCCCGTAATGATGCATGCTATAATTCTTAGGAGATTAATTTACATTGGAAGTGTGAGTAAGTATACTGGAGGATAGATACACTTAATTGAGCATATCTTTCTGTTACAGTCCTCTTGGAACAGGTGCTTGAACTAAGAAAATTCACTCACACACACTAGTTACATAAAGTAATACCATCTAGAGATTTGTTCAATACTAATCTTCAGTGGGATGTCTTTAGTCATAGTCATTGGATGATGTGTAGTTATCTGTTGAGCTTAAAAGATCATGATAGACCATTTACTTGGCTATGGCAAGGGATTGGAACCGGAAATAGGTTGAGAGTATAATACAGCCTGGATAAAATAAAGATGTGCTGAAAATACGAATGATGAAAATGAAAATGTGAAAAAATGAAAACAAAATGAAAGAAAAGGGGCTGCTTGACTTTATAGGATTAACTTAGGCTGATGCTCGGGCCCGAAGCGGTCTCTTAAAACCTAATGCCCTAAGCCAACTGGCTGGGAGTCATTGGCCTGAGTCATTGCTAAACCTAAGCATCTTGAAGTCAGGCCTTACACAGTCCTAGCGAAAAAAAAAAAGAAAAAAAAAAAGTCTGTGGTGTATTATCCTCTCAAATCTAGAATGTTGGACCCGAAGGAGGCGCGCAGATCTGTGCTATCATGAACCTAAAGATTACGATGACTATATAGATTCTGATGTTCTTTGGTTAATGGGTAACACTGGATCTGTATAAACAGAAATTTAGATTATATTGCTACAATGTTCTACACTTTTACTATTTACATTATCATGCTATATAATATTTGAGCAGAAATTTCCAAGATGAAAGTGTGGAATAAAACCACTTACTTGAGGGCTTCTATATTCCTGTTGATTATGAACCAAGTACATGTGGTTGATTTTCTTAAGCATTGTAGTATGTATTTATCGGGATGATAGGTTTGTGTGTTTTGCTATATTTTTATTTTTGCTTTGTTTTTGCACTTAGGTTAATTAGTTTAATAAATACATGTTTGTGGGTAGCATGGCTGCAAACCCTCACGAGACAACACTCGTCCTACTAGGGACACCTAGAGGTTTAACGGCTTGTTGCATACGCTCAATGCAATCGTGTTCCCTACGAAAGTGGTGTTTACTTTTATGCATTAGTTTCTTAGTTTGTTTGATTTTGTTTTGTTTTGTTTTGCTAGGGACTAGCAAAATCTAGGTTTGGGGGTGTGATCTATACATGAAATATGCATTTTATTATCTCCTAAACTTATATTTATGCTAGTGTTTGATTAGAATTACTACTACTTTAATATAGTTTTTGGTTTTTGTAGGAAACAAGAGTAATATACAAAAATGAGGTGAAAACGGACTTCAATGGTTAAATCTTCATAACTTCGTGTACAAATATCGGATTGGACTGATTCAAGTCTCACGTGAAAGTTCAAGGAGTCAGCTTTCCAACGCCACCAACCACGCGCAATTCGGAGTTCGGTGCAAAAAGTTATAGCCATTTGAAGATTCCGGACAGTAGAAACGATCGATCGCAACCTTTACGCGATCGATCCCGTCTACGATCGATCGGACACAAAAACGATCGACCGTATCTACTGGAATTTTTGGATTTGCGCAAAGTTTTGAAGACAGTAAAAACGATCGATCGGCTTCGTCCGGCATCGTTCGCAATACGATCGATCGGGAGCAATTAACAAAGGAAAACGGCTTCGTTCGGCAGCGTTCGCAAGGCGATCGATCGTGCTATACGGGCGATCGATCGGTGCATACGGAAAACGCAATTTAACCCTATTTTGACTCGGATTTGGAAGGGGATTTGAGGGTTTTCCTTCACCCCTATATATATGCCTTAAGGGAGAACGTATGGGGTATGCAAGAATAGAGTTTTGAGTTCTTTTGGAGTCCTTGGAGGCTAGAGAAGAAGAAGAAGAAGAAGAAGATGAAGAACTTGTTGATGGATTCTCTTCCCATGCTTGGCTAGACTCTCTTCCAAGGCGTAGATGAAACCCAACTGATTGGTTGTATTGTTTCTTTCTCTCATATTATGTTTTTATTCTAGTTGGTGTATGAATCTTTGTTATGCAATAAAAGTTAATTCATTAGAGTTTATTCTTTGTACTCGAGAGAGACAAGAGTGGATCTTTGTGGATTTCAATCTGAAAGAGCACTTGCGTGTCCGAGAGGAACGTAAGGGCTCTGAAGTGTTACATATTAATAAAGTCTCATTGGTTTATACTCGAGAGAGATAGATCACAGTTCCATGTTTTAATAGATTTATGTGTTACATCCGAGAGGAGGGCACTATAATTTGAATTGACAAGTGTATGTCCGAGAGGAATACACTAGCCAACTGGAAATCTGAATTCAAAAGAGAGAGAGAGACGATACACTAGTCTATTGTGGTGGATTCAAAGCCTTGGTACTTCTCCTATTGATTAATCTCAGCTTAGTTTAATTAAAGTTTATTGCTTTTCTCTAGATTAATTAAAAACTGCTGCTTTTCTCTTGAATTTGGTAGAATATTAATCCGTCCCTGAGGTTCGACAACCCTTTCCATACTCACTGTAGTACAATTGCCTTGTGCACTTGCAAGGGTTTTTATTTTAAACGATCAATGATCTTAAGTTTGAACAATATGTAAAGAATGCCCTCAATTCAGGGTACCACAAGATTTAACGCAACACAACTAAGTCCAATGTTTTTAAACTCTTTGAGGAATACAAAGGTAAAATTGTAGAAACTCTTTTTGTGGCTCTAGGTAAAATTTCTCTTACTTTGGACCTAGGGACTAGTATCCAAGATTTAGGTTACATTTGTGCTACTACTCATTTTATAGATCATGAATTTGCTTTTTCTATGCTGCCATATCCTCACACTTATATTGATATTGCAAATGTTATTGTCAATATTATGCATGAGTATGGTGTAAAAGATAAAATTTTCACTATTTCTTTAGATAATGCCTCAAACAATGATAAGGCGATTGATCATCTTATAGAAGTCTTTTGAACCCTAGTATTGATCAAAATTTTCATGTTAGATGTGTTTTCCATATCATTAATTTATTTGTTCAAGATAGCTTAAAGGAAGATATTAGAGTTCATATTGACAAGATTGAAGAAGCAATGGTGCATATTAATTCTTCGGGATCAAGAATCCAATATTTTAAGGAGTTATGCAAAAAAATATGGGGTGAAATATAGGAAATTTGCCTTAGATGTGAAACATGGGTGGAATAGTACTTATTTGATGTTGAAATCTTGTGTTGGTATGGACGAAACTATATTATTATGTTGTACGGAGAGATTTCCCGACCCTACTCTTGCTCGACTTGAATTTGAAATTGCATTTATCATTATAGAATTCTTAGAATGTTTTTATGATGCTACTACACAATTGTCGGGAATTTATTATCCAACTTCTTGCTTAGCTCTTGCTCAACTCTATAATTTTAGTTCGATGTTTGCTAAATATCATAATAATCCTATATTTTATGATGCCGTGATGAGAATGGAAGCAAAATTCAAGAAATATTGGGGAAAGATTCCACTCCTTTATTGTCTAGGTGCAATTATGGATCCAAGGATAAAAATGGAAGGTGTTAATGTATTAGTGGAGGGAATACAAAAGATTATGAATATGGAAGAACCCCATTTCAAAGATGAAGTTAAAATGGTTTTGTTTGCTCTTTATGATGCATGTGAATTAACTAATGGTAATAGAAGGTCTATTGCTCCAACACCTTCTTCAAATAGAAGTAAGCTAGCTTGGGCATTACTTAGTAAAAATAAACAAAAATATAGTAATGGTCACAATGAAGTAGCCGTGTATTTACAAACCGATTTTACTCATTAACTTACAGATGAAGATGAAGATTCCTTGGATGTACTAGTTTGGTGGCGGACCCATGAAAAGAGTTATCATGTGCTTGCCACCTTAGCACTTGATCTACTAATGCCCCCGGTGTCTACAATATCATCGGAGTCTGCTTTTAATGCAAGAAAAAAAGTGTTTTGAAGAGAAAAGGAGCCAATTAGATCCGACGACGATGGAATATTGTGTATGCTTGAAAGATTGAGTTGATGCAAAATCTAGAGCAATCACCAAAACTTGAAGAGGAAGCGGAAGAAAATTCGGCTAAAATTTAACTTTCTTAGTGGCTTAGTCTTTAGACAATTTCAATTTCAATTTCAATTTCAAATGTAAATTTTTATGTACCTTAGAGGGTAGATGCTTTGAGAATGATTGCAAATAATAGATAGATGAGTCGATGCCAACCTAGTTGGGATGCACTCATACTATAATGATGCAATTCTTGCCTAATTAACCTTTGTACTCAGCTTATTTTCATTAATAAAATTTTATTTTAATTACATTTAAAAAATAATTTGGGCCACGGGCTGGGCCTGTGTCTCAGCCAATGGGCCAGGCCCGGCCCAGCCCATAGCCAATGAACCTGGTCTTGCACAGGCCCTCTACAATGGTTTGTAGTTGAAGTTTTTTTGGTAAACTTGTAGTTGACTTTTTACCATATATTGAAAAGGTAAGAAAAAATATCCTCGCCCATCCATATCGTCATTGCACTTTCTTGAAGTGGCAAATGGCCATCCTTCCTCTTCACACCATCAACCCTTATTAAAAGGAGTAAGGACCAGCACATAACACAATCTTCTTCGCCCCACCCATTTCTTTCATCGACATTTTGAAAGCATCATCCAACATGCAGAAGTTACCAGTTCTCCTCTTGTTCATCTTCCTCATGGCAACTTCTCTCTCAGGTCTCTCTCTCTCTCCGTGCATACATATATGCTTACATATGTGTACATCTATACGACAACTACCTACGTCATTTCATATAGTAACCAAGAAAATGACAATGATATTATGGTAGTGCAGTTGCAAAACAGTGTTTGGACAGAGACTGTATCACATATTGCAAGAGTCAAGGGATGGGGATCGGGCTCTGTAAAGTCGGTCCCTGTAGGGATTTCGAGTCCCCGGATGGTCAATGCTGCTGCTATGTGGACCCACCAAAGGCTTAATAAATCCAATTCATCAGCTTCTACTTGTTTGTTGCTGTATCTCTTCTTGAATAAACATCAATAAGAATTCAATGTAAAACATCATTGGAAATTCAGGCTACAGCAACAATGGAGAATATTGTTCAACAGATTTTACTACCATTTCTTTTGATTACATTGAATGTTGCGTTATTCATTTTCAGCATTCTTCGATTAAGATCACCTACCGCACTTGCATGAATCTGCGAATGTATCATTCGAAATATTTTTTCTCATCTTCCTTCTCCCTCCTCTCTTTCTTTCAGACATCTCCCCTTCTCTACCTCCCCCCACCAGCCTTCTCATCCTCTAGCCCCCCATCCACCACTACATGATCTACCCCTTTCCAGCGCTGGCAACCGCTCGATCCATCAATTTTCTTCTCTAGTCTCTCTTGTATGCATCCATTGTGGGTGCGCATGCAGACGATCATATGTGTTGTTCGTGTATAAATAGACGATGCGTCCACTCCAATTGTTTACAGCCTACATCATTAACTTGATGGATGACGCATAGACTAAGGCAGATAATATCACATGTGCTACCGTGTGCCATCGTTCACATGTGCTATCGTAGTCTGCACAATCAATCTAATGAAAACTATGGTTAGTGACGCTTCACTAGTAGACTTCCTGATGAACCTTCATCAGCAGATTCTTGTTGAACCCATGAAGGTCAGCGCTAAGAAGCGGGTGACCATATGATTCCCTTCGAATCGAGTGCCTGCGTCTTCTGTTGCCCGCATGCGCAGAAGCTCTCTCATGTAATGCTTGAGTTTTAACAACTAATTATTAATTAACAAACAACCGAAATATTATTAACAGTTAGTGAAACAAAGATTAAAGAAGCCACCTTATGGTTTCATCATTAGAAAAATATTGTGCCCAAGCCTGCTCAGAAAATAGAACATATTACATCTCATCATTTAACTGCATATATATTCTGCAAATATCGAAACCTATATACTGTTCTTGACTGCTGAATTATATGTCGCAAATCAGAACATAGTGATTATTTGCAACGAAGTTGAATATGCCAATGGGATAAAAATAATTATTACATCCCTTTCCACAAATCCATATGGGAATTCGATTTCTTTTTTTTTTCTTTTGCTTACCTCGTAGTGACTATTTGTTTTCATTTCCCACTTGCTTAATCAATCGCATATGAACATCCAAGATCTGGTTGATATCATTTTGCGTGTTCATCTTTCCTAGAAATTCATCTCGCCATTGACCTGCAGCGCCAGCCCACTTTCTGAACATGGCAAATGAGCATGTTCCCTCTTCATGCTATCAACCCGTATAAAAGGACAGAATGTAAACAGTCTTCTTCCCCTAGTACCATCTGCCATTGCATTGAAAAACGATTTGAGAAGACCATGCAACATAAAGAAGTTATCGGTCCTCTTGATGGTCTTCTTTATGCCATCCTCTCTCTCTCTCTCTCTAAGATACATGCATATGAATTCTACTTCTTTTGGAAAATAAAGATATTTTCATAGCAAGAAGAAATAATAGAAATTACAATTTTGGTGTGATGCAGTTGTAAATGGTGAAGGCGACTTGCGGAGATCATATTGCCCACCGGGCTGCTCGGATAAAGAAGTGTTACCTGGATTTTATCAAAGATGGATTCCCATGCGGGCACTGTGCAGCGGAAGCCAGAGTGTCGTCCAGTGTTGTCGCTACTTCAGCTAGCCAATGGCCTAATTAAAACAGTGATGCTGCTATTTGAGTGCACATTTTCACTCACATGTGTATGGCATTGAGTGCACATCAGTTTACCCACTCATTGTTATACACATCAGCTGTGTATGTAGGAAATATGTACAAATATCGTTTTCCTTCTCAAAGGATCAATAAAAATGCACCTTGAAAAAAATCACTAGATATTTTAAAGTAGAAAGAAACTCTGGAGAATACTATTGAGCTGATTTCTTTTTCAAATTTCTTTTGGCTAAGGGTCTCTTTGGTTATCTGAAAAGTAGTGGAAACCGGGCGAAAGGAAAGAAAAATCCCTAGCTTTCCAAGTATGAAGCAAAGGAGAAAGTGGGTGGGGGGAAAGGTGAGGAAAGAAGGGGGATTTGGGTAGAAAGTTGGGCCTGAAATTTTAACGGGGGGATTGTGGGGGAAAATCTCCACTGGTTCATTCTTGTCTCGATTCCCATTCGCGTTTCTTTTCTTCTCCAATCTCCTGCTTTTGAAGCCCCTGGGTGGGAAGAGCCATCAAATTGGATTGTAGTAATGGAGAGTCCCAGGGCACGGGACGATCCTGGCGGGAGTCGCCAAGCCCTTCGCTCCAACGCCGGGATTGTCTCCATGATCCGGCTTGAGAACTTCATGTGCCACAGCAGCCTGAGAATCGAGCTCGACGACCAGGTCAATTTCATTACCGGACAGAACGGAAGTGAGTTCTGATTTCTCAGTGACACTTCTGTTAATTAGTTCTGTGTGTTCTATAATGGAAATTAATTTTTTTAGATGATTGGTTGATTTGAATTTCATTTTTCAGGTGGTAAAAGTGCGATCTTGACGGCATTATGCATTGCTTTTGGTTGTCGGGCCAAAGGCACCCAGAGGGCTTTCACTTTGAAGGAATTTATTATAACCGGTTGCAGGTGTAGTCTCTTCTATAAAGCTTTGATTTTCATTGGAATTTCAGTTGTTTATCCTAGTTAGCATTTTTTTTATATTTTTTTTAGCAGTAGCAACTTACTCTAGTTTTCAATTCTATGGAGAATTTCCCTTTTTATAGTGCTCTCTCATGTTTAAAATGGTTTCTAACATCATTTCAATGTAAGAGACTTGGTTCATCTAATAGAGTGCTTATAATTTTGTGCATGTATTAGTTATGCTGTTGTACAAGTCGATCTTAAAAATCAAGGTGAAGATGGTTTCTAGCCTGAAGTTTACGGTGGTAACCATAGAACGAAGAATAACGGAGTCGAGTAGCACCACCACTTTAAAGGACATCAGAGGTAATCAATTTTATCTTCAGTCTTTGTGCACCACAATACTTTTTCTGTTGGGTTTATATGATAAGTTATATGTGTAGGTCGTTTGGGATCAAATATGCAGCTTTCTCGTACTTGGTGCTCCAAAAAAAAAATACTACCTTGATCCTTTGATATAATTTTCCTGTTCTCATTGTCGTTGACACAATGCTTTAATAGTTTCAATGTGACTTTCTTCAGGGAAAATATAGCAAGCGGAAAAGATGGAAAAGAAAAACTTCTGGAGCTTGATGAACATTTCAATGTGAGTCTGTTTCTTGCCTTGTTGCCCCAATTACCTAGAGTAAAACCATATCTGTATCTAAAGACAGTTTTTGCATGCAATTGCACCTCTGTCATGTTAACTTCTGCCTGACTGTTTTTTGGTCGATAGTCAGTACGATTTTCTTCTAATATATATTTGCGTTCTCACATACCTATTAGGACGATCTTATGACATATTGGCTACTTGGAATCTGACATGACCATTGCTACTGTTTCTACATACTTTTATCGTTGACCTATCTTTTTTAGGCCATTTGGTATTTGTTGCTCTGTCTTCATACTTTTGTTTCCTGACACTTCAGATTGATGTTGAAAATCCCCGTGTCATTATGAGTCAAGACAAAAGCAGAGAATTTTTACACTCAGACAATGACAAAGAAAAATTCAAGGTGAAAACAAATTGGTTAGGACTTTACTATCTATGTTTTGGAGTCAGCTTGCAAGATTGAAGATTTTACTGTTCCTGTACTCTATTCTTGTAACAGGTAACATAATTTTCTTCGTGCTTCTTACTTAATGCAGTTCTTTTTCAAAGCTACTCTTCTTCAACAAGTAAATGATCTGCTACAAAATATTAGAATCCAGCTGGATGCTGCAAATGCCGCAGTTGAAGAACTAGAATGTTTGATAAAACCAATAATGGCAGAACTGAGGGAACTGCAAGTGAAAATAAAAAACGTGGAGCACGTAGAAGAAATGTTACAACAGGTGCAGCAGTTGAGAAAGAAATTGGCTTGGTCTTTGGTATACGATGTTGATCGGCAAATTGAGGAACAGAGTGCTAAACTTACAAAGCTGAAGGATTGAATTCCCACCTGCCAAGCAAAAATTGATTGTAAAATAGTGAGTGAGCTTGCCTTTATATCTATGGATTGTAGAACTTGATTAGGATATGAAGTCTGTAAATTATCCAGAATGGCTGTAAGAATTGACGAGAATGGTAAGTCTATGGAGTGGTTTGATGCCAGGGGTTGTAGTCCGAGTGATTGATGTATTATAAAAGAGGAGAATATGTATGTTTCTATGAGGTGGCCTGCTTATCTGAATAGGAAAATGCCTTTTCTTTTGGTAAGCACGTGTTGATCTAGCCGACTCAATGAGGAATTAAGGGGCCGTTTGGGGCGTGATTAAAAGCAAAACATATCTGGATGTTTTGCTACACTGTAGCATCTGGATATTTTATATATCCAGCTGAAACACCTCAGGTTGTGTTTCAGCTGGATGTAAAAATCCACCTGGATGCTACAGTAGAAATCCAGAATCCAGTCTGGATGTTTTGCAATAATCACGCCCCAAACGGCCCCTAACTCAATACGTTACGTTTCCCTTACGTTGGGCCGCCTTAAGGAGACAGGATAACCTCAAGTCATGTACTTCATATATTTTATTTTGTCCATATTTTCTAAGGTTTTAAAACCCGGACCAGTCATCGACCCGAAATTCTAGTTGGCCTTGTTGCTAATGTTATTATACCAAAAAAAAACTTCTCAGCTTAGGTGGGTCGCCTTGCCCCGCACCACCGTTGTCATGGGGGAGATTCCACTTTCCTTGTATTGGATTCCATTTTCTCTACCCCCGCATTCTACTTTCTCTTTCTGTTTCTCTTACCCTTGCTTTCCTATGAACAAAATAGACTCTAAATCACTATGTTACTCTAGATATAATTGTATTAGCCCATATTTACTAAGGATTAAATTAAATTAGATATATTATTTTGAGGAATTTGGATAAAAAGGAATTGGAAAGCCTGAGTTAGTTGTAATACACAAGTTATGAATTAAAGATTTAATGATGATTAATCATCACTTATTGGACACTTAAAAGTGGATGACTATTTTATATTGGGCCACATAGAAGAAGTGACAACATGGGCTAAGTGACAACACTGGCTAGCTGAGAGGTAGCTGACAGTGTGTACTCGGCGTGCTATCGGCTAGCCGAGAGGTAGCCGACAATGTGTACTCAGTGAGCTGTTGACTAGCTGATTAACTCACCGAAAGACTGTTATTTTGAGGCAGTGGACATCAAATACAATTCAATTGGATTTTTGGGGTCTATTTAAGGTTAGACCCGAACCCTTATCTCATTTTGCCACTGATTTTGGAGGAAAAAAAGTTGTGAAGGGAGGAGGTGAATTGAATGAGAAGATGTAAGATCTTCAGCAATTGAGATGGGATATCAAGTTAAAGGGAATTGTACGAGAAGACTGGTGGATTGAGGTAGAATTCAACCTATGCATAGCTCTGACGTTTCGATTGGTATCGTTTAATGAAATTGAAGAGATGAGTATGAAATTGTAGAGTTGTGGATTCAAGCAGATAATTGTAAGAATGTTAGAGATTCTTTTCGGTAATTCAAGCGGATAATTGTTGAAAGAGATGCGTGATGTTAAGTCTATGGATTATGTTGGGATAGTATGAGATGATATAAGGATTGTTGAATTGATTAGAGGTGTAAGAGCTTTGAAATTGGCCTAAGATACGACTATCGGGAAACTGTCTCTAGTTGCTAGGTAGACGACAAGTCCACCGACATTGTAATATTTCAACTGTTAATCTAATTAAGTGATATACATAGGAATTAGATGATTCAGGGCCGGTATGAGAAGTTTAATAAGTTAATGAGACTGAACTCTGAGTTTGGGGAGAGGATCAAGAGAGTGGGGGTTAGGTGGACTGATGTTTGTCTAAGTTGTTTGAGTTCTTGATGATTGTGGTTTAAGTTGGATTTTGTGAGATAAGCTTAAAGTGTATGCATTGGTAGTTTTGAAATGGATATTTAGCTTTGAGAGTTGGTGTCCAAGTAAATAAGTAACTCTGTAAAGAGTTATGGAATTGCTGGCTTGTCTGCCTTCAGCTATCTGAGGGTCAGCCGACAATGCAAGCTAAGTATAGTTCTGAGATTCTAAATCTACAATGCAATACATACATACTTGTACATGATTGGAGGAATATGAGGATGTTAGTAGAGCATGAGTCTCCGATATAGGTCAATTAAATAACCTATTAACTTAGGGAGTTGTTCTACCTCTTGGATACACAAAGGATTTCTAAGGCTGTGGATAGTGGTTGCTTAGATCGAGTGTCTTCAAAAGGTCATGGATGGCTTATGCCAGTTGCAATAATGTTGTGGAGCTAGTTGATGCTTAGTTATAAATAGGTATTGCTAGTGGATAGTGGATAGTGGATAGTGGATAGTGTATATTGGCAGAATGAGACATAAAGCTCTTAGTGCCTTAGGCTTTAGTTGTTTGATTGTGATGCTTAGAAGCATCCCAATGCCATAAAGTGCATTAGGAGTATAAGTTGAATTGGATGCTGCTAGTGAGTTACTTTTGATATATAACTTAGGCATGTGTGATGTGTTTTATGTGATGTGAACGAGCTGGTGGTTCCTTAAAAAAAAGAAAGGATCCACTTGTGGATGAAGGGCCCTCAGCCTAAAGGAGGCTATGGATGCCTACAGGAAACTAACCCTTAAGAGCTTAATTCATGGAACTCTTGCAAAGTGGTGAACTCAATTATGGAAATCTGGATGAGGCCAGACAAGAAGCTTTGGAGGTTTAGTGGTGAACGGTGCATTGTGTTGACACATGGATCACTACTTCTTATGTCCAGTTATAAGATTAAGAGTAGGAGATATGGAGGCATGGAGTAAGATGTTCTGGAATTTCTGTGTGATATTATCCAAAACAATGGGCAGACATTGTTTCCCAAGCGAGGTGCAACAATGCACCTATTACCATATGGAAAGATTTAATTTTTACGCAGATACATTTTGTAAATATATGTGGAGGCCTATAGTAGACTATCAAAACAAAATGCGGTGACAAACATGTTTTTGGAAACGAAATTAGGTTTTTTTCGATAATATTTGACAAATATTATTAAACCGAACCCAAAGAAGAGTACAGAAGAATGTGGAATATTGTAGCAACTCTCAACTACAGACCAACGGTAAAGGACCTCTTGAAGGGAGGATTAACTACGTAGAAGGATATTAGTCATAAAGAAAATTTATGGAGAAACTGTAAAAAAAAACAGGAATCTATATATTTCAACGACGCCCACCCTTGTTCTTTTTTTTCTTCGGATGCATTGATGCAATTTCCTCATCCTCTTCAAAATCATCTTATAAATTTTTCTCTGTCATTATATTCCCACTCTTGTCTAAAATTCATATCAGGAGGGCATGGTCGCTTAGGCCCTGAAAGATGCACTTCGGGATTAATCGTATCTCCCATGGGGTGAAATTGTTTCACGTCGGTTAATAAAACCTGTAACTATGGACTTTAGGTTCCTGCCCATGGGGCCATCAACTCCTCGCTTGACCAATTCGAGCATAAAGTCAACGAAGACTCTCCCAAATCTATTTGCAGGCAGCTGGAATGGGAGGGCTAAAAATCTAGGTTTCACAGGTCACAATCACATAATCGATCTCTAGCGTATAAATTGGTTGAAGGCCTAATTTTTTTGGATAAGGGGAAAGGTTTCCTGTTGGGTTTTACAATTTGATTTGCTGCCTTGGTAGTGATAAATTTCCATATTGGATATCCTGTAGCTATCCATTTGCCCTCCTACAGTAGTTTGCAGCTGACTTTATAGAATATTATGAAAAGGTATGAATATATATCCTCGCTTATCCATATCGACATTCCACTTTCTTAAAATGACAAATGACTATCCTTCCTCATCACGCCATCGACCCTTAGAAGAGGACTAGCACATAACACAGTCTTCTTCACCCTCTACCATTTCTTTCACCAAGATTTTAAAAAGGCCGTCCAACATGCAGAAGTTACCCGTTTTCCTCTTGTTCGTCTTCCTCATGGCAACTTCTGTCTCAGGTCTCTCTCAATCTCCGTGCATACATATGTGCATATCTATTCGATATTTACACCCCATTTATATAGTTAACAAGAAACTGAATGATTTTATGGTCGTGCAGTTGCAAAAAGATGCAAGGACTTTGATTGTGTCCCATATTGCAAGAGCAAAGGGTACAATTTCGGGAGGTGTAAAGTCGACGTCGCATCCAAAACCTGTTATGAATTCGAATCCCCGGATGGTAAATGTTGCTGCTTTACTGACCCACCAATAGCTTAATAAAACCAATCCATGCAGCTTCTACTCGTTTGTTGTAGTGTCTCTTTTTAAAATATAAGAATTCCCCATAAAACATCATTGCAAATTTAAGCTACAGCAACAATTGAGGATATTATTCAACTGATTTTACTACCATTTCTTTTGATTACATTAAATGTTGTGTTATTCCTATTTAGCACTCTCCAATTAAGATCAACAAGCGTATAAGACACCCTTTTGTTTGTCGTCCATTGACATCCACGTCTCTCCGTATCGAAAGCGGACTTTTTTTAGGAAAATGTTTTATTAACCAACATTATACGACCAGGAAGCATGACCAAGGGACATGTGGTGGGGGGGGGGGGCAATGAATCTTGGTAAAGTTTATAATTTCACCTTTTATTCAACCCTTTCTTCCCTCCCTATGTTGACGCGGCAACATCCGTTTAAGTGGTAATGTGATTTTGGTGACCAAGGTAGTCAGGCTAGATAGGTCCCTTTTTTTTTATTGTCCAGCCCTTTATCGTGGACGGCTGCAGACATGGCTAGTCCACACCCGCATTTTTAAGTCTCTGAAAATATTATTTGAATTTTTTTTCTCCTCTTCCTTCTCCCTCCTCTCTCTATTTTCAGGACTCTCCCCCTCCTCTGGTGGCAGCCCCCACTGCCGAGCGTTTGCCTCTCCTTTTTTTTCCTCTGCGCTACATGATCTGCCACTTTCCAGGTTGGGGCACGACATGATCCACCAATTTTCTTCTCTAGTCTCACTTGTCCATGTCAATTGTGGACATGCAGACAGACATATGTCTTGTTCGTGTGTAAATAGACGATGCGTCCATCCCCATCCCCTTATAGCCTACAACATTTACTCGATGGATGACGCATAGACTCAGCAGATAATATGTGTTACTACGTGTGTGATCGATCTCATGTGCTACCGCAGTGTGCACCATCAGTCTAATGAAATCGATGAGTGATGCTTCACTAGTGGACTCACGGAACCTTCATCAGCAGCTTCGTGTTGAGCCCATGAGATCTGCGCTGAAAAGCGATAACCATATCCCTGTCGAATTGTGTCTGCGTCTTCTGTTGCCCGCATCGCACTAGCTCTCTGCATGTCATGCTTCAGATTGAACAACTAATTATAAAGTAACAAAACAAATTAATGTCATTTGCAAGCTTGCGTAGAAAATAAGTTATTTCACATCTTATCATTAAACTGGATATCCGGTGGATATCAAAAAAATAAATACTATCCTTGAAAGCGTAAGTTATCTCGCAAATCAGAACATAGTGATTATTTGCAACAAAGTTGGGCATGCCAATGCGATAAAATTAGCACATCCCTTTCTTGATATCCATATGAGGATTTAATTTGCTTTTTTTGCTTACCTCGTAGGGACTATTTGTATTCATTTCTCACTTTTTACTTAATCAATTGCATATCAACACACAAGATCTAATTGATATCATTTTGCATGCCTCGTAGCCACCAACCCACTTTCTGAAAATGGCCAATGAGCATGCTCCTTTTGTTGAGTAATAGATAGGAAGTACGGATACGAATACGGTGATACGAAATGATATGATACGGATACGAGGATACAACATTTTTTTAAAAAGTAGGATACGATACAGCTAATAAAAAATTATTTATATAATTTTAAATGTATTTGTTGGTATTTTAGCACTACATTTTTTGTTTGAAACCTTGTAAATGTTACAACTACACATTTGTGGTTGAAAAATTATTTTTTATTCATAATTTCTACGTAAATGGGCTTTCTAATGTCAATAAAACATAAACAGAATAAAATACTTCGCTATAAAATCAAATCAATAAGACTAATTAAAAGCCGAACAATGCTCTAAGCACACATATTAAAAATTTAACACCCATGTGTGATCATAAACCGAACTTTATATTGTGACATTCACAAATTAGAATATTCTCAAATTAGAGCATTCACAACTAGAATTGATATAAAAGGCAAACTTTTTTTTAGGTAGCTTTGGAGGGGTTTGCAGTGGGTGCAAGTTGAAGCGGAGGAGAGTGGAGTTGATTGTGGCAAGGTTGAGAGAGGAGGAGATCCAAGAGCACTGGAGGAGCGACGATGACGGCACTCTGGTTAGTGGATTATCCCATTTATCCACCATTTAGGTGAATTTTTCAAAATTTATCGGAGCTGATTTTTCACACCCCAGACGGAACCATAAGATCAAGCGGCAAAAATATTCAAGGGCCGACAAAATATTGTGGTGACTTTTTCAGCAATTTTTTCAATGAAAAGTGGATCGATTCAAAATCGCGCACACAGGTCTGTGCGGATCTTGTACTAGTGCCATCAATTTTTAGTTGAATTTGTATTTTTGATTTGGATTTCGAGTAAATAGATCAGAAAGCCACCATTAATGGCAAATTCTGGCAGGGCGACACAGGGGGCGGCGCTAGCCGAGTGGCCACACCCCAATGCAAAGATGATGGTCGACGGAGGTGGACTAGCCCCTGTAGTGCCGGCGACTGATAGCACAGCGGCGGAGCAGACAGAATAAAGAAAAGAGACAATAGAAGAAGAAGATAAAGAAGAAGAAGAAGTGGACATGATGGCAGGGGCCAAAGTCGGCGGCTTAGTGGCTGTTGCATGGCAGCGGGACCTCCGCCAGGGCCCCCACTGCTGGTGGGCTACCGAGGAGACAACGGCGGCTGCAAAAGGGCACGCCTTTGCGGTTGTCCTTTCTTCCTCCTACTGGGCTACTACGCATAGGCGACAGGAGGAGAGAAGAGAGAGAGAGAGGAGAACGGTCAAGAGCCGAGGATGACGGCAATGGCAGGCGGAGCCCTGCCGCTAGCCCCAATGAAGAGACGCTTGGCAGCAAGCTACAGAGGCAGTAGCCACCATGAAGTAGAGGCAGGAAATGAGGAGGTGGGACCAATTGGGTGGTGGCACCATGATGGCAGTTAGCGGGGTAACCTCAACGGCGGCAGGTGGAGCCTGGGGCAACTTCGACTCTTGAGAGAGAGAAGAGCCCGGTGCAGGTCTGACAAAGGCCATGGACGGTTCATCTATAGGCAGACATGACCTTGTCAACAACCTGAACAAATCGGACAACAACGGGAAATAAACAATAAACCATATACGAACAGTGAACCAGACCTAAACCCGATCCTGGTTCGGATTATAACTGTCGATAGACACGTCCACCAACCATTATAATTCTTTATAACGGATGGTGGACCCTTACCGTTTGTATTACAGCAGTAGCGGTCTATCAAACATTATAACAACGACTTCTTAGTTGCGTTTTGATACAAGATTTCATTCTTAGTTCAGGTTTAAGTTGTGTCACAACTCGAATAGGTATTCAAGAACTCTAAAAAGGTTCTTAGGATCCTAAAGCTTGTAAAGGGAGAAGAGAGCAAAGTTTGATGCGAGATTTGTAATATGGGAATTTGGGTGATTTTGCGCCCCAAAATCACAGGAATTCATTGTAATATATTAAACAAGAAAAGTTAATTGTTTGTTGTGGCATGGAGTACTACGAGAAGAAGCCAAATCATGGTAATCTTTGTGTTTTATTTTTTTCTAAGTTTGTGGTTGGTCGATTAGTTTATTTGTTTGTCTTACACATATAGTTTTGCTAGTAGAGTATTTGTTATATCTACTAGTTGGGCAAGGATTTTATACACCACTTGAATCCCCACAAGTGGCCATCTGTGGGAAGGTCAAATACTTGTGGTTTGATTATATTTTCTACTGGATTGTATTATTAATTGTTGGAGATATGTCGGATGATACGAAACTAAGAATTTAGAAACTGAATGACAAGAAGTTTGCCTTATGGAAGATGCAAATAGAGGTTTATTTAAGGCAAAAGGATCTATATAGACCCTTAAAGGGGGAGGTATGCTGAAAGATGATGAATCCTTTCGTCATCTTTAATTATATTTAATGTGTATCAGCCTAAGACCATAAAGGAGTTGATGAATAAACTTGTTGAGATGTATGAAAAGCCCTCTGCCACTAATGTAGTTTACATATTGCGTCAAGTGTTTGAGAAGAAGTTGTTCGAGAGAGGGAACTTTACTGAGCTCCTAGGAGAGATGAATAATTTATTCGAATAGTTGAAGTCTATTGGCCTAGATTTGTTGGAGAATGTTTTGTGTGCTCTACTACTCCACTCATTTCTAGAGATTTGGGAGAATACCATCCAGGCGATTAGTAGTTCCAAGGACTTCAGACAATTGAAGCTCAATGTAACACCCAAAAAATCGGTATATTTACTTAAACTAATGTTTTAGGGAATTGATCTAAAATGCTAACTTTTGATGCTTGTTTAGGTTGTTTTGTTATGTCGTGTTATTTGGTGTTAAACTGTACGAAGAAAGCTTTCCAACGCCACTGACTATTTGCAATTCGGAGTTCGGAGAAAAATATATGTCAGTTTGAATTTTGGGACACGATCATTCACCAGGAGTATGTGATTGATCGGGTCAGTTTTGAATCTGAGAGCAAGGTTGCCACGATTGATCTCCTTGTGTGACGTTCGATCGTTTTTACTATGATTTGTAATTTTTATTACCGCGATCGATCATTTTGCTAGCGATCTATCGTAAGTACTATGTTGTGCAGTTTTGGAGTACCGCGATCGATCTCCTTGCGAACGATCGATCGCAAGTGCTGTATTATTGCGGAATTGAGCCACGATCGATCGCTTGTGGCCACGATCGATCGCACCGGCAAAAATAGTTTGTGGATTTTGTTGATTTCAGGATCTTTTTGAAATGAAAATCCTAACTAATCATGGAGGCCTATTGGGGAAATGTCCTAGATGACTAGGAGGTGGTTTTGGATCGACGGTGGAGATTTAAAGTTGGTATAAATTATTGGGAAAGTGATTTGTGAAGAGATTTCCTAGTAGAACTTGGGTTTCTCTATAAAAGACCATTAGAGAGGACTGTCCCATGCACTTGGACGTCCTGCCTCTTAGAGTTTTTGGTGTTCTCTTTTTCCTTCGCCCCATCAGCAAGGTTTGGCCATGTTCGATTCACGAAACAAGGCGGTTTTGCGAAGAGGGAGTTGAGCACTACGCGAGGAGACAAGTGACTCGTCATTCAAGTGGTAGGATGATTTTTCTCCCCACTTCTCATATGAATATTCTTTATTCGATGATTTCTAATTGATGCATGAATGACCTTGTGATTTCTTATTCAAGTCGTTGTTGAGATTGATCATTCCATAAGAGAGAGACCGATTGAATATAACATATCTATTCATAAATCATGTTGATAAATTTGTATTGATATCTCTTGTGCTAGTGCCTAGATGGTTCCCCATAGCGTTCATCTCTTAAGTGACTTAGTATGATGCTTTTGTTAATCTCATCATATTTTGTTCAGATTTTGTTGTCTCATTATTTGGGTTAATTGTGGTAAGTCCTAAATCAGGTATCTACTAAGAAGGGTAAGTAATCGTAGATCAAAGTGGATTTTGTTACTTCCTTGTGAATCTCATTGGATCTAGTGTCACGACCCTTTGAATCGTAAAAAGTCACCTTTTTATGTATTGACAGCGAACCTCAAATTCGTGATTCTGTCCAAGATTAGTTGTCCTACATTGTGTAATGGGTACATCATTAAGATACTATGCATGTAAACCGTTTTAAGAGAGTAAGGGGTATCTTAAGATGGGAAAAACTAACTAATCCAGAACTATGATGGTACTGTATCATACCTAGGGATTGGGTAATTATGATTCGTAAGATGATCCATGATGGAATATACTGTATTTAAAGTCATTAAGCAGGTTGGGTTAAGATTTACTCTCTCGGCCAGGACTGTTTCTAGACTCATAGGGCTGTTCACAATATAAATCTCAAAATCTAAGTCTAACTGTGCAAACTGTAGTAAGTTAGAAGTGGACCATTGTGCAATTGACAGTACACAAAATTAGGGTCTTTAAATACTATTACGTATTAAGACTTGATGGTATGATATGAAATGTTTAAGATAACCCTAATGGATATTAAAAGACATGTGTAATGTTGTTTACATAAAGGGTAATTCACTTAGAAAGAGGGTCTGGGTCAAGGCATCATAAGCGGAATAGTGTCCTCCTTATCTGTAGTTTTGCATACTGTTTGAGTCGATGGAGTTCAAACTAGGGTTTGAATTCTCGAACCCTAGTGTCTTGTTGTTGATGACAATTGGATTATGAAGTTAGTAGTTTTGGGGGATTCCTATCTAGGACTATGCACGGTGTATTTATTTGACATGTTAGAGCTTGTTATTATATCACTTATGAGTCAGTTAATTGAACAGTTCCTCTTACTCCTTTGGTGAGTCGATTGCAATTCGAGATATTTAGATCTCACTAGTACTCCTCTGTGAGTCAAACTTTGTAAGATGAGAAACTTGAGTTATTTAAAGATACAACCACTGTTGTTGTGAATTACTACCTAGTTCCCTGTAAACTATTTCTTCCACTAAGGGTTCTTGTTAGAATCTCTCTAAGGTGGAATCATAGTATGCTTAGAGAGCCGTTGCTAGATCCATGGTGATCTCCGATTTATTTATTGAACCTATGTGGTTCATCCAATGAAGGCGCACGTACATTTTTAGATTGTAAGATATTACGAAAGGTCTTGCATTTGATCTATACATAAAATATGCATTTTATTATCTCTTACGCTTATGTTTATGCTAGTGTTTGATTAGAATTAGTGCTACTTTAATGTAGTTTTTGGTTTTGTAGGAAAATGAGAGCAAAGATGCAAAAATATGGTGAAACATAACTTCAATGGTTAAACCTTCATAACTTCGTGTTTATATCTCTGATTATTCAAGTCTCATGTCAAAGATCAAGAAGTCATCTTTCTAACGCCATTGATCAGGCATAATTCGGAGTTCGGAGTAAAAAGTTATGACCATTGGAAAATTGTGCTGTGGGATGAATAGTAACCGATTAATCGGCTAAATGAGGCGATCGACTTAAAAAAACATCAAAATTTTCGCGATCGATCGTATCTACTGAAAAATTTTCATGAACAGTAACCAGTCGATCGCCGTATATGAAAAATGCGATTTGACCTATTTTGACTCGGATTTAGAAGGGGACTTCATGGTTTCTCTTCAAACTTATAAATAGGCATTATGGGAGAACGTTTTGGGCAAATTTGGAGACAACCTTGGAGAATCTAGAGACAATCTTGGAGGCTAGAGCAAAGGAGAGAAGAAGATGAATATTATGATGATGAATTCTCTTCCAATGCGAGGCTAAACACTTTTCCAAGGCGTAGATGAAGCCCAATAATCTGGTTGTGTAGTTTCTTTTCTCTCATCTTATATTTTTACTCTAGTCGGTGTATGGATTTTATTGTATAATCACTATTAATTCATTAAATGTTTGTTCTTTGTACTCGAGAGAGACAAGAGTGAATTCTTGTGAGTTTCAATCCAAAGAATACTTGCGTATCCGAGAGGAACGTAAGTAGACTGATGTGTTATATATCAATAAAGTTTCATTGGTTTATACTCGAGAGAGATAGATAACAATTCCATGTTTTAACCGTTGTATGTGTTACATCCGAGAGGAGAGCACTATATTTTGAGTTGACAAGTATATGTCCGAGAGGAATATGCTAGCCAATTGAAAATCTTTATTCAAACGAGAGAGAGAAACGATACACTAGTTTATCGTGGTGGATTCGAAGCCTTGGTCTTCTCCATATTGATTAATTCTCACTTAGTTTAGTTAAAAGTTCATTGCTTTCTTAGTCTAGAATCAACACTGCTATTTTCTCTTGAATTTGGTAAAATATTAATCCATCCATGAGGTTCGACAACCCTATTTATACTCGCCGTAGTACAATTGCCTTGTGCACTTGTAAGGGTTTATATTTAAACGATCAGCATTCTCCACCCATTGTGCCCGTGAGCACCAATGGAGCCAGCATCCCTAGACGCATGGCTGGGTTCCAAAGAGAGAAACTCTAGGATGTTCGGGTATAGTTTCCACATTGGGGTGGACCGATCTGAGAGCAGAAGTTGAAATCTCCTTACACTATGGATGTATGGAGTCATAACTTATTGATTACTTCTCCCTGCACGTTTGTCGTTCGTAGTCTCGACTGGTTATTTTATTCTATCCCTACCTTGAATTGATGATGTCTCTAAGTATGGTTGTTATTCAGGTAAGTGAACTCTGTATTTTCATCTTGATTATATACTTAAATTCCGAATTGAGAACAGTATGTCTTTTAACCATTCAAATTCTATGTGGGTTTTTGCATCCTACTGGGTATCTCTTCGGAATGCTCACGCATCCTCTAATGCAGGCATCAAAAGAAAATGAAGCTGAGTAGGTTGTGAATTCGAGAGCGGCTATGGATGACAGAAGCGTTGGAATGGAGGATATCAATTTACTTTAGTATTGTTTGACTTTTTTTATTGTTGGTCTTTGTGTGCCAGGATCTTATTTTATTTTCAAATTTGTGGATTATTCAGCTGTAATAGACTAAGTAGATTTACTTTTATATTGGCTATAAGTACTTCATATCTGAATATTGGTTTGTTAAAGACGATCTTGTCTCTTTTGTTTCTGACGAATTGTGAAGATATCAATCGAGTATTCGGTCACGCACAGAGTTTCTGGCCTCTTGGTGATTGCTTTTGGTTGCTTCCGTGCGTTGTTCGAGGTCAAGAATTTTTGGGCGTGACACTCAATGATCTTGTGAGTACTCTTCTGAATGTGGAGAACATGAGATCCAACAAAGTTTAAGTAAATTTTGATGCACTCAGGGTTGAAAACAAGCGACGCAGGTTTGAGAATGGCAAAGGCAGTAAGGCAAGATCCAAGTCAAGGGGGAGAAGCAATTTGATGCATGCCAAAGGCATAGAAGTTCATCACACAAGGCAAAGCTTAGCCCACTAAGACTCTTATGTACATCATGGGAGAGATGAATTTGAAATTCACATGATATTGGAGAATCTTGTGGAATATTTAAATATAGAAATCCCAATTATATTAGGATAGGTCAAGGAAGAAGGAGCATACACAGTGCCTCACTTAGAGTTAAATCATTCTTGTCTTTATCTCTTGGAGTTTAGATAGGAATTGTGATCAACTAGAATCAAGTCTAGCCAATAGGAGAAGAGTCCTTTTATTGTATTTTTTAAAGTGTAAGGTACTCTTGTTACAAAAGCCCAATGCAAGTTCTATTGTAGGTTGGTCGATTTTCTATGATTTGATATTTTGATTAATGCAAAGAAAGAGAAGCTTTTCTCTTATCATTTCCCTCAATTCTTGTGTGAGAGAGACGAATTTGTGTGAGAGGTCTTGAAACTTGTAGCCAGATTCATATGGCGTTTGATTTTGTAATTATTCATGCATCACAAGTCCATGGGTCCAAACTTCAAGGAGAAGGCATGTTGGAAATATGGACAAAAGAGGTACTTCAAGAAGGACTACAAAAATCCCAAGAAGCTAAGGAGAGTGCAAGTAATATAGTAGCAGATGAGTTAGAACATATTCTTATATAGACTTATAAATCCATGGAATATACTTAGGTGAGTGATTCAATTGTCTCATTTCACTTTACCTCTTACTCTACTAATCTCTCTAATTATGCTAAAGGAAATTTTGGCAAAATTTATCTTGGGAGTCAAACGAGATAATAGGGAAGGGTGTAATTCCTTCATAGCTGTGCCATGAATATGTATGGGGTGTGCACCATATTCCTAAGGTGACACAAAATATGATTTCAGTTAGACACTTGTCAGATTTAGGGTATGTCATAATATTTAACAATGACACATGGAAAATCTCTAGAGGTGCAATGATGATGGCACAAGGAGGAGATATGAGACACTATACATGACAGGGATAACATGCATTAATGGTGCAACATTGTCAGTTGTTGATGCCATGAGGTGGCACTACAAGTTGGGCTACATGAATGAGAAGGGAATGGAGATTATGCATTCCAAGGGAGGTTTGAGGGGGTAAAGCCCATTGGCATGGACTTTTGTGAGCATTGTATTATGGGAAAGTAAAAGAAGGTGAGCTTCACTAGTGGCACAAGAACCAAGAAAGGCTCAAGACTCAAGTTGGTTCACACAGAAGTGTGGGGGCTAAACCTAGTTGAGTCAATTGGATGACCTCTTACTATGTGACTTTTATTGATGCTGGAAGGTCTGGGCGTATTTTTTTAAAACAAAAATCCAAGGTATTTGGAGCATTTAAGAAGTGGAAAGAACTTGTGGGGAATGAGATTGGCTCAAAACTGAAGTGTCTCAAATCAGATAGTAGTGTTGAGTATTGTAGTTCTGATTTGATTCATTATGTGCTTAGGAGGGGGTTCGCCATGAGAAGATGGTCGCAGGCACACCTCAACACAACGTGGTGGCTGCATTCATGAATAGGACCATGATGGAAATTACTAGACATATAAGCAATCATGCAAGGTTGTCGGATGGGTTTTGGGCCCAGGCTGTCTCCACTACAGTGTATCTCATTAACAGGAGTCCTTCTGGGCCTTTGAACTTCGAGCGAGAGTAGTTCTTGTTCAGTACCTTTCACAAGACTCCGTAGCCAGACTTGACTCTTTTAGGAGTACATTATGGCAGGATCAGTCACCCGGGCAAACCAACCCTCCTCCAAGAAGAATTGTGCTATGCCCCCCCGATCCCTATAGAGCGAAAGAGCTGCCTAGTGATCCCTAGGTTGCAGCATGTCTGGTCGTTAACTCCTTGCGCTGTTGCTGCCGTTTCTAGGACCGACCGACGCCAGAAACTCGACATGTGACTGAATACTCGATTGATCTCATCTCAATTGCTAGAACAAAATATGCATGATTGCCTTAACAAACCAATATTCAGATATGCAGTCGAAACGTGACATTACCAATATAAAAGAAATAGATCTACTTAGACTATTGCAACAAATGAAATAAATAGTCATCACATCCAAAATTAAATAAGTTCCTGGCACACATTGGCCAATCGCCCAAAAAGAGTCAAACAACAATAAAAGAGTGATGAAGGTCTTCCACTCAATGTTTCTGTCATCCGTCTAAGCTCTGGTGATCACAACCTACTCAGCTCAATTTTCTTATAATGCTTGCATCAGAAGATGCATGAGTATTCCCTAGAAATACCCAGTAGGATGCAAAAACCCCACATAGAATTTGAATGGATAAAAAGACATACTGTTCTCAATAAAGAATTCAATTTTCAAGAGAATCAAGATGGAATTATAGAGTTTACCTTACCTATATGGATAGAATGAATAAAAATCCAAGACTCTAAACAACCAACGCGTAGGGAGAGAGTATCAATAAGTTCTAACTCCAGACATCCATAGTGTAAGAAGACTTAAATTTCTGATCTTAGATCTGTCCACTCCTATGTGGATAATTATACCAGAACATCATAGAGGTTCTCTCTTTGGAACCCGGCCACGCGTCTAGGGATGCTGGCCCCATCGGTGTTTATAGGCACAATGGGCGGAGACTACAAGACCTTCCATAATATCTTGCAATCTAAAAAAATACGTGTGCCTTCGGCTGCTGAACTACAGAGGTTCAATATAAATCGGAGATCACCATGAATCTAGCAATGGCTCGTGAGCATACTATGATTCCACCTAGGAGAGATTCTAACCAGAACTCTTAGTGGAAGAAACATTTTACATAGAACTGAATTGTAATTCACAACAACAGGGGTTGTATCGTATAATAACTCAAGTTTCTCATCTTTCAAAGTTCGACTCACAGAGGAGTACTAATGAGATTTTGATATCTCAATACACCAGATTTAACATGAGTCACAATGATAGATCACCATCCTCATCAATTTACAATTACTTACCCTTCTTAGTAGTTACCTGATTTAGGACTTACCATAATAAACCAAATAACGAGACGACAATTTATGGATAGAACAAGACGAGATCACTGAGTTACTTAAGAGATGAAAGAAAAGGGAAACCTTCTAGGCACTAGCACGTGAACGATCAAACGTACATAGATTGATCAACATGATTCATGAATATATAGACAGTTAAATCGGTTTCTCTTATAGAATGATCATCATCAACACAACATGAATAAGAGGTCATAAGATCATTCACACATCAATTTAGAATAAATAAATAAAGAATATTCATACGAGAAGTGGGAGAAAAACTATCCTACCACTTGAATGACGAGTTACTTGTACCCTCATGTAGTACTCAACCTTCTCTTAGTGAAGCTGCCTTGCTCCGTGGATCGAACATGGCCAAACCTTGCTGATTGGGCGAAAGAAAAAGGAAAACACCAAGGCTCCAAGAGTCATAACATCCAAATGCATGGGAAAGGTCCTCTCTTATAGGCTTCTATAGAGAAACCTTAATTCTACAAGGATCTCTTCACAAATCACTTTCCCAATTAGTTATACTAACTTTTAATCTCCACCATCGATCCGAAACCACCTCCTAGTCATCTAGCACGTTCTCCCAATAAGCCTCCTTGATTAGTTAGGATTACCATCTCAAAAGATTCTTTCCCAATTAAATTTGAACTTGAAATCAGCAGTTTTCATAAACTGTTTTTGCCGGTGCGATTGATCGCTGTCAAATTTTGCAACATTCCAATACTTACGATTGATCGTTCACAAGGAAATCGATCGGCCACAAAAATTGCTCATCACAATACTTACAATCGATCGTTTTCGAGGGCAAGTGATCATAGTTCAAAAATCACAACTTCTAGTAAAAACGATCGATTGTCACCTGAGGTGATCAATCACGTCTTCCTTGCTCTCGGTTTTAAAACTGGCCCGATCGATCACGTAACTTTTGGCAATCGATTGCGTACAACTTTTTGCAAGACCACAACGTTTTACTCCAAACTCCGAATTGCGAGAAATCGGTGGTGATGGAAAGCTTCTTTCGTGCACTTCAATATTAGCTCCCGCCTTCTCATCAATCACCAAACCCGCATTAAAGATTCAAATTTTCCGGTTGTTACAGGAGGTAAAACTTGAACATCACATTGTTTTTTGTTTTACTTATTATATTCTTATTAGTCCTAAGAATATGTATAAATTTGATCGTAAGTCCAATAGGTGTACAATTATTGGGTATGGCTCATAAGAATTTTGTTATCGGTTTTGGGACTATGAGGCCAGAAAGCTTGTTATAAACAGGGATGTTGTTTTTTCAAGAAGTCCATTTTTTAAGGACTGAAATAATTATGAGGTGGCCCCTTAGATTCCTAATTATTGGGATGTGGAGGATGAAGATGAAGGGAGGAGCAAAGAGTTGAAAAATACTAGTAGTTGTGACATATAACAGGAAGTTGGGTTGAGCACTCCACCATTAACTCTCTGACACTCTACTAGACTCAACCAGAGACTGATTGGCAAGTTCTCTCAATCTGACTATCATGCTTGCTTAATTGGTAGTGGGGAGCTTAGAAGTTTAATTTTTAGTGTCTACACTCTACACGGGTGGAGGATAGGGATTTACGACATCAGGTGATGGTTGATGAGGTGGACTATTTATCTCTCAACTAGACATGAGATCTTGTCCACTTACACTAGGCTAAGAAGGCTTTGTCCAACAAATAGGATGATCGACACAAGGAGGAGCCTGAAGGCTCAAGGCGGTACGAAGCATGATTGGTTGCGAAGGGCTTTCAACAAAAATTTGGCATTAATTTCACTGAGATATTTGCTCCAATAGTGAAGATGACTATTATTTGATTGGTGGCGAGCATTGTGGCAGTTGCAAACCTACACTTGGAACGGTTAGATATCAAGACCGCTTTCCTTCATGGCTATCTTGAAGAGGAGCTAGAGCCTGCAAACAAGTCCCTATGTACTTCAAAGCCTCATGGTTGCTTTATATATATATATATATATATATATAAAGCAACCATGAGGCTTTGAAGTACATAGGGACTTGTTTGCAGGCTCAAGAAGAGTTTGTATAGTCTCAAATAGGTGGGTGGTATGCTGATTGTAGAACCTGACATGTCTGAAATTGAGAATTTGATGAAAGTTTTATTTGTGAAAGATCTAGGGGCAACGAAGTAGATTCATTGGATGAAGATTGGTTGGGAAAGAAAGGCACTCACTTTGAGACTCTGACAGGTGGATGATGTGGATAGGGTGCTTGAGAAGTTTAATATGCACACAACCAAGTCTATTATCACAATTATGGGCTATTTCAGAAAGAGAAGTTTAATATGCACACAATCTTAGTGTGGGCCTAGATTTGGTCAAGTATACGGGCTGAGTGTCGTGGTTCAATTGAATGTTTACTTGAGGGACCAAGGAAGCAACTATCCCATGTCGCACCTGCCCATTCATTTGACCCAATCTAGAATGGGTAGGCACTTGCGTAGGGTCTTGGAGGCGGATGGCTGAGCCTTGATCGGTGATTCCTGACTTAGAATAGTAACAATTGGAGATTAAGTTGCAGATCATCCATAGTAACAATATTTTTCCCATTAAGAATAGTGTCCAAAATAGGAGTTTGGACGCTTGATTGTTGGGCCCCACTAGATCTTGAAGTAGCTCTATTAAGACTCACCTTCTCAATTTGAACGGATTCTCCACTAGGAAAGATTGTACTAGATGTAGTATGTTCCAAATTAGGAGTCATGATATCCTCAAAGATAAAATTTGAAACCAGGGTATCTCCTTGAATTGATACTGCTCTATTAGTGGGATTAGATTGCGCAATATTCTGAGGAGATATTTCCAAAGAAATAGGTGCAACTAAAAATGCAAGAACTCTGAGATGTCATTCATAGGAAATGGACCCATATTGCTCAGTGGCTGAGACTGCATTTGGTGGGATCATGCATCATCTCTCCAACTGTGCCCTGGTCAAGTTGATCCTCCATGGGAGGAGCTCTGTAACACCTGCAAAATTGGTATGTCTTTTGAAACTGAGATAAGACCTTTTGATGTTTGATTTCTGCTATGTTTTGCCTCAAGTCAAAGATGGTGAAAAGAGTTTTCCAACGCCACTGACTATGCGCGATTTGGAGTTCGGAGTAAAAAGTTATGAGATTTTGAAATTTGGTTTCCCGTGGTGAAGATCGATCGTTCTCTCGTCTGGTGTTACTCGTTAGCGACGATCGATCGATGTGGTGACAACCGATCATTCTCTCGGGTAGGCTTGGTGCGTTAGCGATGATTGATCGTATCAATCGTCATGTCACCAATCGATCGTCTCGTATTGTGCACTTGCCGTTTTTGCAATTTTGGGAAGTTTTTGGTTAGGATTTGTATGAGAAAGATATCATATCCTAACTAGCCTTGGCACGTTCCTAAGGAGATCTTGGAGAATTCTTATTGGAGGAAAGAGTCCATGATATGAAAGGATTTATTTTAAAAAGAGATATCCCCAAACTCTATATAAACCCTTGAGAGGTTAGCTTGTTCTATTGAAACCCTAACCTTAGAACGTCCAGAGCATTGTTCTTCACCTTCCCACGTTCATCATTCTCTTAAAGGCTTCTTTGTTGTGGGAGATTCGCGAAATATTAGAGCGGGAGCTTTGGTGCAAAGCGGGGAGACGAATAATACGTAAAAGGCAAAATTTTTGGTGAATTAAGTGTAGGATAGTTTTTCCCTTCTCTTTTCTTTATTCATGTGATGTCCATTATGTTCTTAATCAGTATCATGATATATTGCTTTGATTCTTGTGAGATTGTTGGATTATAACTCTATTTTTTATTCATATTACGATATGATCGTGTATGTTTTCATGACAAGTGTCTAGATGGGATTCATATCCAAAGCTGGTTGTTTTCCTCATTATGCAGAGGCCAAAAATTCTAATCTTACTTTGTTAACCTTGATCACGTTGATTCTGGTATCATAATAGTTGTCTAGAATTAATGGTCCTATTTGATCACGTTGATTCTGGTATCATAATGATTGTGATAGACATTAAGAAACATGATAAAAGGGTATACTTTGGTAATTCCATACAATCCTAGGGTCTGTAATTGATCTAGGAGGGGAGTAATGATGTCTGTTAATAGTATATTATCATTCACAAGGTGTTAGTATATGAGATAATCAAGTTTAATTAAGAACCTTAATCTCTATCAGAACTGTTTCTGTGTCGATAGTCGGTATGAAATAATTCATAACTAATTCAAATTAAATCGGAAAAATATAAAATCAATGGGGTTAGAAACTAGATTTGTATAGGTATTATTAGTAAAACTTTCAGCAAGTAAGTCTTACTGTACATAGTCCAGGAGCCATTGGAAGAGGATTGTTGTGCAGAAGGCAGTGAGTTGAATCTGAGAGAAAATACTATTACCTAAATAAAACTATGTGATATGAAGATAAGTAACGTACCAGCAATATTCTTTAGACTATATACTTATGGAATATCACAGTAAAGGTTGGATTAGAGGTGAGCCAATTAGGTGGGACAATCCTTTGTTCAAGAAATCCGTAACCGTCCATTTTTTAAGATAGATCGTTCAATGTCAGTTTGAAAGCCCACTTGGAATTCAAATAATCTAGAACTCATTAATATTCTTGTCTCTAGTCTACATATTATAAATCCTAATATTTATGGGGAACTTCTATCTAGGGCTGAGCATGAAAGTGTATATTGATTGTATTTGTACTTCTTTAGTGAGTTGTCATTATCCAAGGTGTTTGAATTTCCTGTTGATCCCAAAGAGGGAGTCGTATGTCTTTGAGAAGCTTTGTTGTTCTACTCTACTTCAAAGAGTGAGTTATATGTTGTCCAAAGACCTTGAGATTCTATTCATATTCCCTGAGTGAGTCATTGTGGTAAGAGTTACCCTATTCTCAGAAAGTTGAGACCTATGCCGTTCAATGAATCATTGTCCGGTTTGACATTGACCTATTTCTCCACTAATTATTCGGTGGAATTATAGTATGTTCAAGAGCCATTGCTAGGCCTTGCGAGATCTCCGATATTTTTGGAACTTAGGTTTCTTATTGTCTGAAGGGAGGCAAATACGTATGTTTAGGCTGTATGATATTACGGAAGGTCCGCAGTCTCTGCTCATTGTGCCCATAAGCACAGATGGGGTGTCAGCATCCCTAGAGGCATGGCTGGGTTCCGAAGGGAGAACCCCTAGGATGTTCTGGTAAGTTGCCACATGGTTGGCAATCGGCGAGTAGAAATTGAATCTCTTTGTACTTTAGATGCCTAGAGGTATTATGATTATATTCTTTTCCTTACACGGGTGACTTGTTTGGAGTCGTATATGTTATTATCTTTTCTCTATACATGAGAGCCAGGAACCTTCTGTATTGACTGACCTTTCTTTTCAGGTGTATAGCCCTCAGGTTCAATCAAGATATTATTAAGTTATTCCTTTGTTATCTTTATTTCTCTTCATACTGCTTGATTCATTTTCAATGGGTTTTTACATCCTACTGAGTGTTTCTATGAAATACTCACGCATCCTCTGATGCAGGCGCAAAAGAAAGTTGAGATCAGGAAGTTGCGGTAGAGGAAATGCAGTTAGAGATACCGTGAAGAGATCTAGAGTTTATTTATTGGTTTGCTTTATTTTGATGCTTATGACTTTGTTGGCCGTTGGGTGCCTTAAACTTATAAGTTTATTTTATTTGACATTCGTATTGGATTAATAAAGTTAGTAGATTCGTTTCATATTATTTAATGATGTCTATTATTGTATTACACTGGTAATGAGCATAACCGGTTACACATCCTTTCGAGATGATTGTAATTGGTGGTGAAATCGACTGTTCGGTCGTGTGCCCGAAATCTCTACCTCGAATTGTACTTCTATTATTGGCTTCCGCACTCCGATCGATGTGTGGGATTTCGGGGCATGACAAGCTCTGATTTGTTGCTAGTCCTCATGAAACAGACATAAATTCGCACTATGATCAAGTGTGCAACACTTGGAGCAATTTTGAGGCCTCCTTTCTCATTGGACTTTTTTAGGGAATGCCAAACTATCATCACCTTCCTAGTGATAAGTTGCCATATTGGATATCGCTTAGCATATCATTTCAATCTAGAAAAGTCGTCGTTGACCTTTGTAAAAAATGAAAGAGTAAGAAAAAAAAGTCTCTCCATATCGTCCTGTAGGGGTTTAAATGGACGGACACGGACGTGGACAAGCTAGTCCGTAGCCGTCCGCTCACACTAAATCTAGGTGGCTGACTCTGATACCACAGTGGATATTGGAATGACAAAAATGTCTTTGAGAGAATCGAAAACCTTGAAGCATTCATTTTCCACCAAGCCAAAACATCAAAAGAACCAATATTTTGACCTTTCACTACATTTTCTTCTATATATAAATCATACTCTGCCTTTGACTACTCATTTCCTGAAGTATCTTCTATGTACTTGTCCAGGCTATTCATAAAAGCATCATCATGATCCCATTCAATACTTGAACTAACAATCTTTTCACCACTTTGAGATGAATGCCTAATCCTTACTCTACCATCACCATTGTCACTTGAGCCATTAACTTCTAAAGCACATATACTCATTATACAACCTTAATAGCAAACCACGGACTTCTAGAATTCTAATTGGAGCATATTCTGATTTATAGAATTCTAAAACATGTCAATAGGTTTCATTTTGAACCTAAGATCTAACACACAAGCTATATCTAAGATCAAATTAACCTTCTCCCAATATTTATCAAACTTAGTGATATACATAAAATATAAACATTTATATGCTCTATTTACCTATTTGCTAGTGCAATTTTAATAATAGAATAGGAATAAAATGGGTTATTAAGTGATTGGGATAGTAATTGGAGGATTAATAATTAATTTGCTCTAATTAACTAATTTAGATGCATTAATGAATTTAAAGAATTATATTTTTATTATGCATCTAATTTTGGTTTGATTTTATTATTGTAGGTTCAAAAGTGCGGATTGCAGAACGATGGAAGAAGAGCACATTAGGCTGATTTTTAAAGCTCGAATCAATTTAAAAAGAAAATCAAGTATAAAGATGATCCAGATTGTTGATTGTCATCCAAGGAGATGGCGAGTTTTGTTCCTAAAATAAACAAGTCGTTCAGATTCAATCCAGCGAATGAGATTCCTACAACGGGTTTTATCTGAATTGAATTGAACCAGTTTAATCGGGTCTGGTTCATTTAGAGAAAAAAATTAAAGAAACCCAAGCCGAATCTCGGGTGTTGGGTTCCAGAACAAAGCGCCTATGATGACGGCGAGGATGGTGATTGTGGGCAAGGACGATAGAGGCATGTTAGATTAGGAGAAGAGGCATGCTCGTGCATGGGTCTCAAACCGAAACTGGAAGAGGCATTTTTCAGTTAGGAATTGGATCATCTTGGACGCGATTTGGATTCATTTTCAAAATAGGAAAGGATCTAATTTGAATTTGGAGTTATCTGAATTGGGATGAGGTTGTAGTCTATAAAAGGGGTTGCTAAGGCCGGAAAAGAAGGGGGGAGAAAAAAATAGAACTCTTTGGACTAAAAAAGTGGTCTGTTTGGAGGTCGAAAGGGAGCTATTTTAGAAGTTTTCTGGTGGAAACAAGGCAGGAAAAAGAGAAGAAAAAGAAGGAGAATCGATCGGACGTAATAAGAGGAAGAAAAAGAGAAGAAAAAGCATTGATTTTGGGCTATTTTCGAGTTGCTAAAGTAGTGTAGAATTGCTACACTAATTTCGGGTGATGGGAGAAGATGATGAACTGTGTTTCTGTAAACAATACCGCTGCTATAGTAAATTATGAATAGTAAAACTGCTACAATATTGTCGATGCAATTTTTCCTGAATTTGATTTCTTTTCTTATGATAATGAGTAACTAATCCTCAAGTTAGGGCATAAGTGTGAAGTCTTTCATTGCTACTTGAATATCTACTTTTTATTTAATATTGAGCTTTAATGTTTCAATTGATTGAGAATTTAGTTGGGTAAAAGTTAGTAATATGTATAATTTCTTGATTCGTCATTAAAGAAAGGTATGTCAAATGCTTGTGATTCCCTATTATTACTAATAAGAGCATAAGAGAATTAATTCAATCAATTACCTTTGTTATGTTCATATTAATTTAATTGTCATATTTTTTGACTGAATGAATAATTATTTGCTTGCAATTGAGTTATAAATTAAATCAAAGTACGATATTTGATAGTGGTTGAAAATAGAACTCTTTACCTTAACATTCTTGCTCTAGAATCTTTGCTATAGAATTCTTGCCTTAACATTTCTACACTCGTTCATATTGTTTAAAAATTTTGTCGTAATAAGTTATAGTTTTTAATTAGAAGTAAATTTTAGTTTAGGGTAAAGTAGAATAATCCTAAGTTCACTCCTTGTGGTTCGACCTTGGATTCACCAATAATATATTGCAATTGTCAACCTATTTTGGGGTTCGATCATTTAGCTATCATTTTCTTTGCCATTGCTGCATAAAAAAACTCTCATTTTTGCACTACCTATCAATTATTACTTTTAGCTAATAAATTCTTCCAAAAAATAAATTTCAAGTAGGAAATGTGGAGCCAGAGAAAAGCACAGTCAAACCATAAAACACCTTCAAACAATCCTTTAGCATTCTCGCAATTTCCCAATCCTCATTAGAGAAGTAATTAATATAGCAAGGATCTAAAGACACTATACGATTTAAAACATCCTTAAATTGTAATGCAACTTCAATCATCTTGAATGAGAGTTCCATCTTGTAACACAATCAAGAGTCAATTTTTCTTTGGTGCATTAAGTTGTTGAGCATGCTTATAGAATATTTGTGCCATTCGAGTTGAGGATCTAAAATATCTAGCACTTTCACGCATATTATGCACAACATCAACAACCATTTCTAAACCATTATGAGCAATTAAATTAAGAATGTGTGTGCAACAACGAATATGAAAAAAAATCTCCATCCAAAAATAGAGATATGCTAAAAGAAAGACTACTTTTTAACTTTCGTGTTGTGACATCATTTATAGTGCAATTGTCTAAAACAACAACAGAATTTTCTATCAATGTTTCACAGTTTCACTCAATGCACTTTTTATATAGAATGGCTACTATACGTTCACCTGTGTGTCGGCTTTCAAGTTTGGCAAAATTAAGTATCTGCTTTCGCAACCTCCATTCATTGTCAATATAGTAGGTTGTTATGTATGATAATACCCTCAGCTTTCGCAACCTATAAATTTTCTAAATTCTTGGTGATGAACTATTGAAAATGGGTACTTATGTATGATAATAGCCTTAGCTAGGTCTGTTATGCTTTTTTCGTTAGTCAAAACTATATGCCTCAATAGAACAAGTATCATTTCTTTTTCTCAGACCCAATTTAATAATTTGTTATCCCACTTCTTTTCAAATTTCCTCCTTTCTTGTTTATATTTAAAACATTGTTCTAAGTGTCTTTTCATTGCTGTATCTCCAGGTAAATGTTTAAAACAATACTTACATATAGCCCATGAATTTACATCCTTATCCCACTTCCTACTAAAATGTTCCCAATATATAGAAGTTAATTTCTTTTCTTGTTTATGAGTGGGAAGTGATGCACCAGTTGACTCTCCTAACTTTTTTTCCTCTCCAACACTTGGTGGTACACCACATGAATTTGTCGATTGAACAACACTAAGTGGCACATGAGATGATTCACCATCCATATTTTCAATTTCATTAATAACTGCCTTATCCCACTCTCTACTAAAATGTTGCCAATATATAGAAGTTAATTTTTTTTCTTGTTTGTGAGTGGGAAGTGATGCACCAGTTGACTCTCCTAACTTTTTTCCCTCTCCAACACTTATTGGTACATCACATGAGTTTGTCGATGGAACAACACTAAGTGGCACATCAGACGATTCAACATCCATATTTTCAATTTCATTAATAACTGTCTTGCCTCTATATTCAAACTTGATCACTACATAACAAAATAATGTAAAAATGTTGTTATTACACTACACATTCATATGAAGCCAAAATAAAATAAACATGTTCTTCACATTACTGATACAATCACACGCATGACAAATAATTGAAAAAAAATCTATTGAATAAGCTACAATTACCTACATTGCCATGAATAAACAGAAGACGACTAAGGAAGAAACATTGTTCAAGAAAACAACCCCACATATACAAATATGAAAATTAACGACTAAGTGGTGGACATTGAATTAGCATTGCTGCTAAATGCAAGGATAAAAATTTGTGCAAAGAAGCTCATTATAACCAGAGTCAAAGAAGTAGTCTACCAAATGTCATAGCCCATAAGAGTAGTACAACCAGAGTACCAAAGAGATCCGAGTCCATGACAACCAACCTACAACTTGCAAACAAAAGAATACGAGAATCAAAAGACAAAGAAGAAAAGGTTATCATGCATGCAAGCCAGAATTTTTCCTAGATCGCTTGTCGGAGTGACCAAAACCCAAACTCCCTTTCTTGCCATGTACATAATTACCAAGTGTTCATTTCCTACCATATTACATTAAAATTAAAAAAAAAAACTTAAAACTGGAACCTTTTTTTACGAGGAGAATCACCGGTGAGTAGGAATCACCGGCCGGCTACAAGGAGGCAAGGAGGGTTTATAGAGGAGGAATCATCGATCAAAGCACCGACGTGAAGCGATAGCCAAGGAGGGCATAAGGTGAAAGAACTCGGAGAGGAGGAGGCACCACAAAGAGGGGGGATTAGGCTGACACGGCCGGCGACCGCTAGGGATTGGTCATCGGAGATTGAACGGAGGACTCCCAACTGCCAATAGTGAAGCCAAAGAGGAGGAAGTGAGGAACAACATGGAAATTGGAAAGTGCCAAGTGAAACCCTATTCTTGATTTTGGGTCTTAGAAAAGGACGGCTGTGGATGCGGACGCACTCTATCTGTAGCCGCGTCCACTCAGAAGTCGGACCACCAAAGCTATATGTGGCCGCGCCTGCAGCCGCGACGGACAGATTTTTATGTATGTTTGGACTGTTAACGAACGGACGGATGAACGGAGAACATGGACATCCGGATGCCATTTACAGCCCTATTGTCTTGCATTTTCTTCATATGGCAAATGACCATTTTTCACTTCATCCCATGGACCCTTATAAAAGGACAAGCAAAGAACAGTCTTCTTCACCCCCTGCCATTTCTTTCATCAACAGTTTGAGAAAGACCATCCAACATGCAGAAGCTACCATTTCTCCTCTTGTTCGTCTTCCTCATGGCAGCTTCTCTCTCCCTCTCCCTCTCTCTCTAGATATGAAAATATACATTTTTTCTTGAAACGTACCTATATATATACACATGTATCTATCAATACATGGACAAACACATCATTTCGTATTGTTAACGAGAAACTGACAATGATATTGTGGTGGTGCGTTGCGAAAGGGAAAACATATTTCTTGCACTTTGATTGTGTCACATATTGCAGGAGTATAGGATACAGACACGGGAAATGTTAAAGTTCCTGTGAAAACAGTACTCCCGATGGCCAATGCTGCCACTATCCAGAGCCACCAAAGGCTTAACCTATTCATGGGCTTCTACTTGTTGTCGTTGTATCTCTCTCGAATAAGAATGCCATGTAAAACATCATTGGACATTTAAGCTACAGTAACAATGGAGAATATTATTCAACTGAATGTTCGACCAATATCTTTTGACTAAATTAAATATTGCTTTATTCATGATTAGTACTCTATGATTAAAACCACCAACCACGCCCTATTAGCCATTGTGCGTAAGCATTCGTGTCCATCTGCACTGAGTGCGGACGGTTGAAGACATTGCTAGTCCATGTCCGTGAAAACATCTTTTTATCCGGATCTACGCCGTATATCAACAGATTATGGTTTCGAGGGTCATCCATTACGAACTGGCCCTTCCTTGTAATGTAAGTTTAGATAAGGTTTTTATGCCCAAGGTTTATAAGAGTGGAGTCTACGCCAGTACCCCATCCGGGTATCTCCCTAAAAGCCGAATTCATTCTCCTTTCCCCAAATGAAATGAAAATGAGTATTTGCTTGGGAGGCCTTTTTTACATTTCCCTTTAGATCAATTAGAATGTAAAAGTTTGTTTGGGAGGATCATTTAGAAACCCATTTAAGGGTATTCATAGTCTATTTTCATCATTCTCATTTGAAAAACCACTTCAAATTGAAATGTCCTTATGAGGACATTTACATGATGACTGAGAAATACCACCTAAATAGCCTTTAATGATACTTTACCATTTGAATGTAATTTACCACATGAATGTGCCTCCCAAACAGGTTTTAATAGGAAATGACCTTAAATGATGTGGGAAATGACCTCCCAAACATCCTCTTTCCTTGCTTTAAATGTCACTTCCCCCTTCTCTTGCAGCAGCTTTCTGTTTTTGCCTACCCCACATTTTGAGGAGATTCTAGTGGAAGGCAACTGCAAGCCCTGGAAATAAAAAAATGTTTATTTAACAGTATATTAAAAATCAAAAGGACACTGCTTCTATAAAATCCTACCATGATGGGAGAAATATGGAGAGACGGAGTGAGACAAATACTATGGAAGAGATGAGAAATAAATCTGAAAAAAGTAATAGTCAAGAAGTAATTCTACAAACAATTTGATGGTGACATAGATGTTACACCTTTAAACTACTTTGTTTCAACTTTTTTAAAAGAAATAAAATAGAAATATGAAGAACTAGAATATGCTTATGGAGTAAAGAAAACAATCAATTTTTATTTGAAAAAGGCCCGTGCATAAGCATTCACCTGTACAATTTGTTTCTCAACCCGTTTTATTTGACAATATATTTATCTGCCTTTAATGTCCAAATAGGTTTCTTTCAACCAAAAATTCCTTACGTGAATACCATAAAAACTAAATTAAACATATATGTAATATAAGATTTTGGGAAACTGGAATCTTATTTTTTAGGGAAATTTCATATATGACCTTTATGCTGATCACTATAGAATTATCAGTTTTGACATCCATGAAAGCTTGACAAAAAAAAAATTATTAGGTTCCATACGAGGTTTACAAGTGCATTCAAATGTTTGGGCAGAACCAACTTTGTGGCCAGCGCAGCTGGACCCATTAAATTGAGCAGAGAAATATTTGTTGGTTGGAAAATGTACTCTAAAACTTTACACCGGATTTTGATCGGCCAAAATAAAGTAGCCCATGTATTGTCACATGAAACTACTTTTCCTAGTTCCAATCAAGAACTCAGTGTAGGATTCTAGAGTAGAGATGTTATGTAAGGATGTCACTATATATCCCGATATAGGGAATTCAAGCATCATACATCCAAGCAGAATTAAGGCACCTCTTACTATAATAGTTATCCACCACCGCCAGATTGGAAATCTGCACCGAGGTGATCCCATGCCATCGAATCAAAATCTGACAACGTGCGTGATTTTAGAGGGAAGCAAATATCCAACTGCTCGTGATGCGAAGGGCCACATGATACTCAAAAACGATGGGCGGACATTGTTTCCGGAAGGCAGTCGCATGAACGCACCTCTTACCCTATGGAACCATATTCTCCCTCCTTCCAAAAATATTTGTCCTCATTGAAATCAAAATAAACTAAACTCAGTTCATTTAGTTTTCTAGTGAGGACGGATATTTTTTTAACGCAGAGATTACTATTCATCCTTACACTCCCTCCGGTCACTTTTAATAGATACCATCAACTTTCAAATGAACTAATTTTTTATTCACTTGAAAATCATTGGTATCTATTCAACACATGGAATGTTCTATCGGCTATATATTGTCGATATATCGATATCGGCCTTCAACAGGTAAAAGGATACACTGCAATATTGTTTTCGAAATTTTTTAAAATATCGCCAATATATCAGTTTTGGTCCGATATATTGGTGTTTTTGAAAAAAAATGTATTTTTTTAAAAAATAAAAATTTTAAAAAAAGAAAAAAAAAATCAATTTTCCCGTTTGTTCCCATCCTATGCCAAGTGGAAGGATACAGGTTTAAAGCGCAAATACATATTTTGAATTATATATGTATTTTTAATACATTTTAAAATTTATGCTTGTCTAAATGAGTATCACTCATTTTAGAAGTTATATTGTGAAAATATATGGTAAAAATTAGTTATAAATCACCGATATTTTTTTACACAATATCTCCGATATTTTGTCTATTTGGTCGACCGATATCCGATACGACATTCCTTGATTCAATGTGACCGGAGGAATACATCTTTCGAATATGACATCAAATAAAGATTTGACAACATACATGTTTTTGAACCAGCCTCCCACCAGTTTGTGTGGCTACGTGATTCAGATCGGGCGGTCTTGCGCGGTCCTAGGTCTTGCGCGGTCCTAAAACGATGGATGCATCATGTTCTAAACAAAACATTACGAGTGATAAATTTCCATATTGGATGTTGTTTATCATATATGCCACGCTCCTATGTAAAAAGAGGCTAGTTTTCATTGTTACCAGCTTGGTGATGGAAGATGGCTATATTAATATTTCATGAATATTAACATCATGTCATGAATACAATCAATATATTTTGGAAAGGTATATGATGAATATGATGACGTTGAATCTTCTTAGCAGCGTACGTAGCATCCGGCATAAAAACTTGCAACTAAGAAAACCAAGAATTAAGAAGCCCCATTGTCGTGTTTCATTTGAAAAATATGGTACCCAGGCCAATTTAAAGGATTAAATATTTTGCATTCCATTCGCGGACAGCCTTGTCCGTTAAGTCGTTTGTGTTAGAGTTGTACATGGTAGTGTTTTTTCCACATTACCTAGTGCCACTAGGCAATGTCTGGGCCATTTAATCTAGCCGTAAAAATTGAGCACAAACACGGCCAAAGGTGTTCAGACAGCCATCTGAGGACCTTGAGCGAAGGCATCGCAGTGGGCTTGATTTTTAACGCATTTGGAAGGGGGTTGTACTTTTTGGTTAATAAAAAGTCAAGAGAAGTGTGAGAGAAGAGGGTTTTTTCCTTGTAACTTCTATAAGAAAAATAGTTAAAAACAAAACGGAATTAATAGAGGGCTGTTTAAACATTAAATCGAGAGTGGAAACTGGAATGATTCAGCACTTGTTTGATTCCGCTTTATTTTGTGTTTGGATACAAAAACTTCAACAAATTTCCACCTATCTATAATTACCCCAATTCTCAAATGTTTTGGTATTTTTATAGCATTCGTGTTTCCATGGGCTCCAACAACGAGATGGGATATGCTGGTGAAGTTTCACTAGCCGTCGATCGACCGGAATCCACGCTCGGTCAAACGACGCGGTTTTGACCTAGTGCACAGGTTTTTTGTATGCGCCGTCGATTCCGAGATGGGATCAGCTGGTACCAGCAGATCCAGACTACTCCAACAATGTGGTTGTGTGTACACAAACATCGAACAAGGGTCGCGTATGGCCTGGTTTACCACAACCTGGCCAGATTGGAAATCCACACTGAAGTGATCACATTCCTTCAAATCAAAATATGACAACCTGCGTGATTTTAGAGGGCTGGCAGGAAAACAAATATTTAACTGCTCGTGATGGGCGGACATTGTTTCCCAAAGGCAGACGCATGAATGCACCTCTTACCCTATGGATCCCTATTCTCCCTCTGTCAACAAAATTTTTTACCTCATTAGAAATCCAAATAATCTTAAGCCAGTTCTTTTTAGTTTTCTAGCGAGGGTAAATATTTTTTTAACGGAGGGACTACTATTCATCTTTATATTCCCGCCGGTCACTTTTAATAGATACCATTAATTTTCAAATGAACTAACTTTCAGCTCACTTTGGAATACGAACGGTATCTAGTCAAAGTGACCGGAGGGAGTACATATTTGGAATATGACATCATATCAAGATTTGATAACATGCATGTTTTTGAACCAGCCTGTCACAAGTTTATGTGGCCACGCGATTGAGGTCGTGCATTATTGCGCGGACCTAAAACGATGGTTGCACCATGTTCTAAACAAAACCGTGCAAGTGATAAATTTCTATTTTGGATATTATTTAGCATACTTGCCATGGTCCAATGTAAAAGCGGACTGGTTTTCATTGTTACTAGCTTTGTGATGGAAGATGGTTATATATAGTATTTCATGTGCAACATTATGTCATGAAGCCAATCTATATATTTTGGAAAGGTATATGATGAAGTTGATGAAGTTGATCTTCTTAGCAGTATCTCCTCTTCAGATGGTTCCATGAGGAAGGGCATCCAGTGTAAAAACTTGTCGTTAAATTTTCTTATTTTGATTTTTACCATTTTGTTTCGGATAAGAGTCAACCGTAGTATAGCTGGGATAAGGCAAATCATGTTGATGATGATCGATATCGGTTAACATATCTGTTTCCCCCTAGAAAAGTTGTGGTTGACCTTTACCAAAAATGAAAAAAAGGAAGGAAAAAATCATCACTTATCCATATTGTGATGCGCTTTCTCAAAATGGCAAATAACAATCATTCCTCTTCGTACCATGGACCCTTATAAATGGACCAGCATAGAACAGACTTCTTCACCCCCTACCATTTCTCTCATCAACATTTTTAGAAGACCATCCAACATGGAAAAGTTACCAGTTCTCCTCCTGTTCGTCTTCCTGGTTGCAACTTCTCTCTCAGGTCTCCCTCTCTCTCTCCCTCCCTGCATACATATATGTATTCATTTTTTAGGGTACATATATATACATATATAGATAAATACAAACTCCCTATGATCACTTTTAATCAATACAATTTTTTTTTCAAATGAACTATTTCTTTGGCTCATTTGAAAAAAACTGTATCTATTAAAAGTGACCGATGGACTACTTCATTTCGTGTAGTTAACAAGAAACTGACAATAATATTGTGGTGGTGCAGTTGTGGAAGGGGGAGAATATTGCATAGACTTTGATTGTGTCGTATATTGCAAGAGTATAGGGTACAGGGACGGAGAATGTAAAGTCACTTCCTGTAAATATGGTCCACAGGATAGTCAATGCTGCTGTGATCCTTAGCCACCAAAGGCGTAATAAAACGAGTTCATGCAGTCTATTTCCTGCCGCTGTATCCCTCTCGAATAAGCATCAATAAAAATGCCATGTAATCGTTCGATATTTAAGCTACAGCAACAATGGAGAATATTACTGAACTGGTTTTTCTACCATTTCTTTAGATTGGATTAAATGCAATGTTATTCCGAATTAGCACCCAATTAAGATGACCGCCGTCATCGACTAGATCGATGGCGCATGGACTAGGCTAATCGTATGTGCCCTCAATCTAACCAAATCAAAGATTAGGGACGCTTTGCTAGTTTAGTCCCATATGATGCTTCATCGGCAGATTCGAGTTTATTCGAACCCATGAAGGTGAGCCCTTACAAGTGCATAACGATTTGCTCCCCGTCCAATCGAGTGCCAGCGTCTTCTGCCGCCCGGACGCGCACCAGCTCTATTGTGTCATGCTTGAGAATAACATCTCATGAAACTGCAAACAAACATAATGTTATAGACAACTAGGAAACCTTATTGTGTCATGCTTGACAATAACATCTCTTGAAACAACAAACAAACATAATGTTATAGACAGCTAGTAAAACCAAGAAAAGAAGCCCCAACGTATAGTTTCATTTGAAAAATATGGTACCCAAGCCATTTTAAAGAATTAAAAATTTTGCATTCCATTCGCGGACAGCCTTGTCCGTTAAGCCGTTTGTGTCCGAGGTGTTTGTGGCAGTGTTTGGGCCGTTTAATCTATCGTTAAAAATCGAACACAGACACGGCCAAAGGTCTTCGGATAGCTGTATATCTGAGGACCTAGAGCAAAGGCAGCGAGGGGAAGGAGGGAAATTTAAAAAACTATAAGTACCCTTCAAGGCTAAATTTTATCTTGCAAATTTAGATATCAAAATGTAGTGGTTATTTGAAATAAAGTTGAATATGTTGGTGGTTGTTTGTATACAAACATCGAACTAGGGTCACGTATGGCCTGGTTGACCACAACCTAGCGGACATTGTTTCCCGAAGGCAGGGGCATGAATGCACCTCTTATCCTATGGAACCATATTCTCCCTCTGTCTAAAAATATTTGACTTCATTTCAAAACCAAAATAAACTTAAGTATGTTCATTTTGGTTTTCTAGTGAGGATAAATAGTTTTTGAAGGGAGGGTCTACTGTTCATCATTATATTCCCTCTGGTCACTTTTAATAGATACTATTAATTTTCAAGTTAATTAATTTTCAGTTCACATGAAAATCAATGGTATCCAGTCAAAGTGACAGGAGGGAGTACATATTTGGAATTTGACATTAAATCAAGATTTGACCAGTCATGTTTTTGAACCTGCCTTTCACTAGTTTGTGTGGCCGAGTGATTGAAATCGTTCGGTTTTGCGCAGTCCTAAAATGATGGTTGCGCCGTGTTCTAAACAAAACCTTGCAAATGATAAATTTCCATTTTGGATATTTTTTAGCATATTTGTCATGCTCCAATATAAAAGCGGATTGATTTTCATTGTTACCAGCTTTGTGATGGAAGATGGCTATATATAATATTTCATGTGCAACATGTCATGAAGCCAGTCCATATATTTTAGAAAAAGTATGGAAGATGGCTATATATACTATTTCATGTGCAACATGTCATGTCATGAAGCTAATCCATATATTTTAGAAAAGTATATGATGAATACGATGACGTTGAATTTCTTAGCAGTGGCTCCTCTTTAGATGGTTGCATCAGGAAGGGCATCCAGCTTAAAAGCTTGCCATTCTATTTTTTTGTATGGATTTTGCTCCATTTTGATTCCGATTAGAGTCAAAAGTGGTATATCATCCTTTCTGCCGACCCCAAACAGTTGGGATAAGGCGTATCATGATGATGATGATGGATAGCATATATGTTTCCCCTAGAAAAGTTGTCGTTGACCTTTACAAAAAATGAAAAAAAGGAAGGAAAAAAATCATCACTTATCCATATTGTTATGCACTTTCTTAAATTGGAAAATAACAATCCTTCCTCTTCATGCCATGGATCCTTATAAATGGACTAGCAAAGAACAGAATCTTCTTCACCCCCTACCATTTCTCTCATCAACATTTTAGAAGACCATCCAACATGGAAAAGTTACCAGTTCTCGTCTTGTTCCTATTCCTTGTGGCAACTTCTCTCTCTCTGCATACATATACATATACATATACATATGTACTTTTCAACGTACATATATATATATACATATATGGATAAATACATACTCTCTACAATCACTTTTAATCAATACAGTTTTTTTCAAATGAACCGTTTTTTTTTTTTGCTCATTTGAAAAAAACTGTATCTATTAAAAGTGACCGGTGGAGTAATTCATTTCGTGTAGTTAACAAGAAACTGACAATGGTATTGTGGTGGTGCAGTTGTGGAAGGGGGAGAATATTGCATAGACTTTGATTGTGTCGTATATTGCAAGAGTATGGGTACAGGGACGGGGAATGTAAAGTCATTTCCTGCAAATATGGTCCACAGGATAGTCAATGCTGCAGTGATCCTTAGTCACCAAGGGCTTAATAAAACGTGTTCATGCAGTTTCTACTTCCTGCCGTTGTATCTATTAAAAGTGAAGGGAGTACTTGATTTCGTCTAGTTAACAAGAAACTGACAATGGTATTGTGGTGGTGCAGTTGTGGAAGGGGGAGAATATTGCATAGACTTTGATTGTGTCGTATATTGAAAGAGTATAGGGTACAGGGACGGGGAATGTAAAGTCACTTCCTGTAAATATGGTCCACATGAAAGTCAATGCTGCTGTGATCCTTAGCCACCAAAGGCTTAATAAAACGTGTTCATGCAGCTTCTACTTCCTGTCGTTGTATCTCTCTGGAATAAACATCAATAAAAATGCCATGTAATCCTTCGGCATTTAAGCTACAACAACAATGGAGAACATTACTTAACTGATTTTTCTACCATTTCTTTAGATGGATTAAATACCATGTTATTCCGAATTAGCACTCAATTAAGATCATCAGCCGGCTGGATCGATGGCGCATGGACTAGGCCAATCGTATGTGCCCTCAATCTAATCAAATCAACGGTTAGGGATGCTTTACTAGTTGAGTCCCAGATGAAGCTCCATCGGCAGATTCGAGTTTATTTGAACCCATGAAGGTGAGCCCTTACAACGCGCGTGATTAGAGTCAGCGTCTTCTGTCGCCCGGATGTGCACCAGCTCTATTGTGTCATGCTTGAGAATAAACAACAAACAAAAATAATGTTATCGACAGCTAGGAAAACCATGAATTAAGAAGCCCCACCGTATAGTTTCATTTGAAAAGTATGGTACCCAAGCCAATTTAAAGAATTAAATATTTTGCATTTCATCAGAGTTGGTCGCAGACAGTCGTGCCCGCTAAGCCATCTGTGTCCGAGGTATCTATGGTCGTGTTCGAACCATTTAAAACTGTTTGAAAAGATCGGAGCGAAGGCACCGAAGGAGAGGAGGGAAATTTAGAAACCATAAGTACCCTTGAAGGGTAAATTATATCTTGCAAATTTAGATATCAAAATATAGTGGTTATTTGAAACCAAGTTGAATTTTTTGTTGATGTGAAATTACCACATCCCTTAAAATCTTGATGGAAATTCACTTCCTTTTTTTTACCTCGTAGTGACTTTTTGTTAACATTAATTACTTTTGCTTAGTGAATGCCCCCAAACCCTTTTGAGGAAAGAAGAAAAAATATAAACTTTTTGTACGGACATCCCACATATACATAGGTGCTATTTGGGATGCATCCTTTCCGGGGCGGAAAGGAAATAGAACTTTTAAGAGGCAAAAAGGCCTTCCAGCAAAATTTGTGTTTGTTTGACCGTTTTCTTGAAGAAAAGTTTTTAGTGCATAAAGGCTCTTTCCGCCCCTTTAAACAATCATTGTTCTTTCTACTCTAATGCTCCTCAGGTAGAGGGTTACTATGGAAAGGGTCCTTCACCATTTTAAATAGGCAAATATATATTTTTTGGATGCTCTTTCCCCTCAAAGATGACTCCCAAACATAAGTCACTTTTTATTTCTTTTAACAAAAGGAATAGGAGGGAAAGAAACTTTCATTTTAGTTCCAAAGCAGCATCCAATTGCATATTACACCCAATACCCAAGATCTGTGGGATATCATTTTGCTTGTGCATCCTTCCTAGAAATTGAGGTCACTTTGATCTGCAGCGCCACCCCATTTGCTAAAAATGGCAAATGAGCGTGCTTCCTCTCATTGGTGGAGCCAAGGTGGGCAATTGCTCCTGTTGACCTTGAATCTAATACACTAGATGACTAATTGTTCAAGGTAATTGCTTAAGAACCTTACCCCTTGTCATAATTCTCAGCATTCTTCTTTTTTATGTGTGACTCATGGAGTGGGGAGAAGTTATTACCTGCGTGCCACGCATGGGAACAGTGTGCTCATCACTAATGGGTGATGGGCCATTAGTGATGAGCACACTGTTCCCCTGCGGCGCGTAGCCAATAATTTTCCTGGAGTGGGCTTGATTTCTAACGCATTGGGAAGGGGGTTGTACCTTTTCTTTAGTAAAAAGTCAAGGGAAGTGTGAGAGAAGATATTTTTTTCTTCTGTACCTTCTATAAGAAAAATAGTTAAAAACAAAATGGAATTACTAGAGGGCTGTTTGAACACAAATCGACTGTAATGCTTGGAGATCTAATTTCATTAGGGTCCAAGTGTCTACGAGACTCACTAGTCTTCCTCCATCATGGGAAGTAGTTGTGGTGGCACTGAACCTGAGTGATAGAAAACTCACACTCGATGACCTTACTGCCAAGGTGGGCTTGGAGCAGGAAAGGAGAGAGCATATGAGGTCCTCTAATGCATCTGCCAACCTTGCTCACCATGTTGGCTCCAAGAAAGGTGGGTTCTATACTGGCACGTCAAAGAAGAACTTCAAGAGGAAGGGAAAGAAGCCTCAGGTCCAGGGTGGAGACAAGGCCAAAAACAAGAAGGGAGCCTGCTTTAATTGTGGCCAGATGGGTCACTATAGCAGGAACTGTCCTAATGGTTCCCAGGACAACGGGAAAAGGAAACAGCATGGTGGTGGAAAAGACATAGTGTGCATAATTTCTGAGGCACTGATTGTGAACACTAACACTAGATGCTGGTGGCTTGACTCAACTGCAACTCGTCATGTGGCCATGAACAAGGAGTCATTTGCTGAGTTGAAAGAGATTAGTCCTGGAGAGCACATGGGGAACAACACCTATTGTGACGTACTGGGGATAGGCTCTATTCGTGTTCCTCTTTTAGGAGGAAACACTCTGGTTCTCACAGATATTTTGTTTACACCTACTATTTGTAGGAATCTGATTTTAATTCCTTTGTTGACTCAAAAGGGATTTGAAGTCAGGTTCAAGGGTGGCAAAGGAACTGTCAGACAAAAGAATAATATTTTATTTACTGCTTCTTTAGTTGATGGTTTATTCAAACTGGATGTTTCTAATGACTTTGCTAAGATCAATGAAATGATTGATTCTGAGTATATTGCTTGTATTGTTGAAAATGTTTTATTGTGGCATTTACGCCTTTGTCATGTTAATGCGATAAAATTACACCAAATGTCGGGTAGTGGGTTACTGCCCAGAGTAGGTGATGATTTGCACATATGTGAAAATTGTTTATCAAGTAAAATGACTAGGCAACATTTTCTCAAAGATCAATGAGCAATAGACTTTTTAGAGGTCATTCACTCAGATATTTGTGGGCCTACAAACGTCAAGACTCAAAGGGGTATGACGTATTTTATTATATTTATAGATGACTATTCTATGTATGGTTATGTGTACTTGTTATCCAGGAAGTCCGATGCCTTAGAGAAATTTAAGGAATTTAAGGTTGAGGTTGATAACCAATTAAGACAGAAAATTAAAGTTCTGAGAACAGACAAAGGTGGGGGGTACACATCTGATTTGTTCAAAGACTATTGTACAAACCATGGAATAGTGTATCAGTATACTTTGTCGTATACCCCTCAGCAGAATGGAGTCGCTGAAAGACGTAATAGGACATTGTGAGGCATGGTAAGATCCATGTTAAACCACTCTGAACTAGGAACGCAGTTTTGGGGTGAAGCAATAGACACGGCTGTTTATGTACTAAATCGAATACCTTCTAAGTCGATCAAATTAACCCCATATGAGTTATGGACGGGAAGACATCCAAACTTTTTGAACTTGAGAGTGTGGGGGGTCAAAGGCCCATGTGAGGGTGCCTAATCAACTAAGAACTAAGTTGGATCCTAAGACCATAAAATGGAATTTTATAGGTTATTGTGATCATTCGAAAGGGTATCGATTTGTAGTACACCATGATGATGGGACAATGGGGGTTATAGAGTCTAGAGATGCTTATTTTCTTGAGGAAGATATAGACCTTAAAACTCCTGGTCAGAGAGTGGAACTCTTTGAAATTGAAAAAGAGAAAGTTACTGTCACTAGTAATGAACAAGTGATAGGTAACACATCCAATGAGGATGTTAAAACTCGAGCATCAAGAGAGCGTAGACCTTCAGTGTTATTGAAGGATTACTATGCCATGCTTGGTGAAGATGAAATATCGGTAAATGAACCTGTACTCAGTGATCCAGTCACATTTGAGCATGCTATGAGTAGTCCAGATTCCAAGGAATGGCAGAAGGCTGTTCAAAAGGAAATGGATTCGATCTTGAAGAACAAAGTCTGGGAGATTGTAGACTTACCAGACGAACGGAAACCCATTGGGTGTAACTGGATCTTCAAGAAAAAGCTCAAAGCTGATGGATCAATAGAGAAGTACAAAGCTAGACTTGTGGCGAAAGGTTTCACATAAGTAGAGGGCATAGACTTTAAGGAGACGTATTCTCCTGTGTCTAGGTTCATCTCGATCCGATGCTTATTGGCAATTGTGTCATACTTAGATTTAGAGTTGCACCAGATGGATATAAAGACTGCCTTCCTAAATGGTGATTTAGAGGAGGAAATTTATATGGAACAACCCAAGGGGTTTGTTATTTCCTGGGAGGAAACTAAGGTGTGCAAGCTTATTAAATCATTGTATGGACTGAAACAATCGCCAAGACAATGGTATTTCACTTTTCACAAAAGTGATAAGTGAATATAGTTTTATGGCCAATGACTATGACCATTGTATATACTCCTTTAAAGATGGGAGTAGATTTATGATATTGTCGCTATATGTAGATGACATATTATTGATGGGGAATGACACTAGTATGATTCTCAATCTTAAAGAATGGCTGAAGACCCAATTTGAAATGAAAGATATGGGTGAAACATCTTACTTCCTCAGGATGAAGATTGAGAGAGATACAAAAGCGAGGAGGCTAAGTATATCTTAGGAATCATACATTGAGAGTGTATTGAAACGCTTTGGCGTGATTGGTTGGAAGACCATAGATTCACCCATCTATAAAGGGACAGTTTTGTCTGAGAGAATGGCACCTGCATCATACGAGGAATGTCTGAAGATGCAATTGGCAGCTTGATGTATGTCATGAACTGCACTCGACCTGATTTGGCTTTTGTAGTAAGCCTTGTGAGTCAATATCAGGCTTACCCAGGTATGCAACACTAGCAGGCTATTAAGCGGGTGTTCAGATACTTGCTGAGTACCAAGGATATGAAACTCACATATCAGGCCGAGAACCTGTCATTGGAAGGCTATAGTGATTCGGACTATGCGGGTGTAAGGATGACAGAAAATCCACTGCCGGTTATGTGTTTATGCTTGATGGCGGCGCCGTAGCATGGGCTAGTAAGAAGCAGAAATATGTTACTAAGTCCACGATGGAAGCTAAGTTTGTTGCGTGCAGTTTAGCAGCTTCCGAGGTAGTATGGATTAAAGAGTTTCTAGCTGGGTTACAGCTAGAACAGTGGACTGATGCTCTTGTCTAAATTTATTGTGATAATTTGGCAACTGTGTCGACACTCCGTAATGGGGAGATCAGTTCTAGAAGTACATTAAGGTGCATTACTTTTACGTATTTGACATGCTACAACGGGGAAAGTTGACAGTGAGTCATCTTCCTACGGTTGAGATGTTGGTTGATCGGTTAACGAAGGCCTTAACGACAGATCTATTTATAAAACATGTTCATAGTTTTGGATTTCGACAGGACTAGTGCACGAATCACTATTGGATCGCAAATATGAGCACGGAACCCATAGTGGGGGATGTAAGATAGTGATATGGGTTCGTCCTATATTAACTGTCATATTTAGAGGAGTCGTCCCTCTCATGTGGAGTGTGTGCACATGTGGAGATGATAGGCTCCCGTGGGCCCAAGGTGGGGCCCACCTAGATGGAAGAGACACCTTTATTGTTTGTAACCGTTATGGAAAAAGGGTCATGAAAAGGGAATAATTCGGGAAGTATCACCCGAATTGGAAATACCCAAATTGGAAATAGTCAAATTGGAAATGGACGTGAAGAGAGTTGTAACTCCCCAATTTGGGAACCGAAGAGAGAATAAATGGGGACGTGAACAGTAATGTCCCCCTACCTTTTTGAGTGATCTCTCTCTCCCTAGTTAACTCATTCCTTTGGTTTTTGCTTCTTTAGTGATTGATCTTGGAGATCATATCAAAGCAAAGGTTTTGGAAAAACGCAGGAAGTGATATTGCTATCTCGTGGAAAATAGCAAGTTGTAGATCCACACACGAACGGTTGTAAAAGAGGTGATCTCCGACATATTTAATTTCTCTACGAAGAACGGTATTTTCTTGGGCACAAAAGTCGTAGGTTAGTAGTACACGTTCTTGAGTTTTAATTTGATTGAATGATATAAATTCTTGTTCCTATATATTGCTAAAAAACTTGTACTCCATTGTATTTGTGTTTGTGAGTGCAAGGGAATTCCAAGGACAATCAGAATTTGGAGAATTTAACACATAAAAGGACGAAAGATCTGCTTCCTCTGCAGTTCGATTACATTTCAACTTCTATAAGAAAAATAGTTAAAAAATGGAATTAATTGAGGGCTGTTTGGAACTGAATCGACATTGGAATCGGGTATGATTCAGCACTTGTTTGATTCCGCTTAGTTTTGTTTTTCGACACAAAAACTTCAACAAATTTCCACCTATTTACCGTATGCATCATTACACCAATTCTCCAATGTTTTGGAATTTTGATAGTCTTTCCATGGGCTCCAACCACGTGGTTGTTTGTAAACAAACATCGAACAAGGGTCACGTATGCCTGGTTGACCACAACATGGCCAGATTGGAAATCCGCACTGAGGTGATCACATGCCTTCAAATAAAAAATGTCAACGTGCGTGATTTTAGAGGGCATGCAGGAAAACAAATATCCAGCTGCTCGTGACGTGAAGGGCCTCATGATTCCCAAAAACGATAGGCGGACATTGTTTCCCAGCAGACGTATGAATGCACCTCTTACCCTATGGAACCGTATTCTCCCTCTCAGTTTATTGTGGTTTTCTAGTGAGGACAAATATATTTTTTTTAACAGAGGACTACTATTCATCTTTATATTCCCTCCGGTAATTTTTAATACATACCATTAATTTGAAAATCAACGGTATCTAGTCAAAGTGAATGGAGGGCGTACATATTTGGAATTTGACATCATATCATGATTTGACGACAGGCATGTTTTTGAACCAGCCTATCACTAGTTTGTGTAGCCACGCGATTGAGATCGTGCGGTTTCACACAGTCCTAATACGATGGTTGCGCTATGTTCTAAACAAAACCTTGCGAATGATAGATTTCTATTTTCGATATCTTTTAGCATATTTGCCATGCTCCAATGTAAAAGCGGATTGGATTTCATTGTTACCAGCTTTGTGACGGAAGATGGTTGTATATAATATTTTATGTGCAACATAATGTCATGAAGCCAATCCATATATTTTGGAAAGGTATACGATGAATATGGTGACATTGATCTTCTTAGCAGCACCTCTTCTTCATATTGTTGCAGGTATACGATGAATATGGTGACGTTGATCTTCTTAGCAGCGTCTCCTCTTCATATGGTTGCATCAGGAAGGGCATCCAGAGTAAAAGTTTGTCATTATGTTTTTTTGTTTAGATTTTGTTCTATTTTTATTTCGATAAGAGTCAAACGATGTATATAATCCTTGTCGCCGACCCCGCATAGTTGGGATAAGGCATATGATGATGATGATGATAGATATCGGTTAGCATATCAGTTTCCCCCTAGAAAAGTTATCGTTGACCTTTACAAAAACTGAAAAAAAGGAAGGAAAAAAAATCATCACTTATCCATATTGTGATGCCCTTTCTTAAATTGGCAAATAACAATCATTCCTCTTCGTGCCATGGACCCTTATAAATGGACCAGCATAGAACAGTCTTCTTCACCCCCCTACCATTTCTCTCATCAACATTTTTAGAAGACCATCCAACATGGAAAAGTTACCAGTTCTCCTCCTGTTCCTTTTCCTAGTGGCAACTTCTCTCTCAGGTCTCTCTCTCTCCCTCTCTGCATACATATACATATTCATTTTTTAACGTACGTATATATACATGTCTAGAGAAATACATACTCCCAACTATCACTTTTAATTAATACAAATTTTATTTTCAAATGAACAGTTTCTTTCGCTCATTTGAAAAAAATTGTATCTATTAAAAGTGACCGGATGGAGTCCTTCATTTCGTGTAGTTAACAAGAAACTGACAATGGTATTGTGGTGGCGCAGTTGTGGAAGCGGGAGAATATTGCATAGACTTTGATTGTGTCGTATATTGCAAGAGTATAGGGTACAGGGACGGGGAATGTAAAGTCACTTCCTGCAAATATGGTCCACAGGATAGTCAATGCTGCTGTGATCCTTAGCCACCAAAGGCTTAATAAAACGTGTTCATCCAGCGTCTACTTCCTGCATGCCGTTGTATCTCTCTCGAATAAACATCAATAAAAATGCCATGTAATTGTTCGACATTTAAGCTACAGCAACAATGGAGAATATTACTGAACTGATTTTTCTACTATTTATTTAGATTGGATTTAACGCAATGTTATTCCGAATTAGCACTCAATTAAGATCACTGCCGTCATCGACAGGATCGATGGCGCATGGACTAGGCCAATCGTATGTGCCCTCAATCTAACCAAATCAACGGTTAAGGACACTTAGCTAGTTGAGTCCCATATGAAGCTTCATCGGCAGATTCGAGGTTATTTGAACCCATGAAGGTGAGCCCTTACAAGTGCATAACCATTTTCTCCCCGTCCAATCCCGTGTCTGCATCTTCTGTCGCCCGGGCGGGCACCAGCTCAATTGTGTCGTGCTTGAGAATAACATCTCATGAAACAACGAACAAACATAATGTTATAGACAACTAGGAAAAACTCAAGCTTGAGAATGACATCTCTTGAAACAACAAACAAAGATAATGTTATAGACAGGTAGGAAAACCAAAAAAAGAAGCCCCAACGTATAGTTTTTTTTTATAATTCTAACATATAGTTTCATTTGAAAAATCTGGTACCCAAGCCATTTTAAAGAATTAAATATTTTGCATTCCATTTGCGGACAGCCTTGTAAGCTAAGCCATTTGTGTCGAGGTGTTTGTGGCAGTGTTTGGGCCGTTTAATCTATCCTTAAAAATTGAACACAGACACGGCCAAAGGTCTTCAGATAGCCATCTATCTGAGGACCTAGAGCAAAGGAGGAAAATTTAAAAAACCATAAGTACCCTTGAAGGCTAAATTATATCTTGCAAATTTAGATATCGAAATGTAGTGCTTATTTGAAACAGAGTTGAATATGTTCGTGGTGTAATATTACCACATCCCTTAAAATTTAGATGGAAATTCATTTCCATTTTTTTTTACCTTGCAGTGACTTTTTGTTAACATTTCTTGCTTTTGCTTAGTGACTTTTTGTTAAAAGGAAAGAAACTTTCATTTTAGTTCCGAAGCAGTATCCAATTGCATATAACACCAAAGACCCAAGATCTGTGGGATATCATTTTGCATGTGCATCTTTCCTTGAAATTAAGGTCACTTTGATCTGCAGCGCCACCTCATTTGCTATGAATGGCAAATGAGCATGCTTCCGCTCATCGGCAGAGCCAAGGTGGGCGATTGCCCAGGCTGACATTGGGTCTAATACACTAGATCACTAATTGTTCAAGGTAATTGCTTAACAACCTTGCCCCTCGTCATAATTCTCAGTTTCCTTCTTATTTGTGTGTGACCCATGGAGTGGGCTTGATTTCTAGCGCATTTGGAAGGGGGTTGTACTTTTTTATTAATAAAAGTTAAGAGAAGTGTGAGAGAAGAGGGTTTTTTTTCCTTGTAACTTCTATAAGAAAAATAGTTAAAAACAAAACGGAGTTAATAGAGGGCCATTTGGATACTGAATCAACAGTGGGATCGGGAACGATTCAGCACTTGTTCGATTCCGTTTTGTTTTGTGTTTAGACACAAAAACTTCAACAGATTTCCACCTATTTATGGTTCGGATCATTACGCCAATTTACCAAGGTTTTGGAATTTTCATAGCACGCGTGTTTCCATGTGCTCCCACCACGTGGTTGTTTGTGTACAAACATCGAACAAGGGTCACGTATGGCCTGGTTGACCACAACCTAGCGGACATTGTTTCCCGAAGGCATGGATGCACCTCTTGCCCTATGGAACCATATTCTCCCAATGTCTAAAAATATTTGACTTCATTTCAAAACCAAAATAAACTTAAGTCTGTTCATTTTGGTTTCAAGTTAGGATAAATATTTTTTGAAGGGAGGGACTACTATTCATCCTTATATTCCCTCTGGTCACTTTTAATAGATACCATTAATTTTCAAGTTAATTAATTTTCAGTTCACTTGAAAATCAATGGTATCCAGTTAAAGTGACCAGAGGGAGTACATATTTGGAATATGACATTAAATCAAGATTTGACCAGTCATGTTTTTGAAGCCGCCTTTCACTAGTTTGTGTGGCAGCGTGATTGAGATCGTTCGGTTTTGCGCAGTCCTAAAATAATGGTTGCGCCATGTTCTAAACAAAACTTTGCAAGTGATAAATTTCTATTTTGGATATTGTTTAGCATATTTTTCATGCTCCAATATAAAAACAGATTTGTTTTCATTGTTACCAGCTTTTTGATGGAAGATGGCTATATATAATATTTCATGTGCAACATGTCGTGAAGCCAATCCATATATTTTAGAAAAGTATGGAAGATGGCTATATATAATATTTCATGTGCAATATGTCATGAAGCTAATCTATATATTTTTAAAAAGTATATGATGAATACGATGACGTTGAATTTCTCAGCAGTGGCTCCTCTTCACATGGTTGCATCAGGAAGGGCATCCAACTTAAAACTTGCCATTCTGTTTTTTTGTATGGATTTTGCTCTATTTTGATTCTGATTAGAGTCAGAAGCCGTATATCATCCTTTCAGCCAGCCTAGATAGTTGGATAAGGCGTATCATGATGATGATGATGGATAGCATATCTGTTTCCCCTAGAAAAGTTGTCGTTGACATTCACAAAAAATGGAGAAAAAAAAAGTAAGGAAAAAAATCAACACCTATCCATATTGTGATGCACTTTCTTAAATTGGAAAATAACAATCCTTCCTCTTCATGCCATGGATCCTTATAAATGGACTATCAAAGAACAGAATCTTCTTCACCCCCTACCATTTCTCTCATCAGCATTTTAGAAGACCATCCAACATGGAAAAGTTACCAGTTCTCCTCTTGTTCCTATTCCTAGTGGCAACTTCTCTCTCAGGTCTCTCTCTCTCTCTCTCTCTCTGCATACATATACATATGTATTTTTTAACGTACATATATATACATATATAGATAAATACATACTCCCTACGATCACTTTTAATCAATACAGTTTTTTTTCAAATGAACTGTTTTTTTTATTTATTTGAAAAAAACTGTATCTATTAAAAGTGACCGGATGGAGTACTTCATTTCCTGTAGTTAACATGAAACTGACAATGGTATTGTGGTGGTGCAGTTGTGGAAGGGGGAGAATATTGCATAGACTTTGATTGTGTCGTATATTGCAAGAGTATAGGGTACAGGGACGGGGAATGTAAAGTCACTTCCTGCAAATATGGTCCACAGGATAGTCAATGTTGCTGTGATCCTTAGTCACCAGGGGCTAAATAAAACGTGTTCATGCAGCTAATTCCTCCCGTTGTATCTCTCTCGAATAAGCATCAATAAAAATGCCATGTAATCGTTCGACATTTAAGCTACACCAACAATGGAGAATATTACTGAACTGATTTTTCTACCATTTCTTTAGATTTGATTAAATGCAATATTATTCCGAATTAGCACTCAATTAAGATCACCGGCCGTCATCGACTGGATTGATGGCTCATGGACTAGGCCAATCATATGTGCCCTCAATCTTACCAAATCAACGGTTAGGGACCCTTTACTAGTTGAGTCCCAGATGATGCTCCATCTGCAGATTCTAGTTTATTTGAACCCATGAGGTGAGCCCTTACAACGTGCGTGATTCGAGTCAGGGTCTTCTGTCACCCGGATGTGCACCAGCTCTATTGTGTCGTGCTTGAGAATAACATCTCATGAAACAACAAACAAACATAATGTGATAGACAGCCTGGAAAACCACGAATTAAGAAGCCCCACCGTATAGTTTTATTTGAAAAGTATGGTACCCGAGCCATTTTAAGGAATTAAATATTTTGCATTTCATGAGGGCTGGTTGCGGACGGCGGTGTACGCTAAGCTATCTGTGTCCGAGCTGTCAGTGGTCGTGTCCAAACGGTTGAAAACTATATGTAAAAATTGGAGTGAACACAGCCAAGGAGAGGAGGGAAATTTAGAAACCATAACTACCCTTGAAGGGTAAATTATATCTTGCAAATTTAAATATCGAAATGTAGTGGTTATTTGAAACCAAGTTAAATATATTGTTGGTGTAAAATTACCACATCCCTTACAATTATTTCCTTTTTTTTACCTCGTAGTGACTTTTTGTTAACATTTCTTACTTTTGCTTAGTGACTGCCCCCCAACCCTTTTGAGGAAAGAAGAAAAAACATTAACTTTTTGTGACCCATGGAGTGGGCTTGATTTCTAACGCATTGGGAAGGGGGTTGTATCTTTTCTTTAATAAAAAGCTAGGAAGAAAATCGTTGTCATATTCACTTTGATTCCGCTTTGTTTTGTGTTCGGATACAAAAACTTCAACAGATTTCCACCTAATTACCGTTCGGATCATTACGCCAATTCGCCAATGTTTTGGAATTTTGATAGCACTCGTGTTTCCATGGGCTCCAACCATGTGGTTGCTTGTATATGAATATAGAACAAGGGTCACGTATGGACTGGTTGACCACAACCTGGCCAGGCCAAATCTGACTGCCCAAGAGCTTGTGGGGGCTGGCCAAGGCATGAGCAGAGCAAGTCATGCCAAGCCCGACCAGGCGAGCATGAGAGGCGGGATGGTAAGACTCCACTTGCCCGTCAAAAAAGTCAGGAATTTGCAATATCGTGTCGTTGGATTTCTTTTGATAGTTTATTTTTATATTATAACTTGGTTAAATAATTATATTTTAGGATATTTTATATTCATCATTTGTCTTGGTAAAAGTCTCATAATTTTTTTTGACTTCCCTTGTGTAGATTACTGGCTCCGCCCCTACTTCCTCTTCAGTCACCATCTACCATTGCTTTCATCAACAGTTTGAGAAGACCATCCAACAAAGCAGGAGTTACCAGTTCTCTCGTTGGTCATCCTCATGTCACAGACACATATTAGACACATATTGCAAAGTTTTTTCCATATTACCGTGCATCACTCGCCCTTTTCCCATATTACCTATAATATACAAAAAGCTTTCATATCACCTAGACCTGAACTTTCTAAAATACCCCTCTTCGGCCTTAAAACATTTTAACCGACAGAATTCTTCACTTTTATCCTGCAAGGGCATTCCAGTAGCATTCCACTCGAAGGAGGATGCTTTCTGACGAAACTCTGAACGTCGTGGTGATCCAGACGAAAGTCGACGGCTGCCCAAGCCCAGAAAAAAACTATGATCCTGGGATTTTGATATAGGAGAAGTGGGGAAACCTTCCCTACTATAAAAATTGAGATCTACATGTAAAGAAACACATGTAATGGTCACCCATTAATGCTTGAACTGCTCGTGGACATCAAATAAGAGGATAAAAATGGGCAAAGGCATGAAGTACTATTTTTATATTCGTCCACCCAACTAAAAGATGTATAAATAAATTTAGGATATTTTCAAAAGGATAAAAAGGAGAAAAAATAACAAAGAACACAAAAAAATTATCGAAAACGGATAAAAAATGAGCGAGTTATGATATTTTGAAGTTTGTCGTAAAAACGTGCATTCTTACACACGACTCAAATTCAAATAGTGTGCTCATGCACACGATAGCAATGGAGTCGTGTCTAACAAGATACGACTCCATTCAAGTCATGTGCATGTTAGCAATGGAGTCGTGTCTAACAACATACGACTTGAATTGGAGTCGTGTGTAAGAACGCACACTTTTAATGTAAATTAAAAATGTCATAACTCGGTCAATTTTTATCTGTTTTTGCCCTTTTTTTTACGTTTTTTCTTATTTTTCCTCTTCTTCCATTTAATTAGGATCACTGAAAGATATTAAGACATTATATGGTGGAATGACCAATTTGAAAAGAAGAGTGACCCTTATGCGATGGATCTAATTAAGATGAGAAAGAAAGAAGAAGAAATAAAGGAAACTAATAACGGTTTCATCACATGCTCCCTCTTTGAAAATTTAAAATATCTACCGGTAGATGTGTTTTAGAAATTTAATCTATCCTCGTGGGGATAAAGAGGAGAGAAAATAAAGAAGAACGAAAAAATAATTGCGAAAACGGATAAAAATGAGCGAGTTATGACATTTTGAATTTGTCGTAAAAGTGTGCGTTCTTATGCACAACTCCAACTCAAGTCATGTGCTTGTGCACACGATAGCAATGGAGTCGTGTCTAACAATACATGAATCCATTCAAGTCGTGCGTAAGAACGCACGCTTTTATGGCAAATTCAAAATGTCATAACTCGCTCATTTTTTATCTATTTTTGCCATTTTTTTCCTCCTCTTCCATCAGGATCATTGAAAGATATTGAGACATCATATAGTGGAATGACTAATTTGAAAATAGGAGTGACCCTTATGCGATGGATCTAAGATGAGGAAGAAAGAAGAAGAAATAAAAGAAACTAATAATAGTTTCATCACATTCTCCCTCTTTGGAAATTTATCATATCCACTGGTAGATGTATTTTAGAAATTTAGGTTATCCTCGTGGGGATAAAGAGGAAGAAAAATAAAGAAGAACAAAAAAATAGGCGAAAACAGATATAAAATGAGCGAGTTATGACATTTTGAAGTTTGTCGTAAAAGCGTGCGTTCTTATGCAGGACTCCAATTCAAGTCATGTGCTCGTGCACAAAACTTGAATAAAGTCATGTCTAACATCATTATTTTTTCCCCTCTTTATCCTCATGAGGATATCCTAAATTTATTTACACAAGTTTTAGTTGGGTTGACGAATATAGAAATAGTACTTGCCGCTCACCGACGAGTATTTCATATTTTCCCCATTTTTATCCTCTTATTTGATTTCCACGAGCAGTTCGAGCACTAATGGGTGGCTGTTACATGTGTTTCTTTACATGTAGATCTCAACTTTTATGGTAGGGCGGGCTTCCATACTGCTTTTACCTCAAAATTCCATGATCAGAGCTATTTTCTGGGCATTGGCGGCCGTCAGCTTTGGTCTAGATCGCCGCGACGTTCGGAGTTTCACCGGAAAGTCTCCTCCTCCGAGTAGAATGCTACTGGAATGCCCTCGCCAGATAAAAGTGAAAAATTCCATCAGTTAAAATATTTTAAAGCGGAAGAGGGGCATTTTGGGAAGTTTAGGTCTAATTTCCAGGTGATATGGAAGTTTTTTGTATATTCCAGGTGATATGGGAAAAGGGCGAGTGGCTCCAGGTAAATCATTTGACACATGTTAGACTAGCAACAATGGAGACTATTATTGAGCTGATTTCATTTTTACATTTTTATTTGGCTAAGTTAATTTGTGAGGTACTTCGAATAGGAAACTCTTAGATCAAGATCATATGAGGACCTAACTTTATCGTAACTTTATCAGGTGGTCAATGTCAGCCATGTTTGGCTAGCATGATTAGGGCAAGAAGTTAATCAAACGGGCTTGTTAAATATCCTCAAGCCATGCACAACGCATTTAAGGCATAAACTGTCATGCCCTGAAATTTCATGCCTCGACAGAGTGCGAAAGTCGACCCTTAGGAGAGAAATTCTTGAAGCAGAAATTCGGGCACGTAAATTAATACCCAATCACCAGTCAACTACAACATCTCAAAAGGGTGTGTAATTGAAACCACTCAGTCTTATGAATCAACATCATTAAACCATATGAAATAAAAATTCTTAATCTCAAATTATCCCAAAATAAAAGTCATTAAAATCTTTTAACAAAATCACTAAAAAAATTTCGCGCACAGGCCATTAATGTCACAGCTATTTACTTCAAAAGCAACATAAACTTCATAACTTTCCGACTGCAATCCTTGAACTTTTCCTTCTACTGCAACATTCTCCAAATCTACTTTTATCCAATCCTGCATCATAGGATGCATGAGTATTCTAAAGAAATACCCAGTAGGATGTAAAACCCACACAAGCACAAAAGATACAATATATATAACTGTGCATAAGATTCCAACAACAATTGACAAATCAATAATATCGATATCCAATATAAGGACTTGCATTACCAGAAATCATCATCAGTCACTAAGATTCCAAAACAGCTAGAATGTATGGAGAGAATATCATTAATCAATGATCCAAACATCAAAAGTGCATAAGAACAACATCATTCACGGAGATTCCAACTATCACAAGCGTATGGAGCTATAATTCAACTCTCAGATATCACCACTTCCACGTGGTTTCTTACCAAACCACCCTAGTTGTTCTCTCTTTGTAACCTACTGTCATGTCTAGGATATTGGCTCTATTAATGCTCATGGAATGCCTCTCTTTGGGTGGGAACCTAACAAGGATCCAAAGATATACTCTCTTAACACAGGGACTTTTGAGTCTTATTAACTCTTATCCTGGCAGGGTCTCTTAACTCAGGGGCTTTTGAGTATTATTAACTATCTCCCTAGTTGAATTTCTTAACTTAGGGGCTTTTGAGTATTATTAACTCTCATCCTAGCTGAATCTCTTAACTCAGGGGCTTTTTAGTCTTATCAACTCTCACCCTGGCAGTATCCCTTAACACAAAAACTTTTGAGTATTATTAACTCTCATTCTGGCTGAATTTCTTAACTTAGAGGCTTTTGAGTATTATTAACTCTCACCCTAGCTGAATCTCTTAACTCAGGGGCTTTTGAGTCTTATCAACTCTCACCCTGGCAGTATCCCTTAACACAGAAACTTTTGAGTATTATTAACTCTCATCCTGGCTGAATTTCTTAACTTAGGGGCTTTTGAGTATTATTAACTCTCACCCTAGCTGAATCTCTTAACTCACGGGCTTTTGAATCTTATCAGCTCTCACCCTGGCAGTATCCCTTAACACAGAAACTTTTGAGTATTATTAACTCTCATCCTGGCAGGGTCACTCCTAATCCAAGTTCTTTTAAGTATCATACCACTCTCAACTGGACGTAGTCCCTCCTAATCCAAATACTTTTGAGTATTCTACAACTCTCAACTGGACGGAGTCTCTTGTGGCTTTTACCAGTATACTATGAATGTCTTCACTCAGGTACTATTGAGACTACCCATCTCTCATCCTGGGAAACCAATTTACCTCTCTTGGGCAAAATCTCACAAGGTTCTTATAAAGAATCTCTGATGTAACAATTTACTCGAAGGAAATATATCCTTTATGAAGAACATATTCATTCTGATAACTAGCTAACGAAAGGAGTACAACAAGGATTTCGATACTCTTTCAAAAGTCTGACTCACTAAGGGAGTACCAATGAGATTACTTTATCTTTATCGTCACACAACTCACCATAGAAGTACTAAAATAAAGTGTCAACAACAAAAGTGTCACACATTACTTTAACATAGGTGGAACAATTCCAATACTCAACTCGGTCATAGAAACATTAGTCCAAACTTCAAGGTTTATGACTTTAGTCAAAGAGAATGATGGCTCAGGCTCCAATTGAAAACACAATCTAGTCAATATCAACAGTGAAACACATAGGACTTGCTGAACACCAAACTACCCACCATTAGCCCATGATATTAAAATATTATACTTAGCTCATTCTGCAGTAATTCTTTCTGGAAGATCTTGCAAAACACATATTACTTTCATAGCATACTTATTCTAGCATAGGGTAATGTGTTGTTAAAGTTTCTCCAACTTTTACCCTAATTACAGTATTCTATTTTTACATATCAGTTGATTTCCGGCTCTTCCCAGCGTCAGCACAGAATGAATTACTCTCCGAAATTTTTACTGTATATAGTCCTTTGAATCTAGTTTCCAACTCGATAGATGACATATTTTTTTTATTTTTCTCTATTTATTTATCATTTAATTACTACCGACTGTTAGCAAGGAAATAGTTCTGCCCGAGATTAAGATTCTTAATTAAACTTAATTATCTCACTTAATAACACACTATAAGTGATAATATATTATTAACAGACAACAGTACTCCCTCCTAGATCAATTACAGACCTTATGATTATTTAAAATTACCAAAGTACACCATTTTATCATGTTACATAGCATATATCATAATCTTAGATGTTAATACATCACAATTAGGACAATTAATACAAGACATCCAATATGACACATGAATCAACGTGGATTAAGGTCAACAATATAAGATTAGAACTTCTAGACTCTGAATAATGAATAAAGCAACCAACTTTGTGTATGAATCCCATCTAGACACTTAGCATGAAAGCATACATGATCATATCACAAGATGAATGGAAAATAGAGTCATAAATGAAATAATTTCACATGAATCAAAACAATACATCATGGTACTGAATAAGAGCACTTATAAACATCATAAGGATGAAGAAAAGAAAAAGGAAAAATCATCCTAATCTTAGTTTCACAAAAGTCTCGCCCTTTACGCGTCGTTCGCCTTCTTCGCTTTGTAGTAATGCCTCCGCTCTAAGCTTTGGATGAAGACTCAGACCAAGAAGAGGCTTGAGAGAAAGGTAAACGTGGGAAGGAGAAAGGCGCAAGCTTTGTAGAGCTAGGATTTGATATCAATCGCACAAGCTCTCCCCTCTTATGGGTTTATATAGAGTTTAGAGTTTCCACCTCTTATACAAATCCTTCCTTATCATGGACTTTTTCCTCAAATAAGAATCCTCTAAAATCCTTCAAAATCTCTTCATGAACGTACTCTTCAAGTTTGGTTAGGATTTGGTATCTTTTTCTCAAGAAAATCCACTCAAAAGGCAATTTCAGTATTCAATCCGCCATTGCGATCTATCGCGTACCTCGACGATTAATCGCGTACCCCGCCAGATCAATCGCATTCTCCGACTGCATACCAAAATTCAAACTAACATAACTTTATGCTCCGAACTCCGATTTGCGCACCGTCGGTGGCGTTGGAAAGCTCTCCTCACATACTTTAACTCTAAAGTATAATCATAGAAAAATAAGCATTAAAATTTAATATTTTTAGATCAATCAATTTTAGTAAGTACACAAATTTTTCAGGTGTTACACAAACTAATATTTATAAGGGCAGGTTAGGGCACACAAGGTGGCTTCTTTATAAGCCGTTTTCCTTTTATTAAAGATCCCATCAAGATCCAAATGAAGCACTTCTCCTAACCCTCATCTTGCAAAGATACTGGGGAAGCTGCTGCAAGAGAAGTGATCTCCTTTCCAAATGTGTCCCTAAAATACGTGTGGAAGGCTTTCTTGTCATTCAACTTAGGGGCTGTTTGGGGTCTGAAAAAACCAAAATATCTACCGTGGATGTTTTGCTAAAGGTTCACTGCAGCATTAATATTTTTTCCGCTTTCAGCTGAAACACCTCAGGTCATGTTTGCGCCATGTGGATGTTTTGCTTTTAATCACGCCCCAAACGGCCCCCTTAATACGACCTTTAGGAACAGCAGCTGTGGGCTCTGTCATATTGTATTTATCCCAATTTGTCACAGAAGGACCAGGTACGCGGCAGGCGTAGGGGAAAGTCATGCTCACTCCCCTGCTTATCATGAGGGACCACAGGGGACCCACAAATTAGAAATGGTGTTAATCACCCATTCGTGATGAGCATGACTTTTCCCTGTGCGTACCTAATAACTTCTAGGAAGAACCTGTTTCAAACAAAGCCGAACAAACTTCACACTTTATACAATATATGAAGCAGATTATAAACGATTAAGCTATATCACATCGACCTTTTTACCTTAGCTACCTCGCCTTATCATCCTTGCCAATGGCAAAGTCGGGCAACGATCCTGCATTAGCAGATGGATTCTTGGCAATCTCAACCAGCTGCTGCAAAGATTCTGGAGACCCTGGTGTCATATCCAGCTTCTTAGAAGTAATAGTTAAAAGTCGTTTAATTTTGAGGATAGCAAAAGGCATATAAGTTGCGCCATGTAGAAAGAACAAGCGGTGAGCTACATACCTTGGTCAAAGCATCAATCAGATTGTAGAGCTCTGAAACACTAACTGTAGGTTATATGAGCACCAGAGTCCTGACCAGAGAGATAGAAAAGTCTGTGGCAGCCCCTCTTCAAAAAGAGAATAAAATTTGGATGATCAGATACTCAACACAAGTACAAATGAACAGGTTATTCTATGGAACATACTATTTCTTCCCCCATCCATCAGTTTCGCCAGATGTACATTATACTCTGCAAGGTTTAGCAACTCAGAGCGAATGAGACCTATAGTAATATCTTTATTAAACTTACTTTCCTCATCCGAATAAATTACCTGAAAAGACTCTCAGGTATTAGCCAAACAATCCATCAAAAAATAAAGAAATTACGTAAGTATACAGAAACAAACAAATATAGACAATATAAAGCACAATAAAATCATCAATACAAAAACAGTCTGAAAGAAAGGAAACGTAACTTCCAAATACTGATGAAAATGGATCTGTATATGTGCATGTGTTACTAGGGAAAGCCAAAGGCCAACATAAGAAATATAAATACAAAGGGAATGACATACCCAGCTTGTCAGTTCCTTCACAACAAGCTTACATCTCGGATAGCTACTAGAACTGAAAGCTGAGAACTAACATGCAAACTGTTTGAAGCATTGTCATATAATCGTTGGAAGACCTGTTGGCATTGGCGAACATAACCATATTGCATATTTTCTTGCCTCAGATTTATTTATTGAGAGAAAAATATATGCAGCTTCAGTAGTCTACCCTTTGTGCAACAGCCAAGGCAGCCTCGTCCCTGCGAACACATCTCAGTAAGATTTCAGGAAACTGAGCAATAACCCCCTGCAACAAAGGCAACATATGCATTAAACTACTTGACACTCACTTCAAAGATACAATATCAGAGCTTTTATGGGAGCATTCACAAATAATAAGGGAAAGAGAACAGACACACAGATAATAGTTAAGCTGCTAAACAAAGATCCACCAGAATCTAAATGCTTAAGTACTTGCATGTCAATCATATTTCAATTAGACAGAAAAGAATACCTGAATGCCAGCATCTGCAGCATCTTTTGCAATCAAAGACTCTAACTGAAAAAAGATATATATCTTTTAAGCTACAAAATGGAACAAGGGAAGAATGCGAACTCCTTAATTTTTAAGTGAATAGAGCAACAAAAGTTATACCTTCTGTGCAACTATCTGATATTTGTCCAATGCATCTCTTGTTGTCAGTAAAGGTTCCGAGACACTACCCCCCAACCAATCCGAAGTAGTAAATGAGGGGAGCATGAGTGCCCCCAATTCCTAACAAATAATCACGTATATATCAATATTAATGTTACAGAATTCTGAATTGTATAAAGATGCAAAGTAGAAAGGCTCGTACATTTAGAGCACTAGAAACTTCCAGTGGATTCAGGTCTAATGTTGCAGTAATTGATGTAAATGGAGAAACGGTAGCATTAGCATCTATGCCGTGTTGAAGACCATCAGTTGCACCTACATGTGTGGATGGGTAACTGTCCAGAAGAAGATACCACATTTTCCAGGTTAGAAATTGGCCAGTACATGGAGACATCTGAGAAAGAGAGAGAGAGAGAGAACCTCAAAATTTGTGATGAATCCGGGTCAATTTCTTCAGGTATGAAATCTATATGCTGTGCAACCGCGCCAAAATCCTTGAGCCATTTGGGACACAGAATATATGATTGAGTTTGGTTGTCCTCAAGAACTATATGTTAGAATATGCAATAAATGAATAAAGATTTTCCTTCCTAACAGCTCAAGCTTTTTGGAAACTTAGTTATCTTACATGACATTAGAGCTCTAGGCTAAGAAAGGTCATGGGTTCTAGTCTAATTAGAGGCGTTTATATCCTAATTATGTTCTACGTGATGAACTTTGTTGACGCTTGCGGAGATGTTAGAATATATAATAAATAAATAAAGATTTCCCTTCCTAATCCTAATGGCTCAAAATTTTGGAAAACTTAGGGGCCGTTTGGGGCGTGATTATAAGTAAATATCTATAGTAGATTTTCCACATCCACTGTAGCATCTATGTTTTTTTCATATCCAACGTGAAATACGACATGAGGTATTTCAGATGGATATGGAAAAAATATGAATGTTACAGTGTTTCCACATCCACTGTGGATGTTTTGCTTTTAGGGGTCGTTTGGGGCGTGATTATAAGCAAATATCCACAGTGGATTTTCGAGATCCACTGCAGCATCCATATTTTTTTCCCCATCCAACTGAAACACGACCTGAGGTGTTTTAGATAGATAGGATAAAAACATGGATGTTACAGTGTAGCAAAACATCTATTTTAATCACGCTCCAAATGGCCCCTTAGTTATATTACACCATAGGCATGAGATAATACAGGATTGACAGGGCCTGCAGATGTCCCATCAACACCAGATGGCACGGCACTGAACTCTGATGATAGTTTTGCCATGTTGTGACAAAATGCTAACACAGAGAAAACCTGTCGTAAGAAGAGCGCCAACCACATTCCAGCAAAATAAGATTATAATTGCCAACCTCATAGACCCGCTGTTGAGAAGACGATAAGCGACCAGGCTTGGGGCAAAGTGCCTCTGGTACACGAGCAAAAGGTCCTTGTGCATATGTTGTGGCATCATAGTATTGAGAATCAACCTCCTCCTTGAGCTTCCTCCACTGAGCAAGTTGTGGAACTATCTCTCTATCAATTCTTTGGATGGCCTGTAGTAACATATCTAAGATTAAATGAAGCCCACAAAGCTCAGATAAAAATATTGTAACAACACATCCTATTGCCAATAGTCAGACACCAATTCGAACAATTTGATGGTGACATAGATGTTACACCTTTAAACCACTTTGTTTCAACTTTTTTAAAAGAAATAAAATAGAATATGTTTATGGAATAAAGAAAACATTCAGTTTTTTATTTGAAAAAGGACCATGCATAATCCATCACCTGTACCATTTGTTTCTCAACCCGTTTTGTTTGATCATTTATTTCTGTACCTTTAATGTCCAAATAGGTTTCTTTCAACCAAAAATGCCCTAATGAATACCATAAAAACTAAATTAAACATATATGTAATATAAGATTTTGGGAAAATGGAATTTTATTTTTTAGGGAAATTTATATATATCCTTTATCCTGATCATTATAGAATTATCAGTTTTGACATCCACGCAAGCTTGCCAAAAAAAAAAGGATCCATACTAGGTTTTTTACAAGCGCATTCAAATGTTTGGGCAGAACCAACTTGGTGGCTAGCGCAGTTGAACCCATTAGATTGAGGAGAGAAATATTTGTTCGTTGGAAAATGAACTCCAAAACTCTACACGGATTTTAATCGGCCAAAAGAGTGTATTGTCACATGAAACTACTTTTCCTGGTTCCAATCAAAAACTAAGTGTAGGGTTCTAGAGTACAGATGCCGTGCAAGGATATCATTATATATCCCGATACAGGGAGTTCAAGCAACATGCATCCAAGCATAATTAAGGCACCTCTTACTATAATACTTATCCACCACCGCCAGATTGGAAATCCGCACCGAGGTGATCACATGCCTTCAAATCTAAATCTGACAACGTGTGTGATTTTAGAGGGCAAGCAAGAAAACAAATATCCAACTGCTCGTGATGTGAAGGGCCTCACGATTCTCAAAAACGATGGGCGGACATTCTTTCCCACCTCTGAACTATATTCTCTCTCTATCCAAAAATATTTATCCTTATTGGAAAACCAAAATAAACTTAACTCAGTTCATTTTGGTTTTCTAGTGACGACAGATATTATTTGAACGGAGGGACTACCATTCATCCTTATATTCCCTTGGGTCACTTTTAATAGATACCATTCATTTTCAAATGAACTAATTTTTAGTCCACTTGAAAATCAACGGTATCTAGTCAAAGTGACCGGAGTACATATTTGGAATATGACATCAGATCAAGATTTGACGACAGCCTGTCGCTAGTTTGTGTGGCCGCGCGATTGAGATCGTATGGTTTCGCGCAGTCCTAAAACAATGGTTGCACCCTGTTCTAAACAAAACCTTGCGAGTCATTTAGCATATTTGTCATGCTCCCATGTAAAAGTAGATTGGTTTTTATTGTTACCAGCGTTGTGATGGAAGATGGTTATATATAATATTTCTTGTGTAACATCATGTGATGAAGCCAATCTATATATTTTGGAAAGGTATATGATGAATATGATGACGTTGAATCTTCTTAACAACATCCCCCCTTCATATGGTTGCATTAGGAAGGGCATCCAATGTAAAAACTTGCCACTATATTTTTTTATTTAGATTTTGTACAATTTTGATTCCGATGAGAGTCAAACACAATATATAATTCTTGCCGCCAACCCTAGATAGCTGGGATAAGGCATATGATGATGATCATGATGATGATGATGATGATGATGATGATGATGGATATTGGTTAGCATATCTGTTTCCCCTTAGAAATGTTGTCGTTGACCTTTACCAAAAATGAAAAAAAGGAAGGAAAAAATCATCACTTATCCATATTGTGATGCACTTTCTTAAAATGGCAAATAGCAATCCTTCATCTTCGTGCCATGGACCTGAAAGTGCTCTTTAGGTCCTAGAGGGGGGGGTGAATAGGACAACCACTTAAAAACTCTCACTCTATTTTAATAAGAGATAATGTTAATTTAAATAATCATTCAATGCAACATTATCTTATTAACAAGTAATTGGAGGCGCATGAGTGAGAGAGACTTAAGAGGTGTGGAATGTGTGTGTGTGTGTCAATATGCAAGATGACCAAACACAAGCAATCACATAAAGATTTATAGTGGTTCACCGCCAAGCAACTCGCTTCAACGGGTACATCCACTCTCGGAGCACCTAATCCAAGGAACCTCCGACATCCACTAAGTGAGGGTTTATAGTTCACCTACAACTTCTTACAAAGGTTTTCTTGGTTCACCTCTAACCAGAGATTTTCATGGTTAATCTCAAACCAAGGGTTTTACTCAGAGGCTCACCCCAAACCAAGGAATTAATGGTATGTCCCAACCAAGGGTTTCACGCGGAGGCTAACCCCAAACCACCGGATTTTATGGTTTATCCTAAACCAAGGGTTTTACATAAAGATTAACCCCAAACCACTCACAGTGAGTGTACTCCCACTCACTACGGGTTATAAGAACCCGTCTCTCTCACACATGTCTAAACCCTACGGTTTACTACACTCAACCAAGCATAGAGAGAAGATAAGAGTATTACTCTAATTAAGAGGATAAGTTAGAGTACATACTCTTGTTGGGAGGATGTTAGATATCCTACCCGGTTTGCTCAACTAGTTTTGAGCTTATGGTCGTCCATTGTCCATCCTTGGATTCAACTAATGATGCTCCGAAATTGTAGAGGCTTTTTGGACAAGAGATTGGTTTCTCTAAGAATTTTCCTATGGGATTAAGTGAAAACCATGGCCAAAGATACTTTGAACTACTCTCAAGGGTCAATGGTATGAACCCATCTAATCATTAATGAGGGACCGGAGAGTAGATCAAAGTAACCAAGACCTTTGAGAGAATTTGGAAGTATTTGGTTCAAAGGTCAAGTGGGGGCTTTGGTTTCTAAAGGATGATTCTATATGCTCCAAGAAACCATGATCCAAGATGACTTGAATCTCTTCCTAAGATCTTATAGCAAGATCTTGAACCCCTTTCAAAGAAAAGAGAGGAAGAATAATCAAGAGCATCAAGGCTCTAGAGGACTTGAATCTCTTCCTAAGATCTCATAACAAGATCTTAAACCCCTTTCAAAGAAAGGAGAGGAAGAATAATCAAGAACCCTCAAGGCTCTAGATGATATGCAAAGAATAAGGCCAAGAGGCTTTGGGGAGATGGCTTACCCATTACTTTCCAAGAGGTGGGTATTTATAGATGAAGAGGGAGGTGTGTATCAACCCATCCTTGGGTGGATCCACCTCATATCCACCCACCCATGGGTGGATCCACCTCATATCCACCCACCCATTAGTGGTTCTCTTATGTGGGTTGGGTCCTATTAATGGGTGGTTCCTTTAGCCCAAGAACCCATTTCACAAATGGGCTTTTTCTAAATGTCTTTTCCTAAGGACCTTAGGTGGGCTTTGAAAGAAGCTTTGGATCACTTTGGTTAGTGGGTTTTTCTTGGAATATTTTGAACCTAACAAATTTGATCCAAAAGCTATGGGCCTAGAGGACAACTATGGATGATCTAATGGTTGTGAGTTGATCCTCTAGAAAATATGCACTCCTCTTGTATGTCTTCATGATGGGCCTTCAATAGGTTACTTTTAAGTGGTGTCTTGGCCATGGGCTTTGTGGTGTGCTCCCACATTGTCTTCGACTTTTGTGATCTTCATTTTCCTTTAGCTTCACCTTGGAGTGTCTTGCTCAATATGATAGTTTTCTCTTCAAGATCCACTTGTGTTGGCTTCTTCTTGAGAATGTCTCCTCTCAACCTCTTCATATAGCCCAATTTGTATATGTACCCTAATTTGTACATATACCCCATTTTCCCTCTCACATACCCCATATATTTTTGTACATTAAATTGACATACATTAAGAGACAAAATCACACTCCCAAATTTTGCCCTAACAAGCTCCCCCTTGTCAATTTGAATGACAAAAATGCTTATATAAATTAGAGGCTTAATTAGCAACTCCCCCTATGTTGCATTCCCCTCTAATGAAGCAATTCCTCTTTCGATGGGCATGTCAAGTTTTACCCTGTAAGACAAACACATTCTAGTACACTAGGTGGGAATTTCTCACTCCCCCTTTTTGTTAATCAAATTGGCAAGGTTAGATAAGAATTGTAGATAACAAGCGAGAGTCATACATTAAAAATGTAACTAAGGGAGGTTTAGCATTAAAGCACAATAAAAAGAGTACATTAAGTTCAAAGTGCTTAATAGAGAAATGGCATTAAAGCATAACAATGAGAAGTACATAGATAGAGCATGAAAGCATAGGCACATAGGATCAAAACATACATCATTAACAAAATGGGAAAACAACCAATGAATGTCTTAGTTACAATCCTAAGAGATTAATAACTCTAATGATTCCCAAACCAAAATAAAGGTGATTTTCATTTGAGAGCAAACCTATGAACTCGTGGATAGTTAGGGTGAACCCTACTCGTTGTCATTATACCCCTCAAGTTGTGAGTGTCACTTTTGGTTTTAGTACCCAATAAAATTTGATAGTGACTCTCCAAAAAACCAAGACATTTTTTTTTTAAATACAACACGAGCAAAACAACAAAAGAAAACAAAAAAGAAATACAAAACTAATCTAACTAGCACAAATTCCAATGGACTTTCGAAGATTAGTAAATCTCAAGGAGTCCAGTGGTTTAGTCATAATATCTGCTAGTTGATTATTAGTAGAAACATATTCTAGTGCAACTATATTATCCTCAACTAATTCACGGATGAAATGATGCCTAATATCAATGTGCTTAGTGCGTGAATGTTGAACCGGATTTTTAGAAATATTTATAGCACTAGTGTTGTCACAGTATACGCTCATGGTCCCTTGTTGGATTCCATAATCCTGAAGCATTTGCTTCATCCATAATAATTGAGCGCAACAGCTACCAGCGGCAATGTACTCGGCTTCTGCAGTAGATAGAGAAATAGAAGCTTGCTTCTTGCTATGCCAGGCAACCAGACAGTTTCCAACATAGAAACATCCACCACTTGTGGATTTTCTATCAACTAAGTTGCCTGCCCAATCTGCATCTGAGTATCCAACTAGAGCGGTACAAGTGTCATATGGATACCAGAGCCCTAGATCTGAGGTTTCTGCTACATACCTGATAATTCGTTTAACAGCAGTTAAATGGGATTCTTTAGGATCAGCTTGAAATCTCGCGCATGCTCCTACACTAAATGATATGTCAGGTCTGCTAGCAGTCAGATAAAGTAGGCTGCCAATCATACTCCTATAAACATGAGAATCAGCACTTTTTCCATCACTATCCTTGCTCAGTTTTAATGTGGTACTCATAGGAGTAGCTATATGTCTACCAGAGTCAAGACCAAAACGCTTGACTAGCTCCCTAGCATATTTGGTTTGAGACACGAAAATTCCTTCTTTTAATTGTTTGACCTGAAAACCTAAAAAGAAGGAAAGTTCTCCTACCATACTCATTTCAAACTCCGATTTCATAAGGTTGGCAAACTCAATAGTTCTTTTCTCATTAGTAGATCCAAAAACAATATCATCTACATATATTTGAGCAATCAAGATGGAATCTTTGGTCTTTTGCACAAAAAGTGTTTTATCAACATTTCCTCGACAAAAATCATTATTGAGTAAGAATGAGGTCAATCTCTCATACCATGCACGTGGTGCTTGTTTTAGACCATAGAGTGCCTTTTTGAGCCTATATACATGATGAGGAAGTTTAGGATCAATGAATCTTTTTGGTTGTTCAACATATACTTCCTCATTAAGTACTCCGTTTAAAAAAGCACTTTTGACATCCATTTGATATAATTTGAATTGTAAATGACAAGCAATGGCCATCAAGATCCTAATAGACTCTAACCTAGCTACAGGAGCAAAGGTTTCCTCGAAGTCTGCCAATCATACTCCTACACTAAATGATGCACTTTAAATGCCATGTTATTCCGAATTAGTACTCAGTTAAGATCACCAGCCGTCATCGGCTGGATCGATGGCGCATGGACTAGGCCAATCGTATGTGCCCTCAATCTAACCAAATCAACGGTTAGGGTTGCTTTACTAGTTGAGTCCCAGATGAAGCTCCATCGGCAGATTCGAGTTTATTTGAACCCATGAAGGTGAGCCCTTACAACGCGCGTGATTAGAGTCAGCGTCTTCTGTCGCCCAGATGTGCACCAGCTCTATTGTTGTCATGCTTGAGAATAACAACTCATGAAACAACAAACAAACATAATGTTATCGACAGCTAGGAAAACCATGAATTAAGAAGTCCCACCGTATAGTTTCATTTGAAAAGTATGGTACCCAAGCCAGTTTAAAGAATTAAATATTTTATATTTCATGAGGACTGGACGCGGATAGCTGTGTACGCTAAGCTATGTGTCCGAGGTGTCTGTTGTCATGCCTGAACCGTTTAAAATTATATGTAAAAATTAGAGCGAAGGAGAGGAGGGAATTTTAGAAACCATAAGTTCCCTTGAAGGATAAATTATATCTTGCAAATTTTGATATCAAAATGTAGTGGTTATTTGAAACCAAGTTGAATTTGTTGTTGATGTAAAATTACCATATCCCTTAAAATCTAGATGGAAATTCACTTCCTTTTTTACCTCGAAGTGACTTTTTGTTAACATTAATTACTTTTGCTTAGTGAATGCCCCAAAGCCTTTTGAGGAAAGAAGAATATAAAATTTTTGTACGGACATCCCACATATACATTAGGTGCTATTTGGGATGCATCCTTTCCGGGGCGGAAAGGAAATAGAACTTTTAAGAGGCAAAAAGGCCTTTCAGCAAAATTTGTGTTCGTTTGACCATTTTCTTGAAGAAAAGTTTTTAGTGCAGAAAGGCTCTTTCCGCCCCTTTAAACAATCATTGTTCTTTCTACTCTAATGCTCCTCAGGTAAAGAGTTACTATTTTCGTGTCCTCACCATTTTAAGTAGGCAAATAAATATGTTTTGGATGCTCTTGCCCCTCAAAGATGACTCCCAAACATAAGTCACTTTTTATTTCTTTTAACAAAGGGAATAGGAGGGAAAGAAACTTTCATTTTAGTTCCAAAGGAGCATCCAATTGCATATTACACCCAAGACCCAAGATCTGTGAGATATCATTTTGCTTGTGCATCCTTCCTAGAAATTAAGGTCACTTTGATCTGCAGCGCCACCCCACTTGCTAAAAATGGCAAATGAGCGTGCTTCCTCTCATTGGTGGAGCCAAGGTGGGCAATTGCTCCGGCTGACCTTGAGTCTAATATACTAGATGACTAATTGTTCAAGGTAATTGCTTAACAACTTTACCCCTTGTCATAATTCTCAGCTTCCTTCTTTTTAATATGTGACCCATGGAGTGGGCTTGATTTCTAACGCATTGGGAAGGGGGTTGTACCTTTTCTTTAGTAAAAAGTCAAGGGAAGTGTGAGAGAAGAGATTTTTTTCTTCTGTACCTTTTATAAGAAAAATAGTTAAAAACAAAATGGAATTACTAGAGGGCTGTTTGAACCATGGTTTTAAAAACCGGACCGAACCGGCCGGTCCGACCGGAGCCGACCTGTTTTCGGTCCGAGTCGACCGGGTCGGTTGACTCGGCCGGGTCATTACAACCCGGCCGGTCGAACCGGCATCCCGGCCGACCGGTCCGGTCCGGCTTTTCCCCCTTACCCCCCTTCTCCCTCCCTTCCGGCAGCCCCCTTCCGCCGCCCCTCCCCCCCCACGGCAACCCCTCTCCTCTCCCCTCCGGCCGGAGGGGGAAGGGTGGGGGGGGGAGGGGGTCCCTCTGGCCGCTGCCGGAGGGGGCCCCCACCCCGTATCGAAGCAGAGCCCCCCGCCGAGGGGGCTCTGTTCTCGAACCAGAGAGCCCCCGGCGGGGGGTTCTGTTCGAGCTTCGGGGCGGGGTCGCCCCGCCCCGTCTCGAACCAGAGCTCCCGGCGGGGGGCTCTGTTCTCGAACCAGAGAGCCCCCGGCGGGGGTCCTCTGTTGGAGCTTCGAGGCGGGGCTGCCCCGCCGCCGCCCCCCTCCCCCCTCCGGCCACCGCCGGAGGGAGCCGCCCCTCTCCCTCTCTTTTTTTTTTTGATGAAGTCATTACTGGGTCAACCCGGGTTGACCCCCGGTTGAACCCGGTTGGACCTGCCCGGCAAAAATTTCGGGTCAGTAACCGGTCCGGTTTTTAAAACCTTGGTTTGAACATAAATCGACTGTAATCGGAACGATTCAGCACTTGCTCGATACCGCTTTGTTGTGTGTTTGGATACAAAAACTTCAACAGATTTCCACCTAATTACCATTCCGATCATTACGCCAATTCACCAATGTTTTTGAATTTTGATAGCACACATGTTTCCATGGGCTCGAACCATGTGGTTGTTTGTATATGAATATCGAACAAGGGTCACGTATGGAATGGTTGCCCACAACCTGGCCAGGCCAAAACTGACTGCCCAAGAGCTTGTGGGGGGCTGGCCAAGGCCTGAGCAGTGCAAGTTATGCCAATTGCCGAGCCCCACCAGGCCAGCATGAGAGGCTGGATGGTAAGACTCCACTTGCCCGGCAAAAAAGTCAGGAAGTTGGATTTCTTTTGATAGTTTATTTTCATATTATAACTTGGTTAAATAATTATATTTTGTGATATTTCATATTCATCATTTGTCTTGGTGAAAGTATCAGAAATTTTTTTGACCTCCCTTCTGTAGATTACTGGCTCCGCCCCTGCTTCCTCTTCACTCGCCATCTACCATTGCTTTCATCAACAGTTTGAGAAGACCATCCAACAAATCAGGAGTTACCAGTCCTCTCGTTGGTCATCCTCATCTCACGGACACATGATAGACACATACTGCCTTGTAAAACATCATTAGATACATGTTAGACTACCAACAATGGAGACTATTATTGAGCTGATTTCCTTTTTACGTTTTCGTTTGGCTGAGTTAATTCGTGCGGTATAGAATAGGAAACTCTTAGATCAAGATCATATGAGGCCCTAACTTGATCGTAACTTTATCAGGTGGTCAGTGTGAGCCATGTTTGGCTAGCATGATTAGGGCAAGAAGTTAATGAAACGGACATGTTAAATATCCTAAAGTCATGCACAACGCATTTAAGGCAAACCAAGATGTATAAGGGCAGGTTAGGGCACACGTGGTGGCTTCTTTGTAAGCCCGTTTTCCTTTCTTTAAAGATCCCATCAGGCTGCAAGTGAAGCACTTCTCCTAGGGGTGTAAACGGATGGATACGGACGCGGACAAGCTATGTCTGTAGCCGTCCGCTCATACTCAAAGCCATTGTCCGTCCGTCCGCCGTCCGTACGGACACCTCTTGGTGTCCGTCCACATGTGTCCGTGACGACACGGACGGACATGGACGGACACGGACATTGATCTGACTTGAATATCTCATCATCAATCTTCTTGTATAAAGTGCCCCTTCATAAGAAACCATTCTGTTTTTCAATCACCTTCTTGGACTTCATAATATGCTTGCAGATGTATGTCATAAGGACTGAGATCGTCTTCTGCTTTTTAAAAAAAAAAAAAGAAACAAGATCATGTTCATTTGCTAATTTGGTCTTTCATGCATGACAGAAGACAAAGACTTCAAACCTATTACATAAATCCATAAACCACATGACCTTTTGATAGACGCAATTTGGACTGCAGTCAACCAGCCAATCAGCCTCTTAATAGACGATAAGCAGAGTAGAGAGAAACGTAAATGGCAAATAAGGAAAGCAACAAGACATAATTTGTCAAAAAATTTACATCTTACTTCCTGCTTTTTTTGGTTACAGTACTTAAAATGCATTCCTTTGTGTATACATGTATTTTAAGCTCCTAATCGACATTGTGAAAGCTAGGTAGGAGAGAAGTGATGAAGCCCACAACAATTATTTGAATTTCCTTCACAATTCCCCACCAGTAGATTCCATCATGTCTATCAAGATCCTGAGCATTTTCATTCTGAAGTGCCTGCTGATTGGCATCTGCTACAGGATGATTTTCTGCCCCAGGGTGTTCTATAAAAACACATTGACATTTGAATTTCAATACTACGAGGGTCATGTTAATTATGCAGTAAAAAGCAGATAAATAAGCCTTTAAAGGAGCTAAAGGAAACGCTATGTAAGGTACACAGCCTGCTTTAATAAAGAGTTAAGTCTGAAAAAAAAAAAGAGAAAAACACTCAATATCAAAATCCAATTACGTTAGCATCTGTCCAGCCCATGGTTAGAAGAATTTAACAGATCTACAATGACATCTCCAATTAAAACTTAATTTATAGCAAAACAATATGCAAAGTCAAATCTAATGCAATGACCATATATCTAAAGAAAAAAAAATACTCCGAGCTTATCAAATCCTCCACATTATGCAAAGATATAGACCCAAAATTAGGCCAAAACCATAAAAATTCAATGGATGGTGTAGAGGTAGACATTTGTCTGGCCCAAAATGTCTAACTATGAATATCTCCTGGATCACATACAAGGTGGGAACATTCAGCCTAAAATGCAATAATGCAACAATAGACACTCTAGACAGTCCCAGTACAGATTCATGTAAGCATACACCACTTACCCATCTTGGAATAATTTAGGATATCTTGCATAGCCTTCATTACATAAACAAGAAGATAAGAAAAATACCAGGTATAGGAGCATTTTCATCCTCAGGCCGAGCTGGTGGGCCACCATTTTCAGCTCTAACAACAGCACGTGGTTGTGGAGGTGCCGCTGCCCTATGCATGCCTTGTGTAAGCCATCTAATCAGAGGTGTAAGGGATCCAGTCTGGTACCTGGTTAATCCACAGCTTCAATGAGATGTTTCCCTATTGTGTTTACTGGAAAAAAGAACATTGGTTGATGATGCTTACAGATAAACAAGTGCAGCAAGAAAAAGGAGGAGAATAAGCCTCTGTCTCGACCCATCTTGGTTGAACACAAAGACTACAGCTGCCAGCTTTATTAAAAGAAGCAAGTCCAATTGAAATGCCAACTGCAATCTCCTCACAACAATTTGTCTTTGTGGTGCTTGTGGTTGTTGTCGCCCCTTTTGGCCATGCTCCCCAGAAACTGCTCCTCCTTCAGGAGCAGCAGGCCTTCTAGTGAATATATGCAAGGTAGTGGTTGTCGTCCCTGCTGGCAGGGTCATATGTGGGCAGTAACACATTCACCATTGAGACAAAAAGAAAAGTGTGGGCAGTAACATATCAGTTTAACATCAACTACAGTCTCCTCCAAGAGAAGCAATGGAAATATAGAATTAACTTTTCAACTTGAACATTAACCATCACCAATTCCAGATACTAATGAGCTTAAAAACGAGAATGGAATAATTTTTCCCGGACACAATTCTAAAGGAATATCATCTAAATACTATCTTAAATGTCACCAGTACACATGGGCCACAAATACGACTTCCATACAAAGTCTAATCAGCAACATTAATAATATCCAAAAAGACAAATGCTATCTTAAATGTCTAGAAAATAGATTACTCCTTTTCTTCATCCCTTAGCATTCATTCATTCAACCTGCAATAAGGAAAATAAATATAGCAAGTTAATATTATGAAATCAACTATGATCAATAAGGAAAATAAATATAGCAATCCTACAACATAATGGGCAATCCACTTGACATCATGTTTCAGTTTCATCTTCATCTTCTTCTTCTTCTTCTAGAGTCATATCAAAGATGCTTGAGGAAATAACACCATCTCCCTCCAAATCTGCAAACAAATATTGAGGGATATAAATAAAGTATCACAAAAAATATATAATGTTTCATCTTAAAGAAAGAAAAGTTTACCTTCATACTTATTCCTCAACCAGTCTTGTGAGCATATTAAGCTTTGTGCTGTTTCTGAGGTCATGGAACTCCTATATTGACTAATGGTTCTTCCACCTGTACTAAAAGTTGACTCTGATGCCACAGTCGATACTGGAATGGCCAAAATATCTCTAACAATTTTTGAGAGAATCGGAAACCTTGAAGCATTCTTTTTCCACCAAGCCAAGACATCAAAAGAACCAATATTTTGACATTTAACTACATTTTCTTCTAAATATAAATCATACTCTGCCTTTGATTGCTCATCTCTTGAAGTCTCTTCTATGTACTTGTCGAGCCCACTCATAAAAGCGTCATCGTGATCCCATTCATTACTTGAACTACCAATCTTTTCACCACTTTTAGATGACTGCCTAATCTCAGCTCTACCATCAACATTGTCACTTGAGCCATTACCTTCTAAAACATACTCATCATACAATCTTAATAGCAAATTGTGGACTTCTAGAACTTTAAGTGGAGCAGAATCTGATTTATAAAATTCTAGAAAATACATGTCAATAGGTTTCATTTTGAACCTTGGATCTAATACACAAGCTATAGCTAAGATCAAATTAGCTTTCTCCCAATATTTATCAAACTTAGCTTTCATTTTCCTTGCCATTGCTGCATAAAAAATACTCTCATTTTCACACCACCTATCAAGTTTTACTTTCAGCTCACAAATTCTTCCAAAAAATAAATTTGAAGTAGGATATGTGGAGCCAGAGAAAAGTACAATCAAACTATAAAACACCTTCAAACAATCCTTTATCATTCTCACATTTTCCCAATCCTCATCAGATGGACAATTAATATAGCAAGGATCTAAAGATGCTACACGATTTAAAACATCCTTAAATTGTAATGCAACTTCAATCATCTTAAATGTAGAGTTCCATCTTGTAACACAATCAAGAATCAACTTTTTCTTTAGTGCATTAAGTTGTTGAGCATGCTTATAAAACATTTGTGCCCTTTGAGTTGAGGATCTAAAATATTTAGCACTTTCACGTATATTATGCACAACATCAACAACCATTTCCAAACCATCCTGAGCAATTAAATTAAGAATGTGTGCGCAACAACGAATATGAAAAAATTCTCCATCCAACAATAGAGATCTCTTAAAAGAAAGGCTACTTTTTAACTTCCGTGCTGCGACATCATTGGCAGTGCAATTATCTAAAACAACACAACACAATTTTCTATCAATGTTCCACTCAATGCACTTTTCATAAAGAATGGCTGCTATACGTTCACCTGTATGTCGGCTTTCAAGTTTGGCAAAATTTAGTATCCGCTTTTGCAACCTCCATTCATTGTCAATATAGTGAGCTGTCATGACAAGATAATCAATAATTTGGCAAGAACGTCAAATATCACTTGTAATGGTAACTCTACTCTCATTCTTTCCCAAATCCTCATAAATATTATTCAATTCACCCCTATAAACTTTCTTGCATTCCTTGATAATAGTCTGACGAGACATAAACTTAAACTGTGGTCGTAAGCCCCGCACAAATTTTCTAAATCCTTGGTGATTAACTATTGAAAATGGGTACTCATGTATGATAATAGCCTCAGCTAGGTCTCTTGTGCTTTTTTCCTTGTCAAAACTATATGCCTCAATAGAACAAGTGCCTTTTGTTTTTATCGCACCCAATTTAATAATTTGCTGCCCCCCCTTCTTTTCATATTTCCTCCTTTCTTGTTTATATTTAAAACAATGTTCTAAGTGTCTTTTCATAGGATTGGTACCCACCTTTGCTGTATCTCCTGGTACATGTTTAAAACAATACTTGCATATAGCCCATGAATTTCCATCCTTATCCCGCTCCCTACTAAAATGTTGCCAATATATAGAAGTTAATTTCTTCTCTTGTCTCTGAGTGGGAAGTGATGCACCAGTTGACTCTCCTGACTTTTTTTCCTCTCCAACACTCGGTGGTACGTCACAAGAGTTTGTCGAGGAACAACACTAAGTGGAACATCAGACGATTCAACATCCATATTTTCAATTTCATTAATAACTGCCTTGCCTGAACTTTCAGACATGATAACTACATACAAAAGAATGTAAAGATGTTGTTATTACACTACATAACAAAAGAATGCAAAAAAAAAATCATTTCCAATAAAAAGTGCCCACAGCGAGACTTAAATCCTTAATCAGAAAGCCAAAAAAAAGGAATGTATCTATAAAAATTAACTGCAGACACATCAGTGCATGCAAATGATCATCTAGAGCAACGATTCCTCACATAACATGCAATACAGAAATTTCAGCAACCAAATCATTCAAGCAACAAATAAAAAACCACTCTTGAGCCCATCTCCGCATCAATCAACCATACCCAGATCAGCCATTATGCAGAAAGCAAAACAAATAATTATAATATAAAATAATGAATCTAATTCATATAAAAAAGCAAATTTTTATATATATTAAACAAAAAAGGCAGTGGGAATTAGGTAGCCTAAGATGCATTTTCATATTTAGGTAGCCTAAGATGCATTTTCCGATTGGATCATCTTGCAATGGACCTCAACTAACATGTTTTGTCATCTGCATACTACAGGCCTCCATGATTTTTGTTATCTATATGTGGGCAGATCTATATCAGTTTATGTAACTATAATGTGTTATACAGTTGAAAATTGTCAAAAATAGAGAAGAGCCTTGATTTGTCAATTACGCCACTCATCTTCAGTCTCAAAAGAGCATTTAGCCTCATTATATTGTAAATTATCAACCAATATAATCTAAATTCTGATTGAACTCCAGAAAGCTCTATAAAAGTTTGATGAAACAAACAAAAAGTGGCCACGCTGAACCTCGTTCCAACACATTAATTAACATGATTTTCATATCAATTAACTTGATATATAAAGTAGTAATAAGAAAATAGACAAACATGGTAAAAGATGGATTCGAGTTATAGACTAATCGGAATATTTTGGCCAGTGTACAGAAGACAATGGAGTCTGATACTTCTTTTGCCAGCTTCGAGGGGCAGATGCAAGATGATGACCATAACCAGGCAGAGCTTCATGTGATAAGAATACCAAATTTCTGGGCCAGCTCAAATGCCATCCTCTCCTGCATAGGCAAGTGACAGGACTGGAAGTCGTCGTGATCTTCTCTTGTGAACCACTGCTTGAGTAGTAAATGGAATTGGATGAAGGCAAAGTTGGGCAACTACAGGATCGTGTAAGACAAATTGGCACACATAATCTTGTACACGGGGAACATAATAGTTCATTTGCAATCACAGATATCCAATGTAGTGGAAAGCAAATTCAATTGAAAAAAAAAACAACTTTCAGAACAATTCAGCTGTCCTGTGTCCGAAAATCTAAAAGTTCAGCAAAAATGTACCTCATGCAGAATGCGAATATGATTTCGAGTCTCCAATCAAACAATCCATGTGAAGTGAAGATTCTCAAAGGAGCCTCTCGTCCATACCCAATTACTGATGCACATCACATCACATCACATCACCTTGGACGGAGAGGACAGCGGGGGAGGGGAAACACTCCGGCGATGATGGCGGCCAGTGGAGAAGACGTCGATGATGATCGGCGGTGATGGCTTGCCGGAGGAAGGTTCGCCGGCGGGGGATCTACATGAAGGACAGAAGGGTAAGGGAGTGTCGGCCGTCAGGGGTTGGGGCAGCCGGCAGCAGAAGAAACCCTCGATTGATCGAAGGAAGAGCGTTTTTTTTTTATATATGCGGACGAAACGGACGGCTCCGGACGCGAACAGAGTCTGTCCGCAGCCGGAGCCGTTTACAGGACGGACATAGAAAACTGTCCGCGGCCGCGTCCGCAGCCGCCACGGACAGGTTTTTAAGTCCGTTTGGGCTGTAAAACGGACGGACGGACACGGCCATCCGGACGCCGTTTACAGCCTTAACTTCTCCCAGCCCTCCTCTTGTAAAGAAAATGGGGGGAAGCTGCTGCAAGAGAAGTGACCTCCGTTCCAAATATGTCCCTAAAATACGCATGGAAGGCTTGTCTTGTCATTAAACTTAATACGCCTATGCCTACCTTTCTCGTACCCACACTTAGATGTTAAAAGTTTCCTCAATTGGAGTGAGATAGTGGGTGCATTTTGGAGAAGATTAGATGGCTCTCCTACCTCGTGTTCCCTAATATATCCTCCACCACATAGGAGCCACCGATTATGATGATCCCATGTCTCACAAGCTAGTAGCGTGTGTGAAGATGGACATATTTTTTAATAGCAAAAATGATCCTCCAGCCCATGTTATCATCATCATTAAGCAAGTTCTTTTCATAACATCATTCTTAAGCAAGATCGCATTTTGAATTTCTTTTTGTAAGGATCAAATTCTTTCTAGCTGTCTTTCTTGCACTAGCTACAGGATTTTTAGTTCAAAGCTCTTGTTCTTGAATTATGCTTTTATTGTGTTTTAGGGCTTTTAGCTCCTGTTATGGTGTTTTTTGTTTGTAGCAGTTCACCCACTGTTGTAATATCAGGACGATCTGGGCCGGTCCGACCAGCTTCTATTAGAGCCAGTAGAACTTTCCGGTCGCAGTTTTTTTTGGCCACTTGACCGGGCAAAGCCAAAGTAAACCCACTGGTTGAACCGCTGAACCGGCAATGGCAGGTTTAACTCTCAAAAATGTGGAACGTTGGCCAGGAGGCTCAAAACCGGGACCCCCACAAGAAGTGGAGATGCTAATTCTGCATGGGATTACGCAAGGGATGGATTACCCACGATATGACGATATGTATACCAAATAGATCATAAGTCCATGAACATGTGATAAAGCTAATGTCTGTAACTATGTTTAATCCATGGTTTCATCTGTAACTTCATCCAAACCTAATTCTGTTTTTTCAAAGGAACCCAGCTGGGTGCATTTTGCAACGCTTGAACTGCACCATTACTGAGCAAACCCCGAGTTGACTCATTGACACCCTTTCAACTGGCCATGTGCTGCAAAGATGCAGCTGGGACATGCGCCTCTCACGGCCAGGCAGCCAACTCTTTCACAACACTTGGCCCAGGGAGTTGGATGGTTGTGTTGCTCTTACACAAACACAAGCACTCAGCATAGATAGAACTTAATTGATGTTATTCAAATGAAAAATCTCTTGGTAAACTAGAAATCCTACACTGAGTTGGAAATAAAACCTAGTAAGAAAACTATTTGTAAGCAAAGTAAACTAAAAATATGAAACTAAGCACTGTAGAAAATCTACAACTAATCACCTCGCTTCCTGCTCAAATAGGCTTGACTTTTTTCCTGAATTGTACTGCTTAGAAGCCTCTTGAATACTGGGTGGGCATTGCTGACATCAAGCCCTGCATTTGGTCCTTGTTGACGAGAATATAAGCACTGAAGGGTGGATACAGCTGGGTGTGGTTGCACTCAATGGCTTTATCGACTTTGTGTGCACTTCACCCTGTGGAGGATGAGGATTTCAGGTTTGTTCCTGTGAGAAGTAAAGGGTTATGAGTGTTCTCGCGAACTGTATAAAGAATTTTTTGTGGAGCAAACATGTTTAGACTCGGTGTCTGCTCAAGAAAGGAGTACCAACCTGCATAAAAGTATTGCTGTAGTACCCTTTCTGACACTTCGCGAATTTGCTTCCACGCATCCCCTATGCTGTCATCCAAATACCATACCACGTTACAAAAGTTTGACAAGAGTCACAGAGATGATTTGAAAGAGCGATATTACCAACACAATATATCCATCTCAGCCGCTGTCAGGGGATCAAAAGCAGTGGATTTAGGAAGATTGTTATGTCATTGAAAGCTTACCTCTAACATGGTTGAACTGGTCCAAACTGCTAAAAGTGATACGCTTTACACACTAAAATTGATACTATATTCTGAATGATTAAACTCTCCATCTTTTGCTGTAAAGACACGTTCCTTCAATTTGGAAATTCAGAATTTTCAACTCACCTTCAACATTTTAACTTGATTTACTTCTGTTCTTTTCACATACCTCAATACGCAAATACAAGAGAAAACCTTCATATGCACTAAAGCCAAGGAAGAGGATTTCTTTATCTAGGTAGCACTGTTGCTGCACAGTTATTTGGGTGATGTTTTTGACTGATCGCCGCTCTTTCTACTGCCTCTATAGAACAACATATTAACAAGGAACAACAGAAGAAGACAATTATACTGAAAAAGGATAAATCACTCTTATCTCTTGAAGCTTGGTTCCAACAAGGATAAATCATTCTAAATTATGTTTCATTAAATTGGTTCAGGACTGCCTCATAAACAATTAGACGGGTGACTCTACCAAAGAATATATGAACATCTATTCTTACCATTGTTAGCACTTAAGAAAGCGGCTTAAGAAAACAAGGTAACTGATAATCCAATTCCATACTACCATAAAACCCCAGAAAAGATAATGTGAAAAAAGTTTTGCCCTTTGAAGTTCAAATTGGCCCTAAGCTTTTAGCACATAGAGTTGCCAGTCTACATTCCGTAAACCACTTGGCTTTTAAACATTTCTATTCAAGCAACACGCATTAATACTTCTTTCTACTTCTAGTTGAATCATAGAAAAATAAACTAAAATGTTGAAATTTACTTAAACATATACTTCGCACATTGAAAGCAAATTTGAGAAGCAATTCTTCATAATTATTCAAAATAGCCAATGTCATGAATATGGAAATGTGTAGCTAGAATCATGCTTTATCTTGGTAGATCTGTTGCAGCAAGATGTAATCAATAACTGAATCTTCTGTGAAGTACTTGATTGATCGCCCTTTTCTTATACAGTCCCTGCAAAAGAACACACGATCCAGCACAATTATATAATAATAAAGGACCAAGCAAGATGACAATATAGTCATATATAAATTATGGGCTATTACTAAAATATGAAAATGAAACAATAAGACATCACCTTAGTCTACTTGAACTAATTTGGTTGGGAACTGCCTCATCCACAATCAAAATGTTACTCTACCAAGAGGAGAAATTTTTTTATTAATTATCAATATTTTCTCTCAACAAAGCCAACTGAAAAAACAAGGTGATTGATAATCCACTGTCTTAGCATAAAGACCAGATAAATTTTAGCTTATCCAGACTCAATGTTTTGCAGAAGAGAAATAAGATTGGAAAAGAGATCAATATTGACAATGTACCTTATGCTCAGACAAAATGTCATCAGAAGATATTATTGAATCGATGTCTTTCCCTTCTCTGCGAATGCAGACAACACCATAGTCTCGACAAATAATTCTCACCTATCAGGGATTTACAGATCTTTACATTTGAGATGGAAGAAGGCATGAGCGCAAACAGCAGCAAGCTAAAATGTGTCCCCCCTCAAAATGCTGTTGGTTCAGAAAATATATACTGCCACCACGCATCTTCCTCCTAGTGCAAGACAAGCAGCGTGTATGGGTCTAAGGTGCTCAATTTAACAAATCCCCATATCACAGCGCTATTGTGTCCCATTGTAGCAAGATAATGTCCACCATTAATTTTATACTTCGTCATCAAAAGTGAGAAGCAGACCACACGTGTTGTAATTCATAGAACACCAACAGTGTGTAACATCTGATCTATGGATTCATGTTAAAAATGGCAATAACATCTGTGCTTGGAATATGATTCCCTCCTCTCCCCATCTCTCTCCCTTTCCTACTCTCTTCCCATCCTCAAAAGAGGTTACCAAAAAAGGAAAAATAGCTTACAAACGAATGACTGAAGCACACCTGCTCACGATTCCAAAACCCCGGAATACTAAATGATTCAAGCAGATCAGAACCACATAATAGCTTAACTCCCAAACATTCTGCAACACAGACAAAAAAAGTCACGTTTTACTACATCCACTAATTCCATGGTGATATTAAGCAATTCATAAGACAAGAGCCCCCTAGTAACAGCTAAAGCTATGCAAATGGCAAGAGATTTTATGTTAACTAGACAAATATCATCTCAATATTTCTAGCGACTATGAGTTGCAAACCAGTCAAGGGAGGATCAAGTGAAATTTGAAGTAATGAACAACTACAGGAATGAAACTCTGTAAAGTATACTTGTAGGTGCCACCCCATATTCAGAAATGAAGTTTCGAATTCTGTCCAATACAGTTAGAGTGCGTTGATATTTGTTTTGCTTCGCCTACAAAACACACAATAGAAATGGTCTCATGTGCATTATAAACAATAAGGATGCAATAATACAAATAACTAAAGCTGTTTTCTTATCTGCCTCCTTAGATGGTGCAGTTATTTTGATACATGAAGTAAAATAAATAAACGCAAGCATCAAAATTCCTCTCAACAAAACCGAGCAGATAATATTTGAAGTCAACTTATCAAGTAGACGGCGTTACACAGACCAAACAACGAACTCACATACTTCAGTTTGTTTATGAATTAAATCCATTCCTTCCACCAACACCCTTTTATATATGCAAAGATAAAGACAGGCAGGTAATCATATAAACTCAATACATGAAAAGCTGATGAACCTCATATATTTTTCCTATCTTAAAGGGTTCATTTTTCTCACAGTTCACACATCTAACAAAAGCTTGAACAAATTTGAATATATAACCCAATAAAAGAACATAGCCACCATTACCTCCCATGTATCCACCATTACAAAAGAAGAGCTTGCGCATGCTAATTCACACATTCTAATTCGATGCTCAGCAGGTAGAAGGCCCTACAGAAATGTAAATTGCAGGTCAGAGTAGAGAAACAGTTGACAGATTGTAAGGACACTTACTAATGCTAATAATCTGATATGTACCAACAAGGTGGTAGGGGAATATGTAGTAGGGTGTGAAGGTTGACGAAGGGGACAATAGGCCTTCTGTTGAGCACTTCAGGTGCGAGACAGGAGGAGACAAAAGGGGGGAATTAGGGTCAAAGAGAGAGGAGCTTAAGGATTTTTTTTCCATAATTAGAAGAACTGAGAATTGAGATTAGCAGATGCTGAACCAAATGAGAAGAACAATGCCTCTTAAAATACAAAGCATGGCCCTATGGCCCCATAATCTATCTAATCTGACAAGCAAAATATACTAACAAAGCAACTATGTAAAAGGGCTATCTAAATATATAAGTAAATAAGCTAATAAAGGAAATGGGCCCAATGGGACATTGTGGCCATAGTGATTGTGTCATTACTGTTAGAGTATTTTTGATCAGCGGAAGAGAGGCGGAGAAGCAGAACAATTGCCCAATTATCAATGACTCTTTGTCACGATCACTGAGAACAATTCCCCAATGAACAAGCGACCAGCAGGACAGAGGCCTACACTTCCCTCCTTTTTTTCAGCCATGGACGAACAATCATTGATAACTGGGCAATTGTTCTGATTCTCTACCTCCAGGTAAGTCAGTTCTCCGCCTCCCTTCTGCTAAGCAAATATAAACTAACAATTACATCATCCTAAAGATTTTTGTCAGCAAAAGGGAAACGAAGCCAATGATCAGCATCTTGCCAATTTCATTGTACCAGGGTCCAACACCGTGTTAGCTAAAAGTTTGAATTGTTTTGTGTTGGTCTTATTATGTGATGAGATCCTAAGATACAGATGATTTTCATGATTTAAGCCATACATCAAACACTGGCTTTCACTAGAAGTATTTCCATTAAACCCAACTTATTTTTGCTCTTTCCAATTTAACCACCTATAACAAATTTATATCTGCTATACCAGCACCATGGTTTTCAATCTCACGAGATCTCGGTCTCAGAGGCTTAAACAATATATGTGAAACTGCAAAATGACTTTCAGCCAGTTTTGCACGGTCTCAACGAAATCACATTAAGATCCGAGAGACCCTCACTCAGAAAAAATGGACAGAAAAACTCTTTTTCAGCTGCTTATGCAGCTTTCTCTTCAGCTGCTTTCAATGACACTGACACACCTCTTCTTTCAATTTTGTGAAACTTTTTTTACTGTAAAACCAGCAGCTGCTTCTGCTTTACTAGAGTTGTTGCATTTGCTACTTGTTCAGAAACTGTCTTACAGCAGCTATTTTTATGCTTCTTCAGTAGTTTCAACTGATGTTTCTAATTTTTAAGAGATAGTTGCCAAGATAAACACCGGCCAATTAGCCAAAAAAACAAGAATAAATCCGGCCTAGTCCTCCTATGCACTCCTCCGTCCGGAATTATTATTACCAGAAGGATTTTCAGAATGAACTAAAATTAGTTCATTTTGGAAAACCTTATTGGTGCGGACACGGGGCCTATACGGGTTTACACTCGCCGGAATAGGACCCGTGCCCATTAGATTGCTTATTTTCCTGTTTACATATTTAGTGATTTCTATTTTCAGCATTTGAATTAAATTTGGAATTTTTTTCTTTGATTAGAGAAGCTTGATTCCCGTTCCTAATTTGGGCAAATTTGTTGCTTGATTTAGACTCTTGTAATGCCTATTTAATGGCTACTCCTCTATGAAATAAAGTACTTCAGTTTTATGCAAAAAAATCTCGTTTTGATACCTCTGTGAAGGAGAACTCCCGTCGGTGCCGAAGCCGGAAAACACTGGTGCCGAATCCAGTGGTGGGTCTTGGTGCCGAATCCAAACCCCAAACGTTGCGCTTTCGTCGTCATCGCCGTGGTCGTCGCAGCCGCTCGATTTCCCACCACCGGTCTTCCTGATCCTCGATTTCGGAGAGTCGCCGCCGCCGTAACCTTCGCCAGTTCCCAGTGGTGCACTCCGGCGGGGTTTGGCCGTCCAAAGTCGCCGCCTTTCGTTCAGGACTTGCCGTCAGTTCCGAAGCCCTCTTCTGTCAAGCGGAGCTCAGGCCACCATCGCCTTGCCGTCGTTGTCGCCGTCCTCTTTGGTCGCCGCCTCGTCACGGTCGCCGCTACCCAGTCGAGCAGGCCGCCAGCCCCTCTGATCTTCTCCTCCGGCCGCCATTTGTCGTCTCTAGCTACCACTGCTCATCTGCAGCTTTATCGCCACCGCCATCTGTTCTGCCAAAGGGTACCGGATCATCGCCGGCTCTTCGCGCTGAACCCTTGCCGGAGTCAGACCTCTGCCGACTGCCGGACCATCCCTCTCGGCCGCCTGCGCTTCTGGTCGTCACTCGAGCAGACGAGATCCCATCTGTCGAGTCTGGTTGGACCCGGTTCGGACTTATTTTGTATCATTCGGTTCGGGTTTCAGTTTGGACGACTCAAATCACTTCGGGTTCGGGTTTGGTTCACTCCATACGGACAAGTAAGTGTTATCGTCACCTTTGTGGTTTTAGTTGTCCATCTAAATTATCATATTTGATCTGAAGTGCAAGTGCGTGGTAAACATTAATTCGTACGTCAAGCCTTTTAGTCCTAGCCTAAAACAGTTTCTCAACTGTTGCTGCCCTTCAACCCCTTTTGAAATCAAATCTGAATTATTCGTAGCCATTTATATTAAATTCTTTATCTTGCCTGAGTAGGATTGCTAAAATTTAGAGTTTTCTTTACTTGTTTAACTTTTATCGGATCTCAATTAGTTGTCCTGCATCATATTTGGTGGCCCATGCATCATTTAGGCTAGGTATTTGAAAAAAAAAAAAAAAAAAGAGTCCATTTAGTTTGCATTTCATTGCATGCATTTGCGTTCTGGTAAAGTCATTTCTCCCAGTTTGTCTGAATCCCACTCTGCTATGGATCCCTTAGAAGCTATTGTTAAACAACTAGAAAACATGAATAAACGACTAGACAACCTGACCGCTCAACATGAGGAGTTTCGTCAAGATCTTGCCCAAACCAATGTTCGTTTAGACTCTGTTGAGACCTCTCAGAGGTTCAACCACAATTTTGTCGGTGAGTCTTCTCAGGCGCCAGACGCTACACAGTCTCATGAGGTTGATCCTCATGCCCATGACCAACCTGCCTACGCTAATTTTGGTCCTTTCCCATACAATACGCGTGCTGCCCATCATCGCCGAGGCCCACCCCCTCAAACCTATTATAACCATATGGACCTTAGGGAGCCCCGTGACCCAAATGAGCGCATCATGCGGAACCTTAAGGTTGAGGCACCCTCCTTTGATGGTAGCCTTGATCCTAGAGTATTCATTGATTGGGTGAGAGAAATGGACCACTTCTTTGAGTGGTATGAGTTAACTGAGGATAAAAAAGTCAAATTTGTTAAGATGAAACTCATCGGGCGAGCTAAACTCTTTTGGGAGGATGTTGAAGGTTTGATAGCCCTTCGACATGAACCTCCAATTACTACTTGGATGGACATGAAAGAGCGCCTGAGCACTAATTACTTGCCTCGATCCTACCGAAGTGATCTCATAGAGAATTTCTATAAGCTTAGGCAAGGTAACCGGTCTGCCCTAGAGTATATTGCTGAATTTGAGGAGTATCGGGTGCGTTGTCAAGTCCGTGAGGAACATGATTCGATTCTGGTTCGATTTCGAAAGGGTCTTAATGATGACCTTAGGAAGGAGCTTGTGTTTCGAGGTATTGCTACTCTTGAACAAGCTTATGCCTTTGTCAAGGACTATGAGATGATCACTAAACCTCACTCCTTTAGGCGTCCAGAACCTCGCCCACAATTAGCTGTTCCCCAACCACTTTCCAGTAAGCCATATGGGGGATCGTCCACGTATGCAGGGAATAGGTCTAATTCTGGTCCAGTTCCGTTTGCTGGGCGTAAACCACAGTCCGGATCTTACCCAGCCAAAGCTCCTCCTCCTGTGCGTGCCTCTACTGATAATGACAAACGGGTAGATAGAGATTCCCCAACACCTAGTCGTTGTTATAGGTGTCAAGGATTTGGTCATGTTGCTGCTGTGTGCCCTACTAAGAAGACTCTTGTTATTAGTGAACAAGAAATGCCCTCTGATGATGACAGCCTCGAAGAGGAGGTCTATGAGCCCAATCTAGCAGACATACATGACTCTGATGCTGAGTATGAAGAAGCACCTGGCTTCCTCGGTTGTATTAGACCTTCTCCTTCTCCATTCGGTCGCGCAAACACTCAGTTTGTTGCCCCAACTCTGAACGTCGTTAGGTGTGCCCTAACCCAGCCTCGAGAGAATGATGATTGGCGTAGGAATACAATCTTCCACACTTATGTTAAGTGTGGGGGAAAAGATTGTAAAGTAATCATTGACAGTGGGAGCTGTATTAATGCCGTTTCTTCGAGACTTGTTTCCCGCTTAGGTCTCAAACCAATTCCCCACCCTAATCCCTATAAAGTCTCTTGGGTTGACACAACATCCATCCCTATCAATGAGCGATGTCTAGTACCAATTGAAGTTCACTCTTACACAGACAAAATCTGGTGTGATGTCATACCCATGGATGTCGGTCATCTTATCTTAGGGAGACCTTGGCTCTTTGACTTAGATGTCACAATCTATGGTCGCAGCAACTCTGTTACTTTTACTTTTAATGGCCATAAGATCAAATTGAACCCTTTAAAACTGCAACCCCTCCCTAAGAATCCCAAAAGTGCTACAACCAAAGATAAGAGCTTGCACATCATTAGCCCCAAAGAGTTTGAGAGAGAAGTGAGCACTGAAGATGTTCTCTTTGCCGTCGTCGCAAAGGAAGTTTCACCGGACACTCAGGAAGACACACCTGCTGAGTAACTAATCTCCTTACAAAATTTAAGGATGTTTTTCCTGAAGATCTCCCGGACCAGTTGCCACCCATGCGTGATATCCAACACGCTATCGATCTTGTTCCAGGAGCAACTCTCCCAAATTTGCCTCATTATCGACTTAACCCCACTGAGCATGATGAGTTAAAGAGGCAAGTTGATGATCTCCTCCGTAAGGGGTTCATTAGGGAAAGTATGAGTCCGTGTGCCGTACCCGCGCTCCTAACACCTAAGAAAGATGGATCCTGGAGGATGTGCGTGGATAGCCGTGCGATCAACAAGATCACAGTGAAATATCGGTTTCCCATCCCTCGGCTTGACGATATGCTTGATATGATGGCTGGTGCCAAAATTTTTTCCAAAATCGATCTCAAAAGTGGCTACCACCAAATTCGAATTCGTCCAGGTGACGAGTGGAAAACCGCCTTTAAGACAAAGGATGGCCTCTATGAGTGGATGGTCATGCCCTTTGGCCTATCTAATGCTCCTAGCACCTTTATGCGAGTGATGACGCAAGTTCTTCGTCCATTCATGGGCAAATTCCTTGTTGTGTACTTTGACGACATCCTCATTTATAGCACAACCAAGGAGCAACACCTAGACCACCTTGCCCAAGTTTGTCACACCCTGAGGAATGAAAGTTTATATGCTAACCTTAAGAAGTGTTCTTTTCTTACACATCAAGTTATCTTCTTGGGTTTTATAGTTTCCTCTAAGGGAGTTTCTGCTGACCCTCAAAAAGTACAGGCGATAGTCGACTGGCCTGAGCCTAAAACTATTCATGATGTTCGTAGTTTTCATGGGCTTGCTACTTTTTATCGTCGATTTATTCGTGGGTTTAGCACCATCATGTCCCCTATAACTGATTGTATGAAGAAAGGTGAGTTTCGATGGTCACATGCTGCTGCTAGAGCATTTGCGGAGATCAAGAGGAAGATGACTGAAGCACCCGTAATGCGCCTCCCATATTTTTCAAAGGTTTTTGAGGTTGAATGTGATGCATCTGGTATAGGCATTGGTGGCGTCCTTAGTCAAGAACGTCATCCAATCGCTTACTTTAGTGAGAAGTTAAATGAGGCTAAGCAAAAATACTCAACCTATGACAAAGAATTCTATGCGGTAGTGCAAGCTTTACGTCACTGGCGACATTACCTTCTACCGCATGAATTTGTCCTTTATTCAGATCATGAGGCTTTGCGTTACCTGAACTCTCAAAAGAAACTTAATTCTCGACATGGTCATTGGATTGAGTTTCTACAGTCTTATACTTTTGTGTTGAAACATCGAGCAGGGGTTGCGAATAAAGCAGCTGACGCACTTAGCCGTCGAGCATTCTTACTCTCTATGCTGAGTGTCAAAGTTACAGGTTTTGATCGACTTAAGGAGGACTATGCATCGTGCCCTGATTTTGGAGAGATTTTCCTAGACCTGAGTAATGATTCTACCCTTTCCCATGATGGCTACCATCTTCACGATGGGTACCTCTTCAAAGCAAACAAGCTTTGCATTCCCCGTACGTCTGTGCGAGATTTCTTAGTGTGGGAAATTCATGCTGGTGGTTTAGCAGGACACTTTGGTCGTGACAAAACCATTGAAGAAGTCGAGCGCCAATTTTATTGGCCGAGCCTCAAAAGAGATGTTGCTAAAATCATTAGTCAATGTCGCACATGTCAACTGGCCAAACACAAAAAGCAAAATACTGGCCTCTACACCCCTCTTCCTGTGCCAGATCGTCCATGGCAAGATGTTAGTATGGATTTTGTGCTTGGACTACCACGTACTTTTACAAAGCATGATTCCATATTTGTGGTCGTAGACCGCTTCTCCAAAATGGCCCACTTCATTCCTTGTTCCAAAACCTCTGATGCATCCAAAATTGGGAAAATCTATTTCGATAAGATCGTGAGTCTGTATGGTTTACCCAAAACCATCGTGTCTGATAGGGATGTTCGCTTTATGAGTTATTTTTGGAAAACCCTTTGGCATATGGTCGGAACAAAGTTAAAATTCTCCACGGCTTATCACCCTCAAACTGATGGTCAAACAGAAGTCGTAAATCGTAGTCTTGGCAACCTTTTACATTGTTTGGTGGGAAACAATAATAGAAACTGGGATTCCATTCTTCCTTTTGCTCAATTTGCATATAACAGTTCAGTCAATAAGTCTATAGGCATGAGTCCATTTGAAGTTGTGCATGGTTACAAACCTAGGAAGCCTGTAGATCTTATCCCCATGTCCCCTCATGTTCGTATTTCTGAGTCCGCTGATGCATTTGCACGACATGTTCATGATTTGCATAAAGAGATCCGTAATAAAATTGAAGCAAGTAATGAACGCTATAAGATTCAAGCTGATTCTCGTAGGCGCTTTAAAGAATTTAATGTGGGTGACTATGTTATGATTCGGATTCGACCTGAACGGTTCCCTTCGGGTGCCGTTCGAAAGTTGCAATCCCGTAGTGCTGGTCCCTTTAAAGTGTTAAAACGCATTGGTCCTAATGCCTATGTTATTGACATACCTTCTGATTTTGGCATCCCAACAACTTTTAACATCGAGGATTTGGTTGCTTACCATGGCCCTCTTGCCATACCTGATAACCCATTTGATGATTTGTCCCCTGCAAATGACCCCTCACCTATCCCTGACCCTATTCCACTGCCTTACCCACTTGCACTTAAAGATCAAGTTGATGCTATTTTAGATGAGCAGGTAATTTCCACCACAGATGGAGGGGTACAACGCTATCTTGTTCGTTGGAGGGGACGCCCCGAGTCAGATTGCACATGGATCACACGTGACGCGTTGCAGACACTTGATCCGGATGTCTTGGAGTTACATGAGAGCCTTCCTGCACATAACTCGACGGGGTCGAGTTTTTCCCACCCGGGGAGAGTTGGTGCGGACACGGGGCCTATACGGGTTTACACTCGCCGGAATAGGACCCGTGCCCATTAGATTGCTTATTTTCCTGTTTACATATTTAGTGATTTCTATTTTCAGCATTTGAATTAAATTTGGAATTTTTTTCTTTGATTAGAGAAGCTTGATTCCCGTTCCTAATTTGGGCAAATTTGTTGCTTGATTTAGACTCTTGTAATGCCTATTTAATGGCTACTCCTCTATGAAATAAAGTACTTCAGTTTTATGCAAAAAAATCTCGTTTTGATACCTCTGTGAAGGAGAACTCCCGTCGGTGCCGAAGCCGGAAAACACTGGTGCCGAATCCAGTGGTGGGTCTTGGTGCCGAATCCAAACCCCAAACGTTGCGCTTTCGTCGTCATCGCCGTGGTCGTCGCAGCCGCTCGATTTCCCACCACCGGTCTTCCTGATCCTCGATTTCGGAGAGTCGCCGCCGCCGTAACCTTCGCCAGTTCCCAGTGGTGCACTCCGGCGGGGTTTGGCCGTCCAAAGTCGCCGCCTTTCGTTCAGGACTTGCCGTCAGTTCCGAAGCCCTCTTCTGTCAAGCGGAGCTCAGGCCACCATCGCCTTGCCGTCGTTGTCGCCGTCCTCTTTGGTCGCCGCCTCGTCACGGTCGCCGCTACCCAGTCGAGCAGGCCGCCAGCCCCTCTGATCTTCTCCTCCGGCCGCCATTTGTCGTCTCTAGCTACCACTGCTCATCTGCAGCTTTATCGCCACCGCCATCTGTTCTGCCAAAGGGTACCGGATCATCGCCGGCTCTTCGCGCTGAACCCTTGCCGGAGTCAAACCTCTGCCGACTGCCGGACCATCCCTCTCGGCCGCCTGCGCTTCTGGTCGTCACTCGAGCAGACGAGATCCCATCTGTCGAGTCTGGTTGGACCCGGTTCGGACTTATTTTGTATCATTCGGTTCGGGTTTCAGTTTGGACGACTCAAATCACTTCGGGTTCGGGTTTGGTTCACTCCATACGGACAAGTAAGTGTTATCGTCACCTTTGTGGTTTTAGTTGTCCATCTAAATTATCATATTTGATCTGAAGTGCAAGTGCGTGGTAAACATTAATTCGTACGTCAAGCCTTTTAGTCCTAGCCTAAAACAGTTTCTCAACTGTTGCTGCCCTTCAACCCCTTTTGAAATCAAATCTGAATTATTCGTAGCCATTTATATTAAATTCTTTATCTTGCCTGAGTAGGATTGCTAAAATTTAGAGTTTTCTTTACTTGTTTAACTTTTATCGGATCTCAATTAGTTGTCCTGCATCATATTTGGTGGCCCATGCATCATTTAGGCTAGGTATTTGAAAAAAAAAAAAAAAAAAGAGTCCATTTAGTTTGCATTTCATTGCATGCATTTGCGTTCTGGTAAAGTCATTTCTCCCAGTTTGTCTGAATCCCACTCTGCTATGGATCCCTTAGAAGCTATTGTTAAACAACTAGAAAACATGAATAAACGACTAGACAACCTGACCGCTCAACATGAGGAGTTTCGTCAAGATCTTGCCCAAACCAATGTTCGTTTAGACTCTGTTGAGACCTCTCAGAGGTTCAACCACAATTTTGTCGGTGAGTCTTCTCAGGCGCCAGACGCTACACAGTCTCATGAGGTTGATCCTCATGCCCATGACCAACCTGCCTACGCTAATTTTGGTCCTTTCCCATACAATACGCGTGCTGCCCATCATCGCCGAGGCCCACCCCCTCAAACCTATTATAACCATATGGACCTTAGGGAGCCCCGTGACCCAAATGAGCGCATCATGCGGAACCTTAAGGTTGAGGCACCCTCCTTTGATGGTAGCCTTGATCCTAGAGTATTCATTGATTGGGTGAGAGAAATGGACCACTTCTTTGAGTGGTATGAGTTAACTGAGGATAAAAAAGTCAAATTTGTTAAGATGAAACTCATCGGGCGAGCTAAACTCTTTTGGGAGGATGTTGAAGGTTTGATAGCCCTTCGACATGAACCTCCAATTACTACTTGGATGGACATGAAAGAGCGCCTGAGCACTAATTACTTGCCTCGATCCTACCGAAGTGATCTCATAGAGAATTTCTATAAGCTTAGGCAAGGTAACCGGTCTGCCCTAGAGTATATTGCTGAATTTGAGGAGTATCGGGTGCGTTGTCAAGTCCGTGAGGAACATGATTCGATTCTGGTTCGATTTCGAAAGGGTCTTAATGATGACCTTAGGAAGGAGCTTGTGTTTCGAGGTATTGCTACTCTTGAACAAGCTTATGCCTTTGTCAAGGACTATGAGATGATCACTAAACCTCACTCCTTTAGGCGTCCAGAACCTCGCCCACAATTAGCTGTTCCCCAACCACTTTCCAGTAAGCCATATGGGGGATCGTCCACGTATGCAGGGAATAGGTCTAATTCTGGTCCAGTTCCGTTTGCTGGGCGTAAACCACAGTCCGGATCTTACCCAGCCAAAGCTCCTCCTCCTGTGCGTGCCTCTACTGATAATGACAAACGGGTAGATAGAGATTCCCCAACACCTAGTCGTTGTTATAGGTGTCAAGGATTTGGTCATGTTGCTGCTGTGTGCCCTACTAAGAAGACTCTTGTTATTAGTGAACAAGAAATGCCCTCTGATGATGACAGCCTCGAAGAGGAGGTCTATGAGCCCAATCTAGCAGACATGCATGACTCTGATGCTGAGTATGAAGAAGCACCTGGCTTCCTCGGTTGTATTAGACCTTCTCCTTCTCCATTCGGTCGCGCAAACACTCAGTTTGTTGCCCCAACTCTGAACGTCGTTAGGTGTGCCCTAACCCAGCCTCGAGAGAATGATGATTGGCGTAGGAATACAATCTTCCACACTTATGTTAAGTGTGGGGGAAAAGATTGTAAAGTAATCATTGACAGTGGGAGCTGTATTAATGCCGTTTCTTCGAGACTTGTTTCCCGCTTAGGTCTCAAACCAATTCCCCACCCTAATCCCTATAAAGTCTCTTGGGTTGACACAACATCCATCCCTATCAATGAGCGATGTCTAGTACCAATTGAAGTTCACTCTTACACAGACAAAATCTGGTGTGATGTCATACCCATGGATGTCGGTCATCTTATCTTAGGGAGACCTTGGCTCTTTGACTTAGATGTCACAATCTATGGTCGCAGCAACTCTGTTACTTTTACTTTTAATGGCCATAAGATCAAATTGAACCCTTTAAAACTGCAACCCCTCCCTAAGAATCCCAAAAGTGCTACAACCAAAGATAAGAGCTTGCACATCATTAGCCCCAAAGAGTTTGAGAGAGAAGTGAGCACTGAAGATGTTCTCTTTGCCGTCGTCGCAAAGGAAGTTTCACCGGACACTCAGGAAGACACACCTGCTGAGTAACTAATCTCCTTACAAAATTTAAGGATGTTTTTCCTGAAGATCTCCCGGACCAGTTGCCACCCATGCGTGATATCCAACACGCTATCGATCTTGTTCCAGGAGCAACTCTCCCAAATTTGCCTCATTATCGACTTAACCCCACTGAGCATGATGAGTTAAAGAGGCAAGTTGATGATCTCCTCCGTAAGGGGTTCATTAGGGAAAGTATGAGTCCGTGTGCCGTACCCGCGCTCCTAACACCTAAGAAAGATGGATCCTGGAGGATGTGCGTGGATAGCCGTGCGATCAACAAGATCACAGTGAAATATCGGTTTCCCATCCCTCGGCTTGACGATATGCTTGATATGATGGCTGGTGCCAAAATTTTTTCCAAAATCGATCTCAAAAGTGGCTACCACCAAATTCGAATTCGTCCAGGTGACGAGTGGAAAACCGCCTTTAAGACAAAGGATGGCCTCTATGAGTGGATGGTCATGCCCTTTGGCCTATCTAATGCTCCTAGCACCTTTATGCGAGTGATGACGCAAGTTCTTCGTCCATTCATGGGCAAATTCCTTGTTGTGTACTTTGACGACATCCTCATTTATAGCACAACCAAGGAGCAACACCTAGACCACCTTGCCCAAGTTTGTCACACCCTGAGGAATGAAAGTTTATATGCTAACCTTAAGAAGTGTTCTTTTCTTACACATCAAGTTATCTTCTTGGGTTTTATAGTTTCCTCTAAGGGAGTTTCTGCTGACCCTCAAAAAGTACAGGCGATAGTCGACTGGCCTGAGCCTAAAACTATTCATGATGTTCGTAGTTTTCATGGGCTTGCTACTTTTTATCGTCGATTTATTCGTGGGTTTAGCACCATCATGTCCCCTATAACTGATTGTATGAAGAAAGGTGAGTTTCGATGGTCACATGCTGCTGCTAGAGCATTTGCGGAGATCAAGAGGAAGATGACTGAAGCACCCGTAATGCGCCTCCCATATTTTTCAAAGGTTTTTGAGGTTGAATGTGATGCATCTGGTATAGGCATTGGTGGCGTCCTTAGTCAAGAACGTCATCCAATCGCTTACTTTAGTGAGAAGTTAAATGAGGCTAAGCAAAAATACTCAACCTATGACAAAGAATTCTATGCGGTAGTGCAAGCTTTACGTCACTGGCGACATTACCTTCTACCGCATGAATTTGTCCTTTATTCAGATCATGAGGCTTTGCGTTACCTGAACTCTCAAAAGAAACTTAATTCTCGACATGGTCATTGGATTGAGTTTCTACAGTCTTATACTTTTGTGTTGAAACATCGAGCAGGGGTTGCGAATAAAGCAGCTGACGCACTTAGCCGTCGAGCATTCTTACTCTCTATGCTGAGTGTCAAAGTTACAGGTTTTGATCGACTTAAGGAGGACTATGCATCGTGCCCTGATTTTGGAGAGATTTTCCTAGACCTGAGTAATGATTCTACCCTTTCCCATGATGGCTACCATCTTCACGATGGGTACCTCTTCAAAGCAAACAAGCTTTGCATTCCCCGTACGTCTGTGCGAGATTTCTTAGTGTGGGAAATTCATGCTGGTGGTTTAGCAGGACACTTTGGTCGTGACAAAACCATTGAAGAAGTCGAGCGCCAATTTTATTGGCCGAGCCTCAAAAGAGATGTTGCTAAAATCATTAGTCAATGTCGCACATGTCAACTGGCCAAACACAAAAAGCAAAATACTGGCCTCTACACCCCTCTTCCTGTGCCAGATCGTCCATGGCAAGATGTTAGTATGGATTTTGTGCTTGGACTACCACGTACTTTTACAAAGCATGATTCCATATTTGTGGTCGTAGACCGCTTCTCCAAAATGGCCCACTTCATTCCTTGTTCCAAAACCTCTGATGCATCCAAAATTGGGAAAATCTATTTCGATAAGATCGTGAGTCTGTATGGTTTACCCAAAACCATCGTGTCTGATAGGGATGTTCGCTTTATGAGTTATTTTTGGAAAACCCTTTGGCATATGGTCGGAACAAAGTTAAAATTCTCCACGGCTTATCACCCTCAAACTGATGGTCAAACAGAAGTCGTAAATCGTAGTCTTGGCAACCTTTTACATTGTTTGGTGGGAAACAATAATAGAAACTGGGATTCCATTCTTCCTTTTGCTCAATTTGCATATAACAGTTCAGTCAATAAGTCTATAGGCATGAGTCCATTTGAAGTTGTGCATGGTTACAAACCTAGGAAGCCTGTAGATCTTATCCCCATGTCCCCTCATGTTCGTATTTCTGAGTCCGCTGATGCATTTGCACGACATGTTCATGATTTGCATAAAGAGATCCGTAATAAAATTGAAGCAAGTAATGAACGCTATAAGATTCAAGCTGATTCTCGTAGGCGCTTTAAAGAATTTAATGTGGGTGACTATGTTATGATTCGGATTCGACCTGAACGGTTCCCTTCGGGTGCCGTTCGAAAGTTGCAATCCCGTAGTGCTGGTCCCTTTAAAGTGTTAAAACGCATTGGTCCTAATGCCTATGTTATTGACATACCTTCTGATTTTGGCATCCCAACAACTTTTAACATCGAGGATTTGGTTGCTTACCATGGCCCTCTTGCCATACCTGATAACCCATTTGATGATTTGTCCCCTGCAAATGACCCCTCACCTATCCCTGACCCTATTCCACTGCCTTACCCACTTGCACTTAAAGATCAAGTTGATGCTATTTTAGATGAGCAGGTAATTTCCACCACAGATGGAGGGGTACAACGCTATCTTGTTCGTTGGAGGGGACGCCCCGAGTCAGATTGCACATGGATCACACGTGACGCGTTGCAGACACTTGATCCGGATGTCTTGGAGTTACATGAGAGCCTTCCTGCACATAACTCGACGGGGTCGAGTTTTTCCCACCCGGGGAGAGTTGGTGCGGACACGGGGCCTATACGGGTTTACACTCGCCGGAATAGGACCCGTGCCCATTAGATTGCTTATTTTCCTGTTTACATATTTAGTGATTTCTATTTTCAGCATTTGAATTAAATTTGGAATTTTTTTCTTTGATTAGAGAAGCTTGATTCCCGTTCCTAATTTGGGCAAATTTGTTGCTTGATTTAGACTCTTGTAATGCCTATTTAATGGCTACTCCTCTATGAAATAAAGTACTTCAGTTTTATGCAAAAAAATCTCGTTTTGATACCTCTGTGAAGGAGAACTCCCGTCGGTGCCGAAGCCGGAAAACACTGGTGCCGAATCCAGTGGTGGGTCTTGGTGCCGAATCCAAACCCCAAACGTTGCGCTTTCGTCGTCATCGCCGTGGTCGTCGCAGCCGCTCGATTTCCCACCACCGGTCTTCCTGATCCTCGATTTCGGAGAGTCGCCGCCGCCGTAACCTTCGCCAGTTCCCAGTGGTGCACTCCGGCGGGGTTTGGCCGTCCAAAGTCGCCGCCTTTCGTTCAGGACTTGCCGTCAGTTCCGAAGCCCTCTTCTGTCAAGCGGAGCTCAGGCCACCATCGCCTTGCCGTCGTTGTCGCCGTCCTCTTTGGTCGCCGCCTCGTCACGGTCGCCGCTACCCAGTCGAGCAGGCCGCCAGCCCCTCTGATCTTCTCCTCCGGCCGCCATTTGTCGTCTCTAGCTACCACTGCTCATCTGCAGCTTTATCGCCACCGCCATCTGTTCTGCCAAAGGGTACCGGATCATCGCCGGCTCTTCGCGCTGAACCCTTGCCGGAGTCAAACCTCTGCCGACTGCCGGACCATCCCTCTCGGCCGCCTGCGCTTCTGGTCGTCACTCGAGCAGACGAGATCCCATCTGTCGAGTCTGGTTGGACCCGGTTCGGACTTATTTTGTATCATTCGGTTCGGGTTTCAGTTTGGACGACTCAAATCACTTCGGGTTCGGGTTTGGTTCACTCCATACGGACAAGTAAGTGTTATCGTCACCTTTGTGGTTTTAGTTGTCCATCTAAATTATCATATTTGATCTGAAGTGCAAGTGCGTGGTAAACATTAATTCGTACGTCAAGCCTTTTAGTCCTAGCCTAAAACAGTTTCTCAACTGTTGCTGCCCTTCAACCCCTTTTGAAATCAAATCTGAATTATTCGTAGCCATTTATATTAAATTCTTTATCTTGCCTGAGTAGGATTGCTAAAATTTAGAGTTTTCTTTACTTGTTTAACTTTTATCGGATCTCAATTAGTTGTCCTGCATCATATTTGGTGGCCCATGCATCATTTAGGCTAGGTATTTGAAAAAAAAAAAAAAAAAAGAGTCCATTTAGTTTGCATTTCATTGCATGCATTTGCGTTCTGGTAAAGTCATTTCTCCCAGTTTGTCTGAATCCCACTCTGCTATGGATCCCTTAGAAGCTATTGTTAAACAACTAGAAAACATGAATAAACGACTAGACAACCTGACCGCTCAACATGAGGAGTTTCGTCAAGATCTTGCCCAAACCAATGTTCGTTTAGACTCTGTTGAGACCTCTCAGAGGTTCAACCACAATTTTGTCGGTGAGTCTTCTCAGGCGCCAGACGCTACACAGTCTCATGAGGTTGATCCTCATGCCCATGACCAACCTGCCTACGCTAATTTTGGTCCTTTCCCATACAATACGCGTGCTGCCCATCATCGCCGAGGCCCACCCCCTCAAACCTATTATAACCATATGGACCTTAGGGAGCCCCGTGACCCAAATGAGCGCATCATGCGGAACCTTAAGGTTGAGGCACCCTCCTTTGATGGTAGCCTTGATCCTAGAGTATTCATTGATTGGGTGAGAGAAATGGACCACTTCTTTGAGTGGTATGAGTTAACTGAGGATAAAAAAGTCAAATTTGTTAAGATGAAACTCATCGGGCGAGCTAAACTCTTTTGGGAGGATGTTGAAGGTTTGATAGCCCTTCGACATGAACCTCCAATTACTACTTGGATGGACATGAAAGAGCGCCTGAGCACTAATTACTTGCCTCGATCCTACCGAAGTGATCTCATAGAGAATTTCTATAAGCTTAGGCAAGGTAACCGGTCTGCCCTAGAGTATATTGCTGAATTTGAGGAGTATCGGGTGCGTTGTCAAGTCCGTGAGGAACATGATTCGATTCTGGTTCGATTTCGAAAGGGTCTTAATGATGACCTTAGGAAGGAGCTTGTGTTTCGAGGTATTGCTACTCTTGAACAAGCTTATGCCTTTGTCAAGGACTATGAGATGATCACTAAACCTCACTCCTTTAGGCGTCCAGAACCTCGCCCACAATTAGCTGTTCCCCAACCACTTTCCAGTAAGCCATATGGGGGATCGTCCACGTATGCAGGGAATAGGTCTAATTCTGGTCCAGTTCCGTTTGCTGGGCGTAAACCACAGTCCGGATCTTACCCAGCCAAAGCTCCTCCTCCTGTGCGTGCCTCTACTGATAATGACAAACGGGTAGATAGAGATTCCCCAACACCTAGTCGTTGTTATAGGTGTCAAGGATTTGGTCATGTTGCTGCTGTGTGCCCTACTAAGAAGACTCTTGTTATTAGTGAACAAGAAATGCCCTCTGATGATGACAGCCTCGAAGAGGAGGTCTATGAGCCCAATCTAGCAGACATGCATGACTCTGATGCTGAGTATGAAGAAGCACCTGGCTTCCTCGGTTGTATTAGACCTTCTCCTTCTCCATTCGGTCGCGCAAACACTCAGTTTGTTGCCCCAACTCTGAACGTCGTTAGGTGTGCCCTAACCCAGCCTCGAGAGAATGATGATTGGCGTAGGAATACAATCTTCCACACTTATGTTAAGTGTGGGGGAAAAGATTGTAAAGTAATCATTGACAGTGGGAGCTGTATTAATGCCGTTTCTTCGAGACTTGTTTCCCGCTTAGGTCTCAAACCAATTCCCCACCCTAATCCCTATAAAGTCTCTTGGGTTGACACAACATCCATCCCTATCAATGAGCGATGTCTAGTACCAATTGAAGTTCACTCTTACACAGACAAAATCTGGTGTGATGTCATACCCATGGATGTCGGTCATCTTATCTTAGGGAGACCTTGGCTCTTTGACTTAGATGTCACAATCTATGGTCGCAGCAACTCTGTTACTTTTACTTTTAATGGCCATAAGATCAAATTGAACCCTTTAAAACTGCAACCCCTCCCTAAGAATCCCAAAAGTGCTACAACCAAAGATAAGAGCTTGCACATCATTAGCCCCAAAGAGTTTGAGAGAGAAGTGAGCACTGAAGATGTTCTCTTTGCCGTCGTCGCAAAGGAAGTTTCACCGGACACTCAGGAAGACACACCTGCTGAGTAACTAATCTCCTTACAAAATTTAAGGATGTTTTTCCTGAAGATCTCCCGGACCAGTTGCCACCCATGCGTGATATCCAACACGCTATCGATCTTGTTCCAGGAGCAACTCTCCCAAATTTGCCTCATTATCGACTTAACCCCACTGAGCATGATGAGTTAAAGAGGCAAGTTGATGATCTCCTCCGTAAGGGGTTCATTAGGGAAAGTATGAGTCCGTGTGCCGTACCCGCGCTCCTAACACCTAAGAAAGATGGATCCTGGAGGATGTGCGTGGATAGCCGTGCGATCAACAAGATCACAGTGAAATATCGGTTTCCCATCCCTCGGCTTGACGATATGCTTGATATGATGGCTGGTGCCAAAATTTTTTCCAAAATCGATCTCAAAAGTGGCTACCACCAAATTCGAATTCGTCCAGGTGACGAGTGGAAAACCGCCTTTAAGACAAAGGATGGCCTCTATGAGTGGATGGTCATGCCCTTTGGCCTATCTAATGCTCCTAGCACCTTTATGCGAGTGATGACGCAAGTTCTTCGTCCATTCATGGGCAAATTCCTTGTTGTGTACTTTGACGACATCCTCATTTATAGCACAACCAAGGAGCAACACCTAGACCACCTTGCCCAAGTTTGTCACACCCTGAGGAATGAAAGTTTATATGCTAACCTTAAGAAGTGTTCTTTTCTTACACATCAAGTTATCTTCTTGGGTTTTATAGTTTCCTCTAAGGGAGTTTCTGCTGACCCTCAAAAAGTACAGGCGATAGTCGACTGGCCTGAGCCTAAAACTATTCATGATGTTCGTAGTTTTCATGGGCTTGCTACTTTTTATCGTCGATTTATTCGTGGGTTTAGCACCATCATGTCCCCTATAACTGATTGTATGAAGAAAGGTGAGTTTCGATGGTCACATGCTGCTGCTAGAGCATTTGCGGAGATCAAGAGGAAGATGACTGAAGCACCCGTAATGCGCCTCCCATATTTTTCAAAGGTTTTTGAGGTTGAATGTGATGCATCTGGTATAGGCATTGGTGGCGTCCTTAGTCAAGAACGTCATCCAATCGCTTACTTTAGTGAGAAGTTAAATGAGGCTAAGCAAAAATACTCAACCTATGACAAAGAATTCTATGCGGTAGTGCAAGCTTTACGTCACTGGCGACATTACCTTCTACCGCATGAATTTGTCCTTTATTCAGATCATGAGGCTTTGCGTTACCTGAACTCTCAAAAGAAACTTAATTCTCGACATGGTCATTGGATTGAGTTTCTACAGTCTTATACTTTTGTGTTGAAACATCGAGCAGGGGTTGCGAATAAAGCAGCTGACGCACTTAGCCGTCGAGCATTCTTACTCTCTATGCTGAGTGTCAAAGTTACAGGTTTTGATCGACTTAAGGAGGACTATGCATCGTGCCCTGATTTTGGAGAGATTTTCCTAGACCTGAGTAATGATTCTACCCTTTCCCATGATGGCTACCATCTTCACGATGGGTACCTCTTCAAAGCAAACAAGCTTTGCATTCCCCGTACGTCTGTGCGAGATTTCTTAGTGTGGGAAATTCATGCTGGTGGTTTAGCAGGACACTTTGGTCGTGACAAAACCATTGAAGAAGTCGAGCGCCAATTTTATTGGCCGAGCCTCAAAAGAGATGTTGCTAAAATCATTAGTCAATGTCGCACATGTCAACTGGCCAAACACAAAAAGCAAAATACTGGCCTCTACACCCCTCTTCCTGTGCCAGATCGTCCATGGCAAGATGTTAGTATGGATTTTGTGCTTGGACTACCACGTACTTTTACAAAGCATGATTCCATATTTGTGGTCGTAGACCGCTTCTCCAAAATGGCCCACTTCATTCCTTGTTCCAAAACCTCTGATGCATCCAAAATTGGGAAAATCTATTTCGATAAGATCGTGAGTCTGTATGGTTTACCCAAAACCATCGTGTCTGATAGGGATGTTCGCTTTATGAGTTATTTTTGGAAAACCCTTTGGCATATGGTCGGAACAAAGTTAAAATTCTCCACGGCTTATCACCCTCAAACTGATGGTCAAACAGAAGTCGTAAATCGTAGTCTTGGCAACCTTTTACATTGTTTGGTGGGAAACAATAATAGAAACTGGGATTCCATTCTTCCTTTTGCTCAATTTGCATATAACAGTTCAGTCAATAAGTCTATAGGCATGAGTCCATTTGAAGTTGTGCATGGTTACAAACCTAGGAAGCCTGTAGATCTTATCCCCATGTCCCCTCATGTTCGTATTTCTGAGTCCGCTGATGCATTTGCACGACATGTTCATGATTTGCATAAAGAGATCCGTAATAAAATTGAAGCAAGTAATGAACGCTATAAGATTCAAGCTGATTCTCGTAGGCGCTTTAAAGAATTTAATGTGGGTGACTATGTTATGATTCGGATTCGACCTGAACGGTTCCCTTCGGGTGCCGTTCGAAAGTTGCAATCCCGTAGTGCTGGTCCCTTTAAAGTGTTAAAACGCATTGGTCCTAATGCCTATGTTATTGACATACCTTCTGATTTTGGCATCCCAACAACTTTTAACATCGAGGATTTGGTTGCTTACCATGGCCCTCTTGCCATACCTGATAACCCATTTGATGATTTGTCCCCTGCAAATGACCCCTCACCTATCCCTGACCCTATTCCACTGCCTTACCCACTTGCACTTAAAGATCAAGTTGATGCTATTTTAGATGAGCAGGTAATTTCCACCACAGATGGAGGGGTACAACGCTATCTTGTTCGTTGGAGGGGACGCCCCGAGTCAGATTGCACATGGATCACACGTGACGCGTTGCAGACACTTGATCCGGATGTCTTGGAGTTACATGAGAGCCTTCCTGCACATAACTCGACGGGGTCGAGTTTTTCCCACCCGGGGAGAGTTGGTGCGGACACGGGGCCTATACGGGTTTACACTCGCCGGAATAGGACCCGTGCCCATTAGATTGCTTATTTTCCTGTTTACATATTTAGTGATTTCTATTTTCAGCATTTGAATTAAATTTGGAATTTTTTTCTTTGATTAGAGAAGCTTGATTCCCGTTCCTAATTTGGGCAAATTTGTTGCTTGATTTAGACTCTTGTAATGCCTATTTAATGGCTACTCCTCTATGAAATAAAGTACTTCAGTTTTATGCAAAAAAATCTCGTTTTGATACCTCTGTGAAGGAGAACTCCCGTCGGTGCCGAAGCCGGAAAACACTGGTGCCGAATCCAGTGGTGGGTCTTGGTGCCGAATCCAAACCCCAAACGTTGCGCTTTCATCGTCATCGCCGTGGTCGTCGCAGCCGCTCGATTTCCCACCACCGGTCTTCCTGATCCTCGATTTCGGAGAGTCGCCGCCGCCGTAACCTTCGCCAGTTCCCAGTGGTGCACTCCGGCGGGGTTTGGCCGTCCAAAGTCGCCGCCTTTCGTTCAGGACTTGCCGTCAGTTCCGAAGCCCTCTTCTGTCAAGCGGAGCTCAGGCCACCATCGCCTTGCCGTCGTTGTCGCCGTCCTCTTTGGTCGCCGCCTCGTCACGGTCGCCGCTACCCAGTCGAGCAGGCCGCCAGCCCCTCTGATCTTCTCCTCCGGCCGCCATTTGTCGTCTCTAGCTACCACTGCTCATCTGCAGCTTTATCGCCACCGCCATCTATTCTGCCAAAGGGTACCGGATCATCGCCGGCTCTTCGCGCTGAACCCTTGCCGGAGTCAGACCTCTGCCGACTGCCGGACCATCCCTCTCGGCCGCCTGCGCTTCTGGTCGTCACTCGAGCAGACGAGATCCCATCTGTCGAGTCTGGTTGGACCCGGTTCGGACTTATTTTGTATCATTCGGTTCGGGTTTCAGTTTGGACGACTCAAATCACTTCGGGTTCGGGTTTGGTTCACTCCATACGGACAAGTAAGTGTTATCGTCACCTTTGTGGTTTTAGTTGTCCATCTAAATTATCATATTTGATCTGAAGTGCAAGTGCGTGGTAAACATTAATTCGTACGTCAAGCCTTTTAGTCCTAGCCTAAAACAGTTTCTCAACTGTTGCTGCCCTTCAACCCCTTTTGAAATCAAATCTGAATTATTCGTAGCCATTTATATTAAATTCTTTATCTTGCCTGAGTAGGATTGCTAAAATTTAGAGTTTTCTTTACTTGTTTAACTTTTATCGGATCTCAATTAGTTGTCCTGCATCACTTATGATAATAATAATTCTGGATGGAGGGAGTACATTATTTTTCTTGTTCAGCATAGCAATTTGCAAAACAAAGGTAGGTTTTGCAATTCTTACAAGTGTCTCATCTTACTCTCTGCATCTTAGCCAACAAAAAAAGGTTTTTGCCTTCCATTAGACTTTGTCAGCAACTTTGTTCACTTGGTCACAAAGCCGGATGACAAAACACTACCCACACATATATATACATAAAACATGTATGACAAATATACATAAAACATGTATAACAACTTATTTTTATTCATAATTTGATCCACAAGGACAAGAATATCTGGCCAGCTGATGTTATTGTTTAATCTGCACAATTTACACAACTTTGTTGTGATCTTATAATTGTTTTGAGACAAGTATCATTATTTATACGACATACTTAAATTGTCATGATTTTCACATGATCTATATGAAAATTCATGTCCTTGCCCAACCGAGACCAGACTGAGATCTAAAACTGAGAACATTGCCTAGCACTCGACCAAAATCCAATCCTATCCCTCATTTTCTAGGCAACGGATAAACGTACCCTAATCAAGAACACAACAGCCGTGTTTTGGTGGTCACTGTCCTGTTTTCCATAGGTGTCTCTGCTGAGTATTCCGCAATCTTACTCAGCCAGTTCACTTACAAAGACAGCCCTGATGACACCTGACATGAAGATTGGCAGGAGTGGTTCTGCACAGATGTTGGTGCAAATGACAATAACTTCCGCTGGCCAGGCCGTTGTCATGGGGGTCGCTGAGGATGATGGAATCGTTGGACGGTGGCTGACAATGGTGAACAAGACCAATTGTTGGACCCACCTTCAGATGGTGTGGTGGTCCTCCAGCTGTGGCCACCAAATCCTTAAAAATTGGAAGCGTATAATTGTCAGTTGCTTGGATTAAGCGCATGATCGGTTACTGATATAGCACTGATATAACAAATATATGTTTGTTAGAGTTGTATATATTGGAAAGAGAATAGAAATTTTGCTCGTAAAAGTTAGATGTAGTGGAAAGAGATACTGTATCAAAAAGAGAGAGGGATAAAATCAGTTGGGTAAAATGGAAAAATAGTGGTGATAAATGTGTGTATGTTATGTAGTTACCCTAATTCCGGGAAATAATTTACTTTGGTAAATTTGAAAAAAATGAAGAGAATAATACATCTCAGATGTGCTTGGAATAGGAATACTGTTGAAAAGCTAATTACTACAGTACTCACACTGCATTAACTCAGCTATAATGCCAGTACAGTAAGAGAGCTACTGTAACCAACCAGAATCAGCTACAGTCACTATTTACAATCCACATGAAGTGTTTGGTAGGAAGAGTCTTCCAAGAAGAAAAGCAGCTGTTTTGGAGACTATCTTTTCCTCTTTCTTCCTATTCTCCTATTTTTTTTTATTAGTTTCACTCTCTGCTTCTGACAGACTCAAACATCCTGGTTATTCAAATCCTTTCCCAACTCCAATATCTCAAGCTTTTTATTTAAGAATCGATTGCTCGCAGGGGATGATTAATCTTGCACTCGTCTCAACGTGTAGGATCAAATTACAATAATTCAAGCTTCAAAGCTTCCCAATGTTGGACAACATCTTGATCATATGAAAAAAAAAATACATTATTATACCCCCTTCTTAGTTCTTATCACACTAAAATATAGAGAACTTACAGTTTTCAAAGTCATGTACACACATTAAATGCTACAAGAGCTTATATACCTGCTTCTTATATGCATCATTTACAGGTGATATGTAACCTCCAACTACAGAAAAGCCTTCTGAATTCAATGCATCTCTTGCGAGTTCTAAGCATAAAAGTAGGAGAAGCAAAATAAATAAATATCAAATAAACTCTAACAAATCTGCATATATGCATGTCAATAATATTCAGATGAAGAGAATTATTGTAAAGTAGTAAAAAACAACAAGATCAATTGCACTAGTAACTCCGATGGTCTAATTGCACTTACAAAACCTGACACTTCACAATCTGCATTTAAGCCACAGGTCCGTAGCAACAATTAATAACATCATTAATTACCCAAAAAACAATTAATATCATCTTTTTTATCTTTGTTTCACATATATCACACCAAATATCTTTTTATTTTCCATTCCTAGAATATTGAAACGCAACTGGTGAAGGAGTTCAACATATTTACAACTCTTGATGCAATAAACATATTTACAACATATTTTCTGAGAACAAGTGTATAGACAAACCAAGCCATATTACAGAATAATAAACAAACCAAGCAAACATTAAAGTCTAACGTGGCATACTTCACAGTAACAAAGACATATCATGCATCAGATGGAAGATACATGAAGAGTGAGTTATTATCAAACTCTTCTTTCATTTACTCATTAATATATTGTCTTCGCTCTGGTCTTCCCTCTCTCCAACCTTTCTGACCAACTATTATTCTATCCCCACTGTTCAATAAAGGAAAATGTATATACTTCCAAGTAAGAGTTCACAAGTATGAAGGCGAACTTCTTGTTAATATGCACACAGCAAATGAAAGAAATTCGCAGCTTCAACTTGACAGAAACTTTGTAAAATATCTTGCACGCTCCTAAAATACAAAAAGAACCCAAACAAGGTTTTGCAACCCTGATTCTGATCTGTGCCTCGCTAAGATCATGCTAATTCATGGCTACCAAAAAATGGGTCTGAAATTTGTTATAATGAGCTATAGACAAATATTCGATATTCCTCTTCCCTTGTCCTCCATGGTGTCCATTGGTTACTCAAGTCCCACTTTAGCTGCTATTACAGCTTTTCTGGGAAGGAGGTATGCATTGACACCTACATTACACAGTTTGATATAAGAAGGATATAAGCTGAAAGTCCTGAAAACTTTGAAAAAGAGGTTGAAGGAAAGAATGTGGGAAAGAAACCAAAGAAGTAGATGAAGATTGGACGAGAGAGAGAGCAATTCAACTCAACTTAGGGTTCCAAAAAGCTACAGTATCTACACTCTATTATGAATGACAGTATGACACACTCTTAACTGAATCCTACTGTATGTTCCGCAACCTCGCAAGATCTCAGGCTCGGTCACTAGATCGAGACACGAGATTGGATTATCTGGCCAAATGCCATTCTTGGCAAGATTGCGAGACCATGGCATGATTGCCTTTATCTTTCAAAAGAAAAAATCATTCTCGTGTTTACGACGGATCCTAGCTTCTACACACCCAAAGTGATCTAAGTATGTCTTCCACAAAGAAACTAGCAAAACCACAAGGCGAGAATACCTCAGGCGCTGGGGCTCCTTCCCCAAGCCCTCGGGGCAGGGGCGGTACACCTCCACCCCCACCCAAAATACCCGCGACTCTCCTGTAAAGACAAGTGGGCTTCGCCCTTTCAAGTTCCTTTGCAGTTCAAGTATCTAGACATGGGGGCAAGTTTTTTAGGTTATGTAGCTGGGGATGACTCATTTAAAATGTAGGGGAATGGGAAGCAACTTCTTCACGAACTAATTGATTTTTACTTAACCCAAGTAGTAGATCCTACTTAACTCATGTGGTAGACCCTAACTCTTAAGCTGATTTGGCTAATAAGCTCCTAGTATCATCATGTTTTCCACCTGATTAGCCTAAATTTGTTGGTAGAAGGGTAGTCTCAGAATGTTATGATTCTTTGAGAATAGTATTAGTGCTTCTTGATATTAATGTATGCTCAGATTATCAAAACACATGTGAGATGACTTATTAAGATTGTCGAGGTCATTTTACATGATCCCTCTGGCATCTCATCTCTTTGGCCGAATGAGATGAGCCCAAGATCTCAGAATGCGAACCTTGATCCTACCCGAGGTACAATAGTACCCAACATAAACAAGATGCAATTCCCACTGGAAGTATCATGGTATAGCTTCAAAAAAGAAACTCCAGCTTCAATTAAAGCTTTAAGTGGTTTTCTTACTACCTCGTGTTACTTATTGACATAACTAACACCTTCCTAGTTAAACCTGATTTATAAGCAATAATCCATACAAGCTGCCAAGGAAAGAGGTTGGGGGAAGCTGTAAATTACGAAATTTCCCATCTCTTCTTTTTTCCAATTGCTATATCATTGTGTATTGTGGTCAAACGAAAAAACAAATTTATTGCATATATAATTAGCCCATTTTTAGAAAAAAATATTTCTAACTAATTTCAGTTCAATAATAACATAATATGGAAAATATAACTCTTTAAAAAATATGCTCAACCAATGTATTCTTCCTCTGGGTCTTTTCCTTAGGCTTAGCTTCAATACGTGATGGTCCTCAGGCTTTTGCAGGTCTTATTGCTTGTGGTCAGGGTTTGAAGTTAATGCATGTTTATTCAGCTCTACCTCGCATTCTGCTAGTAGGGAATACATTGAGTTAGGCGCCAAGTGAAGGTCTTAGCTAGCTTGACTTGAGCTTGGCTGATTTTTTGGCACAGTTGAATAGCTCATCTGAACATGAAGCAAGTTAAGGGGCTCATGTTTCCCCAGATTATTCAATATTAAATTATAAATTCGTTTATTGAAGGATGATGCTACCCTGCCCCCTTCCAGTTATTTATCAAATCAAACTATCATAAGAGAAGAAGATGCAAAAGGGTGATGCTGCCATTCAAGTGGGTAACATGATTTAAACGTACAAGCCTAAGTTCAATAGGTAATCTCATGAGAAATAGGAACACTCCAAATTAATTCCAATCCTAATTGATGTAGAAGTTCGTCTGGTCTTAGTTCTAAACTTAACAAGCAGTGCACGTGCATTCTTCCTAGGGCCATAAAACGATAGGTGGAAGGGCTCTGATTGAATCAGAGGAATATGAAGAGTATCTATTTGCCTAAATTCATTGTTCCTAATCATTTCATACATTGAAGCGCTTCATAAACAGAAGTTATTGAACTTGAAACCTCACCAGATTGCAATAAGTCAAAAAGTACACTAGAACCTAGCACTCAATTTGATATTTCCAAAAACCCCGATGATGAGCTCTCTCACAAACCAAAATAAGACTGGAAATACCGGTCCCTATTTCCTCAGCTCTGTTAGGCTCGTTATTAGTAAGTGGGCAAAGACTTATACACGTACTGTACAATAAATTTTGCTCCATTCGCCATTTAGATGTATTGATTATGATTTAAAAGGCACTGATTGAATCCAGCCACCAAGTTTAACAGTTCTTGTCATTGATTTCATCGGCATCATCATCATCATCACCATCATTTTAATAATAAACAACTTGTCTCTTTTGTATGGGATTGGGCCACAGAAATTCTGCTGTCACTTGGCACTACCATAGACCATTTTCATATCCAATCAATAGATCGGCAAGTCTAAGAGAGTAGAATGGAAACTTTTACTTACCAAACATCCGCAGGTGCATATACGTTGGAGGGTTAAAACTTCCCGTAGAAACCAGAACAACATAAATCATGTTCCTGTTTACATGATCGAAAGAATGTTACCATAAACTAGCTGATGTTTGTTAACAATAAGATCATGAAAGGTGTTGTTAGCCAATCACAAAGAGAACATACAGACAGAGATGAATGTATATACATGGGATTTAACATTAAGGACTGGAAAATGACAAAGAAACAAGAACAATTAGATTAACTTCACAAAATAGAAACTCCAGCATTTTCCAAATGTTATTTAACTTCCAGAAAACTGGCGAAGGTGCACAAAGTACATGTTGTATATGTGCACACATAGTCATAAAGAAAATTGGCCAATGTAGCCCATTATAACATCTTATTTTTGCTTTTTCAGTTTTTACAACTACCTGATTTATTTGACACTGGAGATTCCAGGAAATGACTACAAACGGCTTTGTAAGCTTCCACAATACTTGGTTCATCTTCAAGCCTCCATCAAATAAAATGAATAGGAGACTAAGAAGGATGAGGAACTACAACAGTCCTCACTTTGGTATCTGTTAATTCTCACTATAAATGTACTTTTGTGGTTCTTACTCAAATCTAGAAAAGACTATTCTCTTAAACTGATAATCTTACTTTCCCCATACTTCTTTGCAATAATTGACAACGATTACTTTTCCTATATCATATTGCATAAAATTAAAGTGCAGATGCCTTTAAAAAGAATTTAAGGTAAAAATACGTAACAAAATCTTAAAAGAAACAACACAGAAAGTTAAATTGTGCAACTCACTCGGTCAAATCGTCCGATGAAGCATCCTCCTCGTTGACCTTAAATGACAACTTATGTGTTGGCAATGGAACATCCATTATGACTGGTGTGCATCATCATGAAATTAACTAAAATAAATTAAAAAGACGAGAGAGAGAGAGAGAGAGAACAAGGAAAACAAAAATCTTCTTGTGAAAAAGGATGACAGTCATCAAGCAAAATAGGTAAAATAAGTTAATAGGAATGACAGTTGGCAAACGCTTGGACGAGTAAACTTATCGAGTTTTATAGTCCACTGGTCTTAAAGATGCAAAGCAGATGGACAAACGGCCATTTCCTGGAAATATAAACCACCGGACCAGGCTATAGAAGCCATCAATTGGCTGCACTTCATCAATAGATTACTCTCAAAAAGCAGGGACGGACCTACTCAGGGACTATGGGCGGCCATGCCCTCTTCCCCGCTCCCACTTCATGACAAATTCTCCTTCCATTACATTCCATTCAATCTTAGCTTATGCTTTTAGATCTAAATTGAGCGTCAGAGCATATTGGAAAATTATACTCTGTCCTGAAATACCTGCCACATCCTAAAAAAGTGGGTAGTGTTACATTACATCGCTATCTCAGCTCTAGTAAAAAAATATCTTGATTTGGACACGAAAACATCTCATTTACTTGTTCTTCAGGTCCCAGGTAAGATGAGGAAACATACTTGAGCAATATCCAATTACCCAAAATCATTGTCATACCTTTTCTCCGTTTGTAACCTTCCACTTCGTTAACCTGCTTAAGCTTTTACACTCTACTAAAAGACAGCCAGATCAATTTATCAAACAAACTATGCAAAGACAGTCAACAATCATTAGGAATCCTTATTCTGTCCCTGTCGAAAAGTACTACTCCCTCTGTCCCATACTATTTGTCGCCTCGATTACTCGATAAAATAACCAGATTAAACTTCATTACTCCCTCCGCCCCCCTTTAATATTAGTTCATTTTGGAAAACCAAATGGTGTTATTGGTTTTCTAACCAGACAAGTAATATGGGACAGAGGGAGCATGTGTTTGAAACAATTTAACAAACACATAAGGCGCATGCTCAATTTTGCTCATGTCTACACCCACACTGCTCCACCTTCCACAACCCCATCTCCACTAAGCTCCTAACTTCACCCATAACGTACTAAATTCAAAAAAGCAGTGTTTCTTGAAAATCATGAGATGGAAATGGCAGAACGATGGAGCTAGCCGGACAGCAAACAAAAGAGCGAGAAAGAAAAATACAGCTGCAGTATAGGGAATCAGGTACTGGGGGGACGACGACGCGACGATCGGCAAGGGTGTCGGAGTACCGGTACCGGCCGGAGAAGAGGTTGCCGCAGCGGCACCAGAAGCCGGTCAAGCCGACCCGCTTCCTCCTGGTCTATGAGCCGGACTCCGGTGATGCAAGGGCTCCTTTGTTGTTGGGCTTCAATTCTTTGGGCCTTCGTTCGCACGTTTTGTTGGGCTTCATTTGGCTTTTCTTCTTGAAGCTGGCCCGCCGGCGGCCAAATGTAACCGTTGTCAAAAATATGTGTACCAAAATTAGATGATATCGTTTATTCTCTGTTTGAAAATATTAGCTAAATTTAGATTATGTTTGTTGTTTTTCTTGTTCACATACTTGAATCATGTTATGCATTTTTGTGTTTATTGGATATTTTGGTATTTATATTTTGGTGTTTATTTGAATTAAATTAAGCATGTTAATTATTATTATGACTTGTTGTGTATCATTGTAGTTCATATCATGACATCAAGAACATGTTCTTCTAATGTTAGTGTGCCCATGGGGGCAATCCCTAATGCATCTTCCGGGGTTGCTTCTAATAATCCTACTCCATCTGTGGGGTTGGAATCAATAGATAAAGCATTTAGGGTGAAGCAAGATCCTAGATGGGAACATTGTCAGTTGTTTACCCTTGCATGTGGAAAGAAAGGAATTAGATGCAACTATTATTCAAAAGTTTTTCATGGTGGAGAAATCCACAGATTGAAAGAGCATTTGAGCAAGTGTAAAGGCAATGTTATAGCTTGCAAAGATGTTCCGATTGATAATGGAACTTGCATTAGATCAAAATAGTCTAAACAAGTCAAATAAGATAAAAACCATGAGTGAAGAACCTTAAGTGGATGTAGATAATGAAGAAGAACGGGAAGGGCCAAATCAGCCAAAAGGCCCAAATGTGGGAAGTGGAGAGAATCCAAGGTGGAAAAAAGAGTATAGGTGGTTACTTTCCACCATGTACTACCCCAGGTGCCCAACTGGTCTCAAGAGTGTGTGGGCTGGAAAAGAAGAGATTGAACAAGTTGATATTGTAGTCGGTAAATTCTTTTATCATGCATGCATACCATTCAATGTCATTAACTCAATCTTCTTCAAAGAAATGGTTAATGCAATTGCTTCTGTTGGTCGTAGTTACAAAGCTCTTACATACCATGCTTTAAGGGAAAATATTTTGCAAAGTGTTGTTTTAGAAGTTAAAACTGAGGTGGAAAAATATAGAGAGGATTGGAAGAAGAGTGATTGCACTATACTGACATATGGATGGATAGACAATAGAAATAAGACTTTAATTAATTGCCTTGTGTATTGTCTAACTGCAATTGTTTTTTTTAAATCAATTGATGCTTCTGATTTTTCTATGACAACAAAGATGTTAAGCCATGAGATTTCTGAGATAATAGAATTCGTTGGACCAAAGAATGTTGTATAAATTGTTACTGATAATGCATATAACTATGTGGCTGCAGGAAGGGATTTGATGGATAAGTACCCCTCTTTTGGATAGCATGTGCTACGCATTGCATAGATCTAATGCTTGAGGACTTCTTTAAGCATGTCTCTGAAGTGAAAGATGTGCTTGATGAAACAAGAATTGTCCCAAAAATTGTCTACAATCACATTGCTATTTTACAATTGTTAAAAGAATTCAATCATGGCAGATAGATTATTAGACCAGGTGTCACCCGTTTTGCGACCAACTTTTTAACCTTGCAAAGTATTCACAACAACAAGGATTCTTTAAGAAATATGGTAGTCGGAGAAGAGTGGTCTACAAGGAGGATAACAAAGTTATCAATATCTCTTAAAGGTAAAGAATTTGAAAGTGTGGTGTTAAGCTCTTCATTTTGGTCCAAGTATGCTAAGGTGATTGCCATTAGTGATACTTTTGTGATGAGAGTGCTTAGAATGGTTGATGGTGATGAATACCCATCAATGGGATTTTTGTACGAGCAAGTAAGAAGAGCAATGGAAAGAGTAAAATTAGTATGTGGTGGAAAGATGGAAGATTATCATTGGGAAATGGTGGAAGAACCAACTTTGTCAACCTCTTTATGTGGCAGCTTACTATTTGAATCCTTGGTTTCAATATGCTGAAAAATCTAAAGTGGACACCCTAGTTGTGCAAAGGGATCTTTTAGATGCGATTGAGAAGCTACACCATGGGATTTAGAGGCACAAAAAGAAATTGCAAATGAGCATTCATTGTTCAAGGATGCACAAAAAGGGTTTTCTGTGACATGACAAAAGCTACACGTACTAGTATGAAGCCCGATAAATTATCATTCCACTAATAGTTCATTGTCTTATTAATTAATTTTTTATTAACTATGTGATTATCAATTTTCTTTTGCAGCTACATGGTGGTCCACATTTGGAGGTTGTGCTCTAATATTAAGGCGTATGACAATAAGAATCTTAAATCAAACTTGTGCTTTTTCAGGTTGTGAGCGCAATTGGAGTATTTTTGAAAGAATTCACACTAACAGAAGGAATAGATCGGAGCACAAAAGGCTTAATGACCTCGTCTTTGTGCAACATAATCTACATATCAATTAAGAGAACCTAATTGTCATTCCTCATCACTTCTTAATTTTTATTTTAACTTTTGTGTTGGAGATGTAGGCATTTGCTTAAAGTGGTAGTACTACGAAGGATGAAGACATAGAGAAAAACTTTGATCCCATATCCATTGAGTCATTCCACTTAGTTGAAGAATGAGTAGTGGACAAAAAATGCCACCACAGAGGATATTGATGATGAAGAACTAAAGAATGAGACTAATGCATTAAGTTTTATATTTAGCCTAGGATGAGGTAATGATTAGTTGAGTTGTTAGTATGATTTTCCATCATTATCATTGATTGTTGTCCTATTATGTTTAATAGATCATTTTTGTTTGTAGGGAATGAGGTAGTGCCATGAACTAATAAAAAGGATGAGGAGGAGCATATTGAACCTAAAGATTTTGGATTTCTGTAGCATGTGGGGATGAAGAAGTGCATATTGATTGTTATCCTATTGTGAGATCGTTGATTTAAAATCAAATTAGAATGCCAATTTTTAAATTTAGATTGTGGATTTTAGACATTATGGTAGTGGACCTTTAATTTTTTAGATTGATTTTGAACTATTTTAGAATGTTAAACTTGGATCTTTGATTGTGGATTTAGAAACTTTGACTATATTTTCAGTGTAGCATGTCAACTTTTGTTATGGGATCTTTGATTGTTAAATGTGGAGCAAGGATGAAGGAACTTTTATAATACAATGTGGAACTTTGATTATTATTATTATGGAATATGGAATATTAATTTTAAGTTTTGAAATTTAGTTATGGAATGTGTAGCTTTGTTTATTTGGAATTGAAAATTTATATGTAAAAAGGGGAGTTAGGAGTTTTATTTTTTGTAATGAGGTTGTTTTGTTCATTAAATTGCTACATAGGGAACATTGGACTATGCAAAATTCTTATATCATATAAAGTTTTGGGAAGGGGGGAGTTTTTATTTCCATTTTTTGTATTGATGACATCAGCAACTGGGATAATCTGGGTTGACCTCTGGTAGAACCCAGTTGGATCTTGTTGTGAACGCCTGGCCCAGTGTGGGCCGTCCGCAGCCCAACAGGCCATCACGTCAGCATTAAGTCATTAGGATCCTTGATTGATTAGGTATCTTATTGTAATCAGCCCGTTTAGGCTAATTGTTAGGTAACGGCCTGAGTGAGAATAATTAGGCTAATCAGCGGCCCATCAGCTTGGCCAGATGGCGCCCCCTAGGCAAGAGCGCCATCCCCTTTTTCTATATATGTATCTCGTCTTCCTCAGAGGAGGTTATGCAATAGAAAGCTATTTCAGTTACTCTTTTTCTTCTTCTTCTTCATTTTTGCCGACGAGATACCTTGTGACCATTGCCGGTCACAACATTGGTATCAGAGCGGTTACGAACTGTGACGACGATGCCGCCTCGCAAGCAGCCGACCATGGCCGCCGAGGCACAGCCACAGCCAGAGCCAGAGGTGACCAACGAGGCTGCCAAGCCGGAGGCGCCAGAAGGAAATGACATGGCGGAGATCCGATCCATGCTTGCGCAACTGCTTCAATTTCAGATCGCGCAAGCACAAGCAACGACCAACCTGACAGGGCCGCTGCCTACGCCGCCGACCTTCTCTGCAGCCCAAGGAGAGACCTCGCAGGCAGGGGGGTCGAGAGGGATCGATGGATCTGGAGCACGGATTCCTCCGCTGAACTCCCACATACATGGGTTTCAAATTGGCTCCATGCATCAGTCCGCACATGGGGGTCCTATGGGCAGAGGGATACAAGGCACACCAGGTGTTCGAACAAATGCCCCTATGACAACCCCCCTTCGCAATATGCAACATGAGATTGATCAGGACTGGGAGGAGCCGATCGGGCTCCAAGGGGGCTCGCGAGGCGGAGCAGAGCCCAGATTAGCTTGTCTACAATTCCCTCGTTACAATGGAGATGACGATCCAACAGAGTGGGTCTACAAGGCAGAGAAGTTTTTCGACTACCAGGGAACCCGATCTGAGACAGAACGCCTGCGCATCGCAGCGTTCCATTTAGACGGGGACGCGTCAGTATGGTTCCGTTTCTACGAGAAGGAGGTTCGTTACCCAACATGGGCGTCCTTTGCTGATGAACTCTGTGTTCAATTTGGCCCCAATGAATTCCAAGACTTCAACGAGATGTTATTTAGCCTGCGACAGACCACAACAGTGCGTGCATACTACACGGAGTTCATGAAGATAGCCAATCGTCTGCCGGATTGGCCAGTCGCTACCTTGGTGGGAACGTTCAAACGAGGATTGAAGCCAGAGATATCTGATGAGATGAGGCACTATCCCTGTCGCACAATGAGGGAGGTAGTACGTCATGCTCGCATTGAAGAGGAGAAATTGGCTAGGCAACGACGAGGGGGTCGTGGAGGGTTCATACCTCGCACTGTCCATAGTCCAGCGCTGGGCTCAACACCTGCGCCTAGCTCAGTTGCCGGCCGAGCCAATTCTGCAGGGGTGACCAATTCACCTGTTCGTCGCCTTACCCAAGCCCAAATGGAGGAACGACGGGCCAAGGGGCTATGTTTCGATTGTGACGGGAAGTGGGTCAAGGGTCATAGATGTGCGGTGCCAGGAAGTCTGTTGGTGGAGGAGGTGGACGTGGACGTGGAGTGTTCCGTCGAAGAGGCCACCCATGCATACGAGGACGTGCAGCCTGAGATATCGGTTCACGCCTACTCAGGGGCCTTTACTCCTCGCACAATGCGCGTACAGGGGCTTCTCAAGCGCCAGGCTGTTACCGTTCTGATTGATAGTGGGTCTACCCACAATTTCATTAATGACAAGGTGGCACATCGACTGGGGTGTTGTGTGACAGATGCCAAGCCCTTTGACGTCCTGATCAGGGACGGCAAACATCTTAGGAGCGCTGGAGTCTGTGCTCAGGCTGCCCTTACCATTCAAGGTAGCATCTTTCTTACAGATCTTTTCTTGTTACCAACCAAGGGCGCCGATGTTGTCCTAGGAGTGCAGTGGCTCCAGGAACTGGGAGACGTCGTCTGGAACTTCAAAGATTTGATTATGGACTTTGAGATCCAGGGCCAGCGGGTGCGCTTACAGGGGGTCCAGCCTGGCTCATTGCACACGGCCCAAGCAATTGGATCATTATTCCGTTTTGCCGCTCAAGGACTGATGCTACAACAGAGAACCATTATGGATGTCGATCAGCCTGATATTCCTGAGGACATGCGGCTCTTGTTGGAGGAACACCAGGACCTTTTCTCTGAGCCCAATGCACTACTGCCAGCCAGGGATCATGACCATTCAATCCCTATTATTCCAGGTGCAGCCCCAGCTAATGTCCGTCCGTACCGATATCCCCACGTGCAGAAGGCAGAGATTGAGCGACTAGTCCAGGACATGTTGACGACAGGTATTATTCAACCTAGTACCAGCTCGTATTCTTCCCCTGTTCTATTGGTACGCAAGAAGGATGGAACTTGGCGGTTTTGTGTGGACTACCGTGCCTTGAATGCCATTACCGTCAAGGACAAATATCCTATTCCGGTGATCGAGGAATTGTTGGATGAGTTGGCGGGAGCTATGTTCTTTAGCAAACTCGATTTGCGCTCCGGGTATCATCAGATTCGAATGAATCCGGCGGATATCTACACGACGGCCTTCCGCACTCATGATGGTCACTATGAGTTTTTGGTTATGCCTTTCGGCCTAACTAATGCCCCAGCAACCTTCCAGTCTCTAATGAATGATCTATTTCGACCCTACCTGCGACAGTTTGTTCTGGTATTCTTTGATGACATACTTATCTACAGCACTTCGTGGGAGTCTCATCTGCAGCACTTGCGGTTGGTTTTCTCTATTCTACGGACTCATACACTTTATATTAAACGTTCGAAGTGTTCTTTTGGAAGTTGACAGGTGGAATATTTGGGCCATCTTATCACTCATAATGGGGTGGCCACCGACCCTGCCAAGGTGTTGGCTATGACGGACTGGCCCGTACCCACTTGCGTCAAGGGCCTTCGTGGATTCTTGGGCCTAACAGGATATTACCGACGGTTCATTCGACAGTATGGTATTATGGCCCATCCACTTACTGCCCTGCTCAAAAAGGGGGCCTTCAAATGGACTGCAGAGGCCCAACTTGCCTTTGATCGTCTGAAACAGGTCATGGTTACAGCGCCTGTCCTTCTTCTGCCCGACTTTACTATTCCATTTGTGGTGGAAACCGATGCATCAGACACAGGTTTAGGGGCGGTCCTCTTACAAAAGGATCGACCGGTGGCATTCTTCAGTAAAGCCTTATCTGGCCACTCATTGACTCTATCTGCTTATGAGAAAGAGATGCTGGCCATTGTTCATGCAGTAACAAAGTGGCGGCCCTACTTATTGGGACGCAGGTTCACTATACGCACAGACCATCAGCCTCTGAAATATTTTCTTGATCAGCGGGTGTCCACCCCTGCACAACAGCGATGGGTGAGTAAACTGCTGGGCTATGATTATGATATTGTTTACAAAAAGGGGGCTGAAAACACAGTGGCAGATGCCCTCTCCCGCATGCATACAGGGGGTACTTGTTTGGCTCTCTCAGTGCCCAATTGTCCATTTCTTTCCGACATTCGGCAGGCATATAGGACTGATCCACACACTCAACGTTTGATTCAGAGCCTTCGGGAGCAGCCTACTAATGAGCCATCTTATACATGGCAGGATGATATTTTGCTGTGGAAAGGCAGGTTATGGGTGCCGGATTCGGGGGACTTGCGTCGACGCATTATTTCTCACTTCCATGACACTGTGCTGGCTGGCCATGAAGGCACATTCCGGACATATAAAAGGGTGAGTCATAGTTTTCTTTGGCCGGGAATACGGCGTGCTATTCATGCGTATGTGACTGCTTGTGACACTTGTCAACGTGCTAAGGCAGCCACCACTTCCCCTCAAGGTCTGCTTCAGCCGTTACCGATTCCTGACCAAGTATGGACTGATGTGTCAATGGATTTTGTTGAGGCCCTACCAGTCGTGCAAGGGAAATCTGTTATCTTTGTAGTCGTGGACCGCCTCTCCAAGTATGCCCATTTCAGCGCCCTGAATCATCCGTTTACTGCGAAAATGGTGGCGAAAGTTTATGTGCGCGACATAGCGAAGCTTCATGGCATGCCTCGAACTATTGTCTCCGATCGTGATAAGATATTTCTCTCTTCATTCTGGCGTGAATTCTTTGCTATGCAAGGCACTGACCTCCACATGAGCACGGCCTATCATCCTCAAACTGATGGCCAGACGGAGGTCGTTAATAGGTGTTTGGAACAATATTTGCGGTGTTTTGTGGGGACTCAGCCTCGTAAATGGTTGCAACTACTTCCATGGGCCGAATGGTCGTATAACACGGCCTACCATACCAGGACAGGATTCACACCCTTTGAGGTGGTTTATGGCCGACCTCCGCCTTCTATCCTTACCTATGTGCCTCAACGCTCGTCAGTGGCCGAGGTTGATTACCTACTTCAATCACGAGATGATGTCTTACGGCAGCTCAAGGCTAATTTGGCCTCCGCCCAGAATCGTATGAAACAATTATATGACCAAAAGCACACTAACAGGGAGTTTTAGGTGGGCGATTTGGTATATGTGTCTGTTCTTCCTCAGCGCCAGACATCTTTGTTTAGGACATCGAATGCCAAGTTAGCTCCTCGGTATCATGGGCCCTATCATGTGGAGGAACGAATTGGTCGCGTGGCCTACCGCTTGGCCTTACCTCCTGACTCCTTGGTCCACCCTGTCTTTCATGTTTCTCGTCTCCGCAAGTTTGTGGGTGACCCTTTGTCCGTGACAGTTGACGGTCCCCTCCAGTTATATGATTCGCCTAGCCCCGATGCGCCTGTTCCAGCTTCGATTATTGACAAACGTCGGGTTCGGCGGTCTGGTCATATCACTACGGAGCTTTTGATTGCGTGGCGTGGTCAGCCCATCGAGGACGTGACGTGGGAGTTAGAGGACATCATCCTGGAGCGTTTTCCAGAGTTATCGCCTTGAGGACAAGGCGAACAGTGGAGCGTGGTGGATTGTTGTGAATGCCTGGCCCAGTGTGGGCCGTCCGTCATTAGGATCCTTGATTGATTAGGTATCTTATTGTAATCAGCCCGTTTCGGCTAATTGTTAGGTAACGGGCTGAGTGAGAATAATTAGGCTAATCAGCGGCCCATCATCTTGGCCAGATGGCGCCCCCTAGGCAAGAGCGCCATCCCCTTTTTCTATATATGTATCTCGTCTTCCTCAGAGGAGGTTATGCAATAAAAAGCTATTTCAGTTACTCTTTTTCTTCTTCTTCTTCTTCATTTTTGCCGACGAGATACCTTGTGACCATTGCCGGTCACAACAGATCTACTCCGCAATAATTCCGGGTCGATGACCGGTTCAATTTTTAAAACCTTGCTACTAAGTCCTTGAGTTACTTGCTTTGTTAGTAATGCCCCGCCCCAAAAAACTTGGCTACCTTTGAGAAGTTATGAATCCATAATTAGATTAAATGACTCAATTTGCCCTTCAGGCTAATATTAAGTGATTCTAGTTGCTGTAGAATTCAATGTATGCATGTCAACTAATGAGGCAGATGGCACAATCGTGCCTCCTGAGACGGCCCATGAAGGGTATCTATACATTTGCCTGTTTTAGTGTAACACCCAAAAAAAATCAGTAAGTATGTTAAAACCAAAATTAGACCTTCTTGTTGCTTGATTTTGTTATGTTTTACTTCATAGTGTTAAAGTTGGTGAGAAGATCTTTCTAACGCCACCAACTATGCGCGATTTGGAGTTCGGAGTGAAAAGATATGAGAAATTGAATTTTGTATGGGCGTGGCTGCGATCGTTCCCCAGAACAAACGATCGATCGGCAAATTGAACCGATCGACCGCCTATTACTGTGATTATTGATTGTTTTGTTTCAGAGAAAACGATCGATCAGCAATAATTGCGATCGATCAGCTGTAACGCAGTAGCTTAGAAAAGGCATGCAACGATCGATCGCCGTATTGCCGATCGATCGCCGGTTGCGGTTTTGCGATTTCTAGCTTTATTTTGGGGCGGATTTATTTGGGAAAGATGCTAAATCCCAACTGGACTTAAGTTGCACGTCTCTAGAAGGATCTTGAGGCCTTCTTATTGGTTGGAAGTGTCTATGAGAGGGAAAATTGGTTTAAGAAAGGATTCTCCCCAAACTCTATATAAACCCTAGAGAGTTGGCTTGTGCTATTGGAAAACCTAGCCCTAGAACATCCAAAGACCTTTCCCTTCTCCTTTCCACGTTCACCCACCTCCTATAAGGCTTCTCCTTATAGGAGTTTTTCAAGAGCTTGGAGCGGGAGCTTTGGAGGAAGCAGAGGAGACGAACAACGCGTAAAAAGGCGGAATCTTCGATGAATTAAGTGTAGGATGGTTTTTCCCCTTTCTTCTCTTTCTTCATATGATGTGATAAGTATTCTTATTTATTACCTTGGAGTATTACTTTGATTCTTGCGAGATGAATGAATTATGTTCTTATTTTCCATGCTTCTTGCAATACATGCATATGTGCTTTCATGCTACGTGTCTAGATGGGAATTCCCACCCAAAGTCGGATGCTTTATTCATTTCACAGAGACTAGAAGTTCTGATATTGCTTTGTTGACCATGATCCACGTTGAGTCTTATGTCTTAATGATTGTCTTGCATTAATTGTCCTATTTGGGATATATTAAAGTCTAAGACTGTGTTATATGCAAAGAAACATGATAAAAAGGTGTACTTTGGTAATTCCAGACAATCCTAGGGTCTGTAATTGATCTAGGAGGGGAGTATTATTGTCTGTTAATAATATATTATCATCTATAATGAGTTATTAAGTGAGATAATCAAGTTTAATTAATGATCTCATTCCCGGCCAGAACTATTTCTGTGCGGACAGTCTGTAGTAAATAATCCATAACTAATTCAAATAAAATCAAAAAAATATAAAATCAGTGAGGTTAGAAACTAGATTCATAAGGGTATCATCAGTAAACATTTCAGAGTTAAGTCTTATTGTACAGATCACAGTAGCCGTCGGAAGAGGACTGTTGTGCAGGTTGCAGTGAGCTGAATTTGAGAGAAAATACTAAGTATCCATATAACATTATGTAATATGGTATGAGAATAATTAACGTGTCAACATCAGTAATTGGACTATATGTTTATGGAATATCACAGTAAGGTTGGGTTAGAGTTAATCCAATTAGGAAGGACAATCCCTTGACCAAGAGGATCATAGCTATCTATTTTAGAGCGTTGATGTCGCTTTGAGGTTCTAATTGGAATTCAAATCGTCTAAGACTTTTTGGTATTCTTATCTCTGATATTTGTATTATAAAATTCTAATGTGTATGGGAAATTCCTATCTAGAGCTGAGTATGAAGGTATGTATGTATTGCATTGTACTCTTTGGGTGAGTTGTAATGATTCGAAGTGTTTGAATTCCTTATTATTCTAAGAGTGAATCATATGCCTTTGAGAAGCCTTGATGTTTTATGCTACTCCAATAAGCGAGTCGTATGTTGTTTAAAGTCTTTGACACTTTTATCTATACTCCGTGAGGGAGTCTATTCTGGTAAAAATTACCTTATGATCTTAGAGTATTGCGATATCTATTCGTTTGAAATATTACCTATATTGTCATTTGACTGTTTCCTCCACTAGAGATCTTGTGAGACTCTCTCCGAAGTGGATTCATAGTATGCTCAATTAAGCCATCGCTAGATCTTGCGAGATCACCTATATTTATGCCCGATGGGAGGCACTATACGTACGTTAGACTGTTGACATTACAGAAGGTCCTCAGTCTCTGCCCATCGTGTCCGTAAGTACTGGTGGGGCCAGCATCCTAGACGCATGGCAGGGTTTCAAAGAGAGGACCCCTACGATGGTTCTGGTATATTATTTTAGTCATTTGCAAGCGACCAGTTTAGCGAGCAGAAATTGTAACTCCTTTCACTATAGATGTCTGGAGCCTTTGATATAATTGTTATTCTCTCCTTACCCATATGTGTGGTAGGAGCCTTAATGGTGTTTTTCCTATACTTGCGAGTTGGAATTGTTGTTGACTAACCTTGCAGGTGTATAGACCTTGGTTCAGTCTAGATGTTGTGGAATGCTCATAACCCTATGTCATTCTTATTCTCTTCATACTACTTGTTTTAATTCAGTGGGTTTTTACATCCTACTGAGTGTTTCTATGAAATACTCATGCATCCTCTGATGCAGGCGCAAAAGAAAATTGAGATCAAAAAGTCGCAGGATTAGGAAGACAATTGCAGGAGTCGTGAAGAGTTTTGGAGCTTATTTAGTTATTTGTTCTTGCTTTTTGATTGATGCTTATGATATTATTGGCAACTGTGTGCCATAGACTTATAGTTTTATTCTATTTAAGTTTTATTGAAGTATCATTACTGGTTTATTATTAAGTAAATTCATTTCATATTATTTAATGATGTCTGTTATTGTATTGCACTGATTGTAGGCATAATCGGTTACACATTCTTTTTAGATGATTGTAATCGGTGGTGAAATCGACTGTTCGGTCGCGTGCCCGGGATCTTTACCTCGAAATGTATCTCATTTGTTGACTTCTGTACTCCGATCAAGGTATGGGATTTTGGGGCATGACAGCGTGGTATCGGAGCCCTCAAGGTCAGTCTAATACAGTACAGACATTGCTGAATTATGAGATGAGTTAGTAGAACTTGATAGAAAGTAAAAGGGTACCTAAAAGAGCTTACTATATGAGAGTAGATTCATAGATAGAACCTGAAACCTTATTCTAGCTACTAATGATGTTTCTTGTGTAGGTTTAAATGGCTAAAACAAGAAGCGGTAGGATCTATGAGAAAGACAAACAAGAAGCCGTTAGGCAGTGGCTTGAGGAATGGAAGAAGAGGGACATAGGGAGTGGAACAGAAGATGACCCGTTAAAGATTGATATAGAGGAAGTTCAGAACCCAGTGACTGAAGTAGAACCCTTACCCATAGATGACCCAGAGTGGGATCCTTACTTGGATTATGTGCCAGGTATGGAGAACGAAGGATATCAGCCAGAAGAGATTCGAGTGGAGTTTACAGATGGATCTCCTCTTATATTTGTGGTTGTAGAGGCCAAAATTGTGAGAAAACACCCTGTGTTTGTTCGGGCTAGAGATGATGCAGCACTGTCTGACATTCTGTACCATAGGTTTAAATCTGTGGGTTACAGGTTGCCATACATGATGATGTGGGAAATTCTGTGGCATTCTTACTTGAGACTTGCGCCAACCTGGTTAGTTTTAGACATACTGGATGATTACCTCTGAAGGCAAGAGCTTAGGAGGGATGACTAAGAGAGAGAGTTAGGATAGATTTTAGTTTTCATAAAATCTTTTGTAATAAAAGCCCTGGCTTATATGGGATCTCAGTGTAGGAATCTTTTTATTAATGAATAAAAGAATTATTTGCTTTAATGCTTGCCTTGTGATTATTTTATTTTGTGTGTATCGTGTGAGCGGCACTAGGAGTTAAAGGAATGAGAGGTGAATTACAAATTGGGCTATAAGTAAGATTTTTAATTCATCTCCTTTCTTTGGCTGTAGATACGCGAGAATAGTGAACTCAAGCTTCATGTTAAATTTCAAGAAATCAGCTTTTCAATGCCACTGATCGCACGCAATTCGGAGTTCGGAGCAAAAAATTATGACTAGTTGAAAATTATGAACAGTAACTACTATCGATCGTCATTTCATACACGATCGATCGCCAGAGCCGAGAAACAGTGTTATCGATGGAAACGATCGATCGACACTTAAAATGATCGATCGTATCTACTGGAATTTTTAGATGTTCGTTATACCGTAAACACAATCAATCGGGAATAAAAATGATTGATCAGCTGACGAAATGAAACGAATGATCGATGCGACAACGCAAGAATTAGTGAAGGAAAATGATCGATCGGCAATATAGAGTGATCGATCAGTTTATGCGGCAAAACCTAAATCAAGCCTATTTCGACTCGGATTTAGAAGGGGACTTCGGGGTTTCTCTTCAAACATATAAATAGGCCTTAAGGGAGAACGTTTTAGAGGATCTTGAGTAGAATTGGAGGCTAGAGCAAATGAGAGAAGAAGATGAAGAACATGATGATGGATTCTCTTCCAATACAAGGCTAGACTTTTTTCCAAGGCGTAGATGAAGCCCACTAGACTAGTTGTATAATTTTTTTCTCTCATCTTATGTTTTTCTCTAGTTGGTGTATGGATTTTATTGTATAATCACTGTTACTTGCGTGTCCGAGAGGAACGTGAGTCGACTGAGGTGTTATATATCAATAAAGTTTTATTTGTTTATACTCGAGAGAGAGAGAGATCACAGTTCCATGTGCTTAATTGATTTATGTGTTACGTCCGAGAGGAGAACACTATAATTTGAATTGACAAGTGTATGTCCGAGAGGAATATACTAGCCAATTGGAAATCTTTATTCAAAAGAGAAAGAGAGGATACACTAGTTTATTGTGGTGGATTTGAAGCCTTGGTCTTCTCCATATTGATTAAATCTCAGTTAAATTAGCTAAAGTTCATTGCTTTCTTTAGATTAATTAAAAACTGCAACTTTATCTTGAATTTAGTAAATTATTTAACCATCCCTGAGGTTCGACAACCCTTAATACTCATTGTAGTACACAATTGCCTTGTGCACTTGCAAGGGTTTAATTTTAAACAATCAATAGTCTACATGCCTATTGTTTCCAATGATAGGAACATGAATAAATAACACTCCAACTGAAAATGAAAAAATAAACTTCCAAAATTTGTATGTGAAAACAAAAATGAACTCCCAAAGTCTGAGACCGCCTAAAACAAGCACAAATGCTCAAAAGAAATGGAAAAATAATCACCCGAAGTTTTAGAAAAACAACCAAAGTCTAAGATTAGTCATTAACATCGGATAACAACAACTTTATTGTTGGGTTAACCTTCAGCTTTTGCATTTCATGAGCAGAAGAACCTATAACTTTTTCTCCTTCTCTATTGAACAAAGAAACCCATATGAATATGGTGGTATCGCTTATTTTTGCTCGAAAGAAATAGCTACACACATTGAACATATGAGGGGAAAATAATTTTTCAGAGTGTAACTTCGAATGCAATTAGTAACTGAAGCTTACTTGTATTTTTTGTTGGCCGGTAAGACGTTGCAATATGTGCATGTAACATTGCTTTCGAGGTTGAAATTTTTTTATTGCAGTTGAAGCATGAAAGATACCATAAGTCCATATTCTCATTATATGAAACAATACGTGCTTCTGTTTTGTGGTAATCACCATGCAAATATCTATGTCAGTTATGGCAAGCATACGTTTGGAAGGTGGATGTCTTAACATGTGCCACCTTCAATTACCCAAAAAAAAGCATGTACCTCCTCATCTGCATCCTCCCAGTTCAAAATCTCGGTTATTGTTCTAAGAGATGGGCATTGAATTTGTTGATAAGCATTCTGTCCAACTTTAGAAGGCGATATTTTGTTACTGTTCACAGAGTACCTAAGCACATTAAAAACAGATGTTGTTACGATATTTGGTGCATGCGTAAGTGATACTCTAGAATGCGTTAATATTCCAAAATGTTACCATTTTTTAAGAGCGATGACTTCTTCTCTTTCGGGGTTTATCTCAACTTTGCTATCAACTGTTGTTGAGTCCAAAATGCGATCTGCAGTTAATGGAATCAAGATGTGTGAAAATGGGAATTAGTCTAGGAAATGTGGACAACTTTGCTATTGAATGCGATTTTAGTACTAATGTTACTTGGGTAGTTCACACGTTTCACATATGAAACGCTAACAAGGTTTTCTTCAACTACGTCGAGGATGAAATCTCCTTCAACTTCAGCTAGTGCACCCCACAGGGCAAGGAAGATAGGAGTTGATTGGTTGGTGGACATGTTCAAACAATTAGCAGTGTTGGAGCTAAATTGGAAGACAATGTAGGGTCTCCATGGATGTGCCTACCTTTGATCCACAAGTTCAATTTCCTGCATGAGAGTCTTGGTTGAGTCACGATGCCGAATGGTTGTCAGATGAGCTTTCATGAGAATACCAATGACATATGCAAAGTTGCCAATTGTATAACTCTTAAAGATACATCAAACACAGGATTTCACTGCAAGTGTCTGTAAACTTAATGACCTAAATAGCTGCACTTTTCTTTTTGCATAAATTCACTCCAAATAAGAAAAAAAAAAGGAATTGTGAGCCTAGATGCTGAAACATTCTCCAACACATAAAAAAGAAATATATTTGAACCACTGAAAGCTCAAAAATAGAGTGAAAATAACATGTTTAAACACCGAAAAAATAAACAATCAAGAATAATATTTTTACTCCATACACACAAATAAGCATAAACAGAAGAAAGAACAATATATGCATGGGCAGATGGATATCTACAAAACCTGCACATTTTTAAGTGATATGATAGAGGTGATGAATAGTTCATAAAGAAAATCAATACAAGAACTCAAAGATTTTAAAAATATCAATTGCTCAAATATTAAATAGCATAGTGAAAAGCAGTTGCTCAAACATCCTTAGCATCCAAAAATACATAAGGAGACCTCTTTTTTAACCACAATAATCTCCCAATAATGTTAAAATGAAAGAAGAACTCACTTTCTCTTTAAACATGTGCCCACAATCCCAGAAAGGTCAACAATATAATATCATTATTCAATTGAATGAAACATATATTACCTTAACCAATTACGATAACACAATGTGCATCATATGATATAATGCCTTCAATCTTTTCACTAGCAAATATAGCCTGAATGCCTAAAATGGAGGCAGAGCAAGAAAAGAAACCTTTAGAACAACTAAAACATCAATGAGATGTAGCTGACAGCATCATTAATTGCAAAGCATGATGCATAGCAGAATCATCAATTGAGGCCTGTACATGCGCCAAAAAAGAAAAATATAACAAATATACTCATAATGAATACTCATCTAAAAATTTTATGTGATTTTCATGCATAATGAACACATACTAACATAGACATCAGACACAAAATGTAGAGGGATCAGGTTGTGATAGAGTTGACCAAAACAAATGCCAAACTTATAGCTTCATAGAAACATATATCAAGGTTTAGAACAAGAGCAAGCAGATCTCTAAAGATGGACATGAAATAAATATTCCAATAACAATCTAACACTGAACAATATTCAAATTAAAAACAGAAAAATCACCAAAGATGTATGGAACAAGTTCAAAAGCCTTTCCATTAAAATTAATCATATTTTGACAAAACCCTGAAATCTGCATCAGCTTTTCTGCACTCTCCTCATCCTTTGAAGTGGTTGGAAAATCCAGATCAGTTACTGTCAGCACATGTATTGAATAGGAGCCATAAGATATCCAAACAGTTTGAGTTCCTTCAACATAACGAGAAAATTTTTAAATGTGGACATTATGAACATGTACCAGACTGTAGTAAAAAACATATTTGGGGAGCTGTCAGGATATGCTGCCAGCATCTGAGCCTTCATGTTGTACTCCAAGCATCTAATTTGACCAAATCTTGAAGGCTGAGAAGTTTGTCCACTGACCTCAACCCCAGAACCATATTTTTGCAAACTCAGAATGTGAACATCACCAACTGAATCTAAGATAAAAAACTTATGCAAAGATAAGGAGTGAATTGATACAGCTTTAAGCGGTGCCTTATATTCGGCCTCCAAACACTTTAAAGCAATAAAAAAAGAGCCCATATCTCCTGAATCCTGCCTCAATTTCACAATCTTGTATTTTGCTGCCAGTTAAATGAGAAAAAGAAAGGTTTACCTCCCTGGTATAAACAGCTTAATAGAGTTTTCAAATGCACAAAAACAAAGATGGCAGCAAAATACTAATTCAATAGATGAAAAAAATGAACTTAGGTGATGGCGACAACAAAATAATTGATATGAAAGTGCATGAATATGATAATTGTGGCAACAAAAGAATCAAGTTCTAGCAAACATGAAAACGCCCTATTCACATCACATTGTCGAATTTCACTACTAATGAACTGAAATATAACTTATGTTCTGATTAAGGAAAGTTTCTTACTGCCAAATGATCTAAAGAAAAGAGCATATGTGGAATTTTTAAACTCATGAAGAACTTAACACCCCAAATGTCAAGCTTCATCTACATTTGAGCGAGAAATGGCAAGGAACAACCATCGTACAAGCACATATGCCTAACCCTTTTCGAAAAGAGATAAAAAAATCTTCCTACTCTCCTGTGTAATTTCCACAGATATATAGAGAGCACTCATTTAATATCCTGATAACAATTTGATCAGCAACATAACAAAGATATCTATCACTAAGCAGAAAACCTCACCACGAGGTACCTGATTAGCTGAGGACAACGTGTTTGCCCTTTTTTATGCTTCTTAACTTACACTTGGAATGGTATATGCAAACCAACAGCAAAATCAGTAGAAAAAAGTTGCACTCCCAACCCAACTGTTTCTGCTCTAAATGCAACTTACCATTTCAAGTATTAAATTCATGCGGACTCAAAGGAAAACTGGTGCTTCCAAGTAAGAACCTCGACTATGATTAAACTGAGAGTGAAAGGAGTAAAAATGGATAATATTAATTAAACAAAAGGTCCCCACGGCAATAGTTGGTAAATCAAATCAGTCTGGTTTATTCTTTATGCAAGCACACAAGTTGATATCAATTAACATTGGGCAAGAGTAGCCCGTTCAGCTTCAGCTTAACTTGAGCTAACATGGATTGAAATTGAGAGTGAAAGAGTAGCCTCTTTAAAAACAGGTAGTTGAACAGCAACTGACAGATACAAAGAAGAACACTCACCATAAACACTGTCCACCTCGCCTTTAACCAATCCATTTACTTCATCTTTACTACTCTTAGTTCCATAATTGGCATTAACCAAAGAAGCAACACCGAATCCACTGTCTGTCATCCGAATATCCCCATTCTCTATGTTCTTTTGACAAAGCTCTTTTAAAGAATCTAAATTCAAACCAGATATCCAACTTTTTCTTCCCAGGCTGACCTTTTACAAGCGGCCGCAGCAGAAAAACCCTAACCCGATTCTGCTCCCCCAGAATTAACATCCCCATGGAAACTCGCATTGCGTAAATTGGAGCCGTGCGCGAAATGTTGGTGCACTTCACCATATTCACCTTCTCCCTGTCCACCAATGTCACCGCAAACACCCATATTTGGTGCTCAGCCGGTGAGTGCGTAGACATTGACACTCCCGGCCACGCAGACTGTAAACCCGTGGCAAAGCGGAAGAAGCACACTATTCTAATCCCCCGCGATCTTATTCTTACTACAACTAAGCCGTGTGCGAGCAAACGTCTGCATGGAGGACAAGATCCAGGCACGGAGGAGGACGGAGGTGCGGTGTGGGCCGGCAGTGAGGAAGACGACGCGAGGCGGTGGTGCGGTGGAGGTGGAGGAGGTGGCGGTCGGGGCGACGGCCGCGGGGGGCGGTGGAGAAGGGAGAAGGCAGCGGGGTAGAGGAGGAGGGAGGAATCGGCAAAGACGAGGGCGAGGGAGCGAGAGGCGTGGTTGATAAGGGCTCCCACTTACCAACAAATAAACCAAAGACTGCTTTGATAAATTCTTCAATTGTCTCTCTTATCTAAAAGATGAATGAGAAAAGCATCACAAACGGAGACAAACCTACCATCCCCAATTAATCAAAAGTGAAAAAATGGGAATCTATCTGTAACTCGATCATACAAAATGCAAATTGATTTTTTCGAATAACTATATATGCAAAAATATTGTTTCCATAGAACTAAATAATGCAAAATTATATTTTCCAGATAATAGTGGGCAACATTAGAATTCTAAAATAATGCAAAATATGGATCTTTCTAAATTTATAAGTTGGTAAATTTACCTCTAAGGCAAGAGTTGCAACCAAAGGCGCACATAATTGTGATGTAAAAGACACCTCGGTTGGAACAAATATGGTTTTTACCTACAAATGTTAAGTACAAGTGGTGTATCAGAAAATTATGATGTAGAATATTATGTGTCATAAGGAATCAACTGCATCTTAACAAAACAAAATATATAAACTCCGAATTTCAGAATAACAAACTACTTTAATTATAAATTTCTTCATTTCTTACATACATATCATTTCAGCTTTAAATGCATGCATTTCAACTATACTTTCCTTGTAAGGAATTTTATATGCTATGCGTGGAGCATACCTTGTCCCAGTTCTCTTCAATTTCAATTCCTCCACACTCTGAAAAGCTTATAGTGCACCCGAGATGATCTGAAACAATGGAGAGATAAAACTCCGCATGATGAGGAATAAATGGTTCAACGATGAATGTGGTCACAGACCCCTTGCAACCTCCCATTTCCACCTGCAAGTTCCACAACAAAATTGAAGCTTTTCATCAGAAATCAATGAATATCCAAATCACAAAACTATCAAACATTTTCCAAGATGGAACAAGTAAAATCATCCGTTTCAGAGTAACTAAACTCCTTTCCGAGTCGTTCCTTCACAAAGATGTCAACTTGGGCCAGGTCAAGATTCAATCCGACGAGGCCACTCTTTCCTTGCTTCCCAAACAACATGTCTGGCTTCGCAAGAAGCTGTCCTTCAGATAGCCATGGTTCATTGTTTGCCAGCTCGTTCAAATCAGTTGATTCAGTTACCTAAACCACCAAAAACACATCAAAGAAGTCACTCAAACCTTCCTAGCCAAAGTCAAGCCCAGAGATGCCACATTAAAGCCAAAGCTTGAGCTGATTCAAATCATCTGATTTCACAATCAAGAACTAAGCACATAACTTTTTTGTTTTATGTTGGAAACCCAAATGCCACATTTACAAAGTAAAGCACATCCAAACCCAGAGATGCCACATTAAAGCTAAAGTTTGGCTTTTTTAAATCAGCTGATTCCGTAATCAAGAACCAAGCACATCAGAAAAAAATTCAATCCAAGTCCCCTGTGGAAACCCAAATGCCACATTTCAAAAGTAAAATCATATCCAAACTATGAGATGCCACATTCATGCTAAAGAGCGAAATTAATTTAATGAACAGGGTTAATTAGGTTCCAATTAAGGGGTTAAAAACAAAAAAATGTGGTGCGAAGGTTGGTCCTTTTAATAGTAGAATGGATATGGACATCTGCCCAACCATGCTAAGGGGTGTCAGCCGTCGATCAAAGTGATCTGACGGCAAGCACCCCGGAACACGGGTTGGGCATGGGTTTTAACATTACTCTTATTTTATCTTAGCTTTCTAATGCAGACAACTAGTATTGGACAGAGACAACGGTTAGGAAAACTTTTTTGGACCGGCACAGGCCAACCGCCACAACGATTGCAATCAGGAAAAGTTTTAATGAGACCGTCTAATATTGCTTATGAGGCCAGTTTACTTTATAACCGTTGCATTGAGATCTAACGGATATCCATGCAACAATATGTCTTCCCTTCTGTTAAGGAGCACTGTCAGATTGAAATCCAATGGCTGAAATTGGTGGTCTCATGCTTTTGATCTCATATAAATTGGTTTCCAAGTGCAAATTGGGGGGACTTCCTTTGGCGCAAAGGCTCTTCTCTTGCTTCCGACTTCCACTCCCTTACTAGTCCGATCGCCGCCCTCGCCGCCGGAGAGTCGTCTCCGCCGCCGCGTAGTTCAGCATCCATATTTATTCGCTTCATCATCAACGAGGCAAGCCTCTTCAATCAACAGAATTTCAATCAATTTTGGTTGGATTATTACTGTTCTTCTTTCCTGCGCCTAATTCTAGGGCTATATTGAACTGGAAGCAAGATCAATTTCCTTTCTTTTTTTTTCAATCGATCTAGGGTTGGATTCTTATTCTGTTTAGTTTAATGAGTTCTTCTTTGAAATCAATGATTTTTCAGTAGTTTTTGAATATTTGTGAGTGTCAAGGTGGGTATGTGCGTCTGTAGTTGGGAACAGTAATTCTGGGAATATGTAAGGAGAGACCAGAAGGTTATAGAATTCGACTTGCATATACAATGGTTTTTTGATGAGTCCTACTGTGGAATCAATGAGTTTTAAGTAGTTTTTTGAATTTTAGGTAATAGTCAAATTGGGTATGTAAGTCTTTAATCTGAGAATAAGAAGGAGTACAACGTCATGCTTGCCACCTAGGAGATTACAGTTGCAAACGTATTATGATAACTGCAAAGTAAAACGTGATATGTTTCTTTTTAATTGCAAAAATGTGTTATGTTTTTTTTTTCTAATTTCCAGGCTATAATGAATTGGAAGGATGTGTAATTTTGTTTGATTTGTAAATTAATCATTCTAGGATGGGATTTTTATTCTGTTTAATTTAATAAGTTTACTTTGAAATCAATGAATTTTAAGTAGCTCTGAATTCTAGGGAGTATCAAGGTGGGTATGGACACGTCTGTAATTGAGGACAGTAACTCTGGGAATATGTAAGGAGAGACTCGAATGTTATAGAATTCAACTTGCATATACAATGGTATTTTGATGGGTTCTACTGTGGAATCAATGATTTTTAAGTAATTTTGTGAATCAAGTTGGGTATGTAAGTCTGTAGCCTAAGAATAAGGACAGAGTACAATGTCATGCTTGCCGCCTAGGAGATTACAGTTGCAAAAGTATTATGCTAGCTGCTGAGTAAAATGTGATGTGTTTCTTTTTAGTTGCAAAACGTGTTATGTTGTTCTTTTGTAATTTCCAGGCTTAAATTCCATGCACTCTAAGACAGAATGCATGGAATTTAATTTTAAGGAGGGTGAAACTATAGATAGAGCCTTGGTTGAAATTGATGGTCAAAAAGTGCTAAGGTGTAATCAATTCCGTTACTTAAGATCCATTATCCATAAAAGAGAGAATATTGATAGTGATGTGGTGCATATGATAAATGCGGGGTGGGTTAAATGGAGGGCAACCTCGGGAGTTTTTTGTGATAGGTGTGTTCTAAAAAGGCTTAAATGCAAGTTTTATAGGACAACCATTAGACCTGCAATACTTTATGGAGCGGAGTGTTGGGCACCAAAGAGAAGTTATATAGATAAGTTGAATGTAGCTAAAATGAGAATGCTAAGGTAGATGAGTGGGATAACTAGGAGAGATAAGATTAGAAATGGATATATTCGTGAGAGTTTAGGGGTAGCTCCTTTTGGAGAGAAGCTGGGGGAAGTATGGGCATATGCAAAGAAGACCAATAGATGCCCATGTGAGAAGATTAGAAGGGATGGATGTAAATGATGCCAAAAGAGGGAGAGGGAGACCTAAGAGAACTTGAATGGAGTTAATAAAAGAGGATTTGATTTTACTATCTCTTACAAAAGAGGTAGCTCAAGACAGGTCTGAATGGAGGAGTAAGATCCATGTCGCCGACCCTAAATAGTTGGGAAAAGGCGCTATTTGATTATGATTATGATTATGATTATGATTATAATTATGATAGTTTGATAAGTTCTGCCTCGGAATCAATGATTTTTAAGTAGTTTTTTAATTTTAGGGAGTGTCAAGATGGGTAGACATATATAATTGAGAACAGTGAATCTGAGAAGGCAAATCGTAATGGTATATTTACACCAAACCCATACAACCGTGTGTTTGTTGGACTGTGCAAAAGTGGGGTGAGGATCACTTTCACTGTCCAACAAAAACATGCCACCTCACGAGTGTACGGACTCGGTATACAAATTTGATGTTCAGTTATCAGCTTCCACTGAGAATGAGTAAGGAGAGATTAGAACGTTATGCTCGTTGGTAAATAGAACGCAGTTGCAAAACATGTATTTGTGTTTTTTATAGTTTCAGGAATGTCATACCAAATACAACTTGCATATACAATGGTAATAAGGATTGTGATCTTGCTTTTTGTTTACTTGTCTTTTTTATTTGAATTAGTTATTGCTGCGGGGGTTGTCATGAACTGCGAGGTCTGCCATCTTAAGGAGCTGGTGAGTATTTAAATTTAATAACTTTATTGAAGTGCATTTGAGTTCTCTTTCCAGATTTATGCTAATTGTATCATTTCTGGTTCTCTTTGTCCAGAATTTTTTTGGGAGTTATGCCCCATGTCTCCTTTTATGGGTCTTTTTGACTAATATTGTACACTTGATTGAAAGAATCAGATGTCTGTTAGAAGGATTGTTCCATTAGTGCTTGCTCGTGGATGTTCTTTAAACAAGTCCTTATTTTAGTCCTTAACTGAGTGATATAATTTTTAATTTTCTATGCGTTTGAACTTTACTGGATTTGAATTGTAGGGCCTTAATACTTTGTGTAAGTTAATTTAAGGGGCCGTTTGGGGCGTGATTAAAAGCAACTGTGGATATTTGCTTATAATCATGCCCCAAACGGCCCCTAAATGCGAATAGTTGAATTGGATCTTGAAAATGAATGACAGTGGTGAATGAGTTTTTACACATTTGGCTGGGGTCTTTTTCTTCTGAAAGAGTCCCTTAATTGTTAGCTTATCATAATCATAATCATAATCAAGTAGCGCTTTTTCCCAACTATTTGGGGCCGGTCGGATACAGGATCTTCCTCCTCCATTCAGGCCTGTTTTGGGCTACCTCTTTTATAAGAGATAGTAAAGTCAAATCCTTTTTTATTAACTCCATCCAAGTTCTCTTAGGTTTCCCTCTCCCTCTTTTAGCATCGTTTACATGTATCCCTTCTAATCTTCTCACAGGGCATTTAATGGTTTTCTTTGCATATGCCCATACCAACGCAACCTACAATCCCTCATCTTCTCCCCTAAAGGAGCTACTCCTAGACTGTCACGAATATATTCATTTCTAATCCTATCTCTCCTAGTTATCCCACTCATTCACCTTAACATTCTCATTTCGACTACATTCAACTTATCTATATGACTCCTCTTTGGTGCCCAACACTCCACTCCATAGAGTATTGCAGGCCTAATGGCTGTCCTATAGAACTTGCCTTTAAGCCTTTTTGGGGCACGCCTATCACACAACACTCCCGAGGCTGCCCTCCACTTTACCCACCCCGCATTTATCCGATGCACCACATCACTATCAATATCCCCTTCTTTATGGATAATGGATCCTAAGTAACGGAATTGTTAGCTTATACAAGACTAAAATAAGTTATTGGAAGGTCATGGTCAATGAAAATGTGGCAGCTACTCATCCATGGCAGATAATATTTAATTCATCCCTTTGCCTGTGTTAAACTGTCGGAGTTGTTTTTCTCAACTTTATTTGGCAACCTGAATGTTCTGATTACCATTGTATGAAATTGTAGGATGTGGAGCATTTTGAGATTCAGGAAGTTTTACGGGGTAAGCTTTCAGATGCATTTTTTATGGACATCTCAAGTACTTTTTGCTAAATGTAAGATGTCAATTAGGTTGTTCTGTTTGTCATAGATTTTTCCATGGATTTGTAGTGTTATGATGTGTTTATGTTGCTGTCATAAATGTAGAATATCCCACTGTGTGCAATGATTGTATATTGCCATTAATTTTGGTTATAGCAGAAGGTTCACCGTGGAGTTGACTTATCTATGCTGTAAATGTCCCAATGCTGGCTAGGGTTTTGACATAAACTAACTCTATTTGGTTGGAGTGTCCGGGAAGTAGGGCAGGATCTGGAGAACTTTCATGTGTCACATGCTGATTGAGCCATGTCTGTATTACGTACTCTGAAATATCTACATGTTGATTGAGCCAAATATATTCTCTGAACCAAGGTCTGGAATATCTTGTGACAGACCATATGTGACCAAATAGTTTTCTTACTAGACTCAAGACTAAATCAAGCCAAGCTTACTAACAAGGTTTACCTGTTCAATTTTCCCTGTGTGGTTGTTTCTAGCATGATCTTTATAGTGATAACCCACTCATTTTAGCATTCTCATTTCTGCAAAACTCATATGTATGGTTGCCATTGGTACCCCAAGACTGTGTCTTATATAATATTGCAGGTCTAATTCGTCATATCTATGTTGTTTAACCCCTTAGGGTTTTACCTATCACACGCATCCAACCCTTATCATGTTGTCAGTTCAATGTCTCCCCATTTGCGTCAGTGATTGAGTTATGGTTTCTAAATAGATTTTTTAAATGGATCATGCAAAGTTATCTCTTCAACTTCTAATTTTGACAAGTGTTTGAATTGTAATAACTTTGAACTTGCATATATTCTTCCTTAGTTCTACCTTTTTCGTGACTCTAATTCTCTCCTTGGTATTTAAGTTTCCTATTTAATCCTTTTTTTATTTGTTTATTAATGTTGCATCACATGCAAAAAGCATGCAGATGAGATTTATATTCTGATATCAAATATAAGTTCTCAAGGTTTATTATATAGAAGTGATAGACAATTCACTACTTGGAAGAGGCAAACTCCATCTGCACTTTGAGTTTAGTTAACACAGATGCAATCTTTAATTCAGTATGGTTAGATCAATACCCGATTGTTGGGCTGATTTGATGGGAAAGACCAATAGATGACAATTTAGGTTAGAAAATAAAATTGGTGTATTGGTGATGGCTTGCAAGCTTTTATGCAGGTCTTCCTACGGTTAAAATAACATAAAAAGGAGAAAAAGGTTATTTCAATGACAGGAGAAAGGATGAGGTGTTAATGAGAGATGTTTGAAATTTTTATGCGTAATTGTTTGAAAGGGTGAAGCTGTTTTTCTGTTTGCAATCTTAAGCAAGATGTGTGTTATGTATTTTACTCTAAATATGTTATGTTCCATAGAGCTCTTGGTCTAACTAACATTATTATTTAGTTCTACATTGCTTCTTTTCAAGTGATTGTTTGTGTTTGCATCTGTTGATGAATTACATGTCGCAGGCATTCTACACACAATTATATTCCATAGAGCTCTTGGTCTTGTTCGGCCAAAGGACATCGATTCTGAACTCTTTGAGATTACTTATGTAAGACAGCAAAATTTTTTGTGAGATAATTTTGGAAATTCTTTGGGACCTTTCTAATCTCCTTTCAGTAAAGTTGTTCTTTTTGGCAGTTCTCTAATATGAAATCACATTGTTCAAGTGTTAAGGGAATATGACTGTAGTCTGGGTCATGTCATTGTAAAGGAAATATGAATTATGTATGATCCATATATTTTATCAACATTTCCATCTTATCATGCACAGGTACAATGTGGAGATTCAGGAGTAGAAAAGAAAATAGAAGAAAAGATTGACCAATTTATTGGTTGGGTAGAAAAGCATCCCAATAAAAAAAGCCAGGTTCATCTTCAAATGACCATCTTATCAATTTGATGTCAAAATTGTATTTCTTGGAGTTACTTCGAATCTTGTACTTCTTTGAAGTTCTCCATGGATATCATCCTGACCAGTGTTTTAAAAAACCAGCCTGGCCACCAACCTGGAATGGTGGCCAGGTCTATTTTTCGGGATTCAACCGGCACTTTATGACTAATTGGCCTGACCCGGAAAATTGACCAGGCTGGAATTTAAAACACTGATCCTGACTGCTATGACTGTTGTTGAGTTCACTGTTGAGAGTGAATCTAGTATTCCGAGGAAAATAGATTGAAAATGGTTGTATTTTACTAGGTAAAGTGGATAATTGGAGATATTTAAATGTGATAGAAGGTGGTTGTCTCTTACTAATTGGGCAGCTAGAGTTCTTAACATCAATTATTAACATAATATATATTTCACATTTGTGGCCTTTCTTCTTCCTCATTAAGTTAAACTTTTGTGGTGCAGATATGTTTGTCATTTTTTGAGGTTAAGAACAAGCAGGTATCATGGTTTACTAATAAGACTGAGCGCTTGTATTGGGAGCAATGGTATATTAATCTCAATGTTATTCACCCAAGGCCACATTCTGGTAAGGCTCGCAATTCAAAAGTGATTGTCGGAGGTATGTTGCTTGTTTGTTGAAATCCTTAATTTACCACGGTACTTTAAATGAAATTCTCACTATAGCATCTGCTTATTGCATGAGATACATAATTTTCCTTCCTCAAATTGTTTTATCATTCTAAATTTTGTAAGCATCTGCTTATTGCATGAAATTGACACTGACTGCTGTATGTCTGTTAGAGGCTGGCAGGCACTTGTTTATGCTACTTCATTTAGGATTGGTAGCGATAAGTTCCAATCAACACATTGTAGGACTCTTTAAAACATATTCCTTTACGATTTGTTGCAATATATTACTCTTGATGGGAAATATGTAACTGACTAAGAAAACACTGACACCCATGTGGAGATGCATTCATTTTGATTTCTCAATCCAAATTAGAAATATTAAGCATTCACCCAAAATTTTTGGGCTTTTTGTTTAACAATCATATGTTGATCCCCTTTTGTCCCACCCTTTGCATGCACTGTCACAAACCACGCCTAACTCATCAACCTTGGAAAAGGTGGTGTGAGGTTAACCTTGCGTTTTTTTCATTTCATGTAATAAACGAAGTGGTCTTAAAAAATGCTTGTGGTTAGTTAGGTTGTTAGATCCATGTTATTGAAATCTTCCATATTTTGTGCATCATCATCTATGAAGATAGTGTCGATTTTTTTTTTTGACAGAAGATGTCAATACCTTTACTTTTTCTATTACAGAGATCGCGTTGGAGGAAAGGAGTGCTCGTCGTGCCGCTTTGGAGGTATCACTGCGTGAAGTTTTGTTTGAGATAATAAGATTTGTTAATGAGAAGAAGGAGCATATTCCTCCTGTTCCTAATCTTGAGGGCGTGACATTTCCTTACGAAATCACCATCCCAAGGTAATACTCCCTTCCTGATTTTATTGGCTTTTACTGTAATGAATCACCATTTCATTAGTGTTTATGGTGCTGAAAATTTAAGATAGTAATGAATTATTATTGTTCTCTATTTTGGTGTTTTACAGTTACTATGCCACCAATAATCCTGGTCTTTTTTAATGTTTTCAACATTTCTATTTGTTGTTATATCTCTTATATTACAGATAGTTGTTACAAGAAATATGATGTAAAAACTTAAGAGCTACTTTCTATATAAATTTAACAGCTGTCTAGAAGCTAATGTTTGGTGTTGTGACAGTTCCTCGGATTCTTCGTTTGGCATGGGTGACATGTTCAAGAGGATGCTTCAAACTGGGCATCCTTCTATGCTCAGCTGAGATAATTACCTGCCTGCAGTGTGTGTGCCCTTGTATATCTTCCTTTCACTTTTTGGTGCACAACATTAATTATAGAATTTTGGTTGCCTGTGATACGATATTCAGCTCTGTTCACATGGCCGTCAGGAATACTCAATGGAACAAATATGGAGGTTCTTGGACATAAATGGCTACTTTAGCTCACTGCTCTGAAGAAACCAGAGCTTTCTGGGACATAAATGCCTATTTTATCTTACTAGAGATGTGTACTGTATATAGAATTTACTTTTTGACTTTTTTTTCTTAAGTCTTTTTTTGTATATATTCAACTCTTACGTATTCCTTAAGAAAAATGATAAATTAGATGAATATGGATGAAATTGGTTTGGATCCAATTATAAAATGCAAATGGCTGGCAAACATCTATCTACTGTGTGGTTGCCATTATCAGGTTATTGTAGATATTATATGACATACCTTAGGTTTTAGTAATAGTAGTTTTGTTAATTATATATTGGTTTAAAAGTTGGTCATTCAAATCCTAGTGCTATGTTTGTCAAAATGTTGGTTGCCTCATATAATGGAGAGCCTTGCAGATGAGCCGTGCAGATCATAGCCTTGGGATTCTACCGGAAGTTGATCCCTAAGTTTAAGCTGAAGCTGTTGCTCTTTTTATTCATTGCATTAGAGGGTACTTGATAGACGTTTTAATTTTTATTTTTTTCTCAAATTTTAAGTTTTCTTAAAGGTTTTTTTACCTTATATCGGTGTTAGTGGTCTGCCAGACTGCCAACCAAACCGATTGGCCAAGACCAACAACCAGAATTTTCTGCATTAAAGAAATCACTTGTTTGGAATACTCTTGGCAAAATCAGTTGATCTTGATATAACCTGGAAATTTTGTTATGCAGTTGGCCATTTTGTGAGAAATGATAATATTTCTTCCAGGGCTTAGAGACTGCTTTTCATTGAAATTTACAAATGGGTGTATTTGTATCGAAACAATAACTTATATCGCTTGCATTTTTTACTTCGATGTAATTACTTTGTGTGTATGAATAGAGGGATCCTTTAAGTGAATGAAATGGAAAGTACATTTCTCAATTCTGTTCTTTTACACCCTCTGCCATCTATGTCCCCCTTCCTCTTGGGTGTTTGCTTTTTAGGTTCCCTTCAAAACAGTGGCAAATTCGTGGAATCCTCGGACCGAAGTCTCCGCTTATGTCTATGATTTAGAGACACATGGGACATGTTAAAGTTTTTATAGGATGCAGCCAAAGAACTTAGTGGTAGATCCATAGAGTCCCTTGAACAGGAAATAGCCGATGTTACAATTATTTGAGCCCCCTGCGTAAGCATGCCATGTGGGTTTTGTGCCCATGACACAAGCCATCGATCTCCAAGATTGACAGTGCACATGGAAGGGGCGTGAGCTCCAGCTATTTTCCACTAATTGTTGGAGCGCATGCTCCCTCTGTGTGCTTAGTCAATTTCGAAAATCGACGGCGCTCGTCATGTGAGTGCAAATTCGGCGTGGCACTCCAAGTAAACTGTTTAATTTGTCAAGTTTCGATGCCGAAGATTTAGATGACTGCCCAATGGTAGTCTTACATTGTAGCAAGGGTCTTCTGAAAGCTTTTAAACCAGCCCTTAATAATCCGTTTTAATACTGGAAAGAGAAAGATGTCTAGACCTATTCATTGACACCTTCCCATGAGAACACTGACCACACTATTAAAATCCAACCCCTCATACTGGTTAAACCGAACCTGGGTGTGCTAGACCTTTTACGAACATCAAGTTTGGATTCTTTAAAAGCTGCTTTTAATATACATAAGAAAAGGCCATGGTCCATTATACGAGCATCTTGCCTTTCTGTCATGTTGTTATAAGCTATATTCCTTAAGAGGTTGGGTGTCTAATTTTTTTATACAGGAGGTTGCGTGGCCGTTTGGGGCGTGATTAAAAGCAAAACATCCAGATATTTTGCTACACTGTAGCATCCAGGTATTTTATATATCCAGCTGAAACACCCCTCGAAACACCTCAGGACGTGTTTCAGCTGGATGTAAAAAAACATGGATGCTACACTGGATGCCCAAAATCAATTGTAGATGTTTTACAATAATCACGCCCCAAACGCCTCTTAGCATTGCACTGAGAGAGCCATTGACCTTGAAAACAAGCGACTATTGTGCCGCTTTTACACAGAAGGTTTGTTGCATGGATTGTTTGCCTTATCATGTAATTTTTGCTTGTCTTAATTGCCCCACTATATTTCATGGGTTGTTACATGTTGAGTTCCACTGTGACCTCGGCTAAGGATCATAGTGGGACCCAACCTGTAATAAGCCATGTGTAAATAAAGTAAATCAATTAGGTTGGTAATTATTGGAAGACTACATAGTAATTACAAATCAATAAGGAACGGCTACCTATGGAAGGCAGTATTGTAAATCAATTAGGATTTGCAGAATTAATGGAAGCCAATTAGGATTGTAGCAATGGAATGCAACGAAGCCAGTAGTAATTATAGATTCCCTAGAGTAGTAGTTACAAATAAATAAGGGACCCAGGGAAAACAAAAATAAATAAGGGACCCAGGGAAAACAAATATAAATAGCTATGCATGGTATTAACTAATTTTTCTTTTCGAGATAACACAAAGGGGAATTTATTAAATAAACTTTAAAAAAATAATTACCGATCGAAAACATTGCAAAAATAATTCCCGATCTGGTTATCTAACCAGCCACGTAGGCACCAACGTGGCCGTTAGTGCCGGGTGGTTTTTTAAAAAAAACTGACCCGAAAGGCATCGGTTAATCGACGCCTCTACTTTACAAATTGAAAGGCATCGGGCCCATTATCCCATTTTTTCTCGCTTCTCACTTCTCATACAGAGGCGTCGGTTGACTGATAGGCGTCAGTTCATTTCATTTTTATACGCCCGCCCCCTCGGGCTTGGCCGCACCAAGCCCTAGTCTTCATTCGCCCTGTATTCTCCAGCGCAATTTACCTCCGGTCAGCCCCTCCTCTCCCCGCACTCGCCCCAGCCACTTCCTCGCCTTGGCAAGCTCCGCCTCGCCTCGGCCAGCTCTTCCTCCCCCTGTCGCTCGCCCCGGCCAGCTCCTCCTCCCCCCACCTCCCAGTTCATCCAAAAACCTCATCACCTCTCTAATCTAGCAACCTCCTCGCCCCGGCGATGCTCTCTTCTCCTACCCCCAGCCGCTGGTTTCTCCGGACAGCCAGCACGCAACTGCGCCTCAACTGTGTGTCTACATGTAATATATGTTTAATATCTGAATCGAAGTTATAAATACGTATTGGTTTAGCTTTAGCATCGTATGAAATTGATTATGTCATATTTGTGTAGTATTTTTTAGTGTTTATTAAAGGTTTTGTGAGTAAAGATGGCGGGAGAAATGGTTTCGTTTATGCTAAGGCATAGTGGCAGAATTGATAGAGTTGAATACGAAGGTGGTGAAATTATAGGATTATTTATTAATAAGCTAAGTACTTACGAGGAACTAGAAATGCAAGTGGCCAATAAAATGGGATGGGACCAAAGATTTTTAAAAATTTGTATCAAGTGCAAGATGCCTCTTTTTGGAACAACTACTACCATACTACTATTTGATGATGACAACTCTATACAACAAATGTTCTATCTTGTGCCTCGTGTGTATACCTTCGAGCTATTTGTAGAAAAAGAGGCACGCATGCCTAGGTTTGCAAATGATGGCGAAGGCAGAAGTAGGAGTTCTCACAAAAATAGGTCGAGTGGAAAGTTGAAGGGAAGGTGTGTAGAAGATAATGAAGAAGATTATTTGTCTATATCACTAGCGTGCAACGAAACCCAACTTCCGCCTTGTTGGAGGTAAGTTTATTTAAAAAATATAGTTTAACCATTCAACTTACGGTTAATTGAATTGTTTATTCATGATGTTAGTTTTGTTTTGAATACTTTAGGCACACATCTCATGCTCATGAAGCGATGAATCTTGGGATGGCACGAGGTAGTGAATGGTTTGGCACACAAACATTATTTCATAACCCCTATACTTACACTGGTTCAAGTGGTTGGCAAGAGGGAAATGTGAATGATGAGGAAGACGAAGGGTAGAATGAGGAAGAGGATGGGGTCAATGATGAGCAGGGGCCTAATTCACCAGCTAATAATGTTGAAGACGTATGAGGAGATGATAATGTGCAAGAAATGCTACAGGGTGATTATCCTTTGGAGTCTTCTCAATCTTTATCAGATTCGCCCGGCGTTGTGACATCATCAACTGACACGACGGCTTTTACCTCACCACCTATTGTTCTAGATGCCCTCTCGATCAAGTTGAGAGGCCACTTTCTTTGAAAGTGTATACTAGGCGACAGCATGCACTTCGTGCTCTACGTCAGGCACCTTCGTCTTCAGATGCTATTCCTGATGCCAAGCCTGAGAAGATTCCAGCTCGAGCACGAGGACATGGTAGGAATAGAGGAAGGAGAGTTGATTGAACTATTGTATTTTTATGAGGATTTGTATTATATTATATTTTAATTTTATAATAGATGGATTAATTTATTTATGTGTAAGTTTACTGATCATTTGAGATTCTTTAGTTGAACTTGTTATTGTGTTATCAGGTGTTAAAAATTTATATTTCCCATTACGTGTTTTTCATTTTTGTAAAGCTGTAAGAGCAGGCGTCGGTTTAAACGGCGCCTCTCCCTCTTTAGTAGAGAGGTATCGGTTAAACCAACGTCTCTACTTAAATAAAGGAGAATGGAGGGAAAGTGGAGGAAAAATTGCTAACGGAATGAAAGGCATCGGTTTGACGACTTTTGGTTATAATGAGAGGCATCAGTTGACCTCGGTTATAATGAGAGGCGTTGCTATCTTAGGTTGGAAAAAAAAAAGATAAAGCCTTAAAGGTGTCAGTTGAACCGACGCCTCTCACTTTAGATGAAAGACATCGGTTAAACCGACTCCTTTCAGGTCAGCGTTTAGGAATTATCTTTGATGATGTTCCATATCGATAATTTTTTTTAAGTATTATTTAATAAATTTCCCCTTCCTTCTAGATTTGGAATGCATGTGTTAGTAAGGATAATTACTGAAATTAATGTTAAAAATATAGTTTAAAATATAAAAAATTGTAAGTCGTATCATATATATTTTCCTTTTATACATTAAAATGAACTACTATGATATGATACGGCATGCACCATGGTATAAAGTGTGAAGTGAAATGTTAAAAAACCCTGTATTGTCCAAAACCCGAACTTGTCCAGCTCAAAATTCAATCGACCAGACAGTATAAATTTCCTTTCATTTCCCCAACAATTTTCCCAATATCCCATCCAAGGTTCACATATCTCTCCATCTTACCCATCAGTCAGTCATATAGCCACTCCACCCTTATGGTTTTATTTTTTTGTATAATCCTCTTGGGGTCTTCTGAGTAACCATTCTTTCCCAACCTTGCCTCCGTCCCTTGTTTTCCCCCAATTTTTTTCTCGTCACTCATTTAAACGATGGGAAAATTTTAAATGAGATAGTTCTCATATAGCTTGCATGAGCCCGAGTAATCATGAACCATCAAATCAAGATTTGACGGCGATGATTCACACTTACATACCAGCAATTTGACACCCGCCGTCAAATCTTGATCTGATGGATTGAGATGGCTTAGCTCATGTAAGCTACATGAGAATGATCTCATGTGAACCGGTCTCATTTTATGGTTTGCCATCTCAGTGAGATCACGCCAGATCCCGGTCTTCGAGTACTTACCTGGACAAGAGACTCTGCATAATCATTTTTACACAGTCTCATCGAGATGCCTCCAAGATAGCCGAGATACTTCTGAGATCTCCGAGTTCCAAAGGCACAAGAGTGACATCGTGTTGGGGGTTTTCTCCATATGCAGAGGACCAGTCTGGTGATGCCGTCCCCGATGGATACCCAACACTGGTATCAAAGCCCAGGTTACCAACAAGTCTCAACCCAACAATCTATAGGTAAAACTGGGTCTGCCCAACCCAAGGCTTGATGTATGAGGGAGAGATTGTTGGAGTTTATCTCACATTGGTTGTGGAAGGCTCTGGTAGTTAACTTATAAGTGTGAAGGAAAACCTCATCCTTCAAGTTAGCTTTTAGGGTGAGAGAGGCCCAAGACCATCCAACATGAATCAGCTCATGGGGTTTGCATACCGGGCCAAGCAACTCCACCATCGCTTCTGTGCTTCTCCACCTCAAGGCATCACTTGCGTCGCCCGTCGTTTCCTTGTCTCCTCTCAGCTTTGAGACTCCTCCTCTTCCTCTACCTCTGGCAGTGTCTCTACTGAGCTTGGAACAAGGTAGCTTTGCCATTCTCTGCAACTTTTATAAAGAAAGTGTTTTCCCATGTTTTTCAATGGAAAATGCGGTTTCTTATGTGTTCCAAACCTGGTTGGAAGGCTACCGAGTATGGTACTCCCTCCGTGCAGAAAAAATAGGTAGACATTGTGGAGAACAGAAAATATTGAGCCACATTGACCTGGATGCTCCTCCTTGGATGAGAAGTAAGCCTAAGTGTATCTACTTTTGTTGGACACAAAAATAAGTTTTTATAGGCCACAGGTGGGAAAGCTCCTCCTTGGTTGAGAAATAAGCCAAATTGTATCTAGTTTTTTCAGACACACCTAGGTTCTTTTTTTGCATTTATACCATTTTTCCCATTTTGGTTCAGAGCCTAAACTAGCTTATAAATTTCAAAAAAATTAATTTTTGTTAGTGTATATAGATATACTTACAAAAAGATATATGTTTATAAATTTTTATATGATCAAAGTCGACCGACATCATTTTACATGGTCTCTTCCAGATATCTCCTAGAATTAGTCTATTTGGCTCATTGAGACGAGACCGAGATCTGAGACGGTGAACCACGATCATAACTAAGGGGCCGTTTGGGGCGTGATTATTGCAAAACATCCAGACTGGATTCTGGATATCTACTGTAGCATCCATGTGGATTTTTACATCCAGCTGAAACACGTCATGAGGTGTTTCAGCTGGATATATAAAATATCCAGATACTACAGTGTAGCAAAACATCCCATCTGGATGTTTTGCTTTTAATCACGCCCCAAACTGCCCCTAAAGCATATTTCTTTTGATCATGACACCCATCAACATATGGTTTATTCCCCCTTGCCCTGCCAGCCCTACATGTCGGATTGAGATTTGACACTTTTGAATATACTACTCATCACTTTTTTTTTTCAAATATTGATTTAAGAGGCCTCCAATTCTAGGGTGATGGCCAAGGCACTCTTCTTGAAGCGGAGGCCCTGAGTTCGAATCCGTAGTTTGTTGGCCACCTGCCCTGGATGATGCCCCCATTTACTCGGTATGTATGATGGCTAATCTGACGGCTGCTGTGCTGTGGCGCTAGGCTAGACCTACTCATACTGGTATTGATACACAATAATTGTACGAGATACTAAATACATTAGGAACTTACTCGGTTATTAAGCATGTGGTATTTCCCTTAAATAGACATATGAGACTTACGTGCCATTTGGATAGAAAAATTGGCCTCATTTCAGTGTCAATTTAGGCTGAATTAACCTGAAACAGGTTTGGATAAGGAATTTTAGTAGAATTAGAAATTCATATGAAAGGGCAATTCATGCCCAAATTTAGTGGAGTTCCCGGACTTTCACCCGTTTCGTATGGTCTGACACCCGCACGTGATTACATTCACCTGCAGAAAGGACAAGAATGACCCTTCTCGTCGAAGCCCTGCTTTTCCGTCTCCCAAGCCCCCAAATCGCCATCCCTCCTCACTTGCGCTGTTTGCACTTCTGGCCCGCCATAGACTCATCTTCTGCCTATATAAACCCCATTGACGAGGAGGGGGATGAGGTAGCGGCACATGTGAGGATGTCGATGGTGAAGAGCGCCAGCAGGAAGGCGGTCTGTGAGCGAGCGTGCTGGCGTTGTCCTAGAAGTTGAGGTTCCAGAAGGGGGTGTTGAAGAAGGTAGGCAAATCCTTCTTGGCGCCCTTCTGGCTGAGGATGAGCCACCAGGTAGGACGGATCAGGGGAAGGGAGATGAAGAACATGAGGAGGAACGAGATGAGGGAGATGATCTTGAGAGTGACGGCAGTGTAGCCCATGACGGTGAAGCCGGTGTAATTGTGGAAAAGGAGGAGAATGTTGAAGACGAGGATGGCGATGTTGCGCCAGAGCGCAGCGGAGAAGCCAGAAGACGAGCTTGAAGCAGTCGGCGCAGAAGGCGGCGGCAAGCTTGGCGGTTGTTCCGCCGTCAATTGGTTGGCCTCTATCCGTACCCCTGGCCACATGTTATGTGTGAGATTGAAGGTGATGGTGGTGTCCTCCTTGTACGGTGACTGCGCCACCCGAAGAAGAACTCTGGTCTTCTCGTCCTCATCCTCCGCTTCCGCCGCCTCTTTTCGAGCCTGGGTAGAGTGGCCACTTCTCAAAATCCCCTCCAATGAATCTCATTCTCTGTCTGCCACTTACGTCATTTGAAAAATTCTAACATCCAAACGAGATTTATATTCATCATGAATTCCAATGAAATCAAACTAGCTTAAGACGTACGTAAATGCTACTCTTTGGGCAAGAGCCTCGCAAAGATCCAAATTATTCTGGAGATATCACAAGATCTAATCTGGTTAGCTAAGCATACTATGAGTCTATATTGAAGAGATCTTCGTAAGGTCTCTTGTGGAGAATTTACTGAGCAATGATACTCACGATATATATATATATATATATATATATATATATATATATATATATATATATAAGAATATCTTACGTGAACATTACATCTTTACTTCCACCTGAATTGCAAGTGGGAGCACAAAATGATGTAATTGACAACTTGGACATATTATACGTGACCGAAACCTGAATAAGAGCTCTTGAGAAAGAACTGGTGAAGAGACTCTTATAATTCAAGATTTAATTCTACTGAATTTGGGGTTCATGGTCCAACGGAGAATTGAATAAGAAAAGACAAGGAAAACAAAGTAAATAAAGAGTTACTGAAAAACAAGAACAATAGGTTAAACAAAATATTAGAAACTTAATGACTCGATCGATTTTACAAAAATTCCTATATGAGATTCAGTAGTAATCATTAGCTTGGTCACTTTTTTTAATAGGAAGGTGTGATATTTCTGCATAACATTTGGAATCCAACAATTGCTACAGTCAATACAAACAGAACTGGAAACTTTTACAATAGGTGCTTATATGATTTTAATTTCCTACAAAATTTACGGCATATTTTTAGGAATTTTGCTAGAATTATTTATGACTCTTTTTGTACAGGTCATCGACACAGAATTAGTTCTGGCCGAGAGGATTGGTTCAATCCGATCTTAGTTACTAGGTCTAAATACTCTCTATTGTGCTCAATTCCTGAGAGTTAATGACTTTATATGCTTATTGGCATGATACCTTCCCATTATTACAGAGCCATATTAGTCATTAATATAGTAATCTAGGAAGAATCCGATTTATTTTAGCACCTATACATGATTGTACTGTTATAACAATTAAAATGAACCCAATAGAAGAACTGGACAGCTACTTCCAGACAAATATAGACTCACCTAGAGTGTACTGATAACAAACATGATGAGCAACCCACTGACCTGGAAGGTGTTGGATCAAACAGAGAACAAGTAGTTTGATTTGGGATACAAAACAGGAATTTGTATATCTATTTTAAATACACAAGAGGGCCGGGTTATTGGACAACTAATAATGACGCTCATGATTTATAACCAGAGAACTGATGTCGACATGACATACTTGACTACAGGTAACCAATACGAAGGAACAAAATTGAAAGAGTTCTCAACAAATCCTAATAGGTGTAACAGAAACCAATAAGAATGCAAGTACCATCACCGTGTCGATGGTGATGGTGATGGTGATGTTGATGACTATGGACACCAGCATCGATGTGCGGATGGTTTGGCTTCAGGTGTCAACGAGAGCCAGTCTTGTAGTGAAATTTTTTACATAATACCCTAGGCTAGTAAAGTACTTTGGATGGGGTTAATTGTATTTCCATGCATTGATTAGTTATTGACTGGTAGTTTGAAGTCCCAAGAACTGCAATAGTTATACTCCAACGAGGGAGATCAACCCTTCAATGTTCTCTTTAACTTTGGGATGAAATTCTTGGAGGAAGGTCTTCAATGGACCATGTCATCACCAGGTAAGGGGGTATTCACCTACAGTGTCGTGGAGTTTGCCTTGTCTTGCTAAGGTACTGCCTGGGGAACTATATATTTTTGGGATCTTTAAAGGAACAATATACATAGAGCGACCATTTGGGATTCTTGGAAATCATGGTAGGCTAATATCCATGCGCATATAAATCTTCACTTTCCAATTATAGGACAATGTGACCATTTCCTATTTTAAATCAAATGTCAAAAGAGAAACCTCCTCTAATTAAATTCAAATTCAATCAAAAGGTAATTTAACCATACGAGGAAATAATATCTACAACTATTTTATCTAAATTCAAATTCAATCAAATGGTCTGGCGCCCAATAATTTTGTAATCATATAGATTTTTACATAAATGGTAACTTCTAGACATTACCTTAACTTTATTTAATTAGGAAACTACCGTAAGTTGTGAACTTATCAATTAGAAGGCCTACACTAACGTTGTACCCCACACTAGTCATGGTGCCCAACCTAACCATGTCGTCTGGCACTCCCAGGCTCAGCCCCAACGCCAGTAAGTCCTAATTAAACCAGGTCTTCTGCAAATCCTAGACTAGGAAATAAAAATCAGACAGGACCACAACTAATCATTCACAAGAACTCGGGTTGGGAATTTTTACCTTCATAATTTGGGCCGTCTAAATAAAAAAAATTTATAAAATTCCTAGTCGTTAGACTCCTTGTCAAATACCTAAATCACCTAGATCAAGCGATTTGTGCCGATCTATAAAAGGATGACTCTACAAAATCAAGATCTAGGAAATCATCTTGTTATACCCGTACAGGCATTAGCAACCCTACTAAGGAAATCACTTTTCCGATATACTCTGGATTCCTAATCCGTATCATATCGTATCACACTCTTCAAATTCCATCACCTCTCTTTCCACTTCTGGCCTGCCAAGGACTCATCTTCTGCCTATATAAACCCCTCCCCTCTTCCCAATTCCCGCATCTCTTCCTTCTTCAAAAGGGTCCTCTTCAAAAGGGTTTGTTTGAATCAATTTTTTTTTCTGGTTAGTCTGATTTTGATGGCTAAAAGTGGAGTGTTTAGGCCTAATGTGGTGAAAAGCAAGTGGACGACGAGACGAGCGGCGGGATCGCAGGTTGAGAGGGAGTACTTGGTCAAGAGCGGCTTGCATGGGGAGAGTCCTTACTTCAACAAACAGTGCAACCGGCTGCTTGGTAGGTTCAGATACAAGCGTAGTAAAAAGATCCTTCCTAGGAGTTTTTGCACGGTAAGTGTATGTAATACTGCCGCAGTTAAGGTGAAGCTGGTTTCTGCCGGACTGGGAGTGCACAACAGTGTTAAAAAGGAGGCGGAAGGCGGCTTCGCTGATGAGATTGTGAAGCAGGCTTTGATTCAAGCGACGGATGCGATCATGAATATGAAGGAGGAGCCCACAGAAATTGTCAGGTAGAAGTAATTGCATTGTAGAAAGTTTCATAGGGATAAATTTCTCTCTTTTTCTGTCACGGCCCGGGTTTTAGAAATCATTTTTAAAACAGAGTCGTAGCGGAAAATTCGAGGATTGTTCCTCTAAGCGATAAATCTTTGGTTGAAAAATTTTCGACTAAGCATATAGGCCGTGATAACTGGGGTTCACAAATATAGATACAAAACCATATATACATATAGTAATACAAGATGCAAAGTCGATTAAACTAAAGCAAGTCCTCTAAGTGCAAGTCTGTCATCCATATCAAAATAAACTAGAAATAGTCGGCGCTCGCGCCTTAATACAAATCTAGGACAAACCTGTAGCAGGAGATATACTAAGAAATCTGAATGTCCTTACCACCAGGCTCCCAAGTGTCACGTGAAGTCACTCTTCCACAGCAGCACCTACATCACATAAGGATGCTGAGTATAGAAATAATCAGTGGGATACCATAACACAGTCATCATCACATCAAATTAGGATTTACATTAACATATTATGCAACCTATTACAAGATTCCGCTTGAATCTTTTATTAATCTTTCAAGCAAGTCTTTTATTGCTTCACAAGTTCAAGTTCAATAATTAACTCTTTGTCCCATAGACAGACTCACTGAATGTCATACCTACATGACAGACAGCACGAAAACACCGTGACTATCACTCCGGTTAATACCGGTAATCACGGCACGCCCTGAATTTCTCAAGGGTGACTGCCTCGCTCATTCCTTACCTTAGAAGGTATGACCGTCGGAAGGGTCTGGCTCCACATCAGCTCCTAGACTCGATGTGGGTCGGAAAACGCAGCCTTCTAGGATGCTAACGTCTCCAATGTTGTGCACAGTAAACCACCTGGCAACCAAGGCTCAGGATGTGTGGCTCTCTCTAAAATCCATAGAGAATAAGCACGCTCTCTCTAAAATCCATAGAGAAGAGGTAACAGCTTAAGCCTGGCCAATAAAATATGTAATACTCTTTCTAAAATCTATAGAAAGATGCAAACATGGCCAAAATAACATATCATTGTTCTCTCTAAAATCCATAGAGAGATATAACAGCTTAAGCCTGGCCAATAGACGTTGGTCCTCATTAGGTACCATGACACAGAGCTTCTACTAGTCGGAAGATGTGAATGCTCTCTAAAATTCATAGAGAGATACAAACGGCAGAGCTTCCACCAGTCGGAAGATGCAACATCACCCCAATCTATTCCTTGTGATCCTTAATAGGTATCACAGTATTACTAGTATGCATGGAATTCCATATCGGCGATATATCGCCGATATATCGATATCGGGCCCCACCCGATAAAACGAGACGGGCAAATATCATTTTTTGTTTTTTTTTCAAATATCGCCGATATATCGCTATTTAATAATAAAATAATATTTTCGAAAAAAAAAAATTTTTTCTTAAAAAGGGGAAAAATTAACTTTCCCACTTGTTTCCCATCCTAATATGCATATTTTAAAATCTATGCTTTGTCTAAATTGATATAACTCATTTTAGAAGCTAAATTATGAAATTATATAGTAAAAACTAGTTTTTGACTACCGATATTTTTTTACAAATATCTCCGATATATCTCCGATATTTTGTCTCTTAAGCCGACTGATACGATACCGATATCCGATACGAAATTCTATGCTAGTATGGAACCATCACATACCATTCACAACTGTTGGCTTAATAGCTTAACAGATAGCCTGACCTTTGACTTAATAGTCATTCGGTCGCTTGATCGGAAGTCACTCACACTCACACACTGACTCCCAATCCCAAGGGCATTTTAGTCTTTATCTTGATTAGGTTCTTCCCAACCCTCAAGCTCAGCCCTCAAGTCATCATTTTATTATCATTCATAAAATGATTATGTCTCTAAACTATTTAGGTTTATTAGTCGGGTTTTTCTTTACATTTAAGTCCTTAGCTATCTGTCATCGTAACATATGGAACTAAGGCCCTTAATACCATAACATCACACACATACCAATTAGGGCTTGAAATTATTTATTAAACAGCCCAAGATTACTAAAAAGAGCTTATGTACCATTCTGGCTCTGTATGTACTATACTGCATTCAATTACACAGACAGTGAGGCTTCACCGTCAGTTGTGGCTAGTTTTAACTGTCGGTTGAGGTCCACCGGCAGTTCAAAATCTAAACTAGCTTATGAACCGGGTTTATTATTGAACCGGTTCGATTTATAATTGGACCGAACCGGGTTCAGTCTGCCTGAACCGGTTTATTTATTGGACCGGGTTCGGTCTAATCATGGACCGAACCGGGTTTGGCTTAACTATTGTTCCGGTTCGGTTTGACGATCCGGTCCAGAATTCCTGGACCGAACCGGTCGTCTTCCCCAGGAAGACGACCAGTTCGATCGTCTTTGTTCTCGCGAGGGTGGCGGCCGACACAGCCGCCGTCGTCGGGCCGCCACCGCCCCTCGTCTCCTCCTCTCCTCCACCATAGTCAGGCCGTGATCCGGCCGGATTTGAGGAGGGGGAGGGGAGATGGCAGCAGAAAAAAACTGCTGCCTTTACTTCTTCCGCCGTGGCCGACGGCCTGGCGGAGGTCGATTCGACCTCCGTCGACTCGCCGTCGGCCCCTTACCCCCTTCTTCGAGGTTCCCATCACCACCCTCGACGGAGAACCCAAAAAAATTAAAAATTAATGGGAGGGGGTTATGGGATCCTACCTCGCATCGTCGGAGCCGCCAAAGTTGCCGGAGTTTCGCCGGATCCCGTTGGAGGTTGCTGAGCTCAAACAAATTGACTTTCCTCCTGCTGGCCTGCCTGCTTCCCTCTTCCAAACCGAGTCTTCAGGAACAGTGTCCACTGGTAGTGAGATCCTCTAATCAAAATGGGAGGTCGAGGTCCTCTTTAGCTCAAGGTCGGCTACTGCATGCCCTTCTGCTGCTGCTTCTAATCCACTACACAACACTTGTTCTCCACAGCACTCCACCTGGCTAACACCGACAACCAGGTGTTACATTTTCCCTCTCATTTATTATTTGGTTTTCTCATTATTTTGCTTTTCATGCATAAATAATAAAAACTTTTTTACTTTTATCCTGCTAATATATATAGTTTTCTCCTGTTTAGATATATGCACTCATTCTTTCTACTCTTTTCTATGTAAAATGGTTTCTCCTCTGCATGCCTTTTTAAGAGTTTTCTAGTATAAGCTTAATTGATATGATTAGACCTACCATGTAAGTGTCAATAGTTATAACATGTCATTAGAGTTAATTTCGAAGGTATTTACCAAATTTACCAAAATGAATAAATTCTACGGTATCCATCATACTCCGCCATAAATAAACCTTTAAGGTGCACTTGTCGAGGAGGTTGCAATGAAATCTTAGAGGCGCAATGTCTGGTGGAGGAAGGGGAAGGCTTGAGAGTGGTAGATGGGGATGTATTGAATTGTAGTAGGTGGAAGTAGCGTGCTTGAGCAAATATTTTTGAATGACAATCTCTTAGCTATTTGCACCCGCAGAGCGGCAGTATAGAGACTAGTGGGAGAACAAGGCTGGTATTATACAAGAAGAAAGGGGGGCTCGGTGGAAAGTAGCTTCAAGTTGGGGCGGGGTTTCTACCATAGAAACACATAGACTAGTTTCGAATGTTTTGACATTCCATGTGAAATTTTCGAAACCAGCCCTCACTCATCCTAGGTGGTGGATTCTCATCAGCGAGACACAACTAAATGATTTCTCCTAACCACCTTAGTATGTGAAATTTTTTGGCTTGGCCAATGGTGCAACTTACCTACCTGAACCACCTAGCGTTTTCTATGGGGTACTGGAAAAAAATTCTTCTTTTTGTGGCAAGGCAGTTTTGCCGAACCACAAAATCAGTTGTTGTGTTTTATGTTTGTCATCCTATTTCTTCGGTCCTCCCATGGACAAAAAACCAGTAGATGGAGATCAAGAGTTGAATCTCTTCGGCACAAAGGCTTGTCTCGTGAATTTCCCTCGTTTGGGTTTTCAACATTATTAAAGAATACACATGTGTGGTTACCTTGCTTATTTCCATTAATATACTTGTGTGATAGAATAGTGACTACAAGAGTGATCTGAACGTTTCAAATTTGCAGAGACAACAAACACTCACAATATCCAAACCCTCTCCTTAAGCATAAACAAGTCTTATATTTCAACCCTCTCTCCACTCCAACCCTATAGCCACCCTTGAGAAAATATAGAGATACATGAGGTTTATGCATAGGTTGTACACACCTTGTGTCTATACCAAACCTCCTGACATAGGTTACTTTCACCTTGTGTCAATGTACAACCCACACCGGTAATTCCTACTTGTAAACTGACTTTCAACCTTGTACATGCATATTTTGGAGTCCTAGAACCCCTTATATATCTCTTTGATGTGAACCCATCTCCTAGTCCAATTACGGGGAAGATCTCATGCAAACTGACTTTGCAATGAAAATTTCCTGAATCTGTCATAATCTTCGGTCAATCGCAACTTTAATCTGATCGATAAGAAAATGCCTCAACCTTTTAATCAATTGCACAAACCCTTCAATCTTTCGGAATGCATTTCGACCTAACTTCCCCTAGGTTCCTCTTCTTCCTTGAAGATTGTCTCATAATGGATCTTCCGTCCTTTGTCTCCTCATTTTTTTGAGTTCAAGGCAACAACCTTAACAATCTCCACGTTGACTTGAACTCCCGAAGTTACTATGAGCCTTCATTAGACACTCTACAAAAGTTCAAGTTATCTTTTAATAATTCTCTCATTTACTTGAACTTCCTAAGTAACCTAGAAGTTATGTTTTCCACATCGATTTTGGTACCCTCTCCATCTCAAGCGCATACTCTGGCACCCCTCTTGGCTGCATTGTAGCCTTAAATTAATGTCGAATTGCCCAAACCCAAGTCCTCTTGAGCTTGCCTGCCTCTAGTGCGCTTCTTTCACAATAACCTGTGACCAAGGCAAATTGTATGCCTAAAATTTACCTTTAACATTACACTCTTTTCACCATGAATCTTCAATTTTTTTATTCAAGTCGCTCCCACACAGCACCCTTCTTCATGATTTTAAATTCTGAAAATTATCTAGACTCATCATTATCTAGCAATCTTCCTAAAGTGACACACACATTGTTTCATATATTTTTGATTACATAATTTAGACAATTACAATATATGTCCTCATAATCTCCTCCTCTAGCTATTCCCCTGAGGATTTACCCATAAGGGTTTATGCCTTCAGATTAGAAGTTCTCTAATTGTCTTTTTTAGATTAGCCGGTTTGATGCACATGCACCATTTCGGGTTACAAGATTTAAAGGGGACATCTTTTCCATGACGCCCAAATCTGACAACTCACATTCTGATTCAGTATACTGAGACATACAATTATCAGTGAGTATAAATCCTCAAGTTCATTACTTTTTAAGGTAGATTTGCTTAGATGATGCCGATTTAGGTTTATACTATCATAACATGCTTAAATACAACATCGGACAACAAAAGATGACAACTTTATAAGTCCAGGGTCCTATGCCATATGAACTAGAGAATGACAAGCATTTATGGACAGCAAAGGAGTAGTATATGAGTAGCAAAAGGACAGCAACACATTAGGGATGTCTCGATTGGACCATGCACAACATGATCTTCATCAACACGAAGTCGGATTACTAATAATCAATGCTCCACCACAGACAACAAGACAAATAATTCCAAACGCCAAATTTCAGCAGTACCACAATCCCAACAGAACATGAATCAATATAAAGATGATATTTTTTAGCATAAACATGTACGAGAAAAAGAGCTCCTACCTTGACGAACCGATACAAGTTGCTCGTCAACCGGTTCGCACCTTATCCCACTCCTATGTGAACTCCACACGAACCGAGCCACCAAACCACTACTTACTGACCAAAGGAAGCCTCTGCTGGTTGGAGGAGAAGGGGGAACGTAATGGAAGAAGAGAGAAACACTAAAGGAAAGGGAAAGGGCTGCCGGTTCCAAAAGAGTGGCCGTCCCTTCCCATGCATGGTTTAAATAGACCATGCCACATGATCTTGACCATCCAATCCTACACCATCCAAGGGTCATAAGGTGCTCCAGCCCATCCCGTCAAGTCAGGACATGATCCTCCCTTATAACAAATTTTGGTTACACCCCAATAAGGTAGGGGATTAAGTCTATTAATATAAGTTAACAAAATTATTAATTATCTTCCAAAATTAAGATTCAAAACTAAGTATAATCCTCTTAGACACATGGCGTTCTGATTGATTGGAATATGCCATACGATTCCTTTCTTTAGGGCATCCTAATTATCTCCCATAATTACCCCATTTAAGCTAACTAAATCTCTATTTAAATTGATTTCTAATTAGCTATCAATTAGGGTTCCAATTAGTGGTTTTAAATTTGAATTACCTACCAAGATTTAATCAGACGATTGAGGCCACCCCACCAGGCCACGTCTTCTACTAGCCTGGTGATTCCAATCAACAAAATCTCTAATTGGAATCACCTCAAAAATCACATTTAAAGTCCTTTTTAATGAATTTTACAAAGCTCAATAAAAAATCCTCTTTATTAATATAAAATTCACGGTCATTACATCCTCCCCTCCTTAAAGAACATTTGTCCCCGAAATGCCATTAATTATTCTTCAAAGAGTTCAGGGTAGGATTTCCTTATTTCTTCTTCGGTTTTCCATGTCATTTCCTCGGAGTGCGGGTTTTGCCCCAAAATTTTCACCAAAAGAATTGTTTTTCTTCGTAGCACCTGATCTTTCTTATCTAGAATTTTGATAGGCTTCATCAAAAAAGATAAGTCTGCTTCCAGTTCCATAGTCGTGTAGTCCAACACATGAGATGTATTCGGCACATACTTCCTCAACATAGACACATGGAATGTGCTGTGCACATCTGCCAACTATGGGGGTAAGACCAACCTGTCAACCCGTTCTAAGATCTCAAATGGCCCTACGAACCTCGGACTTAGTTTCCCCCTTTTACCAAACCTCATAACTCCCATTGATGGAGAAACTTTCAAAAACACATCGTCTCCTTCCTGAAACTCTAATTCTCATCTTCGGCAATCTACATAACTCTTATGTCTGCACTGCGCTGTCTGTAACCTTTGTCGAATCTGCATCACCTTCTCTGCACAATATTGCACTAATTCTGACTTCATTACCTAACTTTCTCCAACCTCTGTCCAACATGTAGGCGACCTGCACAGTCTTCCATACAATGCTTCGAACAATGCTATTCCAATACTAGAATGATAACTGTTATTGTAGACAAATTCGATCAGTGGCAGATGATCGTCCCAATTGCCCTTCTAATCTGCAGATGGAAAGCTGTGCTGAAACTAAGCATAGTACCCAACGCCTCCTGAATACCTTTCCATGTTCTCAATGTAAACCTCGGATCTCTATCGAAAACAATCGATACAGGTGCACCCTGAAGTCTCACTATCTCTCTAATATATAACTCTGATAGACTCTCTAGGTTCTGTTTCCATCGAATCGGTAGAAAATGTGCTGTCTTTATAAGTCGATCCACGATTACCCATACTGCATCCTTCTGCTTCTGAGTCTTTGGCAAGGCTACGACAAAATCCATTATAATATGATCCCATTTCCACTGTGGAATCTCCAACGGCTGTAATAGTCCTGCTGGTCTCTGATATTCTGCCTTCACTTGCTGACAAGTCAGACATCTGGATACAAACTTTCCAATATCTCGATTCATCCCGTTCCACCAAAAGTTCCTCTTCAAGTCCTGATATAACTTTGTGCTCCCTCCCTGGATGAATCACATATTGTGAATGATGTGCCTCTCAAAGAAGTTCTTGTCTCAACTCCACATCCTTTGGTACGACCAACCTTCCTTGAAATAAAATACCTTCATCAGTTTCATTTTGGAAATCTGGCTTCTCCAACAACTTCTGCAACTGAGGACTATTCTTTTGTGCCTCCAGCACCTTCTCATATATCATCGATCTCACCGACATATTTCCCAGAAATTACGCTCTCTGAGTAGCCGGCCATTCCAGGTTACACATTCCCAAATCCTCCATCATTTGCCATTTTTGCACCATCATATGCGCCACGATCCCTGTATTCCGGCTTAGCACATTTCCAACTACATTCGCCTTTCCTGGATGGTAGTGGATAGAAAAGTCATAGTCCTTCAAATACTCCAACCACCGTCTCTGTCTCATGTACAGATCCTTCTAAGAGAAGATATACGCCAAACTCTTGTGATCGGTGAACACTTCGAAAATCTCACAATAAAGGTAGTGCCTCCAAATCTTTAAACCAAACACTACTGCCGCCAGCTCCAAGTCATGAGTTGGATAATTCTGCTAATGATTCTTCAGTTGTCTTGACGCATAAGCCACGACATGTCCATTCTGCATCACCACGCATCCCAAACCGCATTTTGATGCATCACTGTAAATGACAAATCAACCAGACCCTCATGGTAATTTCAGAATCGGTGCAGAAGTCAGTCTTCTCTTCAGCTCTTGGCAGCTCTTTTCACAATCATCATTCCAGTTGAACTTCACTCATTTCCTTGTTAACTTGGTCATCGGCAGGGCTAAGCTAGAAAACCCTTCAATGAATCTCCGATAATAGCCTGTCAATCCCAAGAAACTCCTTATCTCAGTCACACTCTTTGGTTGTTCCCAGTGAAGAACGGCTTCCACCTTCGTTGAATCTTCTGAGACTCCGTCTTTTGAAATGACGTGACCCAAGAAATTCACCTTGTCCAACCAGAATTTACACTTGCTAAACTTTGCATACAACTGGTTATCTCGCAAAATCTGTAACACTTGAACCAAGTGTCTCCTGTGTTCTTCATGACTCGTAGAGTAGATCAAGATGTCATCTACAAATACAATCACGAACTGATCCAACAACGCCTTGAAAATTCTATTCATCATGTCAATGAATGCTGTAGGAGCATTAGTCAAACCAAACTGCATCACTAGAAACTCGTAGTGTCCGTATCTGGTTCTGAAAGCTGTCTTGGAGATATCTTCCTCCTTGATCCTTAACTGATGATATCCGAACCTTTAATCAATCATCGAGAAAACTCTTGTTGACTGTAGTTAATTAAATAGGTCATTGATCCTCGATAACGGATACTTATTCTTTATTGTCACTTGATTCAGCATCTGGTAATCAATGCACAATCTCATGGATCCATCTTTCTTATTTACGAACAAGACTGGTGCTCCCCAAGGAGATACACTAGGTCGAATTAGACGTTTATCCAGCAACTCTTGTAGCAATTCTTTCAATTCCTTTAGTTCAGCAGGTGCCATCCGATATGGTGCCTTTGATATCGGTGCAGTTCCCGGCATCAGGTCTATGGTGAAATCAACATCCCATCTTGGTGGCAAACCAGGCAACTCCTCCGGAAATACATCGAAAAATTCATTTACTACCTAATTTCTTCTACATTAAGGGTAGTTTTGGTCGCGTTGCTGCTACTTCCTCCATTACGAAGTTCAGCTGCCAACTATCTCACTACGTCAGATAAATTCTGACTCATGGCTTCGTCTTGCGAAGGGTTCGATGCTGCACTAGATTGTCGGTCGTGCGCTCCAGTCACCATCTCCGAAAATCTACAGTCAAGGAAAGAAGGAGAATTAGAACTTAACACCAAGTTTCATTTTAATTCCTCCTCCAATCCATGACTCCTAACGCGACAACCAAGACAACCACACAAGAACAAGCATGCACAAACACAAAAACACTAAAGCCAAAAGAAGTCTTTTATTAAATTCCAATTAAAGGTTACACCTAAATCCTTGGAAGAAAAGCAGTGTTATTAAAGGGTTCTAATCATTTTTAAAGCCTCTTAACTGAGTCCCTGAACACCACTTCTTAGAGGTACTTATCTAAGATGGCTAAGGACACTTTCATAGGTGCAAACACTAGGTGATCCGCATACCAGTCTATCTCCCACTCGGTCATATAAGGCCACTTGTATCCCAGGGATTTAAACCTGAAATACAGTTTATCAAAAAGAGCCGTATCATCCTTTGCACGAACGTAGACTGGATGCTCCAAGACCGTCCGAGCTTCCTGGTATACTAAGAAACTAATGAACAGATGCTCCTCCTCGTACTCCGATGACTGCCGCACAAGGTCCTCCTCAGTATCTTCCTCCGGGTCTTCTTCTAAGTCTTCTTCCGGATCTTCTTCAGAGTCCATCACATAAGGCTCCTCTTCCACGTCGATCAGAAAGGGTTCTTCTTCAGTTCCATGACCAACGTTCTGCAGCTTCCAATCAGCCAACCACTGACGTACTGCCTCCTGTCGATCCTTCTCGTAGATCCTATCGCTGCGCGTTCTTGCCATTACCTAAATCAGAGTATTATTAGTCTTTAGGTACAATTAGGCTACATCTCGCATTCTAGGGTTCCACACTCTCATCTCAAAGTTATTCCAAGTCCTTGTACAGTGAATAATTATTTAAGTCATTCTATGCTATGATACCAAGCTGTCATGCTCCGAATTCTCAAACCCCAATAACATGCGGAAGCATTACACCAATAATGATTGGTGGGGTAGGAATCCGAGATGGACCGAATACTCGTTCCTCAACCTTCCCATTGTGCATAAATGAGTTTGTCAGGATCGTCATGACAGAAATAATATTCAGGCAGACCGATGTAAAATAACTAAGTAAAAAGAGTATTTATCTTATTAAAATAATTTAAATGCTCTCATAAGTAAACAAGTAAATAAATGACACACAGGCCACAAAATTCAATATCATCAAATAAAAGAAATAGAAATAAATGCCATCTAATCTTCAAGTCTTCAAGATCACCAACCTCCGCGATGAAGAAACACTGGTCACTTCTTTTCCATCTTAATCCCTGCATCAGAAGATGCGTGAGTATTCCATAGAAAATACTTAGTAGGATACCAGAAAAACTCACAACAGTTACTACACTATCATCTTAGGCATTTTCTAACTTCTGATCAATCTCTTAATTAAGTATTAAATTGCATACCAGTTCCTTATTAAAACTATTTTTACAATTTACCTTTATTAGGGTTAGACTGATCCAGTTCTACGTAAACTGTTTCTCCACTAAAAGTTTTGTTGAACGCTCTTAGATTGGATCATAGTATGCTCAAGAGCCATAGCTAGACCCGTGGTGGTCTCATATATTTATGAACCTCTGTAGTTCAGCCGATGACGGCAACGCATGTGCTTTAGATCGTACGACATTATAGAAGGTCTGCAATCTCTGCCCATTGTGCCCGTAAGCACCGATGGGGCCAGCATCCCTAGAAGCATGGCCGGATTCCTCTGAAGAACCTCTAGGATGTTCTAGTATTGAAGTCCAAAGAGGAAGTGGACTGAGTAGAGAGCAGAAATTAGTATCCCTGACACTTTGGTTGTCCAAAGAAGATATTCTTGAATTATCTCCTTACTCTTTGGAAGTCTGGAGTCGTATTGATACATTGATTTTATCCATCCTCAATTAGTGAGAGTTTTCGGGTGAGGTGTCATTTCCAGGTATGTAAATCCTGTAAGAGTTAGTCCTGAGTTTGTTGGACCTGTTTATTATTGAGACATTTGATTTCCTATTATGTTGTGAGTTTTTCTGCTATCCTACTGAGTATTTCCTCTGGAATACTCATGCATATTCTGACGCAGGGATTAAGGTGGAAAAGAAATGACCAGTGTTTCTTCATCGTGGAGGTTGGTGATCTTGAAGACTTGAAGAATAGATGACATTTATTTCTGTTTCTTATATTTGATGATGTTGAATTTTGTGGCCTGTGTGCCATTTATTTACTTGTTTACCTATGAGAGCATTTAAATTATTGTAATAAGATAATTACTCTTTTTACTTAGTTATTTTACATCGGTGTACGTGAATATTATTTCTGTCATGACAATCCTGACAAACTCATTTACGCACAACGGGAAGGTTGAGGAACGAGTATTCGGTCCATCTCGGATTCCTACCCCACCAATCATTATTGGTGTAATGCTTCCGCATGTTATTGGGGTTTGAGAATTCGGAGCATGACAGCTTGGTATCATAGCATAGAATGACTTAAATAATTATTCACTGTACAATTACTTGGAATAACTTTGAGATGAGAGTGTGGAACCCTAGAATGCGAGATGCAGCCTAATTGTACCTAAAGACTAATAAATACTCTGATTTAGGTAATGGCAAGAACGCGCAGCGATAGGATCTATGAGAAGGATCGACAGGAGGCAGCATGTTAGTGGTTGGCCGACTGGAAGCTGCAGAACTTTGGTCATGGAACTGAAGAAGAACCCTTTCTGATCGACGTGGAAGAGGAGCCTTATTTGATGGACTCTGAAGAAGATCTGGAAGAAGACTCAGAAGAAGACCCGGAGGAAGATCCCGAGGACCCTGTGTGGCAGTCACCGGAGTACGAGGAGAAGCATTTGTTCACTGGTTTCTTAGTAGACCAAGAAGCTCGAACGATCTTGGAGCATCCAGTCTACGTTCATGCAAAGGATGATACAACTCTTTTCGATAAACTGTATTTTAGGTTTAAATCCCTGGGATACTGGTGGCCTTATATGACCGAGTGGGAGATAGACTGGTATGCGGATCACCTGGTGTTCGCACATATGAAAGTGTCCTTAGCCATCTTAGATGAGTACCTCTGAGAAGTGGTGTTTAGGGATTCAGTTAGGAGGCTTTAAAAATGATTAGAACCCTTTAATAACCCTGCTTTTCTTCCAAGGATTTAGATATAACCTTTAATTTGAATTTAATAAAAGACTTCTTTTGGCTTTAGTGTTTTTGTGTTTGTGCTTGCTTGTTCTTGTGTGGTTGTCTTGGTTGTCGCACTAGGAGTCATGGATTAGAGGAGGAATTAAAATGAAACCTGGTGTTAAGTTCTAATTCTCCTTCTTTCCTTGACTGTAGATTTTCGGAGATGGTGACTCGAGCATGCGACCGACGATCTAGTGCAGCACCGAACCCTTCGCAAGACGAAGCCATGAGTCAGTTGGCAGCTGAACTTCGTAATGGAGGAAGTAGCAGCGGCGCGACCAAGGTGAAGGCACCCACTCTGGAACGGTTTAATAGGGCATGACCTGCGTTTTCGGGTCATGACAACCCAGAGAAAGCCGAACGATGGGTTGTGGAGGTCGAGCGTCTATTCAAAAGAATGAAGGTTCTGGCTGAGGAACAGATAGTCTTCGCGACCTACCTTTTCGTGGGAGAAGCCGTCTTCTGGGGGGAGTCGGTGAGCGAAACAACTTCGAAGCTGGTCAAGACATCTCTTGGAAGGAGTTCAAGGAGGTGTTCAATAAGAAGTATTTTCCTCCTCACATTCAGTGGGGTAAGGAGAAGGAGTTATTGGAACCGGTACAAGGTTCGATGTCGGTCTTGCAGTATGAGACCAAGTTTGAGCAACTACAGCGATTCGCAACAGATGCTTATCCCAACGATCTAGTGAAGGCAAAGAGGTTTGTGGACGGTCTGCGTGATAGTTTGAGGGCGAAGGTGTTGGTTTCTCAACTGACTACTGTAGCAAAGGCGGTGGAACTGGCCTCAATTTTGGAGGATGATTATAAGAGGACCCAAGAGCGGAAAGGGAGTTCCAGCAAGGGTCAAGAGAGTAACTTCAAGCATTCTGGCTTTATGAGGTTTAGGAACAATGGTCGTTTCAATAATCGGCCAGCGAAGCAACAGAGACAGCAGCAGCCGCAGATGAACCGTGGGAACGAACAGAATTGGGCGATAGTTCCATATCGTCAGCCTCAATTTAATAATGGTCCAGAAGCGAGAAGCAAGTGCAGGTTTTGCGGGCAACAGTCCCATGGTGGGAAGCCGTGTCTGCAGGATACCCGGAGGTGTTATAGTTGCAATGAAGTCGGACATATTGCACCTTATTGCCCCAACGGTGGCAAGAAACCAGGAGGGGAGTCAAGCAAGAAAACTCAAGCTCGAGTTTTTGCTTTGACTTCGGCGGAGGCTCAATCTTCGGACGATGTCATCGAAGGTACTCTACTTGTCTTGGATAGTTTGGCTAGAGTATTGATAGATTCAAGATGGTCTAGATCCTTTATTTCTATGGTGTTTGCTGCCAGTCTATAAAAGAAACCTTCTAGACTCGAGTGTGATCTCTCCATCTCTACTCCTGTTGGGGACTCAGTGTTAGCAACTGAGTATCTAAAGGATTCTTCTATGTTGATGGATGATGTTGTGATCCTTGTAGATTTGGTTTTGCTTGAGATGTTTGATTTTGATATCATACTGGGAATGGACTGATTAGCTAGATTTGGTGCTACAGTTGATTGTAGCAAGAAGAGAGTATATTTTAGAATTCCGGGGAAGAGAGAACTAATGTTCCAAGGAATTCGTTTAAAGAAAGAAAACTATCTAATTTCTGCAATGAAAGTTCAGAAATTAGTAGCCAAAGGGTGTAAAACCTTTTTAGCTACTGTGTTATCAGTTGAGAAAACTACCCTTAATGTAGAAGAAATTAAGGTAGTAAATTAATTTTCCGATGTATTTCCAGAGGAGTTGCCTGGTTTGGCACCAAGATGGGATGTTGATTTCACCATAGACCTAATGCCGAGAACTGCACCGATATCAAAGGCATCATATCGGATGGCACCTGCGGAACTAAAGGAATTGAAAGAACAACTACAAGAGTTGCTGGATAAACGTTCAATTCGACCTAGTGTATCTCCTTGGGGAGCATCAGTCTTGTTCGTAAAGAAGAAAGATAGACCCATGAGATTGTGCATTGATTGCCGGATGCTAAATCAAGTGACAATAAAGACTAAGTATCCGTTACCGAGGATCAGTGACCTATTTGATCAACTACAGTCGGCAAGAGTTTTCTCGAGGATTGATTTAAGGTCTAGATATCATCAGTTAAGGATCAAGGAGGAAGATATCTCCAAGACAGCTTTCAGAACCAGATACGGACACTACGAGTTTCTAGTGATGCCGTTTGGTTTGACTAATGCTCATGCAGCATTCATTGACATGATGAATAGAATTTTCAAGGCGTTGTTGCATCAGTTCGTGATTGTATTTGTAGATGATATCTTGATCTACTCTACGAGTCATGAAGAACACAGGAGACACTTGGTTCAAGTGTTACAGATCTTGCGAGATAACTAGTTGTATGCAAAGTTTAGTAAGTGCAAATTCTGGTTGGACAAGGTGAATTTCTTGGGTCACGTCATTTCAAAAGATGGAGTCTCAGAAGATTCGACGAAGGTGGAAGCTGTTCTTCACTAGGAACAACCGAAGAGTGTGACTGAGATAAGGAGTTTCTTGGGATTGGTTGGCTATTATTGGACATTCATTGAAGGGAGACAGCTTTCAGAACCAGATACGGACACTACGAGTTTCTAGTGATGCCGTTTGGTTTGACTAATGCTCATGCAGCATTCATTGACATGATGAATAGAATTTTCAAGGCGTTGTTGCATCAGTTCGTGATTGTATTTGTAGATGATATCTTGATCTACTCTACGAGTCATGAAGAACACAGGAGACACTTGGTTCAAGTGTTACAGATCTTGCGAGATAACTAGTTGTATGCAAAGTTTAGTAAGTGCAAATTCTGGTTGGACAAGGTGAATTTCTTGGGTCACGTCATTTCAAAAGATGGAGTCTCAGAAGATTCGACGAAGGTGGAAGCTGTTCTTCACTAGGAACAACCGAAGAGTGTGACTGAGATAAGGAGTTTCTTGGGATTGGTTGGCTATTATTGGACATTCATTGAAGGGTTTTTTAGCTTAGCCCTGCCGATGACCAAGTTAACAAGGAAAGGAGTGAAGTTCAACTGGAATGATGATTGTGAAAAGAGTTTCCAAGAGCTGAAGAGAAGACTGACTTCTGCACCGATTCTAAAATTACCATCAGGGTCTGGTTGATTTATCATTTACAGCGATGCATCGAAATGCGGTTTGGGATGCGTGGTGATGCAGAATGGACATGTCGTGGCTTATGCTTCAAGACAACTGAAGATTCATTAGCATAATTATCCAACTCATGACTTGGAGCTGGCGGCAGTAATGTTTGGTTTAAAGATTTGGAGGCACTACCATTATGGTGAGATTTTCGAAGTGTTCACCTATTACAAGAGTTTGAAGTATATCTTCTCTTAGAAGGATCTGAACATGAAATAGAGACGGTGGTTGGAATTTTTGAAGGACTATGATTTTTCTATCCACTACCATCCAGGAAAGGCGAATGTGGTTGCAGATGTGCTAAGCCGGAAGACAGGGATCGTAGCGCATATAATGGTGCAAAAATGGCAAATGATGGCGGATTTGGGAATGTGTAACCTGGAATGGCCGACTACTCAGAGAGCATAATTTCTGGGAAATATGTCGGTGAGATCGATGATATATGAGAAGGTGCTGGAGGCACAAAAGAATAGTCCTCAGTTGCAGAAGCTGTTGGAGAAGCCAGATTTCCAAAAAGAAACTGATGAAGGTATTTTATTTCAAGGAAGGTTGGTCGTACCAAAGGATGTGGAGTTGAGACAAGAACTTCTTTGAGAGGCACATCATTCACAATATGCGATTCATCCAGGGAGCACAAAGTTATATCAGGACTTGAAGAGGAACTTTTGGTGGAACGGGATGAATCGAGATATTGGAAAGTTTGTATCCAGATGTCTGACTTGTCAGCAAGTGAAGGCAGAACATCAGAGACCAACAGGACTATTACAGCCGTTGGAGATTCCACAGTGGAAATGGGATCATATTATAATGGATTTTGTCGTAGCCTTGCCAAAGACTCAGAAGCAGAAGGATGCAATTTGGGTAATCGTGGATCGACTTACAATGACAGCACATTTTCCACTAATTCGATGGAAACAGAACCTAGAGAGTCTAACAGAGTTATATATCAGAGAGATAGTGAGACTTCATGGTACACCTATATCATATTTTTTCGATAGAGATCCGAGGTTTACATTGAGAACATGGAAAGATATTCAGGAGGCATTGGGTACTAAGCTCAGTTTCAGCACAGCTTTCCATCTGCAGAGCGACGGACAGTCAGAAAGAACAATCCAGACTTTAGAAGACATGCTCAGAGCATGTGCTATCGATTAGAAGGGCAATTGGGACGATCATCTGCCACTGATCGAATTTGCCTACAACAACAGTTATCACTCTAGTATTGGAATGGCACCGTTCGAAGCATTGTATGGAAGACTGTGCAGGTCGCCTACATGTTGTACAGAGGTTGGAGAAAGTCAGGTAATGAAGTCAGAATTAGTGCAGTATTGTGCAGAGAAGGTGAAGCAGATTCGACAAAGGTTACAGAGAGCGCATTGCAGACAGAAGAGTTATGCAGATTGCCAAAGACGAGAATTGGAGTTTCAGGAAGGAGTCAATGTGTTCTTGAAGGTTTCTCCATCAATGGGAGTTATGAGGTTTGGTAAAAAGGGAAAATTAAGTCCGAGGTTCGTAGGGCCATTTGAGATCTTAGAACGGGTTGGGCCGGTTGCCTACAGGTTGGCCTTACCCCCACAGTTGGCAGATGTGCACAACATATTCCATGTGTCTATGTTGAGGAAGTATGTGCCGGATACGTCTCATGTGTTAGACTACACGACTATGGAACTGGAAGCAGACTTATCTTTTTCGATGAAGCCTATCAAAATTCAGGATAAGAAAGATCAGGTGCTACGAAGAAAAACAATTCCGTTGGTGAAAATTTTGTAGCAAAACTAGCACTCTGAGGAAATGACATCGGAAACCGAAGAAGAAATGAGAAAATCCTACCCTGAACTCTTTGAAGTATGATTAACGGCATTTCGGGGACGAAATGTTCTTTAAGGAGGGGAGGATGTAATGACTGTGAATTTTATATTAATAAAGAGGAATTTTTATTGAGCTTTGAAAAATTCATTAAAAAGGATTTTAAATGTGATTTTTAAGGTGATTCCAATTGGAGATTTTGTTGATTGGAATCATCAGGCTGGTAGAAGACGTGGCCTGCTGGAGTAGCCTCAATCAACTGATTAAATCTTTGTAGGTAATTCAAATTTGAAACCACTAATTGGAACCCTAATTGATAGCTAATTGGAAATTAATTTAAATGGAGATTTAATTAGCTTAAATGGGGTAATTATTGGAGATAATTAGGATGCCCTAAAGGAAGGAATCGTATGGCATATTCCAATCAATTGAAACGCCATGTGTCTAAGAGGATTATACCAAGTTTTGAATCTTAATTTAGGAAGATAATTAGTAATTTTGTTAACTTTTCCTAATAGACTTAATTCCCTACCTTATTGGGGGTGTAACCGAAATTTGTTATAAGGGAGGATCACGTCCTGGCTGGAAGGGATGGGTTGGAGCACCTTATGACCCTTGGATGGTGTGGGATTGGACGGTCAAGATCATGTGGCATGGTCTATTTAAACCATGCATGGGAAGGGACGACCACTCTTTTGGAACCGGCAGCCCTTTCCCTTTCCTTTGGTGTTTCTCTCCTCTCCCATTACGTTTCCCCTTCTCCTCCAACCAGCAGAGGCTTCCTTTGGTTATTAAGTAGTGGTTTGGTGGCTCGGTTCGTGTGGAGTTCGCGTAGGAGCGGGATAAGGTGCGAACCAGTTGACGAGCAACTTGTATCGGTTCGTCAAGGTAGGAGCTCTTTTTCTCGCACATGTTTATGCTAAAAAATATCATCTTTATATTGATTCATGTTCAATGGGAGTTATGAGGTTTGGTAAAAGGGGGAAACTAAGTCCGAGGTTCGTAGGGCCATTTGAGATCTTAGAACGGGTTGACAGGTTGGTCTTACCCCCATAGTTGGCAGATGTGCACAGCACATTCCATGTGTCTATGTTGAGGAAGTATGTGCCGAATACATCTCATGTGTTGGACTACACGACTATGGAACTGGAAGCAGACTTATCTTTTTTGATGAAGCCTATCAAAATTCTAGATAAGAAAGATCAGGTGCTACGAAGAAAAACAATTCTTTTGGTGAAAATTTTGGGGCAAAACCCGCACTCCGAGGAAATGACATGGAAAACCGAAGAAGAAATAAGGAAATCCTACCCTGAACTCTTTGAAGAATAATTAATGGCATTTCGGGGACAAATGTTCTTTAAGGAGGGGAGGATGTAATGACCGTGAATTTTATATTAATAAAGAGGATTTTTTATTGAGCTTTGTAAAATTCATTAAAAAGGACTTTAAATGTGATTTTTGAGGTGATTCCAATTAGAGATTTTGTTGATTGGAATCACCAGGCTAGTAGAAGACGTGGCCTGGTGGGGTGGCCTCAATCGTCTGATTAAATCTTGGTAGGTAATTCAAATTTAAAACCACTAATTGGAACCCTAATTGATAGCTAATTAGAAATCAATTTAAATAGAGATTTAGTTAGCTTAAATGGGGTAATTATGGGAGATAATTAGGATGCCCTAAAGAAAGGAATCGTATGGCATATTCCAATCAATCAGAACGCCATGTGTCTAAGAGGATTATACTTAGTTTTGAATCTTAATTTTGGAAGATAATTAATAATTTTGTTAACTTATATTAATAGACTTAATCCCCTACCTTATTGGGGTGTAACCAAAATTTGTTATAAGGGAGGATCATGTCCTGACTTGAAGGGATGGGCTGGAGCACCTTATGACCCTTGGATGGTGTGGGATTGGATGGTCAAGATCATGTGGCATGGTCTATTTAAACCATGCATGGGAAGGGACGGCCACTCTTTTGGAACCGGCAGCCCTTTCCCTTTCCTTTAGTGTTTCTCTCTTCTTCCATTACGTTCCCCCTTCTCCTCCAACCAGCAGAGGCTTCCTTTGGTCAGTAAGTAGTGGTTTGGTGGCTCGGTGAAACCGGTTGACGAGCAACTTGTATCGGTTCGTCAAGGTAGGAGCTCTTTTTCTCGTACATGTTTATGCTAAAAAATATCATCTTTATATTGATTCATGTTCTGTTGGGATTGTGGTATTGCTGGAATTTATCATTTGGAATTATTTGTCCCGTTGTATATGGTGGAGCATTGATTATTGGTAATCCGACTTCATGTTGATGAAGATCACGTTGTGCATGATCCAATCGAGACATCCCTGATGTGTTGCTGTCCTTTTGCTACTCATATACTACTCCTTTGCTGTCCATAAATGCTTGTCATTCTGTAGTTCATATGGCATAGGACCCTGGACTTATAAAGTTGTCATCTTTTGTTGTCTGATGTTGTATTTAAGCATGTTATGATAGTATAAACCTAAATCGGCATCATCTAAGCAAATCTACCTTAAAAAGTAATGAACTTGAGGATTTATACTCACTGATAATTGTATGTCTCAGTATACTGAATCAGAATGTGAGTTGTCAGATTTGGGCGTCATGGAAAAGATGTCCCCTTTAAATCTTGTAACCCGAAATGGTGCATGTGCATCAAACCGGTTGATCTAAAAGAGACAATTAGAGAACTTCTAATCTGAAGGCATAAACCCTTATGGGTAAATCCTCAGGGGAACTCGAAGACCTCAGTTACCAGGTCTGACCAGGAGCCAAGGTGTCTTGGAAAAGCTGTCCAATTTGTGAGTTAATGACCTAATAAGGGTAAATTATAAAAACAGTTTTAATCAGGAACTGATATGCAATTTAATACCTAATTAAGAGATTGATCATAAGTTAGTAAATGCCTGAGATGATAGTGTAAATCTGGAAAGGGGGCTGTTGTGTACATAACAGTGTCCATTCGCGGAGTATAAGTTATACGCTATGTTAAAACCGTAGAATATATGTAATACATGGAGGGTATTACTGATTAACAATACAGAGGAATATGAAGATAGTTTCATGTAATAGGTAATTTAATCTATTAAGAACGTCATAGTTACCAAGTCTTTCCTTGCGGTTCCTAACACCGCACAACTCTTATACCTTGAAGCCTTGATTCGAGGTTAGGGTTTATCCTCTTAAACCCTACCATTAAGTTATATATGAGACACTTCATTTTTAGAGTCTTGAGGACCAAGGATGGTCTTGATTGGAATAGCACAAGGTGAAGGTATCGGACGATCTCTACCGAAGAGTTTCGGTTTCGAGTCAACCCGTGCTTAGGCACAGACCAGTTCCTTGATTCAACTCTTGTGTGTCAATCCTTTTGAAGGTTGAGAATTTCAGTGTACTCCTTTGAGAGTCTGATCTCTGAAATTGATCTTCTGAGTCTCTTCATGAGAGCACTCTTATTAGGGTTAGACTGATCCAGTTCTATGTAAGCTGTTTCTCCACTAAGAGTTTTGTTGAACGCTCTTAGATTGGATCATAGTATGCTCACGAGCCATAGCTAGACCCGAGGTGGTCTCAGATATTTATGAACCTCTGTAGTTCAGCCGATGATGGCAACGTGTGCGCTTTAGATTGTACGACATTATGGAAGGTCTGCAATCTCTGCCCATTGTGCCCATAAGCACCGACGGGGCCAGTATCCCTAGAAGCATGGGCGGGTTCCTCTGAAGAACCTCTAGGATGTTCTGGTATTGAAGTCCATAGAGGAAGTGGACTGAGTAGAGAGCAGAAATTGGTATCCCTGACACTTTGGTTGTCCAAAGAAGATATTCTTGAATTATCTCCTTACTCTTTGGAAGTCTGGAGTCGTATTGATACATTGATTTTATCCATCCTCAATTAGTGAGAGTTTTCGGGTGAGGTGTCATTTCCAGGTATGTAAATCCTGTAAGAGTTAGTCCTGAGTTTGTTGGACCTGTTTATTATTGAGACATTTGATTTCCTATTATGTTGTGAGTTTTTCTGCTATCCTACTGAGTATTTCCTCTGGAATACTCATGCATCTTCTGGCGCATGGATTAAGGTGGAAAAGAAATGACCAGTGTTTCTTCATCGTGGAGGTTGGTGATCTTGAAGACTTGAAGATTACATGGCATTTATTTCTGTTTCTTTTATTTGATGATGTTGAATTTTGTGGCCTGTGTGCCATTTATTTACTTGTTTACCTATTAGAGCATTTAAATTATTGTAATAATATAATTACTCTTTTTACTTAGTTATTTTACATCGGTGTATGTGAATATTATTTCTATCATGACGATCCTGACAAACTCATTTACGCACAACAGGAAGGTTGAGGAACGAGTATTCGGCCCGTCTCGAATTCCTACCCCACCAATCATTATTGGTCTAACGCTTCCGCATGTTATTGGGGTTTGAGAATTCGGGGCGTGACAAAGGATACTCACCTTTGCATATTACTCTGGAAGCTCGCTTAGTTAGAGAACATCCAGTGTATGTACGTGCTGAGTCTGACGTGGCATTTTCTCACGCCCTATATATGAGACCCTCGTAGGTTGGGAGATAAACTGGACAACTATTAGACCTACGATACTCTATAACGCGGAGTGTTGGGCTCTAAAGAAAAGTTACATAGATAAATTGAATGTAGCAGACATGAGAATGCTAAGGTGAAAATGTGGGATAACTAGGAGAAATAAGATTATGGATGAATATATTCGTGAGACATTAGGGGTAACACTTTTGAGGGAGAAGCTTATGGAGTGTAAGTTGTGTTGGTATGGGCTCATGCAAAGAAGATTAATAGATGCTCTGATTAGAAGATTATAGAAAGGGTGAATATAAATGATGTAAGAGAGGGAGATCAAAGATAACTAGGATGGCATTAATTATAACAAATGATATGTCTTTGCTTCGTTGACAAAAAAGACGATACAAAATAGGCTAAAATGGAGGAATAAGATCCATATCGCCATATCGCCGCCACCGCCGCCGCCTCCTCCACCACTGTCACTGCCACCGCCGCCGCCACCACCACAACCAACTTCTCCTCTTTTGCTGTCGCCTCCTCCTCCTCCACATCATCTTTACTTACAATTAGTCTTTTTTAATTATAATTTAACTCTTGGATTTTTATTGCACTTAACCATGATGCTTCGGTGAGTGAAAGGGACTTGTGTGAGGGGCGGGGATGTAAAAGGAATAGTGGGTTTAAGTATGGGGGCATTAAGATTAATTTTAGATCAAATTACGAAAGTAAACAAAATATTTCTTGCCACTTTTATTAGCGGTAAGATTAGATAAGATAAGATAGTGGGTTTTCTTATCCGGGCATTAAGGTCAGTTTTGGATTAAATTTCTAAAGTAAACGAAATTTAATCTTGCCCGGTTAAGGATAAGGATTAGTATTAGCATAAAACGCTTCTCCTTTGGCGCACAGACGAGGGGAGCGAGCGTGCATACCACACACACCATTTGCACGTCTCAAAAAGCCCAAAAAAACAAAGAAAACGCCCGTTTCCAAGCTCCAGCTCCAGCTTCAGCCATGGCGGCCATGGCCACCTCACTGGGAACAGCTCCCAAGGCCACCACCTTCACCCTGCACTCCCTCCTTCACCGCCACCTCCCCTCCTCCTCCTCCTCCTCCTCCAAGCCCATCTCCCTTCCCGCCCTCCTCTCCCGAACCCTCCATTCCCGCCGCCCCCTTTCCACCCGGCCTTGCTTCTCTCGCGCCGAGGCCGGCAACGGCGCCGAGCCCAGCAGGCACTTCGATTTCGACCTCTTCACCATCGGCGCCGGCAGCGGCGGCGTCCGCGCTTCCCGCTTCGCCGCAAATTATGGCGCTTCCGTCGCCGTCTGCGAACTTCCGTTTGCCACCATATCCTCCGACATTGCCGGCGGCGTTGGCGGAACGTAAGTGCTCGTCTTCTTTGATTTTCCATTATGGTTGGGTAATTGGAGTTCTACACCGTCCGACATTAGTAGCAACCTTTGGTTCATTTTGAAAAAGCAGAAGTTGCTACTAATCTCGGACAGAGAGAGTAGGAGTAGTTCCTTAGATTGCAAGATTGGGAAGAAGAGTTGGATGAGAATCTTAATTGTTTGAAGAGAAGTGCTTAGTACTCCCTCCGTCCCACATCAAGTGTCTGAATTAGAAGTCGAAAATGAACGAATTTTAGTTCATTACTGATTTCCAATACAGAAAAATAATGTGGGACAGGGGAGTATAAGAATAGGATATCCTGACCTGATGGTGTTAAACCTTACCATTATTTTCCTGTTTTTAGTGAGATTGCATGAGTTTGGTAGGGCTTGAGTGGCTTGTTTCGAGAGTTGAAAAATTCTCGAACTTGAGCTTATATGGGTTGCTTGCTTTTGCAATGGGGTCTCTGTAAAAGTTTGATTTTCAATATGTTATCTGCATAATTGGTGTTTAATGCTGTGGGTTTCTTAGGGGCTGAATTAAGACTGAATTGTGAATCTTAAATTCAGCAACCAAACGACATTTCCATTTTACACCAATTCAGCGTGAACAGATTCCCTCTTAATTAAGATTCAGATTAAAATTCACCAACCAAACAACCCCTTAGTTAGATTGCAAGTTTTGGGCAAGAATAGCGAGATTTGAATTGTAATTGGTTGGAGAAATGTGCTTCCTGTAAGAATAGGATCTCCCAAGCTGGCTGTATGTTCAGTCCATGTAATATACTCCCACCTTCCTGTTTTAATAGCTTCATCTGAAAAAATGTTAATTTTTATTGGATGGGGGAAACCCGAATTAATGAGGGGAAGAAGAGGCTCAAAATCTACTTAAATTAACCATATGGAGCATCTAAAACAGGACTGTCCTCTTTTTCCAGATGGAGCATTTAAAACAGGACGGAGGGAGTAATATATATTATAACTGCTAACTTCATTAAATAACGGGAAAACAATATATTTATGCAAATTAAATGATGAATTGAACAGTGTTGATAAGTAACAATGAGTGAAGGTCCTCGTTTCGTAGCTGACCGCTAGTGGCAGAGTAATGGTGGGTGAGAATGGAGAATCTAGCCATTCTTGGCATGGTCAGAGAGAGTCTGTGCTCCCTGATGGCCCAGCTGTGCCGTACTAGAATCTTGCTGCAGTTGAACTGTGTAGGGATCACCGCCTTCCCTCTGTTCCATTGAGACATAGCACAGAATGAAGTCGGTTGGTTTCCTTTTATGAACGTTGCTCAGAACACAAAGACTAATAAACATAGTTTAAGCTTAAGTGTTGGAAGTTTCAAAAGAGGAATAATATTCTGTTATTTCCATGAACTATAGTATTGTACTTTTTGAGAGCTTTCTGGACATAGGTGATTAGCTCAGACCGAGGGAACAAAAGCATGATCTGTTACATCATGACAGAATAGCTTCTGACATCTGATTTGTTTTGAAATAATGCTTTTAAAATCTTACATTAAGCCAAAACTTCATTCTTAAGAGATTTAAAGGCAGAAAAACCAAGTGAAACTAGAGAAAACTATCATCAATTGAATATTTTGTTCACTTCTATGAGGCTTAAAAGTAGAAAGACTAATTAACGTAGTTTAAATTTTAATTTGAAAATGTCAGAAGGGGAGTAATGTTCTTTTCTTCTAGGAACTTTCAACTTGTAATTTTTTAGGGTACAGAGCATTATATAACCTTCAGCTATGTCATTGACAAGTTAGATAACATTATTATTTTTGGTATTGAGTCTCAAAATATTAAGCATTCCTCTTGTGGAAATATTGATCGTTTTGTTATCGAGTCGTTTTTATCCCTGACTAAAAGAACATATTTAGGCCCTAAAGCATCTATATGCTATGTTTGCTGCAGATGTGTCCTGCGTGGATGTGTTCCTAAGAAGCTACTTGTATATGCATCCAAATATTCACATGATTTTGAGGAAAGCCGAGGCTTTGGATGGATCTATGAAGCTGATCCAAAGCACGATTGGAGCACCCTGATGGCTAACAAGAATGCTGAGCTGAAGAGGCTAACTGGAATTTACAAAAATATATTGAAAAATGCTGGTGTGACATTGATTGAAGGTCGTGGAAAGGTTGGATTGACGTTCTAAGATCAGGTTAAATACTGCATAAAAAGATGTACTTCTGCATGCCATACATAAATTTATGAAACAAGTACTTTTGTCTCTCAAGGAGATCTTATTTTTCATCTACAGATTGTGGATCCTCATACTGTCGATGTGAATGGGAAACTGTACTCTGCAAGGCATATACTAGTTTCGGTTGGTGGGAGGCCCTTCATACCTGATATTCCTGGAAAGGAGTATGCTATTGATTCAGATGCTGCTCTAGATCTGCCGTCTAAACCTGATAAGATTGCAATAGTAGGTGGTGGGTACATTGCTGTGGAGTTTGCAGGTATATTTAATGGCTTAAAAAGTGAAGTCCATGTATTCATCCGGCAGAAGAAAGTTCTTCGAGGTTTTGATGAGGAGGTTTGTGAAGTTCTTTTCTTTCCTTTCCTTCCTGTTTTTTTATTAGCAACTTGAAACCATTACATTCTGTGACTGTTCTCGAGCAATGTTAAATTGGTTTGTGGAGTTCACAACTAGAGTCTCAACTGGATTGAATCTCAATTTTGAATTTGATTGATTTGGTGTTTGGACTCACTATAGTTTGCTGATGCAGGTTAGAGATTTTGTTGGAGAGCAGATGTCTCTCAGAGGTATTGAGTTTCATACTGAGGAAACTCCTCAGGCAATCCAGAAAGGAAACAATGGGCTACTGTCACTGAAAACTAATAAAGGAACTCTTGATGGATTCTCACATGTCATGTTTGCTACTGGAAGAAGGCCTAATACCATGGTTTGATTTTTTTTTGGAGATCGTTGTTTTACTTGTCAATACTCAAAATATGTAATTTTTTTAACAGTTTGTTTTCCTTGTATATGAGCTTTCCAATTCTCGGAGCAGTCGATGAGTTTAATTACATGAGTAATCCTTGTGTTGATGTTTGTCATGTTGCAGAGTTTGGGCTTTGAGGATGTTGGAGTAGAAATGGCTAAGAATGGAGCGATACTGGTACTTTTTGATTTCCAAGGCCGTGTCTATCTTTCTGTATCTCTCTGCTTGACTATTCGTATTTGATAAATGTAACTGGCTGACAGGTCGATGATTATTCCAGGACATCAGTGGATTCCATATGGGCAGTTGGTGACGTAACTGACAGGGTGAACTTAACACCAGTTGCATTGATGGAAGGAGGGGCATTTGCGAAAACTGTATTTAATAATGAACCTATCAAACCAGATTACAGGTATGCTGCCTTACAAGTTAGCAGAGCAAATTATTGGTAGTGGGAAGTTAGGCTGTTGAGAGAAAGAATTTACAGTAACATAACATCATTTGATAAATTTAGTATGTTGTTTTGATAACAAATAGTATGGATAGTTGATAGCTACTGGAGACATTGTATTGAAGTTGAACCCAGTTTTATCCATGGTATTAAAATGGCAATGTTTACATAAACATGGTGTTTTTACTAGAATTTCGTAATGGTGTTGTAAATAACAAATAATGGAAAGTTAGTGGCTGCTGGGAAATTTCTGTTGTCTCCAAGTCTATTACATGCGGATGATTACATCTGGATGCTGCTTCTGAGGGACGCTTAGCTGATTAAAGTTTGTATGTTTTGACTTCCAACGATTTGCAGATTATGAAAATGAAGCATTGTATTGTCTTTTTGATGAAAATCACTGACGATCATACCTTATTGCTATGTTTACGTATTCTTTAGTTTCTGTTCTGCTATATGCCGTTTTTTTAAAATGAATGTTTTGATTGGTTGTTTAAATGGGAAATAGAGCGGTGCCCGTTGCAGTTTTCTCACAGCCACCAATTGGACAAGTTGGTCTTACAGAAGAACAGGTAGCTTCCTCTCAATACTTTCTATAATTTCCTAGTTTTGAAGATAATGCTAATTCCTTTTGTGGTGTTATGTTATGTCATTGGAATCTTAAAATTTTCAGGCAGTCCAAGAATATGGAGATGTAGATGTGTACACGGCCAATTTCAGACCTCTAAAGGCGACTCTTACTGGGCTTCCTGATCGTATTTTTATGAAACTAATTGTATGTGCAAAAACTGACAAAGTTTTGGGGGTTCACATGTGCGGGGACGATGCCCCAGAGATTGTGCAGGTATGTATTCCTCCATTGGTATCTTAGGCACATATGAATCTGATATTTAGCTGATTGGCTTATCGTTTAATGCTAGGGGGTGGCCATTGCTGTAAAAGCTGGATTGACGAAGGCAGACTTTGATGCCACAGTTGGCATTCATCCTACAGCCGCGGAGGAGTTTGTCACAATGAGGACCCCAACAAGGAAAATCCGACAGGATGCTCGAAATGAGGTTGGTCTTTGAAGCCGTATTGGTTGCATGCATGAAACAAGATGGCTAGACATGTTTATGTTTAGAGAAAGGCCAAGGAAAACACGAAAAAGATTATACAAGGAAAACAAGATGACAATGGTTTATGTTTGTTGGTAGTCTGAAAGTTGCTCTACCGACAGGCATATGACTTTGATTCTTGGTCCAGTTTGATTAAGAACTCTTAAAGATTGCAGCATCAATTCATATGCATGCTTGCTATGAACCATATTAGTAGATATTGCCATTCTTGCTAGTGAATTGCTAAAGCAAAACAAAAAAGTCATTGTCTCTAATGAAACTAGAACATCTATAGAAGCAGCCTGGCTAATGTTCAAACTGATGGCTTTTTCTGAAGAAAAATTGACCATTATCTATGTATGTATGTCGATTCATGCATGCACAAATACAAGACTCCGCAAGTACTAGTTATTGAACCTGTCTGACCTTGGTTTAACTAACCCTGCCTACCGTGGCTGGTTGCCTATTTATAACACGTACATTTTTGGGGGGAAAAATATAGTCTTCTCAATTTGCACAACATTTTGTGCATTTTTCTCAATTTAGTTCGACTATTCATTTTGTTGCTATTATTGCAGGGAAAACCTGATGTTGAGAAGAAAGCCACAGCTACTGTCTAGTCTGTCTTCACGAGATTGGTATGGTCTTACTCCATCTGCTGTTAAAGTACAAATTTAGGTAGTAAACACTAAGGTCATATCTCTTCCTATTGGTAAATATTTCTAATTATAAATATATATATATATATATATATTTTTATATATTTTCTTTGGAGCGTTTCAATTGTCCTTGGCGTCTTGCAAAGAATTCGCAGAATAAGGGTAGTGTAATCTCTGTTTTATATGTTTGGATTTGAATGGCAAGTGTTGCATGTCAATGACCTGTAGAATTGTACATTCTGATCTGGCTTGTTCCGTGCTCTCTTAGTCTTGTCCCTGCGAGTGCTCTTTTATCTTTTGGTATGTACCTCATTGCAATTACGTTAGATGTCACGTTTTTGGTAATAAGTTTAGATGCCGCTTTCTTATTTGACCCTTATTGAGATACTTACCTTGGCCACAGTCTTTGCTTTATTTTACTTCTGTCTTTGTAGCTATTGACAAGACAAACTTGTAGTTTGCGGCACTGTGAAGTGTCAAATAATAGTTGTGAATAGAACCATTCATTAGCTAAATTGAGTACTTACGACATGCTTTATATTGTAGCTTCTTTTGATTTAGTTGATTGCATAGTAATTCCTATGTTCTTTTCGTTTTGTCTCCTCCACCTATTCAGTACCTGAGAAGAGCTCTGATGCCAGCTTGAACACCACTTTGTAGCTTACCCTATCTGCAAATGCCAATGGGGAATCATTGCACAGAAGGTCACAAAGGAATATCGTTTTATCTTTAGTGAGTACCTACCCATCTTGGAGATTGTACAGTATACCGGTTTTTTTCATTGTTTCAAAGACAGTCTTGGCAAATAATAAAGAGCTTGTTAATGTAACAAGAAAGCTCTTTCCTTTTAATTACGATTTTAGTGAAATTTCAAATACGAATTCATTAAAAAATCAGGACACTACACAGGTAAAGCGTTCGGGGTAGTTCCATACTGAAGTTACCGTTAACTTGATAGATATTCTACCCTCTTTTTTTTTGTTTGCTAAATCGATGTTGTAGCTCTTATTATATGTATGTGAGGGGCCTTTTGGGGCGTGATTAAAAGCAAAACATCCAGATGGGATGTTTTGCTACACTGTAGCATCTGGATATTTTATATATCCTGCTGAAATACCTCCTGTGTTTTAGCTGGATGTAAAAATCTACATGGATGCTACAGTATATATATCCAATATCTAGTCTGGATATTTTTGCAATAATCACGCCCCAAACGGCCCCTAAGACGCGTAAAACCAGTCTCTCTGCCAAATGATGAGACACCCTGATTTAACTTACTTAGTAGCATCACGTGCTCGGTTTAACTCTAAATATTTTGAAATCTGCTAACACCGTTTTCTATTCACGAATTGATCCAGAAAAGATGGTGTTGAGTAGCACCACTGTTTCCAAATACTGGATCAAGATGAAGTTCTGTCAGCATCTACTGTTGGTTTTTGACAGTGGGTTCCCACCGTCACGCTAAACTCAGTGACGTTTGACATCCACCTTTTCTTTGACCGTAGTTATTGGGATAAATATAGTGTTACGACGATGATACTTGTCTGATATCGATATTCATCCAACTTAAACAGTGGACATAGATTGCTATTCATTCGGCAGAGGATTTCCACCGTTATTATTGAATTTCAGATGTCATCTAATGGTCCATTTGATTGGTCTGATTAAGTGCTGAAATGAATAAGTGGCTAGTAAGCCCGTCATAAGATGGCTTATCAGCACATTTATTTTACGCACTAATTAAGTGGCTGATTTCATATGGTTTACAAAATGTGGTTAAATAATTAGATGACAAAATGGGTCTGAAAATAACCCCTGATTGCCCGATTAGTTTTGAATTTCAGATGTGACGTGAGGTCCATTTGATTGGTCTGATTAAGTGCTGAAATGAAAAAGTATAATGCTCGTCATAAGATGGCTTATAGCACATTTATTTCACACATTAATTAAGTGGCTGATTTCAGATGGCTTACAAAATGTGGTTAAAAAAATAATCGGTCTGAAAACAACCCCCGATCGCCCGATCCTCTTCCTCACACCTCCTTGTATCTCTGCGACCAACAGAGATTGGCAACCACAGTTGCCTCCTCTAGTTCCAAGATCCTCTTCGACCGCTGCCTCCTGTGGTGCCTCTGTATCCTCGACTCCTGCTCCCCCGCCTCGCCCTTGCCTGCCCCAGCTGCCTCTGCTACCCCGCCGTCTCCTCCAGCTCCCACGGCCCCGCTCAAAGGGCTGGAGTCTGGAGTGTGGAGGGGAAAGTTCCAAAATCTGCTTTTCCCATTTCATAAACTTCTTGCAATCCCCAGCCGCTACACAGCCGTGAGGCGATGGAGAACCATCTCCGCCACCGCCGCAGGAAGGATGTTGTTGACTGCTTTCAGACACCGTCCAATAGCGAAGGTAGTGGGCACAGTTATGGTATTGATTGTTCCGGTTCTCAAATGACATTTTTTTTCTTCCTTTTTAATGTGTTTCTGTTTGTATTTATGAAGGGTGATGCTTTTCTTAGTGATTCTTTATGCAAAGATGAAATTTTGGCGGGGTTTGAATGTGCATAGCTGTAAATAAGTTCCTGCTTGTCAATGCAACCTTTTTTTTTGTAGTCACTCTGGCCAAGTAGGAGCCGGAATAAGCATGTGGATGGATGTTGTTTATATTGTGTTCGATGAATTATTTCTGAGAAAAAGAAGCATTACTTTTGTAGGAATTGAAATGGGTAGTCACTAAATTCTATTGCATAACTGTTTCCTATTCGAGTTTAGTCTGGCCAAGCGAAAACAAAGCAGCTGCATGGATGTCATCCGACGTCTGTCACATGCTTTCTAGTGGATTTAGTATTTTCTATGGCATGGTTTGCCATGTTGCTTGCTTTACTTTACAGGTCAATCTTTAGTCTTGTTTGAAGTTAGTAACTTGACTGGGGTTGGCTTTGGTTTATTGTGGCTTCTTTTAATGGTAACCATGGCGGCAGAAGCTTTTGTAGGTGCCTCGCCAATCTGCATTGGCTCAAATGTATATCAGACTAGGCCGATTATGAATATTCACAACTAGAGAAGCCGTTTAGAGTGGCTTGCCCTGAAAGTCAAGTTTTGTCCTACAAATTCTAGCAAAGTTTATAGACTCAACAGATTAGTTAAAAAGTGGCCTCTCCAGCTAATGGGTCCTGGTCGGGCTGTTGGGTCTATGAAGAAGAGGACTAGCTTGGTCGTCGTTGCCACTTTCCCATCTAGGTTGGATAATCAAAGAACAGACAAGAGGTTTATTTTGGATGCCCATAAAGACGATAATTCTTATGGGGAGGAATTGGAAACTGTTAGAACTCTAAGAACCAAACTATATTTCTGAATAATGAAGTCTGAATTACATAAAATGAGAATCGATCTTATATAGAGATCAGATTCCTAATACAAGAAAGACCTAAAACAGGAAATTACTTGATAAACAAATAAAATAAAGTGGACTAAACTACCCTCTATAATATAATAAATAACACTAAGGACTTAACTAAATTATGAATAACTTTACTCTCTAATACCCTCCCTCAAACTCTAGATGTGTGAAACATCAAGCGTTTGCACGAAAGGGGATGCAACAGTGGATGACGGATGGAGGAAGTAATTGACAGTAGGCGATAGCGGCAGATTCCAGAACGAATAGACGAGATCATGATATCTCTGCAAATTCAGTGAACATCAGCGGATGGCGTGGTGCAGATCCTAAGCCGATTCAGAGTGGCGGTGGAGTACAGATTCAGAGCGGTAGTGGTGGGCAAACCAGAGCTTACAGTGGGATTCAGATTGGAGGAAGAGCAATATACGGGTTCGGATTCAGACAGCATATTAATTCAGATTTCAGAATAGATTCAGACGTATTTAGCCAGATTCAGAGTGGAGATTCAGAGTGGACAGTCGGAGAGTGGGCAGCGCGCCCCTTCGTGGGCGTGCAAGGGAGGAGACCTGTCCTTCACAGCCAAACAGGTGATGCTAGCAGAAAGCAGACTGACAAATTCAGAACAACATCAGACAGACAGATTCAAAGTGGCAGACAAACAGATTTAGAGTGGCAAACAGATGGTCAGAAATGGATCTAGAGTAGCAGATGGAATCAGTGGCAAACGGACACAGAATGGTACAGACGGATTCAAAGTGACAGAAAACTGATCAAAAAGCCTTAGACGAATAGTGTCAATGAACTTTGTGATGAACAGTACCCACGATATACAGTAACCATGATGAATAGTACTTCAGAACATTAACAGCAATCACAAAAAAATAGAACTGATGACCCTTTTTATTCTTCACCATTCTTAGACATACACGGTCGCAGAAATCGAACCTAGTGCTCCGCTAGGCTAGCGACAAGCGCAATCATCCACATCTAGATGCTGATTTCAGGATGCAGAAAACAGATTCAGACAGACATGCAAATTTCAGATTCAAAGTGGCAGTAGACAGGCAGATTCAGAGTGCTTTGGACGGATTTCAGATTCAGGCAGATTTTATATTCAGATGGATTTCAGATGCAGACAGACTTCAAATTCTGACTGATTCAAAGTGGCAGTGACAGCTGATAGACGGATTCAAAGTGGTGCAGGCGGGAAAAAAAAAGTGATGGGTGGATGCAACAAAACTGATGGTGGTGAGCGGCAACAAAATTTAAGACAAAAGGAATAGGAGACATAAACTGAAGCAACTCGTGGAACTAAGGCCTCCCCTTCCCCCTTTTCTCTTCTTCTTCTTCATCCTCAGACATAAACAGCCGCAGAGATCAATGTATGTGCTCCAGTACTTCTGCTACATTACTCCGCCACATGACTTCTGGCTCTGATACCATGTTAGAACTCTAAGAACCAAACTATATTTCTTAATAATGAAGTCTGAATTACATAAGATGAGAATCGATCTTATATAGAGATCAGATTCCTAATACAAGAAAGACCTGAAACAGGAAATTACTTGATAAACAAATAAAATAAAGTGGACTAAACTACCCTATATAATATAATAAATAACACTAAGGACTTAACTAAATTACGAATAACTTAACTCTCTAACAGAAACAATGGATAAGTGTGATGAGTTTAAGGTGCATTTCTTAGAAGAGACGGATGAGGAGGTGCTTTCCAAGAGAATTTTGAGCTTGAGCAGGGCTAACAGAGTGAGAAGTGCTCTGGAACTTTTGATTGGTCCCAATGATTGTTGAATCATATCAAAAGATCGTCCATGTTAAATTTCAAGTAAAGAATCCAGCTTTGATTCGTTGTATGCAATCTTCTTCTGTGTCACGGATTGAAAAACTTGATCTGCCCACATTTATGGAAAGCAACATTGCTATACCCGTGATACCAGGTAGCCAAAGTAATGTTGAACCTAAATACAGAAAAGAAATGTGAGGTATTTAGTTGATGGGATAACATATATTTGATGAAACATTTAAGCAACGGAATTTTATGCCTTCAGTTCCATTTGTTTCATCTAATTTAATTTAGATTCAGTTTGGAGAATTTCAGATATATAACTTTTCAAAATTATCAGTAAACTTTTTAGATTCAGATTCAAACCAATCAAATGGACCCTAAGTTCAGATGCTTTCACATACTTGGTCGTCTTCTCTAACTCTGCTTTCTTTGATAAAGCATAAGGATGTTTTGTTAACAAAAAAAATCCTTTATTTTTTGTGGCTCACCTCATTTTCGCCTTAAAGGAAAGTTTTCATGCTCTTATATACTTACTTAAAAAATCTTTGTGAGGGAAAAAACATGTAAAAGTCCTAGATACCACAAAGAAAAAAACAATAAAAGTCTTCTTCACTATGTAAAGAAAAACTTTTTAGCGTAAATGAAAAGAAAGAAGGTATATGAAGTTCATGGTTTACAATAAATGTTATTTTAGGTTCATTAGTATGACCTCTTATTTTTTATATTGTTATTAGCGTGCAGATATTAGATTGTGAGAATATATATTTAAAATCTATTTCAGACTTCCAATATTATTTTACATAATATTGCCAGTATATATCTCCTCTATATCTTCGATATTTTGTATCTCTAGCCCACCCACATATCTCCGATATCTTATACTCATTCCTTGTTTAGGCTGATCCTTCCGGTAAGCTTCAGGTCAAGTATGCCCTCCAGTTACCCCCTCCTCTGCCACTGCATCGCTCACTGGGCCAAGTTCACCTACTCCCTAGCCAGGGTTGAGCAAACGACCCTCCGCAAAGAACTTTAAACATAACCATTCCTAAGGAGTTTGTCTGCGAGTTTCTGCTGGTTTATCGTGACATCATTCTCATATAAGGAACATGGGGCCAATCTTTTGGTTCGTTGGATTCCGATCCGAGGGTAGATATCACATCAGTGAGAAGGTAGGTGTGTCAAATTAGTGGATAGGTGAGTTCATTGTAACTGTTTGTAGTTGTCATATCAAGATCCAACGACTGCAAATTGAATTGGCCTCATATAAGTTATATGAGAGCGATCTCATTTAAACGTTTCCCTTAAAACATCTGACGTTAATGAGAAAAACTAAGGTGCTCAATAGTGAATGAATAGTCTCATTCATTTTTAAATGCTAGCAAGAATGCATGCGCACCTATCATCTCTCCCCACAAACAATATGATTAAAGCTTGCATCAAACAATGAAGCAAAATATTTCTAAAAATCCTATAACATACACCACCAAATATGAAATGAAAATAAAGTTACTAACAGCCATAATCTCATCTAAACATTTTTCTTTTTAAGTGCTATGAAGCCATTTTTCAGATTTTGTGTGGACTCAAAGGTCTCGTCCATATCATCTACAGTCAACTCCCACCCAATTTAGCCGTTATTTGTTGATTTTTCACGATCCAAAACGGCCCAGTCACTTCATGAGTGAGTGAGCTCATATGCAAGTTCTCAATCAAAGTATCCATGCTCGCCTTTTTTTTATAGCATGCACAAATAACAAACCATCTCGACAATGGATATGTGTGATTGTTTTATAATTGAAGATTATATTCAAACTTCTTTTCCCTAAAAGTTATGATAATAACGATTTTAATAGGTATATTTGTACAGTAGCCCATTCATATACAACTGTAATCATGTATGGCTACATCTAGGGCTGGGAAAAACCTACCCGACCCTATTGCCCAACCCGACCACCTGACCCTATTAAGAAATAGGATCGGGTGCGGGTTTGAAAATTTTACCCTATTTAAAATAGGGTCGAGTAGGATAATTACCCGAAATACCCGCACAACCCGATGTATCTATTATAAAATATTATAATATATATTTAATATTGAATAATCTAATTTTTAATGATAATTTTATTTCTAAATTGCCAAAAACCTTATATTAACCTTGTCTATATTAAAATTTAATCAAATAATAGTCAATTTTAACTTTTTAAATACTAGATTAGCAAATAAAATTATTTATTTTATTTTATTTTTTAAAAAGTAGGGACCCAGGTCATTACCCGACCCGACCGAAGTAGGGTTAGAGTCGGTCATTCTCAACCCTACTCATGAATAGAGTCGGGTAATTACCCGACCCTATTTAGGTAGGGTAAATGGCGATCCGACCCAATTCCCAGCCCTATTCCTAGGTACATCGGACAGACACAGAAAATGCAGTTTAGCTTTCCATTAATACTGTTGCTCTCCTAGATCCTTCCATACACAACAGGAAAAAATAGTGCGCTTTCTAGTTAAGTAAAGAGAAGTTATTTAGCCCCACATATAGATTTTTTTTTTTTGCGTTGAACATTTTTTTTTCTTTTGACAAGAGTATACATAACGATAACTAGGGCTATTTCACAAAAAACTACTCCAGCATATGAGTAATACCGTAAGTACAGAGTACCCTTAAATTATAAGTGATTGTACACCTAAATTTTAAATTCTGTCCGGACACATAGATTACAAGCAATCAATCTTGAACAAATTACATAATCAGCAGGGAAGAAAAACAATACCCCGCACCGATTAGAAATATTGGTGTTAAAAACAAAAAGAGCAATAGAGTATACCTACTTACAAAAGGAGTTCCTCAACCAAAAAGAGAAATATATACAATGGAAAAGATCATTAGCCCCGCACAGCTAGTTCCTGCAAGTGCTCTATAAATACTTGCAAGCTCACATCGTCTGTAAATATTATATCTGAACCTTCTGTAATATGCGAGTTCTGAGTGATGGAAGGGTTCAATTTGGCCAGCAAAAACCTTGCTTGGCTGCCATGTTGATTACACCTAATAAGCTTTGGCACTGGGATTCGATCAGCAACTAAAGCCTCTGCATCCATTTCTGTAGCTTCCAACAGCTTTCTCAAATTCTCATAGTTTGGATCCTCGTCGTACCCAAGCTTTCTCCACTGTGCAATCTTAGCACCATAATGAATTAGTACGTAGAAGTACGAGTCAAAAAGCAAAATTACATCTGCAGAAATTGAGCAGACATCAAGCAGAACTGGAACGGGAGGGCCATCAAATGTGTAACGAAAAAGTGTTGGTTGGATCATGAGGAGGGAATTCACTACCCCTTCTCGGTTCAGTATTAGCCGAAAGAAAGCAGTTTCATCTGGGCTGCTATTGAACACATCTATGAACTGTGACCTCCTTAAATAATACATAAACTGGGGATAGAGAGAAAAATTCGAAGCAAGGCGGAAAGACGATGGGTCTTCTTGTATATAATCTCCAAACTTAGCAGTAAACTTAACTAGTTTCTTATCCATCCATCTTATGACATCACGGGCATAACAATTCTCAGCTTTATCAACTGCAAGTCTTGCCACAACTGTTGCAGCAGCTTCCTGATCAAATCCAGTAGCTATTTCAGGTGAGCCGGGCCGAAAACATCTTCGTGCCACTGTAGTCACTCTGAGCCTAATCCCACCATCACCATGCCTGTACCGAGTCATGAACTGCACGAGAAATGCAGAGCCCTGCAGATTCTTCTTCTCATCACCAACCTGGAAGAAAAAAGCAATACAAGTCTTGCTCGTCACTGTGCTCAATTTCCATGAATAGGTCCCACCCTGTCCCACTTCATTCTCGCTTACTGAACTATTCTTTTTGTGGAGTGAGACACAAGGCCCAAGAGCACCACTGATTTTCACTTCCTTCGTAGCCACCAAGTCGATAGTTGCTGCCAAGTGCATTTTGAGGCAACCGTGGTGGTCCTGCTTGAAAATTTGCCTAAGGCAGTTCCTAAATTGATCTGAATCAAATGATTCTGTAAGAACTATGAAGCCACCAGAACTTTCAACAGGGGATTTAAGCTCTGCTGCCCCAACCTGATCAAGAGAACAAGCAAACAGATCAAGTACAAGAGAGGCATCAGATAATCTCTGAGCCAATTTCTTGTAAAAATTGCATGACTTTTTGTACAATGAGGAATGACCATAAATTAGATCCTGGTGGTTTCGTATGGGTTTACTCATATCAGTCTCAACAACCATTCCAGGTCCCACTGTGGAAGGACCAGATGTAAAAACCATAATGTGCCCGCCGGTATTGGGTGAATATCCCTCAAGAAGACCAAGTGAAGTTGATATAGCTACACCAGTGGACCTCCGTGGGCGAAGGTGAGGAAAATGCAGAGAGGAGGAACTGAGTTCTTCAATTGCAGTAGTAATAATAAACTCACAATCTGAGACTGGCAAAAGAAAGCCAGGCTTCTGCACAGATGAGGCTTTGATGCGTTTCTGGTGATCAGGTTCCGAAATGCCCAAAAACTCTTGTATCTGGGAAATCATGGAGTATCATTTAATGCTTGCTAGACACAGTTGAACCTTTCACCAAAAAAGTAAGGAAGTATTTTAGGGGATAAACCATCACTTTAACATATGCTTCACAGCAATCTCAAAGATGTGAAATTCATTCAATCTTCTTTCATTTTAAAGCATTAGTATGCCCCACTTTATCCTCTGTAGTCACCAGTTTCCTTTAAAGCACATTTCCAAAAAGAGTGAATGTACATAATAGGCAGAAGATCGCACACCTAATCGTTCAATAGTGAATGTACATGAGCAATTGTGAAAACTATTGAATTGGTTAGGTTAGTGACACTTCAAAATTAATTTTGGACATATATAGGAAAAAGTTTTTGAAGAAACTTAAAACAACTTTCACACAGAGGCTCAGACAACAAAATAATTGGTGAGTACCGCCATTTAAAATGGCTCAAACATTGATCTGACAGGTTAGTGTATATACGTATTTGAGCAACTCCATTACTAAAATGGATGGTTAAAGATGGACCTTAACTGACAATTTGGAATGCTAATAACATCATATCCTAGTATCATATAACCCAAACTAAATTATGACACAAGTGATATGAAATTATGATATATTTTGAGTTGGGCAAGTAATTTCAGATTTTAAATATCTACGAGGAAATATACATGGACAAGTAGTTGTAACTGATTGAATCTTTCTGTGTGCATGTGTGAAAGAAACATAAGGCAGGTTGACTTTGTTGACAAATATTTGATTCCCACAACATGATTTTCGAATCACAAATCTCTCGTGTGATCAGACATTTATCTTATCATAAAAAAAAAGTGCAAAGCCACACTCTTTTTTTTTCAAGGTTAAAAAAATTACTCCTCTGTCCATTGAAGCTCATCTGAATTCGAAAAAAGGGGTGGGTCCTACATTACATGGTTGACTTTGCTCCCTCAAGAGTCAAGACCAAAAACACAAATGAGTAAGAAAAAAATCCTTAAAGTGCAATAAACTTCACTCATTTTGCAAGGCAGACAAGCTTCATTGGATGGAGGGAATCACAATCATAATCAAGTAGCGTCTTTTCTCAACTATTTGGGGGCGGCGACACGGATCTTACTCCTCCATCCAGGCCTGTTTTGGGCTACCTCTTTTGTCAGAGATAGTAAAGTCAAATCTTTTTTTATTAACTCCATCCAAGTTCTCTTATGTCTCCCTTTCCCTCTTTTAGCATCGTTTACATATATCCCTTCTAATCTTCTCACTTCTCAATGGGGCATCTAAAGATCTTCTTTGCATATACCCATACCAACGCAACCTACATTCCCTCAGCTTATCCCCTAAAGGGGCTACTCCTAGATTCTCACGAATATATTCATTTTTAATCCTATCTCTCCTAGTTATCCCACTCATCCAACTTAACATTCTCATTTCGGCTACATTTAATTTATCCATATGACTCCTCTTTGGTGCCCAGCACTCCGCTCGATAGAGTATTGTAGGCTTAATGGCTATCCTATAGAACTTGCCTTTAAGCCTTTTCGCCACACAACACTCCCAAGGCTGCCCTCCACTTTCCCCACCCCACATTTATCCTATGCACCACATCACTATTAATATCTCCTTCTTTATAGATAATGGATCCTAAGTAACGGAATTGATCACATCTTGGCATTTCTTGCCCATCTATTTCAACTAAAACTCTATCTATAGTTCTACCTTTCTGTTCTTGCCCATCTATTTCAACTAAAGCTCTATCTATAGTTTTACCTTCCTTAAAATCAAATTTCATGTACTCTGTCTTAGCCCAACACTTATTGGATGGAGGGAGTATTATACTAAAATCAGAGGGAATAAAAACCACAATATCTTCCAAGTAAAGTCCCAGTTGAACTAGCTTCCAAAATGTTCACTACTCCCTCAGTCCAATGTAGCTTGTTTGCATTTGAAGACACGGGTCCATAATTACATGGCTAACTTTGCTCTCTCACAACCAAAAACATTGAAGGGGGCGAGAATTCTGTTTTCTTACGGGCATGGAGTCCAATAAATTTAATTCATTTTCAAATGCAGACTGGCTTCATTGGACAGAGGGAGTAAAATCTTATTCATATTAACCCAGCTATCCTCTTTAATTCAAACTTCACAATCAATAAAAAGAGAGTACTCCTTTTGTCCTGTTTTATATGGTCCATCTGAAAAAATATTGATTTTTATAGGATGGTAGACGCGGTTCAAAATCCATAAAACAGGACTGTCCTCTTTTCCAGATAGAACATCTAAAACAGGATCGAAGGAGTATAGAACATAGCATGCTAATTCATCACAATTCAAAAGGCACACCAAGAAACGCGCAGGCTTTGAGAATTCACCTGTGTCGACGAGAGCTCCCGCTCGCCATGGAAAACCACGGCCCTCGAGCAATCGGAGAACCCCAAATCGTGGACCCAAACATTCTCGCCAAACGACACCAGCCCGACCAGCGCACTCTCCGGCAGCTGCGCCACCACATGCAATAGCTCACTCTTGAGCGCCTTAAACTCCGATTCCTCCGTACAGATATCCACCACAAACACAAACGCCGGCCCCGCTGCCACCGCCGTGCCCAATTGCGACAACGCGGGAGGCGATCCCGCCGGGTTTCTCAAGCCGAGGTGGTACTCAACGGAGCTGTAGGTGGGGAAGAGCTCGGCGGGGAGGTTGTTCTCGCCGACGCCGGAGTAGGAGCGGGGGAAGAGGTTCTTGGAGTAGCAGAAGGGGCACATCCAGAGGGCAGCGGAGTAGTCGACGCGGGCGTAGGGGTTGAGGGCGGCGCGGCACTGGACGCAGGTGAGAGGGTCGTACCGGAGGACCGGGAGGTCGGCGACCTCCATGAGCGGCGTGCAGAGGACGCTGAGGGGGACGACCAGGTCGGCCGCCTCGGCGGACGACGACGGCCATGAGTTCCACGGCCACCGGAGGCCCTCGGTCGCCTCCAACTCGACGAAGTCCATTGGGGTATTATCGGCAGAAGATGAAACCCTAACCCTAGGGAGATGGTCTAGGGTTTGGAGCTTGGGAATCCGCCATCGCTAGCTCGTTGAAGCTAGGAATCAGAGGAGCCTGATGTGGGAGGAGAGAGGAAATTGAAGGAACCACGCGAAGGAAACCACGTTGCTTCTACGCGACATTGCACATCCTTTTCATTTGCAGTGAAAGAGGGTGAAATTGGGTGAATTTCAGGTGAATTAGAAAATTCACCTAAAAGAACAAATTCAGGGTGAATTCAATTTATCTTCAAAACTACAATTCTACCATCATCATGATTCATGAACAGTACTCCCTCCGTCCAAAATTTGTACCAATATTTAATTTTCCAAATTGAACTAAAATCAATCCATTTGAGAAAATCATATGATATTACTAATGTCGGATGGATGTAAAAAAGAGGTCATGTAGGGGTAAAATGGTCATATTTTAAAAATTTACTCACTGTATCACATTCACTATCCAAACACATGACCAATTACATCCATCTTAAGAATTTCACTATCCAAACGAATTTCACATTCATCATGAAAGTCAATGAATTTTTTCACCTGAATTTAATTTCACATTCATTACTCTTTCACTATCCAAACAGCCCCCTAATTCATCATTTTGGCTTTCGAATGCATTTATGTAGATTAATTGTGATAGGAAAACATTTTTGACAATCCAGTCACTTTTAATCGAGACCGCCACTTGTCAGATGTGAGGCCTAGCTATATGGTCATATGCAAGTGACCATTTCTTTCTGAGCCGAACATTGGACTCGGCTGAGGAGCCCTTTTTTCTGCCTCGCCGAAAATCCCCGTGCTTGCAAAATAAAAGCTATGTGGTCATGGTATTATTCACGAGTTCAACAACAAAATATTCAACTATAAAGTATAAAATTTTATAATTTTACCAAGATGATGATAGCGGTGAAGGCGGAGGATACCAGTGAGGGGAGGAGAGCAAAGATAGTCCGAAGAAGGTGAGAGGGGGGGCTCCTCGGCTCTGGCTACCCTCCAGCCTCCGAATGGAGGCAGTCAGCGGGGGGAATGGGGATTTGTGGTTGGAGTATGGGAACTTAAGGTTTTCTAAAAACTCTGTCCATACCCATTGGCCGGTTCACTGGTTCGGCCGTCCAAGTTAAACTAGCCCCGCAGGGTTAATCTGCCTGGAAGACCTGACCGACTCAGCTAAAAAAAACAACCATTTCAAGACGAATCGGATTGGAACAATTTTAAAACCATGCTTAGTAGTTGAGCAAAGTTGTATCTTTGTAAATTATCAATTTAGAAATATATTCCCTCCGGTCCAATAAAACATATTTATATTAAAAAATAGATTGAATTTATTAGACTCTATGGCCCATAAAAAACAGTCTTTTCCCACCTCTTTTATTATTTTTGGTAGAGGGGAAAGTCAGCCTGATCTATTTTTGTTTTCAAATGTTGACAGGCTTGATGGAGGGAGTAGTATTTTGCCCAAGTAATTATACTGTCTCTGTCCAATTATATTTATCGGGATTGTAAAATCAAAATGAAATGAGAGTTCATTTTGGTTTTTCAATCCAGACAGGTACTGTTGAATGGAGGGAGTACTTGATTATTAAACGTGTCTGCATGTCTGCATTCTGAATTTATTAAGCCAAATTCTTTTTTTTTATAAGCCCACCTCATCATATTTTATATATATATATATATATATATATATATATATACCTATTAGTAATAGAGAACTATAATGACTTAGGAGTTAACACTAATCTCTCTAACTTGTAATGACCACCGCGACCAAGGGTGATACTAGCGACCATCCCAACCTCCATCAACACATATGCCAGCGACCACATATCGGTTGAGACCAACCACAAGTTCAGACTAAACATGGTTTTTGCTATATCAAAAACTAGTGAAATAAAAATAAAATTACCTCGTGATGGATGGGGTGGGGAGAGGAAACTTATCTATCTACTCCACTGGGTGGGAAGAAAAATGGGGTCAGAAGATTACTTAGTGGGGTGGAAAAACACACACCCATTTGAAATTGAGCGTGAGCGAGGGACAAAATCAGCCATGTAATGATGAACCCGCTCCCTTGTTTGCCACGAGCTTTTCTGCCCGGCCGCTTCAAGCTTTCCAGAGAACAGCCGTCTGCACGCCCATGGCGTCGCTCTGGCCTGGGATGGCGAACCAAGTGAGTCTCCTCTAGTTCCCTTTTCTACTTTACTTCACCATTCATTTCACCGACGACGAAGAATAAAGTTCGGTTCTTGCGCCTTCCTGCCGTGGTCCCAATGCAGTGCATCTTCAAGTCCAGGATTCTGCCTCACTTCCATATTGGGTGTCCGGAAACGGACCAATTTGGGTGAATGATCTCTTGTTTATTCACTTCTGATTCGTCCAGAAGGTCTGGATTGAATGGAAAGTGGGAAATTCGACCGTTGGACTGTAATGGCTGTGGGGATGACGATATTGGAGACCAAGATTGTAGTTTTGATCTTAAGGCTTGTTTTGGTTCTGGGGTTGTTGCAAGAAATGATCTTGGTGACAGTGGCAAGCAGCTGAAAGAGGAGCTGGGAGGTGATTTGGATGAAAATGGTTCCAATTTCTCAGATTTGTTTGCTAAATCAAGCTCATTTGCTGATTCGAGTGATTCTGACGGCTCAGATAAGGAAAGTGATGAAGCTGGGGATGAAAAAGATTGTAATTTGAGTGTGTTGGATCTATTTGACAAGGAGAGGATGCCCGAGGAAGAGCGCATGGAGGTCGAAAGAGGTGAGGATGTGTTCAGGCATCCTTTAGTTAGAGAAGTTTGCAGGCTGATTGAGCTTAGACATGTCTGGAGTGCTAAGTTGGAGGGGGAGATGAGGCACTTGCTTAGAAGTCTTAAACCCTAGCAAGTTTGTGCTGTAATTCAGTCTCAGAAGGACGAGCGTGTCGCTTTGAATTTCTTCTATTGGGCAGACCGGCAATGGCGATACCGTCATGCGCCTGATGTTTATTATGCTATGCTGGAGGTCCTCAGCAAGACCAAGCTATGCCTGGGTGGGAAGAGGGTCCTACGACTGATGGCTCGTCGAGGGATTGACCGTGAGCCTCGGGCATTTCGGTTTTTGATGGTCTCTTATAGCTAGCCGTGCTGGCAAGTTAAGGTCTGCCATGAGGGTCTTGGACATGATGCAGAAAGTTGGGTGTGGATCTGATCTTTTGGTTTGCAATACGGCAGTGCATGTTCTTGTGATGGCAAATCGGTTGGAGAAGGCTCTGAGATTTTTGGATCGGATGGAACGTGTAGGAATCAATCCAGATATTGTCACGTATAATTGCCTAATTAAGGGTTTTTGTGCTGTTCATCGTGTGGAGGAGGCTTTGGAAATGATTCACAGAATGCCCTTCAAAGGTTGTTCTCCTGATAAGATTAGCTACTATGCAGTGATGAATTTTCTTTGTAAGGAGAAGAGGATTAGAGAAATGAGGGAATTATTGCAAATGATGGAAAAGGACCACAATTTGTTGCCAGACCAAGTTACTTATTACACTCTGATCCATGTGCTCTCAAAACATGGTCATGCAGATGAAGCTCTTGAATTCTTGCGAGAATCAGAGACAAAAGGTTTCTGGGTCGACAAAGTTGGCTATAGTGCAATTGTATGTTCTTGTTGCCAGAAAGGGAGGATGGATGAGGCGCAAGAAGTTGTGAATGAAATGTTTGTAAAAGGTTGTGTTCCTGATGTGGTTACATATAGTGCCGTTGTCAACGGGTTTTGCCGGATAGGAAAGGTGAATGAGGCAAAAAACTTGATCTAACAAATGTACAAGCATGGCTGTAAGCCAAATACTGTGTCTTACGCAGCTTTATTGAATGGGCTTTGTAAACTAGGAAATTCATTGGAGGCAAGGGAGATGTTGAGTTCCAGTGAGGAGGAATGGTGGACTCCAAATGCCATTGCATTTAGTGTTGTTATGCATGGGCTCTGTAGGGAAGGTAAATTAATTGAGGCCTGTAATCTGGTTGGAGAGATGTTAAACAAAGGGTTTCATCCAACACCTGTTGAAATCAATCAACTGATCCAAGCTTTCTTCAGGGAGGGAAAGGTTATTGATGCAAAAAGGTTTGTTGAAGGATGCATGAGTAAGGGATGCAAGGTTAATGCGGTGAATTTTACTACATTAATTCATGGATTTTGTCGGGAAGGTGATCTCGAATCTGCTCTTTCTCTATTTGATGACATGTATCTTAGTAATAGACACCCAGATGAAGTCACCTACACTACCATGATAGATGCATTGAGCAAGAAAGGTAGGTTTGAAGAGGCAACAGAGCTTGTTAACAAAATGCTTAAAAAGGGTCTATCTCCTACTCCAGTTACATACAAAACAGTTATTCACCATTATTGTGAAGGTAATAAAGTAGAGGACCTAGTAATGTTGTTGGAAAAGATGCGAGAAAGAAAAGACTTTAGGACAGCATATAATCTTGCCATTGAGAAGCTTTGCAAATTTGGGAATATTGAGGAGGCCTATAAGCTATTGGGTAAAGTCTTGAGAACATCTTCAAAAATAGATGTGGATACCTGTCATGTAGTAATTGATAGTTGCTTGAGGAAAGATCTTCCTCTTTTTTCATATAGGGTGGCTTGCTGAATGTTGAGAAGGAATGCCATTCCTGATGTTAAATTATTTAGAAGAGGAAGCGAAAAATTGGCCTCTCAAGGGAATCAAGTTGAAGCAGAAAAACTTATGATTCAACTTGTGGAACGTGGTTACACTTTGTCTCAATGCCAATGACATGTGTCATGTTTTATGAAGTGGGAATACAGGTTGCAATATCCACTGTAAAAGAAGTATGATAGCATGTTTTCAAGCTGCGAGCTAATGACTCATGGATATATGCAATTTAGGCCATGTGTATATTCTGTCCCATGATCTTCAGGTTTTCATGTCAATGCAAAAGTTGTTGACCTAAGTAATATCAATAGTGGAAGACAAATCAGAGAGGAGGCCCAGAACCTTGTTAATAACCATGTAAGTTGTGTACACGTAAGATTCATAGGCTGCTGTAAATGCAACTTTTTGGAGTACTACAAATGTCTGTTTTACTTATAATTTCATGAAAAGGGTGGAGGGCATCAAGATTTTCTGAAACTTAGCCCCATATCATGAATATGGCGTCATTATTGTTATTTTCAAATAATGTGAGGGTTTCAGATTTTTGGCAGGTGAGATTTGACTTCTATGAAGTTTGCGTATTTAATTTATTTAATTGGTTTAGAAAGGTCTGCTCATATTAGAAATTCTACCTACGGGAATCAGGGTCCCATAAAACTTAGATCATGCTAGTTTACTAGCTAGAATTCATTTTTTGTGGCTTGTACAATTGGCTCTTTTTAGATTTCTGCTTGTTGATGAAAAGTACTAATTTGTCAGGTCAACATGTTCTTTGGGAGGTCAGAAGAAATCATTATGTTCAGCAGCTAAACCTGCAATTCTAAACTGATGCTGAGAAAATGTTTTACCTTTAACTTGGAAGGCTAGTGGGAAACCTTTGAGGTAAGCTGGCAGTTTTCAACTGGAAGAACAAGTTCTGTTTTTTGTCAACACCTGCCTGGTATGTTCCATGCATTTTCTTTGTCCGATATAGGGTTTATTGCTCGACAGATAGAAGGGTTGTACCTCTTGGATAAACCTTTGTCGTATTACTTTTTTCTTGTTGGATGTTCATGTTTTGTTTTCATACGCTCAATCTTTTTTATGATTATTTAATTGGAATATCCTGAATTTTTACAGAAAAAGATTTGCTGATTTGCGTGGCTGGTTGTTCTCCTGATGTGATCATTTAACCATAAGTGAACTTTCAGTAGGTTATACTCAATTTTTTTTTTTGCATTCTATTGCTGCATTGTTCTTTTTGTCGAGGAGTTCCTAATGCAATTTCCTTCCTTGCAAGAACTTTGAACCTTAGTGCAAATGATTAGCAACGATCTTCAGAGCGTATTCTTTAAGCCCCAATACAGTGACATACAGAAAACAGCCATGCCCTTATAAGCTGAATTTAATCTTGTGTTGATGACCCTTTGGATTGTTAATCTTGCTGGTATAACAGCAAATGAGCAAGATGTCCAATAGTTTAACAAAAATCCATTACCTAGTTGGCTGATCTTGGGAGTACCCTTAAAACTATGTGTGATTAGGAGCGTGCTTTGAATATGGTGATGATATTCGTTTAAATATCCTTGTCTCATCTCCTGTGTCTTTGTCAAGGAATGTGAATTGGCCAAAGGTATCGGAGAATATGGAGGTCTTGAAGAGGTGTAAAAGAGATAAGGGCCTTGCTTTGGTCTCAATTGGGCAAAGATATGGGAAAATGGAGGTCTTGAGGAGGTGTAAGAGAGATAAGAGAAAAAGTGTCATTGATTATGAGAGAAAAAATGTAATTTTTGCTAACTAAAAATACGAAAACTTGTGCAGATACTGAAATGAAACTAAAAATACATGAGAAGACACTTACTTTAACAAATAAAATTTAAAAAAGAATGAGGCTAATTTCGTAGAAGAATAAGATTGCAGTTTTCTATATGTTACTGGGCCGTGTTTAGATTCTGTAATACAATTAGTTGCCATTTTGTCTTTGAATTTGAAACTGCCGTTATATGAATTGCCAAATTCGTGCATTGTCATTCTTTTCTGGGTATATGATATATGACGTTTTGATCCTTTCTATGACTAGTGGGTTTAATGGCGTTTCAATAAACTTTCTAGAACGAAAGGCCATTGTGTTTCCCTGTCTCTGCTACAATTTTTGTCAGATCCAGTGTCATTGAATGCCTCCGGCAGAGGCAGGACATAGATGAAGGAGCTAATGCAGCTTTCATTAAGAGTTTCTGCAGCCTTTATTTTTCGTTTTGTGGATTTCTGGGTTTTGTATGGGGAAAGCATATACTACAGGATGTTGCGTGCCCAAATTTCTTCAGCAGCTATATCCATGTTCTGCTTATCATTGATGAGATCTTTTCTTCCTGGAACATGGCCCACCATTTTCTGTGAACTATTTTCCTTAACTTCTTCCTTCTGCAATGTGCTCTTTGTTTGAAAATCTGGCACCTCTATGGGAACACCTCTCACAAATTTATTTGTAGTGGAAGATGACCATTAATATTTCATGTGTAACCATCATCTCATGAAAGCCAATCACATAATTGGAAAGGTGTTTGACGAAGATGATGTTGAACCTTCGTCTCATTGTCTCCCCTCTTTAGAGGGTTGCATCAGGAAGGGCATCTGGCTTAGAAACTTGTGGCTATGTTTCTTTGCATGGAAATAAACCGTTGTTTTGGTTCATTAAGAATCAAATATGGTGTGGAATCCAGGCCACCGACCCCAGATAGCTGGTTAAAGGTGTATGATATCATGTTGATAATAATGTGGATACTGCTGCAGTAGAGCTAGAGAATTTCATATCATTTTTTACTCTGCATTGAGCAATCACATACTTGATTTTGAATCACCACTTCATAATGTGCCCTGATGAATTTAAATTTGTTCTGGCACTTAATAAATAACTTTCTAGATTTAATGATGCTTCCGTTCGTTTAACTGATTTGGGTTCACTAATATGAAGATGAGTCGGAACTAATTGGTCTTGTGCTGTATGCATATGGGTGGGGAAAGATGCTTCTAAAGCAATGCTGTTTCGGTAGTTGGATTTAAAGCACGAGTTTGGAGAACTTGCTTTTGACACGTTTGATGAAGGTTGTTTGGCTTGAAGGTAATGACTGGGCACATCTCGATTGTTCTGCATTGAACGTGACGACTTATCTTTCTGGACTCTGAATCTGAGGAGATGCGAGGCTATAAAAAAATCAGCCTTTTCAGTTCCCCGTCGAGGTTTTAAGAGCGATTAGTTTTGTCTTACCAACTTGGTGTAGTAACTTTAATCTGGTAATGACGGTTATATTTACATCTACACTTTTTTTTCAATCTTTGGAGACATCTCTTGTTTTTTTCTCATTAAACTACCAATTGCCAACAGGTTCTTCAGTTGCCAACTTAAAGTAGTCTTAAATGATAAATGGGATATTCGAAGGGACTAGCACACTGCCCTTGGCTCTTCAAATGGTAGTCTTATGGTTAGCCTTCCTTTTGAAGGTTCTTATGATTATTTTTCTTCTTTAGCAGTATATTTGACCTTCATCTAGCAGCTTCCTGTTTTACACGTGAGCAGTTAAGAAAGACACATGTGCAATGTGGGATTTGCATTTATAATTCCAAGAAATTATTGTGGTTGTGGTCGAGCATGCCACGGCTGAGAGCAAGATAAGCTATAGGTCTAATGTGGAGTTTGACTTATTATTTACTTTTCCTCTTTGTTCTAACAGCTTTCTTGTGGCCTCAATACTGTTGGAGAAGGCTCTTCTGCACAGACTCACGTATGAGGTAATTCTAAGATCTTGTTTGGTTGGCTTCACAGATGTTTACTAGAGGTGGGTACCACATGGATCGCAAGAACTACTATTCGTTAAGGGACCAACTAAAATTCTGTTCAGTTTGAGGATGTTGCCTTCTTGACATAGGTCATTAACATGATTATTGAAGAATACATATGGCTGTAACCTAAAACAAGTCAAAATTATACTAGAAACAGCTTACAAACGTTTTAGAGGAGTATTTTGAATTCAGTTTTGATGGGCATGGTTGTAATTTAATAGTTCAAGGGCATTTTTTAAATATGCAGAGGTTGTCGGATGGGTTCAAAGTTTCCAGAAAACTTCGCCCAGCAGAGACTTTGGTCTGGAGTAATTAGGCTAGATTATATGTACTTGTTTTTCCAGTTTTTGAGCAATACTTAATTTCTGGTAGGTACCTTTTAGCATCGATTCAGTCCAGTTAAAAGTAGGGAGGCATATCGTGCAAAAGAAAACAATAAAAAGAAAGGAGTATGAAGTCTGTTTCAGAATAAACTTCTTTGGGTTTTAGTTAGTGTAGACAGTTCTTAGCATACTATTTGTTTAGCTGGCAAATATCAAAAACTGGATATGTCCCACATTTGGAACCAGCCTTTGTTGCTTTTTTAACTTTTAATTTTTGAATCAGACTATCAGCTTGATTCTTGAGTAGTTATTTTTTTTCCCCAATTCTTGAGTTGTTTGTGTTATGCAGGAATGCTGGATTTGATAGTTTGTGGCGCAGAGCGTGGCTAGTTTGAACGTTGGCGGAGGGAAAGCCAAAGCAGCATATTACGGCCCTGTTTGGTTGCCCAAAAAGAAGCTGGATTCTTATGAGCTTCTTTCAATGGCATTTGGTGTAAATTTTAAAAAATAACAGGGGCAATTTTTTTAAAAAAAACTAATGATGAGGTTTTTTTTATTATCAAATGTCTTTGTCTTCTTTTAAAAATTATAGTTTTTGCCACTATGACCTAAATTCATCAAATGAAGTTGATTTTGGCCAACCAAACACCACTTTTCTTAAATCTAGATTCATCTAAAGAATTTGGATTTCCTACTCCTAAAAGTGCTAACCAAATAGAGTCTAAATCTACTTTATGCTGTAATAGATTTGCAAGGCACATGAGGTGCCAATTATACTGTATCCTGTTTATTTTGGATAATCATAGGGCTTGCACTTGGATGACTCCTATCTTTTATTACTGGGGTGATTGGCTGATGTACGTGGTATGTTGGAAAACGGCAATCATGGCCTGAGATTTTTTAGCTGATTTTGTCTTGTTTTGAAAAAGAAAATTTTTATCATACGTTTATTCCGCACTCAGCCTCACCACCATCAGCCTCGCATCGCCACACCGATCTGTGCCTGCTCCACCCTCGCCTTGCCCTCTTTCCCCAACGCCTCACCTCGCTGCCAGCATTTTCTCCCCCACCGCCTCGCCTCACCAGATTTGCACCTCAACCTCAGCCTGCCTCACTCTTGCCCTTGCCTCGCCGCTGCCATTTCCTCCCCCACCGCCTCACCTAGCCAGAACTGCGCCTCCACCGTGTCCTAGCCTCGCCACCATCAGCCTCGCCTCACTGATCGGTGCCTGCCACTGTCAGCCTCTGCCAACTGCCCCAGCTACATCAGTGCCCACCTCGTCAGCACCAACCATGCCATCCCTCTGACCTCGTGTGGCCACCCCGGGCTGTCTCTGCCTTGCTTCAGCGACCAGAGTTGTGAAAGAGCCATGGGTTGAGGGAGGTGGGGCGCGGAGAGGGAGAGAACGGGCTGATGTGTGACGGTTTGAGGGCCTCGTGCTTCTATGCCACTCCCAACTTCTTTTCTCTTCCACTCTCTATTCTCTACACTCACTATCCCACCTGTTGTTCCTTTACTCCCTTCGTTTTTGTTGCCCTAAGGGGGAGCTGCCCGGCCCTGGTCCCATGTCCATCCGGGTAGGGAGACACTCTCTATTTTCTTTATTTTCTATCCCTGTTGTTGTCTTTTCATTTTTTTTTCTTCTCTTCTTGTTTTTCCCATATTTTTTTCTACTAGCACTTTTTGGGACTTCTATTTCCTCAAATGCTAACTTTGGCTCTTTTATTTTTTTGCGTTGTGACCTTTATGTTACATATTGAAGTAGTCTCTTGACTGCCAACGGTATTTCTAACTCCAGGGATACTACTCCACCTCTAATGTTATTAAAGATGCATCAAGCTCCTCTTGCAGAAAATAGAGCTAAATATAGGTTGTTCTTCAAGCTCATCAAGTTCCTCTGCCTGAGATGACTAAATACCTACTGCCTCTTAAAAATCTAAGAAGAATAGCAATCAACCTTGAGCCGGGAATGGTAAAGTTCCTTGTTTCATTTTTGGCAGAAGAGGTCTCAATATTGTGCTATTATGTGTGCATACGTGTATGCGCATGGGCGCATGGGCGCATTGTGGCGTTTTAGTGGCGCCCTTAGCACTCGCATTCTAAGGAAAAATATTCTCATAGAATATAACATCATCAGATTCTTTAATAGTGTTAGGTACATAATACGATCGATCTAACCTTAATTCCAAGAATCTATATGGACTACTATTTTGTACATATCCAATAAATACACCATCAAAAGTCTTAGAACCTAGTTTATAAACTTTCACATTTGGAATTTTTATCTTATCAAGACATCTCCACACTTTGATGAAATTTAAACTTGGTTTTTTTCCCTTCATTAGTTCGAAAGGAGTTTTCTCACTACTTCTATAAGACACTCTATTTAAGATCACACAAACAGAAAGCAAAGCTTCTCCCTACAAGTTCTTGGGTAAACCAGAACTAGAGAGCATAAAATTAATCATATCAATAAAAGTTCTATTCTTTCTTTCTGCTATTCCATTAGATTGAGGTGTATAAGGCGATATAGTTTCATGAATAATTCCATAATCTTTACAAAATTTGCTAAAATCAAAATAACAATATTCCCCACCACGATTAGTTCTCACTCTCTTGATCCGCCTATCCGTTTGATTTTCTACCTCATTCTTATAGATCTTAAATTTCTCAAAAGCCTCATCTTTAGTAGCAAGCAAATAAACATAACAAAATTTTGAATAATCGTCTATAAAAGTTATAAAATATCTCTTTCCTCCTCTTGTCATATGACTATTCAATTCACATATATCATTATGAACAAGTTCTAAAAGAGATGAAGCATAATGACTAGTTTTATAACATATTTCACATTTACCAAGAGAATTCACATCTGATTTAGGAATCAAATCAAGATTCATCATCCTTTTAATACTTTTAAATTCACATGCCCAAGTCGACAATGCCATAAATCATGAGATTCAACATTCAACAATACATCATTCACACAATTAAACTTAGAGTTATAAAAGCTAAAACATTAAGCTTAAACAAACTCTCACACACATAACCTTTTCCAACAAATACACCATGTTTGGAAATTACAACTTTATTACATTCAAACACTCATTTACAACCCTTTTGACTCAAAAGAACACCACTAATAAGGTTCTTCCTAACATCTGGCACATATTGCACATTATGAAGAGACAATGTGTTCTTCGAAGCGAAGTGAATCTCTACTATTCTTTCTCCATAAACTTGTGCCACCAAGGAATTACCCATAATAACAGTTTTTCCTCTTACTTCCTGATAGAAAGAAAATGATAAAACATCAGTACAAATATGGATAGTAGCCCCTATGTCTACCCACCAATCTGTAGGTTGACTCGCCAAATTAATTTCAGGAAGGGTAACTACTAACCTGTCATTGGTCCTAATAAAGTCAATCCCGGATGTCACCATGTTAACCTGAGAAGAGCTTGCACCATTTCTATTTTGTTGCCCATTCTCCTTATCCTTGCGTTTTTTGCATTGCTTTGTATAGTATCGAACTACACCACACACATAGCAACCCTTTTTTCTTTTGGTCCTTTTGGATCTTAACATTAGGCTTAAGGTGATTGTTGTTGTTATTTCTGTTGTTGTTGTTATTTTTGTTCATCTTCTTATTCTTCTTCTTACTAAACCATTTTGGTCGCTGCCCCTCAATAACATTGACATTTACACTTTCTTCATTAGAAAAGATTACGACACCTTTATGTTTCTCTTCAATTTGGATAGCAACAATCAGATCATCCATAGTCATAGCCTCTCGCTTATGCATTGGGGTAACTTGAAAGTCACTCCATGATGGGGGAAGCTTATCAATCATGGTTGGAACCTGTAGTCTCTCATATATGGGAATACTTTTCCCCATAATTTTTGACACAAGGTTTTGTACTTCAACAATTTGGCCCCAAATAGATTTGTCCTCAACCATTTTAAAGTCGAAATATTCACTAACCACATATTTTTCTTCTCCCATTTCACAAATTTCACAAATTTCTTTCACAAATTTCTTTTTAAGTGCTTCCCACAGTAATATGGCAGAAGTAGTATTATAATGTAGATCATATAATTCATTATTCAAAACACTTAAAATCTGTCCACGATACAAATTATTATTTTGCTAGAATTTAGAACTAGCAGATCTACCAGTTTCATACTCATCAGGATTCACAACATATTCAGAATCAGTGATAACATAAAATATCTTAAGCGTAGTCAACCAGAACCTCATCTTGTTCTGCCAACACTTAAAGTTTTTCCCATCAAACTTATCAGGCTTAAGAGACTTATCAACACCCATGATAACAGTAAAAAAACACTCAGGAATATCTATTTTGAATTGTTGAAAAATCTTATGTAAACGAGAGGGATTGCACTTTACCCGTTTGTGTTGAATTATATTCCAATTGAACATGAAATTGCAGATTGAAATCAAATCGTCCGAGACACAATGATTTGGCATTACTAACTTCGAAATAGATATTGCCGCCCTCTTCGCGACTCATTATTTTTGGAGCTTATGAACCGTTGATTATGATCTAACGGTGAGACGGGTAATTAGATGGACAATGGACTGTTAAACCCATTTATTTCTTTTTGTGAATGGGTGTCCGTTCATCTCCCTTTGTGAAAGTAAGGTTGGGAATTTCATACCCGACCCGCAAACCTGACCTGACCTAACCCTAAAATTATCCGACCTGACCCGACCCTATTATAAAATTGGGTCGGGTTGCGGGTTTAATATTACTACCCATTCGAATTACGGGTCGGGTCAGGTAATTACCCGCGGGTTATGTGCAACCCGACCCACCCCACCTTTCTCTTTCCCCCCACCTCTCCACGCTCGTGTTTTTGTCGCTCTGCCTGTCAATTCTTCTATTCAAGGAGAGTCATCATGGTGGTAGCTTCTCCAGCTCCAGTTCGTAGTGAAAAGATCCGAGTGATCTATATACCAGTCATCGACCTCTCCTGGAAGAGGTCCCACGTAGTGGAGGTCATCCTCAAGGCCTGTGAGGAATATGGGTTCTTTAAGGTGATCAATCATGGCATCGCTGAGGAGGTGATTGAGAGGATGGAAGAGGAAGGGCAGGATTTTTTCGCACTTCCTGCTTCGGTTAAGCAGCAGGCTGGTCCAGCGAATCCTCTGGGCTACGGATGAAAGAACATCGGCTTCAATGGCGACAAGGGTAGAATGGGTGTAGTCTTCCACCAAAAGCCCCCACCCAACTCACCCAGCACGGAATTAGCAAAAGCATCAAATAACCTGACGAAGGCTTGGTAGTTGGTGGTACTTCAGTCTCCAAAGGTGAGATTTTTATAACTTTTTGCATTCTATTTGAATCTTGGAGATTATGTTTCTTTCTCTCTTTCTTGTGAAATCTTCAAAGACTGAAGTATTACTGTCGGACAGCTGTTCTCATCTCAGGGAACGCCTGATTGTCGAATTTCGTTTGGTTTTTAAGATTTTAATAGATAATTTATGATGATTTGTGCCTTTCGTTGAAGCATTCGCAAGCCGGGATGATTTGAGGCCCATAGACGAGCACACTATTCCCCTGCGAGGCGTGCAAGTAATAACTTCTCAAAGGTGGTTCACTACTATTTCAAGGATTCTTTGGGGGAACCTGTGTTAGCTGTAGTAGGAACTGAGCGGAGCACAAGGCACATGGTTTATGTTGTTTCGGACGAGTTTCTGAAGGTTTACGGTTCCGAGAAGTCAAGAAATGCGAGGTTTGGGGGAAAATTATTAGCTACGCGCCGCGCAGGGGAAACAGTGTGCTCATCACCAATGGGTGATGGGCACCTCTCCCCTGCTTGTAATGATTGCCCCAATGGGACCCACAAGCAGGGAGACGTGCTCATCACCCATTGGTGATGAGCACACTGTTACCATGCGCGGCGCGCAGGTAATAACTTCTCAGGTTTGGGTGGTTGTCAATTGGCTCAATTCGTTTGTGTCGAAGAAGCGATCAATGCAGGATTCTTCAAAATTGCCAATTCTTGATACGTGTAAAAAGTCTCCTGCTGACTTTTCAGCTGCTGAATCTGATTATATGGGAAGCTACATGCAAGACCACATGGGCTTTGCAAGGAAGCTTAAAGGCGCCAATTCAGATATCTTATGGTCAGGTGATTCTTGGACTTGTGGAAAACAACTTAAGCATTACAGTTCCTTCTCTCGCAATGGAACCACCATATCTATCCATTCATTTGTACTTATAATGGCTGAAGAAGAGAACATTACCTTGCATCTTTGGAAGATATGTATAAAGACAGGAAAGGGCAGAGAAAGGTCAGAGTTCGGTGGTTTCATCAAAGTCAGGAAGTCATTGGCAGGATTCGCATTCCGCCGCCTGCCCCACATGCCAAGGAGGTTTTCATTACGCCATATGCACAAGAAATTAGTGCTGAGTGTGTGGATGGCCTTGCTACCATTTTGATCCCTATGCACTACGAAAAATGTTTGGCAATTCTTCTGAAGAAATCCATCTCTACTTTAGACAGTTCTGTAATAACAGAGTTAAGCCCTTCAATCTAAGTAAATTGTAGGGTTATTATAACCAAGAAATTATCTCTTGCTTAGATCTTACTACTTCTGCTATTCTAAAGACATATATTGTAAATCAGTAGTGCAAAAAAAGTAGGGTCGGGTCATTACCCGACCCGACCCGACTCGACCTAAGTAGGGTTAGGGTCGGCCATTCTCGACCCTACTCATGAATAGGGTCGGGTAATTACCCGACCCTATTTAGGTAGGGTAATGGTCGATCCGACCCTATTTTACCTGATCCGACCTGATTCCCAGCCATATGTGAAAGGGTGCCCGTTCGTTTTTTTGGTGAAAAGAGTCTATTAGATTCTAGTTTATATAAATGTGTTGTGTCCCAGCATGGGACACGAACAGGGCCAGGTATCATAGCCGGAGAAAGGGAAGAAGACAAGGAAGAATTAGTAGAAGAAGATTCAATTCATATTGCATAAGTCCTAAAGGAAGAGGAAGACCCCCTTATATAGAAGACTCTAGATGACATAATGACGACATGACGTCATTATGACGACATCATAGGCCATGACTACATCCAATCAGAGAAATGTCACTATGATGACATCATAGGCCATGATTACATCCAATCATGGCCTTTATTACAATCACTAATTGACACGAAAAGGAAAACTAATCCTAATTAGAGAATCTAGCAATATCCATGCGTGATGATGTATGCGTGCTGACGTCCTGGGCCTGACGTTCATAACACTCCACCACGCTTCCGCTACTGCCTTGTCCTCAAGGCGGCCAAGTAAGAAAGCACTTCATAAATGGTAGTGACAGAACGTGCTCATTCTTGTATTTCTTGTCCAACCCAAAACGCAAAGTTAATGGAACGATCCAGTGGCCATCCCCTACGGAACCACATGCATAAAATTGTGACTCAGTTGCATAAAAATTCCTTGCGAGCACCTGACTTTCATGAGAGCTGAACATAAGAAAAGAATCTATGGGACCAGTGTTAATTCCTACTACATAAGCAGGGAAACCAAAATCAGCTGCTGTCTCAAGTGATTCGCCCTCTACATCTGAATTCTCCTGGGTAATGGATAATGTATTCTGATAAGGCTGACCACCATTTGAGCAAGTAGAAAGCAGCGCGCTTGCGGATCCACGCATGATTGCCTCAAGAATTAAGTTGAGATGAAGTTCTTTAACTCCGACTAACAGGACAACAGCAATCCACTTGTGAAAATGATCAAAATATTTCTTATCTAATGCAAACGATACCTGAAATGATTCGATCCCCGTATGTCCAGTACATCCAATGAGCTGCAGCTCTTGATCAGCAGCGTGCATAATTTCCTTATTCCTTGTTGCAACTTTAAATTGAGAAGAGGCCAGTAATGCATTCTCCATTGTACTGAATCGCACAAAACAGTAATCCTTTGAGTGGCCATTTGGAGTCGTTATCATCTTAACATCAACAATTCCTCCACATGTGGAAAATAGCTCATGGAGTTTGACTTCTTCAAAAATCTCCGGGGCGGTGGTGAGTGACTGGAATACGCCCTCAGAGACCCTGGAGTTGCTGTTTCCGAGGTGATCCAGGCAGTAGTCGATGAGGAGGCTGGCTCGATGGGAACGAAGGCCTTGGCGGTCGGGACTGGTTGAAGAAGCGTTTCGTCAAGCACATGGGGGGTAGCAGAAGGTTGAGAAGATAGCTTTTGCCAGAACTCACTGTGCTGCCATGTCCGGCCGTGCTCGCCTGAGCGGCGATGCTGGCCAAGGAGGTGGAGGCACAGCTTTGGGCGGCGTCGTGACGACTTGAGCTTTTGGAAAAATCCTATCTTGAGGCAGTGGAGAGGGGAAAGGTGGTAGCTTTGCAATCGGCGAGGTTGCCGCTGTTGGCGGGGTGGCGTGTCGGCGGTGTCGACCCTTGCAGCAATACCCCTGTGCATCTGGCACTGCCGAACGAAGGCGGGGGCTATCGGTTCGCCTCGGCTCAGTGGATCGAGCCGATCCTTGGTGGCAGAGGAGGCAGAGAAGAACTCGCCGATGGGGGCATGAGTGACAAAATCGGCAAGGCCGATGTGGCTGGCCGGAGGTCTCGGTGCGAAGAGGGATGTGGGGGTCTCGGCGGAGAGATGGATAGCAGGGGAAACAGGGGTAGATGAGGGCGGAGGCAATGGATGTGTGGTAGAGCCTGGTGCTTTGTGCGAAGGTCGACTGGTGGGGAACCTCGCCTTGGCCGGCGAGACATCGGGCTGGAATCCGACCACAGCACGGCTCGTGGTTCCTTCCCTCGTGCAGATGTTGGTGAAGGCAGAGCCGGATGTGGGTTGAAGGAGCTAGAATCGGGGGTTGGCGAGGTGTCGGTGGTGGGGCCCGGCAATGATGTCGACGGTGGCATCAGGGACATTGGCTACCGTGGAAGATGAGGCACGACTGGTGGAGTGTAGAAGCTGCCGTAGTGGAGCTCGCACGACGGCGGAGGTGGCTGTGGGAAGCCCCACCTCGGCTGGGCAGAGTATCCGGTGGCGGGGTGGCCATGGCGGCTGCTGGACGGGAAGTGCTAGAACCAACATGGGATGAGAAAGGGCCGTGGGTGACTTGATGTGGGTCAACCCCAAGGGCATCTGTCTGACGATGAAGAAGGGGTCCAGGGCCATGCATTGGTGGCGGCGGCGTGGCCATGGCGGCAGCGCGCCGGGCCATATTTTCAGCGTACGTCAATCGCAGTTTATTGACTTGCTCTTGGATTTCCATTAGCACGTAAATGATTGTCTGTTTGGAGTCAGAATCAGCCCGTAGATCGAACTGCTCTGATACCAATGTTGTATCCCAGCATGGGACACGAACAGGGCCAGGTATCATGGCCGGAGACAGGGAAGAAGACAAGGAAGAATTAGTAGAAGAAGATTAAATTCATATTGCATAAGTCCTAAAGGAGGAGGAAGACCCCTTTATATAGAAGACTCTAGATGACATAATAACGACATGACGTCATTATGACGACATCACAGGCCATGATTACATCTAATCAGAGAAATGTCACTATAATGACATCATAGGCCATGATTACATCCAATCATGGCCTTTATTACAATCACTAATTGACACGAAAAGGAAAACTAATCCTAATAAGAGAATCTAGCAATATCCATGCGTGATGATGTATGCGTGTTGACGTCTTGGGCCTGACGTTCATAACAAAATGACTGCCTTAAACAAAAAATTATATAGACAGAATACAGTTCGTTCTGAAATTCTCTCATTCTTCTTCTGTGATTCTTTTTCCGTAAATACAACAATTGCTTTTCTCTGAGTTCGAGTATGACTTGTTGGAGTGCACCGCTCTTCGACTGGTCCGTTGTATCTTGCAGACAGATTACCAGAGAAAGCTTGTGCACGAAGAGGATGATAATATCTGTTTCGAAGTTAGCAGTGCCAAATCACTGTGCCTCGTACGATTTGATTTCAATATGCAATTTCAGGTTCAATTGAAATATAATTCAACACAAACGGGTAAAGTGCAATACCTCTAGTTTACATAAGATTTTTGAACATGGACATCAGACGGGAAATGAAGTTGCTCATGCACTTGCGAGGCGGGCACGCCTATCCCCAATTCGCTTGTGTGGATTGGCATTCTACCTATCTTTCTGCATGTTTTCCTCTTGTATGAGATTGTCCCGATGGGGATGCTCCTCTACGATGAGCAGTTGGACTTTTCATCGAAGTAAAAACACTGCCTAGTCATCGTCGCAATTGCTAAGGCAACGGACACTCACGCACGTAGTACCCCACTGTTCTAAAAAACCCCTTCTTGTTGGGTTGAAATGCGAACACAACTACTGTCCACTTCATGGGAGACTTACTTTCAGGATTTCTTTGATCATATAAAGTTAGGATTTCCATTTTCTGATATTCCCATCTATTCCAGTTTCTTGTTTGCCATGAGTCCAGGATTTTCATTTTCGTATTTTTCCATCGATTCCAATTTCTTGTTTGCCTCATGTCCTGGGCCATACATGTAAGTCCTATATATACAAAACTAATTACCTCTTAATCCTTTTTTTTGATAATTGATTACCTCTTAATCTTACACAAGTCCTCAATAGTCATTAAGATCTCATAAATTCCCATAGGTCAACATCAATTGATTAAAGCTTGAACTATCACAAATGACCTTCTGCCTGTCGTTCAAAAGATGCTCTGACTTTTTTGTCTTTTTGGTAACCTCTTTCATTTTTGGTAAGTTAATAAATAGCCCTGCTCCCCTATATCACCAAAGGAGGTGGACTAAAAACAATATCCTCAAAAATCAGTCTCCAACTCCCCACCCACCCCCCACTTGCCTGTTTCAGACACTACCTTAGTGGCAACACCGTCATTTCATCATCTCCCACGTTTCTGTCAACGACACGATTCACGCGCCTCGGGTAACGATCCCGAGACCCACGGGCCCTGCCCTGTAGGGCCATTTCGGTCATTTCTCCAAGCCTCCCGCCCCCGCCATCTCCGCCCTTTCCAAAAAAATGGCGCCAAACCTTCGCTCCCGCCCCCGCCCCCGCCATCCTATTTCTCCCTCTTTCCCTCTCCTTCGCCCCAGATCGAGCTCTGGAAGACAATGCAGAGGGAGCTCCACCCCGTCGAATCCTCCGCCATCGCGGGCGATGCGTCGTCGGCCGCTGCGGTGAAGCGCGGGAAGAAGCGGGGGAACTACAACTGCGGCCGGTGTGGCCAGCCCAAGAAAGGCCACACCTGCCACGTCTCCCTCGACCCCACCGCCGCGGTGGCAGCTAATGATTCGGATGCGGCGTCGTCGGGGGCGCCGCAGACAGTGCGGCGGACCCCGCTGTGGGATGCGGCGAACCATAGCGTCCCCCGCCGGGCGCTGTCGTTCAGGGATGAGAGGGAGGAGGTGGAGGGGAGGAGAATGGTGTTGTGGGGCGGGGAGGAGGAGGAGGAGGTGGAGGAAGGGGGTTTGGAGGGCGGGTCGGGCCGGCTGCCGTGGAACTGCATTGTGGAGGTTCTGCGGCGGCTGGCGCCGACTGCACTAATGTCGGCGGCGCAGGTGTGCCGTGGATGGCGGGACTGCTCTCGGCGGCTGTGGTGTGCCGCCGAGGAGCTCCGGATGCGGGTCCCTGCCCGATCCCACCTCGGATTCGTTGGATCTGTGCTGCAGAAATGCCCAGATCTTGTGCGGCTCTCTCTTCAGATCGAAAGGTTTGAGCTTTCTGCCCATTTGGGGTTTGAAGCATTTCGATCTGTGGATCTGAACAAAATCAATGAAAGAAAAAGATAAAACTGAATAAACATTGTTAATTTGTACTTAATCTTATAATGCTTCAACTGTGTTTGATGTGTTGTTGCTAGTAGCAAGTGTGAAGCTGAATGCTGGAAACTGGTCTGAATTAACTGAATGTATATAGATTTAAACGCATTGTAGTGGATGAATTTAACTTAATGTTTGATAATTGTGTCTAATCTGCCGGATCCATGTTTTTTGGCTTGATTTCTATGGATCCGAAATTGATAATTGTGTCTGATCTACCAAGAATGGTTGTTTTCTATGGATCTGAAATTTACCTATTTTTGGTGTATGTATTAATTTCACCAGGTTTTTGTCCTTGATCTACATTTTCTCTATGAAATTTATGAAATGCGGTTGCAAATAATGACATGGTTGGAGTCTTAATCAGTTGAATGTATATGGATTTGAACACATTAACTGAATGTTTGATAATTGTGTCTGATCTACTGATTTGGTCAGTTTTGAGTTGGAATGGTGGTTTTTTTATGGATCTGAAAATTTACCTTTTTTTCTGGTTTATACATTGATTGCACCAATTTTTGTCCTTGTTCTGGATTTTTATTGTTAAATTTGTCAAATGCTGTTGAAAATAAAGATATAGTTGAAACTGCTTGCTGATCTTGATTGTGATATGTGAATATTGGAATCTCGCTTTGATTCAAGATTTCTTTTCTTCATCACAAAAAGTTGATAGATTTTGGGATGAAACTGGAAAAAGTTCAATTTTTCTGTGTTTTTTTTTAATTCTTAACACTTGAAGTAATTTAGTAGTCAAACTTCAGAAATCTGAGGAAGAAAATTGTAAATGGGGATCCATGAAAAATTTGATATGATTATAAGGGAATAATTTTATGTCTAACAAAGTAAAAGCTGACAATATATAAAATTGGTTGTTTAATATTTCTTTTGGTTGACTAAATTGGTTTTTAATGTTCTGAACTCTTCTCACTCTGCTTGATGCAGTAATTTGGATGCAACGATTTTGGCCTGCATTGCATTCTCATGTCCTAACCTGGAGGCTTTGGAAATCCAAACTGCTGACACCGCAATCAATCGTCTAACTGGGTACATTGCAACTTTTTCCTGGTCATTAATTGTTATGTTCTCAGGTCATAAATTACAAGATGTATGACTGGATTTGTTTTGGGGTTTATTGATATCTGATTTTTTTGGATGTATGACTGAATTACAAGAAGGGGATATTGATAGTGATGTAGTGCATAGGATAAATGCGGGGTGGGTAAAGTGAAGCGCAGCCTCGGAGTTTTGTATGATAGGCGTGTTTCAACTTAAAGGCAAGTTCTATAGGACAGCCATTATGCCCATAATACTCTATGGAGCGGAGTGTTGGGCACCAATGAGAAGTCATAAAGATAAGTTGAATGTAGACGAAATGAGATTGCTAAGGTGGATGATTGGGATAACTAGGAGAGATAGGATTAGAAATGAATATATTTGTAATCATTTGGGGGTACTTTTTTTAGGCGAGAAGCAGAGGGAATGTAGGTTGTGTTGGTATGGGCATATGCAAAGAAGACCAATAGATACTCCTGTGAGAAGATTAGAAGGGATGCATATAAATGATGCCAAAAGAGGGAGAGGGAGACCTAAGAGAATTTGGATGGAGTTAATAGAAAAAGGATATGATTTTACTCTCTTACAAAAGAGTTGGCACAAAATAGGCCTGAATGGAGGTGTAAGATCCATGTCGCCGACCCCAAATAGCTGGGAAAAGTTGCTACTTGATTATGATTATTGATATCTGATTTTTCTCGTTTAGTACCCTATCCTCTATTATACACGCTGAGGCAATTGTCAAAACGGACTTATATTGCAAATGGAACCATAAAGAATGCAGATCATCTTTATTGTCCTTTTTCCTTCTCGTGTTAAAGCGGCTATTGAATTAAGTCCATGGTTTGCTCCCACATTAGATTGACCACAATGTGATGAAATATTTTATACAGGGATGAGCTTAGCCGTTTTGTTGCTGAGAAGAAATGTCTATCAAGCCTTAAAATTGAAGGATGCAATAACCTTGGCTCACTGAATGTTTGTTCTCTAAGTCTTTCAACCCTTTGGCTTTCAGATCTTCATTCCATCTCAAAACCCGTAAGTCATTCGTTCCTCCGAGCCTCTTGTTATGCTATCATCTCCCTTGTGCTACTAGTTTAAGCACTATGAATCACAGTGCTCTCTGTTTCTGGTTACAATATGTTCTCATCTATTTTGTTGTCGTAGGTAATTAACTGCCCTAACTTGAAGGAACTATCTTTGGATTTTTCCCGCCAAAAGAATGATTCAACAGACCTTATAAGTATGGTCGATAGTCTAGGAAGGAACTCTCCAAGGTTGAGAAATGTGCATATAGCATCTGCTCGATTATCTAATGATGTTGTTCTTGCATTGGCAAATCAAAATCTAAGGTATGTTAGCCTGTCTCCTAGATTAGTTTCTGTAAAGTAGAAATGAATTTTCTTTGCAATAATATGAATTGTGCATCTACATGTGCACACTGGGATATATATATGTGCAGTGCTCTCCTGTCATGATAGTGGCATTAGCGCTTTTTATTATTAAGGTAGATGGTTGTTCAAGATTATTATGTTTGGAAAAGTTTCCTGTATGGTAGTATCAGTTAGTTTTCCTTCATCTCTTTGCATTCTCAAGCTTTCGGCTTTTTGACACTATATGTACCTAATAAAATGTGTGTCATTATTGTTCTTCCTAGTTTTCTACTGCTTTGAAAGTGTCTGAAATGGAAGCTCTTTTCAGGGAATCTGGAAAGATAATATCTACAACTCATAACAAATTTTGAACTCAAATGTGGTTTCTCTGTTTAGTCAATTATTTAGAGCTGACTTTAACTGCAGAGGTCGAGCCAATGCTGTTATTGATGTGAGGGTAATGCATGATTCCATATTATTATTCTCCCTCAGTGTTATAGCTCATGCGGATTTTTTTATGACCTGGGATTATTGCGCATTCTATTTCTTATGTACTTTTATCTTCTTCATGTTCAAGTTTTGGTTTGATAATTTAAAGGCCAGAGTTCAAAGAAAGAAACAACGACCCATTACAACATGATTGTCTTGGCAGGTATTTGCGCATGCTTTCACTTGTGTTAGGTGCTGATATAACTGATGCATCAATTGTTGCCATTACTTCAAGCTATTCAAATCTTGAATTGCTGGATCTGAGCGGGTATGTGATGTTCTCTCTGTTCTTTTGAAAGTTAAGCGAAACTCTAAAAATAACCAAATTGATTTAGAAACTGTTCAATCAAACTACACGTGCCATGATGGAATGGCTGGAATATGTTTGACTTCTCAGGTGAATGCTCCCCTGATGGTTTTCAATTTGGATTGTAATGGCAGATCAAGTGTAACTGACAGTGGCATTGGAATGATCTGCAATGTCTTTCCTGAAACTTTGTCTAGGCTCTTTCTTGCTCTCTGCCCTAACATCACTTCAAGTAACTATATTTCCAAACTCATATTTTCTTCCTTAATAGCAATTTTTTATTATCTTGGATTAATTTCTTTTTTCTTCTCCCAATTTCAGGTGGTATCCAGTTTGCCACGGCTCAATTGCCTTTCTTGAGGCTTTTTGACTGTGGGAAAACCATTTGTGATTCTAGTGCCTCAGATTTAGATCTTGAAGAGGACAATCCAGGAATAAATCATGATCCTAAACGTCAGCAGAGGCATAGTAAAAAACTGCAACCAATGTACCAGAAGCTTATAATCAAGCATGGACGATTAAGAAAACTCAGTCTATGGGGTTGCTCTGGTTTAGACGTATGGCACTAATTCTTTTTCTTATGAAGGAACTGTTACATTAAGTTCTATTGGTAGCTTTTGAAGTATTCATATTGCAAGAATAATGCTTTAAAATTGGACAGAATGCTCCAAAAAGATTTTTCCAAAGAATAAAGAACGAGAGCTCACCTCGAAACAGTGCTGACAGTATTTTACCTATCCTTCACCTTCAAAACTTTCATCTGTCTAGCTAAAGGATTCAATTGGTCGTTCCTGGATGCCTAAGATGTTCTCCTATGTGTTTTTCTTGAGGTATCCTTTGTGTTTAAAGAACCTGACAAGGGACTGAAATAAATGGAGTGGGCTTGTACTAATCGTATTGCTATATCAATGAAATAAATTTGAACATGTCATAAAAGAAAAATGAACTGTATACTTCAGAATCAACTGACAAAATAAAAGGAAAATAATTCACATGGCTCACTTACTGAATTTTTGGCTCATTTCATACTTCAGCAATTGAAGATGAGTGCCTGGTCGAAGTCTAGTTTAATTATCATTTGATGCCTATATCCTAATCAAATAACTTTTGCCATTGTTATGAGTGCTGAAATATTTGAGAAAGTAACTTTGCAGGTTGCTCTGATTTTCTATCTAATGTCACAACAATGAATTGCAGGCACTTTATCTTAACTGTCCAGAACTCAATGATCTTAATCTCAGCTCATGTAAAAACTTGCATCCTGGTATGTTTTCTTGTATATTTTCCGCATCTAGGAGACTATTGACACCTGTTGATTTAAGCTGTATTTATATTGGTTGCATGAATTGCAGATAGATTATTACTACAGTGCCCTAGTCTTGAAAGTGTGCACGCATCTGGATGTGGAGATGCTCTAGTTGGAGCCATTCAAGACCAGGTGAAAATACATCCACGCAAGTGTTAGAAACTTTTGCTTTATATTGTTGCATCATATCCTCCACGCTGTAAACAAAATTGAACTTTTACTGGATTAAACATTGGAATAGCTTGTCGTTCTTGAGTGTATCATTTGGTCCCGTCTGTTATTTGATGTTGGTTCATACATGAAATTGAACGTTGTTGCTATGAACTCAAAAGTGATGACAATAGCTTTAAGTGCTGTATCTTCATTGTTAAATTTATTCAAATTAAATTTTGCAGGTTTGTAATGCCTTTGGGGATGAGCAGTTTCCATCTAAGAGGCTGGCTGATGGTTCCAAGAGAGTCAAAGTCCCATATTTTTTATGTCGGCAGGTTAAAATTTGAAATACTTCCACTTGCATAATTTATCTACGGCCTTACCAAATTCTTCTGCTAAGTCTCTAACTTAATGCGACTGGTTCTACGTATGTGCAGCCATTAGATGATACCAAAAGAAGAAAGACATGGCGTCCTAAATGCACCATACATACGAACTGATCTAATTCTTGTGCTCGTTCAGACCTTGGAGCCCTAATAGCTCATTGTTAACCATTTGTCTCTATGTAATGCTTTTTACCCTTGTCAAAACATAAATTGATTAAATGCCTGTCAGACATGGGATTATCCATATACTCTGTAGGCAGTTCATGTATTCTGTTAAAAATTGAAACTTAAATAAGTGTGTTCTTGTAGCTGATTTCCTGTCTTAGTGAAGTACTTGGAGACATTTTGAAAGGATCTCTTGATTGGAGTAACAGGAGAATGGCTTGAATTCGGGCTTTTCTCTTGTCTTTTGTAGATTTCCTCTCTTGTCTCAGAATTAAAAGGTAAATTCCAAATAAAATTCGGTGTAATGAATCACCTGTAATGCGAATTTATGCACAATGTATCAAATTACACAGCTGAACTCATTTGATTTGTCATCAATGTTTGATGGCATGCAGTATTTCAGTGGTCAAGGAATCTTATCTATTCAATCGTAGACTTACACTGGGATTGTATAAAATGTTTTTTGAACTTGTCCGATGTGCTAGGAAAGGCTGTAAGCTTCTTTTTCTTTCAAAGCTTTGCTAATTGATCACGTGAGACTTTACATTCAGACAAGCTACTCCTTTTCCATAATTCACAACTTTTATTATCATGATGTTACATTTGCATACTTCAATATGTTAATAAAATTGTGTAGAGGTAGATGTTATGTTGATGGTGAGCCATAAATCACCAAAAAAAATTTATACTTGCGGCTTTACTCGTCTTCTGAAGCAATCTTCCATTTATTTCCTAATGTAAAAGGAGAGATTGAAGAAAAATAGCTAGTAAATGATGACTTTGGTTTACTAGAGTCATCAATATCTTGTTTCAGCTCGGTGGAAAAAAAACTCTTCTCCTCAAGATCCTCACGAGTAGAAATACTGAACGAAGTAACTAGAAGGATTTGGTAAAATTGGCCAATGAGTCTTCTTACAGAAATTTCCTTCTGTTTCTGAACTTATGCTTTAGCATATTGTAACCTGTTCTATAACAGCCTACTTATTTCTTAGGTTCACTATAGAAAGAGTGGAGACTGGAATGCTCAGACGAAGTATATTATTTCTCAAGCTCAGTTCAGAAAGTAGATCGTTCTACAATCAAGGTTAAAAATATTCCCAACATTCCAAACTAATGGTCCCATTTAATTTTTCAAAATGACCTGAATCTATTTCATTTTGAGAAACCAAATGAGGCTATTAATGTGGGATGGAGCGAGTATTTGAGATGGAACCAATGAACAAGCATACAGGCAACTCAGCATGGAAGATGCATCAGAGTTTTGGTACATGATAGGCATGTGATGAACAATTTTTTTTCGTTGTCGCTAGGAATTCCTGTGTCAAGGAGGAGTCTGCGAGTCCTTAGAACTGGCTAGAAGAGGCAGGGCGACATGAGTGAATGAATCAAATAAAGAGATTAAAGTTGAAATAATGGATAATAAGAAAACTTCTATTCCATTGTTTATATGCTCCCTACGTCGCAAAAGTTGAAAATCATAGATCATAAGAAATTCTCTAATCGATTGTATATATACTCCCTCCCTCCCATTATCCTATTTGGTTCATTTTGAAAACCGTAGTTGACTTTGAAAAAAGCAATTAGAATACATAACATAGGACAGAGGGAATTTCCTTGTAATTGGTCAGTATTTTCAACATACAAATTTTCGCATGCTATATGTGGATGATCTGTCACGTATGTATAGATTGTTTTAAAAAATACCACGAGGTCTGGACCCTGTTGCACAAATTTTTAGACAGGTTTTACTTTCTGCTTTGTGTTCCAATGCACTTCTAATCAACTCTTTGTTTTGTACCCATTAAGTGAACACAGTGTTTTATGTCCCTGTTTGGTCTTTGATACAGTATGTTACAAATGAAGGTGCAGCCTTGGTCATACAAGCAGAAGAAGCAGCAAGCAACAAGAAAGTGAGTGCTTTCCAGAGTTTAGACAATGCCCGTGTTCTAGCTCATGTCCATTTTAAACTTGGAATTATACGTTCGAATAATTTATATATTATGCAATATATCCTCTGTTAAGTTTTTTATAGTTAGTCTTGAAATGATCGTCACTACTTGGTTGGAAAAAAGCAACATTTCATTTGAAGTGGCAATGCTAACGTCTTCCATATCTGCATTTTTTCTGAGTTCACAGGTTTTTTATCGAAAAGTTATTGAACTGCATGATAAGTACATGGCTTATGTCAATGACTGCTTCATGACCCTCTCACCTTTCCACAAGGTTTGTATTTGAATTTGTATTTCTGTGTGCATTCTTTTACTGTTTTTGTTTCTGGGATGCCAGGCTTGCTTTTCCTTGGGTTTTTTCCCGGGTGTTCTAGGGGGATTTTTATGGGTGTGTTGTGGGGGGAGGAGGATTGTTTTGAGGACAGGGGGAAAATATTAAGGGAGTATATATAATAGTTATCTGATGCTTACTTTTTAATCCTATTGGGGTTCTCTATTTTCTTGCAGGCCCATTAAAGAAGCATTTGAGGTATTTCGCAACAAGGATGTTTCTGGCAGCTCAAGTGCAGAGCTTCTAGCTACATAGATGGCTATTAATAGTAGCTCTGTGTCATTGATGAACTCGGATGGTGTAGAAACAATGAAATCTGTTCCGTCCTATTTTCTTTTAATAGTATGACGATACGATATTGTTGCTTAATCTAGTGTAAATAAGGGATTATTTTGACTATAATCCAAACTCCACGAGTCATTCGAGTTGACTCAAAATCCACAATTTATTTATCAAAATCAAGTCTAACCAGTTCTTACAATTTCTGCAAATACATAGCCCCATCCGGAAGTTTAGAGATGGTAGTTACAACAACCATTTCATAACTGATTTTGCAGAAATAACTAATTCTAACTGCTATAATAGTATTTACTATTAAATACACATTATATATTACAATAGAGATAAACATAATATGAAGTAATATAGAACACTAATAAGCTTTATATAGTTAATATTCATATCATGGCAGTATAAATATAAGCACTCATTCCAAATTTCACAAAATGTGTATGCAAACAACCCTAAATTGGACATCCATATACCAAAGTCGGCCTAGGGTCTTTCATCCACAAGAGAAACCCAGGCTTTGCGTGAACTATATGAGGCTCAATCAGGACAGCATATTAATACAGTGTGTGCACCATCGTTCCTCGAGGATTGGCACTCCTGTAACGTGAGACTAAACCCCACGTGGCATGCCGGGAGTACTGAACAATTTCTCAGCGACCCTTATTGCTAGTTGGAGAGTTGTTGAGATGTCATTTCAATCCTCCCATGCTCAAACGGCACCCTACAGTAGGCTGTGTCTTCTTGCCTAGAGAAACAGAAGAATGGTCTCATATTTCCCCTGCATGGCCTAGAATGGATTAAGGGAGTGAGAGGGCCATCGGTCACCTATGCACGCGTGCAGTGCTACACTGCTACTTGACTGATTGGTGGGCCTTGAGCAGGAGCTGCCTTCATATTGGTAAGATATCAGCCTGTTGGAGGGCTGATATAACCTGTCTACTGCTTAGCGGGAGACTGGAAGGTCTACGGTAAAACTCAAAATATCAAAGGACTGTCAAAGACCGGTTGGCTTTTTATCGGTCTACCGGTTTCTGTTTTTCCACCTTTAAAAAATTCAAATAAATCCCCACTTTTTTATCATTGAAAACAAAATGAATAAAAAAATAGTGAGCATTCCATTGATAAATCCTGACTGCATGATGATGTTCTTAAGAATTGAACCTTCAATTAGGTCAAGAACTACAAAGCTAAGCAAATTTTATGGCACGCCTTAGATATTGAACCACAAATATTATTTACCTAGCCGTAATTCTGTACACGGGAAACCTCTTGCTTTGATTATAGTGATCATTTACCACGCTTATCACTATTTTCGCCACATGCTATCTGGGTTTTCAAAGATACTCTCGAAGTAAACTCTTACCTTCCCTTCAGAAGCGGCACTACTCCTTTGTCCTCATATTGGAAATTCTCCAATGTCTCGACACAAAGACATCCCCTTGAATTTCATTAAGAGTATAAAATCCAACCTTCATAAGTGGCTGTCTCAATTTCTAGCAATTTTAATTATGGAGCTCTTGTGCTAGTAATTGACTAAGTAATGATTTACCCATTGAACTTTGCGTTAGAAGTTACTAAAACTTGGTTGGGTTCTCATCACTACTTAATTTTACTTGACGATTTAAGCTCTTTCTCCGTTGTAATTTCCTCTTTTGTAAGGGATTGGTCAAAACTCTTACTTGATTTCACAATAATATTGATATCTCTTTGAATAATGTTCATTCATCATTAACAATGTTCTAAATACACACATCTAGAAATGTTGTCACATTTCTTTTGGGTTGTCACCACAATCTCAATTCCACAATGAAGTGCACGTGCACCAATGTTGTATTATAGTACAATTCACATGATTTCACAAGTTGTGCAAATAACAACAAAATAAATGTGAATGTTTTACCCCCATTATGCTCGTCAGTCGAAAAATACAGCCTGAATGTCGGGAAATCTAGCATGATGTCGTTCCCAATCCTCGAAGCCTACATGAAGCAAAAGTGAAACAAGGCAAACACAATCAAATACTGCAAATACCCGTTGCTTCAGGGCTACCGCCTTGCCTTAGGTTTTCTGACAGTTATATCCTTTCAATTGAGCGGCAACTTATAAGGAAGGCCTTCATTCTTAGCTTATGTATGACCCCCACTATATGTTCAACATACATATGGGTGATTAAACATGCCCCCCAAATAAAGTAAAATATGCAATGTATTTTTATCTCAAAGTAAAATGTTTATTTATTTCATACTATTATTAAGTACACAAGATAATAACCACTCAATTCTCAAGAGTACATAGTTCGAACATCCCATTACATGAATAAGCCTTCCCAACAAATATTCTATTTATAGTTAAAATAAAATTGTCTCACTCAAGTATAATTTTGAAGCCTTTGTTTCAAAGCATGCTTGCAGAAACTAAGTTCTTCCTCATGTCTGGGACATGAAGAACATTAGTTATGGTTAACCTTTTGCCAAAAGATTCACTTTTCTCCTCAATATAGTCCTTGAATAAGGACCTGTCCTTACAACTGTTAATTGTTACACTAGAATGAAGCCACCAACCACCTTCGGTATCCTCCATATTCACCTCCGTTTCTATGGCTATGCAATCATCTTCATCTTCTTCCACCACACTTGCTGCATTAGTGCTTTGGCCCTTTCGATCATTACACTCATGTGCATAATGGCCTATGCCACCACACACATAGCATGTAAACTTGTTACTTTTGTTGTTCTTGTTGAAATTATTAGAATTCCCTACTTTGAATTGCCATTTGTTGTTGTTGGCACGAACACCTTTGGCTACCACATTGTTAGCCAATGGACCAACTATATTTTTGCCTTTCTTTTCTCTAAGTCTTGCTTCCTCCTTCACCCTTAAAGTTCTTTGGATCTACTCCAAAGAAAAATTCTCATTTTTGTGGAGGAATTTCTTTTGGAAGTCCTTCCATGATGGTGATAATTTTGCTATAATAGTATATACTTGGAAAGGCTATGACAATTTTATATCGAAAACACGCAACTAATTGATAATTTTATCAAGATCATAACATTGATCAAGAACCAGCTTTGTCAACCATTGAATACTCAAAATATTTGTAAATTAGGTATTTGTTAATATCTTGTTTCTCAATTATGCACTCGAATTCCAACACACTCCATATCTCCTTGGCCATCGTTGTCACAGTTTAACTATCAAAAAGCCGATTGGAGAGGGTGTTGAGAATATGCCTCCGGCAAAGTAGCTCATCGTCCTCCCTCTTCTTCTGCTTCAGAGTAAGCTTTTTGTCTTCTCCCTCGGATAATAGTGTAATGGCTTTGAGGTTGGGATCCGAGATGTAGAAGATCCGGGGGGGCGATGAGAAAGAATATCATCTTGTCTGACCACCTTGTGTAGATCGCCCCATCGAACCGATCTAGCTTCGGAAGATCTTCGTTCATGATCTTGAGTGAAGCTATTTTGGTCTCTATGCTCGTTGTTATGAAACTCTTGATGTGGCCTTGTTAATAGCTTTTTAAGATTGTTGGAGTCAATCTTAGTGATTCCAATGATAAAAGTAAATGCAAAGAAATAAGATAGGAGAAGAAGAAGTTGAAGAGCCTTGTAGAAAGTGTTGATGAAGCTTGAGTCGCCGTGCTCTCCTTAAGAAGCTATTGACCCTCTATTGGCCTCTAGCCAATTTATTATAGAGTTCACTAGTCAATCTTCTTCCCTTAGGAAACAAGCCTTGGTTGGTGAGAGCTCCTAGCTAAAGGACTCAACAAGATCACTCTTTGATGCAAAGTGGAAGTTTACACTCTATTTTGGAACACATGCAAAAAGCTTATATAGCTTAGAAAGCCTCAAATTTTGTCACAATGGGTTGGAGAGACATTGTAGCAAATCTGGACATAAGTCTAATTGATATGAGCTTTATTGCAATAAAACTCGTTGTTATTAGCATGACCGGTCTACAACTTAGGAAGGTCTACATTAAAAACTCAAACTTCTAGAGGACTGTCCGATAGACCAGTTGTCTTTACCGGTCTACCGGTTTTGTTTTTCCATGATAAAAAACTTCAACATTAGGGTGGTCGACACCCTTTTTCTCTTAATTGGTGACTTCAAAATGATTATTGGAGACTAAGAGACGGACGACCATTAGGAGAGAGTTAGAAAGAATGTGATAAATGTGTGTTTGTTTTTGTCTGCTAGCTCTTCGCTATATTGTGATTATGTGATGAATAATTTTACTAATAAACTGCATGAGTTTGATTCATGGATGTAGATCTCATGGTTAGGTCTCGATAATGATGCGACTAAGGATGATAGGTCCAAGCAATATATTGGATACATGTATTGAGTTTGCTCCAGGACTTCCCTTCATGTGAGGAACTATCTATGCCCTTCTTTACCTCGTCATTGACAACATGGGAACCATAACTGGAGAATAAAGCGATGGACGAGCATTGAGGAGAGCTAGAAAACAATGTGGTGAATGTGAATGATTTTACTTGCATTGTGATTTATTCTTTTAGTAAATGAATGTATGATGAGCTGCTTCATGGTTTGTGAAGGGGCTCAAATTTTGGAGATGATAAAACTATGACTTCTTAAGAACACTTAAGTATGATGCTCGCAATGCATGGACAGTATCATGAGCACTTGCTAAAAAGAATATAGAATGTGGAATTATTGGATCACATATATGAGAAAAAAGATCCCAAATTATTTTCATGCTCCAAATGTGACTTTTAACACAACGAAAATTTAGTCGAACTCTAGTGTTTGAAAGATAAAAATGATGACATACGTGTGATTTAAAATTACAGTTTGCGTTAGCCCATCATTATTGTATAGTTTATACTTATATATAGCTATATACATTTTTTTATTAGATATATTTAAAATACTCACCACTGCCTGCCTAAGCGTACAGGTACATGGGGGCACTAGTAGATGCGAATGACAAAGGAGGGAAGATTATGATGCTTTGTTAGAATTATAATTAGTAAGCGCTGATGTACGTGTTGTAAAGAAATGCAGCTTATATAAATGTGTTATCACTTGCTTAAGTGTAGTTTATGAGACGTGAAGCCTCTATGTCTAGTTTTGACAAAGGTTAGGGATGCAAGTGTTAGGGTTAGTGCTTTTAACTCCTGGATGAAGAAGGAAGAAGAACTGCAGGCTGGAAAAATAAAAGAAAGGATTGATCAATCGCCAAATTGGGCTGATCCCAGTCTGGCCTATTGATCAACCAGCAATTAGTGCATACAGAATGTCCTATCTTGGGTATTTCTTCCTTCATTGGATTCATTCTCCTAATAAGCTATGTCCAAGGGGACTATATAAAAGGTTTTAGGGCTTCTTAACTTATATCTTTCTCTATTTTCTCTCAAAGGTGGCTCTAGGGTTATAGTGGGAAAGGCTTGAAATATAAGACTTGTTTATGCTTATGGGTTAAGAGGGAGTTTGTGTATTTTGTGTGCTTGTAATTCAAGGGATTTGATTGAGCACTATTGTACTATTGTTTTCTACGACACAGGGAGTCTTCTTGGGTAGCAAAAGCAGTTTGGCCGGATCACAACATTGTTCATTGTGTTTTCTCATATTGTTTTTCTCTAGTTTTATTTCTTCGCTCTTCCAACAGACTAAAACCCAACAACAAATGCATTTAAAAATAAGAAAAAAACCTACAGAGGACAGATAATAATATCTTAGGGGCCGTTTGGGGCGTGATTATTGCAAAACATCCTGGATTTTGGATATCCACTGTAGCATCCATATTTTTTTTTACATCTAGCTGAAACACGTCCTGAGGTGTTTCAGCTGGATATATAAAATACCTGGATGCTACAGTGTAGCAAAACATCACATCTGGATATTTTGCTTTTAATCACGCCCCAAATGGCCCCTTAGTCGCAACTTAATTCAGTTGGTAGGAGATTCTGAAAGTATCCTTGTCACAATTATCCGTGAATTCAATATATAAGTTTGTGAGACATAGAGATTAGGAGATACATGATGTTATCTGTCCCCATAATAGACCAGCACATTGATGTGAAAAATGAAAATTAATAACATTGGTGGGCCTTTAAAGCTGGAGGTTCACAAAATTGGGATTCATCACAAGATATTCCAAACGTGATTACCCCTTGCCATCTAGTCCATCGTGCACAGTTTTAGCATTTCGGCGGGATATGGTGCTCTAAGAAGCTGGTTGCCTTGCTCCTTACTATCGGGTCCCACTGACGTCTTAACGTTAAAGATCAATGTTTTAGTTATAAGTTTGTGGCAAATTTAGAATGTTTAAGGTACAAAAATATATATGATGGTCTTCCTAGTAGCTAAGTTGTCTCATCCTATATTTTTTCTGTTTCTGATAAAAAAGAAGTTAAAAAAGGAAACAGGCAACGTTAAGTTCTCTTACTGAAGTTTCCCCCAACTTCTGCCACATTCTGCTGGAATCCTCCCACATTGGGCAGAATTGGATTTGGGGGCAGAAGTTGAGCGGAAGCTTCAGCGCCAGTTTAGAATTGGAATTGCCGAATAGCAACTTCCGCCCTTTGGAACCATACTCCATAAATTGGCTTTGACAATCAGACAAAAAATTGTCCTGCTGGAATGAATTCCGTCGGAAGTTAAATTCTGATTCCGCTCACTTACATATTAAAAAAAAATCCGTACAAAGAAATAAGGTCTTAGTAGTTAGTACAGCATGAAGATTCTACTGTTATAGTCATTGAGTTATGCATCGTGCTTATTGATATTTCCATATATACTCACAAAAAACATTAGAAACAACTTTGCAAAGTATTGACTAGCTAGTTGATGTGGCTGATTCTCTAGCTAATGACATCCGATAAAATTGGAACGATACAAAGAAGATTAGTATGGCCACTGCGCATGCAAAGTTGACACAAACTATGAGAAAATGGTTGTTGATCATGTGGCTGTTCTAGTTGATGTGGTTGATGTCTCTTCAGACATCCAATAAATTGGAGCGATTAAAAGAAGATTAGCATGGCCACAGTGTAAGGACGGCATGCAATTTCATCTTATCTCATCAAATGTTAGTCCCCATCGTCAATTGGAAATGAGCAACCAAGGACCATGAAACATGGGTGCATGCTTCCTTGTCTAGTACGGACCTTTTGTCCCCTCTCCCTCCTTTTCCCTCCCCCAAAATTTTCTTTCTTTGCTAAGATCAATGTAAGACAGGTATACAAATTGTGTGAATTGGTGGGGAAGTATGTTTATCTTTGGAACCATACTCCATAAATATCAAACGTACGTTCTTCTTCACATGTCCAACATTGTACAAATATGAGTTTGATACAGAGGCTGGGTGCCGATAGAGCTTAGGGCCTGTAGCCCTTGGATTGGAAATTAACGGTCTCCGTTTAAAATATTTTCACACGTGCGTGTGAAATCTCACAGCGGTTGCTTTTAAATCATGCTTCAAGACATAATGCCATCAAATGAATATACGAAAATGTAATACCCTCAGCCCCTTGCGCTTGCAGCACGCTTGCCCGAGTCCAACACGTGTGGAAGCCGAAGTCCGCACGCACCACCTATGTGGGCATTCTAGTGAGTGTGCAAGCTTCCTTAGCCGTGGTCCTAGCCACCAACACCCGGTTGGTTTCATAGGTTATAATCCCTCCGTCCGGAATTCGTAGATACTCTTGGTTTTCCAAAATGAACTGCAGAATTAATCAAGCTGTCACAGGGCTAAGTATACATACCTTTCAGTTCCCTTTCTGCATTAACATGAAGAATGACAGATGACCTTTTTTATGGCCTTGAACGCCTTTGCAATCAAGGCCATTGTATATCAATCCCACCAAATGGTAGCAATCGCTATTATTAACAACATGTACATGGGCCAGATGTGCTAACTAGAGACATGGCAGGCTTCATTTGAGTTGTCCTTTTCTATGTGGAGCCCTGAAATACCTCTACGGTCATACTTGTGGCTGAGATGAGAGAAGAGCTGGTTTTATAGTAGGTCTACTAAATTCCATTCTGTTTTGGATATGAACTTCTTAAATCTTTCATCTTCAGTTTGAAAGCTAGCTGGAATAACTCTGGCTTCATGCTGCTATTTATTAGGGTTGACACCAAGACTTCTTGGACAATCTACGTAGCTAGCACTTGAACTGTTACTCACTGTCTTCAAGCTTATGAAGCAAAATATGACAAGTGAGTCTATTTACCTTAAGATAATTAAGATAAATGCTACACATACTTGCGGACTACCCCGCATGTAGGCCCGTGGGCCACAAAATGTGCGAGGATCTTAAGCATAGGTGTACGTGAGTGGGCACGAGTGGGCCTCCTTGAGAGTGTCTGATCCCTACTCTGTTGGCCATCCAAAACTGGATTGTATCTTGATTTACATGGTGCAGATCTTGTGTGTGCATTGTACGTACCTGAGGGGAGTGATGGCTGCTTTGATCTAGAGGTTGTTACCTTGCCCCTTCTAGTCAAGATGTAATGACTAGGATACTCATGAGCAAAAAATAAAAAAATAAAAAACAGAAAGGAAGATACTCCTTTCGCCGAATGAAGCTTGTCACGATTTGAAACAAAACGGGTCCAACCTTACATGGCTGGGGTTTGCTCCCTCAAGACCAAAAACACGGGGAGAGGGACGGAAACTCTGGTTTTTTGTACATGCCTTAGAGTCCAATAATTTTCACTCTTGTTTTTCCCACTCATTTAGTAATGCAGACGAGCTTCAAATAGTTCACTATAAAAAACCAAATAAAACACTTACTCCCTCCACCCAATGAAGCCTGTATGTTATATGGCTGACTTTGCTCTCTCACCACCAAAAACATGGAGCAAGGGTCCAATAAATTTAACTCATAAAGAATACAGACGTGCTTCATTGGAGGGAAGGATTGAAATTCTTTTACCGGTATAGAGCAATGGGATAGTATATAGTCTTTATACCAGAATAATCGTCGCCAATGCCGATCGATCCACATGTGCCCGTAACTCCATGTATCCAGTATTAATTTTTTTTAAAAAGTTTTACAAAGAACCAAAGTAGTAAGTAAAATGTCCTAATGTAATATACTCATATAACACATGCCAACAAGTTCACGTGGAAGTAGACCCGGCCCAGGTGCATGTTAAGACTGAAGTAATGAAACAACCACTCTATTCACGTGCCACCCGTGTTGACCAGGCAGACCCGACCTGGCCCACGCGATCCAACTCGCTCCGATCCGTCTTGTAGCCCACTGGGCACATCTCCATGGACTAACCAAGACTGCAACACAGGTTAGGTCCATGTCGGCACTCCGGTCAATACTGTGAGGCCCACATCTTAACGCCAGCTTAATTGCTCTGCCCGGCCCGGCCCACCTCCGTGGAAGTGGTGGCGGCTCGCTCCGACGGAGCCGTCGAGCCGGCGCAAGCGGCGCCAAGTGCTCCGACAACCGGGAATTGTAACCATCTCAGATTCTTCCAAGTGGCTGAATTATGACCATTTGATTAGACCACATGTGTCCAAGTGCACATGTGGGCGTGGCCAAACATGAACTCTATATAATGGGGTCATGCTAGATCAAATCCCCCTTCTTTAACTTACCACTTCTATTATTGCCTACAAAGAGAGAGAAGAAGAACATAGAGTGAGCTGATCTTTGGATAGAGTTGATCCAACAAGCTGTAGAGAATTTGTATGGATACTAGGATGAGAATGGCGGGTGGGTTCGACGGAGAGGGGATTGAGGGCAGCCTCAAGCTGGAGGAGACGGAGCTAAGGCTGGGGCTGCCCCAAGGTGGCAAAATTGAGATGGTGAAGACCTCCGGAAAGAGGGGGTTCACGGAGACTGCCGTTGATTTGGAGTTGAACCTGCCGACGGGCGGCGGTGGCGGCAGAATGTCGAAGAATTCGGAAGCTGGGTTGGGGGAGAAAAGAAAGAATGTTCCCAAGGAGATGAACCTCCTCCCATGCACTAATGACCCAGCTAAGCCTCCAGCCTCAAAGTAAGCTTGTACACTTTTTTTTAATTGAACTATAATGTTCTTTTTTAAAACACTCAATAGAACTTTGAACTAGCTTTCATTGTACGTGTTCTAATAGCTAGAGCCATGAACTCTCTCTCTCTCACAAATGCATCCAATATGTACAAGAAGAAAAAACTAAGGAAAAGTTTCTAATTTAGAATATTGTCTATGCTCAATATTAGACAAGACCATGAAGCCTGTTCAGTATGATGCTTGTCAACACTTTTAACTCTTATATGAAGATTAATTAAGTTATGCTTCTGTCTCCTTATAGTCATGTACCAGCCATGCATATACCCTAAAAATAAACAACAGTATACAATAGCACTTAACTATACCATGAATTTGGACATGGATTTTCAGGGCCCAAGTGGTCGGATGGCCGCCTGTCCGTTCGTTTCGGAAGAACATACTTGCTGCTCAATCTGAGAAGAACAACAGTACTGATGAGGCTGAAAAGATTAGCAGTGGAATTGCATCACTGGTCAAGGTTAGCATGGATGGTGCACCATATCTGCGCAAGGTGGACCTTAAGATGTACAAGAGCTACCATGACCTCTCCATTGCCCTAGAGAACATGTTCAGCTCTTTCACCATCAGTAAGTCCTTCCTCACTACAGTTTCATGATCACCAATTATTTTACTTCAACTCTTCAATAGAGCATATTTCTGGAAAGAAATGCCATTTTTTTCATGTATAGTGTTTGTGTTTATTTTACTGTTTGTAATAATCATAATCAAGTATCGCCTTCTCCCAACCGTTTGAAGTTGGCGACATGAATCTTGCGCCTACATAGCCTGTCTTGTATCAAACTCTTATTGTTTGTAATACTATTAACTAATAATTTATCTGTATTATATTATAGGAAACTGTGCATCTCAAGGGAATGGGAGAGACTTGATGAATGAGAGGAAGTTGATGGATCTGCTGAATGGTTCAGAGTATGTGCCCACATATGAAGACAAAGATGGAGACTGGATGCTCGTGGGTGATGTACCATGGGAGTAAGTACCTACACAATTATATAGGAGAGAGTCCTGATAGTATTTTGATCCAAACGGTGTGCGTTGATACAAGAGGAAGGAGGGTTTTAATCACCGCCCTCCCCCTCTACCACATGCTGTCGGATCTCGATCCAACAGCTCATGACTCCTCGTGCATGAGGACACGAATGAGCCTGCACATATTAACTTTTTCCTTGTACACATTGTAATATACTCGATGTCTATGCTGAATTGGTGTGGCACATGGTCATTTCTAACTAATACTTTGGAGATAAACTAATTGCATTGATTAGATTCACTTAGGTCAATTGCCAATGGATTTAATGCAGGATGTTTGTGGATTCATGCAAGCGCCTGCGCATAATGAAAGGATCAGAGGCCACCGGACTTGGTTAGTATGGCTTGACCGATCAATTACTTTTATTTAATCACCAAAATGAAAAACAAGTAGACACACTTGTATCTCCAGCTAATAATGTTCATCAAGTGGCAAACATACGTCTTAATCTTACACTCGTACGCCCCAGACAATTTTCAAGACAGTCTGGGGTGGCAATTTTTCCATATGCTCCAGACAGGGTGTAAATTCGTCATGTATAGTACACATCAATTGGCTGACAAGCTGCAGCTTGTTGGGCTAGCCTGCCCCCCCTTTGCATCATAACGAGTGATTCCTGAGCAAATAATACGGAATTTTGAATGCTCTTTCAACCGACATGGTCTTAAAAAAACTCAAACCTTTGCTACAGTTCCTTGTCCAAGCTTAGAGCTTTGTTTTTCTTTTTTTTTTTTTTTTGGGGGGGGGGGGGGGGAAGCTGGCATATACGTGTTTGGATAGTAACCATATGCTTTTTTTTTGGGGGGGGGGGGGTGGGGGGAAGCTGGCATATACGTGTTTGGATAGTAACCATATGCATATATGAGGCCTATGTACATGCGCGCGGGCTTTTTTTCCTTCTTGATAATATATGCACCGTAAGGCGCATTTTGGCTCCATGATTTTCATTGGCACATAGTACAAGAGGCGGGTAGTTTTTTATCCCATGACACCATCTTAAATATGCGCGGAGTGTGCATTGCGCCCTGGCGCTAGGCATATATTAACTTTCTCCTACATAAATGTTTCTTTTGAAATAATGCAAATCATCAATATATGAAGGAATTGAGCCAAGGCGTAGGCCAATGCTTTTTCAGGGAAGTTCATCATGCAATTAACCGAATTTATCTTATTGGAAATTGACTTGGGTTGCTATGCCATTCTAAGTAGTTTGACCGTGAAATTCCCTTGTTTCGGTATCTCCGGAATGTGTGACTTGTTTGTTATAATTGTTCCTATTGATAGTACAGAGATTAGGTCTGTCATCTAAATAGAGATGGGTTTTGCCTCGTTGGATATTTATTCGAGCTCACGCATGTCGACATGAGCCTAGACGAATTGAGCCGTCGGATTGAGATTTAAGGGTGCTGGATCGGAATCCTACAACCCAGATCGTCCAGGCTCACACAAACACGTGTGAGCGCTTGCTCATACAAACGGGATACATAGATGAATGCTTTGTATTAATCTTCGTGATTTTATTTATTCTTTAACATAATGAGTAATTTGTCTGTGTTCAGCTCCAAAGGCGGTGGAGAAGTGCAAAAACAAGCAGTGAAGAGCTAACTACCACACCCTGCACATTCAATCCCAACAAGCCAGTCGAGTCTCAGCTGTCAAGGAAAAGACGAGGCCAAGAGACAAACACGCAAACAAGCTGGATGGAGTAGGGTGGCTGTGTATCTATGTGTAATGTATACTATTGATGTTTGGTTCATTAAAAAGAGGACTGGTTTGTTGAATAGGAAGCTATATATGGTGTCTGCTTTCAAGACCATATGTTGCAGTTTGTTTGTTTAAGGCTTGTTTAGTAATAAGTTTGCTGTGTTAATGTTTATTGACTATTGTGGATTTATTCCTTGTTTTTAAAGTGGAAACCTCTTCATTGGTTTCTACCGACAATCTATTTGTTCAATAACGATCTATTAAAATGAACAGAGGGTGCAATGCATGTGCATGGAAATTTGGCATTCGTCTACTCTCTACTCGTAAAGTGTTAATTTTTTCAATTAAGAAAATGGCATTGTGACCTAGATCAACAATAAGATCCCCCAATTACGCAAAGAATTCAGTAAATGCATGATCCTTGTGGACATGAATATGGACAATAAAACATAACAAGAGAAGAGATCCTAGAGTTTGATATATTTTGTGACTTTAGAAAAGGCATGTTCTTCTCTGACCTGTTCTCCTTAGTTATTGCCATTCCATGAATGATGGCCAGACAAGAACTCAAATAGAACCAGAATCAGGAGGACTCTACCTGAGTATAATGACATGGGACCCAGTTCTACTCTTATTCTATGTTTTGTGTGGCGTACTAATCATGTTGGTCTGTTCACACACACCTCTCTCTTGTTTATTTTCTTTTTATATTTTTTTGGTACATGCATATTTCTTTTTAAAATTTTTGTGATGTTTGTGATTTGTGGCTGGGAGTCAGAGATGAATGCTTTGTTTAATTTTTTGGTACAAGTCTTTTCTTCTTTTTTTGAATTATGTCTGATTTATGTCTATTTGTGGCTGAAAGATGATTGCTAAGTGGGTGGTAGATAATTGTATTGTCAACTGATATATGCCTGCAAGGCTGCTTCAATGCAGAGTCGATGAAGTATGCCTGCAACTTTCAGGGTCCATACATTAATGAATATGAGAGAGAGGGAGAGTCCAACATGCACCAATACAGCCATACTTGCAGCTGGAATTATTAGAGGAAAGCCTTATTTTGTTGCAGTGACACAAAGGAAACTGAAACCGCCAGCATCGCAGAATGTGGGGAAGATTGAAGGCGACAATTCTCGGTATGCAAAGTCAGATAATGCTTGCTGGCCTCTTTATCATGAATACCATCGCAAAAGGATCAACAACTTCTGGCTCATTGCTTTTCTCAAATTACTCTTGCATATTCATGGGACAAAGCCTAGCACTGGAACTTGTGGTCAAGAAGATCAGATGACATTTGTAGCTCAATTTCTATAGTTATAATAACATAAGATCCTTTAGCAAAGAATCTTAGTACAATTTGTAGAGTAATTCTTTTTGCTCCTTTAGCAAGGAACACCTTCATATTGTCCAAAACAAATATAGTTGTATGGGATTGGCGTACCGATTGGATGTAGCATTATCGTTTCCATCTAGCAAAAAAAATACTAGCGCAAAAGGAGGATGCATAGGATATTACAAGGGAGGCATAGAGAGATGGCCAATGAGAAAGAATTGGAAGGGCTATGCCACCCTCCTGTTTTCCACTGATTTAGTTAAAGAATGTTCAATAAACTGTTAAGATGAATATTAAATATATCATCCTCATTTGCCGCAACAATGTCTTTAGATTGAGCCCTGTCTGTTGTTAAAATCACAAATAAGAGAGCAAAATTACCACTAACCTGTTGACGAAAACTCCACAAAATACCCGAAAGAAATAGAGAAGAGATTGGATTTGAGGCGTGCTAAACGCTGTCCTTGAAACAGATAGGTGATCTATACATGAAATATGCATTTTATTATCTCCTAAACTTATGTTTCTGCTAGTGTTTGGTTAGAATAACTACTACTTTAATATAGATTTTGGTTTTTGTAGGAAATGAGAGCAAAGATACAAAAATATGGCGAAAACGGACTTCAATGGTCAAATTATCATAACTCCGTATACAAATATCGGATTGAACTGATTCAAGCTTCATGTTAAAGTTCAAGATGTCAGCTTTCCAACGCCACCAACCACGCGCAATTCGGAGTTCGGAGCAAAAAGTTATAGCCATTTGAAGATTCCGAACAGTAAAAACGATCGACCGCATCCTTACGCGATCGATCGCGTCTTCCGCGAAAACACTACATTGGAGAAAACGATCGATCGGACACCAAAACGATCGATCGTATCTACTGGAATTTTTGGACTTGCGAAGACAGTAAAAACGATCGATCGGATTCGTCCGGCATCGTTCGCAATACGATCGATCGGGAGCAATTAACAAAGGAAAACGGCTTCGTTCGGATACGTTCGTCAAACGATCGATCGTGCTATGAAGGCGATCGATCGGTGCATACGGAAAACGCAATTTAACCCTATTTTGACTCGGATTTGGAAGGGGATTTGAGGGCTTTCCTTCACCCCTATATATATGCCTTAAGGGAGAACGTATGGGGTATGCAAGAATAGAGTTCTTGGAGGCTAGAGCAAAGGAAGAAGAAGAAGAAGAAGAAGAAGAAGAAGATGAAGAACTTGTTGATGGATTCTCTTCCCATGCTTGGCTAGACTCTCTTCCAAGGCGTAGATGAAACCCAACTGATTGGTTGTATTGTTTCTTTCTCTCATATTATATTTTTATTCTAGTTGGTGTATGAATCTTTGTTATGCAATAAAAGTTAATTCATTAGAGTTTATTCTTTGTACTCGAGAGAGACAAGAGTGGATCTTTGTGGATTTCAATCTGAAAGAGCACTTGCGTGTCCGAGAGGAACGTAAGGGATCTGAAGTGTTACATATTAATAAAGTCTCATTGGTTTATACTCGAGAGAGATAGATCACAGTTCCATGTTTTAATAGATTTATGTGTTACATCCGAGAGGAGGGCACTATAATTTGAATTGACAAGTGTATGTCCGAGAGGAATACACTAGCCAACTGGAAATCTGAATTCAAAAGAGAGAGAGAGACGATACACTAGTCTATTGTGGTGGATTCGAAGCCTTGGTACTTCTCCTATTGATTAATCTCAGCTTAGTTTAATTAAAGTTCATTGCTTTTCTCTAGATTAATTAAAAACTGCTGCTTTTCTCTTGAATTTGGTAGAATATTAATCCGTCCCTGAGGTTCGACAACCCTTTCCATACTCACTGTAGTACAATTGCCTTGTGCACTTGCAAGGGTTTAATTTTAAACGATCAATAGGCCGCCCTCCGTACACTGGCTTTTACTGGTGTTCCATTCCCGAGATACAACGAATCACGCAGTCGGTCTAAATGTGCACTTCAAATCAGACCAACTCGAACTTGATCAGAGAAGATACTATTGCTCAATAATTTTTAGAGAGAGAGTTTTTCTATATATTTTCTATGATATTTCGTTCACTATTTATAAGGGAACTGTAATGGGTTGTTTCTGGAATGAAAGGACGCAACTTTTTGAAGAAAACTACAAAAATCGGACTCTGCAACTACCGGTACGATTGATCACGATCATCAGGCGATCGATCGCCTCAGGTTTTTTAGCGTTATTCTAGTACTTTAGATCAATCGTTCTCAAAGCGATCAATCGCGACTCACTTTTACAAAACCACAGTAAATATGATCGATCGTTCTCATAGGCGATCAATCGTGGTTCCTTCTGTGATCGATCGTGGCTATCTAGACAATCAATCACCGCACCCATGACTCTTTAATTCAAGTCAATAATTTTCAACATAACCTATCAAAGGACTTTGACCTTTTGCATTATATGGATCCTGAACAGTTCCGCCACCAAAGAAGTAATCTTATATGTTTTTGCAGATTCCACACTCTTAATGAATTGATAGTTGCAATAAAAGAAAAATGAATTGATAATTGCAGCAAGGCATGTTGTCGCCCACATCATCATAACAATCAACAAGGATTAAAATTTATTTTCTTTTGGTAATGGAAAATTTATATTACAAAAGCCCGAAGGAAAAGATTATAAAGACAAGCCGATCACTCAAGTTGACGGCAAGAACAAAATAGCCAAGACCTAAGCGGCCTAATAAAGAAGAAATCTAGAAATAAAAAAAACCCTTAAAGAAAGGACAATGCATCAAAATAAGCTCTGAAATGCCATGGACATGGAGAATAGCTTGGGATTAGTGGATGATCATCGCTGCTAAAATATAAGTCTCTTGATTTTTGTCATAAAAGATTCTCCGATTTCTCCCCTTCCATATGAAAGGAATATAGCATGAAAATAAAGTTCTCAACACATTCTTTGCATGCCTATTTTGCTCCATGAAGTTAAGAATCCATTGAAGTTCATTATTACTATCAACAATGATGTGTTGGCGATTGCATTTCCTCAAGATAAAGTGCCAAATAATTTTAGTGTAATTGCATTCAATTAGAATATGAGCAACTGATTCTTCCTGGCAGCCACATAACACACATCTGTTGACCAGAAATTAATATACATTTTCTCTTCAAGGAGTCAAGTAAGGAAGTCTCCACTCAAAGCCAGCCAAGCACAGAATGAATAATTAATTACCTAGTTTTGAACCACACCAAGTTGTGTCAGTGAAGAGTTGCATAGTGCTCCCTGACTGAATCCCAAGCTGTAGTGGTGAGCCATCCATAAGAATCACAATCATTACTGTTGTGACCCGTAAGGATCACAAGGTACTGGATCGGCAAAGAAGAAGAAGAAAGAACAAAAAGATACTAGAACTTGTTTGATTCCTCAGGAAGAAGAGGACGACCCTTTAAATACATAAGGGTGGCGTGGCCCCTAGGGACGCGCCATTAATTGGCCACTAACGGGCCAGGCTTAATTACAAGCCTAATTGATGCGAAAAGCAAATCTACTCCTAATCAAGGTAAGCCCATCATAATAGCTGGCGTGCTAACGTATGAGAGGTGACGTCCTGGGCCTGACGTCACAACAATTACTTAGCATTGATGTATGAGACGCCAATAGTCCCTAAGTTCTCGAGTGTGTCTAGATTCGGGAACTCCCAATTGCCAAACACCATCAACTACCGAATCACATAATTTATCATTCAAGGGTTATCATTCAAGGACCCACCAAGCAGGGTAGTGTTGTTGGCTTTTTTAATTCAATTTTTTTAATTAGAAAAAAACCTTAGAGATTTAAGTCATTAAAGATTTGGGAGTTTCACTTTGACATCCTATCAAAGTGAAACCTCTGTGTTGAATAGAATTCAATTGGAGTATAACACCCAATTTGAATTAGACTTAATGTGATGAGAGTTACCCAATCACATCCTAAGTTTATATAAAGGGTCTTAGACCCTTAGTTTGGGACACATCTGATCTCTCCCTCTCCCTCTCTCTTACACTTGTCATTGTGTGCAACAAAAATCACAAAATTTTAGTTCTAAAGAGTGTTTAGTGAAGGTGCATCTTAAGCACTCTTGAGTGGTCCGTCGTATCTCTTGAGTTGTTTTTTAATATAGGTTTTTAGCCCTTTTTCTAACAATCTTGAAGCAAAAATAAAAAAAAAGGAGAGAAAGATCGAATTTTTCTTGATTGGAGCTGCTCTCACCACCACCACTGCCGGAAGCCAAGCCACGACTACTAGCTCCACCGCAGCCAGATCTGCCACGTGCCCCAACAATCCAGCACAGCTGAGGATGCCTCGAGCTCCACCATGTCTCAAGCTCCACCTCCGCCGCGAATCTCTGGTGCCCTCTGTTGCCACGTCCAGCCCTGCGACACTACTGCCTGGAGCTCTTTCAATTGTTGGCAAAGATCCGCTGCTGTGTCGCTAAGAAACGAAGAAATTGATCGGGAGGAGGAAGGAAGATGACAATGGGCCGGTTTACAAATTTTAATTTTTTTAGTGAACTTGGTTCACAAGTTGGTTCAAGGTATAAAAATGTAACATCCGAAAAATTAGTAAGTATCTTAAAACCGAAATTTGACCCTCTTAACGTTTGAATTGATTGTTTTGTGCCTTGTGCAAATTAAAGTTGGTGAGAAGAGCTTTCCAACGCCACCTATTATGTGCGATTTGGAGTTCGGGGTAAAAAGATATGAGAAATTGAATTTGATTAAACGTGACAGCGATCGATCGCCATAAGAGACGATCGATCGGCAAGCTGAGCCGATCGACGCCTTACCAAACCGATCGATCGTAGTTACTGGAATTTGTGAATTTTGTGTTTCGCGTAAAGCGATCGATCGGCTGTAGTAGCGATCGATCGGCAGTGGCGTATAGTGTTAAAACTGTGCATACGACGATCGATCGCCGTATAGACCGATCGATCGCCGGTTGCGGTTTTACGTTTTCAAGCTTATCTTTGGGTGGATTTGTTTGGGAAAGATACCATATCCCTTTGGGACTTGATTTACACGTCTCCTATAAGATTTTGAGGCCTTCCCATTGGTTGGAAGTGTCCATGATTTGGAAGATTGGTTTGAGAATAGATTCTCTCCCAACTCTATATAAACCCTAGAGTATTGGCTTGTTCTAACCCTAGAACGTCCAGAGAGCTTTCCCTTTTCCTTCCCACGTTCACCCATCTCCTTGGAGGCTTGTTCTTGTGGGAGTTTGCGAGAGCTTGGAGCGGGAGCTTTAGAAGAAGCGGAAGAGACAAGAGGCGCGTATAAAGGCGAATTCTTTGGAGAATTAAGTAGGATGGTTTTTCCCCTCTTCTCTCTTTTGATTATATCTATTTTTGATGAGTGTTTTGATTCAACACCATAGTCATTGTTTGGATTCTTGCGAGATGATTGAGTTATGTCCCTATTTCTATGCGTAGTATATCATAAAATCATGTGTGCATTCATGTTTCACTTCTAGATGGGAATTCACATATAAAGTTGAATGCTTTATTAATTTTCCAGAGGATTAAAGGTTCTGTTATTGAATAGTTGATGATGTTCCACGTTGAGTTTGTGCTTTTAAGGTATGTCTTACATTAATTGTCTCGTTTGTGGTTATTAATGCTTATAAACTATGTTATCTTTATAAGAATGCAAGAAAGGAGTGAACTTTAGTAATTACAGATGATTCTAGGTTCTGTAATTGACCTAGGAGGGGAGTATATGTTCTGTTATTAATGTATTATCATTTATAATGTGTTGTTAAGTAAGATAATCAAGTTTAATTAAGAGTCCTAATCTCGGCCAGAACTGTTTCTGTGCTAACAGTTGGTGGTAAATAATTCATAACTAATTCAAATTAAATCGTAAAAATATAAAATCAGTGGGGTTAGAAACTAGACTCACGAAGGTATTATCAGTAAAAATTTCAGAGGTTAAGTCTTACTGTACAGAGCACGGTAGCCGTCGTAAGGGGACTGTTGTGCAGGAGACAGTGAGCAGAATTGAGAGAAAATACTAAGTATATAAATAATATCATATAATATGATATGATAACGATTAATATGCTAATAACAGAAATCAAACTATGTACTTATGAAATATCACAGTAAGAATTGGGTTAGATATAATTCAATTACTATTAGGGATAATCCTTTGAGCAAGTAATTCATAACTATCTATTCCAAAAGCGTTGATGTCGGTTTGATATTCTACTTGGAATTCAAATCATCTAAGATTCTCTGATTTCTTCTATCTGATATTTGGATTATAAACTCTAATGCGAACGAAGAATTCCTATCTAGGGCTGAGCATGAAAGGTATGTATTGATTATATGGTACTCCATGTGTGAGTTGTCTTGTTATTCTATGCTACTCCAATGAGTGAGTTGTGTGTTGACCAAATACTTGATGCTTCTATCCCTACTCCTTGCGAGAGAGTCTATCATGGTAAGAGATACCCAATGTTCTTAGAGTGTTGAGACCTCTATTCCTTTGAGATATTGCTCATATTGATTACATGGTTGGTTCTTCCACTGGAGACCTTGCGAGACTCTCCCTATGGTGGTTTCATAGTATGCTCAAATTATGCCATTGCTAGATCTTGCGAGGTCACTTATAATTATGAAATTGCGATTCCATACAGCCCGAAAGGAGGCACTATACGTACGTTAGATTGTGGACATTACGGAAGGTCCTCAGTCTCCGCCCATCGTGTCCGTAAGCACTGGTGGGGCCAGCATCCTAGACGCATGGCAGGGTTCCACAAGAGAACTCCTAGGGTGGTTCTGGTATGTTTAGTTACTTGCGAGTGACCAGGTTCAGCGAGCAGAAATTGTAACTCCTTTCACTTTCGATGTCTGGAGCCTTTGATATGATTAATTATTCTCTCCTTACTCATATGTGTAGTAGGAGCCTTATTGATGTTTTCCTTACTTGCGAGTTGGAATTGTTATTGACTAACCTTGCAGGTGTATAGACCTCGGTTCAGTTTAGATGTTGTGAGATGTTCACCATCCCTTGTTATTCATATTCTCTTCATACTACTTGTTTTAATTCAGTGGGTTTTTACATCCTACTGAGTGTTTCTATGAAATACTCATGCATCCTCTGATGCAGGCGCAAATGGAAATTGAGATCAGGAAGTACAGTAGTGGAATGGCGGGTTGCAGGCAGCGAGAAGAGTTTAAAAATGTTTTAGTTATTTGCTTTGCTTTTATTGATGCTTATGACATTATTGGCAATTGTGTGCCATAGACTTATAGGTTTATTTTATTTGACCTTTTTAAAGAGATTATTATTAAGTAAATTCTTTTCATAGTATTCATTGATGTCTATTATTGTATTACACTGATTGCGGGCATGATCGGTTACACGTCCTTTTGAGATGATTGTAATCGGTTGGTTGGAAAAATCGACTGTTCGGTCTCGCGCCCGAGATTCTCTACCTCCATTTGTATATCATTGATTGGCTTCCGCACTCCGATCGAGGTATGGGATTTCGGGGCGTGACAAAAAATCTTGGTTCAAATTTTTTTTTGAGGAAGAAGAAGAGAAGTGTCCCATTTCTTTTGGGAGATTTCAAAAGAAAGAGGACAACTAAACTTGGGCAAAGGGAATTCTGGTTTTTCAAACAAAAAATTGAGGTATTCTCCATCTATTTCGTTTAATCATGGGAGTTGACAAGACATTAAAACTAGAGAAATTTAAAAGAAAAAATTTCAAACGTTGGCGAACCAAAATGAAATTTTGGTTGCACCAACTTGGAATATTTTATGTAATTCTTGGTGAAAATCAAAAGCAAGATTCGGATGCCAATAAATCCGATTCCGCATCTGACTCCGCTAGTGAGGTAGTTGTGGAAACATTTAAGGCTTCAACTAGTGTGGATCCAGGGAAGTTTAGGCAGGATGATGAGCTTTTTCATGGGCAAATCCTAAGCGTCCTAAGTGACAAATTATATGATTTGATTTTCATCACCAAGAGTGCCAAAGAACTTTGGGAAATACTTGAAAAGTAGTTTGGGAAAGAAAATGAAGGTAAGGAAAAGTATGTCGTGGACAAATACTTTGACTACAAGATAGTGGATGGTAAACCCATTTGAGACCGAGTACTCAAAATTCAAAACTTGGTAGCAAAAATCATTGGGAAAGGTATCCCAGTGGATGAAAGGCTACAAGTATCCGTCATAATCGACAAACTCCCTCCCTCATGGCAAGACTTCCAAATGACCTTGAAGCACAAAAGGGAGGCCATGATAGCAGATGATGTCATAGTGGCCATCTAGATAGAAGAATGGCATAGAAGCAAGTTTAACCTTGCCGAGAACCCTTATTCTAATAGTGCTCAAGCAAATGTGACGGAAGGCAATCTCAACAATTTCAAGAGAACCAAAGTTAGATCTAAGAAGACGGGCAAGCAACCACACTCAAGCTAACCCCTAATATTCAAAATAATACCAACATCAATAAAGGGTGCTAGGTATGCGGCAAGACTGTATACTTCGCTAAAAAGTGTCGGGAGAAGAAGGGCCAGGACCGTCCAAATGACGGGGTTTCATCTTCTGGACAAACGAACATGCTTTCAGATGAAAACAAGTCAGTATTTAGTAAATATGAAATTAATTTGGCATGAGTACCTACCATTTGGTGGGTTGACACATGAGCTACTGTTCACATCAGAATTAATGTCTCTTCTTTTTCCTCTTACCAAGAAGTAAAGGGTAGGGCTGTCACGATGGGTTCCTCTGTGGCCGATGTTTATGGAGTTGGAACGGTGGATCTCCGATTCACATCTGGGAAGACTCTAAGACTCCAAGATGTCTTGCACGTGCCAAGTGTCAGGAAGAATCTTGTTAGCGGAGTTCTTTTGATTAGGCAGAGCTATAAGTTTGTGTTTGAGTCAAATAAAGTTGTAATAATGAAACATGGTATTTTCATAGGAAAAATCTATGTTTCTGATGGCATGTTTAAACTTAGTCTAGAAGGTGGTAATAATTTCTCTATCAATGTTATTGAAACTTTTGATTATTGTGGTTTGTGGCATTTAAGACTAGAACATTACTTCACGCATGGTTAGTAGGATGATGAATCTTGACTTAATTCCGAAGTCAAATAAAGATTCATTATCTAATTTTGAAATATGTGTCTAAGCTAAGTAATCAAGAAAACCATATAAATCTATAGAAAAGACATTTCATTTGATCGAACTCATCCATAGTGATATTTGTGAAATAAACGGAATTATCACTAGAAGAGGTATGGGATATTCCATAACATTTATAGATGATTTTTCTAAGTTTAGCCATGCATACTTAATTAAATTCAAAGATGAGGCACTAGATAGATTTAAAATCTATAAGACGGAGGTTGAGAATCAAACTGAGAGACGAATCAAATAACTTCAATCTGATCGTGGAAGAGGGTACTATTCAGTTGAGTTCACAAAAATTTGCGAAGATCAATGAATAATTGTAATACCCAAAAACTGCTATTTTAGGAAACTCGTCTAAAATAGGAAAGTGTCAACCCCTGACGCCAGGAGTGGGACCAAGCGCCAGGGTTTGAGTACAAAGTGTCTAGATTCGTATGAGCATTATGATTTGTTAAGTTGGAATATGGTAATGTGAGAAGCTATGCTTGGTAAGTTAATTGTACGTCAATCAGCAGACGGAGGGACCAGGTGCCAGGGCCAGGCACCTGGACGTTAGGGAAGGCGGCATTGCGAAGAGGAGGCAAAGAGCTACGTGAGGAGGCAAGGAACACTACTATACGGGATCGGTAGGATGGTTTTTCCTACTCATTCTTTTATGATTCCTATCTTGATTATAATAGATCATCTTTGGGCTGTTATATGACTGATATTATGCCTCTATATTCATATTGATTTCCATTCAAGTTTAGATTATGAAGGAATTTCTTATGAATATGTTATATATGTGTATATTTGAATCATTGTGATTGATATTCATTTCAACTTCACGTGCTAGTACCTAGAGGGTACCCCCATGCTGTTTTGATGTCTATTGACTTGATTTCATGATCTTATAGACCTTGTCACGTTCTATCCATGATGAGTTGTCATGTTGTTTGATTGAGTTGCTCAAATTCTAAAGCCGTGTATGTCTTATAATGGGTAAGTGGCCTTAATTGTAATTAGAATGTAAACTATTATTATGAAACTTGTCAATCCTTGTGTCATGACCCTCTGGTTATTCGAAAGAGCTCTTTTTGTGATATGTAAGTTCACCTAATTGTGCGTGCATGTGTCCAGAGTTAGTGATCTTGATTGGGTAATACTTGTATTATCAAAGCAATACTAGTCTAAGTTGGTTCGGGTGGTAACCTACGCATTAAGATATATAATTATACAATTCCATAACCTTCAATGTTCTCTAATGAACCTAGGAAGGGTATATCTAAGTCTAGTAAGACTCTAATAATTAAAATAAGGGTTAATTACATGGGATAATCAAGTATGATTAAGGTTAATGATCTTGGTCAGAACTATTTTTGCGCCGATGGTCTGTAATTAAATAATCATAACTAATTACAGATAAATCACAAAACTAAACTGTTTATGAGGTTAAAAACTCTTAGGGTTACATCCAGTAAAAAGTTCAGAGTTTAACTCAAAGCGTACTGACTGTGGGGACAGTCGGAAGTGGGCTGATATGGGTAAGATAGTTTACTATAATTAAGGTTTAAGACACTAATATATACTAATACTAAATGATATTGTATGATAAGAGCAAAGTATCATTATTATACATTTATATAACTGGATAAGGATTATTATAGTAAGATTGGTTAGTTAAAAAGATCGACATTAGGGAATAATACAAGGTGACCTAGGGTTCAAATTATCTGTAGCCTTTGAGCATAGCTTGGTGTCGGTTTGAGTTTCCAATTGGAGATCAAACCCGCAGACTTTATTATTTCCTTTCGAAGTTGGACAAGCGATCTTTATATTCAGTTGATGTCGGGGGTGTCCCTATTGATCGTTTAATATTTAAACCCTTGCAAGTGCACAAGGCAATTGTACTACAGTAAGTATTTAAGGGTTGTTGAATCTCAGGGACGGATGAATAATCTACCAAACTCAAGAAAGACGTTGTTGTTTAGATTAATCTAAGGAAAACAATAAATCTTAGCTACTTAAGATGGATTAAACTAATGTGGAGAAGTGCCAAGGCTTCGAATCCACAACAAAATAAACGAGCTTATCGTCTCTCTCTCTCTCTCTTTTGTATAAATTCCTAATTAGCTAGCATATTCCTTTCGGACATATACTCATCAATCCAAAATATAGTGCTCTCCTCTCAGATGTAACACATAAACAATCAAATCATGGAACTGTGATCTATCTCTCTTGAGCATAAATCAATAAAACTTTATTAATATGTAACACCTTAGTCTACTTACGTTCCTATCGGACACCCAAGTATTCCTCGGACTGAAATCCACAAGAATTACTTTACCTCTCCCGAGCACATAGAATAAATCTCAATGTATTAACCATAAAAACATAATAAAGATTCATACACCAATGAAGATAAAAGTTAAGATGAGAGAAAGAAAACGATACAACCAATCTATTTGGGCTTCATCTAAGCCTTGGAAGTGGTTTAGCCGAGCATCGGAGGAGAAAGGTACATCTTCATCATCTTCTTCCTTACTATCCTCTTTGCTATAGCTCTCACCCAAATCCCCCAAAGGGGCACTCCAAAAGACCCAAGACTCCCTTCTCTCGAGCCTCCTTAAGGCTTATATAGATGGGTAAGAAAAAACCCAAATACCCCTCTCAAAACCTAATGAAAAGGGTATTTTTTTCGCCCGACACTGCTACCGATCGATCGACCTGGTTAGGCGATCGATTGGGTACTGTAGAAATAACATTTCAATAGATATGATCGATCGAAAGGTGATGATCGATCGCGAAAATCTCATTTTTTTGCTCAGAGTGCCGATCAATCAGTTATTATTCATATTCAGCATCACAATTTTCAAATGGTCATAACTTTTCGCTCCGAACTCTGAATTGTGCGCGATCGGTGGCGTTGGAAAGTTGACTTCTTAAAATTTAACATGAAGCTTGAATCAGTCCAATAAGAGATATGCACACGAACTTATGAAGATTCAACTATTGGAGTCACTTTTCACCATATTTCTATATCTTATGCTTATTTTCCTACAAAAACCAAAAACTATATTAAAGTATCACTAAATATAATCAAACACTAATATAAATATAAGTTTAGGAGCTAGTAAAATGCATAATTCATGTATAGATCACCTATCTAGGGCTATGCATGATGCAAGTTGTCAAAAGTATTGGAAATCTATTGATACTCCCATGGTGAGTCATCTGCTAATTGAGATATTGGAATCTCATTAGTACTCATGTAGTGAGTCGTATTCTAATGAGAGATATTGATGTTTCGTTGTACTCCCAGAGTGAGTCAAATATCAGTAAAAGATACCTTGAATTCCAGAGAGTTGCAACCTCTGTTCCTTTGAGACTATTGCTCAGTTTGATATTAAATTGCTTCTCCATTCGAGACCTTGCGAGGATCTCTCCGAAGTGGAATCATAGTATGCTTATAGAGCCATTGCTAGATCCTATGTGATTTCTGATTATTAATGGAACCTAGTTACTGCCCGAAGGGAGGCATATACTATGATTAGACTATATGATATTACGAAAGGTCTGCAGTCTCTGCCCGATGGGGCTAGCATCCTAGACGCATTATCGGGTTCCAAAGGGAGAACCTCTAGGGTGATTCTGGTAAGTATCCACTTGCGTGAGAGCAGAAATTGAAATCTCCTTGCACTATGGATGCCTGTAGTTGTTATTGATTGACTATCTTCTCCCTACACTTTTGATGTTCGAAGTCTTGATTATGGTAAATTCTCTCCTTACGCTGGTGGTTGTTCGGAGTCATATTGATTGATATTATATCCCTATACTTGCCAGTCGGGATTGTTATTGACTGATCCTTTCTTTTAGGTAAAGTAAACCTTGTGTTCAGTCCTGTTATATTGAATACTCTATTTTCTTTTGATAATCCTATCTTCATGTCATCTATTATACCTCTGGTGGGTTTTTACATCCTACCGAGTATTTCTATAAAGTACTCATGCATCCTCTGATGCAGGCATGAAAAAGGAGTCACTCAGGATAGATCGCGGTTGCAAGAAGGCATTGCAGGCTGCGTTGAAAAGATTTCAAGCTTTTTATTACTTTGCTTATTTTATTGAATTTTTATGAATTGTGGCAAGTGTGCCCAGAACTGATATGCTTTCAGCTATTGACTATTTTTTATGATTGTGTTAAAGTTTAATCAGAAACTTAGATTTTCATTTCTTATATGTAACAATGTTTATTTTGAGACTGAATGACTATGAAGTGTCGATTGCACATCCTGTTGAGATGGCGTAATTGGCGGTTGTATCAACTATTGAGTTTCAGCCTCAATAATATTGGTATTAATGATGGCTTCCTCACTCTGATCGAGGATTGAAATCCTGGGGCGTGACAACTTGGTATTAGAGCTTTCAGTTCATTTAAGTCTTAAGAGAACAATGCTAATATAGGAACTGATGTAGTAGAGCTTAGCTAGGAATAGAAAAGACCCAGGAAAAATTTAGAGGAATCAGTTGAAGAATGTGAGAATTACCTTATAAGTACCCTAATGACATTTTTGTATAGGTCTAATGGCTAGGACAAGGAGCCTGCTAAGCAGTGGTTAGAAGAGTGGAGACACGGAATGTAACACCCAGAAAATTGGTACGTTAACTAAATGTATCTATTTTAGGAAACTGGTCTAAAATAGGAAAGTTTCATTTCCTGATTTGATTTCTGGTTTTGCGATGTGCTTTGATGTGTTATTTGATTTAATGATGTGATATAATTTTTTAATCGCATGGCTAATAGTAGTAGAAAACCAGGACGCGAGGGTTGGTCCTGGCGCTGAGGCCAGCCTGGCGCCAGGGTCTGAGAACACCGGACGCCAGGAGAGGGGCCAGGTGTAAGGGCATGTGTTCAGTGGATTACTCTTGATTAGTAAAATGAATTTGGTTTTGATGTGTGGTTAGTGATGCTCGCGTGTTAGTATGACGAGTAGTGCAACCGCGGGACGTTAGAGACCTGTGCGCGTAGGACTCAGGCCAAGATGCAGGACCTGGGCGCTGAGCCACGTGGCACTGGCCCAGGGGTGATTTATGAACGTGGGTAACCTTGACATAAGATGATCTTCGGATGGTTGGAGTGATCTTGAGTCGGCTGGAGTGAATCTTGGAGCAAAATCTACGATTTGACCTAATAGCGGTAAGTATCGCGGAGGATCGGGAAGTATCAGTTCGGTTGAGATAATTAGGAAAGATAAATCTTAATTAAAAGGAGATAAATATTTCACTTTTTAATCAACTAATAGGAAGGGGACGTCTAGTTGGTTGGCCTAGATATGGTAGTTTCCTAGTTTGGAACGAGATATGTAAAGTATGATTAAGATTGTAAGCTCGGCCAGTACTATCTTTGTGTCGACAGTCTGTAGTAAATAATTCATAACTAATTTTAATAAAATCTGAAAAATATAAAATCAGTGGGGTTAGAAACTAGACTCATAGGGAACTCCAATAAAAATTTCAGGGTTTAAGTCCAACTGTACTGACCGTGGGAAGAGTCGGAAGTGGACTGTTACGCGGATGACAGTGTGCTGTAATTAGGATTAAGATAGTGAACGAATCTTATTAGAGATTTGAAATCCTAATTAAATGAGGAAACCTATGTGTTGGACGTCCATACCAAATTGAAGATCAACATCAGCTAATAAAAAGTAGGCAAACAATTATTTTGGGACGTCCAAGTGAAGCAAGGAAAGAGTTGGTAATTTCTTTGTTATAGTAGGAGATAGACTTGAAATAGGATTAGTATCTTAATAAAATACTACAAAATCTCAACAACCCAATGGATTAACATGGCTGAACGTCCCTTACTAATGAGGGAGAGCTTTTAATTGGTAGTGAGAGTTTGGATTAGGAAGGAGTCTTGATTTGGTAATATCCTAGTTGTAGTAGGTTTTGGGTCTATATAAGCATAAGAGAGAGGGCGCTCGTATTTTTCAAGCCAAATCCTTTGTGAATGTCTCAAGACTTTCTCCTTCTCCTCCTCCTTTGTTCCAGCAAGCTTTACACATTTTCCTTCATCTCAAGAGTCAACGATCGATGCGCCAAAGGGCAGCATCGTGTAGAGAAATCAAAAACCTTCGGAAGAAGCAAGAAGATACTACGTTTGGACCAGGTAGGATGATTTTTCCCACACTCTTGGATCTGAATTTCATACCTTGTTCAAGTGCTTCTTGTGTCAATATATTGATTTATGATTGTGAATCTTCATGAGAGTCAATCGCTAAGTACCAATCTTTTAAAGTATCCAGTTATTACGTGTTTTTGCTCAATCGTGTGAACCTTGATGTTCCTATTCCTAATTGTTACATGATTGATTGATTTTTCTACTTATTTACTCGCAATCGCACGAGACTCAGTATAGTCTAGTGGTAACGAGGTCGAACCCAAAGGACTTGGACTGATTCAACTTAACTCTAATGAAAGATTTGATTTTTTTTATGAAACTAGTTATAGCAGAATGAAAAGTTCTAATTTAACAAAGCAATGAAATTTATGTGAAAATAATATGATGAGAAATATACTGAGACTTCGAATCCACCCAAACCAAATAGCTATCCTCTCCATTAAACCCGTACAATTCCAAGTGATCAATTACCCGTGCCCCTCTCGAAGTCACGAATAATCGTAATGTGTGCAGCCCTCTCGAACATGCAACTAAACAATTAAATCTAACTTAATTAATCTCCCTCTCTCGAGCAAAGATCAATCATAAAAATACAATTTTTATTCAAATAATACCTTGGAATTCGCTAAGATCTCTCGAACATTAACAAACCCTTAGTTTAATTTCACTAACAATTACTCTACCCTCTCTCGAGCAACAGAATAATCGTAACAAAATATTAAGCATATGGAGTAAAAATCACAACTTTAGAAATGCAAATAAGTATTGAGAGTCAAACAATCAGCAGGGCTTCATCTAGTCTTAGTACAATAAAATTTAGCTAGACATGAAAATAAGGGAAGAAAAAGCCTGATTCATCGGAGAAGTCATTTGCACTATTCACGGGCACTATTCGCAGAAACACTGTAGTGATTTCACTGTTCACTATTCACTGTAGCACTATTCATCATCTTCTCCGGCGAACTCGCGCACTGTAGCACTTCCAAATCCGGCCCAAAATCAGTTCTTTCTCCCGGCGTTCGACTCCTCTTCTTCACTTCTCTTCTTCCGGCCAAAGACCCGCCGGAAAAGGCTCTGTTTCCCTGTTTTTTTTTCGTCTGTTTTTTTCCTCTGCGGCCCTGTTTCTGTCGAGTTTTCGTCTTCCTGTCTGTCGTCTCTCTTCGCACAGCCGGCCGCTCTTCTTCCTCTCTGTCTGCTGTTTTTATAGACTTTTGAATTCCCCCTTGCTGCCTTCCCGATTCAGCTTCCTCTGTTTCGAAATCTTTCCAAATCAATGCATCCAACTTCGAGCAATCTCGCTATCCTTCGATTATGAGCCAAACTTCCATTTTTAAACTTCCCAAATTGAGACGCAGTCAGCCTTCCTTTGCCGATTTCATCTCTGTCGATCTCTGCAGCCCCACCGGCGTCACAAGCGCCGCCGCCCTCGCCGAATCAGACCCAACCGCTGCTCCCATCCAGGCCACCGGAAACGCCATCGCCGCTGCCGTCGTGGCCATTACCGTCGCCGTCGTCTCATCCCAGCTCAGCCCCTTCGCCGGCGTCGCCCCAGCCGCCGTCCGCCGCCCCAGCTCAAGCTTTTCCGGCGAGACCATAAAAAAACAGAGCATCGCTCTTCTGTTCTGAAACAGACGAAGCCCGAGCGCCCGAGCTTCGGCTCGGGTCGGGTTTTTTTTCTTTTTATTTTATTTTAACTGAACCGGCACTGAACCAGCCGGTTCAGCGCTCCTTTTTTTTTCTTTTTTTTTTCATTTTCTTCTTTAAAACCCGTCGTCATAATCTCAGCCGCCGGATATAATCTGAACGGATCTTCTCTTTAATTGTGTCTCTTTCGCGCGCGATATTTCAAATGATCATAACTTTTTGCTCAGAACTCCGAATTGCGAACAGTCAGTGGCGTTGGAAAGCTGACTTCGTGTACTTTAACATGAAGCTTAAATCAGTCTCATCAGAGATATGCAACCGAAGTTGTAAATATTCAATCATTAGAGTAGCGTTTTATCCCATTTCTGCGTTTTGCTCTCGTTTCCTACAAAAACCAAAAACTATATTAAAGTAGCAATAATTCTAAACAAACACTAGCAGAAACATAAGTTTAGGAGATAATAAAATGCATATTTCATGTACAGATCACACCCCCAAACCTAGATTTTGCTAGTCCCTAGCAAAACAAAACAAAATAAAATCAAACAAACTAAGGAACTAATGCATAAAAGTAAACACCACTTTCGTAGGGAACACGATTGCATTGAGCGTATGCAACAAGCCGTTAAACCTCTAGGTGTCCCTAGTAGGACGAGTGTTGTCTCGTGAGGGTTTGCAGCCATGCTACCCACAAACATGTATTTATGAAATTAACCTAATTAACCTAAATGTAAAAACAAATCAAAACACTGCAAAACAAACAAACCTATTATCCCTTCAAATGCAGACTACAATGCTTAAGAGAATTAACCACACGTACTTGGTTTATAATCAACAGGAATATAGAAGCCCTCAAGTAAGTGGTTTTATTCCACACTTTCATCTTGGAAATTTCTGCTCAATATGATATAGCATTATAATGTAAATAGTAAAAGTGTAGAACATTGTAGCAATACATTCTAAATTTCTGTCTTACACATATCCAGTGTTACCCATTAACCAAAGAACATCAGAATCTACGTAGTCATCCCAATCTTTAGGTTCATGATAGCACAGATCTGCGCGCCTCATTCGGGTCCAACATTCTAGATTTGAGAGGATAATACACCACAAACTTTTTTTTTTCTTTCGCTAGGACTGTGTAAGGCCTGACTTCAAGATGCTTAGGTTTAGCAATGACTCAGGCCAATGACTCCCAGCCAGTTGGCTTAGGGCATTAGGTATTAAGAGACCGCTTCGGGCCCGAGCATCAGCCAAAGTTAATCCTATAAAGTCAAGCAGCCCCTTTCTTTCATTTTGTTTTTTTTTTTTTTCATTTTCAGCATTCATATTTTCATCACATCTTTATTTTGTCCAGGCTGTATTATACTCTCAACCTATTTCCGGTTCCAGCCCTTGCCATAGCCAAGTAAATGGTCTATCATGATCTTTTAAGCTCAAAGGACAACCACACATCATCCAATGACTCTGACTAAAGACATCCCACTGTAGATTAGTATTCAACAAATCTCTAGAGAGTATTACTTTATGTAACTAGTGTGTGTGAGTGAGTTTTCTTAGCTCAAGCACAGGTTCCAAGAGGACTGTAATAGAAAGATATGCTCAGTTAAGTGTATCTATCCTCCAGTATACTTACTCACACTTCCAATGTAAATTAATCTCTTAAGAATTGTAAAATGCATCATAACGGGATAAACTATCAAAACCTATAAAAAAAATAACAAACAACCTAAAAACTAATAATAATTTTTTTTTCGTTTTTTTTTCAAATTTTTTTTTTGTTTGAAATAAATGAAAATATATGATAAACACTTCTTTTCTACACCCCCAAACCTAAACTAGACATTGTCCTCAATGTTGACCAAAATAATACTACAATGAATAGTAAAAGAAAAGGAGTGAGGAAGGAAGTCACCTGAATGGAGAGCCTCATGGTAGATGTAAAGCATGAAACATATAAGCGAAGAATGAGGAGATAAGATAAATATGGAAAAATTAAATACACCCCCAAACCTCGATGGTAGCATCCCCACACAGGTAATAGAAAACCTAAAATAAAAATAAAATAGAAAACAAGCAAGAACATAAAATTTGGGTTGCCTCCCAAGAGCGCTAAGTTTTACGTCTTCAGCCAGACCACGACCTTCAATTCACTCAGGGGTCTTTGGGTCGTCCAAGGGATAGATGATTTCCTGGTCAAAATTGTCTTCTAAGTACGGTTTTAATCGTTGACCATTAACTTTGAAGGTACTGCTATCCTTTGGGTTTTGAATTTCTACTGCGCCATAGGGGAATACTTGTTTCACAATGAATGGTCCCGACCATCGAGAACGGAGTTTCCTAGGAAATAGATGCAATCGTGTATTGTAGAGCAAAACTTTTTGATCAGGTTGAAAAGACTTTCTTAAAATAGATTTGTCATGAAAATGTTTAGTCTGTTCTTTATAAAGTTTTGCACTCTCATAAGCATCGAGACGCATCTCCTCCAATTCATTAAGTTGCAATTTACGTTCGGACCCTGCTTTATGCATATCAAAATTCAAAGCCTTGATTGCCCAATATGCACGATGCTCCAACTCCACTGGTAAGTGACAAGCTTTTCCAAAAACGAGTCGATAAGGTGACATACCAATGGGAGTCTTGTATGCAGTCCTGTAAGCCCACAAAGCATCATTTAAGCGCAAGGACCAATCTTTCCTATCAGGTCTAACAGTTTTCTCAAGAATCTTTTTAATCTCCCGATTAGACAATTCTACCTGACCACTTGTTTGGGGATGATATGGAGTAGCGACCTTATGGGTAACAGAGTACTTCTTCAGTAGGGCTTCAAAAGGTCTATTACAAAAGTGAGTGCCTCCATCACTAATAATTGCTCGTGGGATCCCGAAGCGACAAAAAATGTGATCTTTTAAAAATTTTACCACAACCTTATGATCATTTGTCTTAGTTGCAATTGCTTCAATCCATTTAGAAACATAGTCTACTGCAACTAAAATATAAAGGTGTCCAAAGGATTGTGGGAAGGGTCCCATGAAATCAATTCCCCAAACATCAAAGAGGTCCACCACAAGAATGGGTTGGAGAGGCATCATATCTCGTCGAGAGATAGATCCTAACCTTTGACATCTATCACAAGATTTGCAGAACTCATGAGCATCCTTAAACAAGGTTGGCCAATAGAATCCACTCTGCAAAATCTTGGCAGCAGTTTTCTTGCCTCCAAAATGTCCCCCGCATGCTTGAGAATGACAAGAATGTAAAATACTATGAAACTCATTCTCAGGCACACATCGCCTAATTACCTGGTCTGAACATATTTTAAATAGGTACGGATCATCCCAAAAATAAGATTTAACCTTGGAAAAGAATAAATCTTTGTCATGTTTTGTCCAATGGGATGGAATCTGACCTATGGCAAGGTAGTTTACAATGTTGGCAAACCAAGGTGTTTTAATTTGGGAGATGGAGAACAACTGTTCATCAGGAAAAGAATCATGTAGTGGCTCTTCATCTTTAGATGTTTCAACAAGGATTCTAGAGAGATGATCGGCTACTACATTCTCAACACCTTTCTTATCTCGGATTTCATAATTAAATTCTTGTAAGAGCAAAATCCATCTAATCAATCGAGGTTTGGTGTCTTTCTTGGATAAGAGATGTTTTAATGCAGCATGGTCGGAGAAAATGATGATTTTAGAACCTAGAAGGTAGGATCTAAATTTATCCAAGGCATAAACAACCGCTAGAAGTTCCTTCTCCGTAGTGGTGTAATTCAATTGGGTATCAGACAGGGTCTTACTAGCATAATATATGACATGAGGAACCTTATTCACTCTATGACCTAGGACAACACCAATGGCATAGTCGGACGCATCACACATTATTTCGAAGGGAAGAGAGTAGTCAGGGGGCTGAATGATAGGTGCAGTAGACAATAAGGTACGAAGAGCATCAAAAGCTTGCCTACATGCATCATCAAACACAAAAGGCACATCTTGGGCTAGTAAATTGCTCAAGGGGCGAGCAATCTTACTGAAGTCTTTAATGAAGCGCCTGTAAAAGCCTGCATGACCAAGGAACGATCTAATTTGTTTCACCGAAGATGGTGGTGGTAGATGAGTGATGAGATCGACCTTGGCTTTGTCGACTTCAATTCCCCTTTTTGAGACTACATGTCCCAAAATAATTCCCTCTTGTACCATGAAATGGCTTTTCTCCCAGCTCAAGACAAGATTTTTCTCTTCACAATGCTTGAGAACTAATGACAGATTATGGAGACATTCATCAAATGATGGACCAAATACAGAGAAATCATCCATGAACACTTCTAAAAATTTGTCAACCATATCAGAGAAGATGGCTAGCATGCATCGTTGGAAGGTGGCAGGTGCATTACATAGCCCAAAAGACATTCTTCGGTAAGCAAAGGTACCGAAGGGGCAAGTAAAAGTAGTCTTCTCTTGATCTACCGGAAACACTGGGACTTGATTATATCCAGAGTAACCATCAAGAAAACAATAGAATTGTTGACCTGCTAGTTTCTCTAAGATTTCCTGAATGAAGGGTAATGGAAAGTGGTCTTTTCTAGTTTTTGTGTTCAATTTTCTATAGTCAATGCACACTCTCCACCTAGTAGTTTCGCGGGTTGGGACTAACTCTCCATCAGATTTTTTCTTCACTGTGATGCCAGACTTTTTAGGCACGACTTGTATCGGGCTGACCCACTCACTATCAGAAATGGGGTATATGATACCCGCATCGAGCAGTTTCACAATTTCTTTCTTGACCACATCCCTCATGTTGGGATTCAATCTCCGCTGATTCTCTCTTGAAGGTTTTGCATCATCCTCTAAATGAATTCGGTGCATACAGACTGAAGGATCAATGCCTCTTAGATCAGCTACAGTCCACCCTATGGCTCTCCTGTGCTGAACTAGAATCCTAAGCAATTGACTCTCCTGGCCGCTAGATAAGCTAGATGAAATGATAACAGGGAGAGTATCAGTAGGACCTAGAAAAACATACTTGAGTGAACTCGGAAGTGGCTTTAACTCAAGTTGAGGAGGAGACTCAATAGAAGGTTGAAGTGAGGGACTGGGAGATATTGGTAAAGGCTCTACTCTATTTCTATAAGGAAAAGAGTCATGATAGGGAGGAGAAGCTGACATCGCATGAATTTCTTCAATGGGTGGTTCTATGTCAGAATCCTCTATCCCTAAATAGAGTAGAGTAGGATCTTGAGCTTCAGACATGAGCTCATTCAAGAGTGTCTCTTCCACGAGGTCATCAATTTCATCAACGAGAGAACACTCTTGCTCACTTTCAGTTGCTCCTTGGTTGGTAGCTTGGAACACATTAAGGATGATTTTCATATTGCCAAAAGACATCTCCATCATTCCAGATCGACATTGGATGCACGCATTGGTCGTCGCTAAGAAAGGGCGGCCTAAAATGACTGGAATGGTGTGAGAAGCATTAGACACAGGCTCCATATCCAAGACCAAGAAATCAACTGGAAAGAAAAACTTCTCAACCCCAACTAAAACATCTTCAAGAAATCCTCGGGGTTTCCTAATGGATCTATCGGCCAACTGCAGAGTTGCCGATGTTGGTTGCAAGTCTCCCAAACCTAATTTCTCGTATACTGAGTAGGGTAAAAGGTTGACACTAGCACCTAAATCTAAAAGAGCCCTGTTAATAATATGGTCACCAATGACGCATGAAATAGTAGGTGTGCCAGGGTCTTTAAATTTCTGTGGTGTGTCATGTTTCAGAATGGAACTGACCTGCTCAGTAAGGAAGACCTTTTTAGAAATGTGAGTCCTAGACTTCCGCTTTTGGGTGCACAAGTCTTTGAAAAATTTAGCATAGGCGGGTACTTGTTGAATGGCTTCTAGGAGTGGAAGATTTATTTTAACTTGTTTAAAGGTTTCTAACACTTCATCCATCCTAGCTTTGTTCTTATTAAAAGGGGAAGGCATGTCCAGGCATTGAGGAAATGGAGCACGGGGTACATAAGGTACCTCATGATTGGCCTTAGACTTGGTTCCTGAAGAAGACTCAGAAGGAAAAGCAATTTCCTTCTGCTTTAGCTGATTCAAATTAGGTGGCATCTCTAAGGTTTCATCATTCTCTGTAATGCTTATTTTTCCCTGATCCTTCTCTTCTCCCACGTCTACACCAACCTGGTTTTCAATTTGCCTCCCACTCCTCAGGGTTGTTATGGCTTGCACATGTTCATTGGAAGTAGTTTGTTGTTCAAGCATAAATTGACCCTTTGGATTATTCATTGGTTGACTAGGCAACCGACCCTCTTCTCTCTTACTCATTGAATTAGCTAATTGGCCGATCTGAGATTCTAGTTTAGCTATGGATTGAGTATGAGAATGCACAAGTTGAACTTGTGATTGAAATTGGGCTTGAATATTCTGTAGAATAGATAAGATTTTGTCATCAGATTCTGAATTTCTAGATGGTTGTGAAAATTGGGGAGGTATGGTAGCTTGTTGAAAACCTGGTGGGTTATTTTGAAAGTTGGCTCTTTGGGGTGGATTAAAAGGTACACCCTGGGCTTGTGGACGCCAGGAAAAATTGGGGTGATTCCTCCACCCCGGGTTATATGTGTTTGAGAATGGATCACTGCTTGTTCGAGCATAAGTTTGGGCAGCATTGACATGCTCCTGAACAAGCTCTGGGAATTGTGGAGCAGATGGGCACTCTAAGATAGAATGCATGGGGCTTAAGCATAGAACACATGCTTCTTGAGTGTGTGCAGGAAGTTGTGACTTTAGGCTCAATATTTGATCTATCTTTCTAGACAAGGTAGCAACCTGGTTAGAAAGATCTTCTGTTTGTTTCACTTCATACATACCACCTTTAGAAGGGGTAGATGACGAAGAATCAATTAAACTCCTACTGGCCATTGTATGTTGTAACGAATTTTCACTCAAGTTTTCAAAAAGTTCCCATGCTTCATTTTCATTTTTTAATAGGAAAGTGCCTCCACATGAAGCATCTACAAGGTGACGATTCTGATCCGTCAACCCTCTATAAAACCTTTGCACTAACTGCCATCTAGGTACAGCATGATGAGGACACTTCCTAAGGAGGTCCTTTAGTCTATCCCAGCTCTCATGAAACTGCTCAGTCGGCTGTTGGGTAAAGGTTGTAATGGCATCTCTCATTTGGTTTGTTTTACCTATGGGATAATATTTCTTTAGAAAGTCCTGTTGCATTTTTGCCCACGAGGTAATGGATTCAGGTTCAAGAGAGTAGAGCCATTCTTTAGCCTTATCCTTAAGGGAGAATGGGAATAGTCTCAGTCTTACCGCATCATCTGTAAGATTATTCAGTTTAAAAGTTGTGCAGATTTCTAAAAACTCATCCACATGCCTATATGGATCTTCGTGATTTCGCCCATGAAATGATGGCAGCATTTGTATTATGTTGGACTTAATCTCGAAGTTACCAGCTGTTGCAGCCGGTACTCGAATGCAGGACGGAGATATATAGGCATTTGGAGTGTAGTACTCTTTCAGAGTTTTCATGTTTTCTTCTGCCATTTCAAGCAGAGGGTGGGTGATACTTAATTGGCCTCTTTGGTTTTGTCTAAAAGTTCTCTCAATTTCACTGTCAAAGGCTTCTAAGTCTTTACCCAATGACCTACGCCCTTGCATAAACTAACCACGTAAACAAAAATAAAATAACAAAGATCACGCAACACCTAAAGTAAACTAAAAAGAGAGAGGTAATGGATGACAAACAGTGGGAAATGATGGCCTTTCCGCGTTGGCGAGAAATCCACGTGTCGCTTTTTACCTCTGCAGTGCGATTCCTACAAAGACAAGAAAATAATATTAAAATCCTACCAAGAAAGGTCTTAACTAATTAGAATTAAATTAAACCGTTACCAAGTCCCCGGCAACGGCGCCAATTGATTGATTGATTTTTCTACTTATTTACTCGCAATCGCACGAGACTCAGTATAGTCTAGTGGTAACGAGGTCGAACCCAAAGGACTTGGACTGATTCAACTTAACTCTAATGAAAGATTTGATTTTTTTTATGAAACTAGTTATAGCAGAATGAAAAGTTCTAATTTAACAAAGCAATGAAATTTATGTGAAAATAATATGATGAGAAATATACTGAGACTTCGAATCCACCCAAACCAAATAGCTATCCTCTCCATTAAACCCGTACAATTCCAAGTGATCAATTACTCGTGCCCCTCTCGAAGTCACGAATAATCGTAATGTGTGCAGCCCTCTCGAACATGCAACTAAACAATTAAATCTAACTTAATTAATCTCCCTCTCTCGAGCAAAGATCAATCATAAAAATACAATTTTTATTCAAATAATACCTTGGAATTCGCTAAGATCTCTCGAACATTAACAAACCCTTAGTTTAATTTCACTAACAATTACTCTACCCTCTCTCGAGCAACAGAATAATCGTAACAAAATATTAAGCATATGGAGTAAAAATCACAACTTTAGAAATGCAAATAAGTATTGAGAGTCAAACAATCAGCATGGCTTTATCTAGTCTTAGTACAATAAAATTTAGCTAGACATGAAAATAAGGGAAGAAAAAGCCTGATTCATCGGAGAAGTCATTTGCACTATTCACGGGCACTATTCGCAGAAACACTGTAGCGATTTCACTGTTCACTGTGCACTATTCACTGTAGCACTATTCATCATCTTCTCCGGCGAACTCGCGCACTGTAGCACTTCCAAATCCGGCCCAAAATCAGTTCTTTCTCCCGGCGTTCGACTCCTCTTCTTCACTTCTCTTCTTCCGGCCAAAGACCCGCCGGAAAAGGCTCTGTTTCCCTGTTTTTTATTTCGTCTGTTTTTTTCTCTGCGGCCCTGTTTCTGTCGAGTTTTCGTCTTTCTGTCTGTCGTCTCTCTTCGCACAGCCGGCCGCTCTTCTTCCTCTCTGTCTGCTGTTTTTATAGACTTTTGAATTCCCCCTTGCTGCCTTCCCGATTCAGCTTCCTCTGTTTCGAAATCTTTCCAAATCAATGCATCCAACTTCGAGCAATCTCGCTATCCTTCGATTATGAGCCAAACTTCCATTTTTAAACTTCCCAAATTGAGACGCAGTCAGCCTTCCTTTGCCGATTTCATCTCTGTCGATCTCTGCAGCCCCGCCGGCGTCACAAGCGCCGCCGCCCTCGCCGAATCAGACCCAACCGCTGCTCCCATCCAGGCCACCGGAAACGCCATCGCCGCTGCCGTCGTGGCCATTACCGTCGCCGTCGTCTCATCCCAGCTCAGCCCCTTCGCCGGCGTCACCCCAGCCGCCGTCCGCCGCCCCAGCTCAAGCTTTTCCGGCGAGACCATAAAAAAACAGAGCATCGCTCTTCTGTTCTGAAACAGACGAAGCCCGAGCGCCCGAGCTTCGGCTCGGGTCGGGTTTTTTTTCTTTTTTTTTTATTTTAACTGAACCGGCACTGAACCAGCCGGTTCAGCGCTCCTTTTTTTTTCTTTTTCTTCTTTAAAACCCGTCGTCATAATCTCAGCCGCCGGATATAATCTGAACGGATCTTCTCTTTAATTGTGTCTCTTTCGCGCGCGATATTTCAAATGATCATAACTTTTTGCTCAGAACTCCGAATTGCGAACAATCAGTGGCGTTGGAAAGCTGACTTCGTGTACTTTAACATGAAGCTTAAATCAGTCCCATCAGAGATATGCAACCAAAGTTGTAAATATTCAATCATTAGAGTAGCGTTTTATCCCATTTCTGCGTTTTGCTCTCGTTTCCTACAAAAACCAAAAACTATATTAAAGTAGCAATAATTCTAAACAAACACTAGCAGAAACATAAGTTTAGGAGATAATAAAATGCATATTTCATGTACAGATCATTACACATGCTAGCCCAATGATGAGAAGTTTGAATTATTTGGAGTCCCATTTGAAGCTTCATTGTGTTCTTTTGGTCTCTGACATTGCTGTCCAAATTTTATTGTCCTTAATTAGTTGTTCAGTTTGCCTAATTCAACTAGAAAAAGGGGTATGTGTGTGAGATGAATTAAGATAATGAAAGTACACCTCAATCCTTGTAAATATTATGACATATCATACCTAATAAAGTTCTGGAATAAGTAAGATATGGAAGATATTCAAGTATACCATGTATTATTGAACGGATTATGGGGTAAACAGACTCATAATTTGATTAGAACTATGATTAAGGGTCTCAGCCAGAACTGTTTCTGCACTGACGACCTTTATTAAAATATTTGTAACTAATTATATAAAAATCATAAAAATATGCCGTTTATTGGGTTGTAAACTAGACACATAGGAGTAATCACAGTAAAATTTTCAGAATCTAATTTTTTCTGTTTTGACGTTGGTAAGGGTCGGAATTTGACTAATATGTAAAAATAGAACACTGTAATTATGGTAAAGGTTGGGAAAATTTTATCAAAACAATAGCCTATGCTATAATAAGTATACTAAGAACTTTATATGTATTATACAAGACTTTAAGTAAGTATTACAGTAGGATGGACTAAGTATAATACCATAATATCATGGGCTAATGGTGAGTGGTTTGATGTTCATCAAGTCTTATATGTTCCACTGGTGATATTGACTCGATTCGTGTTTCCAATTAGAAACCGAACCATCTATTTCTATTTGATCAATGCACTTCCATTTGTTTGAGAAACTTCAGTTGACCTATTATTCTTCATGATATAGCTGTCTGTTTGAGTCAAGTCTTCTTTGAAACCAGAACTTGATATTCTTCATGATATAGCTTGAGTTTTCTTGGAGTCTTGAAAGACAATTCTTGATCAAGTCTTTCTTCATGAAGTCTTATCTAGGGCTATGCATGCGTAACATGGTCATTGTTGAGAGTCTTTGCTATTCTATCCATGCTCTAGAACGTGAGTCATACGTTGTTGGGAGTCTTTGATATTCTATTCATACTCCATGAGTGAGCCATTAAAGTAAGAGTTACCCTATTCTTAGAAAGTTGAGACCTATGCTATTGTTAAAACATTGTCCAGTTTGACATTAACCTATTTCTCCACTAATTGTTCGATGGAATCATAGTATGCTCACGAGCCATTGCTAGGTCCAGCGTGACCTCCGATATTTATGGAATTTTGATTCCTTATTGCCCGAAGGGAGGCAAATACGTACGTTTAGGCTGTATGATATTACGTAAGGTCTGTAGTCTCCGCCCATTGTGCCCATAAGCACGGATGGGGCCAGCATGTCTAGACGCGTGGCCGGGTTCCAAAGGGAGAACCTCTAGCATGATTCTGGTATATTTTACCACACGGGGTTGGTAAATTCAGCGAGCAGAAATTGTAACTCCTTGCACTATAGATGCCTGAAGCCTTTGGTATTTTGACCATTCTCTCCTTACACCGGTATTTGTTTGGAGTCGTATAATTTATTGTCCTTGCTCTATACTTGAGAGTCAAGAAGCATTGATGTTCGGAGTCTTGGATTATGGTAATTTCTCTCCTTACATTTTGGATGTTTGGGAGCCTTCATTGATGCTATTATTTCCTCTTGTAATGGAATTTTTGTTGCTCAGTTCAAATATTCTTGATTATTCAACTGTCTCATATTAAACCCTACTCTTTGTCCTATATTGTATATTCTGTTCTTGTGGGTTTTTGCATTCTACTGGGTATTTCTTCGGAATACTCATGCATCCTCTGATGCAGGCATGAAGAAAGTATAGCTATGGCAAGTGTAGATAATAGAAGACTCGAAGACAGTTGTGGAAGATAAAGCTATCTTTATTATTTTAAATTTAGTGTTAATATTAATGGCATGTTGGCCAAAGCATTTTAATGATTTTGATTTTTAGTTATTTTAGATGACTTGTATTATGGATTAATTTAAGATTGTCAAGTTCTCATTTCATATGTGTTAATGATATTATTTAAAGAATCAGTTGTGTTATGTCGAGTACACATCTATTCATGGTGATGTATTAGACGGGATGTTCGAGTATTCGGTCATATCTCAGGGTTTCTGGCCTCAAACATACTCATGAAAAAAAAATGTCTTCCGCACTCCGACAAGGCTGGGAATTTTGGGGCGTGACATGGAAACATAGGTTTGGGGACAGAGGCTAATCCATTCAGGATAGACATAGAAGGCAATCAGGCTCCAGCTGAAGATGTGCAACCTTTACCCAGGAATGACCCTGAGTATGACCTATACCTAGACTATGACCTTACCGTGGATGTGGACTTTTCGGTAGAGTGGGTAGACGGAGAGGGAGCATCGTCGCCCAAGATCAGAGTAGATTTTGAGGATAGATCTCCATCTATTTATTTTGATCAAGAGCCTCGTGTCATTAGAGAACACCCAGTTTATGTTAGGGCTGGGACGTATATCGAGTTATGGAATACCTTATTTGTGAGGTTTAGATCCCAAGGCTACAGGTGGCCGTATATGAGTGTCTGGGAGTACATGCTAAATCTAGAGTTTGAGTCACTCTAACCCCAGTAGCCCTGCAGATTGTAGAAGATTATCTCTAAGATGAGAACCTAGGAGAGGCTGTTAGAGTAATCCTTAGATTTAGAAGTTTCCTTGTAATAAAACTCTGATCTATATGCCAGGGATAGATGTAGGATTTATTTTGAGAAATAAAATAAAAGTTCCTTGATTGAACTTTGATCTTTTGATTGTTTGCTTATATTATGTATGCGAGTGTGTTTATCGTATAGGAGTCAAAGAAATGAGGGATGAAATAAAGTTGAACTTTAAGTGAAATTCTAATTCATCTTCTTTTTTTTTTACTTTAGATATCGAAGATGGTGAATTCGGGAGCGCGAGGTAGATGCCCAAATGTTTCAGCTAACCCCTCGCAGGATGAGGGAGCGAGCCACATCGTGTCTGATGTAGTGACGTAGTTGGCAGCTAAATTGAGGAATGGTGGAGGTAATAGTAACAATGAAAAAGCGCCAACTCTAGCAAGGTTCAAAAAGGTCGGACCAGAATTCTCTGGAGAGGACAATCCGGAGAAGGCAGAACGTTGGTTGGTGGAAGTGGAAAGACTTTTCAAAAGGATGAAGGTACCTGTAGCTGAGTAAGTGATTTTTGCTACATTCATGGAGGCTAGAGAGGAGCAAGAGAAGGATTCTTGTAGAGGCCAAAGAAGAAGAAGAGATCCATGCCAATGGATCTACAAAAAATAGGCTTTTCTTTTCTCTCTTTGTATGTGTAACTAAACTCTTTATCAAGGCTAGATAAAGCTCTAGATGTGTATTGCTACTCTTGATAGTTTAATTTAATGTAGTTGATATGATTATGCTTAATGCTATTTCACGAGTTTTCTCTTGAGTGCTTGACCATAGACTTGATTGATTATGAATGAGGTGAGATCTTTTTAATCCTTATGTCTAACCAAGAACAGGTTTGTGATTGATTTTATGCCCGACTAAGGATAGAATTAATTACATAATAGTGGATGAACTTTCATGTCCGACCAAGAACGTGAGTGAATTCATTGTAATTTGTGTGTCTGACCAAGAACATAAATTACCATATCATATTAACTTGTGCACAATAATAATTGAGAGTAGTAATTGCATGTTTAGTGGTGGATTCGCTGCCTTGATATTTCCTCATATTGATTGAAACTCAGTTAGTTTAGTTAAAGTTTATTTCTTTCTTAGATTAAATGAAAAACTGCACTTTTTTTCCTTGAATTTGGTATTCATCCGTCCCTAAGGTTCGACAACCCTTTAATACTTGCCGTAGTACAATTGCCTTGTGCACTTGCAAGGATTTATATTTAAATGATCACTAACTGTGGCAAAAGCTGTAGAATTGGCATCCATTCTGGAGGACGATTTTAAGAGGACTTCAGAGAGAAAGAATAATCAAATTAAGAGCCAGGAGAATAAGTTGAAACGTCCAACAGACAAGCGATTCGGGAACACAATCGGGGTAACAAACGTCCATTTAAGCAACGGCCGTAGCAAAATTGACCTAATTTTTAGAATCGTCAGCTACTCGAACCAATGGCAATGGTGCTGGAAATCGTTGCAGGATCTATGGACAAAATACACATGTTGGGAAACGTTGTCCACAAGATACGCGGAGGTGCTTTATCTGCAATGAGATTGGGCATATTTCACCTTTATTGTCAAAATGAAGGTCAAGACTTCTTTGATACTTATTCTCTAGTAACAATGATTAGTACAATTCAAGTGCTTTTGTATTGGTCATTTGCAACTTCAAATTCACTAAATGGATGTGAAAACTGCATTTTTAAATGGTGAATTAGAGGAATAAATTTACATAGAGCAACCAGAAGGTTTCGTAGAACCTGGTCAAGAAAAGAAAGTATGTAAGTTACTAAAATCTCTCTATGGTCTCAAGCAGGCTCCTAAACAGTGGCACCAAAAGTTTGACAATGTTTTACATTCAAATGGTTTCATATCGTGTGTATTTGATAAATGCCTTTATTGGACACAGATTAAAGATTCCTACATTATATTGTTCTTATACATAGACGATATCTTAATCTTTGGAAAAAGTTCTACTGAAATTGAAAAGGTTAAGAACATCCTTCACAAGAACTTTGAAATGAAAAACTTAAGTCTTGCTAAGGTCATACTAGGCCTAAAGATTGAAAGAACTCTTGATGGAATAGTTGTGAATCAATCACACTATGTGGAGAAAATCTTAAAGAAGTATGGTTACTTAATAAGAAGCATATCAATATGCCATATGATCCGAGTGTAAGACTAAGCAAAAACCGAGGTGATAGTATATCACAACTTAGATATTCACAGTTGATAGGAAGTCTGATCTCTCTGGTTAATTATAGCAGACCAGACATATCCTACGTTGTGGGAAGTCTAAGTAGATATACTAAAAGCTCTAATGAGACCCACTGGACCGCTATAGAAGGAGTCTTCAAATATCTGAAAGGAACAATATGCTATAGTTTACACTATTCAAGATTTCCAGCCGTATTAGAAGGATACAGTGATGCGAGTTGGATTGCAAATTTAGAAGAATCTAAATCTACAAGTGGATATGTATTTACTTTAGGTCTACTATGGATGCCGAGATAGTAGCCATGGATAAGACTGGAAGAATGGCTGAATGGTTAAGGGCTCTTTAACATACATATCCTTAGTCAACAAACCAATACCAACTATTATGATTCATTGCGATAACTAGGCAGCGTTAGCTAAGATACGAAGTAAGAATCATAATAAGAGGTCATATAGGCATATAGAACTCAGGTATAAAATCTTGCGCAAGTTGATCACCACTGAGATTATTACCTTGAGTTTTATGAAATCAACAAATAATTTGGTTGATTTCTTTACAAATAGATTGTTAGCATGACAAATCTAAACTCATCTAGGGGAATGGGGCTAAAAGCCTAAGTCAAGTTATTATTAGCAGTAACTCAATCTATCGAAGTGGAGATCGCCAACAGAGATTCAATGGGAAAACAAGTTAATGCATAACTTGGAAGAGCATTATTTAAAAATATATGCTCATTCCCATGCAGAGATGAGAGTATTCTACTGTCTATGAAAAAGGTTAACGTATTAATGAGTTCGAGGCTTATATAGCGTGGTATGTTAGACAAATACCTTGGAGATCTTCACCTATGTGAGTGCTACTGAGGTCGCAGTTAATGAGAACTTAGGTTGGTTCTCTGATAGGCAACTCATGAAAAGGATACCTACGCATGGCTGCAACATGCTACCTGGGTGAACTCGAAAGGACGTGCTACTTTGTGTGTTAGGTGTGTCTAAGCTCTCACGCTAAAGTTCCAAGTTCGAGACATAGTTCACTTTGAATGTATGAGAGTAGCGATACATCAAACTAGGAATATGTTCAAGCTCGAAAGGCACCCATCTCCGAAAATATGAAGTACTTGTTGCTCACAATATTCTGTCATAATGACTTAGATCTGGTGGGGATTGTTGGGTTTTTTAATTCAATTTTTTAAATTGGAAAAAAACATTATAGATTTAAGTCATTAAAGATTTGGGAGTTTTACTTTGACCATCCCATCAAAGTGAAACCTCCATGGTGAATAGCAATTCAAATGGAGTATAACACCCAATTTTAATTTTAGACTTAATGTGATGGGAGTTACCCAATCACATCCTAAGTCTATATAAAGCATCTTAGATCCTTAGTTAGGAAAACACCTAATCTCTCTCCCTCTCTTTCTTACTCTTGAGTCATTGTGTGCAGCAAGAGTCACAAAATTCCAGTTCTAAAGAGTTCTTATTGATGGTGCATCTTAAGCACTCTTGAGTGGTCCGTCGTATCTCGAGAATGATTTTCCACAAAGAGCCTATGCACTAGAAGGCCGGAATTTTTGCTTCAAGGAAAGTGCAATCTGCACGCTTTAGACGTGTAGTTGTTTTCTAATATATATTTTTAGCCCTTGTTCTAACAGCCCTTAGATCAAACTAACGAAGAAGGGGGGTAGGATGTGACCATGGGTCTTCCAATGTATAAATACTATGGTGTGACCCAACAATAACATGACATCTAGGTCGCTTGAAATCCCGCATCTCCAAAATACTCCCCCAAGCATAAGAGCAGCTCCTAGATTGTGCAGACCGAATAGATGAATTTTGTAAGTACACTCAGTGTATCCAACAACACCAAAGAGTTTTTTTTTCACTGTAAGCACCCTCCAAAATAAATTTGCTAATGCTGCATTATTGATGTCTTGAGTACATCTAACTGCCAAGCCTCCCTCCTTCACAGGACAACAAAGTTTCCTCAATGAGATGTTATGAAAACCCTTAGAAGAAGACATACCTTTCCAAAGAAAATTAGTGAGAAGAGTCACTACTTTGCGATAAGTCTTCTTTGGAAGTTTAAAACAGGACGTCCAAAAGAGATGAAGGCCACCAAAAACTGATTTAATGAGTTCCACCCTCCCCACATAGGACAAAAGGTAGGCCTTCTAAACCTCTATTCTATTAACAATTCCCTCAAAGAGAGGATAACAAGATGCATAAGTAATTCGTTTGGATGACAAAGGCATACCCAAGTAATGAATAGGAAAAATACCTGTTGGAAACCCAAATATTTCTGAAATTTCTTGTCTGTTCACTACCTCCAGAGAAAAATATGGAACTCTTCATGAAGGTAGCCTCAAGAACCAAAGATTGAGCAAAACAATCTAACACCTCTTTTAAGTGAGTAGACGATGAGATTGCAACTTTGGATATAGGAGGCCCTTCATGAAACACTGGCACCTGAATAAGACCTTCATTGCATTTTTCATCTATCAAGGAAGCAAGACCATCTATGCATAAAATAGAAAGTAAGGAGAGAGGCACAAAATAGAAAGTATGGAGAGAGGGGGCAACCCTGACGAATAACACATCGACTTAAAATAGCCGTAATTCGAGCCATTCACCATCACACGGATGCCAATGGGCACAAGCACTACTTGACTCAGCCATGCCACTTCAAATCAAACCCTTATGCAGAATTGTCACCTCCATTCATGTGCATGTGCATTAGCCTTACGAAGATCTTGTCATTAGCCTTACGAAGATCCACCTTTATGTAGAATTTTTTTTCACCTCCATTCATGTGCATGTTTCTTACCAACTCATGAGCAAGAAGGATATTCTCCCATATCATGCGGCCTTTGACAAATGCAAATCTTGGTTATAGTATTGTAAATGAAATTACACAAAGTTATAGGCCTAAAATCATCAAAATATTTGGAATTACTCTTCTTTGGGATCAAAGTCAAGAAGGTACCCTCGAGATATGCCCTCTATCAAAAAAATCTTTCACTACAGCAACAAAGATAGAACCAATGATATCCAAAAATAAAGTAAACACCATACTTTTAATCTCATCCTTCTCGACCTAGTAGCTCAGGTAGTTCTTTTGAGAATCATTCAAAATTTTGTGGAAGGGAATTTGTACCTTAGTGAAAGATCTTGAAGGGGAAAACAACTCTTTGTAATAGGACTCTGCAGCTCGGCCAATGTTCTGAGCATTATCTAGCCTGATCTTGAATTTCATGAATAGAATTAATCGCTGAGTGAAAATCCACAATCGCATGGAAATATTTGGTGCATTTGTCTCAATCTTTTAACCAAGTAACTCTAAATTTTTGTCTATAAATCTCTCCAAAATATCATTCTCCACGACTACACGTTGCCTAGCACATTTTTCAGCCATAAAAAAATCGTCATTAAAAGTGTCCATCTACGATTTTAGTTGGACATTAATCATTTAAAATTAAACCCTTGCAAGTGCACAGGGCAATTGTGTACTTCAGCGAGTATTGAAGGGTTGTCGAACCTCAGGGACGGTTAAATAATTTACCAAATTTAAGATAAAGTTGCGGTTTTTAATTAATCTAAAGAAAGCGATGAATTTTAACTAATCTAACTGAGATTTAATCAATATGTGGAAGAGACCAAGGCTCCGAATCCACCACAATAAACTAGTGTATCATCTCTCTCTCTCTCTCTATTGAATAAAGATTTTCAATTGGCTAGCATATTCCTCTCAGACATACACTTGTCAATTCAAATTATTGTGCTCTCCTTTCGGATGTAACACATAAATCAATTAAGCACATGGAACTGTGATCTATCTCTCTCGAGTATAAACCAATGAAACTTTATTAATATATAACAGCTCAGTCTACTCACGTTCCTCTCGGACACGCAAGTATTCTTCGGATTGAAACTCACAAGAATTCACTCTTGTCTCTCTCGAGTACAAAGAATAAACCTTAATGAACTAACAGTGATTATACAATAAAATCCATACACTAACTAGATAAAACATAATATGAGAGAAAAGAAACTATACAACCAGTCTATTGGGTTTCATCTACGTCTTAGAAAAGTGTTTAGCCTTGCATTGGAAGAGAAATCACCATTGTGTTCTTCATCATCTTCTTTTTCTTCTTTTCTTTGCTCTAGCCTCCAATTTTACTCAAGATCCTCCAAAACGTTCCCCCTTAAGGCCTATTTATATGTTTGAAGAGAAACCCAGAAGTCCCCTTCTAAATCCGAGTCGAAATAGGCTTGATTTAGGTTTTCCGCATAAACCAATCGATTGCTCCGTATTGCCTATCGATCGCTTCCTGATCGATCACTTTCCTTCGTTAATTTTTGCATTGTCGCACCGATCATCTGTTTCATGTCGTTAGCTGATCGATCATTTTTATTCCCGATCGATTGTGTTTACTGTATTGCGCACATCCAAAAACTCCAGTAGATACAATCGATCATTTTAGATGCCGATCTATCATTTCTTTCAGTAACATTGTTTCCCGGCCATGGCGATCGATCGTGTATGAAATGCTGATCGATCGTAGTTACTGTTTATAATTTTCAACTGGTCATAACTTTATGCTCCAAACTCCGAATTGCGTGCGGTGAGTGGCGTTGGAAAGCTGATTTTTTGAACTTTAACATTCAGTCCAATCAGAGATGTGCACACGAACGTATGAAGATTTAACCATTAAAGTCACTTTTCAGCTCATTTCTGCATCTTACTCTTATTTCCTACCAAAACCAAAAACAAATTAAAGTAGCACTAATTCTAATCAAACACTAACATAAACATAAGCTTTGGAGATAATAAAATGCATATTTCATATGTAGATCAGACATCATGCAACTCCAAGAGAGCTTCTTCTTTATGTCTTCTTTTGACGTCCCCAAAGTGTTACCTATTCCAGACTTTAAGAGCAGCCTTGTCCGCCTGAAGTTTCTTAAACAAAATGAAAGGTTGACCTAGGATATCACAATTCTAGGCTTTTTGAACTACATTTTAAATACTAAAATCTTGTATACACAGTGAAGAATTTAAATGGCTTGGATCCTTGAGGAAGAGACGGTCTCATTGAGAAGAACAGAGGGCAATGATCTGAAAGGCCTCGAGGAGGTCAAGAAAGAATAACATTAGGATATGCAATAAGCTAGACAGAGTTACCAAATCTGCGATCTATGCTGCTCATGATTAGGTTATTTCCATCACGATGATTGTTCCTGGTAAACTCTACAGGACACGGAATTTCTTGAAGACCAGAGCTCATAATACAATCATTAAGTTTTCCAATTTCCTAGGCGAAGGAGAAACCCCACTAACTCTTTATGTAGCATCTTGCATCGCATTAAAGTCCTCCAACACTATCCAAGGTCCTTGAATACTAGACTCGAGATGGAGGAGGTGACCCCATAAGTTATTTCTGTCCTGTGCAATATTGTGCCCATAAGCTGCAGTGAAATGAAAGGGAATGTTAGAGCCCACTGGAGTAGCAAAACAATGAATATGCTGGTCGCTTTCTTCCAACCTGCGAAATGCAACCATATTTGGATTCCACAAGACAATAAGGTGGCCTGAATTATCTGATTGGAGATAATGAATGGCTTTCCAACCTTGGACAATTTTGTGTTTAAGTCTATCAAACTAATGGTTTTTAATTTTGGTTTCACATAGACTAATCAGGAAAATATTATGATTATGAAACGAAGTCTTGAGCTACAGACCTCTTAGATCGTGGCCCAGCCCCCGGGTATTCCAACTACAAATAGACATTATTTCATTTTGGGGGCACCTCCCCCATTACTTTTCTTGAAAGTACCTCCACCAGTGTTCTTCTTACTAGCACAACCTCTATAAACCTTATTCTTTGTTGTGCTTCTCGAGGAGGTTGAATTCTTTGTGAAGTCAGAAGCGAGGATGAGCTACTAGCTTCAGAATCCTGGTTAGTTTTCAAATCCTTGAGAACTTAAAAAACATTAGGGGAACATGAGGCATGAGAAGGAGCCATAGTAGCCAAAGGACGCAAGCCTCTTTTCCCTAGAGAAGACCAGTCATGTTGTCTATGCACTTGGGAGGTGGGCCCACCAATTTGATCTTCAGTGATAGCACTAGCAGCTGTTGGATTATCAACAATATGAAGGGGTGTCCCATCATATGCTTGCATATGCTTCCCATGCACCAAGTAAGGTATGTGAGAAGACTCTACACCAGCCTCATGTATCATGTCTTGACCCACACTAAGCATGAGCTCCTTAGATAGAGACTATCCTGATAAGGATGACGTGGGATCCTCCCCAATCAGATTCATAGAATAATTGGCACCCAAAATTGGTTGTGTAACTTCTTTTGTTGCAAACTTCACAAAATTAGATGATATCAATTTATTATCCAAAATTTCCTCCCATATTGAATTTGTTTGATTGATAGCCAGACTCAGAGTAGGACCTGGTTGAGGGTTGGACCGTAGAAAAGGAAAAAGGACGTAATTAAACTTACCTGAATACTTTGACCATGTGAGAAAAAAGGTTTTCAACTTAAGGGTATTTTGATAAAGGTCAATTTTTCATCCTTCTAGTTACATCCTCACTTAAATACTCCACCAATAGATAACACGAATCCATGTCATCTCAATTGAATAGAATAGCTTTTTGGGTAAAAAAATACTTCACCTACGTTAACTTCCATACAATTTCACCAACGGGCTGATGTGGCAAGCCAAGAAGGACAATGCTACGTCACTCACTTTCCTTTGGATTTGCCAGCTCGTGGGTGAAACTGTGGGTGACCTAACGTATGGGAAGCATTACTACCTCTTAGATGAAATGCGTGCATCCTATTCATGGAGTATTTGGGAGGATGAAAAATTCTTCCCACTTATCACAAAGAGAAGATCGAGAGGAGTCTCATTCTCTCCTATAAATGGGGGTGGCATTGCCTCCTACCCCATTGGAGCAGGAAAAATATCTTACCTCTAAGGGTGTGTTTGGTTAGCAGGATAGGAAAAGAAAAAGAATGAGAAAAGTCAAAGTCTTTTCTTTTTTGAGCGTTTGGATGGACATAAAACTTTAATGGTGAAATCTTTGTTTTCTCTCATGTGGGGACTACACAAAACTCCCGTTATGCCTTTTTCTTTCTCAAATAGAAAGAAAATGTGAGAAAAGTGTCCCGCCCCAAATTTTTAGCTTCGGATCGGAGTATGAATATTTTTAATTGCTAAATACTTGAGGCATCACAGATACGCCATCATTCACACCAATACAGTGAAAAAAGTAAAATGACAAACTCACAAGATATACTATCTATAAATTATATTCAGAATGAAAGATAAAATAATAACCTCATATATTTCAATGGTCCAAATCCATTACAATTATTCTAAAAAATAAACTAAAAGTCTAATATCAAAGCAACGAACTTCTTCTCTTTGATCAACTTCATCTGCAACCCTTAATATGCCAGCAACTGCTAAACCTGCATCGCAGGATGTGTTAGTATTCCTAAAAATACCCAATAGAATGAAAAAACTAATGGAATATAGCAAGATAATCAATAAAAGTGCATACAACTGAAGAAGCAAAAGTTGTAACATGAACTATTAATAAATTACAAATGAATGGAAAGAAACAATTTAACACGAATGTCGGGAATTGCTAACATCTAGACGAAATGATGAGACTCCACACATAAAGAAATTGCTAGGAGTAAATGAATTCCTGCTCTCATATTAGTGCGGCTGTCAGAGACAAACATACTCATACGCCTCTAGGGATTCTCTTGTGGAACCCTTCCATAAGTCTAAGACGTGGGCACCATCAGTGTTCATTGACACAATGGTCGAAAATTGAATAGGCCTTCCATGATTCCTAACAATCTAATAAGGGCGCGTGATGCCACAAAAGGGCAAGGGCCAGATGGATCCCAAAGATAAATATAGAGATCTCACCGGTCAATGTTTCGGTCATGGCTTATTGAGCATACTATGATTTCTAATAGAAATGTTGTGCCAATCCCTGAGGAGACTCAAACAAGCAATTAATTATGCAAAGTACATGAATATTGTGCCAATCCCTATGGAATCTCATATGAGGAAATAATTGTGCAAATAAAGGAATATTGTGTCGATCCCTGTGGAATCTTAGATGAGCAAATAATTATGTACGTTACAGGAATGGTCTGCCAATCCCTGTGGAGTCTTAGATGAGCAAATAATCATGCAAGGTACAGGAATGTTGTGCCAATCTCTGTGGAGACTCAGATGAACAATTATTCATACGAAGAGTAGAAATGTTGTGCCAATTCTTGAGGAAACAATCTTTCCTAATTCTAATCGATTCTGCTACGGATAGAACTATCAGGAGCATCCAAAGCAAAGAATGAAGATTTACATGCAATTGAATTAAGTAAGAACCTAGAGAAAAATTCAAAGTAATGTTGTTCATCATGGTTTTAAAGGTGTTATAGGACTCGAATTTCAGATTGGGTATTCAATGTGTAAATAAAAAAGACAGAAAGGTCAAAGAGACAATAAGTTTCTAGACCTAAAGACCAGGTCATGACTTGAAGTCTCACAGCTAAAATAATTTATTATGTAATAGGGTCTCTCATGCCAGTTGTATGTTTATACAATATTAATTTAGGGTTTACACAATGATTGGTCAGGGCTTTGGTAAAAGCCGACAACAATGGTAAGGTTTTAAAGCTACCGAATTCTATCACAAGGCATATATAATTAATTAAAGACAATCACCATGGTCGGAACATTGAATTTGTGTTAAAAGATAAAAGATAACTTTAAGTCTTTCAAACTGCAGTCTTCAAGCTTTTCCTTCAACTGCAACTTGCCCAGGTCTACTCCTCTTTCACGCCTGCATCAGAGGATGCATGACTATTCCGAGGAAATACCTAGTAGGATGCAAAAACTGACAACAACAGAAAACACAATATAGGACAAAGAATAGGGTTTCACATAAGACAATTGAGTAATCGATAGTATTGGAACTGAGTATGAAGATTTCCTTTACCTGAGGAATAGTATAATTCATAAAGATTCCCAAACATCGAAAGTGTAAGGAGAGATTATCACTCATCAGGACTCCCAACTTCAAAAGTGCAAGGAGAGATTATCTTTCAATTTCTGCTCTCAGACATTTCCACACGTAAGTGGTTACTTACCAGATTACTCTAGAGGTTCTCTTATTGAAACATGGCTATGTGTCTAGGATACTGACCCCATTAGTGCTTACAGACACAATGGGCGGAGATGGCTAGACCTTCTGTAATGTTTCAACAACCTAAAACATACGTATATGCCTCTCTTTGGGCGGAAACCTCGTCAGGTTTCAAAAATATCGAATACCCCTCAGGATCTAGCAATGGCTCTTTAAGCATACTATAATTACACATTGGAGAGATCCTTGCAAGGACTCTTGTGGAGAAACAATCGAACTCACTCTAGGAGCATTACCTTTCTTCAAATAAATGACTCACAAAAGGATTTCAACTGAGATATACTGTAACACCCGAAAATTCTGTAAGTTTACCAAAATTGCTATTTTAGGAAACTGTTCTAAAATAGGAAAGTTTTGCTGCCGTTTTAAAATCTTTTAATCTCGTGTGTTGATTTGGTTTCGTGATGCTTATAGATTAGGCAGTACACCAGGGTACGAGGACTAGCCCAGGCGCTGGGTTCAACCTGGCGCTGAGGCTGGCCTGGCGCCAGGGGCTGAGTACACCTGATGCCAGGAGTGGGGGCCAAGCGCCAGGGTGTGAGACCAGTGTGTAGAGACTCCTTTGAATATTTTAATTTACTAGATTGGATCATCGTAATGCAAGATGTTATATTTGGTAAGTTTCGAACATTGCATTCGCGGGACATCGGAGCCGTCCATCTGTGTGCCACGCACCAGGCGCAGGAACACCTGAGGGCCAGAACCACGTGGACACAGCGCCCTGGGCACTGTACACATGGTTGACATGTGAATATTTGGTTAGGAGAGAGAGAATCAAGTAAATTTGGGAATTTTGAATTTAATTCCAAAACCGATTTGATTTTGGAGGGAAATTGATATTCCTTAAATTTGGGAATTTAGAAACTAAAAGGAATGATTGGGGATGTGATTAGGGGTTGATGATGGGCTGTTACCAAATTAAGCGGGGCGCCATGTGGCAAGAGAGGAGATTGTGCTAATTGGGAGTTAATCAAGGTTAATTAGCCTCGGCCAGTTTTTCCCTGCACAGACAGACCGCAGGAGAAAAATCGTAACTAATTCAAGATAATTCGGAAAAATATGATTCCAGTTGGGTTGGATTGTAGACTCTGGGAAATATACAGTAAAATTTTCAGGGCCAGATTCTAACTGTAAAAATTATTGTGAGACTCGAAATTGTGCTGTTGTGCAGAAAACAGAGCAGTCAACCGGATTTGGTCAAGATCCCCACCTTAATCAGGGTATAACTAACTTGACTAATAGATTTGGTCACGTCCCTAATTTGGGGATCCTTCCTTTTTAAGTCAAGTTGTAGCCTTAGATTGAAAAGAAATCAATGGTGGGAGATGGTGAGTCAATTTGGAAATTGAATTGAAATTTCCTTGGGCGGTTAGGATGATGCATCTAAAGATTTCAAATCCTTAACTAATTGGGAAACCCTAACTAATTGGGAGAAATTGGAGGAGCACGTCCTTGACATGGAGTAGGGGCTTATTTTGGGTGAATCTTGGCCCTTGGATGTGGTGTTAATCAACGGTGGAGATAGATCTTGGTGTTTGGGGCTTATGCTATTTAAACACACCCATTGAGAGACCGGCCACTCTTTTGGACGTTTTGGGGAGTCGTGCAAGTCAGCAAGAGCTCGTCCTCTCTTCTCCTCCTTCGATCAGTAGTTCCTCCCTCTCTACAAGTGGCCGTGGTGGTGGTGATTCGACGAAAAGAGTGTGGTGCATGTGGTGGTCGAAACTCGCGTAGAAGTGGTAAATCGTCAAAGAGGTAGGATGACTTCTTTTTCCCTACAACTTCTAATATTGAATTATTGTTTATCATGACTCGTATGTCACGTGGATCATGATTATTGGTTTGATAATATTGCTGGTTATATTGATATTTGTGGTTCCTTGAATAAAATACCGATTCGTCTCCCATGTTTGTAGAATATTGCTTTCATATGATCAATGTATATTCATCCTTCACATGCTAGACCATAGGAGACATCCCCATCGTATTGGACCCTTGAATGTGCTTTGTCTCATGTTGTCGTATCCCTTTTTTTGGTTCTGTCCAAATAAAGTTGACACCATTCCTAATCAAATTGCTTTGGGATTATGTTAGGTACGTCTCATCTCAAGTAAGTATTCGTAATTTCAAGCCATATTCGTAGTATTGCTTCAAAACCATGAAGATTCATGTGTCATAACCTAATGATGTTTCAAAGAGCCTTTTTGTGGTCATCCAATTTCGTGGCTAACTGAATTTAGTGTCTGTGATTAATTGTCTCTTGGTGGTATTAAGGGGAAAATACATGTGCAGGCGGATTTGAATGAAAGAGTAAATATAGTAAATTACTTAATTACAGATACCGATGGGGTCTGTAAAACACTTAAGAAGATGAGTTATGATGTCAGGGAGTTAGTATTAAGCATTAAAGTAAGTAACTATTAGTAGTTAAACAAATCGGATCAAGTATGTTGCTCTCGGCCAGAACTAGTTCTGCGCCGATGAACTGTAATGAAAAATTAATAACTAATTATAGAAAATTCATACAAATATTCTGTTAAAACGGTTAGAAACTAGAGAGAAAGGGCTTTCATATATAAAAATTTCAGAACATGATAAGCACTGGTCAGATCAGAGTAATCGTAGGAAGTGGGCTGTTTGCTCTCGGCCAGGACTGTTCCTGCATCGATGAGCAGTGATCAGAAAATCATAAATAAATATCTATAATTCAGAAAATTATGATTTTGGTTGGATTAGAAACTAGACAATCAAGGCTATATGGGATAAAAATTTCAGAGAAGTATTCGGGCTGAGTATTCAGTGACCACCGATGGAAGTTGGCTGTTATGTACTAGACAGATTACTGTAATTCGTATTAAAACCCTAATTCGGTTTACTACTATACATTATAAATATATATATATTATAATGATCTGATTTCTATAATGTAAGACTCTGATGGTACAGGGTACAGTATTATTAGATTATGAGTATGAGTGGTGAGTTAAGGGTTACTGTCCAAAATTAATTGTCCCAAGTGTCCGAGTTCTTGAACGGCTTTTTGTCCAAGAAATTCTATCACAGATTCAGCACCTTGTGCACTATTGTTGACCAATTTCCGATAATGAGAACCTTCTATTCTGATTCAAGGGGATTGTCATATCTAAGGCTAGGTACTATGATGCGATTCAGTGTTCCGATTCTTGATAAGTCATAATTGGAGTCATCCGATCTTGATCATTCAGATTATATTTCTTGAGTACTCCTAAGTGAGTCAAATTCTTCCTTGGTGGTGTGGTGCACTACATGTCGTGAGTCTCATAAACCAACTTCGTGTCCACAAAGTTCTTAGATAGGGTCTGACTTTCTGAGCCCTACCATCTTGTTGCTTGTGACATAATAATCGTAGTGTCTTTTGATTCGGGGAATGGTCTTAACTAGGGCTATGCATGGTGAAGGTGGTTACTGAGTCATTCCTGATAAGTCTCAGTCTTGAATTATCCTGTGATTGAACATTGAGAATTCTTTGATTACTCCTTTCTGAGTCAGATATTGAAAGTTACTTCTTTGAGAGTCTTTCTTTGATGATGTTGATTATTCTACGAGTTTGTGTACTCCGATGTGGGTCCTTTTTGATGACCTTGACAGAGATATTGATTTACTCCTTTGAGAGTCTATTCCTTGATGATTATATTCTGGGTCTCTATTTGCTAGAACCCTGATTAACTATAGATGAATTCAGTTCCATGTAAATTTGTTCTCCACTAGGAGCTTGATGAATACTCTTAGTTGGATTCATAGTATGCTCACGAGCCATTGCTAGATCTTGCGAGATCTCAGATTATTATGAACCTCTGTAGTTCAGCCGATGACGGCAACGCGTGCGCTTTAGATTGTATGACATTACGGAAGGTCTGCAATCTCCGCCCATTGTGCCCGTAAGCACCGATGGGGCCAGCATCCCTAGACGCATGGCCGGGTTCCTCTGTAGAACCTCTAGGATGATCTGGTAATTGATGTCCATAGAGGAAGTGGACTGAACAGAGAGCAGAAATTGTTATCTCCGACACTTTGGATGATTGGAATCAGTATTCTTATTGATCTTCCTGACGCTCTGTACGTTTGGAAATTGAGTTATGGTTTATCTATTCTTGACCATTGATGGTCCCTAGAGTTCGAGTTATGTTTATTCTTGACCGCTGATGGTCTCTGATATTGATTTTGAGCAGGTAAGTGAACCCTGTATTTACTCTACCTGATATTCTTACATGTGTCGTTAATGCTCATTTCTTCAGTATTCTATTTTATTACATGTTGTGGGTTTTTCTTGGCTCCTACTGGGTATTTCTTTCGAAATACTCACGCATCTCTCGATGCAGGAATTAAAGTGGAGAAGAACTAGCAAGGTTCGTGTTTGGAGCACGATGACGGAAGTCGATAAGATGTGAATTTATTTATCGTTTTTATTTCCTGTGTGCTGAATTTATTTTGATGCTTAATGAATTGTTGATTGGATTAATGTATTTCAGTAGTGGAGCTCATAATGTTTTTATTATTTAAGATTCTTGTAGAACAAAAATTGTTTAAGCATTCTGGACAAAGATGATGTTGTGATTGAGTATTCGGTCATGGCCCGGATTTCAGCCTCATGACCTTAATTGTGTTAGTGCTTCCGCGCATTATTAGAGGTTATGAAATTCGGGGCGTGACAGCTTGGTATCAGAGCATTTCTAGAATAACTTAGACAATTATCTGTTGTACAGGAATTTTAGATAATAGTATTGGTGTTGAGTGTAGAACTCTAGAAGACTTAGAGGAGTAGTAATCTGACCTTGGAACTTTTTGTGTTGTGAATTAGGTTTAATGGTGAAAATTCGAAGTGGTAGGATTTACGAGAAGGACCAACAGGAGGCAGCTCAGCAGTGGCTAGCCAATTGGATACAGGGTAATATAGGGTCGGGAACCAAGGAAGAGCCTTACCTGATTGAGCCTGAACCTGAGCCCAAACCACTAGAAGACATCCATCCACTAGCGGAGGTGTTTTACTTTCCAGTCGAGTGGGTAGATGGTGTGGGACCAGGATCCCCTGAATATCAAGTGGACTTTTTGGATGAGTTCTTTCCAGTTCATCAAGAGCAGGAAGCGCAAGTTGTGAAAGATCATCCGGTTTATAGGCGGGCTATGGAGGATGCAGATCTCTTTATCACATTGTACTTTAGATTTAAATCCTTGGGATATAGGTGGCCACATATGACGGATTGGGAGATCAAGGGAAACTCGCAGTTAGTATTTGCACCTGTCGGGATAGCTTGGGAGATCTTGGGTGAATATCTTTGAAGACTTAGTTCGAGAGAATGACTGTTAGGGAACCTTAGTTTGACTAGATTTTTTTTAATAAAACCCTGATCTATACGCCAGGGTACTAGGTGTACTTTCTTTTGGAATGAATAAAAGTTATTGATTTGAGTTTCTTGTGGTGTTATTGCTTGTGAACTGTTGTATTGTTGCGATTAGGAGTCAATGGAACAGATGATGAATTAAAATGAAACCACGTGTTTAATTCTAATTCATCTCTTTCCTTGGCTGTAGTTAATCTGAGATGGCGTCAGCGGGAGCTCGTGGTAGGCGATCTGGTACTACACTGAATCCTTTGCAAGAGGAGGCCTTGAGCCAAAACCTGTCAGACATGGTGCATGAGCTGGCAAGGGAACTACGGAATGGCGAAAGCAGCAACAATACGCCCAAAGTGAAGGCGCCTACCCTAGAGCGGTTCAAGAGAGCAGGACCAGCTTTCTCTGGTGATGACAACCCTGAAAAGGCGGAGCGCTGGATGGCGGAGGTTGAGCGTCTGTTTAAGGGAATGAAAGTTCCAGCCGATGAGCGGGTGATTTTTGTGACATTCCTTTTCGTTGGAGAAGCTGTTTTCTGGTGGGAATCCTCGGAGAGGAATAACTTTGAAGCGGGTCATGATATCTCGTGGAAGGAGTTCAAGGAAGTATTTAACAAAAAGTACTTTCCCCCTCATGTTCAGCGCAGGAAGGAGAAGGAGTTCCTGGAACTGGTGCAAGGTTCCATGTTGGTACTACAGTATGAACCAAAGTTCGAGCAGCTGCAGCGGTTCGCAACTGATGCGTGTCCTAATGAGCTCGTGAAAGCTAGGAGGTTTGTTGATGGACTGCATGATCGGCTTAGATCGAAGGTTCTAGTTTCACTGCCAGCGACGGTAGCTAAAGCAGTGGAGTTAGCCTCTATTCTTGAGGATGACTATAAGAGGACACAGGAGAAGAAAGGGAATTCAAGTGAAGGCCATGATGGTAACTTCAAGCGTACTGGGTTCAAAAGAAGCAATGGTCATTCCAATGACCGACCGGATAAGCGGCAGAAGCATCAACCACGGATAAACAGTGGAAATGGCCGGAGTCAAACGATGGCTGCTTATCGTCAACCTCAGCACAACAATAGTACAGACGCTGGAGGCAGATGCAGGTTTTGCGGACAACAGTCGCATGCCGGAGAGCTGTGTCCTCGGGATACCAGAAGATGCTATAGTTGCAACGAGGTCGGGCATATAGCGCCATACTGTCCCAACCGTGACAAAAAGACAGGAGGGGAGTTGAACAATAAGGCTCAGGCACGAGTCTTTGCTCTGACTTCAGCTGAGGAGGCCCAAGCTTCGGATGACGTGTTTGAAGGTACTCTACTCACCTTTGATAAATTGGTTAGAGTTTTGTTTGACCCTGGATCATCGAGATCTTTCATATATGTGGTGTTTGCTGTAGGTCTAGAAAAGAAACCTTCTAGACTAGGGTGTTTGATCCCTCTATTTCTACTCCTGTTGGAGACTCAGTACTAACAACTAAGCATCTCGAGAATTCTTCTGTGGTGATTGAGAATGTTGTGATGTATGTTATTTGGTGTTGTTTGATATGATTTATTAACGGCATTTCGAGGACGAAATGTTCTTTTTAGGAGGGGAGGATGTAACACCCGAAAATTCTGTAAGTTTACCAAAATTGCTATTTTAGGAAACTGTTCTAAAATAGGAAAGTTTTGCTGCCGTTTTAAAATCTTTTAATCTCGTGTGTTGATTTGGTTTCGTGATGCTTATAGATTAGGCAGTACACCAGGGTGCGAGGACTAGCCCAGGCGCTGGGTTCAACCTGGCGCTGAGGCTGGCCTGGCGCCAGGGGCTGAGTACACCTGACGCCAGGAGTGGGGGCCAAGCGCCAGGGTGTGAGACCAGTGTGTAGAGACTCCTTTGAATATTTTAATTTACTAGATTGGATCATCGTAATGCAAGATGTTATATTTGGTAAGTTTCGAACATTGCATTCGCGGGACATCGGAGCCGTCCATCTGTGTGCCACGCACCAGGCGCAGGAACACCAGAGGGCCAGAACCACGTGGACACAGCGCCCTGGGCACTGTACACGTGGTTGACATGTGAATATTTGGTTAGGAGAGAGAGAATCAAGTAAATTTGGGAATTTTGAATTTAATTCCAAAACCGATTTGATTTTGGAGGGAAATTGAGATTCCTTAAATTTGGGAATTTAGAAACTAAAAGGAATGATTGGGGATGTGATTAGGGGTTGATGATGGGCTGTTACCAAATTAAGCGGGGCGCCATGTGGCAAGAGAGGAGATTGTGCTAATTGGGAGTTAATCAAGGTTAATTAGCCTCGGCCAGTTTTTCCCTGCACAAACAGACCGCAGGAGAAAAATTGTAACTAATTCAAGATAATTCGGAAAAATATGATTCCAGTTGGGTTGGATTGTAGACTCTTTGGGAAATATACAGTAAAATTTTCAGGGCCAGATTCTAACTGTAAAAATTATTGTGAGACTCGAAATTGTGCTGTTGTGCAGAAAACAGAGCAGTCAACCGGATTTGGTCAAGATCCCCACCTTAATCAGGGTATAACTAACTTGACTAATAGATTTGGTCACGTCCCTAATTTGGGGATCCTTCCTTTTTAAGTCAAGTTGTAGCCTTAGATTGAAAAGAAATCAATGGTGGGAGATGGTGAGTCAATTTGGAAATTGAATTGAAATTTCCTTGGGCGGTTAGGATGATGCATCTAAAGATTTCAAATCCTTAACTAATTGGGAAACCCTAACTAATTGGGAGAAATTGGAGGAGCACGTCCTTGACATGGAGTAGGGGCTTATTTTGGGTGAATCTTGGCCCTTGGATGTGGTGTTAATCAACGGTGGAGATAGATCTTGGTGTTTGGGGCTTATGCTATTTAAACACACCCATTGAGAGACCGGCCACTCTTTTGGACGTTTTGGGGAGTCGTGCAAGTCAGCAAGAGCTCGTCCTCTCTTCTCCTCCTTCGATCAGTAGTTCCTCCCTCTCTACAAGTGGCCGTGGTGGTGGTGATTCGACGAAAAGAGTGTGGTGCATGTGGTGGTCGAAACTCGCGTAGAAGTGGTAAATCGTCAAAGAGGTAGGATGACTTCTTTTTCCCTACAACTTCTAATATTGAATTATTGTTTATCATGACTCGTATGTCACGTGGATCATGATTATTGGTTTGATAATATTGCTGGTTATATTGATATTTGTGGTTCCTTGAATAAAATACCGATTCGTCTCCCATGTTTGTAGAATATTGCTTTCATATGATCAATGTATATTCATCCTTCACATGCTAGACCATAGGAGACATCCCCATCGTATTGGACCCTTGAATGTGCTTTGTCTCATGTTGTCGTATCCCTTTTTTTGGTTCTGTCCAAATAAAGTTGACACCATTCCTAATCAAATTGCTTTGGGATTATGTTAGGTACGTCTCATCTCAAGTAAGTATTCGTAATTTCAAGCCATATTCGTAGTATTGCTTCAAAACCATGAAGATTCATGTGTCATAACCTAATGATGTTTCAAAGAGCCTTTTTGTGGTCATCCAATTTCGTGGCTAACTGAATTTAGTATCTGTGATTAATTGTCTCTTGGTGGTATTAAGGGGAAAATACATGTGCAGGCGGATTTGAATGAAAGAGTAAATATAGTAAATTACTTAATTACAGATACCGATGGGGTCTGTAAAACACTTAAGAAGATGAGTTATGATGTCAGGGAGTTAGTATTAAGCATTAAAGTAAGTAACTATTAGTAGTTAAACAAATCGGATCAAGTATGTTGCTCTCGGCCAGAACTAGTTCTGCGCCGATGAACTGTAATGAAAAATTAATAACTAATTATAGAAAATTCATACAAATATTCTGTTAAAACGGTTAGAAACTAGAGAGAAAGGGCTTTCATATATAAAAATTTCAGAACATGATAAGCACTGGTCAGATCAGAGTAATCGTAGGAAGTGGGCTGTTTGCTCTCGGCCAGGACTGTTCCTGCATCGATGAGCAGTGATCAGAAAATCATAAATAAATATCTATAATTCAGAAAATTATGATTTTGGTTGGGTTAGAAACTAGACAATCAAGGCTATATGGGATAAAAATTTCAGAGAAGTATTCGGGCTGAGTATTCAGTGACCACCGATGGAAGTTGGCTGTTATGTACTAGACAGATTACTGTAATTCGTATTAAAACCCTAATTCGGTTTACTACTATACATTATAAATATATATATATTATAATGATCTGATTTCTATAATGTAAGACTCTGATGGTACAGGGTACAGTATTATTAGATTATGAGTATGAGTGGTGAGTTAAGGGTTACTGTCCAAAATTAATTGTCCCAAGTGTCCGAGTTCTTGAACGGCTTTTTGTCCAAGAAATTCTATCACAGATTCAGCACCTTGTGCACTATTGTTGACCAATTTCCGATAATGAGAACCTTCTATTCTGATTCAAGGGGATTGTCATATCTAAGGCTAGGTACTATGATGCGATTCAGTGTTCCGATTCTTGATAAGTCATAATTGGAGTCATCCGATCTTGATCATTCAGATTATATTTCTTGAGTACTCCTAAGTGAGTCAAATTCTTCCTTGGTGGTGTGGTGCACTACATGTCGTGAGTCTCATAAACCAACTTCGTGTCCACAAAGTTCTTAGATAGGGTCTGACTTTCTGAGCCCTACCATCTTGTTGCTTGTGACATAATAATCGTAGTGTCTTTTGATTCGGGGAATGGTCTTAACTAGGGCTATGCATGGTGAAGGTGGTTACTGAGTCATTCCTGATAAGTCTCAGTCTTGAATTATCCTGTGATTGAACATTGAGAATTCTTTGATTACTCCTTTCTGAGTCAGATATTGAAAGTTACTTCTTTGAGAGTCTTTCTTTGATGATGTTGATTATTCTACGAGTTTGTGTACTCCGATGTGGGTTCTTTTTGATGACCTTGACAGAGATATTGATTTACTCCTTTGAGAGTCTATTCCTTGATGATTATATTCTGGGTCTCTATTTGCTAGAACCCTGATTAACTATAGATGAATTCAGTTCCATGTAAATTTGTTCTCCACTAGGAGCTTGATGAATACTCTTAGTTGGATTCATAGTATGCTCACGAGCCATTGCTAGATCTTGCGAGATCTCAGATTATTATGAACCTCTGTAGTTCAGCCGATGACGGCAACGCGTGCGCTTTAGATTGTATGACATTACGGAAGGTCTGCAATCTCCGCCCATTGTGCCCGTAAGCACCGATGGGGCCAGCATCCCTAGACGCATGGCCGGGTTCCTCTGTAGAACCTCTAGGATGATCTGGTAATTGATGTCTATAGAGGAAGTGGACTGAACAGAGAGCAGAAATTGTTATCTCCGACACTTTGGATGATTGGAATCAGTATTCTTATTGATCTTCCTGACGCTCTGTACGTTTGGAAATTGAGTTATGGTTTATCTATTCTTGACCATTGATGGTCCCTAGAGTTCGAGTTATGTTTATTCTTGACCGCTGATGGTCTCTGATATTGATTTTGAGCAGGTAAGTGAACCCTGTATTTACTCTACCTGATATTCTTACATGTGTCGTTAATGCTCATTTCTTCAGTATTCTATTTTATTACATGTTGTGGGTTTTTCTTGGCTCCTACTGGGTATTTCTTTCGAAATACTCACGCATCTCTCGATGCAGGAATTAAAGTGGAGAAGAACTAGCAAGGTTCGTGTTTGGAGCTCGATGACGGAAGTCGATAAGATGTGAATTTATTTATCGTTTTTATTTTCTGTTCGCAGAGAACTTATCAGCCTGTGTGCTGAATTTATTTTGATGCTTAATGAATTGTTGACTGGATTAATGTATTTCAGTAGTGGAGCTCGTAATGTTTTTATTATTTAAGATTCTTGTAGAACAAAAATTGTTTAAGCATTCTGGACAAAGATGATGTTGTGATTGAGTATTCGGTCATGGCCCGGATTTCAGCCTCATGACCTTAATTGTGTTAGTGCTTCCGCGCATTATTAGAGGTTATGAAATTCGGGGCGTGACATATACAACATCAGATGCATTACACATGCATAGCCCTAGATAAGAACTCATGAAGAAAGACTTGATCAAGAACTGCCTTATAAGACTCCAAGAATCGCGAGTTAGGTCGTAAAGATTATCAAGTTCCATTTTCACAAGAAGACTTGAATCAAATAGACACAAGAACAAGTTAACTGAAGTTTCTCAAACGAATGGAAGACCATCGGTTAAACACCTGGATTAAAGGACTTCTAATACTGAATTTACTACTCTGGACTTCTGACTTCGGACTTATCTAATATTCATTAGATAAGTCATATGCTTCATTATACACAACCCATGTTCTAGAGACACTTGTCCAGACTCCAAAGATTAGAATTTGGGATAATGAGATTTGAGGATGTGGATTCTAATTTGAAACTCGAATCGAATCAACACCACAGGCAGAGTACCAAAAGATTCCTTGAATACTCAAATGCACTTGATTAACCCATGATACTAGTTCTTATAACTTAGTCAATTCTACTGTAACATTTATTGGTAAGTCCTATATTGTATAAATAAGGTTCATTGTACACTTATCTTAACATATACTCTTGTATTAGTTAAGTATTATTGACTTTTAGTCTAATTACAGTGTACTATTTTTAAATATCAGTTAACTTCCGATGACTCTCACCTCTAGCACACTTCGAATTAGACTTTGCAAGTTTTACTGTGATTACTCCTATAAGTCTAGTTTTCAACCCAATAGATGACATATTTTTTTATTTTTTTATAATTAGTTACATACATTTTAGTGTAGGTCATCGGCACAGGAAATAATCCTGGCTGAGAACACTATTCTTAGTTCTATTTGATTAAGGAGTGTAATTAACCTCTAATATGCCTACTAATGCTTTCATATACTTAATTACATGAAATCTTATGCTTATTACATAACCTTATTAGTTCTGAATTTTAGTAATTTTGAATGATTAGGGTTTGTTTCCCTACCTATATTTAAATATGCAATCATATCTCTTATAATAGATGTATTTGATGAACTGGACAACTAATACGAGACAGATCAAGACTCCTGGTCAGTGAACTGACATCGACTATATGACTCCCTTGACTTAACAGTAGAATCAGAACACTTGAACGAGTGATTTTTCTTAATAATTGTCTACTTTGATATAGAATAGTGATAAGAATCGTTCCCTAAAGCATTAAAGCTATATAATTACCATGAATCAACAATGGATCAACATAACATAATCTGGAAAACAACTAACTGGACCAATATGGCAGTAAAGGAATATCACAACTGATTAGATTCTCCATCTAGGGGCTAGCACGTGTAATGAAATAGAGTTTGAATACAAACGTCCATACAATTCAACAATATCGCATCATAATATCAATAATTTAAGACTATGGAATTTTACCCTAAATTGCAATTAAGAGACCATGTTTATGTCAACAAGATATCACAATATAGATCATTCATAGGAAATATGAAAATCAAATCAAAATCAAGGGGAAAAATCATCCTACTTGTATCGTCGATGTGCTTATTTGCTTCACCGCAAGGATTGTCGCCTCCCCGACGTGTTACCGCCCTCTAGCACTCCAAGCAATGGATTTTTTGAATGTGGAAACGAGGTGAGAATGAGCTGACTTGAGGGAGAAGAGGAGAAGAAAATCAAAACAAAAGGGCAAGGGAGTGGTCGGCCAAGTGTGTGGTCCAATCACCCTATTTTGAGGTTTAAATAGTTAGGGTTTCCTAGTTATAATAGAACCCATCTCCACCCTTGATTAAACTCCTACTCTATCTTGTCCGTTCAGTAATAACTTTCCCCTAATAATCTCTTACATCCAAAACAATTTTGAAATCGAATTAATTACTACAATTAAGCCACCTTCCATACTTATCTCTCCATCAAACTAGGTAACTACCTATTGAGATCCAAGATTCTCTCCACCAAACTAGGTAATTGCTTAACGGCTTTTCAAATTCTTAGCACCCCTTCCTCTTCTGGCATCTTAATTTAATGGCAAGATGACTCACCTTCCTCATTTACTACTAATTAAAACACAAAAAATCAATTTAATCTTTCCTTGATTAGTGCTGAGAATCAATCAAGTAAATCAATCACCGACCTTCCCAATAAAGATTTGGCGCCCTTCTCTATTTGGCTGATAGGGATCTTGATTATATTCTTATCTAATCCCTGATTGGTTCTCATAAATAGCAGTATCCTATTTAGTTATTCTTTTCAGATTTACTAATTACTATCCATCGTTACCATGAGTAAATCAAATCTTTCTTTTCTACCGTAATCTTCTTTAACTGCTAAGAATAACCAACCACAATTTACACATACTTACACGTGTCCTGGCATCCAGGTGCCCTAGCGCCCATGTATGTCTAGCGTCAGGTACGTGTGATGACCAATACTCGTACACATGAATTGACCCCGTACTTACTACGTTAATACGAGTCATAATTAACTAACTTATTTATCTCACACATATGCGTCCCACCATGTGTCTCGCATCCACCCTGGCGCCTGGCCCGACCACCTGGCGTCAGGTGTCCTCAGACCCTAGTGCCAGACCAGCCTCAGTGCCAGGCTAGCCTCGTGCCCGGGTAACCTGCCTGACCCTAGTTATTACAAAATCTTTGTTCCTCCAATCATAAAACACCAAATCAATCTTGTTTTAATTTGATTTCAATAAGGAAACTTCCTCTATTAATACTCTAATTCCAATTAAGGATATCAATAAAAAGGATTAAATAAAATCAACCACCTCCTGGCGCCCAAGTGGTCTGGCGCCTAGAGGGTTTGGTAACTATTGATTCATTTACTGCAATGGTAACTTATTGAAATAATCTTAACCTTACCTAGGAATTACTGTACGTTGAATTTGCCCATTAGACAATATACTCGAGTTGCACCTAGGTTGCACTGACGTGAACCAATGCTCTGGCATCCAGGCTTAACCTGGTGCAAGGCACTCCTCCGTCCCTGGCGCTTGGCTCCACCCCAACGCTAGTGGACCATCTTTCCACCCTAATCCTCTGAAAAGTCTTGATTATATTACCATAAATAAATCTTTTCATAATCATACCCTTAATTTAATCTTAAGTACTCAAATTTGGGAACTTTCCTAATTTAGGCCATTCACACAAATTATTAGTTTTAAATTGCATACCAATTTTCTGGGCATTACACCTATTCATACCAATCCTTAACCTAGGTCATGTCTATCTCATCGTAACCATCTCCTCCCGTGTCAAATCTCGAGTGCCCATAAGGAAACCCAACCCAATGGGCTTCTTATCTACCGTGCATCTAACTACTCCTTCAGTCCAACTCCAAGTGCATCTCATCCAAGATTAATTCGATCCAAGTCAGCGCAATCTTGTCTCCAACGTCAAGCCTTAGCCGATTAGTCTCCAAGTTCTGATGAAGTCTTGTTCTAGATTGACCCATCATGCTAACCTTCTCCAATCCAACTCCAAGTGGGAATCAACAATTTCTATCCCATCTCATTTTTATCTTCTCATCTCTAACAAGAATCCCATCATAATGGTTTCCTAGAGTCCTAGTCGATTAGGGTTTCTAAGAAAAATAAAATTAGCCATAAAAATTTAGGGTTGTCACAAAAGTCTCGCTTCCCGTCATTTTCTTTTCTCTTCTTTTTATCAGTTTTCTCATTTTTTTTCTCTTTTTTTTTTAACTAACCAAACAGACCCTAAGGGGAAACAAGAGGAAAGTTAGAAAAGAAAAAGAGGAGAAAAAGATGGGACAATTAGGAGGTTCTAATCAATGTTATAAAAATTGGTGATAAGCCTTTGAGACTATAGAGAGACATTGGATTAAATTAGGAATTTCCGTCAAGACGTCATCATGCAACATGGCCTTAAACTTCATTTTCTGGCCTCCTCTATAAATATCCAGGTCCCTTCACGTTCAAACCCAAATTTGGAGCTTTGGGGAGGTGAGTTGAGGGTCGAAGTGGGGATTTGGGCGAGATTTCGATATTGACGTCATGAGGAACGCAAGAATCGTCGAAGGAGAACTCATATGGAATGGCAAACTCCAGGTGGGCTATTTTCCAAAGTTTCATTTGTAATTAGCTCAAAAGACATAGTAGTGCACAATGCCACAATCTATGTATAAATCGGGGAAAAGTTTTTTAAATACTAGCTCCTTAAACATCAATATTTGAGAGCATAGTGATGATATTTCATGGCTTCCCATCTTCTATTTACCTTAGCAATTAGGCAGCCGTATTGAAAGACAAAAAACAAGCCAGCCAAGTATCCACAATAATACTACTTGTCCGGCGACAGCATTTCTCTTCCTGATAAGAAATCACATTCTCACTGAGCTATCATTGTATTCTCAATTCTCATCCATGCAATGACAATTGAAGACCATCCTTCCCTTCTTCTTAGTCAGAAACATGCACGTGCAGAAGTAGGTCAGCCTGGCTAGCTGTTGGAGTGGACATGGATGCCTAAATAATTGCTCATACTTAGAGCCCAAAAAGAAAAAAATTACCTATACTTGTACCTAAAAGACATGAAACGGCAAGTAACCTAAGAAGAATTTTATTCCCTCCTGTCGGTTTTAATAGATACAGTTGTTTTTAATATGAATTAGTTTAGTTCATTTGACAATCAACTGTATCCATTAAAAGTGAGCGGAGGGAGTACTCTTCTACGCGGCAAGATACTTTGCTCGTCATTAGAATTTGGTATTCCATAAAATTGCACCTCATTTGGACTAAATAGATTGATGCACTTTTAACGACCACTGGATAGTGAATACACCTCCAAAATGGGTGGTAGCATCATGATCCTGTTCCTTCGGTTCACATATTTGGAATAATATTTTTTTAAGCTTCATCACTAGTATGCCAAGCAACCCACCTGTTTTTAGTTATCATTTATGATAACTATGTCATCTGGACATGAAAAAAGGGAGATTTTGAGATCAGGCGAGAGTGAAAATAATAGAAATAAGGTAAAAGATTGATAAAAATAGCATTTGGGTAGTACAATGTCATGATTCTTTATTATTTTAAAAAAATATAAAATACAAATTTATCAGTTAAATAGCACTTGAGTCCTAAATATGTCAGAAAACCTACCTGATCCCAAATTTGCTCGGTAAATTGTCACGCTCATGATCTCATGAGATCCCTATTTGTCTACTTACTAGACAGATGCCAATGGCCAAGCACACGTGTGTGGCCCCCAGTCTCATTTATACCAAAAATAAACAAGTGAACCCCACATTCGTGCGCACTAAATGCAAGACTGTTAATATCTTAGACCGATTAGACTAAACGCTTCCCCATCTCCACCCATGCCTAAACGCTTGCCCAAACATTAACCTAACATAGTGTTTGCTCCTACTTTAGCAAGACAGTAGGGATGTTTTCTTGATGAGATTAGTTGGTACAACAGCCTGGCCACATCACTTTTATGCCAGGGGGACCGGGGAACTATCTCCCTAGACGACAGTGCACACGCTTTAATTGTGGGCTCCAGCTATTTGGCTTGATCTCCAAGATCGACGGGTCCACACGTGTGCCAAGACACCCAACAATTTTTCTTTGGCTTCATGACCAAAAGTTCATGTAGAGGCCTAATATGGTACATAGCTTGGGCCTCTATGTACCATGTCAGGACCTCTATGTACATGGAAGTATTTATTATCTGCCTATGGAAATCTACCCTCAATTCGGAGCCATCGATCATGAGAATCGATGGCACACAGACAGTAATTGTGCGCTTAGCCACGAAAACATTGTTTCCCTATGCACAGGAAAACATTGTTTTCATGGCTGAGCATACGATTACTTTCTGTGTGCCATCGATTCTCATGATCGACGGCTCCCAATTGGTGGCAGGTATCCATATGGAAAGTAAGAGGGGGATAATAATTGTTTCCCTATGCACAATGGTCATGTAGCCTGGTCAGGCTAGACTCTTCAAAAATCGCCGCCTGCTCTGAGAAAACGAGATAGTCCAATCTTGTTTTTCGTCTTTTTTAAAAATATTGTCGATATATCGGTTTCAGTCTGATATATCGGTGTATCGGTTTAGCCAATATATCGATTTTTTTAAACTTATCTTAGGTTTGATCAATTCCGTTACTTAGAATCTATTATCCATAAAGAATGAGATATTGACAGTGATGTAGTGCATAAAATAAATGCGGGGTGGGTAAAGTGGAGGGCAGCCTCGGATTGTTGTGATAAGCGTGTTCTAAAAAGGCTTAATAACAAGTTCTATAGGACAACTATTAGGCCTGCAATACTCTATGGAGCAGAGTGCTGAGCACCAAAGAGAAGTTATATAGATAAGTTGAATGTAGCCGAAATGAGAATGTTAAGGTGAATGAGTGGGATAACTATAGGATTAAAAATAATTATATTCGTGAAAGTTTATAGGTAGCTCCTTTAAGGAAGAAGATGAGGGAATGTAGGTTGTGTTGGTATGGGCATATGCGAAGAAGACCAATAGATGCCCTTATGAGAAGATTAGAAGTGATGCATATAAACGATGTTAAACAAGGGAGAGAGACTAAGAGAACTTAGATGGAGTTAATAAAAAAAGATTTAATTTTACTATCTCTTACAACAGAGGTAGCCCAAAACAGGCATGAATGGATGAGTAAGATCCATGTCGTCGACCCCAAATAGTTAGGAAAATGTGCTATTTGATTATGATATCGGTTTCGGTCCGATATATTACAATTTTTATAAAAAATAATTTTAAAAAAAATATTTCAAAAAAAAAGAAAAAAATCAACCTTCCCGTTTGTTTCCCATCCTATGCCAAGTGGAAGGATATGGGTTTAAAACACAAATACATATTTTGAATTATATACGTATTTTTATGCATATTTTAAAATTTTATGCTTATCTAAATTATGGAATGTCGTATCGGATATCGATAAAATATCGGTCGGCCAAAGAGACGAAATATCGGAGATATTGTGTAAAAAAATATCGGTGGTCAAAAACTAGTTTTTAGCATATATTTTCATAATCTAACTTCTAAAATGAGTTATAGTAATTTAGTCAAAGCATAGATTTCAAAATATGCATAAAAATATATATTATGATGGGAAACAAACAAGAAAGTTTTTTTTTCAAAAAAAAATTGTCAATTTTTTTTTTGAAAACATTTTTTTAAAAAGGCGATATATCGCGACGATATATCGGTCTGAAACTGATATATCGCCGATATTTAGAAAAATTGAAAAAATGAGATTAACTCATATCGGTGTATCGGGTGGGGCCCCATACCGATATATCGGCGAGCCGGCATTCCATGATCTAAATTAGTATCACTCATTTTAAAAGTTATATTTTTAAAATATATAGTAAAAACTAGTTTTAGACCACCGATATTCTTTTACACAATATCTTCGATATTTTGTCTCTTTGGTCGATCGATATTTTACCTTTTATCGATATCTGATATGTCATTTCTTGTACATGGGGCAACATTTAGTGCACCGTTTACCTCACACCCAAAAAGCTGATAGTGATGGACATCATAGAAGAGCGACAAGCACACTCCCATTGTCTTCAAGGAAAGAGCTGCACGTCGGCCCTCAAGATTACCAAGTCAAAATAAAACCACACGTTGGTCTTCATTGTTTCCTTTTCTTTCCACCAGCCATTATTGGATTCTCATCCATGCTTGGGCAACATGAAAGCCTACCTCCCTCCCTCTTGCACAGGATTGGATGGGGACGTTACGCTCAAGGAAAAGAGTCCATCTAGCGTGACCCATTTTCAATACCAGATTAAAGGACCAAGGCCAAAATATTTCCCTAAGGAAAATGCTTCTTCTCCACTTTATTCTCATGGCCACCTCACGTGCCCTTCAATGGCAATGTTGTGGGCCACAATTTCATTGCCGTGAGGTTAGCCGTGATTAAAAAGAGGGAGATATAGCATTACTCTATGCTCAAAGACTTGCTGATAGCTAGGATGCCACCTAATGGGGTAAGGTATTGCAATGCCACTAATAATTCTGACTTCACATGGATCAAATCCCGGTGGCCACCATAGGGTATGTGTTTTTAAGAGACCAAATTCATGCAAAAAAAGGGGGAAAAATCAAATACGCGAAATTCACTAAAGATGGTGCCCTCCCCACCCAAAAATCTGTAGTGTCCCACCTTTTTTTTTCAATTATCCAAAAAAACAACAGTACTTTGAAAACTTTTGAGGCTCTTAGTATGCTCCATGGCTGATGTGAATAGACGCAGTGTGCGCCATGGGCCACCATATACTCCCTCGGTTCCAAAATACTGTGTACATTTGAGAAAATTCTCATTTTTATTAGACCTAAAGCCCACAAGGAAGCCACATGACTTCTTCTCCTGATATTCTGTCCAACTCATATGCTCATTCACAAACCAAGTTCAACTCAATCCTTCTAAGTCTCCTCCAATTTTGGAAAGAGGGAGTCACACAATTTGGCAAAATATATACAGTATTTTAGAACAATGAATATTTCCAAATGTACATAATATTTTGGAACAGAGGGAGTATAATAAAAGTATGATGGGTTTGGAGCAAGCAATTTTGAATCACTCACCTAGATATTGAAACACACGTGCTCCAACACTTACCAGCCTGTGAAGACGTAGGCTCCAATGCTTTTTTTTTTATAACAAAAGCAGGCTCCAACGCTCCACCTTGTAATGCTCCTTATCGTACAAATTATGCCATCCTTTTTTTTTTATCAAAGAACATATACTCCATCCGTCCCCATCAATAGTTCCAACTACCATTTAGAAATACATCCATCCCCACTTCAAAAAGGAAAGCTTCATGTTAATTGTCCTATATTAATAGCTCCATTTGGCTCAATTCAAGTGGCCTGGTCTAAATCAAATTACTCAATTTTACTTTTTTATTCTCTTAGATGTGCATCCCAAGTTGAACAATAAAAAATAATACGCGTTAGCTATGAAATGGGCAATCGAATTGGGATATGAGGCTGTGGTTTTTGAAGGGGATCCATTAGAGGTCATCGAGGTTATTAGATGAGAACTGGGTCTTAGCAATTTGGATCAGGATTCGTGGATTGAGACGAGGCAGCTAGCAAACCAGTTAGAAGGGATGTTCCTTTGTCATTCTTTCCGTGAAGCTAAAAAAGTTGCTGACAAGTTGGCCTCTTTTGCACTTCGGCATTGTTGCTCTAGATTGTGGCAGAATGAAATTCCTAATTTTACTAGGAGCTTTCTTCTTTCTGATTGTATTGGGCGAAGTGCTCTGTAATGCTTTCTGATAAGCTTACTAGTTATCCAAAAAAAATGATATTTTTCTCTACTAATAAGATGGAAATGCAGGTATTCTTTGAGGGAGACCCGACTCCAATTCCCTTCTTCGAGGGAAACAAGGCCTCCAAAATGGACAAAGTGCGAATTACAACATAATTAACATCTTCCATTAGTTGTGAGTTGTGATTGAGTACATATTTATATCACTCTTACAAACATAATTGACAAACCACTCACATCCACAGTTACTGTTTTAATAACTTAGGCTAGACACTGCCATGAAGGTAGGAAAAAGTTTCCAATCCTAGCAAAAGGTAGCAAGCACAAAGACCATGAAAGTGCTCTCTTGACCAGGCCAAGGTCGAGTAGTCCCCAGCTAGAGCACCCACATGCCCATGTCCCCAAGCCCTACCGCATGGCCGACGCGGCATTTTCCAAACCAACCCCTCGTCCATATGGGCGGCCGGGCCTGTCCCCCAGCACTGCGACACTCCCCCTTCGTACTGTATACTTGTGTCCGACAATGTTGCTTTCAACTGTCCCCAAAATGTCTTCTCCCACCTCCCTCTTTATATTCCCACCTTCTCACATCCTTCCTTCCTATTCTCATCTCTGTCATTACATTCAAAGTTCACAAAGCTTGGCCTAATTTCCTTCTTCTGTGCCTCAGGCGAAAAGGGTACTTAGTTTTGATCAGATTGGAAAGGTTTAAGTACTTGCAAGGGAGATCAGTTGCTTGGATTTGTTTGAGTTTATATACTTCTTGATCTGGTTTGAAGGTTGTGGATTGAAAGATTATATACCAGTTTTGGAGAAGAACCATTTGAGGTTAGGAGGAATGGATCTTAAATCAATTAAGGCCACTGAGCTGACGCTAGGCCTCCCGGGGTCTGACCGGCCCGCTGAGAAGCAAGCGCCTCTTCCCATGCCGAAGAGCGGCAAGCGGCTGGCAGAGGAGTGTGAAGATGGGGATAATGAATCCGATCCACCTCCGGCAAAGTGAGTATTGATTATGAGATGAGATGAGATGCAAAGAACATGTTTTAGGGTTTCTGATGGGGTTGTTACTTGTGGTGTTTTGCAGGGCACAGGTGGTGGGCTGGCCGCCGGTCCGGAACTTCCGAAAGAACTGCTTTCAGGCAAAGAAGGCGGAGGGAGAGGCTGAGAGGATGTATGTGAAAGTTAGCATGGATGGGGCGCCTTATTTGAGAAAGGTTGATCTTAGGGGCTATAAAGGTTATCAAGACCTCATCAAAGCCTTGGAGACCATGTTTAAGTGCTTCATAATAGGTAAGTGATCGAGATCGAGATCGAGGAATTAATATGGTTTGAGTGATGCATGTGTATATGGTATACATGGTGTTCCTAATAGGGATCTGATGTTTTCATGGTTTAATTCATGTTTTCAGGTGACATATCAGGCAAAGAATGTAGCAACAAATCAGAATTTGCTCTTACATATGAAGATAAAGATGGGGACTGGATGCTAGTAGGAGATGTTCCATTTGGGTAAGTTATTTACTCTACAATTGTGGCTCTAGATCTTGATCTTTGTATCTCTCTTTTGCTTTATATTTACTAGATTTTTGTTGGTTTTGGTATGCAGGATGTTCACATCCTCATGCAAGAGGCTAAGAATAATGAAAGGATCAGAGGCTCAAGGACTTGGGTCAGGCTTGTGAAGAGGAGATAGGGATATCTCATGCAATCTTAGCTTGGGTTCTCCAAGATGACAAAATGGATGGATTTGGATCTGTCAGTTTGATCTTGTAATGCCCACAAAAGACTACTTTGATGTTTGTAATAAGTATACAAAAGACCAAACTCCATATAGAGGTTAATATTATTTTCCACAACTGTATAGAGGGAATGTCATATGCACATCAATTAGGGATACTTGTAATTTTGTGAATGGCTACACAGAAAAAGAATGATCAGATTTCCGGAAAGAAGATTTTGCTTTTTGTTGTATCAATAATAAATTGGAGAATATTGAATATAATTAGCTCTGTCTGTTGTTAGCATCTTTGATATGATTATTAATAATGCCTTTCAACGTGTAATAATTAAAGAATTGTTAAAATTTAGTATCGAAGATTCTTCTTTTTTAAAAAATAATCTTCTTGTCAATTTTCAATTCTTTTTTTTAACATACTTTAAATAAGAGATAGATGTGAGATTCAACATGCTGATCAGACAAATGTATTGTTTAGGGGGAAAATGAGAAAAATAATTGTTCAAGACCTACAAAAAACAAAAAATTGGCTGTTCATGCATTTATTGGTAAACCTCAATAAGATGCTGCCTTTCCTTTTTGGTAAAAAAATGAGATGCTGCCTTCTTAGTGGAGTTTAGATATTTGTCCCAACAAGGATCCGTTCATACAGAGCAATTATGTCATTCAGTTCCACTAACCTTATCGTAGTTAAGATGATCAAGGTTCATGAATCATGAAACTTTGGTGATCTCTAATGTGGGCCCAGTGAGTCTGGTCCATATTAAGGGGCCATTCAGGGCCTGAAAAATCAGCTCCATCAATGTGGATTATTTTGTATTTCAGCTGGTTAGTGGATTATCCACTTTATCCATTCTTTATGTGATTTTTTTTAAAATAATCCACGTGGATGGAACTGATTTTTCATGCCCCAAGCAGCCCCTAATTCTCGTTGGAATTAAGGCTGGCTTTTGTGAGTGGCTAATCAGCCATGGCTGCTCGAATGGTCACAACCAGCTTGCAGCCACCAGCTAATGGACACCATGCATATATACTCGCTGTTGCCACCTGCTAGCTAGCAACGGCCAAAATTGTTTTTCAACTTAAACTAAACCTGAAATGGAAGCCTAAGCACTAAAGTTTATTTGCCATTTGTTGAAAACGTGATTACGAACATGATAAATAGGGTGAACTTAGTGCTAGTGCTAGGAAATGTAGTCAAGACCTAGAGGTTATTAGAAAAGCTTCTAAGAGCGATCCCAAATTTGAAGCGCTGTAGGAAAATGCCAAAACCAGTGAGCATTTGGCATCCCGGTTGGCTCTTGTTTTAAAGTCCAAAGCTAGCCATTATTATGGTTGCTGCTAAGCCGTTTGGATCGTGAAAAATCCAAAACATCCACAGTGAAAATCCACTTTCATTATGTATTTTCGAATTTTTCACTGTAGATGTTAAAACACCTCACACATCCATAGTGAAAAATCCGGAAATAAGTAGTGAAGGTGAATTTTTCACTGTAGACGTTTTGGATTTTTCACGATCCAAACGGCCCTATGGCATCTCGACTTGGAGATGCTCTAATTTCCAACTTCCAAATTAATTATGGGAAACAAATTATCTGTAAAAAAGGTTTTGATCAGAACAAACACCGGATACGGAATATGTGGCCATAGGCCTACCGTTTTCTTTTCCTTTGGTGGCCATAGGGCTACCATTTTTTACAGATAATTTGTTTCCCATAATTGATTTGGAAGTTGGAAATTAGAGCATCTCCAAGTTGAGATGCCATAGGGGCCGTTTGGATCGTGAAAAATCCAAAACATCCACAATGAAAAATCCACCTTCACTAAATATTTCCGGATTTTTCACTGTGGCTGTGTGAGCTACCAAGGTATCGTTTGGATGTCCCTTTCCGGGGCAAAAAGAGACTTTTAAGGGATAAAAAAATGGAAAATTAAATAATAAATCATACAAAAAAAATATTTTAAAAATGACGCACTGTAGTGAATATTTCCCGAATAGATGCTCTGACAAGCCATGTAAACGCCCACGTGGCACAAGCACTTGCATGGCTTTTTTTAAACTAACCTAAAAGGCGTCGGTTAAGAGAGAAAGGTCAACCGACGCCTTTGACTACCTTAATCGTTTTTATCTCATTTTAAACGGGCAGTCACTTCAACGATGCATATCTCTCTCATTTATAATCCATTTTTGCCTAATTTTTTTTATTTTTCTTTATTTTAGTGTTTTTTCTAGTCATCATGATATCACAAAGATGTTAAGCCATCACATACTATTTATCGTAATTTTGTGGTATTTTTTTGATAAATAGCATGCGATGGACCAACATCTTTGTGATATCATGATGACCTGGAATAGTACTAAAAATAATGAAAAATGAAAAAAATGAGCGAAAACGGATTAGAAATAAGAGAGATATGCATCGTTAAAATTTATCCCACTAAAATAGCTCAAAACAAATTTGTCCAATTTTAAAGGGGCGAGAACTTCAATGATGCATATCTCTCTCATTTTAATCCGTTTTCACCCATTTATTTTTTCATTCTTCCTTATTTCTAGTGCTCTTTCTGGTCATCATGATATCACAAAGATGTTGATCCATCACATGCCATTTATTGAAAAAATACTACAAAAACCACGATAAATAGTATCTGATGGCTCAACATCTTTGTGATATCATGATGACTAGAAAGAGCACTAAAAATAAGGAAGAATAAAAAAGGGCAAAATGGATTATAAATGAGAGAGATATTCATCGTTGAAGTAACTGCCCGTTTAAAATGAGGCAAAAATGATTAAGGCAGTCAAATCTCTTAACTGAGAGGCCTTTCAGGTTAGTTTTTAAAAAAATGCCATGCAAGCACTTGTGCTATGTGGGTGGCTGTGTGGCTTGTTAGAGCACTTATTCAGGAAATATTTACTACAGTGCATTATTTTTGAAACTTTTTTTTATGATTTATTATTTAATTTCCCCTAAAAAACTTTAGTAAAATGTGGTTGAAAAACACCATTTCTTCGAGAAAAGGACTTTCAAGATGTCTGCGTGAGCTGAGGTGCCTTGAATTGAATCACGCTTCTGCCCTTACCATCGTGAGACCAAAATCTGACAACTTTTTGTTAGTTCGGCAAAGAAGTCCTCTGGCTATATCTCAACTCCCTCCGGTCTTGTTTTATATATATGTAATTACCTTATAAAATGAACTAATTTTGGGGGTTGTTTGGCAATTTGTGAGGCCAAGAAATGAACATTTGTCGGTTATTCATTTGTCATATTCATAAATATACCAAACAAAACACATATTTCGTACATTCAGAAACATTATCCTTGCCATTGAGTGGGGGTAACAATGTAAAAAAAATTCAAAGTACCGTAAACTCTTTCCAAACAAAGAACCTCAGGGGGGAGTTCTTCTCTGGCAAACGGTGTGTTGAGTTTATTGACCACAAATAGGCCACAAATGCTCATAGGTGGGCAAACGTTGATGGGTCAATAAATAAACGATGGAAAAAGTTTAAATAAGATCGCTCTCATTTCGCTTATATGAGGTCAATTCCATTTGTAGCAATTGGATTTTGATCTAACGGTTACAAATAATTACATGAAATTCACCTACCCTACCTTTAATTTAATATTCACTATCAGATCGGAATCCAATGACCCAAAAGATTAGTCTCATGCTCCTTGTACGAAAAGCAATGTCGTATTAACCATCCTCGGGAAGGATGCGATCCAAACAAACCAAAAAGACGTACCGAATGAGTCACCAGTGTGTTGCCAAACGACCATTAGTTTTTGTGTTTATTTATTTATGGACGGACTTACTCACGGAGGCAGTCCCTGTCCGGATCCATCCGAACGACATACCGGTCCTCGGAACCACAAAGCGATGCCGGAACCCTCCCCGGCTCAGACCGTGCTCCGGATCGGTGGAGAGATGAGGAGTCTCGGTGCCATCTGCCTCCGCTATCTCGCTTTCTTCTGCGTCCTCGCCCCACGCTCCGCCGCCGACGTAGTCTCCCCGTCGGAGGCCAAGCAACTCCGCGACGAGGTCCTCCCTCTCTCTCTCTCTCTCTGTCATTCCCATTTTAATTTCCAATTTGCGATATACACAGTTAAGATTGTCTTCTTTTACGGAGAAAGATACTATTTTTATTGTGTAAATTTGATATGAAATGAGTATGATGGTAGTGGTAAATCGATGAATTTGATGCATCTTTGCAGATCCGAATTGTATTGTAAAAAGGTTTAAAATTGTGATTTGGAATGAAGGGTATTACTGTCTGGTAGTACTTGAATTTTGAGATGGGATTCTATCAGCAAAGGGAAAATTCAATTTATAGCATGAAATTTGATGTACTGTAATGGACACGAAAGTATTACAAATATGTTTAGTTCAATTTGCTTACGTGCGGGGAATTTACGGAATGATAGCAAAGGAATCAAGCTGATCCTAGCTCCAGATTGATGACTGAATCAGTGTATTTTGAAAGAACGATGGTGGTGGTTGAAATTTAGTGAATTTAATGCATCTTTGCTGATATGAACTAGTATAGGTTTTTAGGCATTAGAAAACTTTGAATTTTAGATTTTGAAACCAATGGTATTATTGGTAGTACTTACATTCTGAGCTGGAATACGGTAGGCATTTTTACATCCTGACATGTTGGTTTTCCCGCATAATGGGCTCTATCAGCGAAGGAAAAAATGCACTTTATACCATGAAGTTTGATGTATTGTTATAGACAGGAATGTACCACAAATTGATTGCGTTGAATTTTCTTATGGGCGGGCAAGTTTAGCTAATACTTCCTCTGTCCATATGAATACCTACATTTGGAAAAATGTGTGTCCCATGTTAGTTTCTACATTTGGCTCAATTTAAGTGGCTGGGTATTTAAAGAATCTTCTGCACGAGTTGTAAGAAGCTTGTGAGATGCTTTTTTAAGTACCCTGCCAAGCTTTTACCCTTCTCTTGGCAGTGGATCCCACGATTCAATAAACATGACAATTTTCTCAAATTTAGGTATTAATATACTTTTTTAAGTTGCCATCTTTGAGAGTAATTTATATGAATGTCTTCTGAGGATCAGTTTTCTTCTGGTAGAATGTGCTTGTCCGGAATGAGAAGATGCTCGATATGCTTGCAATTTTCCACTTGTTGTTAGTATTGAAAGGATATACTCTTTTGTGATTAAAAAACTGCTTGAGGTCCATTTTATGCATGCTCTTTGTCCTTTTTATCGATTAGGATGGGACTAGGATTAGGTTAGGATGATTATCTAACTGGATATTTTATCTTTCACTTCAGGTGCGTTCAATGTTCTATCATGCTTTTGATGGCTATATTGAGCATGCCTTTCCCCTTGACGAGCTAAGACCTTTAACCTGCACAGGTGAAGATTCATTAGGTGGCTATGCACTGACTTTGGTGAGAGAAAAATGATAGTTCCATTTTCCATATTCATTATCCGTATTATGCTATGTGTCTATTCAGTTGATTTGTATGCGAAGACTGAATGTTGGCTGCTTAACAGATTGATTCTCTCGATACGTTGGCGTTACTAGGTGACCGTGAGCGATTTACTGGAGCAGTTGAATGGATCAGTAAAAATCTTCGATTTGATATTGTTAGTATGCCACTGAAACTCTTTACTAGTATGATGGAAATTGCTGATCTATAGAAGCCACTTACCCATATGATCAATTGCTGTATGCTATTAACCAATATGATTCTGCATTTACATAGGTAAATTGGCAGACAAACTAATTGGTGATTGAGGGTGATGTTTTAAAAATAACAAGTTGTACTGTTCAATTGTGCAGGACAAGACAGTTTCTGTGTTTGAGACAACCATTCGTGTGGTTGGTGGGTTGCTGTCTGCTCATCTTATAGCAAGCGATTATGCCACAGTATGCTTCAAGCCTCCAACCCAAAATACTTTGTCTTTTGTTGTCCAGGAAATTTTTGTTTCTATTTTTTCGTCATGACATTCCAGAAGAGATTCTGCAACTATCGATTCTTACGTTTGGCTTATCTGAGAGTTAACTGCTTGACTCTATTAGTTATCTCATGATGTGATTCCTATGAAATTAATTGTAAATTATGATGTCTTTGGATTTAATTCTGTACAGGGCATGAAAATTGAGTCATATGAGGATCAGCTACTGCATCTGGCAAAAGATTTGGCGCAAAGATTACTACCTGCATTTGACACTCCCACAGGTGCATTGGTCAATTTATTTGTTATACATTAATCTAAATTATGACAATGGGGAAGAAAATAAGATAAAACTGTCATGCTTAGGGAATGCCCTAGCACGCACAACCACTGTATTTGTATAATTGATCAAAAGAAACTTTCTGTATGCCATTGTAGTGGCCCCAAACTTCAATAAGGGATATTAACCTCTCCTTTAAGCTTTGTGTATAAAACTGATGAAGACAAAGTGTGGAACATAATAGTTCGTCTTTTGGAGGAGATAGTGAGAATCTAGCGGAGGACATGGAATATACGGTCGTCGTTTGAGGTGTGAAAATTGTTAGGCTGCTGATCTAGACCTTTTCTTTAGGAAATAAACCTTGGTGACGGATAGAGGCGGTAGAACTCCTTGTTATGGAGGTGATACATCATTATCTGTATTGCTTAAAGACATTTATTGTATCACAAATTAATAATATCAGATAGTACTTGTATAACTGAATACCTTCTTTTTAGGATCATCAAAGTCATTTTCGTTAAGTTCTTCGAGATCTTGTCTCTTTTGCCAACTAAGGCAAAACTGATATCCCTCACTGTAAACCTTGTGACTAACTACAATAGTTATCAACCAGGTTTTTTGGTGTAGTTGAATTTTTCATCTTGTTCCACTGTAAAATTACAATAGGAAATGTCCGAGCAGGACAAGATTTAAGATGTTTATGATATATATTATAGCAAGTTCAAACATATTTTCCCTGAAATAGATCTAGGATGTTCAGTATACTATAGCAAGGTATAATATTTCAATATCTATGTTTAAATGTGCTACTTCAATGTCCAGAAAGTACCTTAGCCCAAATCTTGGGTAGAAGAAAGCTTATGCAACTTGATATTTGCAGTCCCCAGAGCATTGTGTTATATGGTATAATGTCATTAACATAAACACGTAGTAGCAAAGCGTGAGGAAAGAAATCAGAGAATGAAATGAGCAGCATGTGAGCAATGGAAGCATATTTAGTTATTGCCTCAATAAGCTGTCCAAACCAGGTGCAAAGAGTTTGCTTCACTATAAATACCTTTTTTTTCGAGATAACACTATAAATAACTTTCTTCAACAAACTCACCTTATAAGACTTCCCTTGAGCAAGAAGCCCTGGAGATTTCTCCATATAATCTTTCTCCTGGAGGGTGATAGGAAGAAATGGGCCCAATGAAATCTAACTGCAAGGGAGACAACAACATACAAAGTTCAATTTAGTCACAAGAGAATGTTTCATGAAATTAACATTTGAGTGTATCCCTGAACAACCAAACGAGGGAGTAAATGTTCAATGGTGCCATGAGGCTAAGACTTCATTGTATACACACAATAACTGCCAACATATATCCCTGTAGTAAATAAGTACCCAAGTTTGGTTCAAGGATAAAGCATTCATTTTTTATTGCGTTGTATCCCACCAACCATTGCTAGCAAGATGCTCATAGACATATCTAGAAACAACATGAGTAGAAAGAGGTACCAGAAAAGAGTGGAAGGTTGGAATCGGGGAAGCATTAGAACCAGAATCAGCCATGCTGTATGAGATGTAGCAACCGTTACTCTTATGATGCGCAATCAGATGAGTAAAGAGAGAGCTGTGCACCTATGCTAACTCTTATGCCAACTGTCATATCCTATTTTCTCTCGTTTCAATATTAACTCTTCTTTTATGACAATACTTTTCCCAAATTAGATTTGACCAAAACTTTGCTGAACTTCATGATTATATCATTGATTTTTAATAATTATCTGTTGTTTTAATGTTTCATTTGTGTCCTGCTATTTTAAGCTCATCTTGTTTCTCATCCATATAATATATAAGAAAGCTTTCTTTAATATACAGGGATTCCCTTTGGCTCTGTCAATTTATTACATGGTGTTGACGAAGCTGAAAGCAAGGCAAGCTTCCATTACTGCATATATGTTTCATTTGTTGTTTATGGTTGTCCGTATATAGCATATCATTAGTGGGTGACATGTCAGAGTGGTAACATTACATCCTACATAGATCTTTTAGTATATGTTTTTGGTTAGTTAACACTTTGAGTATTTCTGAGAACCACTAAATGGGATTGGTTGCTTAATATTGTTCTTGAATCACAACCCCCATCATTCTTCATCAGGTTATTCACTCTGCAGGAGTTTGATTTTTGGCTTTGTGACAGTAAAAGGGTAGCTAATATGACCTATAGGAACTTAAATTGAGCTTTTGGTCTAAAATTTAGCATACAAACAGCTCCAGCAAAAGGATTATTTGAATAGACAGATACTAGTTGTGCTGGCAATTAGAATCGGAAGTTGGACTGGATGGACGTATTGTCCACGTTCTAAAATTCTGCCGGACATATCCATCCCATTTCTGTTCGCTGAACATGGAAGTGGGCACCCCCAACCGAAAAAAGGAAAAAAAAGGTTCTTCGCCCTACCCCGTGTCAAAAAATATGACAATCATGTGTAAGGATAACACACAAATGAAGAATTGGCCCAAATTTCAACATGAATAGTTGTAAGAACGAAATAAATTTGCAAGTTCTTGGCCTGTGAATGAGGAGAAAATTGGGAGTTTCAGAGCTATGAAAATTGTTCTTATAACTAAGAAATGGAACAAATCTTTTCTTTAGGCCAATCTTTTGTAAAATAGTTCAACAGTTTTGGGACTCAAGCTACTTCAAAATCACTATTCACATACTTTAACAGACAACACATTCTATGTAAATCATCTTGGGCACTTAAATTTAATATGCACATCCAACAATGAACATGAACGAACTTACTGTCAATTGGAAGAGCACAATGTCAACGTAATCTCATGTTTACATGAATAGCAACACTATTGATTCCGAAATTTCCATGCATGCTAAACACTTTCTTATCAACCTTCTACTCAATCATATTTTGGGCAGCGCACTTAGCAATGCAATTAATGCATTCAGCTGTATGCCAAGTGTCAACCTTAGAAAAGCTAAGAATCCTCCGCATCGATCTTTATTCAGGGTCCTCAGAGTAGCTGCCATCACAATATATGCACTATTTTGAAGGGCGACTCAGGAATCAATCATTATCAACATGTTACAAACCTTTTGGTCTCAACTCTTTTTGAACAATCTGAAGCATTTATTTTCCTCCGCATTACATTAATAGTGATGGCAGAACATTCAAAGTTTTCCTAAAAGCCACACAGCCAAATTTTGAGAATGGGTACTCACGTAAGCTTGTATGCCCCAATTAAGTTGTGCCGACTATTTTCTTGATTAATTGAAGTCTCAGCTGTTCTGGTCCCATCACTTCCTTCTTGCCATTTTTAATATATGTTGCCTCACATCAATGCCTGTTTCCTGTCTTCTTAAATAAGGTTTAGAATGCTTACCTATTACATGCCTCCAAAATTGATTAGTTCCATACACAACAAAATTAGTTGATTAGTTCCATAACTAGCAGCCACTGCAAACAAATAATATCATCTAAACGACAACAATGACATGGTTGCCCACACCGCTTTATCATCCTTTGACTTATCAAGTGCTTCCATTTTTTTATGTTGACCCTTTTTTAAGAAGCAGAAATACATAAACCTTGCTCCCCTTCCATTGGTGTATCTTTATTGTTCTCTACACTACCATTTTAGCTTAGAAAAAATTGGAAAAGAAAGTGATGAGGAGAAATTTGTAGAACTTTTGATGTTTTATCGCTCAAATGGTGAAGTATCTCTTCAGCAAATCCCAAACTAATCTAAAATTATCCCTAGTATGGTTACATTGAACTTCGGTTTTGTGTTAGATGTTACCTAAGCTGTCAACTATCTCCTAACAATCTTGCCAATTTTGTGTGAAACTTACTATTACTCTGTTGACAAGTTATCCTGAGAAATGAGGAACTTATCGAAAAAGTTAGTTTCCGACTAATTTAAGTAAGTATTTCCTTCAAATTTAGAATTTTTAGGACAAATATCACTACCTAAGTAATAAAATGTAAACGAACCATTATTCTTCTTAGTCACTGCAAATTCAAATTTGAATGCGCCCATGCTTGCCAAATTCTGAAGAATTCTATATTCGCAACAGAACTTTTGTACTTTATCATAATTGGGTAATCTCTGTCGTTGAACTCTACATTCATCATAGATCACAAAAGTTGTAGAATGTAACATTATAAATATAGGGGAAAATGTAGAAATTGTACTTTTATATTTGATTTAATTCGTAGTTTGGAGTGCATGCTATTAGTACATAATTATATGAGCATCCTCTTTCTTGCAACTATTTGATTTTGTTGGCTTAGCCCATTGTCTTTACAACATTGACAATAGATCCATTGTTGATTTTGTGGTTTGTTCAGATAACTTCGACCGCTGGCGGTGGCACATTGACTTTAGAGTTTGGTGTGCTTAGTCGATTAACTGGGAATCCTGGTACTTGTTTACTATCACTAATAGAAATGCATGACAAATACACTGAGTTTTGCAGTCCTTTATTTCTATTCAATGTTTTTCCTGAAATGGCTTCGTTATTTAGTTCTTCCGTCATTAATGGTTGGTTGAAATTGGAAACCACTGCTTCATATGAGGTATTTCATTCAAAAAGTGATTCCATGTTCAATACTTGCCTACTCTTGATTTTTGAGTATGATAAAAATGGTAAGCAGCCAGGAACACATTGCCTCATAGTCATCACTTTCAACTTTCCCTTGTGATTGGGGAAGGATCAGAAGTAATATAACTCCTGTCGCTTCTGATATACTGGAATTGAACTAACAATATGTTCTTTACTGGATCACTTTCTGGCAAGATCATCAACAATGGTTTTTACTGGTTACCGGGGGTTCAAGTTCAACCATAAACAGAAGTCCTTGACTCAGACAAATTTGTCATCTATCAGCCAGCAGTTGCCGTACCTGGGTGCCTAAATAATGGTGGGATCCAAATAAGTGGTTCAAATTCCTTGACTCATGATAAAAACCATTGTTTTTTCCATGACTGTTACAGCCAGTCCCGACACATTTCCTGATTTGATAGCTTTTTTTTCACTCCCATCCATTAGGATGTGAATTGACAAATGAGCTATTCTTGGGGAAATGCCATATCAGATCCAGTCTCATCTTGGTTGGTAGAAGAGAATAATCTTGGAGAGATCTCGGATAGATCATGTACATTGTTCTTCAAAGAAAAGTTTTTTCACATGTATGTATGTTCGTGGAACTGCATGTGGATGTTTCTTGGAATGAACCATTGTTGAGATATTTGGTTATTAAGGCAAAAGTTGTTCCAAAATGGAAGGTTGTAGTTTGTACGACTAGAAGTTCTTAGATTAAAAACACTGTGTCATGAAATAACTGTTTTTGCTGAATAGTTCTTGATTTTTGGTTAGTACAGAGTTTGAAATTATAAATGCTAAGAAGCTAACACCAGTTGTATTTGTGATTCTGTCACTGCATATCATGGTTCGCAATGTTTGTCACTTGACAGATACAAGATATGGGGAAGATAGTATCTTCCCCAGTATCTTAGATATATCTGCGATATCTGAGATATAAATCAGATATTGGCAACATATCTGAGATATTTAGTGATATCTTTGAACCAACCTCATAGTGCAGCACCCTTCCAAGCATCTGGTGATGGCGTTTGGACACTTTGATGCACTTTCTAGCTTCTTCGCCGTCACCGGCAACCAATACCCAATATTGTTCTCCATTATATATTATTGTTTTTTTTTGAAATTTTATTATGTAGATGGATACCATTGTGTTCTCCACTTATTCAATCATATTACCTTGAACCTTGTTCTTTATCATTATTGATCATATCTTCTACTTATAAAAAATTGTAATTGTTGTTAAAAAGTGGTCACTTGCTGTTATTTGTTTGCGGTTAGTATTAAGGATTTTAGATGGTAATGCATGATTAGTTTAACAAGATTTAATTTTTTTCCCAATATCTGCAATACATCTCTGGTGTATCTCTGATGTATCATATCTTTAGGGTATTAACATATATTACCATCACATAGGGTAGTAACATAGGTCACCGATAGATCTCCAACAAAAGCGAATTATGCTGCATGCTGGTATATATAGTTGGTAAACCCACTGATACATATTTTAGTTGGCCTGAGTGACAAATAGGTCATATGTCTGTGTTAGTAATAATCTATATTAAATTGATCTAGATGCACCATAATACTGCATGATAACTATATAGAACTGAAATAAAAAATGCCGTGGAAACAACAACTTATTTGATTAGTAAGCCCAGTTGTGATACTTTGCAGCAATAGCACAAAAAACTAGAAATAAAATTGTTATATTGGTTTGTTTATTTACATAAACTTTAATTCTTCTTCATTGGACTTGCTTTATCGTTCTCAGGCTGTCCAATAAGGCCCTTTTATTGATATTTTAGTTCTAGCGCAATTAAGGCCCAGACCCATGAGCTTGCCAGTACTATGTAAGAGCTGAATCCCACTTAGTTTGGATATGGAGGAAAACAATTAGCCCTAATTTCTTTTCTCTACCTTGATTCCCTTCATGCAGGCCAGGCGGCCTTATGCCCCCTTCATCCAATGCCCCTTGATTAAGTTATCCCCTTGTGGACCTTAGGGTTCATGTTAAAAATACAGTTGGTGCCATTCTGTTCCATGCAGCGGCTGCCGCATGTCTGCATGCAGCAATGTTGCTGCCTTTGCAACATTGTAGTTCTGCTGCTGCTGTTGCAGCTAAATTTTATTTCTTCTTTCTTTTTTCTTTTTATTATGGGCAGCAGATGCCGTCTATACCTTGCCAATTTGCAAAGTTTTGCCAACTTGGTGAAGCCACCAAGACCAAGATCTCAGTGATATGGTACAGTAAGTCAAACCCTTCCTGAGAGTTCATTTTTAACAAGGCCAGGTGAAGGGATATTCCATGTTAGTAAACATCCAATGGGCAGCAGATCCGACATCTGATTTGCCGAAAACCAGAATCAACTAAACTGCTATCCTTGTGAATGATGGCAGTAGATTTTTCGATTGTTGCAGGATCCGCTAGTGACTCTGCGTGGCAGATACGCAGTTAGCAATTGATACCTTCTTGTAAACCTGAATATGCCATTCTATAAGTCTAAAGAAGCTTCAGCTTTTTTTAGTGTCTTTTGCTTGCTGCACTTTTTCCCAATCCTTTTCTCATTAAGCATATGATTAATATCTTTGACTATGGGTGGAGACAACTCTCATCTGTGGAGGATGTAATTTTGTGGTCTATTTCCTCTCTCTCTCTCTCTCTCTCTCTCTCCTCTCTCGATTGTTCATTTTTTTATATGCTTGACCGATCATTTTAAAGTGGCGTGTAGCTTTGGCTGTAAGTAGGAATGCAAGACTACTGAAAGAAACTTAAGATATTTCTTGTCTTTAAAGAATTGTGCTTTTAGGAGGGAGCTGGGAGGGATTACTGTTGGCCTCAGTTACTCTAATTAATAAATGGATAGATATCATCCCAACAAGAGTCCTTATATGCATATGACATACCTCAGAACTTTTAAAATCTGACTTAGCAGCAAATAGCAGGCATCTTGTTGCATGTGTTTTTATTGAGTCAGCTCATTCATTTTATGTTACTGGAACTAAAAGTATAAACGTTAGCTTTTATGGTCTTTTCCTTTTGGTTAGAAACTTAAAGTCGTTAAAATGAAAATGCTTGAATTTTTGGTTTGCAGTGTTTGAACAAGTTACAAAGAATGCAGTGCTGGGTATATGGGCTCGACGATCTAAAATTAATCTTGTTGGTGCACATATCAATGTTTTCACTGGTGAATGGACGCAAAAGGTATGACGTGTTTAATTCTTAGTGTTTTGGAACATATTCAGGGTGGCTGTTTTACTCTATTGCTTGGGTCTTGTTTTCATTTACACACTTTAAAGGATGCACATCTAAAATAGGGTTTTTAATTGCTTTCGGATTCTCTTAAGATACTTTTATCCAGTAATATTTGGTAAGTTTGGAGAACTAAACTTTACAGCTTTCTTGTAGCCCACCTATTCTTATGATTATTGTTTTTATTTCTATTACTATCATTTTTATTTGTTATAGCTATGTTTTTTACTATTATAGTGGTAAAATTGGGGCTGGGGCTATTTCATTAAAGAAATGGGGAAATGATACAAAGATAGAGTGAATTATACCCTGTTTGGGAGCATTTTTTATTTTGAAGTGGTTTTGTCCCCGAGATCTAGTGCACTACAAATTTTTGTCCCCATTTCTGAAATCCTTGTTTTTTACAGTTTAACCTGTTTGGCAGATCTTTACTAAATTTTGGAAATAGGAAATACCTGTTTGGAGAAACTTTTTAGCCAAAACTGTTTAAAAAACGAATAAACGGCAAAAATGAAACTTTTATAGAGAATCAAATTATGGAAAAAAAGTAAAGGCGTATATTTGAAATCGAAATGCCCATTAACTTGGGGAAAATTGATGGTTGATTTTAACACAAAAATCTGACAGCATCCATCTTAAAAACCTCGCATGTGAATGCATATTGGGAAACTAATTTCCAAGGTGAGCCATATGCAGAGGTCGTAGGCATGGCTAAAAACAAGATTTGGAGGCCTCCCACCAATCAATGCAAGTATGTAACCCTAATCTGAGAAAAAAAGAAGAAAACGATAGGGATGCTGAAAGGCTTCGCTTAGCTGTGAGCAGGACGCTGCTGCTGAGTGAGGACCGAGAGAAGAGGATCTTCAATCAGAGAGGAGGAGCTAACGGAGATTAGGCTGAGAGCATGAGAAGGGTGTCAAGAGTGACCAGAATTGGGGGGCGTGGCGCAAGGGAGAAGACGCGAGAGAGAAGAGGGGGGGAGGACGAGTCAGAAAGCAAGAAGCTTGTTGTCGAGACCTGATCCACGTGTTTTCCAGAAAAAGACACGTTTAAGGGTGTTTTAATGTTGGGGAAATTTTGTGAAGGGAAATGGACCCCCATATATTTTCAGAAATCCACTACCAGACACGATTTGGGCCCCTTCCTCATTTCCAGTTTCAAAACTTGGGATAAAAGCTTCCACAAAAACGCTCCCAAACATGCTATTAAGCTATGGAGGTGATGGTGAAATATAGTCTGATATAATTTCAATATGATAAATGGCTACCTTTTTGTGCATTTAGACTACAGACATATCTTTAATTCCTCTTCTTCCAAATTTGGTAGATGAAGACATTGACAAAAATACTCAAGATGAGATTGCTACTTTTTTTATTCTTTCAAGCTGGATGATAACATGATAAGAAAATAGTATCCTGAAATCTGACATGCTTGTGGAATAGCTAATAGAGTCAGACAACCACTTCGGAGTAAGAACAATGGAAGAATAAGTGATCAGAAAACTCACAATCCACCTTGCTAAGAACACATCTATTGACCAAATAGATTCGTCTTTGTTGGATACACCTTAGCCTAAGAGGGGGCACCATGGAATATGAGCTAAGATCCGAAGAAATATCATGAGAGATGGTGCTTAAACTTTCCCTGATCAGTCCAAGTTAGAAAATGATGAATAGGCCAAACAATGATATAAGTTGATGCAACAGAGAACTTCCTTGGAGCCAAATCTGCCCAAGCAAAGAAGTCTGAATGCATGTGAAGGGTTGGCAGCTTATAGGGGATAAGATTATGAAGTTGACAACCGTGCAATGTGTCTACCAATTTAAATTCCAGTTGTCTTCAGAGTTACTCCCTGAGTCCCATGCAAATGTCTACCCATAATAAACAATCTGGCTATGTCCAAACTTATAATAAAACAGAATGGACTAGCCCTGATGTCCAACGAATATCGGATGCTTTCGCTATTCAGTTAAAGGTGTTAACCTCCTCCGTTCATAAGAATTCAAAGATGATTACAGGATCATCCATGTAGAATGTTGTAATTAATATTTGATCACTCATGCCTTTCAACGAGTGAATCTATCTGTAAAGCGAAATGGGGACCCTAGCCCATTGAATGCTCTACTTCGTGCCAGCGACTCCATACATGAAATGGTTGGATCCTTGGGGGTACCGCGTCTGGATGTGAGAAGAGAAGCCTCAAAATATGGTTGGCAAGGCTGCCCCTGCAAAACCTACTCTCTGGAGACCAGGGCCACTTCCTGTTTTATTTGTGCACAAACTACTTCCCAGAGGAGTGCATACCATTTCTTTGAAAACTTTTTTACGACAGGGAATTTAGCCATCATTATCTTAGTAAATTACAAGCCTCAACGGGAGGAGAATTGGTAGTTTTCCTTTGTCTGCTCGAAGTGGGTGTGTTTCTATTTCAACGCATAGAGAATGAGATTAAAGCCTATGTTTCAACCTCCTCCTATTTACTCTTCACTTTTTTTTGCAACAGAAAAAGTAGATGCAACCTGAGTAACTCTTACAGTGTACCCTATTCTCCTTTTTGCTTTTAATGGAAAACTTGGGTTGAGCCCTCTCTTATCAGAAAAAATTACTTGATGACAGTTCAGTCAAAGTGTTTGATACGACAGCTTTAATTGATACAATTATGTACTGTTTGTTTCAATCTAATGTTTAGGATGGTTCGTTTTAGCCATCGATTTCAGCTGAAGCTATGTTTTGTGATTTTTATGTCATATATTTGGGTAAAATTGCAGGACGCTGGAATTGGAACAAGCATTGACTCTTTTTATGAGTATCTGCTGAAGGTATTTGCCTTTTAAGCTCTAAGAAAATATCCAAGCAAAAGTATTAACCGCAAATTGCTTGAGCAGTGGATTGTCAGTTCGAAAAAATGTGATATATTTGTTTGACTTCATTTACGAAGGAATGCACATTAAAGTGGTGAAAGGCAGTAGGTGAAGCCTTCTTGTATTTCACTCTTCAGAATTATCTGCTTCTGTCAGTTACTCGTATATGGAGGGCACTTTGTTGTCTGACAAGTTGATTGTAGTATGTCCTCAGGATATAAGTTGTCATTAAGTTCATGTGGTAATCTGACAGCTTGCTTGCAGTATGACATCTAATTCTATTAGTTGTCCTCAAATTCTATGTTCAGGGCGTAAAATCCAAAAGCTTGGATTAAATTTGGAAGCAGTTATTCTCTCAGTGCAGGAATAATTGTAATTTTAATTGTGATTTGAATTGATTGTTGAACAAGGAATCACTACTCACCAGATTTCTGGAGGAAATTTAAATATTTATATTTGTGAATTGAGAGTAGTTAGAATATTGAAATTAATTGTTTGCAAAATACTATAGTTTTCTGCATGCAGGTCCTTCACAGAAAATTCTGGGGCTGGGGAGTGGGACATTTTCTCTGTATTCAACAATTTGACTTTGAAACTTTATGGTTGCAGCAAGTTCTTTTTCTTTAACCTTGATTCGTTAATATTTGCCTTTTTCGCATGTTTCTATATGCCATTTTCTGATGCTTTGATCAAATTTGCAACAAATTGCAGCAATTTAAGACTAATGAAATTTAAATGCCCAAATTGAGTGGATTTATTTCAGAGTCTGTCTGTGTATGTATTTCTTCATTGGCATTCTTATTTGATGCAGGCTTATTTATTATTTGGAGATGAGGAATATCTATTTATATTCCAGGAGGCTTACAAGGCTGCCATGCACTACCTATATAATGATCCTTGGTAATCTTTTTTCCTTCGACAGCTCCTCTCTTCTATTCTTTAGCTATGGTATGCAATGTTAATGTGCCGTCTGCTCTTAATATGCACGGCAGATGCAATCCCAACCATTTCCTGTGATTCACTTTAGTCAATTCTAAAGGTCCTTTTGATTTTTCTAATAATTGTTGGAAGGGTACTACATGTGGAGACTTACATATATTTTGTAGAAGTTAGCCATGGAACCATGTATTGTGTCATGATACTTGACTTTGGATCCTTTGTTCAATGTTTCATCAATTACTGTCAAGTTTCTTATTAGGCAATTGAATTTCAGGTCTATCGTCTCTGCAGGTACGTGGAGGTTAATATGAATTCTGCTGCAATGGTATGGCCTTTGTTCAACAGTCTTCAGGCATTCTGGCCTGGCCTTCAGGTTAAATATTCTCTCTACTTATCCTTACAGAAAAGTAATTTTCTTATTCAGGGTGGTAATAATAATATGATTTGGTAGGTATTAGCTGGAGATATTGATCCCGCTATCCGAACCCATGCAGCCTTTTTCAGTGTCTGGAAGAAATATGGCTTCACTCCTGAGGGTTTTAATCTCGCCTCATTGAGTGTTCAGGTATGTTATCATGAGATGTTATTTTTTCAATGACATATTCTCGAAGATGGTTTATTTAAGGTTGAGTAGTTCGCCACCCCATGGTTTAGCCAACCCACCCCCTTTAAACTGTCGGTAGATGCCCACTGTTCTGTTGAACAGTGACGGTGGACATCCACTCTCTGTGTATGGGGGCTCTGGGGTGGCAATTTCGTGGGGTGGTGAACTGTTCATCCTTTATTTAATTGTTTGATAGTTTTATGCTTTTGAGTCCTGTTGCACAACATTGTGCTGACACTTTGATTCTCACATGTATGTAAGTATGGTCAGAAAAGTTATCCTCTGCGTCCAGAGTTGATGGAGAGCACTTATTGGCTTTACAAAGCTACCAGGGATCCTAAGTGAGATGTTCTATGCACTAACTTGTATTATATATTTCTTATCATTTTTATATTGTCACTTTAGCGTGTTGCTTTCTTGGTGTTTCTTATCATTCAAATTTTAGGTGTAGCTTAACTTTGCTGACAAAAAACACCTTGATGAGGAAAAAAAACTGGAGTTGTATTTGTGAATACCTTTACATCTAAAGTTCACGTGATCATTTGCTCTGTCGTAATTCAGTATTATGCCTGCAAATTTGTGAAGTATGGTGTTGTACATGAACTGTTTGATTTTAAACTATGGGAACTGCTGGTCAAAATAAAGATGCTTTTCAATCTGCTTATCTGACAAATCAAGTGCCACATTCTATGCTTTTGCTTTTTTCTTTGATCGTTTTACTTCATTTGCAGGTATCTTGATGCCGGGCGTGATATGGTCACTAGCCTACAGTATGGTGCCCGATGCCCTTGTGGATACTGTCATATTTCAGATGTGGAATCTCACAAACAAGAAGACCATATGGAAAGTTTTTTCCTCGCTGAAACTGTGAGGACATATTCATTAGAAGCCTGAAACATTCAATCCTTTCTTGCTTACCTTTATGCAGATTGAGTTATGCAAACCTAACAGTGATGTCTCTCAGGTCAAATATCTCTGGCTTCTTTTTGATTTGGCTGTTGGCCCTGATAACCTTGTTGAAAATGGGCCATATAAGTAAGTTTGAAACTAACCTGCCAGTTTAGAGTCTATTGGAAGTGAATACTTGCGATATTAACTCTGAATTGTATCCTTGCAGATATATCTTCAGTACCGAAGGTCATTTGTTACCTGCATCCCCTCAAATATCTCTAGTCCATGAGCACTGTTCTTATTTTGGCTCTTTCTGCAAAAGTAATGGTACAAAGCAGTTCCAAACCTTTGATGCATCAGCTGAGGCAACTGGTACCACTGGTACCAGATTCTACAGGGGATTGGTCCTTTCTGGCGCCCCTTTCGATCCAAAACTAGAGGAATCTGTGCCTATGTCTGGATTCATTAAGGTTAGTAGTATGGGCATACATCTTTGTTTTATTTTAGCATATATGAGGGACCTGAAAATGACTTATATTTTGATAGGGCCAATGCCCCGGACTAACTCATGGACAGAAGTATGGTATCTCATAACTAGCTGAAGAAGTGTCATGAGAAGCAAAAGATGATTTCAAATTCAGAAGGTAAATATGACTGGACCACTGACTGAAAGGATATTAATCAATTTTGTCTCTTGTGGAGCACGTGATGCAGACGGAGGCTGCTTTGGGTACACAACAGCTAACCTTCATGCTTGGAAAATGGCGTAAGATCCTCTTTTAGATGTCTTAACCTTGGTTTGAGATCTGGTCTTCGCTCCTGATATTCTTTTGAAGACTACACATCGAATTGAAGTAATGAAGTAGGCTAAAATCATTTTTACAGGTTGAGGAAGTCAGAGAACTTTGTTTGATTCCAATACTAATGGAGTGGAGAAATATATTGAATGAAGCATTCATATTTAAACTTACTAGGAGAACACTTGGCAATACCATTTGTTAATGTAATAGCTACAAAGATCAGGATTATACACATATCGCTTGCCGCTGGTGGTGCCTGGGGTTATTGATTTTGTTTTCTAGAATGTGCTACTGGAAAGCCTGTGATATAACTTCGTAGATATTTTCTTTTAAAGTTAAAATATCAATCAGTGCCTTTTATATGGGATTTAGTATGAATTGGCAGTGAACAAATTGGAGATCGTTGCAGTGTCTCAAAAATAAGGATCTTTTAATTGGAGGAAGATTTTAAACTTAAAATTCCAAATTTCTTGCCATAAACTTAACTCAGTGTTTATAATTTGTTGTCTCTAGTCATACTTCGTTTGACATATCGGACCATGATGAAATATTCAATTTCAGTGTTGGTACTGTTAGAGGAGTTTTTAGACACGTACTTTGTGTATTTGTTGTTAGAAGAGAGATTATATTAATGAGGGATAGTTTAGTCATTATTGTGAGTATTTTCTTAGTTGTCACTCAAATGAGGGCGTTATAATAATTTTTGCAATTGGCAACCAAGAACTATTGGAGGTCGGTCGAACACTTATTTGTATTCTCTTGTTTGTTATTACTAGTTAAATTGTACGTGCTAAGAGGGGCCATTATTATATCTTCAGTAATGAAAATCTCATAAGGAGTTAATTTCCTTTGCCTCCCAGCCCTGATTACTAGAATCCAAATTCAATTATTGGCCTTCCTAATATGGAAAGACTCTTAGTTGAGAGTTGATTAAAGAAATTCCTAATTGCGTAAGGAAGACTAATTCAATTTGTTGCACTAGTTTACTCTCTTAATATGGAAAGACTTAATTTGAGGGGGACTAAGAAGATGGTTTGTTGGACTCTTTATTATGAATTTATTAAAATTATATTAATTAAATAGAGAATTATTGGGGATGCCAGAGGAGGACTCTCATATTCTTTATATAAAAATAAAGGAGATATTCGAAGTTATACAAATTATGGAGGTATAAAAGTTATGGGGCATACTATGAAATTATGGGAGAGTATTAGAAGGATTTGCGAAGAGTAATTAAAGTATCAAAGAATCAATTTGGTTTCATGTCGGAGAGGTCAACAACAGAAGTTATATTTTTATTACGGCAGTTAGTAGAAAGGTACAAGGATAGAAAACAAAACCTCTATATGACCTTCATAGATTTGGAAAAAGCCTACGATAGAGTGCTGAGAGAATTTATTTGGAGTGTTTTGAAGAAGAAAAGTGTAATAAGAGGTTACATAGATATCATAAAGGATATGTATGAGGGGGTTGTGACTAGTGTGCGGACTATTGGGGGGAGACTAAGGAGTTTTCGGTTACGGTAGGTCTTCATCAAGGGTCGGCTTTAAGCCCTTATCTTTTCGCTTTAGTTATGGATAAGCTTACTAGTCATTTGCAAGATAATGTACTTTGGTGTATGTTTTTTGCAGATGATGTAGTTTTAATTGACGATAAAGTAGGTTTGAATGAGAAACTGAAATTGTGGAAGGATGCTATAAAATCTAAAAGTTTAAAATAAGTATGACTAAGACATAGTGCTTGAAATTTAATTTGAAGGAAGGTAGAACGATAGATAGAGCCTTAGTTGAAATAGATGGGTAAGAAGTGCAAAGGTTTGATCAATTCCGTTACTTAGGATCCATTATCCATAAAGAAGGGGATATTGATAGTGATGTGGTGCATAGGATTAATGCGGGGTAGGTAAAGTGGAGGGCAGCCTCAGGAGTGTTGTGTGATAGGCGTGTGCTAAAAAGGCTTAAAGGCAAGTTTTATAGGACAGCCATTAGGCTTGCAATACTCTATGGAGCGGAGTGTTGGGCACCAAAGAAGAGTCATATAGATAAGTTGAATGTAGCCGAAATGAGAATGTTAAAGTAGATGAGTGGGATAAGGAGAGATAGGATTAGAAATAAATATATTTGTGAGAATCTAGGAGTAGCTCCTTTAGGAGAAAACTGAAGGAATGTAGGTTACGTTGGTACGAGCATATGCAAAGAAGACCTTTAGATGCCCCTGTGAGAAGATTAGAAGGGATACAGGTAAACGATGCTAAAAGAAGGAGAGGGAGACCTAAGAGAACTTGGATGGAGTTAATAAAAAATGATTTGACTTTACTATCTTTTATAAAGGAGGTAGCCCAAAACAGGCTTGAATGGAGGAGTAAGATCCGTTTCGCAGACCCCAAATAGTTGTAAAAATACGCTACTTGATTATGATTATGATTATGAGAGAATTATTGGGGGTAATTTTGGAGAACACACTTGAAATTGTTTGTTCTGCTCTTTCGCTTTTGATACTCACTATGTCCAAAAAATCCTCGCTGCATTTGTAAATGAGTTAAATTTATTGGCCTCTAGGACCCAAAGCATAGCCTCTGCTTAACTTTCACATGCACTTACATGAGCATCTGTTGGCCTCTATGCAAATGATAATCATAGTGAAGTAGTGCATTTTTGCAACTATTTATGGTATGTGACATGGATCTTATGCCTCCATTTAGGCATTTTTTATGCCGACTCTTTTGTAAGAGATAGTAAAGTCATATTTTTTTATTAACCCAATCCAAGTTCTCTTAATTCCCCCTCTCCCTCATCATTTACATGCATCATTTTTAATCTTCTCACAGGGGCATTATTGGTCTTATTTATATATGCCCATACTAATTCAATAAAGACTTAAAGGTTACTGTTGATATCTATGTAATCTCTTATGACTTCCTTTCCTCTTCAAAATACTTCAAATAATCTCTCTCGGCACTATGTCGTAGGCTTTTTCTAAATCTATGAAAATTATATAAAAGATTTATTTTCTATCCCTATACCTCTCTACTAACTATCGTAACAAAAATATAACTTCTATTGTTGACCTCTTCGACATGAAACCAAATTTATTCTCTTTTACGTTTAGTTATTTTTCGTAAATATCCTATTACTCTCTTATAACTTCATAGCATGCTCTATAAATTTTATACTTTGATAGTTTGTACAACTTTGGATGTCCTCTTTATTTTTGTGCAAGGCTACGAGGGTACTCCACTTCTGTGGCATCCTCTTAGAGTTTCAGATCTTATTAAACAAACTAGTCAACCAAGTTAAACCAACACCTCCTAGTGCCTTCCAAACTTCAAAAAGAATTCTATCGGGTCTTAGAGCTTTGCTTTTTATCTTTCTTAACACAACTCGTACCTCTACGAAGAACTTCCTAAAATAAGTTCTCTTTTACGAGACTAGACTCAATATCTATCTCACTGCTACAATTTTCATTCATTCATAATCATAATCAAATAGCGCCTTTTCTCAACTATTTAGGGTCGGCGACACGGATCTTACTCCTCCATTCAAGCCTGTTTTGAGCTACCTCTTTTGTAAGAGATAGTAAATTCAAATCTTTTTTTATTAACTCCATCCAAGTTCTCTTAAGTCTCCCTCTTCCTCTTTTAACATCGTTTACATGTATCCTTTCTCAAATTCTCACAGGGGCATCTAATAATCTTCTTTGCACATGCCCATACTAACGCAACCTACATTCCCTCAGCTTCTCCCCTAAAGGAGCTATCCTAGGCTCTCCTGAATATATTCATTTATAATCTTATCTCTCCTAGTTATCCCACTCACCCACCTTAACATTCTCATTTTGGTTACATTCAATTTATCTATATGACTCATCTTTGGTGCCCAACACTCCGCTCCATAGAGTATTGCAGGCCTAATGGCTGTCCTATAAAACTTGCCTTTAAACACTTTTGGAACAAGCTTATCACACCCCGCATTAATCCTCTCGAGGCTGCCCTCCACTTTACCCACCCCGCATTAATCCTATGCACCACATCACTATCAATATCCCCTTCTTTATAGATAAAGGATCCTAAGTAACGGAATTGATCACACCTTGGTACTTCTTGCCCATCTACTTCAACTAAGGCTCTATCTATATTTCTACCTTCCTTAAAAATAAATTTTACGCACTCTGTCTTAGCCTTACTAATTTTAAAACCTTTTGATTCTAGAGCTTCCCTCCACAATTCCAGTTTCTCATTCAAACCTACTTTACTTTCATTAATTAAAACTACATCATCTGTAAAAAGCATACACCCAGGTACATTATCTTGCAAATGACTAGTCAGCTCATCCATAACTAAAGCGAAAAGATAAGGACTTAAGGATGACCTTTGATGAAAACCTACCATAATCGGAAACTCCTTAGTTTCTCCCCTAATAGTCCGCACCCTAGTCACAACCGTCTCATACATATCCTTTATGATATATATATATATATATATATATATATATAGCCTCTTATTACACCCTTCTTCTTCAAAACACTCCAAATAAACTCTCTCGGCACTCTATCATAAGTTTTTTCCAAATCTATGAAGGTCATATAGAGGTTTTGTTTTCTATCCCTGTACCTCTCTACTAACTGCCGTAATAAAAATATAGCTTCCGTTGTTGACCCCTCCGGCATGAAACCAAATTGATTATCTGACACTTTAGTTAATTTTCACAAACGTCCTTCTAATACTCTCTCCCATAATTTCATAGTATGTCCAATAACTTGTATACCTCTATAGTTTGTACAGCTTTGGATATCCCCTTTATTTTTATACAGGGGTATGAGGGTACTTCTCCTCCACTCATCTGGCATCCTCTTAGACTTCAAAATCTTGTCAAACAAACTAGTCAATCAAGTTAAGCCAACACCTCCTAGTGCCTTCCACACTTCAATAAGAATTCCATCAGGTCCTAGAGCTTTGCCTTTCTTCATCTTCTTTAACGCAACTCCTACTTCCTCTATGGAGAATCTCCTAAAATAAGTTATCTCTTCAACAGGACTAAACTCAAAATCTATCCCACTACTATACTTTTCATTCAATAAACGCTCAAAATACTCATGCCATCTCTCCTTAAATTCCTCATCTTTCACTAAAACCCTTTGATCTTCACTTTTAATACACCTAACTTGCTCTAAGTCCCTACTCCTCCTATCCCTTAACTTATCTATCTAATAAATGTCCCTCTCCCCCTCCTTCGTCCCTAGCCTATTATATAAGTCACCAAACGCCCTAAATTTAGTTTCACTCACCATCTTTTTAGCCTCTCTCTTTCCCTTAAGATATCTCTCCCAATTCCCTTGATTTTTGCATTTCTACTACTCTTTAAAGAAACATTTCTTTTCTTTTATGACTCTTTGAACTTCCTCACACCACCACCATATTTCTTTCTTAACGTCCCTTCTCCTCCTCACTTCACCAAGTACTTCATTTCCCACTTTTTTAATACAATTAGCTATGCTTACACACATCATTGTTGGCTCCTCATTTAAATTCCAATCCCCTTCCATCGTCAACCTCTCCATAAAAGTGTTAAGCACCTCACCTTTCAACCTTTCAAGTTCTACCACTTGATCCTAACTTCGCTTCTTCCACCCCTTTATGTGAACATCTAAAATAACTAATCTATGCTGAAGTGCTATAGGTTCTCCGGGTATAACCTTACAATCCTTACAAGTAGTTCTGTCCTTGCTTCTAACTAAGAAAAAATCTATTTGGCTCTTGTGAGGTCCACTCTTGAAAGTTACTAGATGCTCTTCCCTCTTCTTGAAATAGGTATTTGTTATGATTAGATCATTTGCTATTGTAAAATCAAGAATAGCTTCTCTCATTTCATTCCACTCCCCAAAACTGTACCCCCCATGCACCCTCTCAAAACCTATATTCTTCTCCCCTACATACCCATTTAAATCGCCTCCTATAATAATCTTCTCCTCGTTAGGTATCCCTTACATTATTAAGTCTATTTCCTCCCAAAATTGCCTCTTAAGGTTCTCTCTTAATCCTACTTGAGGTGCATACGCACTAACCACATTAACTATGAAATCCCCTAACACTAGCTTCACTAATATAATTCTATCACTAAATCTCTTGACACCTACAAGACTTTGCCTCAAGTCTTTATCCACCACTATACCCACCCCATTCCTGTTTAAAACTTTACTTACATACACTAGTTTAAAGCCTTCCCCCAGTTCCCTAACCTTCTCTCCTACAAACTTGGTCTTCTGCAAGCAAGCTATGTTAACCCTCCTTCTCTTGAGCGTTTCTACTGACTCCATACCCTTACCTTTTAAGATCCCAATATTCCACGATGCCACTCTAATCCTACGCTCATGGACTAGCTTCTTTACTCGCGCTCGTCCAGACCAACGTGAGAACTCTTGCTCACTTTTCATTGCAACTGGGCGTTGTTACAATGGCGGAGTTATAATTTTTATTCAATAAATACTCAAAATATTCACGCCATCTTTCCCTAATTTTCTCTATGCAAATCCAACCATTTAATTATGTTTGCAAAAACAAGATTTTTTTGGTCAGAGGGACTAGCAGTATAGATTCAACAACAAAAAGATCAATAGCGAGAGTTCTTCCTCTTTCTCTCAAACCCTAGTTTTCTTAATTCTATCGATAGTGGTATAATTTTTTGAGAGATTGGTAAATAATTTTTGCAAGAGGCATAGTCAATCAACCTATCTCATAATTGTATCTCATAATTGTAAGTGTGAATGACTGATAAGATAGCATTATGTCTTTTTAAGAAAGGTTCTAGAAGTTTGGATGAAAAGAAGAGAGTGGAGAAAGATTTTTTAGTCTCATTGCTCCACTTATCAAACCTTTTGTGGTGCAAGCTTTGACCCATTTCCTTTGGGGGAAATTTTCGATATTGCACGAAATTAAAGCATCTGCATCAAAATAAATATCAATTCATCGCATAAGAAGAAAATTGCCAACAAATTGTGTCTTCATAGCACAGAGTTGTGCTGAAGGGAGCCATTTTACAACGTTTCTTTTAGCAGATTGGGCATCCTGTTAATTCAGTTTGGAATACAATCTTGTCTAAAACCATTAGATCAGTCTAGAATCTTTGTACATGCATGCTTCTAAAGCCATTTATATGTCATCAGCATTACTAACTACTTTTGAAATTCTAATATCTTGTTTAGTTTGGGTTAAATTTTAATAGTTTGGTGAGTTTATTGTGATTATTTTTCGCAACCCCCCATACCGACAGTTGATATGGGGTGGCTGCCAAAATGGTGGGGTGACAAGCTACGCATCCCTTCTCTTATTGGTGGAATATCTTACAAATATGAGAAGTAGGGATATGCAGAAAAGCAAATCCTTAAAGGAAGCTTTTGGTTGAAATGAGGACTGGAAACTTCTTTGGCGTGTCTTCTAAAGGGGCGGCTATACGCTGTTGATAGAGGACAAACATGAATGGGGTTCGACGACTTCAGCTTCTGTGTCCTAACCTATTGGAGGCAAAAGTTTTAAAATTATGCAAAACGTGGATCTTCTAGTAATTGTTCACTTCAAGCTGCAATTTTTATTGTTATCAACTTGTAATTTCTGTGTGTATAAGGCAAGTTCTGCGCATGAAATTTCTGAGTTTTCCCTAACTTTCTTCCCTGAATAAAAGAGAAGGGATGAAGAGTTCACCACCCCACCGTTTCTTTGTGTAGATATCCACCGTAATAAAATAAGCAAATGGTGGGATATCTACCGACGTTGTAAAGGGGTGGGTTGGCTAAACTGAGGGGTGGCAAACCACTCAACCAAAGTGAAGCTTTCCCTAGTAAGCTATCGCACTCAGCAAGTCAGGACCATGGGCCATAGGGAGTCTGGAATTATGACTGGCTTGTGCAACTTCCACAAAAGGAAAGGACTTGGAAGCTGTTGGGAAAGACCAGATACATATTTAGAGGGCACACCTTGCACATGAAATTTCCGAGAAGTTTTCCCTTACTTTCTCCCCTGAATAAAAAATTGCTCTCAGAAAAAGACGACGGTGGACCATGGGCAGACTGGTAGTAAGAGGACTAACAGGTGCAAATTTTACATATCTTAATAAATTGTGTTGACTGATTTAGCATTTGTAGGTTCATACAGTGAGAGTGATTGTCATAGGGGACATCTTGCACATGAAATTTCTGAGAAGTTTTCCCTCACTTTCTTCCCTGAATAAAACAGCAGGCTCAGCGAGGACGCTGGGTGTGGATATGATAAACAGCAATGTTATGGCCTTGCCTTGTTTTAAAATTTTGTGCATTGAAAACTCATCGAGGACGTTTAGACAAATTCACAACATAAAAGCCCAAATGTCTGGGCATTGAAAACAGTCAAAATAATGTGCGATTGATCACGTCGATCGCAATGGCTCTCAGAAAAGACAGTAGGATTTTCCGATTGATGCGATCTATCGATTTGTTCCTATTATGATGGAGACTCAAACAGTCCACGGTCAGGCATTAATGTCTTTGTTTTCCCCTGAATTTCTGGCAGCCCCCCACCTTCCCGGTGGTTTATGAAGAAAAAAATTGCCAGAGGCCAAAAGTAGACATAGGTTGTTGGTTCCATTTCTGCTACAAGTCATGTAAAAAGATAACAATAACTTAACACCTCCTGCTCCTAGTCGTTGCTTTTCTAGTAGGATACTTTTAATACAGGAAAATTCAAGTCGTCCAGGTCGTCCTCGCCAATACACGACGGCTTGAACAATACTCTGGAGCCGTGTATAAGTAGGAGGGGATGCCATGCAGCCCCTCACATCTCACACCTCAAAACAATTTGATTTTCCATATGAAAAGAATGTTTGAGACGTGCATTAATCTTCCATATGATAGATATTAATGCAAAAGGCTTAGGCATACCTGTAGCCATTAGAACCGAACCTTCAATGGAGTATCTGTTAATTAGTCTTCAGAACCACGTGTTTCTAGTTTAGAACTTGGCTGAGAGCAATCTCACTTAAGACACCGTATTAGGATGGCTAATGGTGTATTTATAACTAAACCAGGACACCACTGTTAAGAACCCTAGAATCCTGACCGTCCATCCATAGGTCATCCAATGGTTCAGATTTGCCACTCAAAACCACAACTTAATGGGTATTCTGACTCAAGCCCATTACCCAGATAGTTCTAAAAGCCCAAAACACTGTCAATTGAGATAGTTGGGCCACTTTATATTTTATTATAAAAACAAGCCCAACATTCTCCCACTTGGCACAACTTCTCAATTGAGCCATATAAAGAAGAAAATCTCCCACTTTGCTTAATTAAACTAACCAAGTGGGTAATAATAAACTTTAATAATGACTTTCGTATGCGCATACAAAAAGTTATAACCATACAAAATACCCTTCAAACTGTATGTGGTAACTTTATACTCAATCAAAATGTCATAATCACATGAATCAAGGCGGTTACGTCCTCAGATGAGAACATTCCCTTCAATGTATCACAATGCAACTAATTCATTCTAGTTGAGTGCTATATGTGGCAAAATATATTTATGAGTGAAGGCATGCTTCCACTCATTTTGCAAATATTGTCTCATGCTTTAAGTGCACTGAAAAATGAGACACACCGCGAGAAAAGAAACTGTAACTGCTATGATAAATGATAAAGTCCAGAAGTACATAAGCAAAATCAAATGCACGATGATCTAATAAGACCCATATGATCCACATGACTCTTAAACAGAGATGGGGGCAAGCCCTTAGTCATTGGATCAGCAACTATAAGCTCAGTGCCTATATGCTCAATAACAACTGTCCCTGCTTTAACACGATCCCGAATAACAAGATACTTGATGTCGATGTGCTTACTTCGACTTCCACTCTTATTGTTCTTCGTGAAGAACACAGCAGCACTATTATCACAGAACATCTTTAACGGCCTACATATGGAATCCATAATAGTAAGTCTTGTGATAAGATTCATCAGCCAAGTAGCATGTGACGTGTCCTCATAACAAGCAACAAACTCTGCCTCCATAGTCGATGATGCTGTAAGGGTTTGCTTAATACTTTTCCAAGAGACAGCACCGCCTATCAAAAGGAAAATATAAGCCGATGTCGACTTTTTCGAGTCAACACAACCAGCAAAGTCTGCATCTGTATATCCAACCAGTTCCAAATGATCAGAATGTCTGTATGTAAGCATGTAATCCTTCGTTCCTTGTAGATACCTCATAACCTTCTTTACAGCTCTCCAATGATCCATCCCTGGATTTTTCTGTTATCTACCCAACATTCCCATAGCAAAGGCAATATCAGGTCTTGTACAAACCTCCAAGTACATCATACTACCAACTGCCGATGCATAAGGAATTTCCTTCATGCTTTCCAATTCCAAAGAATTCTTTGGACACTAGAACAAGCCAAATTTGTCACCCTTCACAATAGGGGCTGCACTAGGTGAGCAGTTTTCCATGTTAAACCGTTTTAGAACTTTATTGATATAGGCCTGTTGAGACAACCCAAGGGTCCTTCTGGATCTATCACGATAGATCTCAATCCCTATGACACAGGATACCTCTCCTAAATCTTTCATGTCAAAATTCTCTCGTGCAACATCCTTAAGTCACTGCTTGCAAGTAGAATGTCATTAACACACAAGACCAAAAAGGTCATACCAAAAGTGGGTATAATAACTGGAACCCGTATTTCCTCAAACACAATGTGTTGAGGAGAAATACTCTCACTGAAGTTGTCATACTCAAGAAAATGTGCATTCCGTGCTTCGACTACTGTAGGGGTGTGAGATGGACAATAAAACCTATAACCCTTAGACCTTTCTGCATAACCAATGAAAAAACCACTGACAGTCTTAGGGTCAAGCTTCTTCTCAAGTAGATTATACACCCTAACCTCAACAGGATAACCCCAAATGTGCACATGATCTAAACTAGGTTTCCATCCATTCTATAGCTCAAAGGGTATTTTAAGAACGGCTTTAGAAGGAACTCGATTTAAAATGTACACGGCTGTCTTTAAGGCTTCACTCCACATTTTGAGAGGAAGAGAGGAGTTACTAATCATACTCCTCACCATATCCATCAAAGTGTGATTCCTCCTTTCAGCAACACCATTTTGTTGTGGTGTGCCTGGTACTGTGTATTGTGCAACAATATCATGTTCCTTCAGGAATTGCGCAAATAGTCCAGGTTTTTGTCCACTCTCTGTGTACCTGCCATAGTATTCACATCATCTATCTGATCGGACAATTTTGATACTCAATCCAGATTATTTCTCTACCTCTGCCTTATAAGTCTTGAAAGCATCAAATGCTTCAAACTTTTCATTTAAGAGATAAAGATACATGTATCGTGTATGATCATCTATAAAGGTAATGAAATACCTTTGACCATTCAGACAGAGAGTACTAAACGGTCCACAAATATCAGTGTGTATAGTGCCTAATTTCTCATCTTGCCTCTTAGCACCCTTAGAAGTCTTGTTAGTCTGCTTTCCCTTTATGCAGTCTATACATGTCTCAAGATCAGTAAAGTCAAGAGTTTTTAAAATGCCTTCTTTTACTAATCGCTTTAAGAGGTCAATGGAGATATGCCCAAACGCCTGTGCCATAACATAGAGGAGTTCTTTTTAATAATACTTCCTTGCACAGACATCATAGATTGTTCAAAGGAAACATGCAAAGAGAGTCTATATAGTCCATCAATCAAATAACCAGAACCAATGGTGACTGAATCTTTAAGAATCAGAAATGAGGAATTCATAAACTAAAAATTAAAGCCATTAGGTACTAGTCTTGATACAGAAACTAAGTTTTTAGAAAAACTTGGAATATAGAAAACTCTTTCTAAATTTAAGGTGTATCCTGTATGGAGAACAAGTCTATATGTCCCCACACCTTCAACCCTCGAACACATCTTATTTCCAGAATAGATATTGTGCTCCCCATCATTTGGTTTCCTTAGACTGAGAAACCCCTGCATGATAGTAGAAACATGGATTGTAGAACCGGAGTCAATCCACCATGTGTTATTATGATGAGAATCAACATAATTAGATTCATAACACACTAAAGACATGAAATTACCTCCTTTCTTGGCAAGCCACTTCTGATACTTAGGGCAACCTTTCTTCATGTGTCCTGTCTTCTTACAGAAAAAGCATTTGGTTTCCTTGGTGACACGAGTAGACTTTATTGGCACACCTTTACCAGCTTTCTTCTTAGGAGCACCATGATTTGCCTTCTTTTGTCTTTTATGAGAAACTAGATAGGCACTCTCTAGCTTCTCTTGCTTAAGTCTCCCCTCTTCCTATACACACATACTCAGAAGGTCATTAACTGACCACTGAGTGTTATGTGTGTTATAAGAGATCTTGAATGGCCCATATTGTGCAGGCAGGGAGTTCAGAATGAAGTAGACCAAAAAAGTGTCATCAATCTTTATTTTCATGTTGTTCAATTGATTACCAATATCACGCATCTGCATGATATGCTCTCTCACCCCTTTGTCATCTGTTAGCCTCATGGATGACAACCTGGACATTAAGGAATTGAGCTTCAATAGCTTTCAAAAGTTCTTGGGCTGTAGTGCATTCTGGATGGATCCCCTGTGAGACCTCGTGAGCATCATACTTAAGCGGTTAGACCGCTCCTACTTTTCAAAAGATGCTACCTCACTTGGCGTACTTTTTTCCGTAGGAGTGGTGGGTACATCCATACGAAATGCCAAATCCAAGTCCATGCACCCTAATAGTAAAAGTAATTTTTCCTTCCAGTCCTTAAAATTGTCCCCAGACAATAACGAAAGGTGCTGATTAGGGTCAGAAATAAAAGACGGATAAGCTGCAATAAAGGAATAAATACATGCAAACATTAAAGAGGGCAAGACACAATAACATAAGTATGAAAATAGCCAATACTAAAATCATGTAGTAAAATTGAAAACCTCCCTTTGGGCAAAGGTTGCAATCTGCATTAAATTTACTAAGCCGTATAGAAACAAATGTTCATTTGTCTCATGATAAGGCTAGTGGGTTATACAGAAAACATTATAGAAAAATTCCACACCTTTGGGCATAGGGATTTACCCATGTTAAAATATATAACCCTCCACCTTGTCCTAATTATGTAACACTAACTACCACCTCCCTTTGGGGCCGGATGACATTCTTTGTCACATAATCAAAATTTGATGATAGCACAATATTTTTTATGTATGTGAATCTATGCATCCCATGGTAGCATTCTATATGATTCACACGTTGACAAATAACTTAGGATGTTTTGGCTATTCCTAAATCATCTCAATGGATGTGGGAACTGAATTTGTGCTATTCACCTTTGTCAAATAACAAAATGAATGCAATTAATTATCAGGCAATCATAACAATATCCATATACAAAATTGACTAGGGCATTAATGTCAATTTTGTCATCAGGCTTTTGGGACTCGGCCAGGGGATCCATCACCACACACCACAATTTAAAAAATATAGTCCAAAGTCCTTATACAGTCCTTTTAAAAAAATTGTATAAGGTGGAAGTTATAAGCCCCTGTAATAGAAAAATATACATTAATTCTTCATGACTGCATCTGCCTCTAGACGTGGTCCTTGAAGTCTGGTGTCGCTTATAATGGATATAATAATGTACACTTTCTCTCAAAATTACATAAGTGGTTTGCTCAACAATTTTTTTAAAAAAAATTGATAAAACATACTATTGCAATATAATCCTCTCGCCGGCCCATATCATTAATAAAGCCTTAATCATGATAATTAAAAAACACATCCATAATATCAACGAAAGGCAAAATATAATTCATAAAGAATGCTTAAATATGCATAGCGGAAGCATTATAATGACCCGACATGAACCCCTTAAGGCCCCTTTTGATTTCCTTCCTTTTTTTTTTGAACAGTGAACTGGATATTAAGTCGGGCCGGTCCGGCTCGGTTTTGATTACGGGCGGGTTTAGTTTATAAACCGAACCGGGTTGTAAGTAAGTGAACCAGGTCATCCTCTTCCTCTTCATGAGGATGACCTAATCTCCTGGGGCAGCGACCGGCGGCATGACTGCTGCCGCCGCCGCCGCTTCCTCCTTTAGCGGCCATGGGGGTCGCCGCTGCCTTCAAGCCCTCCACTGCCACTGGCGGCGATGGCACAACGGACGCCACCGCCTTCGACACTTCATGGGGACGGCATTCGCGACGGCGATCGGGCCCGCGGGAGCAGCGACGGCGATCTCTTGTGCGCAGTGGCAGCGCCGGTAGGATCGGAGACAGGGGCAACGGTAAGAAGCCAGAGCGTGCCGAAAAAATCCGAAACCGGCGCGCGTTGAAAGGTAAAAAGAAAGTTTTTTTTTATTCGGATCCGTCGCCACAGTCGCCGGCGGCAGCCGAAAACTGCGAACGAATCCGGTGCTGTCGCTGCGCCGGCCAGAGCCCAACGCCTGGCGATGGCGGCTCTGGCCGGTGCGTCTGCTCGCAGCGGCGGCTCTGGCTGGTGCGATGAAAAAAAAATTTCTTTTTATCTGCTGCTGGACTGTGCGTCCGAATCTGGCATTGCCACTGCGCCGGCCAGAGCCCAACGCCTGGCGACGGCGGCTCTGGCTGGTGCGTCTGCTCGTAGCGGCGGTGCCGGCCAGAGCCCAACGCCCGACGGCGGCAGCTCTGGCCGGTGCATCTACTGTCCGACGGCTGTCCAGTGTGTCTGCTCTGTCTAGCCTAGCTTGATACCAATTGATAGAACTTAATGCAAAAAGCTTAGGCATACCTGTAGCCATTAGAACCGAACCTTCAATGGAGTATCTGCTAATCGTCTTCAGAACCACGTGTTTCTGGTTTAGAACTTGGCTGAGAGCAATATCACTTAAGACACCGTATTATGGTGGATAATGGTATATTTATAACTAAACCAGGACACCACTGTTAAGAACCCTAGAATCCTGACCGTCTATCCATAGGTCATCTAATGGTTCAGATCTGCCACTCAAAACCACAACTTAATGGGTATTCTGACTTAGGCCCATTACCCAGATAGTTCTAAAAGCCCAAAACACTGTCAATTGAGATAGTTGAGCCACTTTATGTTTTATTACATAAACAAGCCCAACACCATAAAGCAAATATCCTTTTCTCGTTACTACATTTCTCCTTCCATCCTGATGACACCAGGCAAGTTTCAGACAAGATCAGCAGAAAGACCTTTCAATTTCTCCAAGATCCTGAAGGAAGACGATGTTGATGGGATCAGACCTCTATAAGTCTGTCTCCTTGAGCCTGCCCCTTCATAGTCCATTGCTACTGTCTATGTTGTTCCTATAGTGACCAAGTATTTGCGTGCTCCCCTTTACAATGGATATTTTTTGGTGCTCCCTAAAAGAATAAGCCCAAAATGAGCGACCTATTGCAAGAGTCTGCGTGCAATAGGAGGCTCATTTTGGGCTCATGATTTCAGGCAGCACCAAAAAATCTTCTGCCTCCTGTAGGCCCAAAATAAGCCCCCTTAGAAGAGGGGCACATGGCATGAAAGCCCGCAACAGCCATACCTTAGGGGCTGTTTGGGGCGTGATTATAAGCAAATATCTAGTATCATTTTCAGTTGGACAAGGAAAAAAATATGGATGCTACAGTGTAGCAAAACATCCATTGTAGATGTATTGTTTTTAATTAGTATTATTTTTAATCACGCCCCAAACGGCCCTTAATGCTCACCAGTTTTTATCCGCCTGGATATCCTCCAGCAGACGGGAGTCATTGATCATTGGGATTGACTGCTCTTGTTGATGGGGACGTCTTCGCCAGACAGACCTCAAACACTTCCACCTTTTCTTATTGGCTATTGCGAATTATCATGTCCTGTGCCCCTTTGCAAATAAAGGTTCATTCACCGTGGGCATATTGTTAGAGGGGAGCGGGATCACCTTAAAATTTTGAATCAGTGCCGCTTTCAGTTTTAACAACTTTAGTAGACAAAACAATGTGTCAATTATGGTGTCCCCACAAAGTCATTAGTTTTAAAACAGTGTACCTGTACCATTTAAATCCAGAATTCACATCATGTCAACGAGTGATATGTATTGTATAAAGGTTGTAATCATATTCCAAGTGCGAGGAATATAAATTGTTATACATTTCTCGTCCTTGTGCATGCCATTGGGTAATATGCATGGCCTAAACTTTGTATTTTTAGATCACTAAATGAACAACTTTAAGGAAATAAATAACAAACATTATGAAATTGAAATATTATATATTTTTGGTTGCTCCCCGGACCTTATGGTTCTTTCGGTCCCCCGTGGAGATTGTTATTTCTAGTTAATTGGATTTAGTTGGACCTTCGAAGATTGTTCTCAGCGATTGGGTTCGAGGTTCATTGTTAAACAATGCATTTTTGTCTATCGTGTGTCTACTGAATGTCTTTTCTTTTTTTTGTTATGGGTTGCTTGTGTGTTGGGATGTTCCTCCTCCATTCGCGTTGTTTAGTTGACGAGGACTCCTTATTTGTAATCTCCATTTTAGTTATATAAATTTTGTTTAGCAAACAGAAAAAAATATTGCATTAGGAATAGTTTCTTTAAAAATAGGAAGGTGACAAAATTATTAGAAATGTTCTTGCAATGTACATGATAAAGAAGGCAAGCATGCACCTCTTACTCTATGCATGCTCTCAACTTCAAAGTTGTGTCCCTTGTGCTCACCATTTAACCTCTGTCAATTCAAAGATTTGACGCCACAATCAAGCATTACTACCCAAAAATTACACAACGAATGAAATATATGGAGAACACGATGGGGTCATGACGATAAGGGTGCCAATTCAACATCATACTTTTTCAAGAGGAGTGGCTCCATGTGTTGTAGTAGTAGTAGCAGTGGTGGTGGTGTTGCTTTGCGAGGTTATCCCACATGCTTCAACTGTTAGGTGTTGAAATGGGTTAGGAGGGCCGGTAACCTCCACAACTGCCTCCAGCATCTTTACCACCCCGCTCATTGGCGGCCTAGACTCCGGCGAATACTGGACACACCATAAAGCAACAAGCAACATATCCTTGGCCTTGTGCATGTGAGTCTCTTCTATACCACACATGTCCATTATTGCCTCCCATTTTTGTTCTTGATGTTTGTCCCATACACATCTAGGAAACCACTCCTGGCTCTCACCCATGTTGATATCCATATTCTTCCTTCGCCCCACGATTTCAAACAGAAACATTCCGAAACTGTATACATCACACTTCTCCGTCACAGGAATTGGGTACCAGAGCTCCGGTGCTGCATAGCCCGGTGTACCTCGGGCCCCACTCATGGTCACATGTGTGTTATCCCTGTTGTACAACTTGGCTAGCCCAAAGTCTGAAACCTTGGGGTAGAAATTGGCATCTAGAAGAATGTTGCCTGGCTTGATGTCACAGTGAATTATCCTCTGTTGACACTCTCCATGCAAGTATGCTATTCCTTTTGCAGTTCCAATGGCAATCTCTTGGAGCTTTTCCCACCCAATGGACCCATATCTCTCTGAGAACAAGAACTTGTCTAGTGACCCATTCTCCATGTACTCGTAAACAAGGGCTTTCTTCGACGGCTCGAAGCAGAATCCATAGAGCCTGACCAGATTTATGTGATGGGTCCTCCCAATCGTGCCAACTTCTGCCATGAATTGCTCCTTGACCCTCTCATCTAAGTTCCTGAGGAGAACCTTAACTGCAATTTTTGTTCCACTGGGGAGCTCCCCCTTGTAAACCATCCCAAAACCACCCGAGCCCAATTTGTGAGAGTAATTATTTGTGAAACTGAGCAGCTGTTGGGGTGAGAATCTGGTTGGCCTCTCTCTGGCCATGACACTGAAGAATTTCTCCATTGTTGTGGCATCGAAATTGCTTGCCTGGCCAGCTGTAGAGTTGCTTCGCCACTCTCCTCTTTCCAAGTCATTTGGCCCTCCTTTACAAGCAGTGTCAAAATTTTGTGACCAATAAGTGTGGTAACAGTTGGAGTAAATCTAAATTTACTTTTTACGCTAAACATAACGCCAAATTTTGAAATGCCAATTTGAAACCGTTTTTGCGTTACAAAATTCTGAAATCGGGAAAGACAACCAAACATTATGCATATGGCGAAGGTTTATTATTATTTCAATCATCAATTAGGGTGGGATTTTAAATTGTATGGTATATTTTACCATAATTGCCAATGGTGCTTTCCAAACGAAATCTAATTAATGCATTCTATTATTACCTAATTGGGCAAAAACTTATTTGTCATATTTTAAGAGTAGTATAGATATAGATATAGATATAGATATAGATATAGATTACTTGTGACTGGAAGCAGCTCTTCAGGTGAGAATCTGATGGGCCTGTCCCTCGCTATGTCATTAACGGATCTCTCCGTTGCCGTAGCCTCGGAATTTTTCACTACACCAGCGGTGTTGTTGCTTATCATCTGTGCCCTTTCCATGTCTTTTCGTTTTAATTTTCTTGTGGCAAAGAAAATGAATGAAACTCCTCCAAGTAACCCCACAATTACTCCTCCTGCATATCAAGATGACTTGCGTAAGATAACCAGATAACCGAGTTTCCCAAAGCTAGAGCTGTTAGGATGTGGAAACCTATTCCAACGAGATTAGAATTCATCTCAAAATGTGGAGTTCTCATACCATGTAAGCCGACCAAGTTTCCTAAGAGCTTGAACCGTTAGGAAACTGAAATCAGTCATTTATTTTATTTTCCAACTTCTTGAACATCAAGTGCGATATTAATTAAACCCGAAACGCCAATTAATTTTTGCTTATTACCTATAACCACGAACATGTACAGTCCATTTGTTACCCGTGCAATTATTAATAGAACTTCAACAGCAAATCCTGCATAACGAAGTTAAAAAAACTTTAATGAGCCTCATCTATAATTTTTTTATGGCAATGCTCGAACAACAATTTGATATATTACCTAAAATAAAACCTCGTAGTGTAACTCTCCTGCAGCTTTCATCTGACATCTTGCTTTTAGAATGGTGATGGGCAACTCCCTGAGGATGATTTACCTGAGGGTTAACAACATACAAAGAGAATCAACATTTGGATTAATAGATTTGATTGGTAAAACTGTAGAACATGGTTGAATGATCTGAATATGACAATCCATTTTCTAGATGGGCGGCAACTGTTACCGTGACGGAAATGGAAGAATTGTCAAACATTTTCTGCTAAATTAGATATCTAAAGAGATGAGTTTACATGAGATCGTTCTCATATAAGGAGTATGAGGCCAATCTTTATTGCCGTTAGATTCCAATCGGAGGGTGAATATCAAATCAGTGGATAGGTGAGTGTGTCACATCAAGGAGTGGGTGAGATCATTATGGATATTTGTAGCCGTCAGATCAAGATCCAATGGCTATAATTCAAAGTGGCCTCATATAAGCAATATGAGAGCGATCTCATTTAAACTTTTCCCTATATACACTGTTCTTCCAATTCTTCTCTTTCAAGAAGACAGCCTAATAGACATCAATGCAGATTGAATTACGTTGGATGAGAAGATATATACATTTGATGCTCAAATAGGAGCTAAGGTGCTTCTCGCGGGAGTACTGGACATGCCACTCATTGAAAGAAGAAGAAGAAGAAGAAGAAGAAGAAGAAGGTTTGTTGCAGTTACTAGTCACTGGAGGTGTCGCTGAGTTGAAGAAGATTCAGGCGCATATTAAGGGCACGTTTGGGAACGCAAATGCAAAGCACTTCTGTAGAAGCCGCCTTTCCTTAACAGCTTCACTTAAGGACAGTTAAGTAAAGCGCTTTCTTGCTGATGGGTCATAAAAGAAAAATGGCTTTTCTTCTGTACCCAAACACGCCTTAAAGGGGGCCTTTATAGCTGGAAAGGCTTTCTGCCTGTTATCTTAAGGCAAAAACTGGATATATAGGCCGTAGAAGAAAGCCATTTGTTGACTTGAAGACTTCAAAAAAAAACAAAAGGTAGAGTGGGGGCTCAATGTTTCGGACTTACTCCAAAGGCCATGGAGTCAATCAAGTCGGAGTCTCAATGTAATCATGCAAATGAAATCGTTCAAATTAATATCTTCGAATATAAAAAAAGTTATTCTCAGTTCACCCTTTGCAATGGATAGTTCCGATCTTCTGAGAGGCCCTCACAAGTGAGTGGCCAATCACAGGTTCTACATGCATTGAATGCATTGGTTTTTAGTCCCTCCGAGCACTTTTAACAAATATCATCGATTATCAAATGAACTACTCCATCCTGTGTCACTTTTAATAGATAGTTTTTTTCCCAATGATTTACTTTTTAAAGTCTTTGAAAAAAATTTAAATCCATAGTTTTAAAACTAGACTGGCCTGACCCGTTTGACCTGAGCAGCCTGGTGTTTTTTCGAACGGAGTCGGCCGGGTCTCCAGGGCAGTGTCAATACAACTCCGCCGGTCAAACTATCATGCCCTAGATTTCAAAACATAGATTAGAGCACGGAAGCACCAATCCAAGAACCATCAGGAGGTTTGAGACCCAGGACGCGACCGAATACTCGATCGTTCTCATTCCCATTATACGTTCAGGGGATCGCATAGGATCGATATGACTTAAACATCATTCATGTACTCAAATTTTAAACATAATATTGACAAAATTGCTACTACTTAGTTTATTACATCGAATCAATAATCCAACAACTGAAAATAAATTCTAAGCACATAGGCCAAAATTAATAATAGTTCAACACAACAAATTAATAAAAGAAAAGTCTTCATCTGCCAAACTTGTGCCATCCATTCCAGCATCAAAAGCTCAAACCTGATCTGCTTCATTCTTTCTTAATTCCTGCATCAGAGGATGCATGAGTATTTCGAACGAAATACCCAGTAGGATGCCAAAGTCCACCGATACTAGAATAAATGGACTCCAATTCGAATAGAACAATTTATGACATCAAAGAAATCAGTAAATTGGAGATTCAATAGCCACTTACCAGAACAACAACATTTCAAGATAAGAATCTGATAATAATTCAAGACTCCGAACACTTATTTTGTACGGATAAAAATAATAATTAAAGTAGACTCCAAACATACAGAGTGTAAGGAATCGCCAACTTCTGCTCTCGGATCAGTCCACTTCCCCTATGGACATCTATACCAGAACATCCTAAAGATTCTCCAGAGGAACCCGGCCATGTGTCTAGGGATGTTGGCCCCATCGGTGCTTATGGGCACAATGGGCGGAGACTGCAGACCTTCCGTAATATCATACAGTCTAAAAGCGCACGCATTACCGTCATCGGTTGAACTACAGAGGTTCGTAATATATCGAAGATCACTGAGGATCTAGCAATGGCTCTTGAGCATACTATGATTTCCACTTCGGAGAGTGTGCATCAATAACTCTTATGGAAAAGACAGTTTTTAGAGAACTGAGTATCAACTTACAACGATAGTGGTTGCATCGAACTTTCTAGAATTTCTCATCTTTCAACAATAGAATCTCATAGGAGCGTCATTGAGATGTCAATATCTCAATAGATAAACAACTTAACAACAAACTGAGGAGTATGAGCTCTCAAACAACGGTCGACTCACTCAAAGGAATCAACAAAGCAATCATTTCCTTTTGCTTCATCTGACTCATAGGAGGTATACAGTAACTTCACTTGATAATTTCCTTATGCTTAGCCCTAGATAGGAATTCCCAATACTGATCGTAGACTCTAGAGATTCTAGACAAATGGATAACTAGGGTTCAAGAGTACAAACCCTAATTAAAATTTCTAACAGAAAAATTGTATAGTGCAGGAGATTGACTCGGTTTGGAAGGTTCCACCACTAGTCATAATTTAGTACTTACTGTAATAGTCATTACTTTAATCCTTAACTCACATAATCACGTGATAATAACTATTAGTGTAAAGATCCTTAATTTCCTGCACTATTATTTGCATAACAGTTCATTTTCAACCCTTACCATAATTTTTCCAGTTCGAGTTAACATATGAAATTTTTACTGTAGACTGCACCGTGAGTCTACTATCCAACCCAATAGATGGGGAAATTTTTTGATTTTTCTACATTTAGTTATTGAGTTTTTATTAATGACTATCGGTGCAGGAATATCCCTGGCCGAGAGTCTAACTTAACTAATGGTTTTAATTATACTATATACCTTAAGATAAACTCATGATATTATTAGATATCACTCATTCCCAATGTGATACAGTACCCTTATGGTCACACCAGTAATCCCTAGTTCTCATTTTATGATAGCTTTTAACATTTTGACACTATTCATGCTGACACTATTCATGCATTTTGACGACATTATTATGCATAACTCCAATGAGAACTATTAAATCCAGACAAGATCAAAATATGAAAAGCACTGATAACTAAAAAAGGAGTGACCTTTCCACCAAATAGAAGGGTCATGACTCTGAATTCCTACTGACCATGACCAACAGGTAGTTATCTTTTTCATTTAACTTTAACTTACCCGTATTGAAGAATACCCGAGTAGGACAACTAATATTGACCGAATAATAGAACAATAAGTTCTAGACAGCAGGTAACTAGATCAATTGAGAGTCATACAAGTCAATTTCACACTGAAGCAAGTGGAGAAACTCTATCTAGGCACTAGCACAAGATTTATCTCATAACCATTGATCATCATGGCACATATGTGTAAAGGTATATCAAACGAAACATGATCATGATTAATCAATAGAGATATGTATATCTATCATAGGAAATTTTAAAATCAAGCATGGATCCAACTAGAATTTTCATTAAATAGAAATCATATAAGAATTGTAGGAAAAATTCATCCTACCTCAACCGCAACGAAAAAAAACCCGAATTCTTTGCGAAAATCTCCGCCTTTTCCTTGCTCCTTGCACCGAACGTGCCAAAACTCCACTCCACCAGCATGAGGGGTGGACGTTCAAGCACTAAGAACAATCCCCCTTAAGTGGTTTTTATAGGAAAACCCTAGTTCTACTAGAAAATCTTTTTCCCCAATCACAATCTCTACCAAATGATCTTCACCATTGATTAAAAACTTCTTTTTAGGCATCTAGGACGCTCCCCCAATTGCCCTCCTAGATTTGGTAGGATTCCCCAATCAAAAGATCAAAAAAATCGCAATTTCCAAAACCGCACTGATCGATCGCAAGTTTTGCCGATCGCTCAGCAACACCCAAAATCGCGTTCTTCTTCTTTCCAGTAGATACGATCGATCGCTTTGCCAGCCGATCGATCGTGAAAGCAGAAATCCGGAATTCACAGTAACTACAATCGATCGCTTTACAAGCCGATCGATCGCGCACACTCAAGTCACAACTCACAGTAGATACAATCGATCGTTTCCTATGCGATCGATCACATCAGCCTAGATTTCGGTTTGCTACAACTTCTGATCAATCGCTTATCTCTAGTGATCGATCGCCAAAAATTCAAACTTCCATATCTTTTTACTCCGAACTCCAAATTTTGCAAAATCGGTGGCGTTGGAAAGCTCTCTCTACCTACTTTAACAAAAAACACAAAACATAGCAAAAAGAAATCATTTACGCATTTTATTTCTGTTTTAGTGACATACCAATTTGTCGGGTGTTACACAAACCGACTGACCGGCCCCGGTAGGTTTTTTAGAAACCCTAAAATCTTTCTTCCCTGTCCTCGACTCCCACCCCAGTTCGCCTGAGGGAGACTGCCACCACCACCCTCTTTCCTCTCTCCAATGGCAAGTCAAAACCGGAGGGCAGGAGTTTCTGTCCTCACCTTCTGTCTTGTCTCACTCTCCTAAAATAAGTTATCTATTTTACGGGACTAGACTAAATATCCATCACACTACTAAATTTTCATTCAATAAATACTTAAAATATTCACACAATCTTTCCCTAATTTCTCTATGCAAATCCAAATATTTAATTATGCATTTAAAATTTTGCAAATGCAAGGGTTTTTTTTGTCAGAAGGAGTAGGGGTATAGATTCAAAAACAAAAAGATCAATAGTGAGAGTTCTTCCTCTTTCTCTCAAACCCTTGTTTTCTGAATTCTATCGATAGTGGTAGTATAATTTTTTGTGAGATTGGTAAAATAATATTTGCAAGAGGCTTAGTCAATCAACCTATCTCATAACTTTAAGTGTGAATGACTAATAAGATAGCATTATGTCTTTTGGAGAGAGGAAGAAAAGTTCTAGACCTTTGGATGAAAAGATTTTTTAGTCTTATTGTTCCATTTATCAAACCTTTTGTGGTGCAAGCTTTGACCCATTTCCTTTGGGGAAAATTTTCGCTATTGCACGAAATTAAAGCACCTGCATCAAAATAAATATCAATTCATAGTGTAAGAACAAAATTGCAAACAAATTGTTTCTTCATAGCACAGAGTTGTGCTGAAGGGAGCCATTTTACAACGTTTATTTTAGCAGATTGGGCATCCTGTTAATTCAGTTTGGAACACAATCTTGTCTAAAGCCATTAGATCAGTCAAGAATCATTGTACATGCATGCTTCTAAAGCCATTTATATGTCATCAGCATTATTAACTACTTTTGAAATTCTATTATCTTGTTTAGTTTGGATTAAATTTTAATAGTTTGGTGAGTTTATTGTGATTATTTTTCGCAACCCCCCATACCAACCGTTGATATGGGGTGGCAACCTATGCATCCCTTCTCTTATTTGTGGAATATCTTACTAATATGTGAAGTAGGGATATGCAGAAAGGCAAATCCTTAAAGGAAGGCTTTTGGTTGAAATGAGGACTGGAAACTTCTTTGGCGTGTCTTCTAAAGGGGCGGCTATTCGCTGTTCATAGAGGACAAATATGAATGGGGTTCAACGACTTCAGCTTTGTGTACTTAACTCCTAACCTATTGGAAGCAAAAGTTTTAAAATTATGCAAAACGTGGATCTTCTAGTAATTGTCCACTTCAAGCTGCAATTTTTATTGTTATCAACTTGTAATTTCTGTGTGTATAAGGCAAACTCTGCGCATGAAATTTCTGAGTTTTCCCTAACTTTCTTCCCTGAATAAATGAGAAGGGATGAAGAGTTCACCACCCTACGGTTTAGCCGCCCTAAGGGTGCGTTTGGCAACCTTGATTTGGATTTAAAGGTGTAATTTTTGGAATCACATCATTTAAAGAATCTCGTATGATTTTGCAAATGACACGGTCCGGCCTTGGCAACCCTCTTTTACGTTATAATAAAAATCACGTCATCCTGGGGTGAGATTTTGGGGAAGAACCAAATCACACCCAAGAAGGAGTTGTCAAACACAAGATTTAGACAAATCATGTGATTTTAATCACAGAATCTAAATCCATGTTGCCAAACGCACCCTGAAGGATGTCCTCCGTTTCTATGTGTAGATATCCACCGTAATAAAATAAGCAAATGGTGGGATATCCACGGACGTTGTAAGGGGTGGGCTGGCTAAACTGAGGGGTGGCAGACCACTCATCCAAAGTGAAGCTTTCCCTAATAAGCTATCGCTCTCAGCAAGTCAGGACCATGGGCCATAGGGAGTCTCGAATTAAGACTGGCTTGTGCAACTTCCACTAGAGGGAAAGACTTGAAGCTGTTGGGAAAGACCAGATACATGTTTAGAGGGCACACCTTGCACATGAAATTTCCGAGAAACTTTCCCTTCCTTTCTCCCCTGAATAAAAAATTGCTCTCAGAAAGAGACGACGGTGGACCATGGGCAGACTGGTAGTAAGAGGACTAACTGGTGCAAATTTTACATATCTTAATAAGTTGTGTTGACTCATTGAGCATTTGTAGGTTCATGCAGTGAGAGTGATTGTCATAGAGGACATCTTGCACATGAAATTTCTGGGAAGTTTTCCCTCACTTTCTTCCCTGAATAAAACAGCAGGCTCAGCAAGGACGCTGGGTGTGGATACGATAAACAGCAATGTTATGGCCTTGCCTCGTTTTAAAATTTTGTGCATTGAAAACTCATCGAGGACGTTTAGACAAATTCACAACATAAAGCCCAATTGTCTGGGCATTGAAAACAGTCAAATAATGTGCGATTGATCACGTCGATCGCAATGGCTCTCAGAAAAGACAGTAGGATTTTCCGATTGATGCGATCGATCGATTTGTTCCTATTATGATAGAAACTCAAACAGTCCACGGTCAGGCATTAATGTCTTTGTTTTCCCCGGAATTTCTGGCAGCCCCCCACCTTCCTGGTGGTTTCTGAAGAAAAAAATTGCCAGAGACCAAAAGTAGACATAGGTTGTTGGTTCCATTTCTGCTACAAGTCATGTAAAAAGATGACAATAAATTAACACCTCCTGCTCCTAGTCCTTGCTTTTATGGTAGGATACTTTTAATACAGGAAAATTCAAGTCGTCCAGGTCGTCCCCAACAGTACACGACGGGTTGAACAATACTCTGGAGCCGTGTATAAGTAGGAGGGGGTGCCATGCAGCCTCTCACATCTCACACCTCAAAACAATTTGATTTTCCATATGAAAAGAATCTTTGAGACGTGCATTGATCTTCGATAAAGCAGATATCCTTTTCTCGTTACTACATTTCTCCTTCCATCCTGATGACACCAGGCCAGTTTCATACAAGGCCAGCAGAAATACCTTTCAATTTCTCCAAGACTTATAATGGCGACACGCGGTTCGACGGACCACAGTCCTCCCCCCACTCAACAGGAACAAGATGTGGTCCAGTACCACTATTGTCCTCGATGAAGTCGATTTGAAGTTTGTCACAAAGTTTGGCATCTCCTTGGCTGCGGTCACTCATTGGTGCCGGGAGCGAGCGAAGCTGAGGATCTGAAGGTTGTCTCTATAAGTCTGTCCCTTCATAGTCCATTTCGATTGTCTATGTTGTAACTATAGTGACCAAGCATTTGCTTGCTCCCCTTTACAATGGATATTTTTTGGCGCTCCCTGAAAGAATAAGCCCAAAATGAGCGCCTTATTGCAAGGGACTGCGTGGTAGGTGTGGCCCTTAGAGCTGGTTGCCCATGCCACGCCGTCCCTTGCAATAGGAGGCTCATTTTGGGCTCATGATTTCAGGCAGCACCAAAAAATTTTGTCTCCTATAGCCCAAAATAAGCTCATTTAGAAGAGGGGCACATGGCATGAAAGCTGGCAATAGCCGTACCTTAATACTCACCTTTTTGGAAGCATTTTTTATCCGCCTGGATATCCTCCAGCAGACGGGAGTCATTGATCATTGAGATTGACGGCTCTTGTTGATGGGGGACGTCTCCTCCAGACAGACCTCAAACGCTTCCACCTTTTCTTATTGGTTATTGCGAATTATCATGTCCTGTGCCCCTTTGCAAATGGGGGTTCATTCATGATGGGCATATTGTTAGAGGGGAGCACTTTAAAATTCTGAATCAGTGACGCTTTCAGTTTTAACAACTTTAGTAGACAAAACAATGTATCAATTATGGAGTCCCCACAAAGTCATTAGCTTTAAAACAGTGTACCTGTACCATTTAAATCCAGATTTCACATCATGTCAACGAGTGATGTGTATTGTATAAAGGTTGTAATCATATTCCAAGTGCGAGGAATATAAATTGTTATACATTTCTCGTCCTTGTGCATGCCATTGAGTAATATGTATGGCCTAAACTTTGTATTTTTGGATCACTAAATGAACAACTTTAAGGAAATAAATAACAAACATTGTGAAATTGAAACATTGTGTATTTTTGGTTATGGTTCTTTTGCTCCCCCGTTGAGATCGTTATTTCTAGTTAATTGGATTTAGTTGGCTCTTTGAAGATTGTTCAGGACGATTGGGTTCGAAGTTCATCGTCAAACAATGCGTTTTTGTCTATAGTGTCTAGTGTCTACTAAATGTCTTTTTTGGTTTGTTATGGGTTGCTTGTGTTGGGATGTTCCTCCTCCCCTCGTGTTGTTTAGTTGACAAGGACTCCTTATTTGTAATCTCCATTTTAGTAATATAAATTTTGTTTAGCAAAGAGAAAAAATATTGCATTAGGAATAGTTTCTTTTAAAATAGGAAAGTGACAAAATTATTAGAAATGTTCTTGCAATGTACATGATGAAGAAGGCAAGCATGCACCTCTTACTCTATGCATGCTCTCAACTTCAAAGCTGTGTGCCTTGTGCTCACCATTTAACCTCTGTCAATTCAAAGATTTGATGGCTCAATCAAACATTACTACCAAAAAATCACACAACAAATGAAATATACGGAGAACACGATGGGATCATGACGATAAGGGTGCCAATTCAATATCACACTTTTTCAAGAGGAGTGGCGTCCATATGTGTTGTTGTAGTAGTAGTAGCAGTGGTGGTGGTGTTGCTTTGCGAGGTTATCCCACTTGCATCAACTGTTAGGTATTGAAATGGGTTAGGAGGGCCGGAAACCTCCACTACTCCCTCCAGCATCTTTACCACCCCACTCATCGGCGGCCTAGACTACGACAAATACTGGACACAGCATAAAGCAACAAGCAACATATCCTTGGCCTTGTGCATATGATTCTCTTCTATACCACACTTGTCCATTATTGCCTCCCATTTTTGTTCTTGATTTTTGTCCCATACACATCTAGGAAACCACTCCTGGCTCTCACCCATGTTGATATCCATATTCTTCCTCCACCCCATGATTTCAAACAGCAACATTCCGAAACTGTATACATCACAGTTCTCCGTCACCGGAATTGGGTACCAAAGCTCCGGTGCTGCATAACCTCGAAAACTTTGCCCCCAAATAGTAGGTATTGCATCTTTATGTGAGAACAAAAAAATGATTTTTTTCAACAATTGAAACTCGTAATGATAAAAGGCTTATCTGGTGGAATCCGAAGCTGTAAATGTAGAGGCTCCAATCTTCTGAAAGAGGGAAGGGAAAATAGCAGTATAAAAACTGATGGCTTCCTAAAGATATAGCATTTTATTTTTCGGAAGTATAAATTTTATTTTTGTTGATAATAAAACTTGAAAGAATGATTAATTTATAGTGTTTTCACAACACTATTGTGTCTCATTCGAAACATAACTTTGCAATTTAATAGCTTTGGTTATTTACATGTGGAAAATAACAAAAATAAACAGTTATATTTGTTCAAAAATAAAAATTTAATATTTGTTTGTTAAAAACTAAAACTCTAATATCCCCTTTATATGTACAAATTAGAAAACCAAATAAAACACCATGCACTTGTATATATAAAATATCAATATATTTGTTGTATTTATAAAAAGATAAAATTAATACTAAGTCTATTGATATTAGGAGTGTAACCAAGCCGAGATTAGGCATGGCTCAGCCCGAGCTCGAAATTTCAAATTCACTTGTATGGGCCCCATCAAGTTGAAATAGATGGGCAAGAAGTGCCAAAGTGTGATCAATTCCGTTACTTAGGATCCATTATCTATAAAGAAGGGGATATTGATAGTGATGTGGTGCATAGGATAAATGTGGGGTGGGTAAAGTGGAGGGCAACCTCGGGAGTGTTGTGTGATAGGCGGGTTCCAAAAAGATTTGAAGGCAAGTTCTATAAGACGGCCATTAGGCCTGCAATACTCTATGGAGCGGAGTGCTGGGCACCAAAGAAGAGTCATATAGATAAGTTGAATGTAGCCGAAATGAGAATGTTAAGGTGGATGAGTGGGATAACTAGGAGAGATAGGATTAGAAATGAATATATTCATGAGAGCCTAGGAGTAGCGCCTTTAAGGGAGAAGATGAGGGAATATAGATTGCGTTGGTATGGGCATATGCAAAGAAGAGCTTTAGATGCCCCTCTGAGAAGATTAGAAGGGATACATATAAACGATGCTAAAAGAGGGAGAGGGAGACCTAAGAGAACTTGTATGGAGTTAATAAGAAAGGATTTGACTTTACTATCTCTTACAAAATATATAGCCCAAAACAGGCTGGAATGGAGGAGTAAGATCCGTGTCGCCGACCCTAAATAGTTGGGAAAAGGCGCTACTTGATTATGATTATGATTATGGGCCCCATCACCCATGTATAATGGTAATTCTTGAATTTCAAGATACTAGTAGAGTTGATTCGAATAATTATCATATTTTTAAAAAATTATCGAACACCAGCTTCTATAATTTACATTGAAGTAGAAAAAAATAAATTCAATGTTTAGTATAAGGCAAAAATCCTATAAAGTCAAGCTGCCCCTTTCTTTCTTTTTGTTTTCATTTTTTTTCTTTCATCAACATTCATATTTTCCAGCAATCTTATCATGTCCAGGTTGTATTATACTCTCAACCTATTTCCGGTTCCAAGCCCTTGCCATCGCCAAGTAAATGGTCTATCATGATCTTTTAAGCTCAACAAATAACTACATATCATCCAATGACTATGAGTAAGGACATCTCACTGAAGATTAGTATTCAACAAATTTCTAGAGGGTATTACTTTATGTACTAGTGTGTGTGAGTGAGTTTTATTAGCTCAATCACATGATCCAAGAGGACTGTAACAGAAAGATATGCTCAGTTAAGTGTTTCTATCCTCCAGTATGCTTACTCACACTTCCAATGTAAATTAATCTCTTAAAAATTAGAATATACATCAAGAAGGGATAAACTATCAAAACCTATAAAAAATACTAACAAACAACTTGAAACTAATCAAATTTTTATTTGTTTTTTCTTTTTCTATTTTTTTCTTTTTTTTTTGAAAAATAAACAATGTTATTCCTATATACCCCCAAACCTAAACTAAACATTGTCCTCAATGTTAAGAATGAAATGAAGGATAAAATAAATAAATAAATAAATAAAATAAAAGATAGATGTTACCTGGAGAATTGCAAATTGCTAAAATCCCATGCGAGTGAAAAACATCAATAAAGAAGAAAATGAGAGTAATCACAATATTCAACAAGAAAACATCATCTAACTAATAAGTAACCTAAAACAAAGAAAAAAAAGCTGGGCTGCCTCCCAGGAGTGCTAAGTTTCTTGTCTTCAGCCAGACTGAGTGTAAGAGTATTCAATCATGATAAGTGAGATCAGACAGAGGAATACTCTCCACTTCTGATGGAATCAATTCCAAGAATGGCTTAAGTCTTTGACCATTTACTTGAAACGCATTGCCATTCAATGGATTTTCAATTTCTACAGCTCCATGAGGATAAACAGATTTAACAATAAATGGACTAGTCCATCTCGAACGGAGCTTGCCAGGAAATAAATGCAATCTAGAGTTATACAAAAGAACTTTTTGTAAAGGTTCAAAAGTTTTTCGATGAATGTGTTGATCATGCAAAACCTTCATTCGTTCTTTGTAAATTTTTGAATTCAAATATGCATCATTCTTTATTTCGTCCAATTCATTTAGTTGAAGCTTACGCATAAAACTGGCATCATCCAAATTAAAATTAAACATTTTTATAGCCCAATATGCCTTGTGCTCCAACTCCACAGGCAAGTGGCTAGCTTTTCCATAAACAAGTCTAAAAGAAGACATACCAATAGGAGATTTGAAAGCTGTACGGTATGCCCAAAGTGCATCTGTTAACTGCAGAGACCAATCTTTGCGATTTGGGTTAACCGTTTTCTCTAAAATGTGTTTAATCTCTCTGTTGGCAAGTTCAGCTTGCCCACTCGTTTGTGGGTGATAAGGGGTAGCCACCTTATGAGTTATTCTATATTTTTTTATTAATGCCTCAAAAGGTTTATTGCAGAAGTGATAAGGGCACTTAATTAGTAACGAAATAGTAAAATAATTTAACTATCTCTAGTTATTCCACATTTCTGATAAATGGTTCTAAGCGCATATTGAACTTTGAGCTTTTGTATTTCTCTTCCAAAACTTCACACCCAATTTGTATGTACAATATCTTCCTGTGTGAACAAGAAAGTGATTTTTTTTCTCTATTAACATCTTTTACAAATAGATATTTATACATACTAATATATTTATTTTATATATATATATATAACATAACGAACCGAGCTCGAGCCGGCTCGCGAGCTTATTCGAGCCAAGTTTAAACGAGCTGAGATGAGCCAAGTATCATTGGGCTCGGGCTCAGCTCGTATTGGGATGACCTCGAGCCGAGCCGAGTCGGAAAAGCTCGCGAGCCGACTCAGCCCTTTTACACTCTTACTTATCATCCAAACTCATCTTCGTAGTTGTTAATTGGTTCACAATATTTTGCACTTCATTCAAATTCTCCGCCATCAAACCACTTTCCTTAAACTTCAAGTTCACGGGCTTCTAAATCAAGAAGGTTTTGTTTCCCGCGGTCTTCCTTTCATACAACTAATATAATTTATCCCAAAGTGTTTTTACATCAACCCCATTAGACACATGGTGGAATACAACATCATCTAACTATTACCTAATGAACTTCTATATTATCTTTCTACTAATCATCTTCCTTTGTCTTCTCCAACTTCATTCCCAAAATCGGTTCAAAAAGATCTTTGGAATACAACAGGTCCTCCATCTTAGCATTATATATCATCCAATTACTCTCATTCAAGTTAATCATCCTTGTGTTGTGATTCTCCATCTTAGCAATCTTAAAGATAACTTTTAATTTTAGCTATGATACCACTTGTTGAGAAAACTACATTTTTTTCCTTTTTTTTAGTTGACTAAGAAACACAATTATATACATATTTCTCCACACCCATAATGATGCAAGTGAGTCTTCTACCTCTCCTTGATACAGGATGTACAAGTTATTATACATACAAAGTAAGATTAACAAAGAAATATTTCATCGAACACTTGGAAGACACAAATTTAACGTAGTTCACCGTCAAGGCAATAACTATGTCTACGAGGTCTAGAGACCAATACTAGTACCAACTTTGGATGTACTCTACTTAGTCGAGATTATATCAATATTTAAAGGTAAATACCCTTTTTCAAGCTAACGAGAAATCTCATTCTTATGTCGCATACACAAAGAATATGATTTGTCTTCTTTTTCACAACAGGGTTAAGCTTGTGATGTTTTGTCAATTCTTAGAAGTGAAGTCCTGCCACATTTTTGTATTCATGTTTCATCTTCCATGTATGTAGTTGTTGTTGAGTGTCTCCTTGAAGACATTTTGATCCTTGTATCGGATTAGAATCCTCGTAGTGTTCATTGTAATCATCAGGCATTACCCCGCCGGCTATCTGGGATTCGCAGCATGGATAATATATCACCATTTGGCTTGTGTTTGGCTAGAGTAAGCGCGTACTAAATTTGTGTATTACATGGGAACCAATGTATGTACGTGTGTGCGCGTGTGCCTGTCGATGCTTTTACTAAACTTTCGATGTTGGGTTAAATCGCAAACTTGTTCTTTGTAAGCACGACATTCTTCCTTTTTGTTACCATCCTTGTTGTTCTTCTTTTCGTAAATGCTATGTTTCATATAGAAAATAAATCATTTGTACTGATTTCAATGTATGTTCCATGTATTGTTTAGCCTAATTTTCTACGTTTTAACAACTCAGCTGATTTACATTCTTTCTGCGCCGAGTTTACTTAGTTCAACAACACTCTCATGTTCCGCTACAGTCGCTGTTTGTTCTCTTTTTCTTCATCTGCTGCACTAGGAAGCGGAACAAGCTGGGATCCACTTGTTTCTCTTAAACTAGGACACCAAACTCTTGTTCTTCTTGAAAAATGTACGTCAACATGGCAATTTAAACAGATTTTAGCCCAAATGATCCGGAATGATCTCGTCAATCAGACCTTCCCCATCAGTAGGCTTCTTCATTACTCTGCCATCAGAAACCCCAACGCCATTGATAGTGCAATAATACTTTTCAATCACTTTGTTCATGAGCCAAATCTTTACATTTACAACACAATGATATCGGCTTTGTCCTCATGCGAGCTGTCATTCTGTCTATACAAATCCATGCTAGAGTCTTCTGTTTCCCCTGACAAGCATACCTTTTGTTCACTCCTAAAGGCTGTCAAATGCTTATCAGAAGGAAAGCAAATTCACGCCCATGTCATTTTGAGCGGCTTTTTTTCAGACACATACATTCAAAATTCACTCATGAAACTGTATTTAGAGAATGGGCAGAATACTATTGCTTATCAGGTGTTTGAACGGATGCCTGACAAAGATACTGCTTCATGGAACGTCTTGATTTCTGGTTACTCAAATCAAGGTTCCAGCTTCAAAGCTTTGGAACTATTTTATGAGATGAAGCGATGGGGTCCCGATCCAGATGAATTCACTATGGTGAGTCTTCTCATGGCACTTGGGAAACTAAGTGATTTATGGCTTGGGAAATCAGTTCACACATGGATCACTCGAAGGAATTTGATTAATGCCTCTAATTTAATACTTGAAAATGCCCTTTTGAATTTTTATGTAAAATGCGAACAATTAGAATCTGCTTGTCGGTTTTTCTATGCAATGATTGAAAAGAACACCATTTCATGGAATACAATTTTAGCTGGTTTTGCTAAATCTGGAGACATGGAAGCAGCATATGGGTTGTTCAATAAAATGCCGTGTAAGGATCTAACTTCATGGAATACCTTGCTTGATGGATTTGCAGAAGTGGGAAAGTTAAAAGCAGCAATGGGTTTATTTACTGAAATGGTCTATAAGAATATTAGACCTAATGTAGTTACAATTGTTGTCTTGGTATCTGCTGCTGCTTTGATTGGTGAACTCAGTCAAGGCAGATGGGCTCATGGCTGGGTGACGAAGACTGAAATGAGGGATGATGTTTATGTAGGATCTGCTTTGATAGATATGTACAGCAAATGTGGCTCCATTAAAAGGGCTCTTATGGTTTTCGAGAGGATGCAGGATAGGGATGTTGCAACTTGGACTGCCATGATTTTGGGGTTTGCTTTGCATGGCTATGGAAAAAAAGCATTGGACATGTTCTCCAGGATGCAGGAAACATTTACTCCAAACAATGTGACTATTCTTGCTGTTCTTGCAGCTTGTAGTCACAGCGGCATGGTTGAGAAAGGCCGTAGAATTTTCAACGGCATGAAGAAAACGTGGGGTATTGAACCTGGGGTGGAGCACTATGGCTGTTGGATTGATCTTCTAACAAGAGCAGGAAGGCTTCAAGAAGCAAGACATGTAATTGAAAGCATGCCCATGAGACCCAGTAGACAAATATGGGGATCAATCTTGAATGCATGTAAAGCTTATGGGGACATTGCACTTGCAGAGACTGCTTCAAGGGAGTTGCATAAACTAGAGCCCGAGAAAGAAGGCAGTTTTGTACTATTGGCCAACATGCTTGCAGAGAAAGGAAGTTGGCATTATTCTGATAAAATTCGAGAAACCATGGAAAATAGAGGATTGAAAAAGACGGCTGGTTGCAGCTGGTTGTCTGTTGATGGAAGAGTCAATGAATTTCTTGCTGGAGACAAGAGGCATTGCAGATGGACAGAAATTTACTCAGTACTGGCTAACTTGAATAAACAGATGAAACCTATGTAGATGATTACTGATATTGTGGATGCAATGAATAACTACCATATACCTTGATTTTTATGCTAACCCTTCCTCAGAATTTTGCTCCCGCCTATGTTGTTTATTTTTGTTTAAGTTTTGGAAATGGTTAATTAAGAGAATATCCATGAATCTATGCTATCTAGTAACTTTGTTCATTTTTCTAGAATTTCAATGTTTTTTAAGGTTTTTCTTTTCAAAAGAAGATTGATTATTATCTTCGTTGTGGGATGTTGTTGTTAGACCATCTGACAGACCACACTGATATAACTATAACTTGTTGCAATATACAGATCTTGGCTGTCATATTTTTCTTTGATGTAGCTTTCCAGTATTGGTGCATCCCCTTGCCAGATTGGCCAAAATGCACTACAACCATTATGGCTGTAAGGTACAACATACTCCTTATTTGTAACTCATGTTTCTATAATCGATTTAATCCTCCAATTACTTGGTAGCCATGCAAAAAGATTTGTTTCCAGTTGCGGTAAAGGTCACTACTTCGAATACAAACAGCGCATATCTCGAATATGCAACCCTGCACATGTTACAGTAGAAAAGTTTTTTGCTATATAATACTCCCTCTATTCCAAAATACTATATACATTTGGAAATATTCACTGTTCCAAAATACTGTGTACATTTTGCCAATCAGGTGACTTCTTCTATCCAAAATTGGAAGAGACTTGGAACTTGGTTTGTGAACAAGCATACGAGTTGGACAGGAGATCAGGGAGAAGAAGTCATGTGGCTTTCTCGTGGGCTTCATGTCCAATAAAAATGAGAATTTTTTCAAATGTACATAATATTTTGGAACGGTGGGAGTACAGTTTAGTCATATACCATGTATTTACTTGTTTTTTATTTTCTGGGGAAATTTACTAAGAAATAAACGGAGCAGAAACTTAGATATCACAATCTTGCATAGTACCATAATCCTTTGGATTGCTTGGCAAAAACTTTCCAAGCAACCCAAGGATTATGGCATGCCATAGTACATATTCTACTTGGTATCTCCCAATTACTCTGGTAAAAGAAAGCTAATTCTAATGTTGCCTCTTCAACCTCTGGCTCCGATGGTCATGTCGTATACATGAACAAAGCAACAATCGAGAAAAATTATATGAAGAAACCAACTATCGATAACGAGACATAAAAATTGTTCAAACATGAATGGAGTTCATAGTCTTATTCACACATCCATACCAAGAATTATAATAAATTCAAAGCCACATTCTTACTCTAATAAAGACACATGTTTGAATAGTAAATCGAAAAAAACAAGGAAAAGACTGAAGCATTTACTCTAGAATTTCATTTCTGGTGCGTTTGGTTACTGAAAGAAAGAAAATTTTCAGGGGCTGAAATGGGCTGAAAATTTTCAGGCTGGCATCTTTTTTTCGCATTTCCCTATCAGTATCCAAACGCACTTAGAATTTTCCCACTTGTGGGTCAAAAAAAAATAATTTTCGAGAACTGTGGGTATTGTTTCTGGATGGAGAGAGTAATAGAGATTCACATGGCTTGAAAAGCTTTGGGCTTAGAACATACCCTCTCCGGTTACCTAAATTCATGCTACATTCCACATGGGATCCTAATCTCTTCAATTCGAAATGAACCTCAGGGTGAAAATGTAAAGTCGTGATTTCAGTCAAGTCCAGTAGCAATCACTTCACAAAATTTTATCGAGCCCTTAAGGAGTTACCGTGTGATTAGAGAACCTTTAGAGACATTGTTAAAAAAAAAACCCTGTTACAGCTATTCATGCTATTGAAACTTCTCCCGAGATGCAAGCACAGCTTGAAGCTCACAAAACCATAGAAGATCTCTCATGCAGATTGAGGAGGCTTGGATGAAATACTTGCTTGTGGACTTCACTAGAATTATGGTTATACCTTTTCTTAGACTAGGTAACTGTGCTAATATTCATGACACATATTTTGTAACACCCCAGATGTTTTTCATAGAGATTTAAGTGAATGGAAAATATAAGATGACGGTTTACATGAGATTGCTCTTATATAAGGAGCATGAGGCCAATCTTTTAGGCCATTGGATTTCGATCCAATGGTGGATATCAAATTAATGAATAGGTGAGTGTGTCACGTGTAGTTTGTAGCCGTCAGATCAAGATCCAACGGCTATAAATGAAATTGGTCTCATATAAGCCAAACTTTTCCCAAAATGAGATTACATAATCATGGAATTAAAGAATAAAAATAGGATATTCCACTGTGCGCCGGCAACACTGTCAGTCTGCCGAATTTGAGAGAACTTTATTTTCTACTAATCCGCCACCATCTCAAGGTTCTTCACTTTTCAGCCCATTGATCACACGGGTTCCCAGTGCTCCAAGCGCATATGCCTGCATCCTCAATCCCAAAGGGGAATTTTTCAAGTCATAATCCTACATATTGAAAATGTACCAACTGATTAGAAAGTCAAAATTCCCTGAATTTCCTACTTTTATTTTTTTGGAGCTTCGAAATCGCAAGTTCAGACTTCGAGCCCATGCAGTATGGAGTATGAAATAAACTGCAATGGCTAATCAAACAGTTATAGTCATTCCAATTGTGCATATGGATTCCTCCCAACCCTATCAATTAAAAAGTACTGCAACCAGGATGAAGTCCTTAGTGTTGTTGGTTATTTCTCTTTGTTGCTTGTGAGTCCTGCTACTCCAACAAGAAAAAATATATAAGTCGGCCCTCCCCTCCTAGCCACAACAAGGGATCACTCTCTTAACGGAATTCCCTCAAAAACTCCACATTAAGGAAATTTGTTTTTAAAAAAATGGCAACAAATGCTCATGGCTAGACAACTCACATATACGGAAATTCCCTTGACAGATCACTCTCCCTGTCACGGCCCGTATTTTTAAAACCTTTGTTAAATCAGAATTTAAGTGGAAAAAAAAAAACAGAAGATTATTCCTCCATATGGTAAATCATTAGATTAAATACATCGACTAAGCATCTAGGCCGTGATAAGTGAAGCTCACAAGTATGGATACATAACTATATAATAGATGCAAAGCCGATAAAAATACACGCGAGTCCTTCATTTAGAAGTCTATTGTCCATCTCAAAATACACTAGAATAAAAATGGAGATTGATGCCTACTTTGAAGCCGTAAAGTCATCCTCACTCCCAATCATCTAACACCGGTGTCAAGTGATGTCAGTCTTCTACTAAAGAACCTACATCACGAGCGGATGCTAAGTATAAAATTACTCAGTGAGATATCGTAACACAATCATCAACATTAAAATTAATAATTACATTAATATTGTATGCATCCTATTACAAAATTTTACTTAATTTTTTATTAATCTTTAAAGCAAAGTCTTTTATTGCTTCCTAAGTTCATGTTCAATTATTAAGTTTTTATCCCATATAGATAAACTCATTGAATATTATTCCTACATGACATACAATACGAAAACACTATGACTATCACTCTGACTATTACCGGTCATCTCTTCTAAATTTCTTTTCGTCCCGTCTATTGCTGTAAGGCGGCTAGAGCAACAGCTCTCCTGCAACTCGCCGCCATGAAGCTTCTCCTTCAAGAGATGGTGGTTGGGTTCTGCCCACTACATTTGGCATAAGCTCAACTTCATCCCTCGTCTCTCTCCTCTGACTTCTTCCTCGCCCTCGTCTACCTGTGGTCCACACAGATCCAAGAGATGAAAATAATTTGTTGCTGCCTTTTAGCCTTCATCGAGGCTCCTCGGCTATCTATTGGTGATGGGGGGCTTGGTGGAGGTCTCGCTATCGCTTAGCGGTCACTGACCGCCGGTGTGGCCCCCGCCACCACCGCCTTCTTCTTCCCTCTTCTCTTGGCATTGTGCTATTCCAACTAACTACTCCACTGTAGCACACCCATTCAGCTAGTGCTGCAAGGAGTTGGCCTACACCTTGTCTCCATTGCGGCGCCGTTGTTTGGTTAGTGCTGTCACTTTTTTCATCAGCGTCAACGTTAACAAAATATAAATTAAAATATAAAGAAATCACAAATCGATAAAACGGGTACGAGATCCGACCTTTCACGCATATGGAGTCGATCATCGCTCCTTACTAACGCATGTCATCTAAGTGGAACACATATCAATTGAGTGGGACATGTGTCAAATCCGACGATTATAAACTACTGACACTAAGGATTTTAACAGCTACGGGTAACCGTCCATTATAAAATATTCGATCAATGAATATCTACCGACAGAAATATGAACCAATATTATATCTATAGAGAAAATTATACCATGACCAAAATAAACTTAACTTTTTCGATACAGACAAAAAATACACTCATCAGATAAGAAAAAGGTGCTCTTTTCTCATTTTATAATGACACGTTTACAACTGACGTTTCTAATGCTTACTACGAGAGTAATGATTATCGTTTGGATTTCTTCTTCCGCTAAAAACAGCAAGAGCTTTTCTCAGAGGCGGCTGAAATGGAGTTCTCTTGTCAGCACTGTGGGAAAAGACATCATCTGAACTGAAGTCTACATCCTGCAGGAGAATATACATCAATGACAATAACGCACAAAAGCAATGATTATTCAAATCAATGAATGTGAAGTGAAGGATATTTAACCTGTTTATTCGACTTCTTCTTAGATTTAGGATATAGAACCTTGTGAGGTAGCTGATCCTCACGTAAAATAAGGTTTTTAGTAATCGCATCTCTTCCACCTTGGGGTAATGGAAGTGAAAACTGCATAATGCATACAGACCATATCATTTGCATTCGAAAGATCCCAAACATTTTCTAGTTTTAATTTTTCTGAGTTTATTGCTGTAATGCAAAAAACAGTCAGCAAGTGCATGCGCACAAGTCAACAATACACAACCTAAATGCAAAGACCAATAAATTTGGACACAAATGTGTGTGAGCCCAACTAGATGCATAAAGTGACACAGAAAAAGTAGGTTTTAAACAGTAAAAACCAAAATTACCAGCAGGCCAACCAACGGCTGGCAAAAGTAGCTGAAGTAGAACTACAGAACCATAACACAAAGGTAAAACACACTAAATGTACAACCCTATACACTCCAACAAATAAAAAAAGTACAACCATATTAAAAGCCACACAGCACACAGTGTCAAGGAAACATAAGCAAAAATGTCACTCACTTTTGTGCCTCTGAGACTAATCCGTGGCCGACGGGCTGCTAAAATGATCCCATTTTCACCAACAGTGACAGATACTTTGCGCAAAGTTCCACCATTGCCACATTTGGGACAGAACAACCTCCCAATTTCTGCAGTTACTTTATTGCAGGCATGACACTTCAAAATCCACCTAATAGGAAAATAAAGGTAAAAATACAAAATACTTAGACCATGAACAACTGAGAACATTTAAGATTAAATTGTTCCCCATAAAAGGCAGAAGGCCAAGAACATACTGTTTACATGATCACATTTATTTTACAAAAGGGTTTAACAAATTTACTTGAGCATTTAATATGAACTTCTGACGTTCAAACTTAACTTTGCCTATACAATTATCCACCGAAGGTAATAGAAGGGTGCTCAATTCAATTAGGCAGACAACAAATTGAACATATAATAAGGATCAAAAAGCTCCCAAAAATTAACTTCTCATGCTCAGGACTATCATAAAAACTTGCCACTATGTTTCTTTGTATGGATTTTGTACCATTTTGATTCCAATAAGAGTCAAACGCGGTATATAATCCATGCCGCCGACCCCAGATAGCTGGGATAAGGCGTATGATGATGATAATGATGACTCGGGACTATCGACATCGAATGAGAAAAACATACTCCCTCCATCCAGAATTATCATTAACATATGTGGTTCATTTGGAAAAAACTTATGTTCATAATATTTCGGACGGAGGGAGTATAAGATCATTATGGTCATTCTGGCCCAATATAAACTAGCAAACACACCTTTATGTTTCTGAAGCAAAAATCATTCAAGAAAATAACAGAATCAATTAATGTAACAGAAAGTTTAATATGCATGGAACCAAATAAAAAATGAAACATACCGATGAAGTTGGCGAATCTGCATGCCTCCAGGTGCCAACAGTCGAAGGCCAATTTGGAGAATGACATTCTGCATCGCAAAGTCACCCGTCATACAGGCAACACTTGAATCAGATAAGGGCCTGATTGTCCAGCTCTGCTCACTAGAGCCATCATCTACAGCAGATCGATCAACACTAAAATCTTCCTCACTCATGATATCTAAGTTGTCCAAATCTGTGTTTAATGACTCAACAGCATCGTATTCATCAGTTTCAATTTCATGAGTTTCACAAGATCTCACCATGTGAGAATCATCATACCGTTTCGATAGGTCAGTCATATCTAGTCCTTCCTTTTGAGCCAGAATCTCAGATGAATCTGATCTCAGCTTTATAGACACTTCACCTCCAAAATTCCCCACCCTTGCCTCCTCTTTTTCAATATCTGCACTAGCAAGCTGGGTATCTGCAAGCCTACTTTGTGAAAGAGTATCATCAATATGATGCTCATCCATGTCTACATCATTCAGGTGATCACTTGTTTCTGATGCTGCAGACAACTCCCGCCTTGCTTTCCGACGTAAATATTTCCTGTGAGTGCTTCTACTCACAGCAGAATGCCAATCACCATCATTGTCGCCATCTCCTTGTGAGGTAAGAATTTCCTCAGCCACATTTTGCTTCCCCTCTATATTGATATCTTTCTTGCGAGGCAAATTCCTTCTATTTTCAATCAAATTCTCACCATTCTCTTGGTGGTCAACATAGGCATCATTTCCATTCTCAGTAGAGCCATTTTCAGATCTAATATGGCTATCTGCAGGAATCTTATTCACGTTCAGATCTTTTAAGGGGAGAATCCGTGAGTCAGAATATGAAGCCACCTCAGTTACATGTTCCAAAGCTTCCCACTCAGCCAAATTGGGCACGTTGGATCCCCAACCAGGCATATCTTTTTCGGGTAGTCTTTTCACGTTGACCACATGGAGAGGAGGAGGACTGTCCCTAAGATGTTTAGTCCCATGAATCTGAGCTTCCAGGGTATACGTTAGGGCAATGAGCTTAAGATCAACATCTGAAAGAGTCTGCAAATCTCCAGTTGCCCTTGAAAAACTGATAACTACATGCAGAAGGATAAAAAAAGAGTAACCTTTCCACATCATTGCTTATATTAAAAAAAATTTATAATCCTCGAATCTATTGCCATTATCTCTTTAAGAGTTAAAATTCAACCATCAACAGGTTTAAAAAGTGAAAGTCGAAAGAATTTGTTTATCCATTCTAGAATCATTACAAAATAAAGTTGTCAAGTTATGATAGGATGGATATGCCAACTAATGCCTGAGAATCCCACATACCAATTTAACTAAAATGTAATTCTAGACTCTCTTCTGATTATCAACTTTTGCATTTCAAAATATAAACTTAACCACATTGCATAGTAAAACATAATTTAGCGGTTGCAGATAACTCCAATACAAAAAGACACTCTTATTGTTAGTACATTACAATAATTTTTTTTTATATCAACTATCTAATGCCATAAGCCCATGACTGTTACTTCCCTTTTATAGCCTACAAGCAACAACAGAGATCCGCATACAAAAATAAAAAAATTGCTCCATTGCCCAAAGCAAAATAATTGCACATTGAACGTACTCGTACAAAATCAATCCAGCTAAGAACTTAAAAACATAACATCTCCATCTTGCGATGTAAGCTCATATCTTTAAGCTCTTTGCTCCACAAATTAAAACCAAATAACCCATTAACCTCATCCAGTTCAACAATTCTTCCACCCAAATTCTTCTCCCAAGTTGCAACAACCAATTTTCCAAAGAGTTATGCTACACATCGGTAGTCTTGGTAGGCGGCTGCCCAGGCTTTAATGGTAGGGCCCACAGATCAGAACCAATCAGACCTATGGGTCCCACCTAATGCCTAGGCAGTCGCCTGCCCAGGCGACCGGGTTATACATCCAATTCTTTTCCAAAACCCATCCATTCAAACATTCTAAAGATCATTAATTTCATCATTATATGTCACGAACGAGCATCAATCCCCCCCCACCCAAGGTTGAATGTCACAATTTCGCAAAAAATGCCTTCTGTTCATCCAGGCCCAAGAGATTGCAAATTCACCCAACGCATGTCTAAACTAATCAATGAAATCCAAAATGCAACAATCCCCCCCCCCCCCCCCAAAAAAAAAAAAAATGCTACTGGCGCGTTTGGGTGAAAAAGCGGCTTCTTCTAAAGTAAAGCCGCTTTCTCTTTCATTAGATGTGCCATCACGGTACAAGAAAAGTATTTTCCCTAACTCTCCTCAAGAGGAGATTCTTCGAATAAGCGCCTTCTAAAGAAGCACTTTACAACCCCAAACGTGCCCCGAATTATCAATTTTTATCACTTTATTCAAAAAGGAAAGCTTCACAACACTGCCACATATCAAAGCAAACTCAAAACCAGCAAAAGCTCACCCTTTTTTAGCGCATCCGGGTCGGGCTCCATGGTCTCAACCTCAAACGGCATGGCGCCGAGCCGCAGCCGCGACGCCGGGTCCCGCACCTCCGACAGAACATCCGAGACGGAAACAATCTTGTCGGCGAGGTTGACAAGCCGGTCGCCGCCCTGTATGATGGCATTGGCGTCGACAACGGCGACGGCGATTCCCTGCTTGGACTTGCAGGCGCCGACTATCCGGTCGACCGTCGGGGGCTGCGGGGGCTTCGGCGGCGGGGCCTGCTTCTGGACGATGGAGCTCCAGCAAGGCGCCGGTGGCGGAGGAGCGTCCGCCATTGTTGCACACGAGAATGAAACCTACAAAAGCCTAAAACCCTCAAAAGCTTCAAGTGAACCCTCAAAAGCTGTGGCATGGTTATCAAGTTAGGGGTACAGCCTGACCACACTGTATGCGAGGGCGACAGGGAGCCGTCAATCTTCGAATTGACGGGGCACGATCAGCTGTTTTGCACCAAAATAATTGGAGCACGTGTAAAGCGTGTGAGCCATCGATCACCTCTCTTCCAGTGGGTTGGTACCCGGATTCTTATTGGTTGAACAGTATGGTCAAAATTGATCCCTACAATCATATTAGACTCGGGGATGGTTGAGGAGTATGGTAAAGGATGAAGTACTATGGTGGAATATCGAATATGGGTGAAGAGAAGGAGAAAAGATAAAAGGCTCTGTTTGGTTGGCTCAAATTTGGGGCCGTTTGGGGCGTGATTATTGCAAAAATATCCAGACTGGATATTGGATATATACTGTAGCATCCATGTGGATTTTTACATCCAGCTAAAAACTCGTGTTTCAGCTGGATATATAAAATATCCAGATGCTACAGTGTAGCAAAACATCCCATCTGGATGTTTTGCTTTTAATCACGCCCCAAACGGCCCCTTAGAATCCACCTTATTTTCGAGCTTCTTTTAATTGTATTTAGTGTAATTTTCAAAAAATGACAAGGGTATTTTTTAAAAAAAAAACCGTATTTTTTTTAAAAAATTGTCCCTATCAATTTTTGGAAATTATACAAATACCATCATGACTTAAATTCTTCCCAAAAATAACTTTTTCCCAATCAAACACCGCTTTCACTTCATTTGGAAAATCCCACTTTCCTACTTTTAAAAGTAGTAACCAAACGGACCCAAAATATAACTCCGGAGGAGGAACGGATTTGGTAAAGAGGAGGATGGGACCCAATGAGGGCGAGGACACATACAGCAATGATACAGCCCACTGCCACCTCAGCCAACAATCCCCCAAGTCACGTCTCCCTCTTCGCTCGCCTGCATTAAAAAAAAAATCTCCAATATATTACGAAGGGGTAATCAATAGAGGCCCAATAATGATTCCTCTAGCCAATATAATATGGAAAAAGTTAGCCTCCGGGCGACCTCATCTCAACCGTCGAATCTCATCCGACGGTTGAGATCACCCTCCCCTTCTCTCCCTCTGGTTCGACGGGGCGCCCCGCCACCCCAGCGACCCCCTCCCACTCCCCCCTCTAGCCTCGCCCCGCCGCCCTGGCGACCCCGTTCCCTCTCCCTCTTCCTCTCTCCCCCTCCCCCTTCCTCTCTCCCCCTCCGCCCCGGCGACTCCCGATGACCCCTCTTCCTCTGTCCCACCACGGCGACCCCCTCCCGCCGTCTCCTCTGGCTCGACTGGGCACCCTCGCCGTGGCGGTGGGGCGGCGAAAGGTGGAAAGCCAGCTAAGAAGGGGGGCGGGGGTGGCGGGCGCCCCGTCGAACCAGAGGGAGAGGGGGGAGGGGAGAGGAGGGTGATCTCAACCGTCGGATGAGATCCGACGGTTGAGATAGGGCGCCCGGAGAGAAGCTCCTCTCCGGGCGCCCGGAGGCTACCGAGCCTCATATAATATACTCCGCTTGTTCCGCTCTGTATATGATCGCTTTTGATATAAAAAAAAGGAAAAATTATATAAAAAACCATCAATTTTTTTTTCTAAAATGACACATTGTAGCAAATATTTTCTGAAATGGTACTATGACAAGCCACATATACACCCATGTGGCGAAGGCGCTTGCGTGGCTTTTTTTTTTAACTAAACCGAAAGGCGTCGCGTTTCGGTGCCTTCATCATTTTTGTCCCATTTTAAATAGGCCGCTAGTTCAACGATGCATATCTCTCTCATTTCTAATCCGTTTTCACTTATTTTTTTTCATTCTTCCTTATTTTTTGTGCTCTTTCTAATCATTGTGATATCACAAAGATGTTGAGCCATCACACTATTTATCACAATTTTTATAGTATTTTTTTATAAATAGTATGCGATAGATCAACATCTTTGTCATAGCATGATGACTAGAAAGAGCATTAAAAAAAGGAAGAATGAAAAAAAAAACTGGCGAAAACGGATTAGAAATAAGAGAGATATGCATCGTTGAAGTTATCGCCCCTTTAAAATAGAATAGATTTGTTTTAGTGGGACAAATTTCAACGATGAATATCTCTCTAATTTCTAATCCATTTTTGCAAAAATTTTTTTTCTTCCTTATTTTTAGTGCTCTTTCTAGTCATCATGATATCACAAAGATGTTGATCCATTGCATGCTATTTATAAAAAAAATACTATAAAAACTACGATAAATGGTATGTGATGGCTCAACATCTTTGTGTTATCATAATAATTAGAAAGAACACTAAAAATAAGGAAAAATGAAAAAAAAATAGTAAAAACGGATTAGAAATGAGAGAGATATGTATCGTTGCAGTAGCGACCTGTTTAAAATATGACGAAAATAATGAAGGCACCTAAAGGCCTCGGTTGAACCGACGCCTTTCTCCTTAATGCCTTCCGGTTTCGTTTTAAAAAAAAGCCATGCAAGCGCCTGTGCCACATGGGTGCCTGCGTGGCTTGTCAAAGCACCATTTCAGAAAATATTTACTATAGTGTGTCATTTTGGAAAAATTTTTTTTATAATTTTTTATATAATTTCCCCTAAAAAAAGCATAACATTCCACGGGGGTTTTTAGTAAACATGCTAAAAAAATGTCTTTGTTCCTGAGTTATGAAAGTGAGTGTTACCGAAAAATTTCGACGTGTCGAAACACCTATGTTTATATAGTAGCCAACAAGTGCAATGCACGACGAATTAATAAACATGAATTCACATTCCGCCCACATTCTTCTAAATCAATTGAAAGAAATTTTAATTCCGGTTCTTCAAAAGGCATTTTGGCATCCTATATCTTTCTATGATACTAATGAGGTGGAAGAGGGGGAAAAATAAGGAAGAACGAAAAAAAAATGGGCAAAAACGGATAAAAAATGAGCAAGTTATGACATTTTGAAGATTATCATTTATCGTGTTGTCTACGACACGACTTGATTCAAGTCGTGTTGCATATAACACGACTTGGATTCAAGTCGTGTTGAATAGTACACGACTTGAATCAAGTCGTGTCGTCGACAACACGATAAATGATAATCTTCAAAATGTCATAACTTGCTCATTTTTTATCCGTTTTTGTCCATTTTTTTTTCGTTCTTCCTTATTTTTCCTCCTCTTCCACCTCATTAGTGTCACAGAAAGATATATAAATGGAACTTGTTGCCCGCCGACGAGTATTTCACGTTTTTGCCCATTTTTATCATTTCACTTTCTTTTTTCTTATTATTTTTTCTTCTTTTTCTATCCTATATCTTTCTATGATACTAATGAGGTGGAAGAGGAGGAAAAATAAGGAAGAACGAAAAAAAAATGGGCAAAAACGGATAAAAAATGAGCAAGTTATGACATTTTGAAGATTGTCATTTATCGTGTTGTCGACGACACGACTTGATTCAAGTCGTGTACTATTCAACACGACTTGGATTCAAGTCGTGTTGAATAGTACACGACTTGAATCAAGTCGTGTCGTCGACAACACGATAAATGACAATCTTCAAAATGTCATAACTTGCTCATTTTTTATCCGTTTTTGTCCATTTTTTTTTCGTTCTTCCTTATTTTTCCTCCTCTTCCACCTCATTAGTATCACAGAAAGATATATAAATGGAACTTGTCGCCCGCCGACGAGTATTTCACGTTTTTGCCCATTTTTATCCTTTTATTTTATGTCCAGGAGCAGTCGAACACCAATGGGTGATCTTTATATGTGTTTCTTTACATGTAGATCTTAATTTTTGTAGTTGGGAGGGCTTTCCCACTGCTCTTACATCAAAATCCATTCATCATAGATTTTTTTTCGTCTTTCCCGCTGTTTTTACAGTTTTTGGGCATGAAATTTTTTTTTCCGGGTTGGACGGCGCCGGCGATGGTTTGAACTACGATTATGGATGGATCTTTGCCGGAATATCTTCTTCCCCAACTTGATGATCCTATAAATCGTTAATTTTGGGAAGAATGAAGCATTTCGGATACAAAATGCATAAAAAACATAAAAGAAGGGCATTTTCGGTACTTTAGGTGCCGATTCCAGGTCATATGAGAAGTCAGAAGAAAAACCAGGTAATATGATAAAACCATACTTGGCGCCAGGTAACATGTAAAAAGCCCGGTCACAACTCACAAACCAAGGGCACGAAAGGCCCCACAAGGGCTTCCCTGGCGTCCAGAAATCAGTTCCCAGTTCCACGGCGTCCTCCACGCGACCACGCAACCACGCGATCGGTCACCTGTCGGATCGGCGGCACGTGCGTATCCCCCTTACACCGACCTTCTCCCCCAGGGTCTCCTCCTTTCCCTCCCATTTCCGACTTTCCCCCTTCCAATTCCCCTTTTTTTCCGTACTCGCCTCGCCGGAATCCGCCCGGCCGGAATCAAATCCCAGCGGAGATGTCGGACAAGTTCTCGCCGACGCTGCGGCTTGCTGATCTCAACGACTTCATCGCTCCCTCCCAGGCCTGCATCGTCTCGTTCAAGGCCGTCCCCGCGTCCAAGCCGGACAAATCCGAGGTATCATCCCTAAAATTAGGTTTTTTTTTCAATTTATTTTTTTAGATGTGGTTCTCGGATTTGCTTGCCTTTTCGTGTTGTGTTGCGTGAAATTTCGAATTTGAGGATTTAAAGAGGTAGCAATATGTCTAAAATTTCAATCTTTTGTAAAAGTGGAGAATTTGTATGTGTTTTTGGGAGTGATTTATACTAGAGTAGTTCAAGATCGAGGCGGTGGTTACGAGTAGGATGTGAGGATAGAAGGTAGAAATTTTGGCAGCCTTGTTAAGCTCTGTATTAGCTTATTTGAGAGTCGTATTATTGTAATTTGTCTGTGTGGGTATTTTTTCATGAACATATTTGTGCAGAATCATCTGCTATTGCAAATTTTTTGCCGCACTAAGTTGCATGGAGTTGATGAACTTTTATACTTAAATATTCTTTTTTGGTATTGAGAAAGTTCTTAAAGTAGGTATTTTCTGTTACTCATTTATTTGGTATTAACAAGAGAAGGTATTATAGGGCAATCTGTGCTACTTCATGCTTCGTTCATGGTGTGGGTTGTCATAGAAAGGGCATAGGAAATTATGGTAATGTAACGGCCATTCATGATTCTTCTTGTTTTTAATTTCAGAAATATTAAGGTAAGTCGTTTTGATTGTTCTTATTAGACATTTGTAATTGACTTTTTTTTATGATTCTTAGTTGTTTGTTCTGCAGAGTTGAATGATTAGTGTGCTTGTTTATGCAACTGGTTCTTATAGACGACATGGGGCCACCTTAAGTAGAAACGGTGAAGACATGAAACAACAGTTTATAAGTCTTAGAAATCGACCTATCTTCAATTCCCATCCAGAAGCACATCACTGAAGAACAAAATCTTTGCCTGCATAGCAAAATGAGTCTTCCCTTGCCGCAGGGCACTTGTTGCCATATTCACTACATCGGCGGTCGTCTCCATGACAAGATACAGACGGTAGTTGAGAAAAAAAATAGCATATGCAAAGGCTTGTTATCTTGGTTCTTGATAGGATTGCAGTCGGTCGAAAATGGAAATTTGAGTATGAGAGGGAATTTTAGACAAACTTTAGGAAAACGTGTGTTTGTAAGGGAGTTACGTGGTAGATGTATTTAACACCATGTTCAACATCTTATGTGTTTATGGGATCGTGTACCTCACAAAGTGAAAGAGGTTAGCAAGGGAATATTTCATGAACTGAATGTTTTTGTTATGGGTTCCTTTTTGTTTGAGGAACTAATTTTTTATGGGTTCATTTGAATTTCGGCTAGTTCTGTGGCTATCTTTTTGAGTGACTATTGGGCCATGGGATATTTTTGTTTTTTCCTTCAATATTTAGCTTAACTTTTATTGGAGTAGTTAACTTGAGGTTTCTTTCGTAAGAAATGTTATCATTGAGACAATCAAGAGAATGATATGAGGTGGAATGATTCAGCTGATTGCAACTTCCCAGGAGGCTTAGAAGAAAGTCGCACAGGTTGCCCCTTATAAGTAAACTGCATAGTCATGTCTTTGAAATCCCAAGCAACCGCACCAAGTCCTGCAACTATTGGAAGCCAAGCACTACCTCAGCGCCCTGAGTAGGAAGCAAATATAGGTCTAGTGGCAATGTATGGCCCCCCTGTATAAGCAAATCCACTTTAGGGCGTACGCCCTTACTTTGTAGGCGCTTGCCATCTCCAATAATCACATTGAATGTTGCTGAATTCCGGATATTACTTCCCAGGCGACGAGCAACTCTGTCATTAATGAAGTTGTGGGTGCTACCGCTATCAATCAATATCGACACTCGCTGCTTTGTAATAGAACCATGAACACGAAAAGTCCTAGGGTGATAAGTACCAGAAAAGGCTTGCATAGAAATATCCACACCATCACCTCAGGACAACTATATCATCATAATCAGCATGGTCATCTTGATAATCATCAGCCATATAATCCTCGAGGTACTCATTATCATCCCCCTGAAAAGCATGAAAAGACTTACAGCGGTCATTAATGAAGTTGTGGGTGCTACCGCTATCAATCAATATCGACACTCGCTGCTTTGTAATAGAACCATGAACACGAAAAGTCCTAGGGTGATAAGTACCAGAAAAGGCTTGCATAGAAATATCCACACCATCACCTCAGGACAACTATATCATCATAATCAGCATGGTCATCTTGATAATCATCAGCCATATAATCCTCGAGGTACTCATTATCATCCCCCTGAAAAGCATGAAAAGACTTACAGCGGTGGTCTCGAGTAAATTTCTCATCACAATAATAGCAAAAACCTTTAGACCGTCTATCCTCTAACTCAGCTGGAGTTAAACATGGAAGAGCAGCACGCGACGAGTTACTTGGAGAGGGTCCGCTGCGAATGGGCTGACTAGTAGAAGGTAGTAGTGAACGACAAGTAGGGGTAGCCGAGAAAATTGAGCAGTTGCACCCGAATGTTGGAGCTTTGCCTCAGCCATGCGCGCAAGCTGAATGGACTCACACAGTTTCCGGGGGCGAGAATAATGAACCTCAGATTGGATAGGCTCGCAAAGACCTGATAGAAATACCCCCTTAAGTACACACTTAGGCCATTGAAGAACGCAATCGGCAAGGCGCTCAAACTCAGCTTGGTATTCTTGGACAGTTCCCCTTTGGATCACTTGAGTCATAGAGTGTGAAAATCATCATACTCGGTAGGACCAAACGAACACATATACGTGAATTCTTCCCAAGAGATACCTAGACACCGCCGTAAAAGCCACTTAACCCATCGCACTAGATCACCTCGAAAATGCAATAAAGCCATTCGTACCTTTTTCTCATAAGGTGTATTCTGAAAATCAAAATATTGTTCAACTTAAAAAAATCCAGTCAGTGGGGTCTTCACCATGATATTTTGGAAATTTCAAGCGCTTAATGTTTGCTTGGAATCTGGAATCAGCACCCTGACGGTCATCATAATGGCCCTGGTCGGGTCGGCCTCTATCACCCCGACCATGTTGTTAATAGCGACCACCTCGTTCTGGGTGCGACCACCCCAGCCATAGAAGTAACTGGCATCATGTCGATCTTGTTGTCGACGTTCTCGGTCAAAATTAGCATAGGCTGCATCAAGGTCAAGATGTCACTGCAAATCTTCATAACTCAATTCCTCTGGATGCTGCAATTGTTGGCGGCCAGGGAAGTCGGGTGGATGAAACTGAGTATGGTCTGGATTATAACATGTGAGACGCATAAGTGCCAAATTGAACCTGTGAAACGCCCGTGGACATTCCAGTAGGGGTTGTTGTCAAGGGGGCTATTGGGTTTCCTGTAGTGGTAGTCGGAATAGGGGCAGCTGATTACGAAGTGGCTGAAATTAAGGTGCCCAAAAGAGGGGCAGAAACTGCCAAAGAAGTTCAACTCTACATGAGACTCAACTCTATGCGGGACTCAGCCATGTTGATTACACCATTGGCTTCCAGGGATTGGAGTCGCTGATTCGTCGAGTGAGACAAAGTCTGAACCACCGTCTAAAGCTCATAGTATTTCCCCTCGAGATGTGCCATAGTAGGGCCCTGAACTTGCCCTTCGACCTGCTGATCTTTAGAAGCACTTAATTAAGGAGGTTTCTTAGATGAAACTCCGTTGGATTTCGTCATCGTAAGTCACTAAGATTGATAGGCTCCGATACCAATGTTGTAGCTCCTTAATATGCTTAAGCATCTACAATAGATTAAGTAGAGAAGGTTGAATGAAAAGGGAGAAGTAGAGAGTGAAAGGGGAGAGAATAAGATGCAGAGTAGAAGGAAGAGACAAGGGAAAACTATAAATCTATTTCTCAAAAGTACTGTTCACGTTCCTGTAGCAGTAAAGCTGAAAGCCTATTTATAGTCTCAGGCATGTAGTTTTACAATTGCAGAATTTTACTATAAATGGGAATAATCAAACTAGAAAAGAGGTCCCAATAGAAGTAGCATGCCTAAGAAAACTTAAACTAGGAAAGTAATAAACTAATCCTACTCCAACTAGGATTAACTAAATTAGAAAAGTCTATTCTAATTAGGGATCATAACATAGTCAAAAGCTTTCGCCTTGAGAAGGAATTGAATTAGCAAACATTTAAATTCAAAGTTCAGGAAATTTTTAGATTGACAATGTAAAACATAGAAGAAAGAGAGAAACTTATGGATATATGTAAGGAACCGTTCAACATCAAAGGGTTGGAAGATTTAAAACAAGTCGGCCACTTTGGATCATAAATTAGTGGCAGTTGAAAGGCCAATTAATGGTATGGAAGGTACAAATTTGACAGCCATTCCTATACCTAGGAGAAGAGAGGTATCAACGAGTGAGCAGTTAAGATTTTTAGTCAATCCTGTTCCTAGTGAAACTAGATAGTTACAGAAATCATTAGAATTAAAAGGTCTTGTGTAGGGAAAAAGACAAAGAGGGTGAAGCTGTTCTGAAATTGGAGAAAAGAGACTGTATAATTGCCCCCATGCTGCACTGACCAATTGCTACACATTGCTTTCTTTCTTTATGAATAATAAAGAGAGAGGACCTGGAAAGGGGTTAGACAATTCTGGCTATTGAGAGAAACCAGATCTGGTAATTTTGAGCAAATTCTGGAGAGGAATCTCCTTACTTCTGGAGCGCCATGCTTCAGCCAATTCTCAGTCAAAGAATCTTAAAAACACATCAACAAGGTGCAGAGTCAAAGCCACACCGGATTTCAGCAACATGCAATGTTAAGGAGGAGAGTTTTGATTTAGATTAAGCTCATCGAGGTTTTCTCATTTACCTGCAGTGATTGGACAAAACAAACAAGGAGCTGATTTCTTATTTCTTGATTAAATCAAAAAGTTTTCTTTTCTCTTATGTGTTTTGTTTGTGGTAAAAGTTTTGTTATTATATGAAGCTAACTGATACTGTTTGCTGTTTTAACTTTCTTTTGTGTGTGCAAACATGGCATATAGAATCAAGAAGTGTTAACCTATAAGTATTGAACTTGCAACAGGCGCCGTGGAATTAATGTAGTCTCCTTCATCCACTGAGATTGTCGAGAGATTTGTTTTATAGTTATTAACTAATCTAAAAATATGGGATGCATGTACTCTGTCAAAAAATGCAAGAAGACACTATAACTTCGATTAAAATAAGAAATTTGGTGAAAAGTCTTTGATATCAGGTGTTGTTCCCTCTTGCCTCTGGTAAAACTGAGATCTTGCTGTAATTTTGTAGAGATGGCAAACCATGTGACCTGTACACAAATAGTTTGGCAATTTGCTTTGTGGCTTTCCATCCACCTTGCACATGTATATATTTAATTAACCTGCTGGTCAAGAAAAGATACGTTTGTTGATTTTTTCAATCTTCTATTGTGTATTTTTTCACAGAAGGAACAGGGTGTTGCACCATTCACGAATCTGACAAATGTGGAACCAGTGAAAATTTCACTGAAGGACTGTTTGGCATGCAGGTTGTACAATTTGGTCTCACTTATTCATTATGTAACAATAGGGTTTATTAGCCATTTGGTTTCTATTTTTGCAATAACACATGAGTTGCATAGAATTTAGTTGATTTTAACCTTCTTTAAAGAACGAAAAGGAATTTTTGTTTGCTTTTTCGTGTTATTGACACAATTTTTGATTCTGCAGCGGTTGCGTAACATCTGCAGAGACAGTTATGCTTGAAAAGCAGAGTACGGATGAATTTCTTTCTCGGATTAAAACAGAGGAGGCTGTTATTGTTACTCTCTCCACCGAATCAAGAGCTTCATTAGCTGTTCACTTTGGACTTGCCCCTTTTCAAGTAAAAACATCTCTCTCTCTCTCTTGTAATTTCCATGTACAGGCAGCTGCCTCTTCAAGGTTGACAATGACTTTAGCATGGGTATAGCATATAGGGCCTGTTATCAAAATGTGATAGGCTAAGTTTTTGTGTGGACCGTAAAGTAGTCTTCTTTTTAAATATGTTCCCAGTAGTATCAATTGTAAAAGGCGTTGACTTTTTGTGTATGTGTGGAGAGAGCGTAGGTCTGTTGATGTGATGCAAGTAGTACAGTCTCCCTGAAGGAGGATTTTAGCAGTCAATATAACCCAATTTGCCCTCCTCCTCCACATACCAGAAACCAAGCTGGGATCTCTCCTTCAATGAAAAGAGTGTCCATTGCTATCAGAACCACTAGAGAGTTGGTAGATGCCATTGGATTTTATTACTGAAAAGATAGGTTGTTTATTAATTAGTTCGAGTTGCAAAAAACGTAGCTAAGGATTTAGTATATAAGGCCACTTGTCATTGTAGCAAACGGTTACGTATCTTTGGTCGCTTCTACATATTTTGTTATCTTAGATGTTTTGTTAGTTTTGTTTGTGCTTATCTTATGCATTAGTGAAGTCTGTATGTTGTTCTTAATGCAAAAATTGATGTCAGTATTGTCACATTGTTTAAATTTCCTTATATTATTTATTTATACCAAATTTTGCATTTTAGTTTTTAGGTAGAAGATTATGTACAGCCTATATGTATGATCTCTTATGCTTTTAAAAAGATTTTCTTCTTAAACTTGCTCAGGTTTTTGGAAGACTTGCCACCTTTCTAAAGTCTCTTGGAGTGAAGGCTGTATTTGATACGAGTTGCAGCAGAGATTTGGTACTTGTAGAATCTTGTAACGAATTTATTTCACGTTACAAGCAGCATCAATTAGCTGATGGTGAACAACATACACCTGCCCTCCCCATGCTATCATCCTCATGTCCAGGTAGATTTTTGGGGGCTTTGCATTATTTTATGCAGTTTTTACGATTATCTTTTCTTCTCCATTTGGAATTTTCACTTTTGAATACAAAGTGGGTAATCAAGCCTTTTTTTTTAAAATCGTCAACTAAGTGTTTCTAAAAGTGTCGGTTGATCAATCCATGCGTGAATTTTGTATTTGTAAGTGGCAACTAGGCACTTATTTATATGTTACTTTCAACCTACAATATGTTGTTTCTTAATGAGACCATGTATTATTTTTCGAAAATAATTAATCATCTTATTTCTTTGGCTTTTTTTTTTACAAAAATTGCTTGATGTGGCTTGAACTTGGGGCAGTTTTCTCAATTTTATTGGAAAACATGGTGGATGGGAATTAAACATGGAAAGTATTGGGTAACTACATCCTTCTTATGCCAAAACAAAATTTTGGAAGGGCTCGGCTCCTCAACTTGTCAAAAAGAGCCAACGTAGCTTGTTTTCCTTGTTCGTTTGAGATATATATGTTGAGGATCTGTTCGTAACTTAAACTCTTTTTTAACAGAGAAAATGTAAACCAGACAGATATGGTTTATTTGTTACATAGTCAACAACTTAATGACTTCATGTCAATAATATGGAGATACAAGCAGGTTTATTTTATGAATTCAATATCTTCTAAAATTTAACTGTCGTAATGCATCTGATATGCACTGTATCCTAAGTTCTTTAGGACTCCTATATTCTGAAGATCTGTTAACATCGTTAAAAGGTGGAACTGCCCGTACATTGTTGCCTTCTGTTTGTTATACATCTGTGAGGTATAAGTTGCTTACGTTGTCTAAGTTACTGTCAAGAAGCTGGTACTATTACATATGCCAGTTCTAAGGCATGAATATTATTTTTCAATATGATAATTTGTGTGTAAGATCTGAGATCCATGCTTTGAAAACTTTCTTGAGTATACTAATCAGTCTTTGTATGCAAAAATGCAGGTTGGATATGTTATGCTGAGAAAACACTTGGCTCTTTTATATTGCCTTTCATTTCCTCGGTGAAGAGCCCTCAACAAGCTATTGGAGCTACCATCAAGTATCACATCTGCAGGAAAATGAATATCAAGTAAGGTTCATACAGGAAAATGTTTACCATATATGGCATGTATCTCGTGTGAATTGATTGTGTTTTTAATTGTAAATAAATTTATGGTTGAGTGCATGATCTTATCTTTTCATCTTGATGATATTGGTAAACATATTAAAACAATTCAACTTTATGAATATTTTGCTAGGCCCGATAAAGTTTACCATGTGACGGTGATGCCGTGTTATGATAAAAAGCTTGAAGCTGTGAGAGACGACTTTGTCTTTCCACTAAAAGAAGATGAAGGTGGTCAACAGACATTGAGCTTAAAAGTTGCAGAGGTAGACTCAGTACTGACAACAGGAGAAGTTTTGGACTTGATGCAGGTAACACGAATGGAAAACAGTGAAAAAAGTTTGTTTAGTATAGCAACTACTTGAATACTTTGAATCATCCTTGCAAAGGGCTGATGCTTGATGAGTATCAGTATCATTTCATGTGATTGTTAACTTCCACTTGCAAGCTCAAATGTTCTGGTTGTGTGTGCCTTTTTTTGGCTCAAAATTGTATGTGCTTAATTAATGGACTCTACAGTCTGGTACAACAAACCAAATGGATATCTGTTTAAATGAAAGGGGATTTTGCATTATGAAGGCATGGATCATTTAATGGTTGGTCCCCATTTCTACTGATGTTGTCTGCCAGATATGCAGTTTATCATTATCATCATACGCCTTATCCCAGCTATCTGGGATATGCAGTTTCTGTTTTGTCAAAATTATATGCTATCCAAATATATCTTTTTGTCTTTGTAATTAGGCATTCTATTTATAATGTTGAAGTTCACCTGTCTTTTGATTTTGGTACAGTCAATGTCCGTTGATTTTAACTCCTTGGCAGAAGCTCCTCTGGATAGACAGTAAATATCTCGGTTACTCATCATTTTTGCTTGTCCTTCCACACAACGTAATTATATGTTAATAGACTTGAATGCCAATATTGACAGGCTAACAAATGTTAATGAAGAAGGAAGTCTTTATGGGGTTCCTGGAAGTTCTGGAGGTTATGCAGAGGCAATTTTTCGCCATACTGCTAAAACTATTTTTGGGAAAGAAATAAAAGGACCACTGGAATTTAAAGTGTTGCGTAATTCAGATTTGCGGGAAGCAACACTAGAGGTATGCATACCATATGATCTACTTACTTCGTGTAATTATGTGGGCAAAGTTTATATCAATCCTGAAATTCAAATGCAGGTGGATGGTCAGAAAGTATTAAAATTTGCTACCTGTTATGGTTTCCGTAATCTGCAGAACATTGTTAGGAAAATTAAAGCAGGAAAATGTGACTACCATTTTGTGGAGGTCATGGCATGCCCTTCAGGTCAGTATTGTCCATAATCATTATGAGGCCCTGTGTAAGATGACGATTTCACTGTCCTCCATTTACCATTGTATTTTTTGTCCGATATTCACTACAAGCTGCTTTTGAAATGTGTTTTGCTTCACGGACCTAGCTGGTTGGTCCATGAACCACTTGACCTGAACCTGTTTTCAGCTTTTTTTATTATTGGTTTCCTCTTTAAGTCTACATGGACTATGAAGCAGAAATTGTTACGAGAAGGCTACAGTAGTGAAACTCTGTTAATTTGGTTGGCGGATAACTTTGCAACTTAGGGAAATGATATTTCATACGAACACTGGCCAGCGTTTGAACGCTGCCCAGCTGTTTTGATTGCCTGCCCCTTCTCTGGCACCGGCGACCAAAACGGAGGTCAGATCTGAGTCGCCACCATCTGGACAACCGAGACCAGCCTTTGAACGCCCTTAAACAGTGGCATTTTTAGGGCTTTCACAGCTGTGGCACCGTAAGTCTGCAGTTGTTTTCTACATTTTCATTATGGTGCCATAGCTGTGAACGCCCTCTCAAAACACCACCTTTTCATGGCATTCATCGGGACGACTCAGATCCAGCCTCCGTTTTGGTTGCCGGTGCCAGAGAAGGGGCAGGCGACCAAAACAGCTGGGCAGCATTCAAACACTGGCCAGCGTATAATATCATTTCCCTTGCAAGACATGTTACCTTTGTTGGAAACCGTTGTTTGCATATTTTTTTGTGGTGACTCTACTGTCATGGTGGCTGGTATATGGTTTAACCAGTTGAACCAGGGGGCACCATGTTCAGTTTGGTATTATTAAACATTAATAGAAGAAAATATTACATTGGCATTGACTTTTATTGTGTTTTCTGGGCTGTGTGTGTTGGCCTTGACTTTAATATTGAGATGAAGTTTTTATTTGTTACTTTCATTTCTGGGCTATGTGCGATATTAATTGTTCTCCTTTTAAAATAGGTTGTCTGAATGGTGGTGGTCAACTCAAAGTGAAGTCGGGGCAATCTGGTAAAGATCTTTTACAGTCATTAGAGAAGGTCTACATGCAAGATGTAAGTTGATGCTTAATTTTATTTTTTTAATAAATCTGCACTCTTATTTACAGAATTCTTGGGTGCTCAAAAGGGCTTTTTGGTTTATTCCATGCACAATTTACTAAAGAATTGTTTGTTTCTAGATTTTATAAGTTAGTGGAAGTGAGTTATTTCAACAGTCATTAAGTTTATTTAACTCAATATTTTGTCTATATTGATAGAGTGGACACTATAGAATGCATTTATGTAGCCAGAATAACGTGTTTGTGTTTGCAATGTTCTATTCTTTTATATGCATTGAATATTAACTGCCATTTTCTTGGAACTTATTTAAAGGTTTTGGTGACTGATCCCTTTGAGAATCCCATAATAAAAGGCCTGTACCTTGAATGGTTAGACCAGCCTGGTTCAGAGAAAGCCAGAAAGCACTTACACACAGAGTACCATCCTATAGTTAAGAGTATAACTTCACAACTTCACAGCTGGTGAGGATAATTGTGGTCTGCAGTAATTTTTTGGGAGCAGTTTTTCCATGTGCGGCCTCCAGTTGTCGAAAAAATCCATGCTAATGATATTTTCATCACGTGGGACGCCCAAAATTGGATTATAAATCATCATAAATTTGTTTGGTGACTGGATTTGTAGCAGAAGGTATGTGTTAGATGTCATCAACATGGTTGATTGAATCTTCCATCGCTTGAGCTGTTTACATGTACATATATACAGATGCAAGTCCCATGCATTTTGAGGTCTTGCCTCTTTTGGCATTGTAATATAGTGGCCTGAAATTCTCAAAGTGCGAATGACATGTTTTATTAATATGTATTAGGTGCTCATGAATATGTATTTGTTGTTACAAGAACCTCGATTATGATTCAAAAGATACAATCATAGCCTCTAAATGATCCTTTCCTGCCTAGAAAGCGTCACAAATGGCCTATAAGGGCGTGTGTTAAAAAAATATAACTGACATTTAAAAGCCTGGACGGCATTTGTTACACATTTTGACGCTCCTTTAGCTGACAAAGGAAAACACAACATTTGAGATGTAAATGGTTTGCCAAACAGCCACATGGAGCAAAGAGCTCTTAGTAAATGTTGACAGTATTGACGCAAAATAAGTTATTTGTTTGGCAGTTGGTGATTGGGGCAGTCAATTGCCTTCATTTAGTACTAAATTGTCATCAGATCAAGGAATTTTATATCGTCGATATATCAATATCGGGTCCCACTTGATAAATTGATACGGCTAAATATCGATTTACAGGTTTGTTTAGAATATTGCTGATATATCGAAACCGATATATCGCTATTTTTAAAAAATATATATTTTTGAAAAAAAATTCGGAAAAAAAATTAAAAAAAAGGGAAAAAAAGAAACTTTCCCATTTGTTTTCCATCCTAATATACATATTTTAAATTCTATTCTTTGTCTAAATTAGTATAACTCATTTTAGAAGTTAGATTGTGAAAATATATGGTAAAATTTAGTTTTTGACCACCGATTTTTTTTTACAAATATCTCCGATAGTTTGTCTCTTAGGCCGACTGATACGATACCGATATCCGATATAGAATTTCTTGCATGATGCTCAATTGATAAAAAAAAGTTGTTTGATGCTGGTTGTGAAGTCCTAGTGATGCTTGGCTGTGATGTAGACATGACTGTTGTCTTTTGGTTAAGCATCCCAGCATATTCATATGCAGTAGTCTGTAATGACCTGTTTGCTTCTCTTTAAATGAACTTGGCAGTTGATAATCTTCTAATCTTCCTAGTAAAGCATCATGGATAGGTTCCTTTCCTAGCTGGACCATCATCCAGCGGCTCCTTTGAGCAGTGTAGGCTGCACACGTGCCTGGACACGTTCTCAGGTTAACTGCGGCCTTCTTTCCCTTCTTGCAATAACTTATGGTTATAAAGTTTTTTAAAAAATAATCCCTCATCCGAAACATACTACCTCTCTTTTTTGGACGCAGAAAAGAGTTTTTGGTCGGAGGATCATTGTCTTACAAGAAAAATGCTGAGTTACGTCCATTCTCCATATGTTAGTGTAATACATGATTGATCATCTCCGATCACAATCTTATAAGAAAAATTGCTGACTGATGTCCATTTCCCATATGTTTGGACAACACATGATGGTGTGCCCAGTACTCGCTGGAGTCGAGGCCACCGATGAGCAGCGTGGTAAAGATGCTGGAAGTAAAATAGAGGTTTCTGGCGCTCCTAGACCATTTCAACACCTATCAGCTGTAGGAGGTGGGATAACCTAGCAAAATTGTTGGGTTTTTACTTTGGTATGGTGGGCCCAAAAGTATTAAATGGGTTTTGGTTTTGGTTTTGGTAGATGGGCCCAAATTAATTTAGTGGTGTGAGCGACTAATTAAATTCCATCTAAGGCCCACATTTTATCAATGGATTGAAATAGGATTAGTAGTAATTTAATGTTAACATTGTGCTAAATTAATTGGGAAATTAATAAAGAAATATCTAAGATTGGAGATTTCTTTAGTCCCACATAGGAAACAAATATGAGTGTGATAGGGTATATATGAAGAAGATTTCTTCCTGTTTGTATATCTTATGGGTGCAGAGACTCTCCTAAATGTTGATGTACACATTCGTTGGTGTACTTAATGGTACACACACGTGGCGTGGGTGAATGGGCGCATTGTGGTGCTTTAGTGGCGCACTTAGCATTCGCTGTCGCATCTAGAGCCTTTGATTTTTTATCAAATGGCTAATTATTTTGTGGAGATTAGGAGCCGATCAAATGCATAGATGACGTGATCAATCGCGTAGAGACTGCTATCGATCGACTTTGCAGCAATCGATCGTATCTACTGTAATTTCGCTAAACTGAGGTGCGATCGATCGCTTTCAGGACGATCGATTGTAAGTACTGGAATAACGTTAAAATACCTGAGGCGATCGATCGCCTATGGTTGCGATCGATCGCACCGGCGGTTACTATGCGGGTTTTTGTTATTTTTCCTTCTGAAAGAACCGTTTGGAGTCCTCCTATATATGTTGTGAATGGGAAAGCATAAAAGTTATATACAGAACACCGTTTGTTGTGGATTTCTCTCTTTCTCCATCTTAGAACTTGTTCATAGTGATATATGCAAAACGAATGGTCATATGACAAGAGGAGGAAAGCGATATTTTATAACTTTTATAGATGATTATTCCAAATATGGTCATATTTATTTGCTTGTTACAAAAGATGAGACTTTTGAGAAATTTAAGATCTATAAGAATGAGGTGGAAAATCAAACTGATAGGTGGATCAAGAGAGTGATATCTGATCGTGGTGGGGAATATTGCTCTTTTGATTTTAGCAAATTTTGCGAAGATCATGGAATTATTGATGAAACTACAGCGCCTTATATACCTCAATCTAATGGAGTGGCAGAAAAGAAAAATAAAACTTTCATTGATATAATTAATTTTATACTCTCTAGTTCTGGTTTACCCAAGAACTTAATAGGAGATGATCCTTTGACTTACCAAGATGCTATGACTTCTAGGGATACTTTTCTTTAGAAGGAGGCTATATAAAGTGAGATGGATTCCATACTTGCTCATGGGACACGGGTCTTAAGTGATCTACCTCGTGGGTTTAAACCTATTAGATGCAAGTGAATTTTTAATAATAAATTAAATCCCGACGGATCCATTGAAAAATATAAGCAAGACTAGTTGCCAAAGGGTATATTAAAAAAGAGGGTCTAGATTACTTTGACACATATTCTCTTGTGACTAGAATAACCATGATTTGTGTGCTTATAGCACTGGCAACCCATTATCATCTAGAAATTCATCAAATGAATGTCAAGAAAGCATTCTTGAATGGTGAATTAGAGGAAGATATATATATATATATATATATATATATATATATATATATAGATCAGCCATAGGGATTTGTAATTCCTAGTCAAGAAAAAAAAGTATGTAAGTTGGTTAAATCTCTCTATGGTCTAAAGCAGGCTCCTAAACAATGACATAAGAAGTTTGACAATGTAATTATATCTAATGGTTTTAATATTTGTGTGACAGATAAATGTATTTATTTTAAAGAATCAAATAATGCTTATATTATTTTATGTCTTTACGTTGATGGCATACTTATTATTGGTAATGATGTGAATGAGATTCTAGAAACTAAAACTTTCTTGAATAAAAATTTTGATATGAAGGACCTTGGACATGCTAATGTAATTTTGGGCATTAAGATTCACAGGACTCTAGGAGGCATAATGTTGAGCCAATCACATTATGTGGAGAAAATACTGATAGTAGTTTGGCTTTTGTTTCTGGCATTTAGTTACAATAGCATATGCTTGATGGTGCAGAAGCAAGTGATGTAGCGACCGTAAATTTTATAATGATAAAGTGGAATTTTATTGCCCAAATGGAGTAATTTTGAATTCTAGAAAAAACTCTTTAAAATTGAAAAATTTAAAGTTTTTCCATCAGACCGATCGATCGCTTTCGTATGGCATTGATCGGGAGACAATCGATCGCTTTTGAAAGGCATCGATCGCAGGATAATCGATCGCGTTTACGGACCAACCGATCGCCGTTAATTTTGCATTTTTCGAGGCAAATCCGTTGGGGAACCTCTTGGGCTGATTTTAGGGGATCTTTGGAGGACGTGTTTTACTTAATTAGTCCTAATCAACGGATTTATATCTTGGTAAGTGTTTCAAATTTGAAAACCCTAATTGATAGCTAATTGGCAATCTATTTAATTGGGGATTTACTTTCAGTTAATTGGGCTTAATTAAGGAGAATTTATGGGCATGATTAAGAAGGAATTAGGGGCCTTTCCATATACATGAAGGATGCCCTTTTGTCTTGGAATATTTTGGGAAAGATTTTGAATTTTGAGTTTGTTTCACCTCTAACCAAATTGATTCGGTTTAGATACTTACCAACTATAGAGTGCAACTGATTGGATGATGGGATCACGTCCCTAATTGCTTCACTTCCTCCTTTGGTGGTCAACTTATGGCCATTGGATGATGGGGTAATGAGTGGTGGAGATCGAGAGGCCTTACCTATTTATTGATCTCATGGGAGGAGCCGGTAAATCCTTTGGACCGGCAGCCCTTAAGCCTTCTCTTTGGAAAATTCTCCTCTCCCATTTTGTCCTCTCCTCTCCCTTTCCTTCCCAGCAGCAGCAGCCCGTGCCTCTTGTGGTGGTCGTGGTGTGGAGCATCAACAAGGATTTGGAGTAGTGCGATCGGTGGATTACTCGCAATCAAAGCTCCGTTCTTCAAAACAAGTAGGATGATCTTTTACCACTTTTACTCTCTGTTGTTGAATGAAATAATCAAGTACTATATCTGATTATTGGTAGTAGATATTGAAGTTTGAGTAGTAAGGTTATACCATGATTGTATATGAATGTCACATGCATCGTTTTACATGATGTACTGTATTCCGGTAATTGAATGCTTTCACACTTCACGTTCTTATGCCTAGATGATATCCCCATGCAGTTGTATTATCCAATTCGTTTCATGTTTTGCTTTGGTGTCAGCTTTGCGTGCTGTCCAACAAAAGTTGGCTGCTTTCATGGTTAATTCTATTGAACTATACAATATATACTCTTATGATGAAGTTCGGTACACTAATGAAGTACTATATTCAAATCATGGTTACAGCAACATTTATTTGAATATCGTTGCTCTCGTTTAAAGCAAGACAAAGCTTGGTGGTTATGTCAGGACATTTCTTGCCCCTCAGTGTCTATTATTAAGTGTCCTATTTGAGTATTAGAGTTTAATAGAGATACTTATCTTATTACGCAATCGGGTAGTTTGCTTAAGTGTATACCCTTTTGCTAAACAATGGATTAATAAGCGAATATTAGTAAGATTCTCTCTCTGTCATACCAAATGAGGTCTGACATCATGTCAGTACGTTCCTATTCACAACAGTGTCTAGGAATACATGACACATTTGGTATGATGCAAGCAATGGATTAAGTGGAGGAAATCACTAATCGGGTTGTGAATAGTAGCAGAAAATGAATGAAATCAATGAATTTTGTAAAAGTTGTTAAGTGTGTCATGATAATGTTAGAAAGGGTCATTAGTGAATTAATAAAGTATATATCATTAGTTAATTAATATATCTTAAGTTAAATGTTCTCGGCCAGGACTGGTCCTGCACCAACGAACCCTAATCGAAAAATGATAACTAATTGTACAAAAATCTAAAAATTATGCCATCTGTCAAGTTGTAAACTAGACTCCTAGGGATATCTGTAATATAAATTTAGAGGTTGATTCGTTCTGTACAAAAAGTGGTAATCGTTTGAAGTGGACTGTTCTGTTTGGGATAGAACACTATTTTTGGTTCTTAAAAAAAACCTAAACCGTAATATTGCTATTAATTATGGATTAAAGTATTAATTAAACCACTAATTAAAAGTGATAAGACCTCTAAGGCTCTTGTAACAGTAACTATAAAAGTTTATTTTTGGGTCTTAGAGCTGAGAACATTTGTCCGTAATTAATCGTCCTTTGTGTCTCTTATCTTGAACAATCCTTTGTTCAAGGGGCCTCATTGCTTGATCTGTATTTTAATGCCTATGATATGACCTATTTTGGGGTATGTCATTCAATCGTTTCAGTGTCAGAGATTGTCAACTCTAGGGCTATGTACAGTGAAGGTGGAAGAAGTGATCCTTGGCGAATCTTGTAGCGTGTCTCATTGATGAGTCCTTTTGTCGGGTCTCAGTTGAGTTCCCAGACTCAATTGTTTCAAGATATTGAACACTCCTTTATGAGTCAAATTGAGTTTTGTTCAAACATGGTCTTGCACTCCTACGAAGAGTCGAATTTAGAATGTCATGTTTCAAGCCTCTTAATGAGATGGCTCAGATATTTTCAGTATCACTCGGTTGAAATATTTGTTTCTCCGCTAAGAGTCATTTATGAGAACTCTTAGTTGGAATCATAGTATGCTCACGAGCCATAGCTAGACCCACGGTGGTCTCAGATTTATTGAACCTCTGTAGTTCAGTCGATGACGGCAATCGCGTGCGCTTTAGATTGTATGACATTACGGAAGGTTTGCAATCTCCGCCCATTGTGCCCATAAGGATCGATGGGGCCAGCATCCCTAGACGCATGGCCAGGTTCCTCTGAAGAACCTCTAGGATGTTCTGGTATTTATGTCCATAGGGGAAGTGGACAGAGCTGAGAGCAGAAATTGTTATCTCTAACCCTTTTGATGTTTGGAGCAGATACTCTTGTGACATCTCCTTACTCCATGTAAGTTTGGAATTATATATATTGAATTTATCCTCCCTTGACCTTTGAGAGTCTTGGATGATGATTGGTTCCTGATAAGCGAAATGCATAATTACTGATCCTGAGTCTATTTTTACTTGTCTTCATTCTTTAAATCTTTTGGCTTTTAAATTAATATTCCATTGTGGGTTTTCTTGTATCCTACTGGGTATTTCCTATAGAATACTCATGCATCCTCTGATGCAGGGATTAAGATGGAGCGGAAGTGACCGGCTATTACTTTTGGTGATGTTGGACGCTAAAGTCAAAAGACTAGTTACTTTAATTTAATATTTATGTTGATGATTGTGGACTTGCGGCCTGTGTGCCATTTTATTTTATTTTAATAGTGGAGACTTGTCGAATAATGTAATAATTAAGTTAGACTTCTTTTTGTTATTCTATATCTTATGCGTGGATATGGTTTAAATCTTATCGATCCAGTATGACCCAAGCATGTAATTGGGTGTGTGATGATTCGAGTATTCAGTCCGTCCCAGATTCCTACCCTTATAACCTTAATTGGATTATCGCTTCCGCACATATTGGGGTTGTGGAATTTGGGGCGTGACAAGTGAACATACTAAAGCAGATGGATCCAAAGGCCCCTTTCGGATTGAAATGATTGATGCACTTTTATAAAAATTTTGAGTTTAATTGCTTTTGTAAAATGTGTGTTTATGATGTAGACGGTGATCTACATGAGAATCCATGGAAGAATGCATCTATAACTAAGAAAGTAAAACACATAAAATAAACTTAATTCTTAATTCTTCATTGCCTAACCAAAAGAGATGACGTTGGCTACATATTTATAGGCATTAGCACCTTTGAACTCTAAGAATCCTGTATAAAAAAAAAACTAGCTAATATAATATCCAACCTACAATAGGCCTATTACTATAGAAGGCTTAACTAAATAAAGATACTAAATCCTAATCAATCTAGTGAATCTCAAAGGCGGACCTGACCCCTAAGCTGGGTCATAACATTCCACCATAGCTTCCGCATCACCTCGTGATGTATAAAGTAGAAGCTTGGACACATAGGAGAGGTAAAGACTAATAATGGGCCCACCATAGACCGAACCAATTGAACCTGACCCAAACTAGTCCAAAATTAAGAAGGTTGAACCGAGTCCAACCTGGCCCAACCCAACTCCAGCAAACCCAAGCCAAACGAAGTTCCCAATTCTGGGTCACCTTCTTCCTTGTAAAACCCTTAGTAGACTTAAGGATCGATAATAGATTAAGTAGAGAAGGTTAGATGAAACGGTTGCAAAGGTACCGCCTTTATGCGTGGGTGGACCGAAAGGTGGCGGCTTGGGTGGGGGTGGCGGCATAAACGAAATCCAAGGCTGGGTTTGGGCATACAGGAAGTAGCAGCGGCGGCAAGGAGGGGGAGAAGTCGTCAAAGGCGTGAATTGGGCACGATTAGTGTAGGGTGGAGCGACGATGGCTGGAAGGGCGACGTTGCGGCAAGGGTAATCGTCGTGGCTAGCAGAAGCTTTGGACAATCCACGACAGAGGCGACCGCAGTAGTCGGCCCGTTCGGGTGTGGCTCGAGGTGGTGAGGCGGTGCAACTAGGAGAAGAAAGTGCCCACTTGCATGAGGTTTGGCTGCTGAGCTGAAGGTGGTGGCGAAGGTATGACAGAGCATGCTAGAACCAGATCCACATGCACTATGGTCGGAGGCTTGCCGCCAGGGTCAATTGGAAAATTTTTAAGTGATAAGGAAGAGAACTCGATGGGAAAACTCCATGCCTCGGATGACTCTGCTGGCATCGGATCTATAGTTGTCATTGGCACATCTCCACTAGGGTCGATTAGAAAGGAGGACCATGAGAGATGCTTTTGGATGACGAAAATTGCCATGCCAGCTTTCTCGACAGGATCAAAGCCATCAAAGACAAGTCCTCTCCCGTTTCGGTGAGGGCCAGCCATGGTCAATCACTGATGTCATGCAAAATTCCAAACAGTAATCAGCAAACCGAGCCCCCCCCCCCCCCCCCCCCCCATTCGGCCAAAGTCAAACACAAGATGTAACAGACAACTCGACGGCCGATTCAACCTGAAGTTTGCATTCTGGTTGCTGTGAATTGTCCAACATATTTGGCTTGCAAAAAAGCATCTTCAGGGTGTCCCTCTATTCAGCAAAGAGGTGCTCTATGTTTGCTTTCAATTTTGTCAAATTGTCTTCATAATTCCATGGCGGAATCACTGGAAGCGGAGGGTGAGTGGGAGTTGAGGATCACAACTCTAATGTCACCATGATCGGTCCGGAGGAACGCCGCTCTCATACTAATGATGTAGATGGTGATCTGCATGCATGCGAATCATGGAGGAATATATCTATAACTAAGAAAATAAAATACATAAAATAAACCTAATTCTTAAATATTCCTTGCCTAACTAAAAGAGAGGACATTGGCTACATATTTATAGGCATAAGAGCCTTTGAACTCTAAGAATCCTGATTCAAAAGGAAACTAGCTAATATAAGTATCCAACCTATAATAGACCAATTATTATAGAAGACTTATCAATTTATATGTAGTTGTCTTATGAAATCTGCCATGATATTATTTCGACTATATAAATTTTTGTCGAGACGTGAAAGGAAAATTGCGAAAGCAAGCCATTAAAAGTTTGCTGCTGCTTTTGCATCGGGGAGAAGACATCTTGTTAAGGTTAATTTTTTCTATTAATGTGTAAAAGCTGTTAAACATGTTGAAAGTAGAAGCTCTTAACATACGCTTGAATAAATTATATAGTCCAAAGAATAATTGCTGTAGTAGTTTGTTTGTGGTTGCTGGAGTTTGTATTTTTTGTGAACTATATGGCAAACATCAAAAATAGGAAGTTTACAAGAAACCCGAACTTCTCAATATTTTCACATTTCCTAAACTTTGGCCTTTAAAAATAATATAGTAAGACTTGCAGTGAAATGACAGTCAGTCACCGAAAATCCTGAATGCCACGTTTTAAAGCAATCTAAATGTAATACAGCGGATACTCTGAATATCTAGAGGGGACTTGAGGCTTCTTAGATGATGGATGAGAGAAGTGACTGGAGAAACAGTAGCCTTTACCCTCATAGACATGCTGAATTTTGGAAATGAGTGGTCAATTGACATCTGGTGGTGTTTTCCTTAGATGAAGAAAAAAAAAGATTACATACTTTTTAGCTTTATACTCGCATTAGGACTAGACGGTTTTTCGATTGTCAATTTTGGTGGTTACTTGTAAATCCTCTAAGTGGATTTCGATATTTCATAATCCTTAGAAGTTGAGAAGGCGATGTAGATTGCTCTTATTATGAATGAAAGATACATAACTTTCAAATATGAGGTTTTTTACCTAGACTGTGGTAACAAGTATGACGGTAGGAACAAATAAAACTGCATGTGATTTGGACTGTTATCCTGCTACTCTTAGTTATGGTGTTTTAGATGCTCCATTGTGGGAAAATAATGACGTATCAATTTTAGAATGTTATACAAGTAAATATAGTTGACCATGAACTTTAATTGGTTTCACCAAATTTCAACAGGTGATCAAGTTACTTTTTTAAAGGATATTTAGCTCTGTCGAAACAAATTTGTTGATGATGATTTAAAGCTTTATTACCTGTTCTGATCCTCTCTTAACATGAAGATCGTTAGAATGAAAATGTGAATCGTAAAAGCTAGAAAATTTTAGTCTGATACATTGTCAAAGCTGTTCGCTAATGTGTTGATTGCTTGCATGGTTCGCGGTATCTCAGATTATATATGTATTTGTCACTTGACCCATACAGGATGTAAGGAAATATGTATGTTCCCCACTATCTCAGATATTGCAAAATATATAAGATATTTGCCGATTTCTTGAACCCACCTCCACATTCTAGCACCTTTCCAAGGACCAGGCAATAACGCTTGGATACTCGGACTCCCTTTCCAACATCTTCTGGCGTCAATGATCAATACACTATCATGTTTTTCATTCTATATTTTTTTTACTTTATAAGATGTGCATTATCATGTTCTCCACTTAATCTTTGATACTACCTTCAAGTTTTGTTCTTCTTTATCATCACTGGTCATGTTTTTCAATTAATAAACAAAATTTATGTCAGTATAAGTGTGTTCACATGGTGTTATGATTGTTTGAGATTAGTATTAGGACTTTTAGATGTCTATTTTTGGGACACTAATAAGTTTTTTTCCCAATATGTCCGATCAATCTTATCTTTAGGTCACTGATATATCTCCGACAAAAGATACTGTGAACCATGCTTGCTTGAGGTTTTTCCTCTTTTATCTGCACATCTCTACATGGGGGACCCTTATCAATACTAATAAGTGCATGATATCAATGAACAAGGAAATTTACATTTCTGTACAGCAACAATATATTGGAGAGAATAAATAACAGAAAAAATCCTTGTCACACACACTTCTTTCTTTTCTTTGGTGGTTTTTTTGGGTGTGTGTGTTCGGATGTCTAGCTCAATGGTTGAGAAGAATCCATATCACCCACTATTAATGCCTGCACTAAGGTAATGAGATTTTTGCGTCATTGTTTTTTAAGTCCACTTGAGTGACTGATTTTCAGTTTTAGTAATTATTATCTTTATTCAAATAATAAAACATTGTCTTTTCGAAAGAGCACTAGTTAACACTCATTTATCAGCTTTGCCTTTAGTGTCATCTTCATTCATACTAACAGTTTTGTTCTTTTTGCGAAGTAGTTGATGTTTTGTTTATTCTGTTTGCATTTACGTCTGAGGTCTGGAGATTGCATGCGGCTATCTGAGTGCCATGAAATGGATGTCGTCAATTATTATTGCCATGTGTGTTCCGAGCATTAACTTTTGCTTCTACAAATTTTCCTGCTAATACCAGACACAATATGGGTGTGATCCCAACAAGGAAAAGCTTGGCATTGTGCGAGAACGTCTGTCAGTTTCTTCATTCTGCAGGTACATAGTGCCACAGGGAGACTATTATGTGAGTACTAACTAATCCTTTGGGCACATACTGTTACGTGATTACCTAAATAATATTTTATGGACCTTTTCAAATGCGAATCCTATATAGGATATTGTAATCTGAAATCCAAAAGTTGCAAATTGCTTGAATGTCGCAGATGACAAAATTTTGGTGATTATAACTTCCATTATAAAATTAAAACGTTATGCCTTTTGTGATGTGAAGCTGTTTTTGTTATGTATATTTAATTTTTGTTTAACGTACTGTACAATATAATGTTTGTGGTTTAGTACTCTGTAATCAACAAGCATGGTATTCTTGTAACTGCAGCGAGTATAATAACATTATACGAAAATGTACATTTATGGGGGTTAAAGGCTGGTTTCGTGCTGCTTCCTTTTAATTTATACCAATATTCAAGAGTCTTTTGTGAACAGAAGGGGCAAACAGTCTTACTTTTAGCCGCCAAAGTTATCATTTGGAATATAAATTTGGGCTCTTCTGTAATTAGCCCTGATAGTCGCCAGTACGACAGAATTATTTGAGCTTGCCAGTGCGTGATTTGACCGTGCGTTTACATTGTGCACTAATTGGACAATCGTTTCTTGTATAGTAAAACAGAAAATCTTTCTTCTAAAAAAAAAGAGAAAATGGTCTTAATTTGTGGGGTTTTGGTCCCTAACAGGCGCAGACTTTGATCTGTTTTGGTGCGGCTGAAGTATGCAGAGCACTTGAAGGAAGCTGTGACGTACATTGAACAAGGACATATTCGAGTTGGTCCAGAAACAGTGACTGATCCTGCATTTCATGTAACTAGAAACATGGAAGATTTTGTTACATGGGTCGGTACTTCAAAAATAAAGAGGAACGTTCTGGTGTAGAATGAGAAGCTGGATGACTACGATGCAATGAATTGATTGGTCTCCATTAGAGATGTACTCAGATTTTTCTCTTCATATAGGTTAGCTTGGGCTTTTTTTGTGGCTTGAGGGGACGGGAGGGAGGGTAAGAAGAGAAGTGGTCTAGAGTGCATTTTATTATGCAATATGTAGTCTTGTTAAGATACATCTATGCCAAAATTCCAGAGAGAGAGAGAGAGAGCAGGTTGGAATATCTATGCCAAAATTTGAAATTTTTTCTTTAAATGTTTCGTCTCTATATTAATCTTTCCAACTATGTGGTATGTGTTGGGCACACGAGTAAATGTTAGCTAAGTACAGGAAGGAAGAAAAACAGAACTTCTTACTTATAGGCGGGTCAGGTCGGATTTTCTCGCATACCTCACCCGGGTGGGCATCCCTGAACATGAGAAGGGCTGAGCTGAACGAGATGGAGCAGCAGAAATGTTGTTTTAATGCCTTCTCACACTCTGTTTTGGCATTCTATCCACCTTGCACTTCGGCTTTGTCTTAAATTGCATCATTTGGCGATAAGGATTTGGACCTTGTGATTGATGGAATCATGTCATTTGGTCCAAATCCCAACGTTTGACAACATATTTTTGGGCGGGATTTGATTTTGGCCCAAATCAAACCCTAAATTCCATCATTTAGTTTATAACACAAAAAGGGATATCTGACCCCGTCATTTACACCATCACGCCCCCAACACACTAATATTATAATCTCACTCGTAAAATCATACTATTTTCAAATACTAAATTTCTCAAATGCAAATTTCATCTATAAGTGATTTAAAAGGACATGATGAACCTTTAAATCGAAATCCCGCACCCTAAGAAAAAAGAATTTATCAAATGTATGCAGGGGCTTTTCAATCATTTGATGATCGATAATCTTCTGGACAATTTAATCAAGGTGGTATACTGATTAGACGGGTGGATTACACACTTTAAGCTTGGTGACATCAATTGCAACAAAATGCATGTACAAACTGAGATAATGAACACTGACAGTCTGCATATCAGGATAAAAGGTGGAAAAAACCAACTTGGTGCATTGATGGCCATGGCTTATAAACATTCTCAATGGGAGGAGATGGACAGGTGATAGTGGAACTTATTAAATTTTTTTGTACCGATATTGGGGGAGAATATACATCAAAGAAGTTAAATGATTATTATATCAAGTATGCAATAAGGCATTAGAAAATAGTGTATTATACTCCTCAACATAATGGTGTGGTAAAAAGGATAAACCAGACAATAGTAGAGAAAATTCGGAATATGCTATTGTTGTGCACCTTAGGAGGATGCACAAAAGCCGGCGACAAAGGGGTAGGAAAGGGGATGAGAGTAGAGAAGAAGGAGGTGAGAAACTAGGAATTCATTCATCAATACCTAAAATAGGACAGGTCGTCTCTTACATATAGGCGCTGAGCCTAGAGCTGATGGGCCATAATATGTGAATAAGTAAATAGCCTATTCCTACTGCTGCAGCCCACATGGCTTTATGATAATAATCAAATAACAAGCAATTAGCCTAATACTAATGAGTCGTAACAATCCACCACGCTCCGCTACGGCCTTGACCTGAAGGCGAAAATGTAGGAAAACGAATAAAGAAATTGTCTTCCAACTCCCAGGTGGCATCGTCCAGAGAATGATCTTGCCATGTAATGAGCACCTCATTCACCAAGTATCCAAAACGACGAACCCGGCGGCGATCTAAGATATACGCAGGAAGGACAGGAGGATCTTCCGGCAAGAGTAACGGTGCAGGCACCCCACTAGTAACACGAGAAGGATCTCCCACAAAGAGCCGCAAACGGGACACATGAAAAACCGGATGAACTTGTGAAGTGGGTGGCAACTGCAGACGATAAGCAACCAGCCCGATACGCTCCAATATTGGATAAGGCCCATGGAACCGGTGTGCCAATTTGGTAGAAGCAACAGCTGCCAAGGAATGCTGTCGATGAGGCAAGAGGTTAACATAAACCAAATCCCCAACTGAACACTCCCGATCCATATGAGAACGATCATACACCTGCTTCATCCGATTCTGAGTAGTCGCGAGGTTAGCCTTGAGTTGACGCAAGACCTCATCGCACGTCTGAAGTACATAGTCTACCTCACCCACCGAAGAGCTGAAAGGTAAATAACGGATCACCATAGGCGGAGGCCGGCCATAAACCACTTCAAAGGGGGTGAATCCGGTAGAGGTGTGATAAGCAGTATTATATGACCATTCAGCCCAAGGAAGAAGTTGGAGCCACCGGCGAGGCTCCTCGCCAACAAAATAGCACAGGTATTGTTTCAGACAACGGTTGACCACCTCCGTTTGTCCATCACTTTGGGGATGATAGGCGGTACTCATGTACAATTTAGTATCCTGTAATGCAAAGAACTCCCACCAAAAAAGAGAAATAAATATTTTATCCCTATCGGACACAATCGTCCGAGGCATGCCATGCAACTTGGCCACTTCGCGCACATAAATTTCAGCAACAGCCTTCGCCTTATAAGGGTGACCAAGGGCGCAAAAATGAGCATATTTAGAGAGACGATCCACTACCACAAGAATAACTGATTTACCGTGGACCACAGGAAGAGCCTCAATAAAGTCCATGGAGACATCCTCCCATACGCGATCAGGAATAGGGAGGGGTTGCAGAAGACCCGTAGGAGTAGTAGTGGAGGCCTTTGCGCGCTGGCACACATCACAAGCAACCACATAAGAATGGACTTCCTTTTTGATTCCCCGCCAAAGAAAATTCTGACTCACACGCTTGTAGGTGCGAAATGACCATTCATGACCAGCACTAGGGGTGTCATGAAAGAAGGAAATAATATTCCGCCATAGTATCGGACTCGGGGGAACCTAGAGGCGCTGCTTCCAGAAGATATAACTACCATGCGAAACAAAAGAGGGTAAGCACGTGGGCTCAGTCTGGAGGCGCTGTAAGATGTTCGTGGCCTCAGGTACCTCCTGGTAAGTCTGCAGCAAGTCAGTCATGAAGGGAAAGGTAGGGACAAAGGAGGGTCAAAAGAGACACCTCCGATAGAGTGTCGGCCACTGTATTGTCAGACCCCCATTTATAAACCAGATCATAATTGTAGCCCATGAGCTTCGTGACCCAACGTTGCTGGGCTGGAGTGGAGATCCGCTGGTCATGAAAATACTTTAGGGGCTGGCGGTCCGTTCCGAATAGTGAAGTGCCGGCCCAATAGATAGGGGTGCCATTTCGTGACGGCATGCACAATTGTGAGCATTTCCCGTTCGTAGGCCGACAAATGGAGAGAGCGCCCCGATTTGAAGAAGGCAATGGGCCGGTCAGCCTGCAGAAGGACAGCACCCAACCCACTATCGGAAGCATCAGTTTCCACCACAAACGGCTGAGAGAAATCCGGCAAGGCTAAGACTGGGTGCGGATGATATAGCCTGCTTTAGAGAGTCTAAGGCCCCCCTGGGCGTCAGGACTCCAGACGAAGGCGCCGGTCTTTAACAAGGCAGTAAGAGGGGCAACCAGAGTACCATAATGGGCAATGAAGCACCTGTAATAGCCCGTCAGCCCAAGAAAGCCTCGTAAGGCCTTCGGTGAGGTAGGAGTGGGCCAGTCGAGCATAGCGGCCACTTTGGCCGGATCTGTAGAAACTCCATGTTGCGCAATAATATGGCCCAAATAATCAATCTGAGGTTGGCCAAAAGAACATTTGGGACCGCTTCAACAAAAGAGAGTACCCGACCAAGAGATCAAAGATGGTCCGTAGATGGCCAATGTGATCCTCCTAGGTAGCGCTATAGACTAATATGTCATCGAAGAAGACTAAAATGAACTTGCGCAAGAAAGGACAAAAAATATCGTTCATTAGTCTTTGGAAGGTGGCTGGCGCATTAGTCAATCCGAAGGGCATGCCAAGAAACTCATAATGACCGTCATGTGTACGAAAAATAGTCTTATGAATATCCGTTGGGTGCATCCTTATCTGATGATAGTCGGAACATAAATCAAGTTTAGAGAAATATTTCGCACTTGATAACTCATCAAGAAGCTCCTCAATAGCGGGAATAGGATACTTGTCCTTCAATGTAATAGCATTTAAGGCACGATAATCGACGCAGAACCGGCATGTCCCATCCTTCTTCTGAACCAACAAAACGGAGAGAAGAATACGAGCTGGAGCTGGGACGAATAATACCAGTTGCCAGCATATCAGCCACCAAACGTTCGATCTCAGTCTTTTGCACATAGGGATAACGGTAGGGCTGCACATTCGCTGGGCTCGACCCTGGAAGTATGGGAATCTGATGGTCATGCCCACGCATAGGAGGTAGTCCGGATGGCTTCTCCAAAGAGGGACCCATAGTCAGTCAAGAAAGCAGTCATGTCAGCCGGAAGGTTTGGCAGGGTCGAGTCAGATATAGTCATAAGTTGCAGCAAAAACCATTGGCCGAGTGCCGAAAGAAAGACCCCACAGCCTGGGCCGACTGAAGAGTTCCTGGAATGGATCCTTGTAAACGAACCTGCTGATCAGCCACCCCAAAGGACATGACTAAATCTTTAAAATTCCATACCACGTCCCCAAGCTCTTAGAGCCATTGGACTCCCAATACAATATCAACTCCTTTTGTGGGTGGAAGATGGAGATCCACCACGAAGTCATACCCTTGAATATGCAAAGATACGCGGGGGACATAGGCCATTACTGCGCATGTGTGTGCCGTCACCAATAAGAACGTCAAAAGCACATGCCTGAGCAATGTGACATCCCATACGCTGCGCCACCTTATCATTAATAAAATTGTGGGTACTCCCACTATCAATCAAATAGGAACTGGCTGGCGCTTTAACTGACCTTGCACAAGCATAGTATGAGGCGTGTACGTTCCCGAGAAAGCATGAAATGAGATCTCAGTTGTCGAATCGATATAAGCATCCTCGACTGGTTGGTCAAGAAGAGCATCCCCCTCAGAACAGGACTCCTCCAGGATGAAAGCGGTAGGGGGGCGTGCGACAGCGATGTCCGGGAATGTACCGCTCATCACAGTTGAAACAGAGGCCTTTGGCCCTTTTTTCATCCATCTGGGCCTGGGATAACCGGCGAATAGGGGAAGGCAGGGTGGCTCCTGCTGGTGGTCCAGGCCTAGAACTGGCGACGGCCCCAACAGGAGGAACTGGCCTAGGGGCTGGTAGTCCAGGAGGAGACCGAAAGGGGGGCCAGACCACACGCCGTTGCCTATTCAACCGTTCTTCCACAACTCAAGCATGCCCAATGATATCCTTCATAGATTTAGGCCGAAACTGCCGGATTTCATCTACAATGTCAGCCCGCAAGCCATGCATGAAGGCCCCCACTAATGCCGCCTGGTGCCAATTAGGTAGCCAATTAGCTATGCGCATAAATTCCTGATGGTAAGTGCGCACCGTGGATGTTTGATGGAGAGATGCTAGCAATTCATTAAAATCAGCATAATCGTTTGGCCCGAATTGTACGCATATCTCGTTCACAAAATCAGCCCATATCGGATGAAGCATATCCCTCTCAAAATATTGGAACCAGACTAAGGCATCGCTCGTCAGATGGAAGGCTGCGATGCGCATTATCCACTTTCAACTGAGTGCCATGATACTCAAAGAATTTATTTGCCTGATATATCTAATCAATAGGGCTATCTTCCCCACTATACTTAGGAAATTGAAGTCGGGCCAATCGAGGCTCAGCCGAGGCCCGTCCGAATGGGTCCTAAGACGGGGCCTGAGACATACCTTGCGTGAAGTTGGAGAAGCCAGTAAGAGTTGGTCCTCCAAGTAATGGCCATAGGGCGACGCATCTCCCTGTGGCTGCTGATGGGGTAGGCCAGTATGATGAGGAAAAGCACGCAGATGAGTGCCAGCTGTCCCTGGTGGCAAGATATTAGTCAGATCAAAGGGGCCAAACGTGGTTGAAGACTGAAAGGCGTGGCCTTGGGGAAATGAAGATCCCTGTGCAGCACTGGCGGCGTGGTTGTGGGTCAAGGAAGAGCACTGGGCTGCACCAGCGGCCTGGCCCTGCAGCATAGCTTCTTGTTGAGAGAACCCATGCTGCGGAGGAGACGAGTGGCTAGAGAATGATGGGGTCTGCAGAGGAGGCCCTTGACCTGTAGTGGAGGAAGACCCTTGCAGGCCGGCGGTCTGTTGATGCTCCAGCCCAGATGTGGGCGGGGGTGGCGGCGCTGATAACCGCTCCAACATTGCCTGCTACGAGGTCTGCATGGATTGCATCATTGCCATCATGTCTGTCATGGTCTTAAGGAAGGCCGGATCCATGACTGCAAAAGGTGTGGCCTGGGCGTGGCCAGTGGGCGCCTCCTCGTCAGACTGGATTGATAGACCTTTTGGATTGTCCACAGCCTTCTTCCGAGCCATAGCGTCGGAAGCCAGGAATCAATCGCTCTGATACCAGTGTTGTGCACCCTAGGAGGATGCACAAAAGCCGGCGGCAAAGGGTAGGAAAGGGGATGAGAGTAGAGAAGAAGGAGGTGAGAAACTAGGAATTCATTCATCAATACCTAAAACAGGACAAGTCATCCCTTACATATAGGCGCTGAGCCTAGAGCTGATGGGCCATAATACGCGAATAAGTAAATAGCATATTCCTACTGCCGCGGCCCACATGGCCTTATGATAATAATCAAATAACAAGCAATTAGCCTAATACTAAGGAGTCGTAACAGCTATCTTTGTCAAAGCTTCCAAAGAGCTATTGGGGGCAAAGCTATGAGTACGCTTATTACTTGATTAATTGGTCTCATTTATATATGTGTTTGATTGTATTTCTTGGCTAACTCAAAATAGGAAAAAAAATATAGTTTTGCCAACAGATTTAAGTAAGCTTACTTGTTAGCATAATTCATGAATGAGTATTAGTTATGTAATATTCTTATATTCTGTCTGTCTCCTACCTATAATCCTACTCTCTCCTTCCAATGAAGCTCATTTGTATTGCAAATGTGTTCAATTTACTAGACTCTAGGGCCCGTACAAATAACCAGAGTTTTCCCTTCCCCATTCATGTTTTTGGTATTGAAGGATCAAAGTCAGCCATGTAATCTAGGACCCGTTGTTTTTTAGAACCCAGGAGCTTCATTAGACGGAGGGAGTATTTGATTTCTCAAAATAAACTAAAATCAATTTATTTTGAAAAACCAAATAGGACTAGTAATGTGGGACATATTTCTATTTAACATACTCTCTTGTACTAAGCCTTCACTACTGAAGATTTTCTTGCTAGCAATGTCCGCTACCTTTTTAGATGTGGAATCATTTGATTCTTACTGAATTCATCCTTGTACTCTTCATAAGACCTTCAAGTAGATGTAGAAATCAATTTTTGAGATGGCACTATGAGATTATCCAATACTAAATGCAAGCAAAATATAAAAAAATAGAGAATACTTAGATAACCCAATGAAACTGGGGTCATATATTGCTCCTAGGGTTTGCTGAATCCGTTAATCACATTACATAGAAACAGAGTTGCATGGGAACTTTTTGTTTATAAGCAAGGATGTATAAACAATTTGGAATAAATCAATGTCACTTTCATGTTTTTATATTGTGAAATTAGATTAAATATAAAGCCATTAGGGATCAGGTAGGTTTCATAATCAGGTAGCTACCCAATTTTTATGATATTTCTTAGAGTCGATTCTGTGATGATATAGAATCATGACACTGTATCATTTTAATGCTATTTTTGTTTCTATCCTCTACCTTATTACTTAATTTTACACTCTCCCTGCCTGAGCACAAAATGTCCCTGAAATTTATTACTCCCTCCATTCCAACTTAATAGTCTCATTTAGTTTTTGAAAAAAGGTTAAAGTTAGCCCATTTTCAAAAACCAAAACAGACACAGTTCCAAAAAAACACACTTCTAAAGTGGGACTGACATAGTACTTTCAGAACACAATGGATCCATTTGCTTCTCTAGGGAGTCAGGTCACTCATCAATTTTACCTTGATTATCCTGTTGTTTCAAAATGTCGAATGGGAAATACTCATATCAGTTGTTTTTACCACTTTCTTCACCATCTTTTAACTTGGGTCATTGCGTCCACCTTTGAAAGATCTGGTGAATCAGAGAAGCAGAGCAAATGAAAATGAGCGTCATCGTTCATGCTCAAAGTAGTGGAATCAGGTGTTGTCTAGGAAGCACGGATACTACAAAACCAAAACCGTATCCGTATCATACCCGTGTCCCCGTCGGATACTGTTGCATGTGTGTTTATCTCTAACACCAACTATGAATTACTTCATCAAATTTACTACATAGAGATAAAGTAAACATTAAACAACTGCAATATTTTCCATTGTAATTAGACTTTTAATACAAGAATTAACCTAAAGTAGCCTAAATATATCTTAAAAATCGATTTTAATACAATTATCTCCCCCTATCGTATCATGCTTTTTTGAAAATTGCAATATCACCGCACCCATATCTTAGTGCACCTATGTCCCGTATCGGTATCCGTGCTTCCTTGGGTGGTGGTTATAGTTAGATGAGATTAATGAATCAAGCAACTAATCATACCATGGTTTCGGGCAAAATCGTTTTCCAAAATTAATATCTGGTTCAGGGTCTGGTAAAATCCGATCGGGCACTTATTACGCCCCATGTAATGTCCATTGCACCTTATAGATATGATTATTGGGCGGCATTCAAAGGTCATTGTCAATTGTCTGACCCATATAACACTATGTTTATTTTGGTAACTCCATTAAATACTATGTTGAAAATGAATAGATAAAGGATGAGTAGTTCACCACGAACTTATCCAGCTCAACCGACAACCATGACACATTATAGAAATAGGGTCCTACATAGTACTTTTTTGGGAAATTTATATAATAGGGTATGAAAAAAAAATTTAAAAATGACACACTGTAGAAATTATTTGCAAAAGAGGGTATCTGACAAGCCACGCAGGCGCCAGCATGGCATTTTTTTTTAAACTGACCCGAAAGGCGTCGGTTCAACTAACGCCTCTCGTAGAAAACATAAAAGTGTCGGTTCAACCGACGCCTTACGTAGAAATCTTAAAGGCATCGGTTCAACCGACGCTTTTTAGGAATACTAAAGCCGTCCATTCAACCGACGCCTTTCTCGCCCTTCTAATTTTCTGACAATAGAGGTGTCGGTTGAACCAACGTCTTTCGTTATAACCTTTGACTATGTTTTTAGATCGAGCTCGGGCTCGGTCGCACCGAGCCCTAAAGACCTATTTTTTAATCTCTCCAGCGACTGTGTGCCCCGGCCACCGTCTCGTCGCCGCGACCGCCCCGACTCCACGGCCCCGCCCCGGCCACCGTCTCGTCGCCGCGACCGCCCCGACTCCACGGCCCCGCCCCGGCCACCGTCTCATCGCCACTGTCTCATCGCCGTTGTGTGCCCTGGCCACTGTCTCATCGCCGCCACCGCCCCGACTCCACGGCCCTGCCCCGGCCACCGTCTCATCGCCCGCGATCGCCCCGACTCCACATCTCCTCGCCCCAGCCACCTTCTCATTGCCACTATCTCATCGCCGTTGTGTGCCCCGGTCACCGTCTCATCGCCACAGCTCTTCGCCCCAGCCACCGTCTCATCGCCACGATCGCCCCGACTCCACGGCCCTGCCTCATTGCCCCTATCGCGCCTCACCCCGGCAAGGTCCACCTCATTGCCACTGTCGCGCCTCGTCCCGACCATTGTCCCAGCCAGCTCCGCCTCATCGCCACTGTCTCGGGCACCGTCACGTCATCGGCACCATCTCAGCCGGCTCCGCTTCCCCGTCCTCGCCCCGGCCACCTCATCGCCTCGTCGCGTGCGTCTTTATAGGTAATATATATTTTTAATATATGTTAGAAAAATGTATGAATGTAGATGCATCGTATGAAATTAAGTATATTGTATTTGTGTAGTATTTGATAGTGTTTCTTTCTTAAAAGTTTTGTGAGAAGAGATGGCGAGAGAAATGGTTCCGTTTGTCTTAATGTATGGTGGCAGAATTGATAGAGGTGAATACGAAGGCGGTGAAAGCGTAGGATTGTTTATTAATAAGCCAAGTACTTACGAGGAACTAGAGATGCAAGTGGTAAACAAACTAGGATGGGACCAAAGATTGTGGAAAATTCGTATGAAGTACAAGATGCCTGTTTATGGAGGAAGGACTACCATAATACCAATTGACGATGACAATTCTATGCAACAAATATTCTATTTTGCGCCTCATGTGCTTAGCTTCGAGCTATGCGTAGAAAAAGAGGCGCGCATGCCTAGGTTTGGAAATGAGGATTGATAGGGCTCTCATCACTGCCCTAGTTGAGAGATGGCGGAGGGAGACGCAAATATTTCACTTGCATTTGGTGGAGATGACTATAACATTACAAGATGTTGTTGTACTACTCGGATTGTGAGTTGATGGCATTGCGGTGAGTTACTCGACTGTGGGCATTGAGTGGAATGAAGTATACGAGCACCTTCTTGGACGGGTACCTCCACGCAATCCGGCCAGGTATTAGTCATTCGTAATGTACATGTTATTAATATAACGAATGTAAATAGAAGTGACACGAATACTATTTTCATATGTTGTGTAGGTAACATGGCAGCCATATTATGATCATGTATTAGTGCAGTTACCTGGAGTATGTACGGATGGAGCGCATGTGTGGCTATCTAGGATGCCACTTATATGTGTAGACATCGTGGAGATGCATGTTCCAGATCGGGTTATGTTGCAGTTCGGATTTGAGCAGATTTTCCCCCCTCTTAGTGTAGAGTTCATTGAACGATCATCGCGTCGAGGCCGAGGGAGTTTTGATTGCAGGTCGCATCATGCGGCTTATATTACTAGATGGGATGACCGGACGACCACTCTCGTTCATGGGGAGCCTGCAATGACGGAGCGAGATGCAGATAATGCATACATGAGATGGTACTTCCACATTACGAGGAGACTTATCATGCCACCTATGCATGAGGCGGAGATGTTATATCAACCGAGGGGTGACACTGACCTGGCCTTGGTGAGTATCTCCGACTTCATATTTGATTTAATTCACCATTGTATTAGTAGATAACATATATTCTTGTTCCTTTGTAGCTTACTTGTATGAGACAAGTACACGCTCAGTCTCAGTGCTTTGGTAGACCGATTCTACGATAGCTATGTAGTGGCATGTCAGACGATACACGATATCTCTGGTCATGTTCTTGCGAGTTTGTCATTGCTTCGGCCCGTTATGACTGAGATTCCAGGAGTGGAGGTTGTTCCAGATCCTTTATCAGCTTCACGAGACATTGTGACATCATCAGCTGACACGACGGGTTTTACCCCATCACTAGTTGTTCCAGACGCCTCGGTCGATCACGTTGAGAGGCCCCTTTCTTCGAAAGTATATACTCGGCGACAGCGTGCACTCCGTGCTCTACATCAGGCACCTTCTTCTTCAGATGCTATGCCTGACGTTGAGCCTGAGGAAATTCCAGTTCGAGCACGAGGACGGGGTAGGAATAGGTTGAGGAGAATTGATTAAACACTTGTAATTTTATAAGTACATATGTAATACTTTGTATAACTTTGTAATAATTTAATGTTGTGTAATATGTTTGTATATATTTTTGTATATGTTTTGTGTAATGTTTGTGGATGTGTTATTAGCTTTTGAAAGAAATTATAGTTTAATGTTGTGTAATATGTTTGTGGATGTGTAGGTTTTGAAAAAAATGTAGTTTAATGTTGTGTAATATGTTTGTGGAGGTGTTATCAGGTTTTGAAAAATTGTAGATTTTATCCGGTTGTGGAGGAGGGTGACTGAGTTGCAGTTAAAGGGTCTAAAAGGCGTCGGTTAACCGACGTCTCACGAAAGGCGTCAGTTAAACCGACGCCGTTATGATTTCCACGAAAGGCGTCGGTTCAACCTACGTCTTTATAAGATTTGTACGAAAGGCGTCGATTGAACCGAAGCCGTTAAGATTTCTACGAAAGGCGTCGGTTGAACCGACGCTTTTAAGTTTTCTACAAAGGCGTCAGTTGAACCGACGCCTTTCGGGTCAGTTTAAAAAAAAATGCCATGCAGGCGCCAGCGCGTGGCTTGTCAGATACCCTCTTTTGCAAACAATTTCTACAGTGTGTTATTTTTAAAAAAAATTTTCATACCCTATTATATAAATTTCCCTACTTTTTTTTTGCATAAATTCACCAAGTTGTGCGGTAGCACATTAGTTCCAACATAGTACGTATGGTCAGACATGTTGGTCACAAAAATATTTTCATTCACCACCCCACGGTCTAGCCAGCCTACCCCCCTATACCTACGTGACCAAGTACGGGTATGGTAATTATACGGCTCAGGTTAGCGTACAGTAAGATACGACAGAAAACAGAATATATGGAAAAAAAATACGCAAAAAATATGGGAGAGTAATAAAATTAAAAATCCAATATAACAAAAGTGTATCCTTAGTTCAAAATAAAGTATATTCTATACTACAAAACAAAGTGCCTTCTTCTTTACAAACTAGACATTAAAATTATCAAATATATCGTAACCATCGTATTTTTCACCCTATTTTTAGCCCCTGGTGGAAGTGGACTGCACAGCCTTCATTCAAGAAGGCCCGATCTTGGTACGTGGGCGGTCAAAAGCTAGCCTTCCAGTCCCAGTTCCCTGCACAAACAATTTTCATCATCCTCCCTCCCACTATCCTGTCCCGATATTCCCCCAGCTCAATCACAGCCATGGCTACCTGCGATGCCGCTGAAGAAACCCGCGTCATCATCTCTCGTGGCAAGTCTGCTTCTTGTATAAAAATCCTAACTTTTAGCTTTCTTTTGATGTTTATCTCAATTCATCCAGTGTTTGATTTGTGTGGGCATTTTGTTGTTATCTGATCCAATGCCAGGAGGCCTCCAAGTTGCAAAAAGTTGTAGAGTTGCCAAGTTGGATGGAACTCTCTTACGTCTTCGTCATCCTAAATCTGGCATCTTCTTTTCCCTTCACAAAACATTGCATTTTCGTTTCTTCTAAAAAAACCACCTTTATAATCTTAAAATACAGGGCATGAATATGTGTTTATTCGATTTGAGCATCTAGGCTGTGTTCTGAATTGTGTTATAACATTTCAGAAGGCCCAATCTTGGTACGTGGGCTCCCGCCGGGATGACATGCCAATGCTGTGGCCATTGCAGAAGGCAGCCCAGGAGGAGATCGAGCAGAGCGGGCAGGAGGCGCAGCCTTCCTTGTGGGCGTGGCATTCAAGGGCTAGGCGGAGGACGCCAGACTACATTTCTTGGGTGAGGTGGTGGGGGGAGATGGGAAGGTCAACAAGGAGGTAGGGCCTTGAGGACGCCCGGGTCGCCTGGAGGTGATCGTTTAAAATTAAACCCTTGCAAGTGCACAAGGCAATTGTACTACGGCTACGGCGAGTATTAAAGGGTTGTCGAACCTCAGGGATGGATTAATCTTTTACCAAATTCAGGAGAAGAAAGTTGCAGTTTTTGTTTAATCTTAATAAAGCTATGAACTTTAACTACTAAGCTGAGATTTAATCAATGTGGAGGAAGATCAAGGCTTCGAATCCACCACAATAACTAGTGTATTGTCTCTCTCTCTCTTTTAAATAAAGATTTCCAATTGGCTGGTGTATTCCTCTCAGACATACACATGTCAATTCAAATTATAGCGCTCTCCTCTCGGACGTAACACATAAATCAATTAAGCATAGGAATTGTGATCTATCTCTCTCAAGCATAAATCAATGAAATTTTATTAATATATGACAAACTCAAACACTCTCACATTCCTCTCAGACATGCAAGTAATCTTTTAGATTGAATTCATAAAATCCACTCTTGTCTCTCTCAAGCACAAAGAATAAACTCAATGAATTAACTTTAATTCCATAACAAAGGTTCATACACAACTAGAGTAAAAATAATATGAGAGAAAAGAAACTACACAACCAGATTATTGGGCTTCATCTACGCCTTGGATAGGAGTTAGCAAAGCATGGGAAGAGAATCCATCATCTTCATCTTCTATCATCTTCTTCTTCCTTTGCTCTAGCCTCCAAGGTCTCAAATTGCTCTCTAGTTGAATATGTGGTGCCCAATACGTTCTCCCATAAAGCCTATTTATAATAGTGAAGAGAAACCACGAAGTCCCCCTTCCAAATCCAAGTCGAAAATAGGTCTTAATTCCGGTTTGCCGACTTACGAGGCGATTCCGATCGTCCGTTATTGCCGATCGTTCGTCTGTCCGATCGATCGCTAGTCCTTCGTTATTTTCCTCACGATCGATCACTTTACGATTGACGCCGTATGATACCGATCGATCGTAGTTTACTGTCTTCGGCGATTGAAAATTCAAGTAGATACGAATCGATTCGATTTTTATGCGCGATCGATCGTGTCTTTCAATACAGTGCTTTTGCGGCTTTGGCGCGATCGATCGCAGTGATTTCCGATCAATCGTAGTTACTGTTCATAAACTTCAAATGGCTATAACTTTCTCCCCAAACTCCGAATTGCACGTGGTTGGTGCGTTGGAAAGCTGACTTCTCTTGAACTTAACATGAAGCTTGAATCAGTCTAATCTGACATTTGTACACGAAGTTATAATAATTTAACTATTCGAGTTACTTTTCTCCTCATTTCTGTGTATTACTCTTGTTTCCTACAAAAACCAAAAACTATATTAAAGTAGTAGTTATTCTAATCAAACACTAGCATAATCATAAGCTTAGGAGATAATAAAATGCATATTTCATGTATAGATCACACCCCCAAATCTAGATTTTGCTAGTCCCTACCAAAACAAAACAAAATAAAATCAAACAAACTAAGGAACTAATGCATAAAAGTACACACTACTTTCGTAGGGAACACGATTGCATTGAGCGTATGCAACAAGCCGTTAAACCTCTAGGTGTCCCTAGTAGGACGAGTGTTGTCCCGTGAGGGTTTGCAGCCATGCTACCGACAAACATGTATTTATTAATCTAATTAACCTAAGTGCAAAAATAAAGCAAAAATAAAAACATTACAAAACATACAACCTATTATCCCGACAAATGCACACTACAATGCTTAAGAAAATCAACCACATGTACTTGGTTCATAATCAACAGGAATATAGAAGCCCTCAAGTAAGTGGTTTTATTCCACACTTTCATCTTGGAAATTTCTGCTCAAATATTATATAGCATGATAACATAAATAGTAGAAAGTGTAGAACATTGTAGCAATACATTCTAAATTTCTGTTTATACAGATCCAGTGTTACCCATTAACCAAAGAACATCAGAATCTACATAGTCATCGTAATCTTTAGGTTCATGATAGCACAGATCTGCGCGCCTCCTTCGGGTCCAAACATTCTAGATTTGAGAGGATAATACACCACAGACTTTTTTTTTTCTTTTTCGCTAGGACTGTGTAAGGCCTGACTTCAAGATGCTTAGGTTTAGCAATGACTCAGGCCAATGACTCCCAGCCAGTTTCGGCTTAGGGCATTAGGTATTAAGAGACCGCTTCAGGCCTGAGCATCAGCCTAAGTTAATCCTATAAAGTCAAGCAACCCCTTTTCTTTCATTTTGTTTTCATTTTTTCGCATTTTCATTTTCAGCATTCATATTTTCAGCACATCTTTATTTTGTCCAGGCTGTATTATACTCTCAACCTATTTCCGGTTCCAATCCCTTGCCATAGCCAAGTAAATGGTCTATCATGATCTTTTAAGCTCAACAGACAACTACACATCATCCAATGACTATGACTAAAGACATCCCACTGTAAATTAGCATTCAACAAATCTCTAGATGGTATTACTTTATGTACTAGTGTGTGTAAGTGAATTTTCTTAGTTCAAGCACTTGTTCCAAGAGGACTGTAACAGAAAAGTATGCTCAGTTAAGTGTATCTATCCTCCAGTATACTTACTCACACTTCCAATGTAAATTAATCTCCTAAGAATTGTAACATGCATTATTACGGGATAAACTATCAAAACTTAACAGAAATACTAACAAACAAACAACTTAAAACTACTAAAACAAATTTAACTCTTTTTTTTATATTTTTCCTTTTCTGATTTTACAATGAAGCACATCCTCTCCCCCAAACCTAATATAAGCATTGTCCTCAATGCACAATGAAAGACAAAATACAATGATCATAAAAAGGGAAAAGAGAAGGAGGAAGGAAAACACCAGAGAAAGAGCGGACAAAGAGTCCTGGTCATCGCCGTCTGCACCATCGCCTGGAGAAAAACGCCATGCATGAAGAAAATCGACTATGGAGTCGAGGCGTTCCATAATAGCATGCTGGGACTGGCGAATCTCCTGCTGTGACTGGCAAATCTCCTGCACATGGCCAGTGAGATCGCTGATCTGCTGCTGCATCGTCGCCCATGGTGGTTGACCAGGCTCATCCTCAGGTATCTCAACGTGATCCTCAACACCGGGAGCTCGTGGCCACCCGCGTCGTGTATGGCCCATCATACGGTTATACGCATCCACTCCAATGGGCCCCAGTCCATGAGATACACGAGAATGCTCAGGAAAATGCACCCCATGAGTCATAAATATTCGCTCTAAAATGTAGGGGTAGGGTATCCTCTCATCTTTACGGCCCACCATCATTTGCTTCATCCGGCCAAAGACGAATGAAGGCAGGTCAAGGTCACGGCGCCGAGTATCGTCGCCGAATACATAAAGTAAATCTGTCATAGTTCGGTCGACTTTTTACTTCCTGGCTGACCAGACATCATGCTGTAGAATTAAAAATGCAAAACGAAACTCCGATCGCATGCTAATAGCGGCCAGTCAAGTAGAGGTCCCAGGTCCTACTGCAGACCCCGTCAATCGCCCTGCGATATTTCGGTACGGAGGAAACTGATATCCATTAAAATCAGGGTGATGGATCGTACCTCGGTCACAACCCATAGCACTAGCAATATCTGCAACTCGGACGCTGATAGGAACACCACATACTACACTCTGAATAGTCACCTGTTCGGGATCATCGCTGTCTTCTATGGTGCCAGTTGCATAAAATTCACGAACCGGGTCCTCATGGACCATTGCGAATGCATTCTGCCTTTTGGCAGCGATATGGGTGAAATAGTTCACCCAATCCGCTCTGTCCGCAATCCATCGCTGAGTTGGAAGATCGGGAATAATCGGGTTGAGGACCACCTGCCTCTCATACTGGATAGGCCGTGGCGGTGCAGCAGGTTCAGGTGTAGGGGTGGAAGGAACAGGACGTGATGAAGAAGCCTCACCCCTATGGCGTTTGTGCGCGACGGATTTCTGAGGCATTGTACCTGAAAACCAAAGATAATAGTGAAAATTCAATCAAGGTACAAGAATATGCAGCAGGTAATTGCAAGACTTAAATATCACAGCAAGCATGTAATAACAGATCCACTTCAAAATTTTCGGATTTTTTTTTAAAAAAATAATAATAAATTTCCTAAAAATAATAAAAAATAAAAATAAAAATAAAATAAAAATTTTATGAAAACTTAGGAAATCAAAAGGAATCATCATGCATAACATAAATCACAATCATCAATATCGAAGTATGCATGAAAGGGAGTCAAAATCACCGCAAGAACAAAATTCCTAAAAACACCTAAAATCGAGGAATCAAAAGCTGAAAGTCACGCATAAGCATCGCAATAGACATTATAAGAGAATGCATAAGAAGAATCACAACAATATCTACCAGAAACCAAGAAAAATCGAGTTTTTAAGTTTCGGTTTACCGGAAGAAAAAATGAGTGATTGCGATGAAATGAGTGGGAAATCACGGAAATAGACACCGGATCCGGATTCTACGTGCAAAAATCCTTCAGGGGCCGGAGTTTCAGCTCAAACAATGGTCGGAAAAGGCGGCGGCGAGCGGAAATAGATTTCCCTCGCCGCGGCCGTTTGGAATTTAAGCCCGAGGAAGACGACCCGCGATCGATCGCGCTTTTAGCCGATCGATCGTTTTATAAATCAAGAAACAGTACCCGTTAGATTGAAGATGAACGGTGTCGATGTACCCCATGGCGATCGATCGCAAATATAAGGCGTCGATCGGATAGCGATCGATCGTGTAAGGCGATCGATCGTATCTACTGTTTTTTCGATTTTTTTTTTTAACTCAATCCTCTCCCCCAAACCGAATGAAAATGGTATTAAAAATAAGACAATAAGAAGAAGAAAAGGAGAGAATACACCTGAATATGTGGGTTGCCTCCCACCAAGCGCTAAGTATAACGTCTTCAGCCAGACGTAGCCACAATCTTTTGAAGGGTTTAGATCCTCAAGAATTCAGTCTGGATCAATTAAATGATTGCACCACACACTCCTATCCTTGTTGCCTATGTATGGAGCACATCGTGGAATAAAAGGATGGAGTGGTAGGTGGGGAAGCTTTGGAAAGAGGGGTCCCTGCATTAACCATGAAAGAAAGTCATCAGAGAATTTTAATATAAAGGGAACCTCCTCCCCCACATCAACCATTTTGGCCTTAGGGGCCTCTTCTAGTAACCTAACTGGGAAAGCTTCCTCAATTAGTGAATCAACTAAACTATCAATGAAAGAGTCTAAGTTATATTTATTAAACAAAGAGTTAGATTGATCTAGACAAGATATGAATGGTGCTTTAGGAATAGAAGGTTCTGTTAACAGTGTTGTAGACTGCCACTCCTCAGATATAGAAGAAGGTTGAAAATTTGGTTCTATCAACACACTCACTTCTTCTTTTATTTCTACACCCGCTTGATCATTATGTAAAGCCCACTCAAGCTCATTGTCAAATCTTTGGGCATTCTGAAGGGATGTAACATCATAATCATGGGAAAAATAGATCCCATCATCAGAAAATTGGCCCTTCGGATATTGGGGCTCAACAGGTAAAATGCATTCTTCGTTCATATTCATGGCCTGTGTTACCTGTTCTAACTGTATTTCAATATTGGCAAGAGCTTGTGTGTGAGAATGGACAATCTGTGCATGGGTCTTTAGTTCACTTTTCAGCTCTCTGTGATTGGATTCTATCTCAGTTTTTATATCAGCTTTTATCTCGGCTGCCATCTTAGCTACAAGAGCTAATAATTGGCTCATTTGGTTTTCTAAGGTAGATTGTCCAGTGGGATGGCCAAACTGAGGAGCTGTGGCTGGTTGGTAAGGCAGGTGTGGGCTTAGGAAATCTTGTCTAGGGGCCTGATGAAGAGTGGGCTCATGGTTGGGTTGCTCCCAAGGGTTATTAGGATGATCCTCCCACCTATGAAGACTTTGGGCCTCATTAACATACTTGCGTATAAAATCAGGGTACTCATGGGCCAAAGGGCACTCCACTGGGGTATGAATGGGACTTAAACAGAGGGCACATGGTTCCGACATATAAGGAGTCGTGTATTGTAGGGAAGATGTGCCACTCCCAAAATTAGAGTGATTATCCCACCCACGGTTGTAAGTATCAGCATATAAGGGTCATGGGTGGTAGGGCATTTCATAGGGAGGGGGATTAGGTGTGTGTGAAGAACAATAATCATTAAAGCTCCTATATGGGTTCTCATGGCTAAATCCATAAAAAAGTGAAGACATTTTTTTTTTCACCATGCATTCATTAAATGAACCAAAATATCACACATCCACAAATCAAATAAACAACCCTAGATATCCACAACTAGCAATCATCAGTCCTAGATATCGACAACTAATAGTCCTAATAGCCACAACTAGCACAACATGCAGTCACAGAAAGAAAAGAAAAACACCAAGCACACAAATTAATCGAAAAAGAGAAAGGTAAGAGAATGCAAACTAGGGGAAGGGGTGGCCTTTCGACGTTGGCGAGAATTCCACGTCTTCTCTTAACCTTGCAAAAAGAAAGAAAAACACAAATTAAGCTACAGACGAATAATCTAAGTTAAGACTCACTAAACTACTCTAAAACTAATTATGCTAAGAATCTGGTAAACTATTGTGCCGTCCCCGGCAACGGCGCCAAAAACTTGATCGTTTAAAATTAAACCCTTGCAAGTGCACAAGGCAATTGTACTACGGCGAGTATTAAAGGGTTGTCGAACCTCAGGGACGGATTAATCTTTTACCAAATTCAGGAGAAGAAAGTTGCAGTTTTTGTTTAATCTAAATAAAGCTATGAACTTTAACTACTAAGCTGAGTTTTAATCAATGTGGAGAAGACCAAGACTTCGAATCCACCACAATAACTAGTGTATCGTCTCTCTCTCTCTTTTAAATAAAGATTTCCAATTGGCTGGTGTATTCCTCTCAGACATACACCTGTCAATTCAAATTATAGCGCTCTCCTCTCGGACGTAACACATAAATCAATTAAGCATATGGAATTGTGATCTCTCTCTCTCAAGCATAAATCAATGAAACTTTATTAATATATGACAAATCAGAACACTCACATTCCTCTCAGACATGCAAGTAATCTTTCAGATTGAAATTCATAAAATCCACTCTTGTCTCTCTCAAGCACAAAGAATAAACTCAATGAATTAACTTTAATTGCATAACAAAGGTTCATACACCAACTAGAGTAAAAATAATATGAGAGAATAGAAACTACACAACCAGATTATTGGGCTTCATCTACGCCTTGGATAGGAGTTTAGCCAAGCATGGGAAGAGAATCCATCATCTTCATCTTCATCATCTTCTTCTTCCTTTGCTCTAGCCTCCAAGGTCTCAAATTGCTCTCTAGGTTGAATATGTGGTGCCCAATATGTTCTCCCATAAGGCCTATTTATAATAGTGAAGAGAAATCACGAAGTCCCCTTCCAAATCCAAGTCGAAATAGGTCTTAATTCCGGTTTGCCGCATACGGCGATCGATCGTCCGTATTGCCGATCGTTCGCTGTCCGATCGATCGCTAGTCCTTCGTTATTTTCCTCCGATCGATCGCTTTCGGATCGACGCCGTATGATACGGATCGATCGTAGTTACTGTCTTCGGCGATTGAAAAATTCCAGTAGATACGATCGATCGTTTTTATGCCGATCGATCGTGTCCTTCAATACAGTGCTTTTGCGGCTCTGGCGATCGATCGCAGTGATTTCCGATCGATCGTAGTTACTGTTCATAAACTTCAAATGGCTATAACTTTCTGTCCCAAACTCCGAATTGCGCGTGGTTGGTGGCGTTGGAAATCTGACTTCTTGAACTTTAAATGAAGCTTGAATCAGTCCAATCCGACATTTGTACACGAAGTTATGATATTTTAACCATTCGAGTTACTTTTCTCCTCATTTCTGTGTATTACTCTTGTTTCCTACAAAAACCAAAAACTATATTAAAGTAGTAGTTATTCTAATCAAACACTAGCATAATCATAAGCTTAGGAGATAATAAAATGCATATTTCATGTATAGATCAGGAGGCAGAAAGAGACGTGGCTGCTCCGGCGGCCAAAGAGGGTGCCAACAAACATGGAGTTGGAGTGGCGGGCGGGTTTGACGTCGGAGAGGTCGGATGACTCCGTGTGGCACTGCGACGACGGTGGGGCGGGGAGGATGGGATGAGAGTCGAGGGGGTGATGCGTTTGTAGGAGAAGAAGGAATTGGAAATGCGTTTTACGCATTTATACGCGATTTGCGCATGTAAATGATCTATACATGAAATATGCATTTCATTATCTCCTAAACTTATGTTTCTTCTAGTGTTTGGTTAGAATAACTACTACTTTAAATATAGTTTTTGGTTTTTGTAGGAAATGAGAGCAAAGATGCAAAAATATGGCAAAAACGGACTTCAATGGTCAAATTATCATAGCTCCGTGTACAAATATCAGATTGGACTGATTCAGGTCTCATGTTAAAGTTGAAGATGTCAGATTTCCAACGCCACCAACGACGCGTAATTCGGAGTTTGGAGGAAAAAGTTATAGTCATTTGAAGATTCCGGACAGTAAAAACGATCGACCGCATCCTTACGCGATCGATCGCGTCTTCCGCTTGAAAACACTACATTGGAGAAAACGATCGATCGGACACCAAAACGATCGATCGTATCTACTGGAATTTTTGGACTTGCGAAGACAGTAAAAACGATCGATCGGATTCGTCCGGCATCGTTCGCCATACGATCGATCGGAAGGAATTAACAAAGGAAAACGGCTTCGTTCGGCAGCGTTCGCATGGCGATCGATCGTTCTATACGGGCGATCGATCGGTGCATACGGAAAACGCAATTTAACCCTATTTTGACTCGGATTTGGAAGGGGATTTGAGGGCTTTCCTTCACCCCTATATATATGCCTTAAGGGAGAACGTATGGGGTATGCAAGAATAGAGTTTTGAGTTCTTTTGGAGACCTTGGAGGCTAGAGCAAAGGAAGAAGAAGAAGAAGAAGATGAAGAACTTGTTGATGGATTCTCTTCCCATGCTTGGCTAGACTCTCTTCCAAGGCGTAGATGAAACCCAACTGATTGGTTGTATTGTTTCTTTCTCTCATATTATGTTTTTATTCTAGTTGGTGTATGAATCTTTGTTATGCAATAAAAGTTAATTCATTAGAGTTTATTCTTTGTACTCGAGAGAGACAAGAGTGGATCTTTGTGGATTTCAATCTGAAAGAGCACTTGCGTGTCCGAGAGGAACGTGAGGGCTCTGAAGTGTTACATATTAATAAAGTCTCATTGGTTTATACTCGAGAGAGATAGATCACAGTTCCATGTTTTAATAGATTTATGTGTTACATCCGAGAGGAGGGCACTATAATTTGAATTGACAAGTGTATGTCCGAGAGGAATACACTAGCCAACTGGAAATCTGAATTCAAAAGAGAGAGAGAGACGATACACTAGTCTATTGTGGTGGATTCAAAGCCTTGGTACTTCTCCTATTGATTAATCTCAGCTTAGTTTAGTTAAAGTTCATTGCTTTTCTCTAGATTAATTAAAAACTGCTGCTTTTCTCTTGAATTTGGTAGAATATTAATCCGTCCCTGAGGTTCGACAACCCTCTCCATACTCACCGTAGTACAATTGCTTTGTGCACTTGCAACGGTTTATATTTAAACGATCAAGTTTTTGGCGCCGCTGCCGGGGACGGCACAATAGTTTTCTAAATTCTTAGCATAGTTAGTTTTAGAGTAGTTTCATTAAATTTACATTTACTCTCAGTAGCGTAATTTCGTTCTTCTTCCTTTCTGCAGGATTAAGAGAGGACGCGGATTTTCGTCATCGTTGGAAGGGCCATCCCTTCCCACTGTTTGCACTCTCTTAACCCTCTTTTAGAATAAATTTGGGTGCTTGGTGTTTTCCTTTTCTTTGTGGGATTGCATGACGTGCTAGTTGTCGCTATTAGGTTGCTAGTTGTCGCTATCTAGGGTTAATGTTTGCTAGTTGTCGTTATTAGGACTGCACAGGTTTTGTTTGATTTTATTTGTGCATGCATGGTCGTCGTTCCCTGAACCCCGACCTAGCTTTTGACCCTGATCCTGAGCGACTCTACAGAATTTTGAGAACTCCTAGACAATCAATTCCTGAAATCCAACATATGGCGAACAACATGAACCTCGGGGATGGTACTGGTCTAAACCAGGATCCATTAATCCCCCATGCCCGAACCCTGCAAGATTACTACCGTCCAACAGCCTACACCTCCCCTTCCTGTATCCTACTACCTGCTATCGTGGCCAATTTTGAAATCAAACCAAACATCATCCAAATGCTGCCCACTTATCACGGCCAACTTAATGAGAATCCTTATAGGCATCTCCAAAATTTCTTGGAGGTTAACACCACATTCAAACTCACATTATCGGATGACCAGGTGCGCCTTAGACTTTTCCCATTCACTTTAAAAGACAGGGCCAAGGAATGGCTCTACTCCCTTGCACACAACTCTATTTCTACTTGGGAGGAACTACAAGCTGAATTCCTAAAGAAGTATTTTCCTGTGGGGCGGACTAATAAGATCCGCAACGAAATCATTACTTTTACCCAGCAACCAAATGAGCAATTCCATGAAAGTTGGGAAAGAATGAAATCCCTCCTCCGATCCTGTCCCCACCATGATGTGCCCAAGTGGCAGCTAGTGCAGCGATTTCATGAGGGTGTGTGCGATCAGCACAAGACCCTGATTGATACCTCCTGTGGAGGCACATTCATGAAAAAAACCCCTGATGATGCCTGGGACCTACTAGAGGACCTAAGTGAAAATTCTCTACATAGTGCTACCCTCTACAGAACTGAAGGCCATCTGCCGGGTAGGAGTGCCTCAAGGGGAGGCATGTATGATGTTAAGCCCACCAACAGTCTAGAACACCAAGTGGCATCACTGACCGAGAGATTTGACCGTTTTTTCTCACAGCTCCCTTCTCAGACCCCTATCTCTCACGATGCATGTGCCATCTGTGCCAGCCCCATGCACACTGTAGTTGACTGCCCTTCAGCTTCCCAGTATCCTGATCTTGTACAGGAGCAAGCCAACTTTGCACAAGGCTACCCTAGAGCTAATAACCCCTATTCAAATACCTACAACCCGGGGTGGCGAAATCATCCCAATTTCGCCTGGAAACAGCCTAACCAAGGGACCACTTTCAATTAGGCCCCAAGACCCGAAATCCAACACCCAACTCAGCCTTACCAACCAGCTACCGCTCCCCCATTTGGCCAAACCAATAAGAAACCATCCCTAGAAGACCAGATGAGCCAAATGAGTCAAATGCTCCGCTCCCACTTAACCGAGACTAAAATTGAACAGAAGGAGATGAGAGCAGAGTTGAAAACCCAGGCCCAGCTTGTCCACTCCCATACACAATCCATTGCCAAAATAGAAACCCAGTCAGGACAGCTGGCCCAATCTATGAACCGTAGGGAAGTAGTGATCGTTTAAATATAAAACCCTTGCAAGTGCACAAGGCAATTGTACTACAGTGAGTATGGAAAGGGTTGTCGAACCTCAGGGACGGATTAATCTTTTACCAAATTCAAGAGAAAAGTAGCAGTTTTTAATTAATCTAGAGAAAAACAATGAACTTTAACTAAACTAAGCTGAGATTAATCAATAGGAGAAGTACCAAGGCTTTGAATCCACCACAATAGACTAGTGTATCGTCTCTCTCTCTCTTTTGAATTCAGATTTCCAGTTGGCTAGTGTATTCCTCTCGGACATACACTTGTCAATTCAAATTATAGTGCCCTCCTCTCGGATGTAACACATAAATCTATTAAAACATGGAACTGTGATCTATCTCTCTCGAGTATAAACCAATGAGACTTTATTAATATGTAACACTTCAGAGCCCTCACGTTCCTCTCGGACACGCAAGTGCTCTTTCAGATTGAAATCCACAAAGATCCACTCTTGTCTCTCTCGAGTACAAAGAATAAACTCTAATGAATTAACTTTTATTGCATAACAAAGATTCATACACCAACTAGAATAAAAACATAATATGAGAGAAAGAAACAATACAACCAATCAGTTGGGTTTCATCTACGCCTTGGAAGAGAGTCTAGCCAAGCATGGGAAGAGAATCCATCAACAAGTTCTTCATCTTCTTCTTCCTTTGCTCTAGCCTCCAAGGTCTCCAAAAGAACTCAAAACTCTATTCTTGCATCCCCCATACGTTCTCCCTTAAGGCATATATATAGGGGTGAAGGAAAACCCTCAAATCCCCTTCCAAATCCGAGTCAAAATAGGGTTAAATTGCGTTTTCCGTATGCACCGATCGATCGCCTTCATCGCACGATCGATCGCTTTACGAACGTAGCCGAACGAAGCCGTTTTCCTTTGTTAATCGCGCCCGATCGATCGTATTGCGAACGATGCCGGACGAATCCGATCGATCGTTTTTACTGTCTTCGCAAGTCCAAATATTCCAGTAGATACGATCGATCGTTTGGGTGTCCGATCGATCGTTATCTCCAATGTAGTGTTTTTAGCGGAAGACGAGATCGATCGCGTAACTGATGCGATCGATCGTTTCTACTGTCCGGAATCTTCAAATGGCTATAACTTTTTGCTCCGAACTCCGAATTGCGCGTGGTTGGTGGCGTTGGAAAGCTGACTCCTTGAACTTTCACATGAGACTTGAATCAGTCCAATCCGATATTTGTACACGGAGTTATGATAATTTGACCATTGAAGTCCGTTTTCGCCATATTTTTGCATCTTTGCTCTCATTTCCTACAAAACCAAAAACTATATTAAAGTAGTAGTTATTCTAATCAAACACTAGCATAAACATAAGTTTAGGAGATAATATAATGCATATTTCATGTATAGATCAAGTAGGAACCTTGCCTAGCCAACCACAGCAGAACCCTAGAGGCCAGTTCGCCGTTGAAGGTTCCCATTATCCAAATGAGCAGGTGCAAGCCGTTACTACCCTAAGAAATGGAAAACAAGTGGACAATCAGGTTAGGGACCCACCTATTGCGAGTGAGGACACTCTCCTTGAGAAACAGAACCAATCCACTCCTACTATGCCTGACCCTGTTAATCTCTCACCGCAACAGGAAGCCCCTCGGGAACCCACAAAGGATAAATCCTATATCCCTAGGGCCCCTTTCCCTCAATGCCTCAACCAACCCTCCCCGTTTAGTAAGTCCCACCAACGAATGGAGGAAATGTTAGAGGTGTTCAAGCAGGTTAAGATCAATCTTCCCCTCTTAGATGCCATCAAACAAGTACCTGCGTATGCCAAGTTCCTGAAAGACCTGTGTACCCAAAAGAGAAAAACCAAATCCCATGTCACCCAAAAGGTCTTTTTGACCAACCAAGTCAGCTCTTTACTAACCAGTGATGTGCCACCTAAATTCAAGGACCCGGGAACCCCTGTTATATCCATTGTCATAGGTGACCATACCATTAGCAGAGCCCTCTTAGATCTAGGAGCCAGTGTCAATCTCCTCCCATACTCAGTTTATCAACAACTTGGCCTAGGAGAGTTGTAGCCCACCTCAGTCACCCTACAGTTAGCAGATCGATCCATTCGCAGACCTAGAGGTATTATAGAAGACGTTCTTGTCGGAGTTGACCGGTTCTACTTTCCTGTTGACTTTGTCGTTCTAGACATGGAACCTGCTGCCAACTCCAAGTCCCAAATTCCTGTTATCCTTGGCCGGCCTTTCCTAGCTACCGCTGATGCCACCATCAATTGTAGGTCGGGTCTCATGAACGTCTCATTCGGGAACATGAAAGTTAAATTAAACATCTTTAGTGCTTCCCAACAACCCTCGAGTGAAGTTGAATGCCTTATGGTTGACGACCTAGATGACCTGGTCCAGGAATACCTCCCATTTGCTGTGCTTAAGGATGCCCTCGAGCACACCCTTTTCTATGACTGGATTGATACCTATGAGGGCACACCTGACCTTGAAGAGGTCCATCACCATTTAGTGGCTGCCTTACACCCTGACCATATCCCATGGAGACCCCACCCCGACCCTCTGCCTGTGTCCACCTCTCCACCACTCAAACCTTCCATAGAGTCTCCTCCCACACTTGATCTGAAAACCCTACCTAGCTCGCTGAAATATGCCTTTCTGGGTCCTAATGACACCCTTCCTGTGATTATCTCCTCAAGTTTATCTAGTGACCAGGAAACCCAGTTATTAGAGATTCTTACCACACACCGGCGAGCTATAGGATGGACAGTAGCTGACCTCCGGGGTATAGACCCCTCTGTATGCATGCATCGCATAAACCTGGAGGACCAGGCTAAATCTTCTAGGGAGGGGCAGCGACGGTTGAACCCACACATGAGAGAAGTGGTGATGGAAAGAGGTAGTGAAATTGTTAGATGCTGGAATTATATACCCTATCTCTGACAGTGAGTGGGTGAGCCCCATCCAGGTTGTTCCCAAGAAATCGGGCATCACAGTGAAACCAAACTCAGAGGGTGAACTTGTGTCAATAAGAGAAACCACGGGCTGGCGGGTGTGCATTGACTATAGGAAGCTGAATTCTAACACCCGTAAAGACCATTTCCCTCTCCCTTTCATTGACCAGATCCTGGAGAAACTAGCGGGCCAAGAGTTTTATTGCTTCTTAGATGGGTACTCCGGATATAATCAAGTGCCAGTTTTCCCAGGGGATCAGGAGAAGACAACATTTACATGCCCCTTCGGTACATTTGCATACCGAAGGATGCCTTTTGGTCTTTGCAATGCTCCGGCTACATTTCAGCGATGCATGATGTCCATCTTTTCTGACATGATTGATAAATTTTTGGAAGTTTTTATGGATGATTTTTCGGTATTTGGCACTTGTTTTGATGAATGCTTGCATAACCTTACTATGGTTTTAAAAAGATGTGAGGAAACAAACTTAGTGTTAAGTTGGGAAAAGAGCCATTTCATGGTTCAACAGGGGATTGTGCTTGGACATGTTATATCAAAAAGGGGTATAGAGGTTGATAAGGCCAAGGTTGACCTAATTGCTAATTTACCACCTCCTACCTCAGTGAAGCAAATACGGTCTTTCCTTGGCCATGCCGGGTTTTATCGCCGATTTATCAAAGATTTTAGTAAGATATCACGTCCACTGTGTCACCTCTTAGGTCAGGACGTGCCATTTGAATTTGATGATTCTTGCAAAACGGCCTTTACCACATTAAAAACCCTCCTCTCGAGTTCCCCCATTATTAAGCCCCCTGACTACACACTGCCCTTCGAAATCATGTGCGATGCCTCTAATTTTGCTGTAGGGGCAGTGTTAGGCAACGCCTTAACAAGATTCCTCATGTTATATATTATGCGAGCAAGACGCTCACTGACGCTCAATTGAATTATACTACCACTGAAAAAGAGCTGCTTGCTGTTGTGTTTGCATTAGATAAGTTCCGGTCATACCTCCTGGGTAGTAAGATCATCATTTTTTCTGACCATGCGGCCTTACGGTACCTCCTTTCCAAGAAGGATGCCAAGCCAAGGTTGATCCGTTGGATCTTACTTCTTCAGGAGTTTGACTTTGAAATTAAAGATAAAAAGGGTTATGAGAATGTTGTGGCTGATCATCTATCCAGAATTCCTATTCCTGATTTGCACAGCCATGACCCTTTGAGGGATTCATTCCCTGATGAGCAGCTTTTTGCTGTCTCAACTACTGCTCCACCTTGGTACGCAAATATCGTGAATTATCTTGCTGTGGGTCAAATCCCCACCTTTTGGACTAAACATGACAAAGACTTGTTTTTCTCACGAGTCAAACATTACTATTGGGATGACCCTGATCTATTTAAGATATGTGCGGATCAAGTAATAAGGCGATGTGTTCCAGAGAGTGAGTTTCATAGCATTTTATCTTTTTGTCACTCTCGGGCTTGTGGTGGACACTTCGGTGGTAAGAAAACTGCAGCCAAAGTACTTCAAAGCGGTTTTTATTGGCCAACTCTATTTAAAGATGCCCATGCTTATTGTCAATCTTGCGATAGGTGTCAAAAATTGGGAGCCTTGTCTAAAAGGAATATGATGCCTCTACAACCTATATTGATTGTTGATTTATTTGATGTATGGGGTATCGATTTCATGGGACCTTTTCCGCCATCTTTTGGTCATACATTTATTCTTGTTGCTGTTGATTATGTGTCTAAGTGGATTGAAGCTGTTGCCACTAGGACCAATGATCATAAAGTTGTGCTGGAATTTCTGAAAGCTAACATTTTCAGCAGGTTTGGAACTCCTCGAGCTATCATTAGTGACGGAGGTTCTCACTTTTGTAACAGGCCATTTGAAGCTCTTCTCAAGAAATATTCCGTCACCCACAAGGTTGCCACACCATATCATCCTCAGACCAGTGGCCAGGTGGAGGTCTCCAATCGCCAAATCAAGCAGATTCTCGAGAAGACGGTTCGCCCCGACAGAAAAGATTAGTCCTTGAGACTCAATGATGCATTATGGGCCTACCGGACAGCTTTCAAGACCCCGATTGGCATGTCTCCGTATAGATTGGTATATGGCAAAGCTTGCCATTTACCTGTTGAGTTGGAGCACCGGGCTTACTGGGCTATTAAGGCCTACAACTTCGACATGGATAAGGCCGGTGAACAGCGCAAGCTCCAACTGAGTGAATTAGAGGAAATGCGCCTTGATGCATATGAGAATGCCAAGCTCTACAAAATGCGAACTAAGGCGGTTCATGACAAGATGATTTCCAGGAAATCCTTTCAGCCTGATCAGAAGGTGTTGCTCTATAACTCTCGGCTGCACTTATTTCCTGGGAAGCTTCGCACTCGGTGGTCTGGACCTTTTACTGTGACCGAAGTGTTTCCACATGGTGCTGTTGAGATCCGAAATCCAAAAGATGGGAGCACATTCAAAGTAAATGGCCATCGCTTGAAACCTTATTTGGAGGCAGTTAGTGACCAGGATGAGATGCAGGTATATTTTGCTGGTCCAACAAGTACAACATGAGCATGGATCAACGTCTGGCTGAAGACGTTAAACTTAGCGCTTGGTGGGAGGCAACCCACGTAATCAGGTGTATTCTTCCCTTTTCATCTTCTTTATTTTTATTTACATTGGGACAATGTGCATAATACGTTTGGGGGAGGTTTTTCTGCTCAATTCATTAGAGTAAAAAAAAAAAAAGTGTCAAACAGTAAACACGATCGATCGCACTACGATCGTATCTGCAGATCATCAACGCCGTTCATCTGTGATCTGACGGGCGCCGATCATCATTGGTTAAAACGATCGATCGGTTTTTTGTGCGATCGATCGCGGGTCGTCTTCTTCGTCTTTAAAATCTGCGCGGCCGCGGCGAACGAATCCTATTTTCGCTCGCCACCGCCGCCTCCGACCCCAGTTTGAGCTAAGACTCCGGCCCCCGACGAAGTTTTGCACGGAGAATCCATTTCCGGTGGCCGTTCCCGAGCTTTTATTCTGGTAAGCCGAAACGAAAAAAATTGATTTTTCTTAGTTTCTGTTAGGTACTTTTGAAATCTGTCTCATACTTGCTCTTAAATTGATTATTGTGATACTTATGTATGAGTTCAGCCTTTGATTCTCAGCATTTTCGCCAAATCTTATGATTTTTGTGCGTGAACAGTTCTGTTTTTCAATCGAAAAAAAAAAAAAAAATTCCGAAAGTGAGACATTCCGGATTTTCGATTCCTCTCATGCATACTTTTGATTGCTGATTCCATTGCATGTTCATGATTGCTATCTCCGATTTTTATTTATTTATTTATTTTTTTTTATTTTTCAAAAAAAAAAAAAAAAACAGCGCCAACGAGCTTTCCTATGCCATTATTTGTGATATGCCTGCTGTGCTGATGATCTATACTTCTTTGTGCATTAGTTATCTTTATAAGGGTTTTTATTATGACCTTTGGTTTTCAGGAACGATGCCTCAGAAATCCTCTGCTCACAAACACCCAAGGAGTGAAGCTTCCACTTCACGACATGTTGCTTCCACCCCTGCACCTCCACCAACTGCTACTCCACCACCACGGCCACTTCAATATGAGTGCCAGGTTCTCCTAAATCCATATATTCCTGATCTACCAACCCAAGGCTGGATAAAGGCTCGGCCGGATTGGGTGAATTACTTCACCCGTATTGCTTCTACGACGGGGAATGTGCCTCACTTGGTGCACGAGGACGCCGTCAGAGAGTTCTATTTGAATGGCACTATAGAAGACCACGAGGATCAGGAACAAGTTGCCATTCGCAGTTTGGTGTGTGGCACTCCTTTACGCATCCGGGCTGCTGACATAGCTCGAGTTATGGGCTGCGAGCGAGGTACTATTCGGCATCCAGATTTCAGTGGTTATAAACTTCCCATGCCTCGCATTGTTACGGGTCGCTTGACAGGGTCGCCCATAGGACCTTGCCTGACCACATATCTCCAGGCCATCAGCATGCTACCGGAGTTCCGATTTGCCTTTCTCATTTTCCAGCATGATGTATGGTCCGCCAGGAAGGAGAAAGTTGACCGCACGATGACTGAGCTACTTTATGTATTCGGCGACGAGGCTAGGCGGGGCGACCTTGATTTACCTTCATTCGTCTTTGGGCGGATGAAGCAGATGATGGTGGGGAGAAAGGATGAACGGCTACCGTATCCTTTCATTCTTGAGCGCATTTTCCAGAGCATGCACGTTTATCTCGTGGACTCGGTCCGATTGGAGTTGACGCCTTTAACCGTATGATCGCCCACACACGTATACATACTTGGCCACAGGCTCGCCGTGCTGAGGAGCAGGCCGAGCCACCTCCGAGTCAGCCTACTCAGCAGCCTCCTTGGGAATCTATTCAGCAGCAGATCACTGATCTCACTGGCCATGTGCAGGAGATTCAGGCTACACAGCAACAGATTCTTGCAACCCAGCAGGCATATCAAGAGTCCCAAAATGCTATCACGTTACGCCTAGACTCTATTGTTGACTTTCTCCATGATTGGCGTTTCCCTCCTACGGACGATGGCGATGGCGACGACCAGGACTCTTAGTCCTTTCTTTTCTGGTGGTTTTCCTTCCTCTTTTCTCCTTTACTTATCTCAGATCATTGCCTTTTTATCTTTTGTTGTGCATTGAGGACAATGCTTGTATTAGGTTTGGGGGAGAGGATGTGCTTCATTGTAAAATCAGAAAAAGGAATTGAAAATAAAATTGAGTAGTTTTTAAAGTTACTTGTTAGTACTTTTTCTTAGGTTTTGATAGTTTATCCCGTAATAATGCATATTACAATTCTTAGGAGATTAATTTGCATTGGAAGTGTGAGTAAGTATACTGGAGGATAGATACACTTAACTGAGCATATCTTTCTATTACAGTCCTCTTGGAACAGGTGCTTGAACTAAGAAAATTCACTTACACACACTAGTACATAAAGTAATACCATCTAGAGATTTGTTGAATGCTAATTTACAGTGGGATGTCTTTAGTCATAGTCATTGGATGATGTGTAGTTGTCTGTTGAGCTTAAAAGATCATGATAGACCATTTACTTGGCTATGGCAAGGGATTGGAACCGGAAATAGGTTGAGAGTATAATACAGCCTGGACAGAATAAATATGTGCTGAAAATGAAAATGTGAAAAAATGAAAACAAAATGAAAGAAAGGGGCTGCTTGACTTTATAGGATTAATTTAGGCTGATGCTCGGGCCCGAAGCGGTCTCTTAAAACCTAATGCCCTAAGCCGAATTGGCTGAGAGTCATTGGCCTGAGTCATTGCTAAACCTAAGCATCTTGAAGTCAGGCCTTACACAGTCCTAGCGGGAAAAAAAAAAGGAAAAAAAAAAGTCTGTGGTGTATTATCCTCTCAAATCTAGAATGTTGGACCCGAAGGAGGCGCGCAGATCTGTGCTATCATGAACCTAAAGATTACGATGACTATGTAGATTCTGATGTTCTTTGGTTAATGGGTAACACTGGATCTGTATAAACAGAAATTTAGATTGTATTGCTACAATGTTCTACACTTTCTACTATTTATGTTATCATGCTATATAATATTTGAGCAGAAATTTCCAAGATGAAAGTGTGGAATAAAACTACTTACTTGAGGGCTTCTATATTCCTGTTGATTATGAACCAAGTACGTGTGGTTAATTCTCTTAAGCATTGTAGTGTGTATTTGTCGGGATAATAGGTTTGTGTGTTTTGCAATGTTTTAATTTTTGTTTTTGCACTAGGTTAATTAGTTTAATAAATACATGTTTGTGGGTAGCATGGCTGCAAACCCTCACGAGACAACACTCGTCCTACTGGGGACACCCAGAGGTTTAACGGCTTGTTGCATACGCTCAATGCAATCGTGTTCCCTACGAAAGTGGTGTTTACTTTTATGCATTAGTTCCTTAGTTTTTTTATTTTGTTTTGTTTTGTTTTGCTAGGGACTAGCAAAATCTAGGTTTGGGGGTGTGATCTATACATGAAATATGCATTTTATTATCTCCTAAACTTATGTTTCTTCTAGTGTTTGGTTAGAATAACTACTACTTTGAATATAGTTTTTGGTTTTTGTAGGAAATGAGAGCAAAGATGCAAAAATATGGCGAAAACGGACTTTAATGGTCAAATTATCATAACTCCGTGTACAAATATCGGATTGGAATGATTCAGGTCTTATGTTAAAGTTTAAGATGTCAGCTTTCCAACGCCACCAACGACGCACAATTCGGAGTTTGGAGCAAAAAGTTATAGTCATTTGAAGATTCCGGACAGTAAAAACGATCGACCGCATCCTTACGCGATCGATCGCGTCTTCCGCTTGAAAACACTACATTGGAGAAAACGATCGATCGGACACCAAAACGATCGATCGGATTCGTCCGGCATCGTTCGCCATACGATCGATCGGAAGGAATTAACAAAGGAAAACGGCTTCGTTCGGCAGCGTTCGCAAGGCGATCGATCGTTCTATACGGGCGATCGATCGGTGCATACGGAAAACGCAATTTAACCCTATTTTGACTCGGATTTGGAAGGGGATTTGAGGGCTTTCCTTCACCCCTATATATATGCCTTAAGGGAGAACGTATGGGGTATGCAAGAATAGAGTTTTGAGTTCTTTTGGAGACCTTGGAGGCTAGAGCAAAGGAAGAAGAAGATGAAGAACTTGTTGATGGATTCTCTTCCCATGCTTGGCTAGACTCTCTTCCAAGGCGTAGATGAAACCCAACTGATTGGTTGTATTGTTTCTTTCTCTCATATTATGTTTTTATTCTAGTTGGTGTATGAATCTTTGTTATGCAATAAAAGTTAATTCATTAGAGTTTATTCTTTGTACTCGAGAGAGACAAGAGTGGATCTTTGTGGATTTCAATCTGAAAGAGCACTTGCGTGTCCGAGAGGAACGTGAGGGCTCTGAAGTGTTACATATTAATAAAGTCTCATTGGTTTATACTCGAGAGAGATAGATCACAGTTCCATGTTTTAATAGATTTATGTGTTACATCCGAGAGGAGGGCACTATAATTTGAATGGACAAGTGTATGTCCGAGAGGAATACACTAGCCAACTGGAAATCTGAATTCAAAAGAGAGAGAGAGAGACGATACACTAGTCTATTGTGGTGGATTCAAAGCCTTGGTACTTCTCCTATTGATTAATCTCAGCTTAGTTTAGTTAAAGTTCATTGCTTTTCTCTAGATTAATTAAAAACTGCTGCTTTTCTCTTGAATTTGGTAGAATATTAATCCGTCCCTGAGGTTCGACAACCCTTTCCATACTCACCGTAGTACAATTGCCTTGTGCACTTGCAAGGGTTTATATTTAAACGATCAGTAAACGCGGCGTTTTAAACGCCATTTTTTACGGCTGCCTATCCAAAACATGCAAACCGCGTTTTAAACCCGTTTAAAACGCGTTTTTGGTCATAGAGCCCTATACATAGACGTTGAATGTCCACCGTCTGAAAATAAACGGACAGTGGAAATTCACTGCTATAAGGAATGGGGTAGTTGAGAAGGATGATTTATAAAATACTCCCTCCATCCAACGAAGGTCTTCTGCATTCCTAAGTGTGGAATTTATTGGACTCTAAGCGTGTATTAAAAAACAGAGTTTCTCTCCCTCTCCCCATTTTTTTGCTCTCAAGGCAAACCCAGCCATGTAATGTTGGACCTGCCCTTTTTTTAGTCCAGACGAGCTTCGTTGGACGAAGGGAGTAATACCATATGTGGAATTTATTTTTTTAATGGTCTTAACAATTTCTAAGTTTTCAAATATTTTTAGCTTTTGAAACATTATGACATTGCATAATTATCTGATTTTCCTGTTAAAAGTTGAAAGTAGTAGTTAACTGGTTTAAGTTGGTAGGAGTCAGAGTTGGCATCTCATTTTCGTAGGAGCATGCCCATATATGTCTCAGAGGTTATGTGTCTCATAGGGCGGCTTTAGGATATCTTTAGGAAATGGTTTAGCTCATGCTCCAGGACAGCAAGTTTTGATTAGGAAAGCTATGTGAATTGGAAGGATAGTAGTCCAAGACTTTTGTTGACTAATTATGTGATTTGTTGTTGATAAGCCTCTTCTTAGGTCCCTTAGAAATTTAAAAAAAAATCAATGCATCCCCTCAATATCTCTCTCAATTACAAGGCTATTCATTGTCATGTAGTATGGAATATTCATTATCAAATGCTCTCCATACTACAATCTGTGGAACGGGCCAAGATTGCCAGCATGAAAAGGTGCTTCTAAGTTCTAACTCCAATAATTTATTTTGTCCTTGACCAAATAAAGGAATCAACATATTGTATCTTAAAGTGCCTCATCGATCATAGATATCTTTGTAATAAAAAAAAGAATTAAAATATCTCTATCGTTGTGAGACCCATTAAGCAGTTACAAAATTCCCAGTCTTAGAGGATTTCTATAAATAAAAAAAGTTATATAAAATATATACAAGGAAGAATAAGTGTGCTAGGCCTTATGGCGGGCAAGATCCATCTGTCTCACTCCGCCTAGAATATCCGCTCCTACTCTGAGCTTGCGGAGCACCCAGGGCGTACGGGGTGCAATCACGCACGGATAGGTCCAAATCCGAGGGTGCACTTCAATCAGGCGGCACACACGTTCGAATCACCCACCACCACCCTCGTCACACGCGTGTTGTCAGATGTCAGTCCCACAGTTCGTGTTGCACCTGAGGCTTATTTAGAGTATGCCACGTCTATACATGTCTGTGGTGTCTACGGTTGGTGTTAAGATAAAGAAATTATTGGGTGTCCGTGGCACAATACTCAAGGGCGCTATGGAGCTTTCGATCTCAAAGATCGACGGCGCATACCGATTTAAAAGCAGGCAGCATATACTAACGGTTCTCATGTACCGTGGACTGAAGTCAATAATGCACATCCAAAAAAGAAAAAGAAAAGAATGGATGAAGAGTTCCCCATCCTACGGTTGTCAATTATGGATGGTTGATGTCCACCATCTAAAAATACACGGACAATGGACATCCACCTACCGTTTAAAGGGCTGGGCAGGGTAAACTGTGGGGTGGCAAATTCTTATCCGTAAAGAATCCTCCCATATGGATATGTATTGGAAACTTCATAACAGATAGAGAGAAAATGGAAAGTGCAACGTTTGTCGTGACATTTTTGTATCATAACATTGATTCTATATCATCAATACATTGATTTATTATAAGATACAAATTTAACCATCAAATAGATACCTAGCAATCAGATGGATACCTAATTTTTTAATATTTGTCTACGACCTACCTGATCCAGAATTTGCTGTTCTCCAAAATTTGACGAAGTACATATAACAAAATCAAGACAGGGATCATATGGATTCCACCACGCTTCTGCCTGTCTTTTGTTTTTGGCACTTGGACAACCTCAGCCGCCAATCAGTGGACCAAATTCACCCGGCAATCTTGTCCTCCAGAAGTCATGGAGAAAAAAACGAAAAGAAACAAACAACTTATCACTTCTACGTAACTGATGATACGTGAGCCTGAGCACATGCCCATCAATGCAGCTTTCAATAGAGCTCGAGCTTTGAAGGAGAAATGGGGGAGCCAATTGATTGGCAGATTCTTCCCTTTTTCAACTCTCCTTGCTTTCACATTGGTCACCAAGCATGTTTACTACATCAAGAAACCACTGTGCTTTTTCTGAAATTTCATCAACCCAACTTGGTATATAATAGAGTAGAGGCAACATGTGTGCTACAAGAAAGATTTGTTTAAGTAACATTTGCTCTTCTAATTACTCCTTTGAGTCTGCAGCTTGTACTGACTGAAGTGTACCAGCATTTAGCTTCCTTTTTTAATGGTGCCAGCTATATATGACATGTAAATCTTTTTGTTCGTTTCCATGCCAAGTAGACAATAGGAAGTGAACTGTTAAATTTCATAAATTATGATTTTATGCAGCAATGGAGTGAAAGACCAAGCAGATAGAGGAAAACCCACCTAAGAAATAGAGGTTTAGTGGTTTTTGAGCTCATATTTGAAGAATATGAAGAACACCAATGTAAGTTATGCTAGTTTTTGGAAGAGAAGAGCACCCATGTTAAGATAAATCTTCCAAATTTTGAGGAAGATACTTTCATCACCTTATCATTTACTATATTTTTGTTTAATTTCTAATTTCAGCAAATGTGTGAAGAGAAAGTAGAGAAAAGCATGGAATTACAAGGCATGACATTGGAAGAAGGAAGAGAGAACCTTGAGATTCAGAAGAAAGATATAAATGAAAGCTCAGGCTCACACCACGACGACGATAACAAAATTCCGCCATGGAAGAAGCAGATCACTGCAAGGGGCCTCTTTGCGAGCTTAATAATTGGTGTAGTTTATAGCATGATAGTGATGAAGCTTGTTCTTACCACTGGCCTTGTTCCTACCCTTAATGTGTCAGCTGCTCTTATTTCCTTCCTTTTTCTTCGGACATGGACCAAATTGCTAAACAAAGTTGGGATCCTCACAACTCCTTTCACTAGGCAAGAGAACACTGTGGTTCAGACTTGTGCTGTGGCATGTTACTCTATTTCTATGGGAGGTTGGATTCTGCTAATTTACATTTTTATATAACTTTTTCCCCTTTTATGATTTTATTGTCTCTTAAAAAAATTTTGACATTTAATTTACTTTGGCTTGCAGGTGGATTTGGCTCTTACTTGTTGGGCTTGAGCAAGAAGATATATGAATTGGCAGGGACTGATATGGAAGGGAATTCACCAGGGAGCTATAAGGATCCTGCAATTGGATGGATGAGTGGTTTCCTTTTTGCTACTGCCTTTGTAGGACTTCTGACTTTGGTCCCTCTAAGAAAGGTAAAATTTCTCCTTTTGCTACTGGATTAAGCGGCTGTTTAATTTTTTCATTATAAATTCTAAGATTCGTATGGGTTTTAATATCAATATAGATAATTTTAAAAAAATATTATTGTTGGAAGAATTTTTTATTTGTTCGGTTTCTCAGTGTAATGAAAAATTATTGTACTATAATTTTTTTTAACCATTTTCCCTTACCTCAAAATGGTCCGTGTTCAGGTTATGATAATTGACTACAAACTAACTTACCCAAGCGGCACAGCTACTGCAGTTCTCATCAATGGATTCCATACACCTCAAGGAGATGCAATGGCTAAGTACTTGCCAACTTCCAAAAACTTTTTTAACTTGTACAAAAAACTCTTGTCTGAAATTGAATTTGAAAATATGATTTGTCTGCAGAAAACAAGTCCGCGGATTCACCAAATTCTTTTCAGCAAGTTTTCTATGGGGCTTCTTCCAGTGGTTTTACTCCAGAGGAGCTCAATGTGGATTCAAGCAGTTTCCTACTTTTGGCTTGAAAGCTTGGAAACAAACGTACTTGTCAGCTGACTTTCTTGAATTGCTTAAATCAATCCATGTTTACAGAACAAGATTTTTCTCTTCGTGCAGATTTTTCTTTGATTTCAGCATGACATATGTTGGAGCTGGGATGATCTGTTCCCATTTGGTCAACCTTTCTCTTCTTCTTGGGGCTGTCCTCTCATGGGGGATTATGTGGCCTCTGATACATGGGCTCAAAGGGGAATGGTACCCTGAGGATATACCAGAAAGCAGTATGAGAAGTTTACAAGGTTATAAGGTTGGTAGGCCTGTTACTTCATCCCAATGAATTCAAATTGCAAGTTAACATGTTTCTTCTTATAGCTCTCATCATTAGATTTACTTCTTTAAATATAAAATTATTGATTTACAGCTTATTGTTCAGTTTGTAACTTCTTTCTACACCTTCTCCAGGTCTTTATCCCCATTACTCTCATTCTAGGAGATGGCCTCTACCAATTTGTCAAAATTCTAGTCCTCACCATCAGAAATCTCCACCAGAGGATGCAACGACCAAAATCCAGAGCAGGCAATAAACTAGACTGTTTAACCATCATAGTATTTAACCCTAAACCCTCAAAATGAACTGTTTCAGTTCATTTTGAAAAACGAAATATGACTATTAATGTGGAATGGAGGGAGTATATTGGATCTTTAGTGTTTCTAGTTATGTAGATAAAATCAATAGCTCCTGATTGATCATATGTTGCTCTCATTGACAGCAACTAAATAAACTAAAATACTTAGCAGGGGAATTTTAAACATTAGTCTCGTTTTCGATCGAAATAAAAATTTAAGTTTCTACTAATCATAATTCTGATCACTTCCTTGCAGTGTTAGACAACCAAAACCAGGCAGCTGATGAGAACCATCGAGACGAAATCTTCATGCGGGACAGTGTTCCAATGTGGTTGGTGTGTGTTGGCTACACAGTGTGCTCTATAATATCTGTCATAGCAATACCCCATATGTTTCCCCAAGTGAAATGGTACTATGTGGTTGTAGCCTACATATTTGCCCCAGCTCTTGGCTTCTGCAATGCTTATGGAGCTGGTCTCACAGACATGAACATGGCATACAACTATGGGAAAGTCTGGCTATTTGTGTTGGCAGCATGGGCAGGGAAAGACTCTGGTGTGGTTGCAGGTCTGGTAGGGTCTGGAATAATGAAGTCCATGGTGGCCATTTCAGCTGAGTTGATGCATGATTTCAAGGCTGGGCAGCTCACTCTTACATCTCCTAGATCAATGATCATAAGCCAAGCTGTGGGCACTGCTATGGGATGTATAATAGCCCCACTAACATTTCTCCTATTCTATAATGCCTTTGATGTGGGGAACCCTCATGGAGAGTTCAAAGCTCCATTTGCTCTGATCTATAGAAACATGGCTATACTTGGTGTCGAGGGATTCTCGGCTCTGCCTCACCATTGCTTGCAGCTGTGCTATGGATTCTTCATCTTTGCGGTGGGGACAAATTTGGTTAGAGACTTCTCGCCACCAAAATATGCAAGGTTTGTGCCACTGCCAATGGCCATGGGTGTTCCTTTCCTTGTTGGCGCGTACTTTTCCATTGACATGTGTCTTGGGAGCTTGATAGTGTTTGTTTGGCACAAGATTGATAGCAAGAGGGCCAGCTTAATGGTTCCTGCAGTTGCTTCAGGTTTAATATGCGGGGAGGGGCTATGGATTCTTCCTTCATCCGTTCTTGCACTGCTTAAGATTAAGCCTCCCATATGTATGAAGTTCTCTTCAGGATAGTTGTGTAAAACTCCCTTCGTCTCATTTAGTGATGTGATGTAAGCACAAGATGAGGGTGTATAATGTTTGGGAGAAATAGTATCGAGGATAGTTAACATGCTTAACTAGTGAGAACTCCAGCCCTTGTTAATACAACGAGGATAGACACTTTCATAGGACACCTTCCTCTGGAGACTTCAAGTGCCCCAACTCTCAATATGATATTCAGCTTTTGAGGTTTTATGATTACCTTGGTAGTAGACTTCGAATTTAACCATCTAGTACTAATTTGTGGTAAATCCTAGCCCTTCATTTGATCCCAAAAAGTAAGGGTTATGATCTTAGCGTTGCTTAGGGTGTCTTGGTTTAGCTATAAAAACTATTGCTACACTAATAAACATAAGGCGTATCTCAATCAAAAGCTAAACTAGAAGTTCTCTAGATCAAAGAGGAGATTCCAGTATTCTATCTTCATCAATGGCTGGTATGTTCTCATTAGCCTACAAGATCTTATTTTCTCTCCCCCTCACTTCTTACTTTTTCCACTAGCCGCCAGGACATCTTCAGATAGCCTATCAAAAAAATTTGGACTTTGAGAGCTTCTAGATCAAAGTCCATCTTTCGATAAGAAATGAAAATTAACCAAGGAGAGAAAAGGAAACTCCATCAAAAGCAGAGTTGTTCGGGGACCCATTCCACTCCTGATTACTCAATTACCCTCTCTTCTATAAAACTAAAAGAAAATGAAAGGGGATTTTACCAAATAATATATGTTAAAATAAATAACTGATCGGGAAAGAGGTAAACTTAATTCCCGATCCGGTTATATGACATGTTATATATGCGCCAGAGTGGCACTCGCCCTGCAGAGTCTATTTTTTTTGTGCTTTGATCCAAAAGGTGTCACTAGAAGTGACGCCTTAGTTTTTTTCGGGATAGTTTTTTTTATCGATCAAAGAAAAAACTAAGGCTTAGTTGAAAATATAACAAAATGAAAAGCGTCAGTAGAAGATATATTTTCTTTATTACTAGAGGAAGGCGTCGTTTCTGATGATGCCTTTTGGGTCAGAGCATTAAAAAAAAAGACTGCGCAGGGCCAGTGCCAAGCTGGTGCCTATGTGGCATGTCAGGTAACCGAATCAGGAATTCAGTTTGCCACTTTCCCGATTGGCCCAAAAAACTATGGTGTCATTGGAAGTGACGTTTTCAAATAATATTTCGTAAAAAGGGTAAGGCGTTATTTCAAATGGCGTTTTCAAAGTATAGACTTTTTAGACTTGTTTTTTTGTTAAGGCACGTTAAAATGTTATTTGAAATGACGTGTTCTTTAAGGCACGTTAAAACTTCATTTAAAACAACGCTTTAATTAAAAGTATAACAAATAGAAAACATCAGTAGAAAATACGTTTTCCTTGTCACTAGAGGAAGGCGTTAATAGAAGCGATGCCTTAGTTGAAAATGTAACAAAACGAAAAAGTCACTAGAAGAGACGTTTTTCTTATTACTAGTGGAAAGTGTCGCTTCTAGTGACGCCTTTTGGGTCAGAGTGCAAAAAAATTGCTTGTAGCATGTCATATAACCAGATTTGGAATTAAGTTTGCCTATTTACCTATCGGTTATTATTTATTTTAATATATATTACTTCTTTCGTTCTAAAATATTGTGTACATTTTGAAATTATCTATGTTCCTAAATATTTTGTACATTTGGCCCAAGTCATGTGATTTCATATCCCTCCTCTTTTCTTATCCCATTTTCCTTTCTTCTCCATCACTACCCCTATCGACAACTCGGACATGATCGTCTCCTCCCGCGGCAAGTTTGTCCTCATCTGGACCCTCACCAAGGAGGAGGGCTCATATGGCGCCTGATGTCACCTCACTGGCCACTTCCATTTCGTCCAGGACGTTGTCCTCTCCTTTGACAGCCAATTCGCCCTCTCCGGCTCCTAGACAGCGAGTTCCGCCTCTAGGATCTCAACACAGGTGTCACCATCTGCCGCGTTGTTGGCCACTCCAAGGAATTCCTCTCCATTGCTTTCTCCATCGACAATCACCTGATTGTGTTTGCCTAGCATGATCGATCAATCAAGCTTTGGAACACGCTTGGTGGGTGCAAGTGCACAATCCAGGATGGGGATTCGCACACTGACTGGGTCAGCTAGTGCCCTAGAAAATTCCAGATTATTAGGATGCGGAGGATGAAGATGAAGGGCAAAGCAAAGAGTTAGAAAACTCTATTAGTGATGTATAGTAGGAGGCCGGGTTGAGTACTCCACCTCTGGCTCTATAGTGTTTTATTAGAATCAATGAGGGACAAATTGACAAGTACTCTCTATCTGACTATTATGTTTACTTAACTCATAGTGGGGAACATGAAAATTTTCAAGAGGCCACAAAGGTGGAGGAAATGATATGTGGCAATAGTCCATGGTTGATGAGATGGACTCCTTATCTCTTAACCAAACATGAGATCTTGTCCAGTTACCTAAGCGTAAGAAAGCTTTGTCTGACTAATGGGTTAACAAACCCAAGGAGGAGCCTGATGGCTCAAGGAGGCACAAAGCTCGATTGGTTATGAAAGGTTCTCAATAGAAATTTGGCATTGATTTTACCGAGATATTTGCTCCTGGGGTGAAGCTGACTACCATTTGATTGGTGTTATTGTGGTAGCTGCAAACTTGCACTTAGAACAGTTGGATGTCAAGACCGCTTTCCTTGATAGCGATCTTTAGGATTATATATATATATATATATAGAGAGAGAGAGAGAGAGAAGAGTTTACATGAGATCGTTCTCATGTAAGGAGCATAAGGCCAATCTTTATTGCCATTGGATTCCGATAGGAGGGTGGATATTAAATCAGTGAGTAGGTGAGTGTATCACATCAAGGAGTGGGTGAGATAATTATAGATATTTGTAGCCGTGAGATCAAGATCCAACAACTACGATTCAAAGTGGCCTCATATAAGCCATATGAGAGCGATCTCATTTAAACTTTAAATGGGAAAAGTTTAAATGAGATCGCTCTCATATAGCTTATATGAGGCCACTTTAAATCATAGCCCTTGGATCTTGATCTAACAACTACAAGTAGCCATAATGATCTCACCCACTCCCTGATGTGACACACTCACCTACCCACTGATTTAATATCCATCCTCCGATCGGAATCCAATGGCTATAAAGATTGGCCTCATGCGCCTTATATGAGAACGATCTCATGTAAACCCTTCCCATATATATATATATATATATATATATATAGCTGCAACCTCAAGGCTTTGAAGTCTCTAGTACAGAGGGAGTTTTTTTCAAACTCAAGAAGAACCTATATGGTCTCAAACAAGCGCCCATACAGTAGTACATAAAATTCAACAATTTTATGTTTGAGACATGATTCTTGAGATGCGAGGCCGATCATTGTTGATATGTCAAGCAACACAGATATCCCTATACATTTTTACTAGTTTATGTTGATTATATGTTGATTGCAAGGCTCACATGTCAGAAATTGGGAATCTAAAGATGGCTTTCTCTATGAAGAATATGGGGGCAGCGAATCATATCCTTAGGATGAAGATTGGTCGGGATAAAAAGGCACTGACACTCATATTCTCACAAGCGACTTATGTAGAAAGGGTGCTTGAGAAATTTAATATGCACATAGCCAAGCCCGGTAGCACACCTCTTGTCTCCTTCACACTAAGCAAGAGAGATTATCAACAACCCGACGAAGAAAGTTTAGATATGGCTTCAGTGCCATATTCTTCACCTGTTTGGAGTTTGATGTACTTTATGGTATGTACTAGATCCAACATCTCCCATGCAGTGGGAATGGTGTCTTGATTTATGAGCAACCCAGGGAAGATGCACTTGGAAGTTGTGAAGTGGATTATGAGGTACCTCTAGGGTACATGAAACCTAGCCTTAGTTTATGGTGTGATCGAGGTGAAGTTGTATGGGTATGCCAATTTTGATATGGTGGGTGACTTACACGATTGCAGGAGAACCACATGTTATGTGTTCACATTGGGTGGTATGGCAGTATCACAGATGGTCAAGGCTCCAAAAGGTGGTTGCACTTCTACAATAGAGACATGGTACATTGCTGCCACAGAGGTGTGAAAGGAGCAAGTATGGTTGCAAAACTTTCTAAAGTAGTTGGGGAAGAAGCAGCATGGTACTTTGTATAGTAATAGCTAGAGCACAATTCACTTGGAAAAGAACGCGGTTTTACTTGCTCGGACAAAATATATAAACATATGGTATCACTAGATTAGATCCTTGATCGAGGAGGACGTGATCTCATTTAAGAAGATTTGTATAAAGGAGAAGTCGTAGACTTGCTCACTAAGGTTGTACCTGGTGACAAACTGAGGTTGTGTGCAATCTCAGTGGGTGATCGAACCCAAGAGAAGGTTGACAAATTGTAATATATACTCGGTAAGTCCGAGGTCGAACCACAGGGAATGATGTAGGATTATTCTATTCTAACTAATTTAAACACTACTTAGCTTAGCAAATTAAGATTCTTATCAGGAAATTATGCAGAGAAGTTGTAATTCAACTAACTACTAAAATGATGATGAAAGATTCAATTAAAACTTAACTAAAGACAGGCAAAGATAATCGATGAGAGATATCAAAGCTTCAAGGATCAATTATTTAATTAATACTCTACGTCTATTCAATTACTCAATTAGAATCAAATAATGATTTGACCTAATCGGATGATATTTCATTCACGTGCATCATAACCATTAACATAAAAATATCGATCGAATATTTATCATTAACAAGCTCAGTCTACTAATCACAGGGAATTATAAGCATTCGCCGTACCTTACGTTAACGACAAATCAAATAATTATATAGATTGTGACTTTATCAAAACATCGCATTCAATCAAATAAGCATTAAACACTTTAGACGTAAAAATATTAATCAAATAACGTCACCTCTAGCTTTGACAAAAGATTTAGCTATTCATATTCAAGAGAAAAATCAGATTTAGAATTGAAATAAATTGCATTGGAAAACACTATTGCAGAATACTATTCACGGGTTACTGTAGCAAATTCACTGTAGCAGCACTGTTCATCGTCTCCTTCATGAGCACAGGTACTGTAGCAATTGCAGGTTACTGTTCACCGAAGCAAAAACCCAACTTTCTTCTTCTCCTTCTCTCTCCCTTCGATTCCTCTTCTGTTCCTCTAATTCCCGACTGAAATCCGACCCAAACACCGCCGGAAAAAGGCTCTGCAAAGCTCTGTTCACCCGATGTTCGTCCTCTGTTTCGTCAAAAACAGCGTCCACACAGCACCAGCGCAGTCCTCCTATTCGTCGAAAAACAGTCCTCAAATCAGTTCTCTTCCTCCTGTTTTTATAGCAATTCCCGAGCCCCAATTGAGGCCAGCAATCCGTCCTAAACCCAGAGAGTTTCCATATAGATTTCGTTCAAATGTGTAAAGAAAATCCGAACTTTCCTTACTCTCTTTTCTCAATTTGCCCAAGTCGACCTTCCAAATCCAGCACTTACCATTTGGCTCCTCCTCGCGCCATTGTGGCCGCCGCGAAGCTCCTTGCCGGCCGTCAGCACGACACCGGTCGTCCGAACAGAGCAAGCACGACTCTGTCTTTTTTTTTTTGTTTCAGTTTCGATTGCCACCACGATTGCCGTTCTGATCGCTTCACCGCCATCAGCTCCTCTTTCAACTCGGCCGGCGTTAAATCCAGCTCCACCGATCGTCTCCGTAGCCGCCATCTCGAGCTCAACCCATCGCCATTACCGCCGCTGTTCTGCTCTGTTTTTTTTTTTCAATCGCCGCCCAACTGCCGGTCGTCGTCCAACTCCGCCGTCAGCTCCGATCAGCAAGCTCACCGCCAGGTCCTGCCCATTCGCCGTCGCCCGTTGCTGCTGCGGTCGGCTCTGTAGTTGCCGGAAAACCATCCTCTTTCACCCCGGCCGGCACTCGAGCAGAAGCTCGAGCGCCATTCTTCGTCTGGAACACCCGAGCCCGATGGCTCGGGTTATTTTCTTTTTTTTTCTTTTCTGAACCAAACCGGACCAGACGGGTTCAAATTCCTTTTCTTATTTTTTTTCTTTTAATCAAATAAAACCCGTCGTAATAATCTCAACCGCCGAATCAAATCTGCACGTCCGTATTCAAATTTCACGCTCGTCTTCTCTTAAATAACTCATCAACGGTTCAGATTCTTCAATACGCGTGATATCAGCTCTTGGGTCACTTTGGCATTTCAAAACACGTCTAATGCGCACGTCTGCTAGTGATCTGTAATCTACAATTTCAATCCTACAAAAACAAACCAAACTAAAATTAGACGCATAATAAAAATATGATTCATTAAATTCAATAATGCATCTAAAATAGTTAATTAGAGTAACTTAATTATTAAACCCCTAATTACTACCCTAATCACAAATAACCCGATTTATTCATATTTTATCACAAAAACTACACTAGCAAATAGGTAATTAAAGCATATAAATGTGTATATTTTATGCTTATCAGTGGGTCTTCAAGACTGAGGGCCAAAGGTTTACGGTAGCAGCAGAGCTTTCTTGACCCAGGGATGAAGCACTTGGGGCCATCAACTTCAAGCGGAAGAATTTGGGATGGAGGTTATGAAGGCAAATTTACCTATAAGTGGGAGATTGTTGAATAATGGAGTCTAATCTGGATACAGTCGACCGGCAACAGCACTTTTCGAAGCTTGAAAAACAGAACCAAGAGCGGTTAACCGGAAGGCTCCCTGGAGGATGCAACGGAGGGTAGCAGTCGATCTGACCATACTAGCGGCCGACCAATAGGTCCACTAGAAGATGCATGGAGGTACGACGAAGCTACCAATCGACCTGACATTACGAGATAGCCTTCCTAATTGCGTTTTGACATGGTTTTCCATTCCTAATTCAGTTCTAAGTTAGGTCACCTCTCTAAGTAGTATTTAAGGACTTCAAAAGTGTTCCTAGGGTTTAAGTGAAAGCTTGTAAAGAGAGGAAAGAGAAAGGGTTTGGTGAGACATTTGTAATAAGGGAATTGAGGTGATTTTGTGCCACAAAGCACAAGGAATTCATTGTAATCTCTACATCAATGAAGTTTGTTATGGCCCTGGAGTATGGCGAGAAGAAGCCGAACCACAGTAATCTCTATGTCTCGTTTATTTTAGTTTGTGGATGCTTGCTTAGCTCGTTTGCCTTTCGTCACGGTGCCTGGTGAGGAAAACAGTTTCCCAAAGGAAAGAAGAAGAATCTACCTGCCTTTATCTCCTTCTAGGCCTAGCTCGAGCCATCTCATCCATTTCCCTCTCCTTCTTCCTTCTTCATTCCACTGTACTACAGAGAAGAGAAGCATGGCGACCACATTCTGCCTTAATTCTCCTCACCTCTCCCCACCTCAGTCGGAGTCCTCTCTCCATCTTCTTCTCCTTCACCACCAGTCGCCCTCCTCCTTCCTCTCTCACCTCTTTCCCCACCAACCCATCTCATCATCTCCTCCAAACACTCCACAAACTGACACTCTCCCCTCTCCTCACTTGCAGCCTAGGAAGCACCGATACGGATACGGCGATACGATACGATACGATACGGGTACGGCGATACGGCAATTTTCAAAAAGTCCCGATACGATACGTCGGGGATACGTTTTTGAAAAAATATTTTATATATTTTTAAAACACATTTTAGATTGGTCCTAGTGTCAAAACAAACAATAAGCATAATAAAGAAGAAAAATTTAAACCTAGCACCCTAATAGCCACCTATAGTAACTTCCATAATTTTGATAGAATTACACTATAATGACAACACAAACAATAATAATTATAAGTTATGAAATTAAACATTATAACTTATAATAGTTCCCCCTTTATGTATAGGAAACTGTTTTTTTTTTTTTTTTTTTTTTTTTTTTTTTTTTAAGACAATACGCCACCGATACGCATGCAGCCGTATCGGTGGCGTATCCGTATCCGATACGTATCGAATACGGGTACGGGGGCAAATTCGGCGTATCGGTGCTTCCTAGCTTGCAGCAGCCTCACATTTCCAGCTAGACCCTCAGGTACATTCTTCCCTCTCTCCTCTTCCCCTCTGATGCATGGTCCATTTGATCACAATTGGAGTTTTCAAATTTGTTGGTATGGACCTATGAACTTATGTTTTGCAGGAGGCTGTTGCCGCTAGTGGGGAGTTTGAGCTGCTGGAGGGGAGGACTCAGACTCTGGTACATCTAGTGGTAATGATCAGTCTGTTCTTCTACAGTTGTGAGAGGGGTACTTGAGATGGCAATGGAGGAGGGTGAGGACTGTACGGGACAAGATTAATGACCTCAAGAAGCAGGTAAAGCCTACGCCAATGGCCGCTGCGGCTGAAGGCGCAGCGGAGGCGCCTCCGCCTATTTCACGTGTGGAACTCAAGATTCAGGAGCTCACGGAGGTACTTTTTTAGTAGGAAAAAGATAATATGCAGTTGGCGCATAGTTTTTATGAGCGCTCACGCGTATTGGAGTGAGGAAGTGGTATTCCTCCCTCCGTCTTGAAAATGCTCCAGCCTAAAAGATGGTTAGTGTTACCCATTTTTTAGGATGTAGCATCTATTTCAGGCCATGGTGGGAGTATTTATGTGCCCCGTCACATTGAAATCTGAGCACGGCAGGCCGAGGGCATTAATTGGAAATTGACTGCCCCTGCATTGATATGGCATTGGATCCAAATTTGACCGCTGCGATGCACCAATGCACTTCCACTTGTGTGAGCCGGGGAGCATACTAACAGGACACTTTTTATGCACATTCGGTTAACAAAAGAATATTAAATATCTCTCTATCGGCTCAATAATCAATTATAAAATCCAATCTTATGGGATTTCAATACAAAAAAAAGAAGAAATTTAGTTATACTTTTTTTTTCTGAATAAAAACTAAGAGCCACACACAAACAAGCACACCATGTAGCAACCCAGAATTTCATTAAGAGTATATTCTGGGACTAAAGATCTTAGATTAAAGAAAAGGTTGGAAAAGGCCGGAGTTCACTGACAACCTAGGTTATCAGTGATGCGTATAGATGCAGGCTAATTGGATGGATTCGAACTCTTAAACCCAACTATATAAAAAGGATTAGGGTTGCGGGAAAGGCCAGCTTAGGACTCTCCATGTATCCAGAGAAAGGAGAAGGCAACTCGAGGAGGAGGATCATTCCGGGAGATCTCCGAGGGCCTTGGAGGCTTAGTTTTGTCATAATTGAGGTAGGATTGCTAATCTCAACTTAAAATTGCTGTCTTTTCAATAAGCCTGAATGATGATCCATGTGCTTGATTATTATTTCTCTTGTATTAACACGATGATGTTTCTATGTGTATCATTGGTACATCTCTTGTCTGCATAATTGTATAGCATGATGATGGTTTATTGATATTCATGATAGTATGCTTGATGTATGATCATGCTTAAATTGGTAGCAATTGATGAGGTGGGATGCTTCGTGTAGGACGGTTCTATGAAAGCAGGCCGTGGGTATCTCACCGACAACCCTTCACTGACACGCCACGTACTCCTTGTCATCTTCAGCCTTTCACCATAGCCTTTATTGTGTACAGGGATTATTGTCTAATTTCGGTTACATTGAAATAATGAATATTTACTACGCACGGATAGTGAATTTGATTTAGGGCATTGAACTAGGGAAATTAGTAGAGATCCTTCATGAGAAAGCAGGGTAAAATAGAATCTCTTTTAGATCAGGATATTGACCAGTAGGTCAAGGCCATGAGTGCATTGTCCGAGGATGACAAAGGAAATATAGGAGTGATTAAGAGTGTTGATCACCCTGGTTCAAAACAAGAACCACTGAGATATCGCGACCCAAGATGATAGGGTCCAGAAGAGCACTCCGAAACTTCCATGTGCCCAGGGTTAGGGCTGACGTCAAGGCGTCATGACAGTGGTTGCACCGTACCTCCAAATGTTGTTCCTCAAGAGACCTTATGCATGCATTGTGGAGCTCCAACAATTCATGATGTGTTGGGGCTAGAGGCGGAAACCATGTAACTCCCTTTGCGACCGTGTCTCGCAGGCAGGGGCAGACGCAGGAATATTTGTCAATGGGGTCATAAGTAGGGGTGTAAACGGCATTCGGATGTCCGTGTCCATCTATTCGTTTTACTATCCAAACGAAGGCTAGAGAAGAGGACGACAACTTTTTGACCACTTGCATGCCGAAAATTAGCTGTTGGATTAAATGTTATGCAGAATGCTGGTTGGAGAGTCTTCACCTTGGCTTGAATTGTAATTAGCAAGAAACCCTATCAAGAACGTAAAAAAAATCCCAAATCCTAACCTAACTATGGGGTCAGTGAATTTTTCCAATGGGGTCACTTAGTAAGCCCACTTTTTTTCCTTGCCCAACCCAATATATTTTTTAATGGTGGTAATGAAAAAATCTCAAACCCTGACCCCATTGGCTCTAACGTGGATCCGTCCCTGCTCGCAGGTAGCCTGCCTGGTCAAAACTGATAGGACATCCATAAGAGTGAGTATTAGATGGAAAGTAGAACCCGTAGGAAGATAGAAGAGAAGTAACTTCTAAGTAGAGGTTTTCATGAGTTGGAACTCATGATGAAGAAGGGAACGGGTGACGGGATAATTATATATATAAACTCACATATAATTGAATGTTCATTATATGTCTATCTCTGCATCTGAATCGACCATCCAACCTTATCAATATTATAATCTGCTTGCTCTATCAAAGCTAGCTTCTTCAAGCCTATTCTTCCTCCCAAGTGCATCAATTAAGATTGTATAATGTTCGGAACTTGGACGAACACCATACTCCTTCTGCATTGATTTCAACAACCGATAACCTTCTAAAACTTGACCGTCATGGCTACATCCCGAAAAAACACCAAGAAATGTGACATGATTAGGTGAAACACCAGCCTCAATCATCACCAAACTCAGAGCAGCACCTCCCCGTACCACCACCTCCGCCTCCAAATGTAGCGACAGTAATATTTTATTAAGGTAAAATTTCTTTGCTAAATGGGAGTAAATTTGAATTCTAGAAATTTCATTAAATAATTAAAATTTGAAGTTTTTTTGTCAGACCGATCGATCGCCTTCAAATGGCATCGATCGGGAGACGATTGATCGGTTTTGTAAGGCATCGATCGCAAGACGATCGATCGCGTTATACGGACCGATCGATCGCCGGTGGATTTGCGATTCCAGAGGCAATTCCGTTGGGAAACGTTTTGGGCTGATTTTGGGGGATTTCTTTGGGACGTATCTTGCCTGATTTACCTGTTTAAGGGGTTCTAAACGTAGTAAATTGGGTTGTAGTCAAAACCCTAATTGATATCTATTTGGAAAGCATTATAATGGAAGATTTAAATAGCCTAACTAAAGTAATTATGGGCTGAACGTGGGAAACCCTTTTGGGAGGTGTGAAGTGGTCTTATTTGCTTATATTTGGCGCTAAGAGGAGTCCTTAAAAGTTTTACTTTTACTTAGTAAAGTTACCTAAGTAAATTGGTAACTACTTAAGAGGAGATAAGATCCTATCTTAATGCAATCAAATTAGAATAATTTTGTGGTTAGAGGGGATCTTGATCTGGAGATTTGGATGGGCTGGGTTTGTCCTTGGCCCTCGGATGAAATGGAGGTGGACGGTAGAGATCTTGGGGCAACTTATATAAAAACCCTAAATGAGAGGGCCGGCCATTCTTTTGAGAACCGACAGCCCTCTCTCCCTCTTTCTTTGGTGAATTCTTCTCCTCTATTTCGTTCTTTCCCTTCTCCTCCAACCCCAGTAAGCCTTTCCTAGTGTTGTGTGCTTTGGTGGTGCTTTGGTTCATGTGGAGAGTGCAAAGAAGCGGGTTTCGATTCAAACCGGTTCACGTGCAATTTGGTACCGGTTCAAAGGTAAGATGCTCTTTTTCTCGCAGCGTATTTGATGAAAGTTTTGATCTTTATGTTGGGCACCACGTGCTGATGATGTGTGACATGATTGACTCATTTTCGTTCTGGATTAATTGTTCTAATTGTTGATATCTATTCAATTGTTGCATACCGATCTATTTATTGTTGTGATTCTCTCATACATTATTTGATCAAGACATCCCTGAGGTATACTATTCTTTTGCCACACTTTTGATCATGTGTTTGCTGTCTATACCTACTGATAGTACTCTGTTTCGAGTGGTTTAAGGTTCTGGTCATGAAAAGTTGTCATCTTTCTTGATATACATCAACCGATGTTATGTTATTGCATGCTTTGACCTAATTGTTTAGTGTGGGTGTAATCCGGGTGTTTCTCATCCAAAAACAGCCATCTTTCAGAGTTGAACCCTTTGGTTTGGTGCGTCCTTTTATGTCAAAAGTCGTGCCTTGAGTTGTAGTTCTGTGTCCGGATAAAGTTGTCCACTTTAGGTAGTATATGCCTTAATTGATTTGATAAAGGAGTAATTAGACTATCTAGAAGAGATTAAAAGATGTATTAATAAGAGAAAGTGTAAATCCTTATGGATCATTGCTCGTGGACTTTAAGACCTTGTTAATGGGTCTGACCAGGAGCCGGGGTGTCCTGGAATAATTGTCCAGTTTGCGGGTTAATGGACCATTAAGGCTAATTGATAAAACAATTTTTAAAAGAGATTTGTAGGCTGATTAATACGCAGTTAATTGTCTGATCAGAAGTTAATAATGGCCTAATGTAAGAGGGTTTTAAGTCTAAAAGACCTTAGTTGTGATTAGAATTAGTAACAACAAGTGAAAATCGGATTATTGTTTAGTGTAGTGCTCTCGGCCAGGATGTATCCTGCGCTGACAGACTGCATTCAAAAATACATAACTAATTGTAGAAAATTCGGAAAAATATTCCGTAAATTGGGTAATGATCTACAGACACATGGCTGTCTGCAATAAAAATTTCAGAGACTGTTATGTTCTGTGAAGACTGGAGGAACTCCGGGAATGGAGCTGTTGTGTCAATAACAGTGTCCTTTCACGGTGATTAAATAAAACGCTATACTAAAACTACTTATATATATATACATACATATATTATTATTATATAACATAAGGAGGGTACTATGGTGTAAGAATTCCAGAGAGTACTTATGGTAATAATACGTGTGGAGTTTGTCTCTATTCCAAATGTTGTGGTCATCTATGTCTTTGCTCGCGGTGCCTAACATCACACATCTTCGACCTCTTGAAACCCTGATATTAGATTAGGGTTATCCATTTCAATTCTACCATTAAAGTTTTTGGGACATCAGTCCGGAGTCTTGTAATCTAGGGATGATCTTGATTGTAATAGTGCATGGTGATGTCGTTGACGGAGTTTACACCGAAGAGTTCGGTTTCGAGTCAGCTCGTGCTTAGGCACCGACCGGTTATTGGTTAATCTCTTGAAAGTTCGTCATTGTTAAGTGCTGAGAATTCCTTTGTACTCCCTTGAGAGTCTAAGTTCTGAAATTGTCAATTCACGAAAATATCCTTAGTTGTGGTTAGTCACTCAGTTCCATGTAAACTGCTTCTCCACTAAGAGCCTTGTTGAACACTCTTAGGTTGGATCATAGTATGCTCACGAGCCATAGCTAGACCCAGAGTGGTCTCCGATGATTATGAACCTCTGTAGTTCAGCCGAGTACGGCAACGCATGCGCTTTAGATTGTTAGACATTACAGAAGGTCTGCAATCTCCGCCCATTGTGCCCGTAAGCACCGATGGGGCCAGCATCCCTAGACGCTTGGCCAGGTTCCTACGTAGAACCTCTAGGATGTTCTGGTATTGAAGTCCATAGAGGAAGTGGACTGATCAGAGAGCAGAAATTGACATCTTCGACACTTTGGTTGTCCATATCAGATATTTTGTTTATCTCCTTACTCTTTGGAAGTCTGGAGTCATATTGATTATTGTAATTTATTTCCACCTTGATCGATGAGATATTTTGGGTGCGGTATCTTTTCCTGGTAAGTACCATCTGCGTCATGTTATTCTGAGTTATCGGACCTGGTTGTTTTTTAATCCTTTATTGTCTGTTTCTACTGTGAGTTTTTCTAGCATCCTACTGAGTATTTCCTCTGGAATACTCACGCATCTTCTGATGCAGGGCGTAGAGCTGAAGAGGTGTGAACAGCATTCTGGTGACGTGGAGGTTGGTGCTCGTGGAAGTCGTGGAGACTTGTTAGCGTAGAATTTATTTATTTGATGATAGTGGATATTTTGATATTTAGTTATTTTGTGGCCTGCATGTCACTTGCTTTATTTATTTGTTTATGTGGGATTATTTGGATTGCTTAAGCTGGTTAGTTTTAAATTATTTCGAGATTTTTGAACAATTATTTACGTCATTTCGATCCGGCTATTGCCACATTTGTGCATGGGATTTATGGTGATGAATCGAGTATTCGGTCCGTCCCAGATTTGTGACCCTATTCCCTTCAACGGCTTATCGCTTCCGCGTATTTTGGGGTTGGAAATTTGGGGCGTGACAGCTTGGTATCAGAGCCTCAGGATGACCTAAATAATTTTTCTAAGATTAGAATTGACTTTGGGATTTAAAGTGTGAAACCCTAGAATGAGAGTTGAACCATAATTGTACCTAAGGACTAATTAGTACTTTGCTTTAGGTAATGGCGAGAACTCGTAGCAGACGAATTTACGAGAAGGAGCGTCAGGAGGCAGCACGTTTGTGGCTAGATGAGTGGAAGCTTCAGGACGTGGGGCACGGAACTGCGGAAGACCCTTTTCTGATCGACGTCGAAAAAGAGCCTGACTTTGAGGATGAAGATCCGGAGGAAGATCTGGAAGAAGATCCAGAAGAAGATCCGGAGGAAGACCCGGAAGAGGATCCTGAGGAAGAAGTGCAGTTCGTGGGTTACGTGATTCACCAGGAGTTTTTGAAGGTGTTGGAGCATCCATTTTACATTCGCGCGAGGGATGATCCTGATCTTTTCTATAAGCTATATCTTAGGTTTAAATCCCTAGGTTATAGGTGGCCTCACATGACTGATTGGGAGATTAGCTGGTATGGGAATCACCTAGTGTTTGCACCGATGTTTGTGTCCTTAGCCATTCTAGACGAGTACCTCTGAGATGTGGTGTTCAGGGACTCGATTAGGGAGCTCTTTAAATTAAGTAGGATTTTTATTAACCCTGCGTTCTTATCAGGGATTTAGGTGTAATTGGTTTTTTGAATTGAATAAAAGACCCCGTTTTGATTTCAGCTCTGGTGTGTACTTTGTGTTATTTGCATTCGTTGGTTGTGTTTGTGTGACTGTTTGTTTGTCGCGTTAGGAGTCTTGGACTGAAGGAAGAATTAAAATGAAGCATGGTGTTAAGTTCTAATTCTCCTTCTTTCCTTGACTGTAGATTTTCGAAGATGGCAACAACGGGAGCTCGCGGCAGACGATCTGGTACTGGGCCAAACTCTCAGCAGGAGGAGGCATCGAGCCAAAACCTGTCTGATGTGGTGCGCGAGTTGGCTAGGGAGTTAAGGAACGACCGTGGATCTAGCAACACTTCAAATGCGAAACCTCCAACGCTGGAGCGATTCAAGAGAGCTGGACCCGCATTCTCGGGAGATGACAACCCTGATAAGGCAGAGTGCTGGATTGTGGAAGTGGAACGTCTTTTCAAGGGGATGAAAGTTCCGACAGATGAAAGGGTGGTCTTCGCAACCTACTTGTTTGTGGGAGAAGCTGTCTTCTGGTGGGAGTCAGTAGAACGAAACAACTTCGGAACTGGACAAGACGTTACGTGGGAAGAGTTTAAGGAGGTATTCAACAGGAAATATTTTCCTCCGCATGTGCAGCGCAGGAAGGAGAAAGAATTTCTGGAGCTGGTTCAGGGATCGATGTCTGTACTTCAGTACGAGACTAAATTCGAGCAACTGCAATGATTTGCAACGGATGCTTGCCCTAACGATCTTGTGAAGGCAAGAAGGTTCGTGGATGGTTTACGCGACGGTTTAAGGGCGAAGGTGCTTGTTTCGCAACCAGCAACTGTAGCAAAGGCGGTCGAACTCGCTTCTATTTTGGAAGACGATTACAAAAGGACCCAGGAGCGGAAAGGAAATGCCGGTAAGGGTCAGGATGGTACTGTCAAGCGATCCGGATTTAAGAGGTTCGGGAATGGTGGACGTTTTAATAATCGGCCAGCCAAACAGCAGAGAGAGCAACAACCTCAGCAAAACTGCGGGAATGGACAGAATCGGGCGATGGTTCCTTATCGCCAGCCTCAGAGTATCGATGGTCCAGGAGGGGGAGGCAAGTGCAGATTTTGCAGGCAGCAATCTCATGCGGGGAAGCCGTGTCCACAGGATACTCGGAGGTGTTACAGCTGCAATGAAGTTGGTCACATTGCAACCTACTGCCCTAATCGTGACAAGAAAGCAGGAGGGGAGTCAAGTAAAAAGGCTCAGGCGCGAATCTTTGCTCTGACTTCGGCGGACGCCCAAGCTTCGGACGATGTCATCGAAGGTACTCTACTTGTCTTGGATAGATTAGCTAGAGTATTGATAGATCCGGGATCGTCTAGATCCTTTATTTCTGTGGTGTTTGCTGCTAGTCTAGAAAAGAAACCTTCTAGACTTGGGTGTGATCTCTCCATTTCTACTCCTGTTGGGGACTCAGTGTTAGCAACTGAGTATCTGGAGGACTCTCCTGTTGTGATTGATGACGTGGTGTTGAATGCTAACCTTGTTCTGCTTGAGATGTTTGACTTTGATGTGATTTTGGGTATGGATTGGTTAGCTAGATTTGGCGCTACAGTTGATTGTAGTAAGAAGAGAGTATATTTTAGAATTCCGGGAAAGAGAGAATTAATATTCCGAGGAATTCGTTTAAAGAAAGAAAATTGTTTAATTTCTGCAATGAAAGTTCAGAAATTAGTAGCAAAAGGGTGTAAAGCCTTTTTGGCTACCGTAGTAACAGAAAAGAAAACCACTCCTAGAATGGAAGAAATTGAAGTGGTAAACGAATTTTCCGATGTGTTTCCGGAGGAGTTGCCGGGTTTGCCACCAAAGCGAGATGTTGACTTCACTATAGACCTATTGCCGGGAACTGCACCGATATAGAAGGCACCATATCGGATGGCACCTGCGGAATTGAAGGAATTGAAAGAGCAGCTACAGGAGTTGCTAGATAAACGTCTGATTTGACCAAGTGTATCTCCCTGGGGAGCGCCAGTGTTGTTCGTAAAGAAGAAAGATGGATCCATGAGATTATGTATTGACTATCGGATGCTGAATTAAGTAACTATAAAGAACAAGTACCCGCTACCGAGGATCGATGACTTATTTGATCAACTGCAATCAGCAAGAGTTTTCTCAAGGATCGATCTGCGGTCAGGATACCATCAGTTGAGGATCAAGGAGGAAGACATCTCCAAAACAGCTTTCAGAACCCGATACGGACACTATGAGTTTCTGGTGATGCCGTTTGGTTTGACAAATGCCCCTGCAGCATTCATGGATATGATGAACAGAATCTTTAAGGCACTGCTGGATCAGTTTGTGATTGTGTTCGTCGATGATATTTTGGTCTACTCTGCAAGCCGGGAAGAGCATAGAAGACACTTAGCTCAAGTGTTACAAATTTTGCGAGAGAACCAGTTATATGCTAAGTTCAGCAAGTGTGAATTCTGGTTGGACAAAGTAAACTTCTTGGGCCATGTGATATCAAAAGATGGGGTTTCAGTGGACCCGATGAAGGTGGAAGCCGTTCTGCATTGGGAACAACCAAAGAGCGTAACTGAGATAAGGAGTTTTCTGGGATTAGCAAGATATTATCGAAGATTCATTGAAGGATTTTCTAGCTTAGCACTGCCAATGACTAAGTTAACCAGGAAGAGAGTGAAGTATAATTGGAACGAGGATTGTGAGAAAAGTTTTCAAGAGCTGAAAAGAAGACTGACTTCTGCACCGATTCTGAAACTTCCATCAGGATCTGGTGGGTTTGTTATGCATCGAGATGCGGTTTGGGCTGCGTATTGATGCAGAATAGACATGTGGTGGCTTATGCGTCGAGACAATTAAAAATTCATGAGCAGAATTATCCCACCCATGATTTGGAGTTGGCGGCAGTAGTTTTTGCCTTAAAAATTTGGAAGCATTATTTGTATGGAGAAACTTTCGAAGTATTCACTGATCACAAGAGTCTGAAGTACATCTTTTCTCAGAAAGACTTGAATATGAGACAAAGGCGATGGTTGGAGTATCTGAAGGATTATGACTTCTCTATCCACTACCATCCCGGTAAGGCAAACGTGGTTGCTGATGCATTAAGCAGAAAGACGGGAATAGTAGCATATATGATGGTGCAAGAATGGCGAATGATGGAAGATTTAGGAGCATGTAACCTAGAATGGCCAACTACTAAAAGAGCGTCATTCCTAGGAAATATCTCGGTGAGATCAACGATGTATGAGAAGGTGCTTGACGCACAAAAGAATAGTCCTCAGTTGCAAAAGCTATTGGAGAAACCAGGGTTCAAGAAAGGGATTGATGGAAGCATCTTATTCCAAGGAAGATTGGTCGTGCCAAAGAACACGGAGTTGAGGCAAGAACTTCTCCAAGAGGCGCATCACTCACGGTATGCGATTCATCCCGGGAGCACAAAGTTGTACCAGGATTTGAAGAGGAACTTTTGGTGGAACGGAATGAAGCGAGACATAGGAAGGTTCCTCTCCAAATGTTTAACATGTCAGCAAGTAAAAGCAGAACATTAGAGACCGGCAGGATTGTTACAACCGCTGGAGATCCCACAGTGGAAATGGGATCATATTACCATGGATTTCGTGGTAGCTTTACCAAAGACTCAGAAACAAAAAGATGCAATTTGGGTGATCGTGGACCGACTCACAAAGACAGCGCATTTTCTACCGATTCGATGGAAACAGAACCCAGAAACTTTGGCAGAGCTTTATATCAGAGAAATAGTAAGACTGCACGGTACACCGATATCAATCGTATCTGATCGAGATCCAAGGTTCACATCCAGAACATGGAAAGGTATCCAGGAGGCGTTGGGTACGAAGCTTAGTTTCAGTACAGCATTTCACCCGCAGAGCGATGGACAGTCAGAAAGAACGATTCAGACTTTGAAAGATATGCTCAGAGCGTGTGCCATTGATTGGAAAGGAAATTGGGACGATCATTTGCCACTGATCGAATTTGCCTATAATAACAGTTACCACTCTAGTATTGGAATGGCACCATTTGAAGCACTATATGGAAGACCGTGTAGATCACCTACATGTTGGACTGAAGTTGGAGAGTGTCAGGTAATGAAGTCAAAATTGATACAGTATTGTGCAGAGAAGGTAAAACAGATTCGACAAAGAATACAGACAGCGCAGAGCAGGCAGAAGAGCTATGCGGATAACCGACGACGAGAGCTGGAGTTTCAGGAAGGAGACAAAGTATTCTTAAAAGTTTCTCCGTCAAAGGGAATTATGAGGTTTGGTAGGAAAGGGAAGCTGAGTCCAAGGTTCGTTGGACCCTTTGAGATCTTGGAAAGGGTTGGGCCTGTTGCCTACAGATTGGCCTTACCCCCACAGCTGGCAGAGGTACACAATACATTTCACGTATCGATATTGAGGAAGTATGTTCCAGATGAGTCTCATGTATTAGATTATACCACGATGGATCTTGAGGCAGACTTATCATTTCCGATGAGACCAATCAAGATACTAGATAAGAAGGATCAAGTCCTGCGAAGGAAGACTATACCTTTGGTGAAAATTTTGTGGCGAAACCAGCACTCCGAGGAAATGACATGGGAAACCGAAGATGAAATGAGGAAGTCCTACCCTCAACTCTTTGAAGAATAATTGCGGCATTTCGGGGACGAAATGTTCTTTAAGGAGGGGAGGATGTAGCGACCGTAATATTTTATTAAGGTAAAATTTCTTTGCTAAATGGGAGTAAATTTGAATTCTAGAAATTTCATTAAATAATTAAAATTTGAAGTTTTTCCGTCAGACCGATCGATCGCCTTCAAACGGCATCGATCGGGAGACGATCGATCGGTTTTGTAAGGCATCGATCGCAAGACGATCGATCGCGTTATACAGACCGATCGATCGCCGGTGGATTTGCGATTCCAGAGGCAATTCCGTTGGGAAACGTTTTGGGCTGATTTTGGGGGATTTCTTTGGGACGTATCTTGCCTGATTTACCTGTTTAAGGGGTTCTAAACGTAGTAAATTGGGTTGTAGTCAAAACCCTAATTGATATCTATTTGGAAAGCATTATAATGGAAGATTTAAATAGCCTAACTAAAGTAATTATGGGCTGAACGTGGGAAACCCTTTTGGGAGGTGTGAAGTGGTCTTATTTGCTTATATTTGGCGCTAAGAGGAGTCCTTAAAAGTTTTACTTTTACTTAGTAAAGTTACCTAAGTAAATTGGTATCTACTTAAGAGGAGATAAGATCCTATCTTAATGCAATCAAATTAGAATAATTTTGTGGTTAGAGGGGATCTTGATCTGGAGATTTGGATGGGCTGGGTTTGTCCTTGGCCCTCGGATGAAATGGAGGTGGACGGTAGAGATCTTGGGGCAACTTATATAAAAACCCTAAATGAGAGGGCCGGCCATTCTTTTGAGAACCGGCAGCCCTCTCTCCCTCTTTCTTTGGTGAATTCTTCTCCTCTATTTCGTTCTTTCCCTTCTCCTCCAACCCTCAGTAAGCCTTTCCTAGTGTTGTGTGCTTTGGTAGTGCTTTGGTTCGTGTGGAGAGCTCAAAGAAGCGGTTTTCGATTCAAACCGGTTCACGTGCAATTTGGTACCGGTTCAAAGGTAAGATGCTCTTTTTCTCGCAGCGTATTTGTATGAAAGTTTTGATCTTTATGTTGGGCACCACGTGCTGATGATGTGTGACATGATTGACTCATTTTCGTTCTGGATTAATTGTTCTAATTGCTGATATCTATTCAATTGTTGCATACCGATCTATTTATTGTTGTGATTCTCTCATACACTATTCGATCAAGACATCCCTGAGGTATACTATTCTTTTGCCACACTTTTGATCATGTGTTTGCTGTCTATACCTACTGATAGTACTCTGTTTCGAGTGGTTTAAGGTTCTGGTCATGAAAAGTTGTCATCTTTCTTGATATACATCAACCGATGTTATGTTATTGCATGCGTTGACCTAATTGCTTAGTGTGGGTGTAATCCGGGTGTTTCTCATCCAAAAGCAACCATCTTTCAGAGTTGAACCCTTTGGTTTGGTGCGTCCTTTTATGTCAGAAGTCGTGCCTTGAGTTGTGGTTCTGTGTCCGGATAAAGTTGTCCACTTTAGGTAGTATATGCCTTAATTGATTTGATAAAGGAGTAATTAGACTATCTAGAAGAGATTAAAAGATGTATTAATAAGAGAAAGTGTAAATCCTTATGGATCATTGCTCGTGGACTTTAAGACCTTGTTAATGGGTCTGACCAGGAGCCGGGGTGTCCTGGAATAATTGTCCAGTTTGCGGGTTAATAGACCATTAAGGCTAATTGATAAAACAGTTTTTAAAAAAGATTTGTAGGCTGATTAATATGCAGTTAATTGTCTGATCAGAAGTTAATAATTGCCTAATATAAGAGGGTTTTAAGTCTAAAAGACCTTAGTTGTGATTAGAATTAGTAACAACAAGTGAAAATCGGATTATTGTTTAGTGTAGTGCTCTCGGCCAGGATGTATCCTGCGCTGACAGACTGCATTCAAAAATTCATAACTAATTGTAAAAAATTCGGAAAAATATTCTGTAAATTGGGTAATGATCTACAGACAAATGGCTGTCTTCAATAAAAATTTCAGGGACTGTTATGTTCTGTGCAGACTGGAGGAACTCCGGGAATGGAGTTGTTGTGTCAATAACAGTGTCCTTTCACGGTGATTAAATAAAACGCTATACTAAAACTACTTATATATATATATACATACATATATTATTATATAACATAAGGAGGGTACTATGGTGTAAGAATTCCAGAGAGTACTTATAGTAATAATACGTGTGGAGTTTGTCTCTATTCCAAATGTTGTGGTCATCTATGTCTTTGCTCGCGGTGCCTAACATCACACATCTTCGACCTCTTGAAACCCTGATATTAGATTAGGGTTATCCATTTCAATTCTACCATTAAAGTTTTTAGGACATCAGTCAGGAGTCTTGTAATCTAGGGATGATCTTGATTGTAATAGTGCATGGTGATGTCGTTGACGGAGTTTACACCGAAGAGTTCGGTTTCGAGTCAGCTCGTGCTTAGGCACCGACCGGTTATTGGTTAATCTTTTGAAAGTTCGTCATTGTTAAGTGCTGAGAATTCCTTTGTACTCCCTTGAGAGTCTAAGTTCTGAAATTGTCAATTCATGAAAATATCCTTAGTTGTGGTTAGTCACTCAGTTCCATGTAAACTGCTTCTCCACTAAGAGCCTTGTTGAACACTCTTAGGTTGGATCATAGTATGCTCACGAGCCATAGCTAGACCCAGAGTGGTCTCCGATGATTATGAACCTCTGTAGTTCAGCCGAGTACGGCAACGCGTGCGCTTTAGATTGTTAGACATTACGGAAGGTCTGCAATCTCTGCCCATTGTGCCCGTAAGCACCGATGGGGCCAGCATCCCTAGACGCTTGGCCAGGTTCCTACGTAGAACCTCTAGGATGTTCTGGTATTGAAGTCCATAGAGGAAGTGGACTGATTAGAGAGCAGAAATTGACATCTTCGACACTTTGGTTGTCCAAATCAGATATTTTGTTTATCTCCTTACTCTTTGGAAGTCTGGAGTCATATTGATTATTGTAATTTATTTCCACCCTGATCGATGAGATATTTTGGGTGCGGTATCTTTTCCTGGTAAGTACCATCTGCGTCATGTTATTCTGAGTTATCGGACCTGGTTGTTTTTTAATCCTTTATTGTCTGTTTCTACTGTGAGTTTTTCTAGCATCCTACTGAGTATTTCCTCTGGAATACTCACGCATCTTCTGATGCAGGGCGTAGAGCTGAAGAGGTGTGAACAGCATTCTGGTGACGTGGAGGTTGGTGCTCGTGGAAGTCATGGAGATTTGTTAGAGTAGAATTTATTTATTTGATGATAGTGGATATTTTGATATTTAGTTATTTTGTGGCATGCGTGTCACTTGCTTTATTTATTTGTTTATGTGGGATTATTTGGATTGCTACAGAGTTTACTGACCTGGATAATAATCATCATCAAAGACCATCAACGGTCAAGAAATAGACAAATATTAAATTTCAAAACTCCAAACGTACAGTGCGTCGGGAGAAAATAAAAATGAATACTAACTCCAAACATCCAGAGTATTGGAGATAACAATTTCTGCTCTCTGCTCAGTCCTCGTCTCCTATGGACATCAATACTAGAACATCCTAGAGGTTCTTCAGAGGAACCCGGCCATGCGTCTAGGGATGCTGGTACCATCGGTGTTTACGGGCATAATGGGCAGAGACTGCAGACCTTCCGTAATATCATACAGTCTAAAGCGCACGTGTTGTCGTCATCGGCTGAACTACAGAGGTTCATTAAATATCTCAGATCACATAGGATCTAGCAATGGCTCGTGAGCTAGGCAGTTCTTTGAAGAGAAGTCCACATGCCTATAAATGCCCCCTGCATGAGGCTAGCAACAGCAGGCCACCTTATGTAGAACAAAAATTATTGCACCGCAGGTGCAATACAGGAGTTACGTTTTTCAGCCCCTGCATCTCTTAGTAATGGATACATCGACTCTAAATGTTAATTCCTTTGTCAGATTCATCGACTTGGGAGGTTGCAGATGCATTGGATCAGATTCATGATTCAAACCTTCAGGGTGTGATGATAATGTTGGCCTTCATGAGACTGCTATACGTTTTCGATTGCTAAGACAACAGGGGTACAATGTATCATCAGGTATGAACTTTATCCAACTTTCTATCAACTAAAGGGGCCGTTTGGGGCGTGATTAAAAGCAAAACATCTACGGTGGATATTTTGCTATACTATAGCATTCATGTTTTTTCCATATCCAGCGTGAAACACGACCTCTTGTATAGCATTCACGTGTTTCACGTTGGATATGGAAAAAATATGGATGCCACAGTGGATGTGGAAAATCCACTATAGATATTTGCTTATAATCACATCTCAAACGGCCCCTAAATATCTCGCATAAATCCACTAGCGTGTCACTGTATCAATTTCGTGTTGAAAATCAGCACCATTTAAGAAGTTCATGGATGAAGCTGGAAATTATAAGAAGGCCATGTTGGGTGATGTTAGAGGCATGCTAAGCCTATATGAAGCGGCTCATCTAAGTATACCAGGAGATGACACACTTGTTGACCATTCTCAATGTCTTTCATTGTTAGATGCGTTCCAAACCAATCATCCTCCCAAGTTAGCAAGTCGGATTTCTTCCCAATGTGCCAACTAAGCCTCTTAAGTATGACATATTTTAGTTTTTGAAATAATTTTTCGTTCATAACTTCAGCCCATAATGAATTCTTGCTACATGTCAATTCCCATGCTTTTTTTCCTAGCAAGGCATCATTAAAGTCTTTAGATTTTTTTAAATGTAAGCCTCCCGACCTATTATTTTTACAAATTTTGTATGCACTAGCATGGAGCTGTTATTTGTTGTCCTTTTGAGCCCAAAAAAAAAAATTCCTTGCTGCCCTATCTAGTTCAGAAGTTACATTAGCAGGGAACTTGTCAACCGACATCTGGAGTAGAGGCATAGCTGCCATGGTCGATTTAACAAACACAGTTTTTCCAGCCAAAGTTAGGAGTTTTGCTTTCCATGAGGCCATCTTATGAAAGATACTGTTACTAAACTCATCAAAGTCCCCCATCCTGGGTTTACCCAATGGCAGGTAAGAACCCAGATATTTACTTGATGTAAACCTTTCCTGTATGCCTGTGATCCTACAGATGCATTTCCTAATATTTTTTGCTCCCATCAGGGCAAAATGTTATTGAGGATTTATTAGTATTGATACTGTGGCCCGCATACTCACAAAAATGTTGAATAATTTTCTGATATTCCACAGCTTAGCCCTTCCAAAATTTATTAAATCATCAGGGTTTGAACCCATTACAGTTGGTAGTGGTGGTGGTAGAGTCGGGAAGGAGGAAGAGACGATGGCAGAGGCACAGGAGCCGGTGGCAGAGGTGGAGGAATAGAGAGTAGATCCGGAGAGATGGGAGGGGATAGGGGCATTTGAACCCGTTTGTGTTTTTCGAGAAGGAAAAAAGGGTAAAAGTATCCTTTAAATGTGTGCGCGGCCAATAATACTGTGATTACAAGTTAGGGGTGGCACTGGTTTGTACCAGCCTGAAACCCGCCTCCCAAGTCCCAGCCCACCACACCACTTTCACACTTCCAGCTCCTTTGCCTCCTGAGCTTGGGTGTATCCTCATGAGTACGTCTAGCATCACCAAAAATCATCACCAAACTCCATCACCCCCCGCCATGTGGGCATAGAGCCCACCAAATTTAGGGCAAAATTGTAATTTTGCCCTAAATTTGGTGGGCTCCTGATCTATACATGAAATATGCATTTTATTATCTCCTAAACTTATGATTATGCTAGTGTTTGATTAGAATAACTACTACTTTAACATAGTTTTTGGTTTTTGTAGGAAACAAGAGTAATACACAGAAATGAGGTGAAAAGTAACTTGAATGGTTAAATCATCATAACTTCGTGTACAAATGTCGGATTGGACTGATTCAAGCATCATGTTAAAGTTCAAGAAGTCAGCTTTCCAACGCCACCAACCACATGCAATTCGGAGTTCGGGACAAAAAGTTATAGCCATTTGAAGTTTATGAACAGTAACTACGATCGATCGTATCTACTGGAATTTTACAATCGCGCAAGATAGTAACTACGATCGATCGGTATCATACGGCGTCGATCGGCAAAGCGATCGATCGGAGGAAAATAACGAAGGAATTGTGATCGATAGGCCAGCGAACGATCGTCAATACGGAGCGATCGATCGCTGTGTGCGGCAAACCGAAATAAGACCTATTTCGACTCGGATTTGGAAGGGGATTTCGTGGTTTCTCTTCACTCTTATAAATAGGCCTTATGGGAGAACGTTTTGGGCATTCAACCTTGGAGAACCAGAGCTTTATTGGAGGCTAGAGAGGAGGAAGAGAAGAGGTCTTTTGGAGCAAAGAAGAAGAAGGATTCATGACGATGGATCTATATAAACATGCTTTTCTTTTCTCCCTTTCTATGTGTAACTAAATTCCTTGTCAAGGCTTGATGAAGCCCTAGATGTGTATTGCTACTCTTGATAGTTTAATTTTATAAAGTTGATTATGATTCATGCTTAATGCGATTTTATGAGTTTCTTTTGAGTGTTTGATCATAGACTTGATTGATTATGAATGAAATTAGATATTGTGATTGATTTTATGCCCGATCAAGGATAAGATTAATTGCATTACAATAGAGTTGTGATTGATTCTATGCTCGATCAAGGATAGGATTGATTACACAATAGTGGATGAACTTTCGTGTCCGATCAAGAATGTTAGTGAATTCATTAGTAATTCGTGTGTCCGATCAAGAACACGAATTACTACATCATGTCAATGTAAGCTTAATAATAATTGAGAGTAGTAATTGCATGTCTAGTGGTAGATTCATTGCCTTGATAATTCTCTGCATTGATTAAAACTTAGCTTAGTAGTTAAAGTTCATAGCTTTATTTAGATTAAACAAAAATTGCAACTTTCTTCTCTTGAATTTGGTAAAAGATTAATCCGTCCCTGAGGTTCGACAACCCTTATTAATACTCGCCGTAGTACAATTGCCTTGTGCACTAGCAAGGGTTTAATTTTAAACGATCAGCTCCATGCCCACATGGCGGGGGGTGACGGAGTTTGGTGATGATATTTGGTGACAAAAACATTTTTCTATCCTCATTCTCGACATAATAACATTCCTATTGTACTTTATGAATACCAGAACTTTCAACTTTCATCCCGTAACTCGCACTCCTGTGGTTGGCGTTGGTGCAAACAGCCCCTCTTTTGAGTTGAGTTTTGGTGAGATGGCATTATTGGTTTTGAGAATGGCATGTCATATGTAATTGCCAAAGATGTTTGGAATTATTTTGAAAGATTAGATGTATTCTCTTCCAAATATGGTGGTCTGAATTCCTAGCTCATACTAATAATGATTTGCATTATAATTTGGCCAAAGGAGAATTTTTTATTTTTTATTTTGTGATGGCAAAAAAACGATGTTCCAAAGACCAGAAAAGATGACTAGTTAGTTCGTAGGATTATGGCCCATTTGTTTAACCTGAAACTGAACCCGAAAAACTTTTTGAAAATTCTAAAAAGACATTGATATGAAATTTTGATATATAATCTGAAAGGGAAAAGTTTAAATGAGATTGCTCTCATATTGCTTATATGAGGCCACTTTAAATCGTAATCGTTGGATCTTAATCTGACGGCTATAAATATCCATAATAATCCTATGTATCTTCCTCGGCCAATTTTCTTGTTTGACGTCGGCCTTTCTCACCAGGATCGATGAGCAATGGGCTGAATTTTCAGAAAATTCAGATTGGTTTTCCCTTATGAGATTTTAGGCCCTTTTACATACATGGGCTGAATTTAGGACAAAATTTAGATACCTAAACAAATGCACTGAAAAGCCCAAAAAAGCTGGGCTTTTTGGCCACTTATTCAGTTCAGATCTTAATAAGAGTTAACAAATAGGCCCTTAGTAAAACATAATCATAATCATAATCATAATCAATTAGCACTTTTTTCCAACTATTTGGGGTCGGCAACACGGATCTTACTCCTACATTCCAGCCTGTTTTGAGCTACCTCTCCTACATTCCAGCCTGTTTTGAGCTACCTCTTTTGTAAGAGATAGTAAAGTCAAATCCTTTCTTATTAACTCCATCCAAGTTCTCTTAGGTCTCCCTCTCCCTCTTTTAGCATCGTTTATCTGTATCCCTTCTAATCTTCTCATTGGGGCATCCAAAGGTCTTCTTTGCATATGCCCATACCAACATAACCTACATTCCCTCAGCTTCTCCCCTAAAGGCGCTACTCCTAGGCTCTCACGAATATATTCATTTCTAATCCTATCTCTCCTAGTTATCCCACTCATCCACCTTAACATTCTCATTTCGGCTACATTCAACTTATCTATATGACTCCTCTTTGGTGCCCAACACTCCGCTCCATAGAGTATTGCAGGCCTAATGGCCATCCTATAGAACTTGCCTTTAAGTCTTTTTGGAACCCGCTTATCACACAAAACTCCCGAGGCTGCCCTCCACTTTACCCACCCCACATTTATCCTATGCACCACATCACTATCAATATCCCCTTCTTTATAGATAATGGATCCTAAGTAACGGAATTGATCACACCTTGGCACTTCTTGCCCATCTATTTCAACTAGGGCTCTATCTATAGTTCTACCTTCCTTAAAATTAAATTCCACGCACTCTATCTTAGTCCTACTTATTTTAAAACCTTTTGATTCTAGAGCAACCCTCCACAATTCTAATTTCGCATTTAAACCTACTTTACTCTCATCAATTAAAACTACATCATCTGCAAAAAGCATACACCAAGGTACATTATCTTGCAAATAACTAGTAAGCTCATCCATAACTAAAGCGAAAAGATACGGACTTAAGGCTGACCCTTGATGAAGACCTACCGTGACCGGAAACTCCTTAGTTTCCCCCCCAATAGTCCGCACACTAGTCACAACCCCTTCATACATATCCTTTATGATATCTATGTAACCTCTTATGATACCTTTCTTCTTCAAAATACTCCAAATAAGCTCTCTCGGCACTCTATCGTAGGCTTTTTCCAAATCTATGAAGGCCATAAAAAGGTTTTGTTTTCTATCCATGTACCTCTTAACTGATTGCCGTAGTAAAAATATAGCTTCCGTTGTTGATCTCTCCGGCATGAAACCAAATTGATTCTCTGATACTGTAGTAACTTTTCGCAAACGCCCTTCTAATACTCTCTCCCATAATTTCATAGTATGCCTCATAACTTTTATACCTCTATAGTTTGTACAACTTTGGATATCCCCTTTATTTTTATACAAGGGTATGAGGGTACTCCTCCTCCACTCCTCTGGCATCCTCTTAGATTTCCAAATCTTGTTGAACAAAATAGTCAACCAAGTTAAGCCCACACCTCCAAGTGCCTTCCACACTTCAATAGGAATTCCATCAGGCCCTAGAGCCTTGCCTTTCTTCATCTTCCTTAACGCAGCACCTACTTCCTCTATGGAGAATCTCCTAAAATAAGTCACCTCTTTAACAAGACTAGACTCAAACTCTATCCCACTACTATAATTCTCATTCAATAAATGCTCAAAATACTCACGCCATCTCTCCCTAATTTCCTCATCTTTCACTAAGACCCTTTGATCTTCACTTTTAATACACCTAACTTGCTCTAAGTCCCTACTTCTCCTATCCCTTAACTTGGCTAACTTATAAACGTCCCTCTCCCCCTCCTTCGTCCCTAGCCTATTATATAAGTCATCAAACGCCTTAAATTTAGCTTCACTCACTATCTTTTTAGCCACTCTCTTTCCCTTAACATATCTCTCCCAATTCTCTTAATTTTTACACTTTTGCCACTCCTTAAAGAAGCCCTTCTTTTCCTTTATGACTCTTTGGACTTCCTCACACCACCACCAAGTTTCTTTCTTAACGTCCACTCTCCTCCTCATTTCACCAAGTACTTCTTTTCCCACTTTTTAATACACTTAGCCATGCTTCCCCACATCATTGTTGGCTCTTCAATTAAGTTCCAATCCCCTTCAAACCTCAACCTCTCCACAAAAGTGTTGAGCATCTCACCTTTCAAGTTCCACCACTTGATCCTAGGCTCCACTTTATCCGAACTTCGCTTCTTCCACCCCTTTATGAAAACATCTAAAACAACTAATCTATGCTGAAGTGCTATAGGTTCACCGGGTATAACCTTACAATCCTTACACTTAGTTCTGACTTCGCTTCTAACTAAGAAAAAATCTATTTGGCTCTTGTGCGGTCTACTCTTGAAAGTTACTAGATGCTCTTCCCTCTTCTTGAAATAGGTATTTGCTATGCTTAGATCGTTTGCTATTACAAAATCAAGAATAGTTTCTCCCATTCCAAAACCGTACCCCCCATGCACCCTCTCAAAACCTATATTCTTTGCCCCTACATGCCCATTTAAGTCGCCTCCTATAATAACCTTTTTCCCCATTAGGTATCCCTTGCAATACTAAGTCCATTTCCTCCCAAAATTGCCTCTTAAGGTCCTCTCCTAGTCCTACTTGAGGTGCATAAGCACTAACAACATTAACTATAAAATCCCCTAATACTAGCTTCACTAATATAATTCTATCACTAAATCTCTTGACACCTACAAGACTTTGTCTCAAGTCCTTATCCACTACTATACCTACCCCATTCCTATTTGAAACTTTACCTACATAAACTAGTTTAAAGCCTTCCCCCAGCTCCCTAGCCTTCTCTCCTACAAACTTAATCTCCTGCAAGCAAGCTATGTTAACCCTCCTTCTCTTTAGTGTTTCTACTAACTCCATACCCTTACCCTTTAAGGTCCCAATATTCCACGATGCCACTTTAATCCTACGCTCATGGACTAGCTTCTTTACTCGCGCCCGTCCAGACCAACGCGAGAACCCTTGCCCACTTTTCATTGCAACCGGGCGTTGTTGCAATGCGTCGCTTCCAGGGTACTCCCTCGTTTCATATTAATAGCTTCATTTGGCTCAATTTAAGTGTCTTTTTAACAAAACAATACTGCACAGTGCACATTCAAAATGCACAATTCAATTGAAATCAGTACTTTTTCAAACAGAGCTATTAATAAGGGATGGATTGAGAAGTTTGGAAGGGATGACAGTTGTTTGTGAATGTGGCTAAATTAAACCTGCATCCTTTACTATATCATGGATAATTAAGAATGGAACTTTGATTTCTAACCACATCAAAATGCTCTTACTACACGAGTGTCATGAAATTAAAAAATAATTTGTTAACCTCATTACCGTGTCAATGTAGTGCATAGTATAAAATCCAATTGACTGAGAAAATCGATTCTCACCCACCCATAAACTTCTTTTTCTTTTTTGCTTAATTATGAACCCTCCTTGCACATATCTGCCACAGGAACTTGAGATATATGAAGTATAACAAATTTATTACTCCCTCCGTTTGGAATTATTATCACCATAAGGTTTAGTGCATTTTGGGAAGCCTTATGGTGGTAATAATTCCAGATGAAGGGAGTAAAAAAACATAAACAAGCAAAAAGACGTCTACAGCCAAATCGATTAAAATTTTTTGCTTCCTGATGATGCAATGCCGATAGTTTTCTGACCAAAGAATCACATTGTTGGGGAATGGAATGAGTGTACCCTGGGAAAAGCGATCTACTACCGCATTATCCTCTTGGGAACAATGAGGGGATCTCACAATTTCTCAAAGTTTTTGTATTCAAAGTGAGTATTCAATAAATTACTCAGAAACTTTTCATATGTGGTCTTGTATTAATTTGGCTGAAACACCAAAAAAGAGAATCTTGTTCTATAAAACTTGTAAAGTGTCCATGCTTTACAAAAAAATCAAGAAGAGGAGAAGCGCAGATTAAAAAGTTTGGCTAGTTCCCTTTTGCTATTATATGCTAATCGCCATGAAATAGACCATGTGAAGAAGAAAAAACACGGTTCCCACTTGTAATCATTTGATTCCATATACAGGGACAAAAATACTCAAAAGAATTTAGCTACTATGGGTTGGTACAAGGCTAATACCTGGGACTTGATAATCCCCATGCATTGTTCTATATCTCTGTAAACAGGAATGTTATCAGAGCAGCAATGGGACAAACTTTTCACTGCATAATGCAGTATCTGGGCCACTTCTCCTGGAGGATACTTGTGATCTGAGCATGCCTATACACATTCAAGTAAACAAAAAAGCAAGATTATGCATCTGATATAAAAGAAACTTGTTTGCAAATATTTATCAAAGATAATAACCATTTCAAAGTACCTGCATCACGAGAAGAGTTGCAACACAGGTTGAGATGAGCTCTGTAGGAAAATGTAACTCATTCTGATTGGAAGATACTAAATCCTTAGCATCTGGAACTCCAATCTCAGACTCTGCTGAAGTTGCTGATCATAGTCAGCAGGAGGCCAAGGGTAATTATCTGGAGCTGGCCCAGAGCATCTCATGTCCAGAAAACTGGAATCGTCATTACGAACCTGAACATCCTTAGAAACATAGATCTCGCCAATCGAAGAAAGTTTGCCTTCATTTAAAGAGGACATGACCTGAAATTTTCATCAAAGGAAGGATAAGATTCATGCATTTGGAAGAGGAACACAAAAAAAACTGATATGTAAATCTTTCAAAAGTTATACAATGGTAACTGAGTAAATTAATACAAGCACAATGTGAAGAAAAAAATCATACTTTGGCTAAAAAAAATTTTATAACCCTGCCCCATTTTTGTAGGCTACGATTTGAAGAGCAAAAGGGACAAAAATATTTTCAGTTGCTTAGAAATACCTCATCAATCAGGAAACAATATGCTCTATCACTGTTGACTTATGATTATAGGTTTGTTCACTCTGATGAGTCTAAATCAGTACAGTGGCATACTGGATATATTTTCTGATAGCACACAAAGGGAATGAAAGAGGGCGACTCGAAGGCATCAAATTATACAATAAAATAGAGAAAAGTGATAGGCGTCTTCTACCTCTTCAGATACCATTTTTCTTGCTTTCTGAATCGAGCTACTAAAAATTCCGATCAGATGAGAGCCTATATCTTGTCTCAGACAACCAGATTTCTGAAAAGAGTTTAGAAAATGAGCAGCTTAAAATGCTATCTAGTACTACAGATGTGGGATTATCATTTCCATTATCGGCATCACAGTTTTCCAAGAAAAGCAGAGTACCAGACATCGATATTTAGTATGCGCACATACATAAATCTATGTTCTAGAAAACAAGGTTAGAAAACTCAGGCTGAATGCAGGATTAACTAGAAACATTTGCTTTTGTTCATAAGTATCTTACTGTTCAATTTTTAGAACATATTGCTACCTGAAATCAATACAGTAAACTTTTCTACATGCAACACAGCTATCTGACATTCAAAAAGTAATCAAATCATATATATTGACATTAAAGAAAACGAAACAAAAAGATTGTCAGAGGAACACATTAGAAAGACCTTATTCAAATCTGTAAAATTTCATTTACAATAATTACAGTGCAGAGCTTTAGTTTATGTAGACAAAATAAAGGGCAAATGGGCAAATATTGAGGACTGTTGGGTTTCAACAGCATGAACCCTATTAGTATCCTCTGAAATAAAGTTATAGAGCAGTGTCTATTATAGATATTTATGGTTGGACTTCTAAGTTATCAAATAGGAGTCTGTTGACTGCTTTACCATAGCAAATTTATTTCCCAATAACGTTATGAGCAGCAATTTTATTTACAAATAACATGATCTGACATGTGAAGGTGAGAATTCACAAGAGAAAAAACAACAAGCTAGTAAGGTGGAAAGGGCATCAAATCAGATATTTAAGGGGTAACAAATGAGCTAAAAACAGAGGAGGCTATTGCACCTGATCACTAACAACGGAATTTTCTTAGTCACAACTTAATTCATATGTACAACCACTTCGATCCTCTACTTGTCTCAATAATTATAAAAGAAATCCTCTACCTGTTTCTCAAGTGAACAAGATAAGTCACAAAAAGGTATAGTTCCAACGCTTCCAGCTTGGACTTTTCCAAGAGAATGGAAGGAACCATAAGTTTCTTCAGCAACAACTTCACCAACTGTAGGATTAGGTTTCCCAGCTGAAGCAACTGCAGCCTCCTGTAAAACATAAATGTCCTTTGAGTTATAATTGTGAAACAACTGATACTCAATAACCTCAATATATAATATAAGATACCTCAGTTTCTTTCACGACTGAGGAGACAAGATAGCTCGTTGAGTCAAAATTTAATGGGACATAATTTTTAACCAAGCTTTCACAAAAACTGAAGTCCTTCCAATCCTCCATTTTCCTATCTTTACAATTGATTTCCAGTTTCGATCCACGTGCGTTCTCACTCCATGTATGTGTTGAAAAATTTAGGGTTCTCAGAGGTCTGGGAAAAATGTATGGTGGGCTTAGACACATACAATCAACATCCTAAAAATGAACACAGAAAACATAATGAGATCCATGAAATATGAACTGAAATATGATCAACACTCTTACTCCATATTTCATCCTAACTTATCTTTGGACTGTAATTCAAAAACCAAATTTCTATTGTTAGTTAACCATTAATTGTCAAATTTAAGCTATTAAAGAACAGATAAACTTATTTACATTAATATGATGACACTCCTCTGCACGTACAATCACTAGTAAGCATTACATGTGAACACAGACAAGGGGCACACAACCAAAACAGAGACGCTGGATCAAGTGAAATAGAACACAGAACCAATGATCTCATATCATGCTAATTAACTCCTGCTACAAGCCTAATGTTCATGAAGAGATAAACTTATTTATATTAACCAAACTCACACTTTCCTTATGGCAATACACGAGAAAATACTAAAAGAAGTTGAATATTTGGGCATGAGAATGAATGTGTATCTATAAAATTTAAAGAGAACTTGATTTGAAATAAGAATACCATGATAAGTTCAACTCCTAAATCAGGCTGATCAAACTGAACCTTGCATCTGTTACAGTCAACCGCTAGTACATTCCCATCATGAAGTTCTTTTATCATGGGATGCCAAGCAACAACACGCTGCCCAACTAACAAAGGACGGGCAGGATCAACCACAAGTTCATGCCAGATCCCAGCACCAATGCCAGCATACGTTTCTCTGATATTTTCCCGGTAATCATGAAGTTTTTTCCTTTCCTCTTGTAAAAAACGTTCTGAAAGTCGTCTTGGTTTCCCCAGCGCACTGTAGCAAGAACCAAACTTATAAAGTAGAATTCTGAAAAACAAGTTATGATGTAAAATGACAAGCATATCTTTGTTTTTGATAGATATATAACTGACATTTAATTTCGTGTCTACCTGCGAATAAGACTCCATTCAGCACGAGTCAACCTTGTTGGAAGACCTCCTAATTCTGCGTGGTTCAAGTATTCCACAAATTCATTTTTAAAAAACCATGGGGCATCAATTGCACCATAAAACCACTCAAAAAAGCACCATTTACGCAGCAGCGGCGACGAAAGGCAATGAGATAGCATTCTCTGCACAATAATTTTCATTGAGACTCAAAAGCATAAAAAAAGTACTATTTCTTCAAGACAATGACAAGATACAGCTTACCTTCAGATCAATTGCTCCACGGAGGTCAGAATATGAGTTTTCCTCAGGTGGTTTGGTTCCAACATCCACACCAGATCGGACCTCCTTCTGCAACAAGGCCTTCTTAAGATGCATCTTCCGCCTACTAATCTGTTTCACCAGTACTTCAACATGTTTCATGGAGCAGGCCTGTGCAAACAATTTACCCAAGATCTAATTCTAGACAATTTTTCATCTCAGAAATGGCATAATGCAACAACTAATAGTATAATCATAGCCAGGAGGTTCTTTCTCTAATCAACTATGTTAAAAAAGAAAAAAAGCAAGTTTTGACGATAACAAGAAACAGTGAGTCTTCTTAAAAATGTAATAATATCCAAAACCAATAAGCTAAAGAAAATATACCAGCTCCACATTAATATTCCTATTTGATTTTTCAAACATTTTCTATTAACATATAGACTGCATGTTAAAACAATTGATTTAAATAGCTTCGTAAAAAATTTGATTCACTAACTTTCTAGACCAAACACCAAAGGACATTACAAGAAAGATATAAATTTGATTAACGGATAACAAAGTAGTACCTCTGTCTGCGTCCCCTGAGACTCTGCTAGAAGGGATCTGCTATCACATTCAGACTCAGGAATCTGCAAACAGAAAAGTAAAAGATTACACTGACAAAAGTTAGATGTCCCAAAAAGGTAAGGATGTCCATATTTTCAGAAATCTTCAATCTAAAGCTTACTTTTGCAGCTATGGGCTTCCTTTTTTTCTTCCAGGGATTTTCGGTAATTTGAAAATCATGATTCTTTAGTTTACACATGGATTTATCACGAAGCAGTAAAGCTTCTCCCTCAGCCTTTTGTACGGGAATGCTATTAACTCCTGAATTACTCTCATTGATAGACTTCTTCTTTTTAGAATCAGTAGATACAACTCCAGACATAATTGGCTTTCCATCAGCATATGTGTTTCCAATCTCTTTCTGAACCTGCAAGCAGAATTCTAGAAACAAATGCCGAATATTACAATTTGGATTAAATCAGCACAATTTGCTAGGAGTGGGCAACAAAACAACACAATTATTCCTATTCCTTCTCTATGAATAGAAGGCGGTTACAATTATTCCTATCCTTTCTCTCGATTAATAGAAAGCAGTAACAAACTCACCAGACCCAAAGGTAGGATATTGCAAAGAATTACTTTTTGCAATAGATGCCAATGCTAGCAAAGCATCCAGTGCAGTGCTTTCATCTACAAAAATGGAGGACACGTATTAAACATTCTTACCACAACAAATATAAAATGAGAAAAATATTTATGAAAAAGGAACGAAAGCCTATTTATAAACTAGTTAGTTAATCATATTGTCTCAAAAAGTAAGAGTTATTCAAGTATTGGAATTTTCCAATTTCAGCATCATGTAGAATCACCTAATGATTGTCTTCTTGGCTTATAAAATAAACCGAGCAGAAAAGAATAGCATGAAGCTGATGTTCCAGTAATGACTCTATATTAAAACTAGAGTTGCAAAGAGTTCCAGAGTTTCAACTTTCAGAGAGAGTGAGAAAGAGACCTTCGGATATCTTTTGCCTCCTCTTACTTGGACCTGCAGGACAAACCCACATCTTCCCATTTGTATCTTCTGCTTCAGCTTCAACTTTGACTTTTGGCAAATCAAAGCCAGTACTTCCATGAGATATCTTATTCATTTCTCTCAAGCTACAAACGTTCTGCTGCTTCAGGTTAAATTCTTTTTGCTCGTGTAATATTTCTGCTGGTCTAATGCCTTCTTTGTGTGTTGCAAAAACTCCATTTTCATTCTCTCTTTCTCCTATACCAAAGTCATAATCCTCCTCATCCATTGCAGCACCAATGACCTTGCCAGAGAAAAAGACAGAAAAAGTGAATCAATTCAGTTTCATATGCGTTATTTTAAGCAAGTATCTAAAGTCAAATATAAAACAATTTTTGCTACCTTTCTTTGATCATTATGAATAGGAGATGCCCTGATATGCCCTAATATTTTGATCGGCGAGAAAGTAACTTGCAACGATCTATCTTTCAATGATGCCTCTTCCAAAGCCAATGCTGCCACTTGATTAGCATTAATTGCAATTGCATCTAGATCTGTCTTTGAAGTCAATGAATTCCTACACTCCTCACCAAATGAATATCTAACAGGAAAGCGTGGGGTTCGTTTCCCAACAGCATGCAGCTGGATCTCTGCTGTAGACAGACATTTCATAAGAAGAAACCAATTAGAAAGCTGATTGCTATATCACAAGCAACTTTACATGATACTTCATGAGAAAGAAGGATATGCATTAATACGAGGAAAAGTAATAAAGACATCATACTAATATGTTGGCGCTTTTTCATTTGCAACTAACATCAAAAGTCAGTAATGGAACACAGATAAATGGAAAATACGTAAAGCTTGACATATGGATCCCAAATCTACAGACAGTTCTTATTAATCTGATATTTTATCAAACAGTCAGTACGGAAAACTTCATGAATCATTTTCCTTTCAGCATGGCAAGTATAAACACTAAGCAGTCATAAAATGATACCGTGATCCTATATAAATCAGTGGGAGGCTATGTTACATATTAGTGACTGCAAACAGATGTGTCTGAAAATTTTTAAGCACTTGCATGCTGAGTTTGCACTCCAACTATAGTTTGACCAGCGTGCATAAAATTCATCAGTCCTAAGGACCTTCTATGCCCAAAATAATCCTCAAAATTGTGAAAGACGTGGAGCACCTCTTGTTGACTAAGAATTGCAACATAAACTAGGAATATGGGACAGTTATCAAACGTGGTGGACTTTGTTCACGTCCACTTCCTAGTTCAATGCAGAAAATAATGCATATTTTTTTGCTAGGTAAAAATAATGTAAAGTAGTTGTTCATCATTGTCCGAGTCCATGACAGTTGACCATAGATATGGTGGCCAAAATTTGTCTTATTGACATGCACTGAGGATGACCAAACCTTTTCTGTTCCACAAACTTCTGAAACGGATCAAAAAGGCCACCAGCAGAGGAAAAAATTGTAAACCTTCTAAGTACCTACTTTAGATGCACATTTAAGTTGTAAGAAGTGCTGATTTCAATGACGAGGATTATAATAATAGCCCGTAACAAACTGTTTCCCTTTTCCCCTCTCCTTGAGCAAACATATGTCATTAAATAACAGGTTAACGTGATTGCACCAAACTCCACAACATGTATACCTAAGACTGCAATGTTAACTCCAGAACTCTTCTTATAAAACAAAGATGGCCAACCACGAATACCTGGAGTTTTTTTATGTTGAAATATGTCTGGAACCATCCTGTCCAACCGTTGAGATCTACTCTTGATATGAGTTTGACCTCGCTTTCGACGCTTATAGAACATAGCCAAGCTCCCATTTGTTCCTTGAACACTACAGCTCCCATCCTACAAATTCAAAATTCACATAAAAATAAGGTTCCACCTCTTATACGGACATCGATAATAGAGAAGATAACAAAGCTTATACTCTGACAAAGAACAAGAATTGTTCAATCTACTGCAAATAAAAATGTCGTTGCCTTTTAACTATAAGAGCATTATCTGCGGTGAAAACCACCTACAAGTTAATATACAGAAACCTATAAAAAAAAGTAGTAATATTCAGAAGCAGACTGGAAAACAATAAAATGGGGCCCTGAATCTCACCGTAGTCATGTGGCGATCAATCATCATTGATATCAATCCAGCAGCAGATGTGGCTCTCACTGGAAGGGATAAGTAAGCCTGCAACATAGAGTGTAGGCCAATTACAAGCCATCCAAGCCAAAAGATCTGGGCTCAAATCTCTCAACACCTATCGTAACCACCATGGTCATCCATGCCATATAGTAACCAAAATAAACAATCATACACTTGCCGCAAGCTTTTCTTAATGAAATATGCATACATTTAATCGGTAAATTTAAAGGAAACAGGCATAGATAATCACATTAAAACACTGATTTTAGTCCAACCGAACTCAGTTAAAACCTCCGCCCTAGTGGCTTCCCAAAAAAAGAAAAGAAAAATCAGTTAACAACAAAAGTTTTGGCAATCATTTTACTTCTGGATGACATTACAGTCGGATAACAGAGGAACATACAATATAGATTAATACTAGATAGATTAAGCATGTGGTTATTGGAGCAACAACTCAAATTAGCAAATGCATACACATTTTTCTATTATGAGTACTGACCATAAGAATGAAAGTGAAATCAAACATCACTCTTGCACGACATTGGTGCAAATCACAAGAATAGACAATCATATCTTACACTCACCTTATGCATATTATAAAGAGCCTCCACCATCTCCTGTGATCTGTTAGGTATAACACCAGCAACCTGGAAATTCACATATGCATTTAGTGAAACGTTTTAAAGACCAAAAACCTATGACCATGATAGTTACTGCTACAAGTTCAAAAAGCACTCATGTCATTGCTTAAAGGAATTGATTGTTCAAAAAAACAAATATTCTTGTTGAAGTCCTCAATGGGGCTATTTTAGTGCATATAAGAAGCATGATAAACACATACAAGAGTCTGTAACAAAACCATTACTTGGAATTCAGGTCCATAAAGAAGCTCAGCGTTCTTGAAAACTTTACTATCACTTAAAGTCACATAGGAAATAGGGAAATAAGCTTTGAAGAGTTCCAAAATCTTTGTCACTTGTAAATGGCTTTAGAAAGCCTACTCAGAAATTTACAACATCCATCACACATTTTCTTAAAAGTGTGTTAAATCCTGCTCCATATGAGCATAATGGGAAAAGGAAAGTTTTATGGCATTACATTTTTTCATGGTTTACTTTTATTACCATGTCATTTCAAGCTGAGCTAGAAGTGTCTTGTTGAAGTAAATAAGCAAGTCGCCAGAGTAAAAATGGTAATCCTGTATGGATTTGTTTATGGATTCTTATTACAGACTTCAAATTATGGAGATGTTACCCAATATAGGAGTTCTTTTACAGTAAACTGAGGTTTGGATGCATTGACCATGAAAAAACCCTTACACCTTTTCTTTTTATATTGCTTCTTTCATGTTTACTGTTTACTTTCATTATGATAATAGTTACTCTCCTCAATCTTCCTTATTTTAACCATTTAGTTGGTTGATATGATTTGAGGACAAGGAGGAAATGACGTCATCAACATTCAACACCTAACTTCATGCTCTAGTTTTGTGATACTTTGCAGAAAAAATTCCCCATCAAATTTCCTCGTGTATACAACATGTACATATTTCATTTTCAACTGCATCACACTCTAATCTGAATATCTAAGCAGAATTTGAAACAAAATAAGTTCTTTCAGCAAGCTTTGAGGCATTTCATCTCCATACCATTAAGCCTAAGCCTCATGTTTGTATTTTATAGAAACCCCTGAATGATTGAACATGTTCATGATAGTGATGATGATGAGTTTAATATGACAGTAAAACATATTTGATGATAATTTTAATATGACAGTAAAACAGAATTACGGAAATACAGTAACAAAAATAAAAAACTAGAAGGCAAGGGAAGCTGTGAAAAAAGAGAGACCAAAGGAGAGAATAGAAATATAGGTCATAGAGTATTTAGAAAGTAATAACTACAAAAAGACAGACAGACAATAGCAAAAATGAATTAACACAGTAAACAATATATAATTCTAATTTGTGGTACACCTCAGACTTCAGGCCTCGCCCTCATGTCTCCAAACTTAAGGTTGTGCACTTTTACATTAACTGTTCAATTGACATTACTCAAACAATTGGCAGGCAACTCTCTCGTTCCTCAAAACTGTGATACATTACCACTAATAGAATAATTTTACACCTTCCATTCCTTCTACTCCCTTTATCCTGTTTTAATAGCCCCATCTGAAAAAATGTTGATTTTCATTGGATGGAGGAAACTTCAACTAATGCGGGGAAAAAGAAGTTCAAAATCCACTTAAATTGACCATATGGAGCATAAATCTGGACTGTCCTCTTTGCATATGGAGCATCTAAAACAGGACGAGAGGAATATTTGAACTGACATGAGACTAGACCGAGGTACCACGGAAAAGTGGTAATGTGGTCTACGGATTCGCAGAGGATGTGTGCCACAGATGATAAGATCGGTTGGACCCACACAGAAAAGTGAATAAATTTTCCACCCGTTCTACTATATGTAATTCTTTTTTCAGTGTTCCACTCATGTCTTTGAACAGTAAAGCAAAAATATGTAATGGCACAAAATTTACAATGTCTTAAGACTATCAAGGACAAGAAGTTCTGCAGAAGAAGCAAGATTTACATGCCAGATAGCTGGTCTAACCTTCTTAAAATCTTTCCCATACTTGCAGTAGGCTTTATAGAATTGCAAAAGCTCCTCCTTGCTCCATTGATAACCCAACATATCAGAAAGCTTCCTCTTCTGCACATAATGCATTTAAAAGAATATAATAACATTACCATCACCATAAAATTTAAATGAGACTACCACTATAAAGCAAAGTAATAGTTCAAGGGCAAACAATAGTTCACTTCAACTTCAACCATTATGCCCATTTCTGAGACCCTTGCTCCCAGGAGAGCTTTCTTCCTGCGAGATATCTTAGCTTGCCTCTCTAATACTTCGTTTCCAACTTCCATATGAGATCCCTCTGGTCCCTCTGATATTGTACCTCTCTTCAATAGACAAATTTCAGAATGCCTAAGCGGGGAGGAAGGCATGGTTCACAATATCTACGGTATATCTGTCTCTGTCACTTGACCGAAACATGGTACGAGGAAAGATACATTTTTCCCTGATATCTCAGATATATCTTAGATACAGGCAAATTACCTAAGACACTTCCAGAATATTGAACCCCTATCAAATCTGACCAGTAGTTTTTTCCTACACATGATTCCTTGGCCCCAGTGTAGTTCCTCCTCTGTCCTTTCACTCTAAAAGTAGGCATCTAGTACAGTTCATACATGTAACTCTCCTCTGTCCTTTCACTCTAAAAGGAGGCATCTTAGTACCATTACCAGGACTATCATCAATACCAACCGTTACCACTATTACTACAGCCACAACCTACCAACCATATGGGATCTTACATCATCTGCCTAGGTATGAGTATGAGAGCCATGTGAAGTATGTACATATGATGATGACATGGGAGCAATCTCGTGCCCACTTGGACTTCATATATGCTCAGTCTTCTAGTGCTGCTTTCCAAATTCCACATCATTGTAGCTATTATTGATATACATTTTCTAGCAATGCATTCTATGTTTTATTTGGATGTACGCCATCAAGTATCCACTTCAAATTTGGTTTCCATTAACTATCATGTTTTCTACTTTATGAATGTAATTTGTATTGACATAGTGTTATGATTGTTTGAGGTGAGTATAAGCAGTTTTAGATTTTAATATATGCCTCAAGTTAATAAAATATATGTCAAAACATCATTTTTAAGACGCGGATATAATTTATCCCAATATCTGCAATAGATTTTGATATATCTTATCTTTAGGTCACCAATATGTGTACCATTAATTAGGTCACCGATATGTGTCCAATAAATTATATTGCAAACCATGTTGGAAAAAAAGTTGTCTCATGATATATAGTTCAAGATTTACAATCTTGGTCCAGACCACCATCCAGTGGCCTAAACTTCCAAGATCTTGACGAATTAAGGAGAGGCTTTCTTAAGAAAAAAAGGCCCTTTCCTTTGGCCAATGAACAAAAGCTACAATAAAAAAAACTTACTCCCTCCGGTCACTTTTAATTGAGACTCACATAATTCTCATTTTTATTGAGATGTAAAAGCCTTATTGGTAGGCTTTCCGAGAATCATCTCCACAAAGTTCCCGGTGGTGGTGGTGGTGGTGGTGGTGCATCCCAGTGAAGACGACGAGCCGAGGGGGCCTCAGGGCCGGAAGGAGTAACGGAGAGAACGGTATCATCTAATTTTGGTACTCACATTTTGCTAATTGTCTCGATTAAAAGTGACTGGAGAGAGTACAAATTATTATTATTTAAAACACCAAATTTACATGAGAAAAAATTGAAAAGAATTTCAGCCCAGACTTTCCAGTTTCCCACTGTAACAAACTATTGTAAAAGAAAATTTTCCTTAAAATGCTTCTCCCATTAACATCATTTTAAAAGCTAACGAGATCCTCCCATGGACAACATATCTGCCACCTTGACAAGATTTAAGATGCTGAGATTGAAACACTAGTGCGTATTGCTTGCACAAATAGGCATATAATCATGAATTTCTTTTTTCATCTGGTAATTGTTCTCTTAAGACTTAAGAGGTTTCAGTCTCTTATATAAAAGATGATATATGCTTCACCAAGGAGGAAGGACTGCGTCTTTGGGGTATTGAAAATTGGTGTTTGGCACACCTCTACAAACTTTTTTGAAACTTATTTCCTGCAAAGAATATTTATGGGTACAGTGGATGCATTCAATACATTGTCAATTCCTCTATTTAAGAAACCACTAAGACTCGACATTCTTATTTTGCTTGGAAGCGTATATTTTAGCTACGCGTGTTCTACATACTTATGATTTTTGGAATCAGAATTTCTGATATTCTATGCAGTTGGGAACTTTCATCCTTTAAAGATTCTTTGTAAGCAACAATTTTGTGAATTGATCAAGCACTTCAACTTAAGTAGTAGAGAGGTAACTAAAGTGTCAGAGAATCAATTTGGTTTCATGCCGGAGAGGTCAACAACGGAAGCTATATTTTTATTACCGCAGTTAGTAGAGAGGCACAGGGATAGAAAACAAAACCTCTATTTAACCTTCATAGATTTGGAAAAAGCCTACGATAGAGTGCCGAGAGAGCTTATTTGGGGTGTTTTGAAGAAGAAGGGTGTAATAAGAGGTTACATAGATATCATCTAGGATATGTATGAGAGGGTTGTGACTAGTGTGCGACTATTGGGGGGGAAACTAAGGAGTTTTCGGTTACGGTAGGTCTTCATCAAGGGTCATCCTTAAGTCCTTATCTTTTTGCTTTAGTTATGGATGAGCTGATTAGTCATTTGCAAGATAATATACCTTGGTGTATACTTTTTGCAGATGATGTAGTTTTAATTGATGAGAGTAAAGTAGGTTTGAATGAGAAACTGGAATTGTGGAGGGAAGCTCTAGAATCAAAAGGTTTTAAAATTAGTAGGACTAAGACAGAGTGCGTGGAATTTATTTTTAAGGAAGGTAGAACTATAGATAGAGCCTTAGTTGATATAGATGGGCAAGAAGTGCCAAGGTGTGATCAATTCCGTTACTTAGGATCCATTATCCATAAAGAAGGGGATATTGATAGTGATGTGGTGCATAGGATTAATGCGGGGTGGGTAAAGTGGAGGGCAGCCTCGGGAGTGTTGTGTGATAGGCGTGTTCTGAAAAGGCTTAAAGGCAAGTTCTATAGGACAACCATTAGGCCTGCAATACTCTATGGAGCGGAGTGTTGGGCACCAAAGAGGAGTCATATAGATAAATTGAATGTAGCCGAAATGAGAATGTTAAGGTGGATGAGTGGGATAACTAGGAGAGATAAGATTAGAAATGAAAATATTCGGGAGAGCCTAGGAGTAACTCCTTTAGGGGAGAAGCTGAGGGAATGTAGGTTGCATTGGTATGGGCATGTGCAAAGAAGACCATTTGATGCCCCTATGAGAAGATTAGAAGGGATACATGTAAACGATGCTAAAAGTGGGAGAGGGAGACCTAAGAGAACTTGGATGGAGTTAATAAAAAGAAGTAGCCCAAAACAGGCTTGAATGGAGGAGTAAGATCCGTGTCGCCAACCCCAAATAGTTGGGAAAAGGCACTATTTGATTATGATTATGATCAAGCACTTCAACCTAGCTTGTGCCTAGCTGATGATAAGTTTTTATCACTTCCCTCAGCACCAAGTAAATTTTCCATCCAGTCAGCCTATAAAGTAATTCAAGTTCAAAAGCCTAAGTTGGGTTTTCCATTACTGATTCAATGCAAACCTCAAATGCCTCGTCACTCCTTTATTATTTTGTTGATGTTCCATGGCACCTTAAACACTGTTGATCTGCAACAAAGAAAAGGCTCTCCACTAGAAAAAATTAGTGTATTCTTTCCAAATCTGCACCTTAAACACTGTTGATCTGCTGGATCTTCTTTTTGCCAATGTTCATGATCTTCGGATCTTGGTCTCGTCTCGATCAGACAAAGAGAAGAGATCTCGGAGAGATTATGTAAATGATCTCAGATATCCTAAAGAGGTTGTTGACAATCTGAGTATATAATAGCGCATAATCTAAAACAAGTGTAGCATGATGAGACTACATTTGTGGTAACCTAAAGTACGTTATTAAACTGTAAACATGATTATCTATGGGAATTAGCATGATTTACGAGGAACGGGAGGGGGGGTGGATTACATTGCAGAAACTTAAGTTTTCCAGCAAAAAAAAGCATACATTATTTTTTGTCTGGGCAAGAAACAGCTAAGAAATAGGCAAGCTCTTGCCGAGACCATGTAAATTGGCTAAAATGCCTTATTGGTTTCATGCCTTGGAAAACCGAGATCTCGCGAGATTACCAACCGTGAATTCAGATTGGATCTTGAAATTCATTTTTGGCTTGCTTTGTCTTTGCCATAGTTGCTGTCTATTTCAAGAATCCATCGAATTTTTGTTGGGATATTGTAAAAAAAATGCATCGGGCTGGATGACTGCTTAAAATCTTCTGCTGGATGACTGGTTAAAATCTCCTGCTGCTGCATCTCATTTATGTGAAGGGAGTGGAATTGTCATATTTTTAGAAAAGAAGAGCATCATAGTGGTCTGACCCTAGCTCAGCTTGTCAACGAAGCTAGCTCTTAGTCTTTAGATCACAAGTTCCGTAAAATATAGCCATATTGTCCCTCATTTGAGAAACAGATGGCAAACGCAACGTTTCATTTTTTTCCCGCTTATTTATAACTACCAGTATTCATCCTCCTTTTTAATTAGTTAATGAAATTGGGATAAACTCTGCCCTTCGAGCCGCAAAAAAATAAAAATCACTTCATCTACAAAATAACATGTTGAGCCTATCCTGTCAAATTTCCTGCAAGTTAGTTACTGCAATAAAATGGAGTCAGCTGCATGAAGATAAAATATAGGACCTGCAGAAGCACATTAGACAAGTGCTACTAGGTAGCCTACCAATCAGGTGGTGAACAATTGGTCAAGGCCAACCATTAGTGAAACGCAATCAACATTAGCAAAAATTGCTTCAGTCTAAGCTAGTAAGTTATTCTATCTTAATGCATATTAACATTACTTGTTCATTATATGTGAAATTAATTTGTTACTGCTCATTTACTTCGATACGGATGGCTAAAGTAGCTCTAGTTCCAAATATTTTTCTGGTGCCACTTTCAAGAACCTTGTCTCTTAAGTAGACCAGATAAGTATCAGGTTCAGGCTAATTCGTGCTATTGAAGTTAAAACCATAACCTAACCCTAAAGGCAAAGTAATTTAGCTTTCTCAACCCTACACTCTAAAGCCAAGAACAGCATGTAAATGAACTACACCAACATCCGAATCTCGGTAATGCTGTTGAAAATTCTGCCATTCTAACTCTAAAACAAGGGCTTAGTCCATTCACATCCTGTATCCTACACCCTAAAACCAAGGACACCATGTAAATTAACTACACACACATCAGAAACTCGGCAAAATGAGGTTATGAATTCTCAAAGTTTATCTCTAAAACAAGAGCTTAATGCAGTCACATCCAGTACCCTACACTTTAAAACCAAGGACAGGATGTAAATGAACTACACCCACATCCGAAACTGGCAAAATAAAGCTGAAAATTCGCGAATTTTCAACTCTAAAACAAGGGTTTAATGCATTTATTATTTGTTAAGATAAAAAATAGGTCAATAAGATTTTAGATCAAGACAATACAAGTTAAACCCCAGCAAAAAAGCTCTTCAAATTTTTATCACCAAGAGGTCTAGTCATGATTGCAGGCCACTAGACTCCAGTACTCTTGCAAGAAAATCATTCACTCCTGCCTTATTAATAAACCAAAAAGAACAACCAAAACTATAAACAATTTCTTTCATCACTAAATGACCGTGAAATGTAATCAGATATGCACAACTGTCTAACTTGTAGCCAAAAACAGTAACGCACCACTCATTTTTCAGCATATAAATACTGCCGTAAAAAAAGCGCACTTACCCTTTTGTATTTAGCACAAGGGCGACCCTGTCTTCTCTCAGGAGATTCCTCCTTTAGTTTCTGATTAGGGAACCTCCTTCTCTTGGACCTTGACATTTTCGACGGAGCCATGAGCAATTCCTTCACCAAATACCTGTATACAATTTGAAAGAATAGGTCAAAAAAAATTATGTACATCTCGTTCACAAAACAACTCACAAAAAGCTGAAACAAAATTGGATGGCACAACATCTATAATCACATGAAAAGCTGAAACAAATGGTATTCAGACATATGTTCGCCTTGAGGCACTTCCCTGTTTATATATTCATGATCATATATGAGGAACTGATCCGAATGGCACTAGAACTTGATTTGCCTCAATCAACCGCTTGCTTATCACTCACGAACACAATTAAAAAAACTGAAAACAAATGCTACCCAGATAATAATTCGCCTCATCAACAACAATCCTGTCATTTCCAGGTCATATATGAAAAACTTATCTGTATGGTACCTAGACACTGATTTGCCTAAATCAACTGCTTGCTTAGCATTCATGATTACACATGAAAAATTGAAAACAAACGTTACCAACCTACTAATTCGCCTCAATCAACCACAATGTTATGATTCGGGATCACATGTGATAAGTAGTATCAAAGGGTTCACAGAACTGATTGACCTCAATTAACAGCTACCCTATTACATGATAAGAACTAATCCAAAGGGTACGTAGACATGGATTTGTCTCAATCTACCACTTACTTATCAATCATAATCACATCTGAAAACTGGAAATAAAAGGTACCCAGATACTGATTCGCTTTTATCAACCAAAGTCTTGAAGATCAAACGAGAGAAATCAAACACGGCTCAGAAATCACAAAAGAACACTCAATTTTCAATGATACAAGCTGAAGACCACATATGAATAAAAAAAATCGACCTGAACAAAGAAGAAACGATTCAAAACAAGAAAATGAAAGCAATGGAACACAACCCAGAAACCATCTAGAATGCAACGAAACAAGAAAAGAAAAAGAACCCTCAAATCACAGCGAGGAAAACTCAAGAACACGAAAGAATCAACGACAATCGACATGGAAAAAGAGGAAACAATCCAAAACAAGAACAGACAAAGAAATAAATGTACCTAGATTTTCGAAGTCCGGCGGAAGGCGATCGAATGGGAGGGGAGGGAGGAGCTCCAAAGGGAATTTGAAGAAAGGGGAATCGGGATTTGGGAGATTTGATTTAGGGTTTTAGGGAGATGGAGAGGAAGGATGGAAGGGAAGGGGTATGGACAAATTGGCGGGGAAATTGGGGGAGAGTTGGATACAAATATATATTGAAAAGAAAAAGGAAATGGGAGATACGTGGGATATGGTTTCGCACGTGTGTAGGGGGCAAGAACGACTTTATTTAGGATAATTTCTCCGTCCAATAAAGTCTGTCTGACTTTGAAAATTAGTTAAATTTATTAGGCATTAATTCTGCATTTGAACTCATAGATACTTTAACTTCTCAAACATTTTTTTGTCACTTTAATTTTTTATAAATAAATTAATTAATTAAACTTATTTAAAAACCTATGTGTGATGTGTATGATTAGTTTAAACGTGGCTTCACCGGATCTTCATCTTAAGCTTCAACCAACCGAGCATGGTCTCTTCAAACCCAGAACATATGACACAATTACACAAACATTGACTAATTGACGACATTCAAATGACATAATTTAGTTGATGAATTCACCAACACTAACTAACCAAAATCACAAAATTGATCATGAAGATGATGAGGAGGCAAAGGCAAAGTGGTAGAGTTGGATGTGGGAGCAATGAAGGAGTAGGGAGGAGGAGAGAAAAATTTAGATTTTTTTTATGATATGAATGTCAGCAGGGGTAATGATATTGCTACTTTATTTTTCTACTCTATTTTCTTACTCCGCTTAAGGAACCACAATTTGGGCCCATGTGGTGAAGAGTGAGTTCATTGATTGACATGTCAATCAAATTGTGCCACCATGGAATAGGAAAATAGAGTAGAAAAGTGGAGTAGTCAATCATGTTGCACAAACCCTACTAAATCACCAAACTGGGCAAAGGCTGGGAAGATGGAGGATGCAGATGAAGTGGAGGAGGTGGAGGCAACTGGAAGGATGCAGAGGTAAAGGAGGACACATGCAAAGGAGGAGGAGGAGGTGGTGGTGGTAGCATTGGCGACAATGTCAGGTTGATGGAGAGGTGGTAAAAGTGACCAAACATAGCCCCTGACTCCCATGTATTCCAGAGGATTCCATCACTAACTGCCAATTTCACGTGCGGAGCTTAATCCACTGATTTTATACAGGATGAATAGTTCATCACCCCACCGTTTAGCTAGCCCAAAAAGTTGGAAGCTACAATCCATACTACTCCCTCCGTTCCAAAATATTGTGTACATTTGATAAAATTCTCATTTTTATTGGACCATAAAGCTCACAAAGAAATCACATGACTCCTCCCAAGGAATTCCATATCGGCGATATATCAATATCGGGCCCCACCCGATAAAGAGACAGGTAAATATCATTTTTTTCTATTTTTTCCAAATATCACCGATATATCGGCGATATATCACCATTTAAAAAAATTATTTTAACAAAAAAAATTTAATTTTTTCTTTTTGGAAAAAAAACAACTTTCCCTATTGTTTCCCATCCTAATATGCATATTTTGAAATCTAAGCTTTGTTTGAATTAGTATAACTCATTTTAGAAGTTAGATTGTGAAAATATATGGTAAAAACTAATTTTCGACCACCGATATTTTTTTACAAATATCTCCGACATATCTCCGATATTTTGTCTTAGAGGGCTACCGATATCCGATACATAATTCCTTGCTTCTCCCTGATATCCCGCCCAACACGTATACTCGTTCACGAACTAAGTTCAAGTCAATCATTCCAAGTCACATCCAATTTTAGAAAGAGAAAGTCCTCGTGATTTGACAAAATATACACAATATTTTAGAATAATATATATTTCGAAATATACATAATATTTTGGAACGGAGGGAGTATATAATAGTGATCGGTATAACCAACCATGTCTCTATCATTACAAATCTTTGTAGGCTAACACAACATGCTATAAGATTGACATCTCTTGCAATAATATTCATGGCTCAATGATGATTTTACCGGTTGCATGGCCATCCATGATTCTAGCCCAAGCATCCTCTGCTTTGCTGAGAGGAAATTTAGAGTCAATTACTGTCTTCAATTTGCCTTCCTTCACCAAACCGACAAGGTACTCAAGGTTACTCCCCTTTGGTATCAAAACCAAAGGAGCCAAGCTCTTCCTGGAAAAGGTCAACTTCTTCAAAGCAAAAGTCAAGAATGCGCTTGGTCCAGGAGTGATATCAATCACCTTTCCATTTGCACTCAAATTTGGCTCAAAAGTGGACCAAGGAATCCCGGTAGCACAATGCATAACAGCATCATATTTCAGACCGGATGGGCTTTTCAAGGCTGATCCATCGGGAGTCTTATAGTCAATAACCTCATCTGCTCCCAAACTTTTGACGAACTCGAGGTTTCGGGCACCACATGTAGCTGTTACATGAGTATTTCCTAACTTCGCGAGTTGGACAGCATAGTGGCCTACCCCACCTGAGGCAGCTGTGACTAAAATGTTTTTCTTCTCTCCAGTTCCATCGAGTTTGATTCCAGCGGCATTAGTGAGCATCTGAAGAGCACTAAGGCCTGCTATAGGAAGGGCTGCACCTTCAGCAGCTGACACTTCGGGTGGCCTCTTAACAGTTAATTTTTCAGAAGCCACGGCGAACTCAGCAAGCCCTCCTCCATTCTGTAGTATGTTAAAGCCAATATACAAGTCAATGTAAGAATCAGAATTGGACGTAAAATAGCTATAGCAAGCATAATACCAAATATTAGTATCGACAATACAAGAGTTATAGCTTAAGCTTTAAGTGTTTGACTAACAGGTTATCAGAGTTCTAGGCCTGGAAAACCATGCCCCCTCGTCTATATGATATGTGTGTGTGCGAGTGCATGTGGGTGTGTCTTATTCATGTGTCGCATGTCCATATAGTGGGTGCAACATAAAAAGTTCTTCCTTCCACTGAGAAATTAAGCTTTTGAAAAGAGGCAAAAGATATACCCAGTCTACATTGCTTTGCCATCATCACGCGCATTATCCCAGCTATCTGGGGTTGGCAGCATGGATTATATACTGCGTTTGACTCTTATCGAAATCAAAATGGTACAAAATCCCTACAAAGAAACATAGTGGCAAGTTTTTACACCATATGCCCTTCCTGACGCAACCCTATGAAGAGGGGACAATGATAAGAAGATTCAACGTCATCATATTCATCATACACCTTCCCAAATATGTGGATTGGCTTCATGATAGGTTGCACATGAAATATTAATATCACTTCCATCACAAAAGCTGGTAACATCACAAAAGCTGGTAACAATGAAAACCAGTCTGCTTTTACATGGGAGCATGGCATAAGTCTACATTGCTTTGTAAAAATATGCGCCCATTCAACACAAATTACCCAATTTGAATTAATGTTTTCACTTTCACGTATGTACTTTTTACTGCATGCTGTGCGAATTCTCTCAATTTTCCAAACAGTTGAATAATATCACTCACTATAATTGGTCCTTGAGAAAAAGGCAAGAGAAGAATGTATCTGAAACTACTTACAAAAGTGTTCAGCATGGCTACTACTTTATCCCCTGCTTTGACTGACTTTACTTCTGAACCAACCTCAACCACCTCTCCAGCAACATCAGACACTGTTTATGAAGGTCGAATACATGAACTCATCATATTCCGGCAAAGAGGCAACAAATAATTAAGAACAAGAAGGCATAACAAAAAGAGCAGGGAAGCTCATTGAGCAATGTAGCTGCCTACTACATAAATCAATAGGCAACAGCCTTCGGCAGCCCTGGGCTGCTTGATTGAGCATAAACGGCTGCTGCAAGAAAATTTACCAACAACTTTAAAGCCTTGTTACACAAAAAGGCAAAACAAAAAGAACAGGGAAGCTCATTGAGCAATGTAGCCTTAGGCTGCTTGAGTGAGCATAAATGGCTGCTACAAAAAAATGTACCATCAACTTTAAAGCCTGTTTACAGGACCAAAGCCAAAAGGAGAGATAAAGATGAGAAGAATGGGGGCACCTAACACAGGTCCTGGACTGTAATCTCTTCCTCTGAACTAATATAGACCAGCTAGAGAGCGAAATTTTGTGCAAATTTTTGAAAAGGGCACAAATTAATGTTTAGAGATGGGGGAGATGTGAGAAAAGAAGAAAAACTCATAAAGCAAAAGAAAAATTGAACCAATACAGATACTATGGGCTCAAGCTGTGACGTTTATGAGATTAATAGAGGCAACCTCCATGTCAGATATTTTCGCGATAAAATCAAGAGGTTTTGCTTTTTGAAGTTGTCTTGTTGACATCGAGACTAATCGACCACAGAACTTATGAGAAGGGTAGCTTCTGCCTACCACTTGAGAAGTTGTCTTGTTGACGCTGAGACTAATCGACCACATGACTTATGAGAAAGGTAGCTTCTGCCTACCACTAGAGCAAAAGAGTGTTGCCATAAATCACATTTATTGTACAATTGTTCACACTTGTAAGAATGGAAGAAATTTCAGGGAACTACGGAAACAAATAACATAGGATGGGCCATTTATTGGCCCTAGCTATTTCCCTCCAGCCATTAGTCCAAACTGATCCTCCATTTTTCCTTCCCCACTACTAAACCCACCATCTGGCCAACCGTTTCCCCGCCTTTTCTCTAAATGACTTCCATCTTTAGTTCACCCTAAACTAGTAATTTATATCCCTATTTTCAGCTAGATACACAATCCTTCTCCATGCCCAACTTCCGTCCCACCTATTTCACAGCCATGAAAATAATGCACAGGTAAAGGTTATATATACTAAATGCCATTCGTACAAACGATGAACAAGGCAAATTATTATCCATAACAGCCATTTTCTCCTTATATAAATCCATTAATGGACTCAAACAACCATTTATCACTCTCGTCACAATTCTAACCAGTCAATATGCACAATGTTTGCAATCATCAGAGGCTGGAGAGTAGTTAACAAGACAGATATGAACCTTGTGTAGCTTCAAGATGGCATTTCACATGTACAGAAGGAATGTCCAAGATGCACAAGAGAAAAATTCTACATCACCTTGTCATAGTAGAGCATGTGCTGGGCATAAAAAACGAACAGTTAAATCAAGCACTTAAAATTGAAGGGTGAGGATTTTCTAATTCGAAAAAATTGATCTCCAACAGTTGCTATTTGAGAGATTGACTTAGCATGATACCGTTAAGTACAAAGGGTGGTGAAACAAGAGTTGGGATTTGAATGTTGATTACATGAAGGTCAATGACTTGGTGCCTCCTGATTTCAATAGTAAGGGCCACCACCTTTGATATGACAATCAGAGAATCTAATCAGTGGCTGCATTTGTTTATCAAAATAGTGGGTGCTCAAATCAGCTATCTCCCCTAACGTTGTATTTTACTGATTGAACAGGAACTACATTTTATCTCCCCTAACTTCTGTTGTGAACGTCAGCACACATACGTCACATGCACGGATATTTGCTGGGCCATATCTATTAGGATTAGATTGCTTTCCTTTTTAATAAAAGGCATATTTTGTAATCAGGCCCAGGACGTCAGCGCACATACGTCACATGCACAGATATTTGCTGGGCCATGTCTATTAGGATTAGATTGCTTTCCTTTTTAATAAAAGTCATATATTTTGTAATCAGGTCCATTTGGGTATCTAAATATATAACGGGTTGTAATGGCATAGTTAGTGGGTAATTAGGGCCCATTTGGCCAGCCCACTCCTTTTCCTTTATAAGGAGGTCTTCCTCCTCCTTTAGGGTTATGCAATATGAATTGATCTTCTTTCTACTTTTTTTTTCCTTGTCTTCCTCCTTTTCTCCGGCCATGATACCTCGCCCTATTCGTGTCCCATGCCGGGACACAACATTGGTATCAGAGCAGTTCAATCTACGGGCTGATTTTGACTCCACAAAGACGATCCTTGTTTCCGTGCTAATGAGAATCCAAGAACAACTCAAGGAACTGCAATTGGCACGTTGAAGAGAAGGCCATGTGAGCTGAAGAGAAGGCCATGCAAGCTGCCGCCATGGCCACCCCGCCGCCTAGCACCGTCACCGGGTATTCCGTGCATGTGAATATCTTAATAGATATGGCCCAGCAAATATCCGTGCATGTGACGTATGAGTGCTGACGTCCTGGGCGGGCCTGACGTTCACAACACTCCACCACGCTTCCGCTCCCGTCTTGTCCTTAAGGCGGCCAAGTAGTAAACGCTTCATAAACGGTACGAAAATGGCACTGACCTTTAGTAGGCACTATAGCTACCGAATCGACATTGGCACCCGAATCCCACAAAGCAACATGAGTAAAAGCCTTCAGAAGCCCAACGAAGGTAACAACATTAGGCTGGAATGTAGTTCTTCTCATGTACTAAAAAATACCAAAGGCCTCCACGGCGTCAGTTGTTGCAACAACACCCTTCCAAAAGGAAAAGCAGCATCAACACCATCCTGACCTCTATAGAGCGCCCATGCAGCAATGAATTGCCCCGCATCTTTACCAGAATTGGAGTAACCAACCATAACTGTTTGGTGGCCATTACGATTTTATATAATATGATACCAATCAATTGATAGAAGCTTGCTTATGATTGCACCAGCTCCTCTCCAGTCCTTGACTGTTCCAAATAAAGGAATGACGGGTAATGTTCCGCCAAGACAGGGGCTGTCAGGTGCACCACTAGCAGGAAGGCGGCCATTTGGTAAGAACTCCACGGTCATACCATCACTTGCGCTAGAAGCCACAGAAATATCGTATGCTCCAAGTAAAGTACTCCCAGGCTCCGCAGTGACTGCAAAAGTATCCATAACCGCCGTCATATCAGAACCTACCTCTATATTTGGAGGAACCAACAGCATCCTGCCTTTTTCTCTAGTCAGAAAGTCCAATTCTTTGTCGTCATCCCACTCACTGTAAACACCCATGGCACAAAAGAAACTAGTGTTGAGAGCAGAATCGTGGATTTGCTCGTCTTGCTTGGCAAGCCCAACGGCTGCACCCAAACCCAGTAGTGTGGCAAGTGCCAGATTTGACTCCAACGCTATGCAATATCTAAAAAACTCCATCGTCCCCATTGGGCGAAGATAGAAATCTCCTGTAGATCTCGCTTGCCTGATGGACACAGATTCTGTTATAGCCCATTTCATCTCGATTGACGCTCCTAAAACCCATAAGGTAGCTTCCTCAGAAGGGTGTCTATTGCACAACCTTTCTGCTGACTAGCTTCCTCAAAAGGGTGTCTATTGCACAACCTTTCTGCTGACTTGCCGGCTTCCTCCAGAGTCCCCATTCGCAAGAGAAGTGAAACAAACTTGCATGCAAAATCATCATTGAGGTATCCTCTGCTTGCAGCCTTTTCATATACACTCATAAGGTGGGATGTAAATGGTGCAGCATTTTCTTGACACTCCACCTTCCTTACCATAGGCAGTCCTGACTCCATTGCAGAAGTAAAGCTTTTCGTGTAAGTTTTAGCATCTGGAACAAATTCATTGAGGAAATCAACGGCAACTGTTGTGTGACTTGAATGAGCAACACTGTCAGCGTGATCAGACCCATCATCCACTTCCACGACTCCAGCATCAACAGTGGATTGGGCAACCTCTGTCCCTAAAAATCCACCTGATTGGAGAACATTCAAAGGAGCGTTGTCACTGTTTTCATGTGCTACTCCAATTACCGAGGGAGCCAGAAATTCACTTTCAACAACAGGCCGGTACAGTTGAATTTTGGGTAAAGAGTTCACTTCCATCAAATTGGCAGATGTGAATGTAGTTTGTTCATATAAAGTTGATCCTGAACCAGCAGATGCTAGCTGTTGTAAACCCGAGACATGAGCTGCAGTAAGATCATCTGATGTAGATGGTTGCACCACATATAGCTGTTCTCAGTTGTCAAGATTGTTTGAACGGCTCTGTGGATGTAAAAACAATTTACCAGAAATGGGTTGCCTGATTCGGGTGGGTCCAATAGGAGGGTATCAACAAAATCAACAACCTTACCCAGAAAACAGCATTTTGTTGATATCACACCTTATGAATTTGATGGATCAGCAGGACTAACAAATTTCAAGTGGTCCAACACATTCTCCATGAGGTTGAAACCAATAGAACCTAGATTCCAGCTGTTGATCTTTCCATTCGAACCCACAGCAAAATTTGGGGCAGTAACTGTCGCAATTAACCGAACCATTGTCCTGGCAACCGAACTTGGTTCTTCCATCCCCTCCGGAGGAGTGCATTGCAAATTCGGTGAATACTGTAAAAGTTTCGATATCAGATCCACTGCTTCAGGAGGCATCCGCTTATGAGATATCTTGTGCCAAGGGTGAGCTTCGACTTGAGGAAATAGAAATTTCCTGTAGCTGGAGTTCATGCCTCTGATCTCTTCCCTTGTTGAAGTTTCCAAAACCTTGATAATTTTCACAATCTGATCAAACCCACTTTTTCCAGGAAAAAGAGGATTGACCAACCAACCATACTCATGATGTAGGCAGTTAGCTACTTTGAGATCAGAATGGAACTCACAATGGACAACGCAGGCGTGCACGCATTGCAAATGTCTCAGTTCCACCACCCCACAGAGAGCAAGAGCAAAATAGTAACTGAATTGGGCTGAGCCCCATTTTGCCGCATTCGCTTGTACATGGAGAAGGCATAATCTGTATCCCCGTTTTCAGAATAACAGCTGACAATAGCCGTCCAAGGAACGACATTCGTCTCAGGCATTTCGTTGAACACTTGGGGGCCATGAGAAGGTGGAGAATGCAGACGTGACCGGGGCTCACTGTGCTTCCATGCCCGGCTGTGTCGCCTGGACGCTGGCCAAGAAAGCGGAGGCGGCGGCATAGCTTTGGGCGGCGTCGTGACGCCCATAGCTGTCAAAAAAAATCCTGTCTTGGGGCGTTTCAGAAGTCGGCGGTTTTGCTTGTCGGAGGTGTCGCCTGGGGCGGCGACGGAGTTGGGGGTGGGTTTGATGTCGAACCTGCTCGAGAAGGGTTGGATGGACGACAGTGGCAGCACAGTCGGGTTCTGCAACACCATGGCTGGCGAGGAAGAATCGACAGAGGCAGGGGCGGCTGCGGCAGGGACGGAATTGTCATGGCCAGAGGAGACAATCGCGTTGATGCTGTCGCTCGGGATGGCGATGGTCGTCAAGGCCGCAGCTGGAGTTGACACAGGCATAGCAACGGCGGAGGAGACCACAGGGATGTCGGTGGCCCATTGTGGTTGGACAGAGGAGTATGGTGACGACTGTGAAAGGGGTCTCCTGATGCCGGTGCCAGCAACCTTCCTGTCAATGGTGACGAATTCGATGGCGGTGGCATCCAGGAGAGACTCGTTGTCGAATGAGGCTCTGCCGGCGGAGTGGGGAAGCGGCTGTGTTGAGGCTCGCATGACGGCGGAGGTGGCTGTGGGAAGCCCCACCGCGGCTGGCCAGAATACCCGGTGATGGTGCTAGGCGGCGGGGTGGCTCGCATGGCCTTCTCTTCAGTTGGCATGGCTTTCTCTTCAGCATGCGCCAATTGCAGTTCCTTGAGTTGCTCTTGGATTCCCATTAGCACGGAAACAAAGATCGTCTTTATGGAGTCAAAATCAGCCCGTAGATCGAACTACTCTGATCCCAATGTTGTGTCCCGGCATGGGACATGAACAGGGCCAGGTATCATGGCCGGAGAAAAAGAGGAAGACAAGGAAGAAAGAGTAGAAAGAAGATCAATTCATATTGCATAACCCCAAAGGAGGAGGAAGACCTCCATATAAAGGAAAAGGAGTGGGCTGGCCAGATGAGCCCTAATTACCCACTAACTACGCCATTATAGCCCGTTATATATTTAGATACCCAAACGGGCCTGATTACAAAATATATGACTTTTATTAAAAAGGAAAGCAATCTAATCCTAATAGATATGGCCCAACAAATATCTGTGCCTATGACGTATGCTCCTGACGTCCTGGGACTGATGTTCACAACAACTTCATGGTAGCTGGAGAGTAGGTTTTCTGAAAACTGCTTCTCTGCATCCGTTCTATAAATCAGGAGATAGCTGGAGAGTGGTGTCTGCTTCGTATCTGTTAGAAGTTCTCTCTCAGCTCAGAAAGAAGGGTTTTAACGCAGCACTGTTCACGCCACTGTGTTGTTCACGACCCTTACACCGCGACACTGTTTGTAGCAACTATCTGTCTCAATCTACTTTTGTTGAGTGTTTCCCTCATGACTGACTCTGATTTTGATTCCAAGTCTGATCAGTCTGTCAGTGTTAGGCTGAATGGTGCCAATTATTCTTATTGTATGTATGCCATGTGCAATTTTATTACTGCTAAAGGTTTTATGGAGTTATAAAGATGGGACTGCTGTTGAACCTTGTTCCAAAGAAGGTTCTAAGCCTGAAGAGTTTGCTAAGAAGTATTCCACTTGAAAAATTGCCAATGCCAAAATTCTTACTTGGATTGGTAATTCCGTAGATCCTTCTATTTGTCTTCAACTGACGAAAATATACTCTACAGTATAATAGACTAGCACTAAGGACTTCACTAAATAACTAGCAAATATACAACACAATCAATTCAAGATCTGGCATGGCAATATATTGGCATCTCAAAAAGTGTAGAAGAAAGACAAAAGGGTGTTTCTCTTAGTTCATACTTCGTTCCCATTCGCTGCTTAAAGTTCTACATGTATAGAAAATGACATTCTACAAACTTCCTACTTCTGCAATATAATTTGAAAAATTCCTAACTTTATTTTGATTAGGGGATTCTAAAAGAACGGATATACTCGAGTTCAAAAAGTCATTACTCACTATAGTGAGCCTCCACGTTGTCATGAACATACACCCAAAACCCTTCTTTACAATCTAGCCACACAATATATTAAATATAAATCAAAAGCCAAATGAATTACCGGGAATAAATGGAAATTTTCGAGGCAAAAAAGGTCGAAGCATGCCCTTTTGGACTTTCCAATCAACTGGATTAACAGAAGCTGCTTCCACTTTCACTAGAACCTCATCTTTCTTGGGAGAAGGCACTGGAATTTCCACATGCTAAAAAAAATATATAATAATTACAACAATGCCAAGAAAAGTAAAAAATTAAAATACAATGCATAATAAAAAATCATACACATACATACACTCAAACGTCAAATTCTTCTGAACTAAATATAAGACAGAAGTTAGGATTTCATTTCTACTTAAAAATAACTCCTTAACAGCTCATATCACCAGAGGAAAATGTTGTATTTCTTTGGATTTTCCCCTTTCCCAAGTACACGTGTTAGCTTAATCTGGCGGTAGGGGATTTCAAACTTTCATCAGCAAATCCTCACTTCAACAAACCAAATAAAGACCCAAATCAACCTCAAAATCCAAAAAACCCACTAAAAACTCGCAATAAAATCCAAAAAAAAATGGAGGTGGTTAGAAAAGCAGCACTCCAAGTCTAGCCCCATCAAGAAATGCCAAAAATTAAAAAAAAAGTGAAAAAAAACCCACTACATTTGCAGATGATATACAGAACAGTACTATATGCAAAGAAATGAGAAGGGGTTGGTCTATACCTTCAAGGAAGCGGCACCGCCGCCGTAGCCGGCGTATTGAACGGCTTTCATGAGCTGTCCGGCCATGGAAGTAAGTGCCCAAAAGTGCAGCTTTCTTTCCAAAAGAAAGAATGCGCTGTTGTCTCTTGGTTGTCTGGGCTTTCACAGCATTGCATGGACCGCCAGTGGCCACCACACCGAAACACAAAATGACCAAAATGTCCACGCGACTGCCCACTGCATGGCTACAAACAGGGTTAGGTTGGGAAAACTCTTTTGTCCTCCCGGGATTCTCCTCCGGGGAAATCCTCCACTTTAGGAGCTATCGATCGCAAGATCGACGGCGCACGAGAGAAAATAACCTTTACCCAAACAGGTAGACTACCCTCATAGTAGCCCAATTTCTTGTTACCGGTGTTTCTCGTGACTCTTGTTGCTCGTTAATAATTTTAATAATTATGACATAAGAGTTTGGTGGATGATACTATGGAGGAATTTGGAGGTAGTATGGAGGTGGTCCATATCAATATGGGAAACTAATGAAAACTTGACTGTTAGGTCAATTGCTCTGCAGCGACTGGTCGTGTCGCCACAACCACATAATTTTAAGGGAAATTTATATAAAAAATCATAAAAAAAAAAAATTTTACCAAAATGTGGCACTGTAGCAAATATTTACCGAAATGGTGTTCTGACAAGCCACGCAGGCGCCCGCGTGGCGCGGGCGCCTGCGTGGCTTTTTTTTTAAAAATTAACCCAAAAGGCGTCGGTTGAACCGACGCCTTTCGGGTTAAAAAGAAAGGCGTCGGTTGGACTACGCCTCTTGAGAGGCGTCGGTTCAACCGACGCCTTTCACTACCTTAACGAAATTCGTCCCATTTTAAACAGGCCGTCACTTCAACGATGCATATCTTTCTCATTTTTGATCCATTTTTGCCCATTTTTTTTTCATTCTTCCTTATTTTTAGTGCTCTTTCTAGTCATTATGATATCACAAAGATGTTGAGCCATCATATACTATTTATCGTAGTTTTTGTGGTATTTTTTTTAATAAATGGTATATGATGGCTCAACATCTTTGTGATATCATGATGATCAGAAAGAGCACTAAAAATAAGGAAGAATGAAAAAAAAATGGGCAAAAACGGATCAAAAATGAGAAAGATATGCATTGTTGAAATTTGTCCCACTAAAATAGCTCAAAACAAGAGGCGTCCGTTCAACCGACGCCTAGTACCTTAACGAAATTCGTCCCATTTTAAACAGGCTGTCACTTCAACGATGTATATCTTTCTCATTTTTGATCCGTGTTTGCCCATTTTTTTTTTATTCTTCCTTATTTTTAGTGCTCTTTCTGATCATCATGATATCACAAAGATGTTGAGCCATCATATACCATTTATCGAAAAAAATACCACAAAAACTACGATAAATAGTATATGATGGCTCAACATCTTTGTGATATCATGATGATCAGAAAGAGCACTAAAAATAAGGAAGAATGAAAAAAAAATGGGCAAAAATGGATCAAAAATAAGAAAGATATTCATCGTTGAAGTGACGGCCAGTTTAAAATGGGACGAATTTCGTTAAGGTAGTGAAAGGCGTCGGTTGAACCGACGCCTCTCAAGAGGCGTCGGTTCAACCGACGCCTTTCTTCTTAACCCGAAAGGCGTCGGTTCAACCGACGCCTTTTGGGTTAATTTTTAAAAAAAAAAGCCACGCAGGCGCCCGCGCCACGCAGGCGCCCGCGCCACGCGGGCGCCTGCGTGGCTTGTCAGAACACCATTTCGGTAAATATTTGCTACAGTGCCACATTTTGGTAAAAAAATTTTTTTTTATGATTTTTTATATAAATTTCCCTAAAATATTCCTCCGGATTGATCATTTGTCATACATAATTCTAAACACCTTACCTTACGTATGCAATGTTTTCTAAAATAATTAAGTGAGTTTCATTCAAGAAACACAATAGCTAAGAAACACACTGCTGCAAACTCAAATCAATCAACGGTATTTATGTAATTTAATTCAATTGTCAGACAAAAAATACATATTCAATTTAATTGTGGAATTATCCGTGCTATCACTTATTTAGGATCTATTCACTTGTGGAACCTTCTTTCATAAATGTTGCTTATGGGATATATTCTGTTGTGGTAATCATGCAAATTTCTCTTTGATTCGACTCCCATCAACCACAGCTGACAGAAAGTCCCAAAGGGAATTCATAGTCCCCTCCGGTTCGAATTGCGGGCACTATGAACTTTCTGCTACAACCTTGTATGCCTCCTTTAATTCAACATTCAAATATAAATTTCTAAGCCAAAGCTCGAGTGCATTTGGCATTCAAAACATTCAAATGAACATATAATCAGAGCATTACCTTACATCAATTTCTAACATTCATACATGAACGATATTAAACTAAATTTCTATTACAATAGATTGTTCTTGGCACACACGCGTCTATCTTTATTCAAAGTAAACTGCATCTAAAAAAGAAATAACTCCTACAGCAACTATTTTTCTCTGGCTCTCGGCCATGTTCTCTGGCTCTTATCCGTGTCCCAATACTCCTAAGCTTACTCTTTAGAACCTATAGACAAAAAGGTATCTTAGCCCTCAAGATGGCCAACCATGATAAGGGCTTGAGCCTCTGGCACTCCAGCCTTTGTGTCTCATGGTAATTGTCCTATCCATTGCATCCAAGTTGTTACTAAGAGAGAAGGATTACTAGAACAGCTCACTTCCTAGTTCATGTCTCGAACAATGGTGCCCACCTCGCTTATCACACTTATTTTCCACTTTGCTTCTTAGAGTGTCTTATGACATCCTCTTTAATATCTAGTTCTTTTAGTTCATTGTTTGTCATTGTCACGCCCCGAGCACTGCCCGATCCGAACTGAATCCGGTCCAAGAGTCGAACCTACGCATGAGGGCAACGTTGAAAGAGATATAGTGGAAGACTTATGCCCCACAATGGGCGGTCACAATAACAGAGTTACGCGTCAGTTTGAGCAAGAGTAAATAAGATAGTATAAAGAGTAATAATTATCCACAAGTCTTAAACCCACAACTTAAATCCTGAGCCTATACAACAGTTCTAAACAAAGGGTCTAAAATAGATCTAAATATAACTCTGAAATAAGTGTCAACAAGCACCATGGTTCATACTAAAATAAAATACAACTGAAAGATAGTCACATCTAAAGGCCTCCATGCCTAATCTCAAGCTCTCTTTGATCGCTCATCATACAGAGGATCCTGTCCATCTGCGTATCACACCACGCAGCCCCAAAATAAAACAAGGAAAGAGGGGTGAGTATAAAATTCAGTAATGGTTTTTATACGATCGACAATAATCAAAATTTATTTGGCATCACAACATAGCAATATAGATCCATAATCAACATGATTATACCATTTTCTAGTCATGCATTCATAATACATATTCCTGCATAACACTATCTCATTCATATACTTTCTACTCATGCATTCATAACACATAATCTTGCATAATAATATCTCATTCGCATACTTTCCACTCTTACATTCATAACACATAATCCTGCATAATAATATCTCAATCACATACTTTCTACTCATGTATTCATAACACATAATCATGCATAATAATGTCCCATTCACATACTTTCCACTCATGCATTCATAACACATAATCCTACATAATAATGTTTCATTCACATACCTTCCACTCATGCATTCATAACACATAATCCTGCATAATAATGTCTCATTCACATACCTTCCACTCATGCATTCATAACACATAATCCTGCATAATAATGTCTCATTCACATATTTTCTACTCATGCATTCATAACACATAATCCTGCATAATAATGTCTCATTCACATACTTTCCACTCATGTATTCATAACACATAATCCTGCATAACAATATCTCAATCACATATGATGAATGCCTCCATCAAGGACTAAACACAATCATCGCCATGAAAGCGGCATCGCCACAGGCAGAATCCAGTCAAGGCCACGAAGGCGTATCATAGTCCAGTTTCCACATAGGAAACATAAGGTCGGGGTTGTCGACCCCAAAGTCTGCTCGCCCTGGATGATCCTGGCCAAGGATGTTCAATTCTTACACAAAGAACCTAGAGTAGGTGTGTTCGCCTTGGGACATCTCCTGCGGTGGGAGAGAGCCCGAATCCCCACTAGAACACGTGGTAGCTGGTGCACAAAGTGTACCACTCTGGATGCTCAAGTCCAGATGACAATCTCAATAATCTCATCTGCAAGGCAAGTACACAACTCGCCCTCCCCCCCATGTATCTCAATGTAACATCATTTCAGCTCAATTCAACCCCGGGAGTATACTTGTCCAACGAAGGGACGAAATCGAAAACATGTCCTTTCGGACCAACCAATTTTCGATTAATCCACCGATCAATTAATCCGGCAAGCAATCTCAAGCACCGCATAAAACTTCATCCATGAAGTCCGATACATGATGCATGCTATCATGGTACATCCGTGAGCAAGACCTATGTGTATTCTAACACATGGAACGTGCTCTCAATCCATCCCCCCATGCATCATAATCAAAGCATAATCAACTAAAATCTCATAATAGATTCCCATGTATGTGTATACTCATGCATATTCTAATCACATGATTCATACTTCGACATAAACTCATTGAGCAATATTTATTTTCTAAAATAATGATTCTAAACTAAAATCAAAGTAATTTCTATAATAAAGCATAAATCCATCAATGTAGAGTTGAAGACTTACTCTTACAAGCATGCTCTTTTACCATACAATAAACCATAACATGATCACCTCAATTACTCATAAGCCATATGATCTACACATGAATTATATATTTCAAAAACCTTTTAATCTATGTTTATGTTGGTGTTTGATTAGAATTAGTTGTACTTTAATATAGTTTTTGGTTTTTGTAGGAAAATAAGAGTATGATGCATAAATGAGGTGAAAAGTGACTCTAATGTTTGAATCTTCATAACTTCATACAAAAACCTCTGATTTGATTGATTCAAACTTTATGTTAAAGATCAAGAAGTCAGCTTTCCAACTCCACTAACCATGCACAATTCAGAGTTTGGAGTAAAAAGTTATGACTATTAGAAAATCGGGCTGCAAAATAAAACCGAGAAGATGATCGCGGGTCATCTCTTCCATTTTCAAATATTCAAAAACCGAGACTCTATTAACACATCTTGAAAGCTTAATACATGCTTCAAACATTGATAAAAAGCCATCAAACATTCCAGAACACATCCACATATCATTCTAAGATGAAACCCCAAAAATTCATAGCAAAAGTTGAGCATTTCTTAAACCCACCATTAGAGCCCTAATAAGCATCACTCATTCAAAAAGAATCATGAAAACACACCATTATCTACCTAAGGCTGAGATTGAAGAACTCATTACCTTGACTTAATTAGAATGAACTTGCAATCACCTCCAACACCTTCCAAAAAGATGATTTTAAATTAATACACTACTAATCTCGATTTAGTTTTGAATACTAAAAGAAAACCTTCAATCACAACATTCTCAATCACAACAGGAGAATCCTCCAGATACTCAGTTGCTATTATTGAGTCTCCAACAAGAGTAGAGATAGACAGGACACATTCCAGTCATAAGGTTTCCGTTCTAGGCTCACAGCAAACCCCACAGATATAAAGGATCTCGATGATCCAGGGTCAAACAAAACTCTAGCCAATCTATCAAAGATGAGTAGAGTACCTTCAAACACGTCATCCGAAGCTTGAGCCTCCTCAGCTGAAGTCGAGGCAAAGACTCGTGCCTGAGCCTTCTTGCTCGACTCCCCTCCTGCCTTTTTGTCACGGTTGGGACAGTATGGTGGGATCGACAAATGCCCTTGCCTTTACCAGCTCGTTGGGACAGGCATCTGTCACGAAACGCTACAACTGTTCAAACTTCGTCTCATATTGCAGCATTGACATGGAACCTTGGACTAGTTCAAGGAACTCCTTTTCCTTCCTGCGCTGAATGTGCAGAGGAAAACACTTCTTGTTGAACACTTCCTTAAATTCCTCCCACAAGATTTCATGTCCTGCTTCAAAATTATTCCATTTTGCCGATTCCCACCTACGAAAAGATCTGTTGCGAACACAACTTGTTCTTCTGCCAGAACCTTCATACCCTTGAACAACCGTTCAACTTCCACAATCCAACGCTTTGCTTTCTCCGGGTTATCATCCTCCGAGAACGCTGGTCCTGCTCTCTTGAACCTTTCGAGCGTAGGCGCTTTCACCTTCGGACTGTTACTATCACTAATGTCATTCCTTAATTCTCTTGCCAACTCACGCACCATGTCTGACAGGTTTTGGCTCGAGGCCTTCTCCTGCAAAGGATTCAGTGCGGTACCAGATCACCTACCACGAGTTCCTGTTGTCGCCATCTTTGATTATCTACAGCCAAGGAAAGAAGATGAATTAGAATTTAACACGTGGTTCCATCTTAATTCATCGTCTGTTCCATTGACTTCTAGTCGCAACCACATCACATCACAAACAGAAGTATAACAAAGAACCCAAAAACAATAACTTTTATTCATTTAAAAAGGAGAATTACACCTAATACCCTGGCATATAGATCAGGGTTTTATTAAAAATCTAATCAAACTAAGGTTTCCTAACAATCCTTCTCTCGAACTAATTCTTCAAAGATAATCACCCAAAATCTCCCAAGCTATCCCGACAGGCGCAAACACTAACTGTGAGTTCCCCTCGATCTCCCAATCCATCATATGTGGCCACCTATATCCTAATGACTTAAACATGAAATACAAAGTGTTAAAAGAGTGTCGCATCATCCTTAGCCCGCATATAAACCGGATGATCTTTCACAATTCGTGCTTCCTGTTCTTGATGTATTGGGAAGAATTTGTTCAGAAAATCCATTTGATACTCAGGTGATCATGGTCCCACACCATCTACCCACTCGATCGAAAAATATATCTCCTCAGCTGGTAGGTGGATGCCTTCTACTTCAATCACATAAGGATCATTTTCCGTTCTCAGTCCTATGTTCCCATTTCTCCACTTGGCTACCCATTGCCTAGCCGCTTCCTGCTGATCCTTCTCGTAAATTCTACCACTTCGCATCCTCGCCATCAAAACCTAATTCAAAACACCATCAGTCTCAAGGTACGGTTACTACTCCTCTAAGTCTTCTAAAGCACATAACTAATAATATTATCCAAAATTTCTGTACAACAAACAATTGTTTAAGTTATTCTACAAATGCTATGATACCAAGCTGTCACGCCCCGAATTTCAGAACCTCGAATAATGCATGGAAGCACTAACTAATTTAAGGTCATGAGGCTGAAGCCTGGGATGCGACCAAATACTCGATCACATAACATTCTCATTCTAGAATGCTTAACCAATTTTTGTTTTACATAAATCTTAAATAATAACAAACTTCAAGTTTAACTACTCTATTACAATAACACGATTATCACAAAACATCAAACATCCACTTTAAAATTCAGCACACCGGCTGATCAGTTCTCCATGAACAAAAAATTAAAAATAATAATTAGATTCACTTCTATCAGCTTTCCACCATCGGGCTCCATAGCACGTATCTTGCAAGTTCCTTTCCACTTTGATTCCTGCATCAAGATATGCATGAGTATTTCGAAAGAAATACCCAGTAGGAGCCAAGAAAAACCCACAATAGATAATAACAATAGGAATACTGTTAAAAGGAGAATTAAAGACACATTTAAGCAGATCAGGTTGAGCAAATACAGAGTTCACTTACCTGGACAATAATCATTAACATAGACCATCAACGGTCAAGAATCAATAACATTAACTCAGATCCCAAACGTACAGAGCGTCGGGAAGATCAATAAGAATACTGACTCCAGACATACAGAGTGTCGGAGACAACAATTTCTGCTCTCTGTTCAGTCCACTTCCCCTATGGACATCAATTACCAGATCATCCTTGAGGTTCTACAGAGGAACCTGGCCATGCGTCTAGAGATGCTGGCCCCATCGGTGCTTACGAGCACAATGGGCTGAGACTACAGACCTTCCGTAATGTCATACAGTCTAAAGCGCACGCATTGCCGTCATTGGCTGAACTCTTAGTGGAGAAACAGTTTACATAGAACTGAATTCGTTTAGAATTAACAAGGGTTCTCTCAAACAGAGACCCAGACCATAATCATCAAGAAATAAACTCTCAGAGGAGTAAGACAATAACTTAGTCAAGGTCATTGGAATAGACTCACATCGGAGTACTCAAAACTTTTAGAATGATCAACATCGGATGACTTCAATTAAGACTCATCAATAATCGGAATACAGAATCACCTCATCTTACTTAGCCCCTAGATATAACAATTCCCATGCACAAGACTTTAAGGTCACCAATATCAGGAATAGGTCAAACGTGGTATACAAGGTCTTTTGGATTTGTACGAGAGAATTCCTTGAACGATAGGTCAATCAAGGACTTAGATTCAAAGAGACAATTAATTTCGGATAGAACCCATGACTCACTGTTCATACTCATATAATCTGATATTACTATACCTTATACCCTCAGAGTTTTACAATATAATAATTAGGTTGTAATACTATGTATACGTATACTTATAGTGTATAGTATCCAGTCGATTTAGGGTTTTAACATGAACATAGTGTTCTGCCCCATGCAAAATAGCTGATTCTAACCACTACCACTACTTATCCAGTATGTCTTAAATTCTAAAATTTTTATCTCATTTAGCCTTTTCTATCTAGTTTCTAATTCATCTAATTTCATAATTTTTTGTTATATAGATTTACTTATGAATTTTCGATCACTGCTAGTCGATGCACAAACAGTCCTGGCCTACAGCAGTTATCTTAATCCACTTTAATTATCTGCTGATTAACTCGTAATTAATTACTTAATACTACTTACTGACATAAAGAATCCACTCTCTAAGTATTTTACAGGACCTCTTCAACTCTGATTTCACATAATTTTCTTACCCTTTGTACATATCTTTTAAGATTAATAGAGTATATAACCATATCTTCACCAAAACCCGAAAGAATTCAAGTAAGACAATTAATCACAGATGCTGGTCGACACCAATACATGCTGACACGAATTCCAGAAGGTAAACTAAAACATTAGAGGCAATAGTATTTAATTTCATAAGAACTAGATCAAGAATTGTATAGGAATCTCAAATCGGTTATCAAAATTGGATCGAGAACACTTGTATAATATGAAACGACTCGATCAATCAATAAAGCTGCCATCTTTTTCTAGACAAAACACAAAATGAAACACAACAGCAAGATAAGACATAGATCGATTAGTATAACCTCATGAGAATGCATTCTAGGGCTTCGTATGTGAAGAAGAAACACGTGATACACAAAAGAAGCATTTTTTATCATGCATTAAGCATACGTGTATATTCAAAACACTCTTTGTACGGAATCATATTAATATCCATTCATCGACATCATACCATTATTTCAGCATGCATGAAGAATCATACTCATGAGAATTCAGAGAATCAAGTTGTGGTAAAAACAGTGCATCCTACCTCTTTGACGATTTGAAACCTCTACGCGAGTTTCGACTATCGATTGCACCACCCTCGTTCTCGTCGAATCACCACCACCACGATCCCTTGTGGAAAGGAAGAAGTTGCTGGTCGAAGGAGGAGAAGTGAGGACGAGTCCTCTGCTGGTTGCACTCTTCTCAAGTCGACCAAAAAGAAAAAGAGTTGCCGGTCACTCTATTGGTGTGCTTAAATAGCACAAACCCTAATTACCTTGATTAATCTCCACCGTTGAATCACACACCATCCAAGGGCCACGATCCAACCACGCTAGCCCATAATCCACCATAAGGATGTGCTCCCTTAATTTTCTCACCATTAGTTAGGGTTTCCCCCCAATTAGGGTGATTCAAAACCTTAATTCTCTTCTTAGGGCAACTTCTTTATTTAAGTCAATCTCTCACCATTGATCTCCTTGCAATCAAAGGCCACAATCTCGTCCACAAAAAAGGAAGGGCCATCTATTTTGGACGTGGTCATCCACTATCCAAATCAGTTACCATCCCCTTTTAGTAGGAATTTAAATCCAATTAGTTAGATATTAAATTAGGGTTGTAACCTCCCAATTTGAAAACTGACTTCACTCCCTCTTATCTCCGCATGGCGTGCCCCTAGATTAATTGTAACTACCTTGCCCCACCAATCACGTCCAAAACTCCTTCTATTAGATTCCTTAAATTCTAATTAGAAAGAATCACAAATCAATTAATACACAAACTGGTTTTTTGGACTAGATATTTATTCCTTTTAAAATAGGATTTGGAAAGAATTCGAAATTCCCTCTTCTCCATGATTCTCTCTCTCCTAACCAAATCATGCCAACTCGTGCACCATGCCCACGGCGCTATGCCCACGTGGCTCAGGCCCTCATGTGCTCCTGCGTCTGGTGCGTGGCACACAAATGGACGGCTCCGATGTCTTGCGAATGAAGTGTGCTGAATTACACTGCACAACTCTTGTACCAGATCATTAATTCAATTTAATAACTCAAAATACTCAAATGAATCTCTACACACTGGACTCACACCCTGGTGCCTGGCCCCCACTCCTGGCATCAGGTGCACTCTGCCCCTGGGGCCAGGCCAGCCTCAGTGCCAGGTTGAGCCCAGCGCCAGGGATAGTCCTCGCACCCTGGTGTACAACCTAATTTGATTTATCAATTCCACTCTTCTATATGCATCACAAAACCAATCGACACACTAAATTAAAATATTTCAAAATAGGCATCAAAACTTTCCTATTTTATAACAATTTCCTAAAATAGTAGTTTTGGTAAACTTACAAAATTTTCGGGTGTCACAGAATGTGTTCCTCTAACCATGAGGTCATTACCTTATCAAATATCCTCAAATCCTGGCTATTGTCTTTCATCGACAATCCATGCATTCAGAAAAACTCTTGTCACCTTGTCTGTGGATAGTAATTAGTGTCACGACAAAAAGATCTATATCTACATCCTGACACTAACTATTTTTCGTAGAGTTCTAGCCTTACATTACGAAGCTAAACCATTCATAATCAAAGATTTTTCTTGGCACACACAAGATTTCTAGCCTTACACACACAAGATTTTTACTTGGATCTATTATCTAGTGTCATCGACAAAGACTCGTGTTCCTAACAAAAAGGAGAACCTGCGCTAGAAGAATCCATACTTTCATGCTGTGCTATCCAGTATAATTTTAATCAGAAGCTTGGATAATCAGAAACATAAACATACACTAGACTTTAACCACTTACAAATCAAGATCATGCTTCATCATAAAACATGAAATCCATGAACTAATCCACAATATCATGCATTCAATGACCAACCATATGATCAAAGCCACTAAGTTTCATCCAATTATCATCATACATGGTATCTTCTCTCCATATAAGATTTATCGTTACACAACCAAATAATATATTCATCTCATTAAATAATCCTTAATTCATGTAAATCAAAACCATACACATGCATCCATCTCAAATCATGAATTTACATATTCTATACAGGAAGCTCTAGGCCAATAACAAGGAGACATCCTCATGCTTTATGTTTGATTATCTTTTCCAACCTTATTCCTTGATGGTAGATGCCAAAAAGCTAACTCCTTTTCTGTAACACCCTTATTTTCAAACACATTTTTGCACAAAACTTTGGAGTAAAATTGTCGCACGAAAGACTTAAATTCAACATTCAAATATAAATTTTTGATCTGAAGCTCAAACGCATTTGGCATTCAAATGAACATATAATTAAAGCATTACCTCATACCAATTTTAAACATTCATACATGAACCATAATAAACTAATATCCTATTACAATAGATTGTTCTTGGCACACACACGTGTCTATCTTTATTCAAATTAAATCGCATCTAAAAAGGAAATAACTCCTACAGCAGCTATTGTTCTCTGGCTCTCGCCCACATCCTAATACTCTTAAGCTTACTCTTTAGAACCTATAGACAACAAGGGAAGCCGAACTCAGTAGGAAAGTCTATAATCAATGTTAAATAAAATAATATTCAATACATTCAAGAGTAAACTACATCAACCAATACTAATGACTTCTATTTCACCTAATACTAAATTCACTCCTAAATATAATGGAATTAGAGTTTTTCTACCTTAAACTAAGATCTACTTTCAAGGTCTCATTCTTAGGATTATGCCCTTGTAGAATTCCACTAACACTTTTTTTCTACTATTCATGCCTTACCTTGATTCCTGTTCAAGGTGTTTCTCATATGATATATAATCTTATGGAATTAAGCATATGATCTCTCATTCATTCACTTTCAAACCTAAATCTTCTTGTAAGCTCAAGGTTATTCTCAATTAGGACCTTAATATTTGCCTTATTCTTCTTAATCTAACTAATCATTTTTATAGTGTAGATTATGACATCTTATTCATGTCTAAGTTCATTCTCCCCATCCTTATGGTTCTAAGACAACTTCCTAACTATTATACTATATTGGTTGTTGTTCATTACAATAGTACCCCTCTGCACTCTGCCACATGAACAATGAATGTGGCAAGTGAATATCAAATTTAAGCAAATAACCTTCATGCTCTTCTGCCCAGCTTTGAAAGGACAAGAAACATGTTGCATTCGAAACAGTGAACTGTTGTAGGTGAGAAATAAATTAATGCAAAAAACCTTCCTCCTATACCCTCCTTGGAAATGGCAAGACACGTGTTACATTCTGGTGGAGTTTTGAATGACACATGTCACACATCTAAGTAAATTCCACTAGTATTTTTCATGTTCCCACCCATTTCTCTGCGCACACGTGCTCACATTCGCACATGTTTTAAAGTGCATAGTTGCACGTGTGAGATGCATTCGGACATGTGCGAAAGAGAGCCTATCTCTCCGCACGTGCGAAAGAAATCTCAACGAATTTCCCGCTCCGCACATGCATCTCCACCATTAACCTCATGCGGCTTTGGCTTCAACCCCCCAACCCCATTTCGGTATGGTTGTTTTCACTATCCCCCACTCCTCTCTCTCTCCCTTTGCCTCCATCTCTCCACCATCTCCTTCTCAAGGGGGTAGCTTCTCACCTGCAGAGCATTGGACGATGCAAGTGACCCATTAAGGCAGTAGAAACCTTCCTCGGCAGCCTCTTCAATTCATCTCCTCACTTCACTATCTGAGTCAACCTTTGAGACGTTCTTCGGCATCATAAATTCCATCCCTCCGGCAGGTGTGTTGAATTCGGCGAAGTGCACTTGCCTACATAAGATTTTGGATATAAATTAGTGCATATTCATATTTTAGATGATATTTTGGTTTAGATTTTGGACTATATTTTGGTCCAAATTTTTATCTATAATTCCCACTATGTTGAGTTGTGCTTCATTCTTACAGTACTGGCTCTTCAAGGTCATGGATGGTATGTGGAGAGACAAGAAATGTGGGCCTTCGACAATAGGCATTGGGCAATGCAAATGACACCATCCATTGTCGAGGCACTGTTGTTGGTTAGGGATGCAGTGAATGCACATGCCATTTTTAATTTTAAATATTAATGAGCAACAAACTACAAGTTTCAACTAGGAGATAAGACATTTGAATTTACAAATTTCAATGAGAATCAAATTTCATATTTCTTGTAGGGAGGGGAGGGGTTACATTTCAAATTTCAATGAGTAGGAAATTTTAAATTTCAAGTAAGAGGGAGGAGATTTGAATTTCAAATTTCAAATTACAAATTTCAATGGAAACTTCAAGTAGGACGGACTAACATTTAAAATTTCAATTTCAAATTTAATATGATTAAAAAATTTAAATTTCAAAGTGACGGCCAACTCATGACATGGAAACTTCATGTAGTTACTATCAATGGTGGGAAATATACTTCATGTACTTATATGACTACCAAGGAGGGGAAATATACTTCATTGTAGTACGTGGGAATTTCAACTTCATTATCAACTTCATGTACTATTTATTTAATTTAAATTGTCACCAACCTTTTTTACCCTTCACAAATCAAAACATCAAGTAGATATCATGAGGTTATCATTTGTACTTATGTGATGTGGTGGTTTTGGATTGTAATTGCACTTTAATACAACTTTTTGGACTACATTACGAAGTTGTATTTTAATGAATATCAAAGACTCTATCACCATGTTGAAAATACCCTACCACATTTATTTGCATTGTCCTGGTGAATTTTGAAATTTGATTTACAAGGGAAGATATTTTGAATTACGAATTACGAATTACCTTGAGCAGAATTTCAAATTTCAAGTAGGAGGGATTACATTTCAATTTTTTATTTTTTTAATGAGCTTGAAAATTTAAAATTTGATGGTGGTAGGCTGCCCATATGCCAAGGCCATATGCAATGCCTGCATACCTAACTTTGAAATGCCACACACATTGCATGCCATGAGTGACAAGGTCATATGCCATGTTCTTACACATTGCACAGATATGCCGCACTGCTTACTATGGCTGCGCATGTTGTTGGAAACTACCTCACACATTGCATGCCATAACAGCACACGTTATTTGAAAGTACCGCACATGTTGCATTTGAATTGAGGGGGGGGGGGGGGGGGGGGGGGGGGGGGAGGATTTCAAGTTGCAAGTAGTAGGGGACTTCAAGTTGCAAGTTGAAATTAATGCTCATTAATTTCAAATTTCCATGAGCAATAAATTTAAATTTAAAGTATTACAGAGTATGTTTGAATTACAAATTACAATGACCATGGAATTTCAAGTCTGAGGGATTAATTTCAAATTTAAATTTCCAATCTTAATGCGGGAAATTTTAGATAGCATGCTATTACGTTTTTACTCTCGTTTGGCGTAACAAAAAACTTAAATCAAACCTAAGCATCCGCATGCAATTATTACATCAATTGAAATAAAGTCACAAACTACAAATTCTTCCTTATAACACAACTTGAAAGTTGCAAGTAGTAGGGGACTTCAAGTTGCAAGTTGAAATTAATGCTCATTAATTTCAAATTTCCATGAGCAATAAATTTAAATTTAAAGTATTACAGAGTATGTTTGAATTACAAACATAGCTTGTAATTCGGTTGATTGTGCCCGATATCTACTACACCAATTCTACCTCTTGAAACACTTGCGTTTATTTTGGCGGGGCATATTCGGTTGACCCTTGGGCCTTTTTGTTTTTGGTGGCAGCACGAGCGGGGCATCATCTGACCCTAATGGGTTGGCTGGCTTGTCATCACGGGGATTGGGAAGATTGTTCTGTCATAACTCTCCCGGTAGTAACGCGTAGTCTACTATTCACTACGGCAAAAGAACGTTGGCCTACTTCCCCCTTGCAATAGCGGCACACACAGGGACTCAGCTTATCGTTAATCTCTAAAATGAGCTCGGTTCCCATCCAACGCTTTCCTCGCGCGCTTCCCACATCTTTTTTAAGATCTTCATACGTATCACATCCAAAAGTCCCACCAACGTCAAATCCTACTCCTCAAGGACCCATTTATTGAAACTCTTGGCGACGTTCCTAGTACAAAGTGCTTTAACATGGACCTTGCCATGTCCAACAAATTACAGAGTGTCGACACAGTTGCAAAATTATCACAATAAATTTGGACAGGAGCATCAGTCCATTGTTCTAGCTGTAACCCAGCTAGAAACTCCTTAATCCACATTGCCTCGGAAGCTGCTAAACTGCATGCAACAAACTCAGCTTCCATTGTAGACTTAGTAACGCACTTCTGCTTCTTACTAGCCCACGCTACGCTGCCGCCACCAAACATAAAAACATACCTGTAATGGATTTCCTATCATCCTTACACCTGACATAGTATGAATCACTATACCCTTCCAATGACAGGTTCTTAGGCTGATATGTGAGTTTCATATCCTTGGAACCCAAAAGGTATTTAAACTCCCGCTTAATAGCCTGCCAGTGTTGCATACCTGGGTTGGCCTGATATCGACTCACAAGGCTTACCACAAAACGACAAATCAGGTCGAGTGTAGTTCATGGCACATATCAAGCTGCAATAGCCTGCGCATATGGGACAAATTCCATCTTTAGATGTTCCTCATCTGATGAAGGTGCCATTTTCTCAGACAACACTATCCCTTTATAGATGGGCGAATCTATGATCTTCTAACCAATCACGCCAAAGTGTTTTACCACACTATCTATGTATGATTCTTGAGATATACTTAGCCTCCGGGCTTTTCTATCTCTTTCAATCTTCATCCCTAAGATGTAAGATGTTTCACCCATATCTTTTATTTCAAATTGGGTCTTGAGCCATTCTTTTAGACTAAGAATCATACTTGTGTCATTCCCCATCAATAATATGTCATCTATATATAGTGACAATATCATAAATCTACTCCCATCTCTAAAGGAGTACACACAATGGTCATAGTCATTGGCCACAAAGCCATATTCACTTATCACCTTGTGAAAAGTGAAATACCATTGTCTTGGCATTTCTTTCAGTCCATACAATGATTTAATAAGCTTGCACACCTTTTGTTCCTCCCCAAAAACAACAAACCCCTCTAAATCACTATTTAGGAAGGCAGTCTTTACATCCATCTGGCGCAACTCTAAATCCAAGTATGACACAATTTCCCACAAACACCGAATTGAGATGAACCTAGACACAGGAGAATACGTCTCTTTAAAGTCCTGTGTGAACCCTTTCGCCACAAGTCTACCTTTATACTTATCTATTGATCTATCAGCTTTGAGATTCTTCTTGAAGATCCATTTATACCCAATGGGTTTCCTTTCATCTGGTAAGTCAACAATCTCCCAGACTTTATTCTTCAAGATTGAAGTCATTTCCTCTTGAACAGCCTTCTGCCATTTCTTGGAATCTGGACTACACATAGCCTGCTCAAAAGTGACTGGATCATTAAGTACTGGTTCATCTACCGTAATTTCATCTTCACCAAGCATCGCTTAATAATCCTTCAATAACACTGAAGGTCTATGCTCTCTTGATGCTCATGACTCCACATCCTCATTGGATGTGTTACCTATCACTAGTTTATTATTAGTGACAATAATCTTCTTTTTTTCTATTTCAAAGAGGTCCACTCTCTGATTAGGAGTTTTAAGGTCTACATCTTCCTCAAGAAAATAAGCATCTCTAGACTCAATTACCCCAACTGTCCCATCATCATGATGTACTAAGAAACGATACCCTTTAGAATGATCAGAATAACCTATAAAATTACATTTTATGGTCTTAGGATTCAACTTACTTCTTAGTTAATCAGGCACCCTCACATGGGCCTTTGACCCCCACACTCTCAAGTTTGAAAAGTTTGCACGTCTACCCGTCCATAACTCATACGTGGTCAATTTGATCTACTTAGAGGGTACTTGATTTAGTAGATAAACAGCGGTGTCTAGTGCTTTACCCCAAAATTGTATTCCTAGTACAAAGTGGTCCCATACACATGCATCCATCTCAAATCAAGAAATTACATATTCTATACATGAAGATCCAGGCCAATAACTAGGAGACATCCACATGCTTTATGGTTGATTAGCTTTACCTACCTTATTCCTTGATGGTAGATGCCAAAAAACCAACTCCTTCTCTGTAACACCCTTATTTTCAAACACATTTTGTGCAAAATTTTGGAGTAAAATTGTCGCATGAAAGACTTAAATTCAGCATTCAAATATAAATTTCTGAGCTGAAGCTCAAAAGCATTTGACATTCAAAACATTCGAATGAACATATAATAAGAGCATTACCTTACATCAATTTTAAACATTTAGCACACACACGTGTCTATCTTTATTCAAAGTAAATTGCATCTAAAAAGGAAATAACTCCTACAGTACTAGCTACAGTTCTTTGGCTCTCGCCCGCATCCCAATACTCCTAAGCTTACTCTTTAGAACCTATAGACAAAAAAGGAAATCGTACTCAATAGGAAAGTCTATAATCAATGTTAAATATTATAATATTCAATACATTCAAGAGTAAGCTACATCAAGCAATACTAATGACTTCTATTTCACCTAATACTAAATTCACTCCTAAATATATTGGAATTAGAGTTATTCTACCTCAAACCTCGATCTACTTTCAAGGTCTCATTCTTAGGATTATGACCTTGTGGAATTCCACTAACACTGTTTTTCTATTGTTCAGGCCTTACCTTGATTGTTGCTCAAGGTGTTTCTCATATGATATATTCTCTTATGGAATTAATCATATGGTCTCTCATTCATTCTGCTTTCAAACCTAAACCTTCTTGTAAGCTCAAGGTTATTCTCAATGAGGACGTTCTCACCTGTAGAATTGGTCTAGATACCTCTTATTTAAAAACTATTTTCTTTAGGAATCTAGTGTCCCAAATGTTGCCTACAACTTCTATTCTCTTGAGGCATCTGTCTTGTGATTTTTTATTTCATTCGACCACTTGTCATCCACGCTATGACAGGTAGTCTGGTAATTTAAAATTAAACCCTTGCAAGTGCACAAGGCAATTGTACTACGGCGAGTATTAAAGGGTTGTCGAACCTCAGGGACGGATTAATCTTTTACCAAATTCAAAAGAAGAAAGTTACAGTTTTTGTTTAATCTAAATAAAACTATGAACTTTAACTACTAAGCTGAGTTTTAATCAATATAGAGAATTATCAAGGCAATGAATCCACCACTAGACATGCAATTACTACTCTCAATTATTATTAAGCATACATTGACATGATATGGTAATTCGTGTTCTTGATCGGACACACAAATTACTAATGAATTCACTAACGTTCTTGATCGGACACGAATGTTCATCCGCTATTGTGTGATCAATCCTATCCTTGATCGGGCATAGAATCAATCACAACTCTATTATAATGCAATCAATCTTATCCTTGATCGGGCATAAAATCAATCACAATATCTAATTCCATTCATAATCAATCAAGTCTATGATCAAGCACTCAAAATAATACTCATGAAATCGCATTAAGCATGAATCATAATTAACTTTATAAAATTAAACTATCAAGAGTAATACACATCTAGGGCTTCATCAAGCCTTAACAAGGAATTTAGTTACACATAGAAAGAGAGAAAAGATAAGCCTGTTTATGTAGATCCATTGTCATGAATCCTTCTTCTTCTTTGCTCCAAAAGACTCTTTCTCTTGCTCATTTCTAGCCTCCAATAAAGCTCAAAAGTCTATTCTCTGGTACTCGAAATGTTCTCCCATAAGGCCTATTTATAAGAGTGAAGAGAAACCACGAAGTCCCCTTCCAAATCCGAGTCGAAATAGGTCTTATTTCTGGTTTTCCACACACGGCGATCGATCGCTCCGTATAGTCGATCATTTGCCTACCGATCGATCGCAATTCCTTCGTTATTTTCCTCCGATCGATCGCTTTACTAATCGACGTTGTATAATACCGATCGATCGTAGTTAGTGTCTTGCACGATTAAAAAATTCTAGTAGACACGATCGACCGTTTTTGTGCCGATCGATCGTCTCCTTCAATACACTGCTTTTGCGGATGAGGCGATCGATCGTAGTTACTGTTATAAACTTCAAATAGCTATAACTTTCTGTCCCAAACTCCGAATTGCGCGTGGTTGGTGGCGTTGGAAAGCTGACTTCTTGAACTTTAACATGAGACTTGAATAAGTCCAATTCAACATTTGTATATGAAGTTATGATGATTTAACCATTCCAGTTACTTTTCTCCTCATTTTTGTGTATTACTCTTGTTTCCTACAAAAACCAAAAACTATATTAAAGTAGTAGTTATTCTAATCAAACACTAGTAGAAACATAAGTTTAGGAGATAATAAAATGTATAATTCATGTATAGATCACACCCCCAAACCTATATTTTGCTAGTCCCTAGTAAAACAAAACAAATCAAAAATCAAACAAATAAAGTAAAGGAACTAATGCATAAAAGTAAACACCACTTTCATAGGGAACACGATTGCATTGAGCGTATGCAACAAGCCGTTGAACCTCTAGGTATCCCTAGTAGGACGAGTGTTGTCTCGTGAGGGTTTGCAGCCATGCTACCCACAAACATGTATTTATTAATCTAATTAACCTAAGTGAAAACAAAGCAAAAATAAAACATAATAAAAACAGTGCAAAACAAGCAAACCTATTATCCCTTCAAATGCAAACTACAATGCTTAAGAGAATTAACCACACATACTTGGTTCATAATCAACAGGAATATAGAAGCCCTCAAGTAAGTGGTTTTATTCCACACTTTCATCTTGGAAATTTCTACTTAATATAATATAGCGTGATAATGTAGATAGTAAAAGTGTAGAACATTGTAGCAATACATTCTAAATTTCTGTTTTATACAGATCCAATGTTACCCATTAACCAAAGAACACCAGAATCTACATAGTCATCGTAATCTTTAGGTTCATGATAGCACAGATCTGCGCGCCTCATTCGGGTCCAACATTCTAGATTTGAGAGGATAATACACCATAGACTTTTTTTTTCGCTAGGACTGTGTAAGGCCTGACTTCAAGATGCTTAGGTTTAGCAATGACTCAAGCCAATGACTCCCAACCAATTTGGCTTAGGGCATTAGGTTTTAAGAGATCACTTCGGGCCCGAGCATCAGCCTAAGTTAATCCTATAAAGTCAAGCAGCCCCTTTCTTTCATTCTATTTTCATTTTTTCGCATTTTCATTTTCAGCACATATTTTTCAGCACATCTTTATTTTGTCCAGGCTGTATTATACTATCAACCTATTTCCGGTTCCAATCCCTTGCCATAGCCAAGTAAATGGTCTATCATGATCTTTTAAGCTCAACAGACAACTACATATCATCCAATGACTCTGAATAAAGTCATCTCACTGAAGATTAGTATTCAACAAATTTCTAGATGGTGTTACTTTATGTTCTAGTGTGTGTGAGTGAGTTTTCTTAGTTCAAGCACTTGTTCCAAGAGGACTGTAATAGAAATGTGTGCTCAGTTAAGTGTATCTATCCTCCAGTATACTTACTCACACTTCCAATGCAAATTAATCTCCTAAGAATTGTAACATGCATTATTACGGGATAAACTATCAAAACTTATAAAAAAATACTAACAAACAACCTAAAAAGTAATCAAAATTTTTTTGTTTTTTAATTTTCTATTTTTTTATTATGCAAGCAATATTCCCTCCTCCAAACCTACTATGAACATTGTCCTCAATGTGAACAAAATATAAAATGACAATGAGCATATAACAAAGAAAATCAGAGAAATGAGAGAATATACCTGAATACGTGGGTTGCCTCCCACCAAGCGCTAAGTTTAATGTCTTCAGCCAGACGAAATTCCTTTAGTCCAACTTATCCAGGGTCTTTCAATCCAACGTTTAGCCTATCTGTGGTCCTACTACGCACCTTAGGGTTAATGAAAGAAATCTCAAGTGGATCATCAGAACAAATCCATGGAGTACAACATCCACCAGAGTATCAATCATATGAACTGCATAATAATCATCTGGCGGTGGATGCTATTTTTGGGCATTAAAAACATTCAGTTTGGCATTTAAATTTCCAAAAGATAATTTCAGCACCCCATCCTGACAGTTTATAATAGCGTTGGATGTCGCCAGGAATGGACGTCCCAAAATTACTGGAATTTGACTACCAATGTTCGGTACACGTTGTGTATCTAAGACAATGAAGTCCACAGGGAAGAAAAATTTATCAACTTGTACCAAAACATCTTCAATAACACCACATGGAACTTTAATGGATCGATCTGCAAGTTGTAGTGCTATGGTAGTTGGTTTTAATTCTCCTAACCCAAGTTGCTCATATACAGAGTAAGGCAACAAATTTACACTTGCCCCCAAATCTAATAATGCCTTGTTCACGGTATGGTTCCCTATAACACATGAAATTATTGGACATCCTGGGTCCTTATATTTCGGTGGAAGGTTATGTGTCAATAGGGAACTCACCTGCTCAATAAGGAAGACCTTTTTAGTCAAATTGGAATTAGCTTTGCACTTTTGAGTACAAAGGTCTTTCAGGAATTTGGCATAGGCAGGGACCTGTTTTATTGCATCTAGCGAAGGGAGATTGACCTTAACCTGTTTAAACACCTCGAACATCTCCTCCGTCTTTTGGTCGGATTTACTAAACGAGGAGGGTTTGTCCAGGCATTGTGGGAATGGTACCCTGGGAATATAAGATCTCTCTTTCTGGGCCTCGGGTTGGTTATCCGGTGGGGTTTTAGAATTAATAGGTATAGCTTTGATGGAATTGGGTTCTTTTTCTTCCTCATGGGACGGTGTCTCACTCGAAGGGCCAACAAATGGATCCCGAACCCTATTGTCAACTTGTTTACCGCTTCTCAAGTTGGTTATGGCTTGCACTTGTTCAGGAGGGTAATGGGAAGCCTCAGCTACAAACTGGCCTCTAGGGTTTTGTTGGGCTTAGCTCGGTAAGGTTCCTGCTTCTCTACGGTTCATGGCTTGAGCTAGCTGCCCTAATTGGGTCTCTATTTTGGCTATGGATTGCGTATGAGAATGGACTAGCTGGGCCTGGGATTTTTGTTCAGTTGTTAGTTCAGTCAAAACCGTAAGCATGGTGGATTAGGTTGCCATTATTTGGCTCAGCTGATCTTCGATGGTTGGTTTCTTATTGGATTGGCCAAATTGCGGAACTGAGGATGGTTGGTAAGGTTGAGGTTGGTTTTGAAATTTCTGTCTTCGGGCCTGATTAAAAATAGGCCCTGGATTAGGTTGCCTCAAAGAAAAATTAGGGTGATCACGCCACCCGGGATTGTAAGTGTTGGAGTATGGATTGTTGGCTCTAGGAAAAGTTTGTGTTGATATGCTCTTGTATTAGGTCTGGATACTGGAAGGCTGAAGGGCAGTCAACAATGGTGTGCATAGGGCTGACACAGATGGTGCAAACATCATGAGAGGATGGGGTATAAGGTGAAGTCTGAGAGAAAAACCGGTCAAACCTCTTTGTCAGTGATGCCACTTGGTGTTCTAGGCTCGTGGTGGTTTTGACATCATACATGTCTCCCCTTGAGGCATTCCTACCAGGCATATGGCCTTCAAATCTATAGAGGGTGGCACTATGTAAAGAGTTTTCGCTCAGGTCATCTAGTAGATCCCAAACATCATCTGGGGTTTTCTTCATGAATGTGCCTCCACAAGAGGTGTCAATTAGGGTCTTGTGCTGATCACACATACCCTCATAAAATCGTTGAACTAATTGCCACTTGGGCACATCATGGTGGGGACAGGATCGGAGTAGGGCTTTCATCCTCTCCCAGCTTTCATGGAATTGTTTATTAGGTAACTGGGTAAAGGTGATGATTTCATGACGGATCTTATTGGTCCGCCCCATAGGAAAGTATTTCTTGAGGAATTCGGCCTGAAGCTCCCCCCAAGTGGAAATAGAGTTATGCTCAAGGGAGTATAGCCATTCCTTGGCCCTATCTTTTAAGGTGAAGGGGAACAACCTAAGGCGCACCTGGTCATCAGACAGTATGAGTTTAAAGGTTGTGTTAACCTCTAGGAAATTTTGGAGGTGCCTATAGGGGTTCTCATTGAGTTGGCCATGGTATGTGGGCAGCATCTGGATGATGTTTGGCTTAATTTTAAAATTAGCCACGGTTGCAGGCAGTAGGATACATGAGGGGGAGGTGTAGGCAGTGGGATGGTAGTAGTCTTGCAGGGTACGAGCATGGGGCATTAGTGGATTCTGATTTAGGCCATTCCCACCACCAAGATTCATGCTGTCCGCCATTGGATGAATTTCAGGGATTGGTTTGCTAGGAGTTCTACAAATTCTATATAGGCGCTCATGATCAGGATTAAAGGCAAGGTCGGGGTTCAGGGAGCGACGACCATGCATGCACAATAAAAATCAAACAAAACCTGTAACAGTCCTATTAGTGACAACTAGCAAGCATCAGTCCTAGATAGCGACAACTAGCAACTTAATAGCGACAACTAGCATGTCATGCAATCCCACAAAGAAAATTAAAAACACTTAGCACCCAAAGTTGCTCTAGCCTCCAATAAAGCTAAAAAGTCTATTCTCTGGTACTCAAAACGTTCTCCCATAAGGCCTATTTATAAGAGTGAAGAGAAACAACGAAGTCCCCTTCCAAATCCGAGTCAAAATAGCTCTTATTTCTGGTTTTCCGCACACGGCGATTGATCGCTCTGTATAGTTGATCGTTCGCCTACCGATCGATCGCAATTCCTTCGTTATTTTCCTCTGATCAATCGCTTTGCCGATCAATGCAGTATAATACCGATCGATCGTAGTTACTGTCTTGTGCGATTGAAAAATTCCAGTAGATACGATCGATGATTTTTGTGCCGATCGATCGTTTCCTTCGATACACTGCTTTTGTGGCTGAGGCAATCGATCGAATGATAGCCGATCGATCGTAGTTAATGTTCATAAACTTCAAATGGCTATAACTTCCTGTTCCGAACTCCGAATTGCACGTGGTTGGTGGCATTGGAAAGCTGACTTCTTAAAATTTAACATGAGACTTGAATAAGTTCAATCCAACATTTGTACATGAAGTTATGATGATTTAACCATTTAAGTTACTTTTCTCCTCATTTCTGTGTATTACTCTTGTTTCCTACAAAAACCAAAAACTATATTAAAGTAGTAGTTATTCTAATCAAACACTAGCAAAAATATAAGTTTAAGAGATAATAAAATGTATAATTCATGTATAGATCATAGTCCCGGAAAGAATTTATGGCACGTTCTAGTTTGGAATATGGGCACCATGAACTTCACTATAATCTTGCATGTATTTTGAATCTCTTATGGATTCTCGGGCTTCCAAGGTGGCTGTCTAGGCCTTCTCCATATATTGCTCTTGTGGTAATCATTGTCGCTTTTTAATTCTTCTTCTGCTGGTCCGTGCTTTGAACCATAAATATTCTCTTATTCTTCTTCATCTAACTATTCATTTTTATAATGTAGATTATGACATCTTATTCATATCTAAGTTCATTAGTTCATTGTCCTCATCCTTATGGTTCTAAGACAACTTCCTAACTATTATACTATATTGGTTGTTGTTTATTACAACAGTACCCCTCTGTACTCTGCCACGTGAACATGAATGTGGCAAGAGAATATCAAATTTAAGCAAATAACCTTCATTCTCTTCTACCTAGCTTGGAAAGGACAAGACACATATTGCATTCGAAACAGTGAATGTTGTAGGTGAGAATCAAATTAACACTATAAACCGTCCTTCTATACCCACCTTGAAAATGGCAAGACATGTGTTGATTTCTGGCGGGGTAAACACATGTCACACATCTAAGTAGATCCCAATAGTATTTTTCATGTTCCCACCCATTTCTTTGCACACGTGCTCACATTAGCACATGTTTTAATGCGCATAGTTGCACGTGTGAGATGCATTCGGACATGTGGGAAAGAGAGCCCATCTCTCCGCACATTTCCCTCTTTGCACATGCATCTCCACCATTAACTTCATGTGGCTTTGGCTTCAACTCCCCAACCCCATTTAGGTATGGTTGTTTTCACTATCCCCTCACTCCTCTCTCCCTTTGCCTCCATCTCTCCGCCATCTCTCTCTCAAGGGGGTAGCCTCTCGCATGCATAGCATTGGACGATGCAAGTGACCCACGAAGGCAGTAGAAACCTTCCTCGGCAGCCTCTTCGATTCATCTCCTCACTTCACTATCTGAGTCAACCTCTAAGATGTTCTTTGGCAACATAAATTCCAAGACATGTTTCATGCTGAAGGCATTGTCGCACATGTTGCTTGCAACTGCTGCACACGTTTCATGCCATGACTCTACACGTTTCTTAAAATTGCCCTGCACGTTGCTTCCATGACTGCAAACATGGCATGAATTTTGAATATTGAGGTTTTTTTTAATATTAGGGGATTTCAAGTAGGAGGGATTATATTTTAAATTTTAATAAGGGGGGCAATTACGAATTTAAAGTATGTGTTGAATTTTGAAAATTCAAATTTCAACTCATGGGCGAGAAATTTACTTCATGTAGTTATTATCAATGGTGGGAAATATACTTCATGTACTTATATGACTACCAAGGAGGGGAAATTCACTTCATTGTAGTATGTGGGAATTTCAACTTCATTGTCAACTTCCTGTACTATTTATTTAATTTAAATTGTTGTCAACCTTTGTTATCCTTCACAAATCAAAACATCAAGTAGATATCATGAGGTTATCATTTGTACTTATGTAATGTGTCGGATTGTAATTGCACTTTAATACAACTTTTTGGACTACATTACGAAGTTGTATTTCAATGAATATCAAAGACTCTATCACCATGTTGAAAATACCCTACCACATTAATTTGCATTAAACTAGTGAATTTTGAATTTTGAATTACGAATTACTTTGAGCAGAATTTCAAATTTCAAGTAGGAGGGATTACATTTTAATTTTTATTTTATTTTTTAATGAGCTTGGAAATTTAAAATTTGATGGCGGTAGGCTGCCCATATGCAATGCCCGCATACATAAGTCTGAAATGCCACACACATTGCATGCCATGACTGACAAGGTCATATGCCATGGTCTCACACATTGCACAGATATGCTGCACACATTGCTTGCTAAGGCTGCACATGTTGTTGGAAACTTCGGCACACATTGCATGCCATGATTGCACACGTTACTCGAAAGTACCGCACATGTTGCATGCCATGACTACCCAAGTTACTTAAGACTGCCACACATGTTGCCTATAGTTTGAATTTGGGAGGAGTGGAGAGGGCGATTTCAAGTTTCAAGTAGGAGGGTGTAAATTCCAAATTTCCATGAGCGGCAAATTTAAATTTAAAGTATTATAGAGTATGTTTGAATTACAAATTACAATGAGCATGAAATTTGAAACTTCAAGTTGGAGGGATTAATTTCAAATTTGAATTTCAAATCTTAATGCGGAAAATTTTAGATAGCATGCTATTACGTTTTTACTCTCGTTTGGAGTAACAAAAGACTTAAATCAAACCTAAGCATCTGCATGTAATTATTACATCAATTTAAATAAGGGGAAATTATATAATAAATAAATAAATATTATTAGAAAATGACACACTATAGCAAATATTTCCCGAATAGGTGCTCTGACAAGCCACGCAAGCACCCATGCCACTATAGCACCTATTTGGGAAATATTTGCTATAGTGCGTCATTTTCTAACGATATTTATTTATTTATTATATAATTTCCCCTTATTTAAAGGTTTGTAATAATTACATGCAGATGCTTAGGCTTACGTGGTTTTTTTTAAAACTAATGTTAAAAGAGAAACTTCTTGTTTTTGTCCCATTGTAAAGGGGCAATCACTTCAACGATGAATATCTCTCTCATTTCTGATCCGTTTTCGTCTTTTTTTATTCTTCCTTATTTTTAGTGTTCTTTCTAGCCATCATGATATCACAAAAATTTTTAGGGCTCAAAATTGTTTTTGTGGTATTTATCGTGGTTTTTGTGGGTTTTTTTATAAATAGCATGTGATGGCTTAACATCTTTGTGATATCATAATGACTAGAAAAAACACTAAAAATAAGGAAGAATGAAAAAAATGGACAAAAATGGATAAGAAATGAGAGAGATAGGCATCGTTGAAGTGATTGCCCTTTTAAAATAGGACAAAAACACCCAACCAACGACTTTCTCTTTTAAACCGAACAGACGCCTTTCAGGTTAGTTTTAAAAAAAAAACCCATGCAAGCATCCGCACCATGCGGGCACCTACATGACTTGTCAAAGCACCTATTCAAGAAATATTTGCTACAATGTGTCATTTTCGAAAAAAATATAATTTATTATATAATTTCCCCTTTAAATAAAGTCACAAACTACAAATTTTTCCTTATAACCGAACTACTATTTAATTGAATTTGTGCAACTAGCTTGATTGTGCCCGACATCAAATGCACTAATTCTGCCTCTTGAAATACTTGCGTTTATTTTGGCAGGACATCTTCGGTCGGCCCTTGAGCCTTTTTTGTTTTTGTGGCAGCATAAGCCAGGCACCATCTGGCCCTACTGGGTTGGCTGGCTTGTCATCATGGAGATTGGGAAGATTGTTCCGTCGTAACTCTCCCGGTAGTAATGCGTAGTCAACTATTCACTACGGTAAAAGAATGCTGGCCCACCTTCCCTCCCTGCAATAGTAGCACACATTTAGAAATTATTAGGTACGCAACATGTAGGAGGAAGTCATGTTCATCACCGATAGGTGATTGACACGATTTTTAATTTATGGACTCATTTGGCCCTCATGACAAGTGGGGGAGTCGTGTCAATTACCCATTGGTGATGACCATGACTTCCTCCTGTGTGCCGCGTACCCAATAATTTCTCAGACCTGCCATCCCCGATAGGTGCACGTACAGTTCCTGACGTCCACCAGCGTCGATTGGATCGACTAGGGCTGGGAATCGGGTCGGGTCGGGTAAAATAGGGTCGGGTCGCCCTTTACCCTAGCTAAATAGGGTCGGGTAATTACCCGACCCTATTCATGAGTAGGGTCGAGAATGGCCGACCCTAACCCTACTTCGATCGGGTCGGGTCGGGTAATGACCCGACCCTACTTTTAAAAAATAAAATAAAAATAAATAATTTTATTTGCTAATCTAGTATTTAAAAAGTCAAAATTGACCTTTATTTGACTAAATTTTAATATAGGTATGGTTAATATAAAGTTTTTAGTGATTTAAAAATAAAATTATATTTAAAAATTAGATTATTCAATATTAAATATATATTATAATATTTTATAATATGTACATCGGGTAAAATAGGGTTGTGCGGGTAATTCGGGTAATTACCCTACCCGACCCTATTTTAAATAGGGTAAAATTTTCAAACCCGCACCCGACCCTATTTTGCAATAGGGTCGGGTCGGGTCGGGTAATTTTAGGGTCGGGTCGGGTCGGGTAATAGGGTCGGGTAGGATTTTCCCAGCCCTAGGATCGACCACCTCTGACGTGCACCCGTTTGTATTGAGTGATGACTTCACTCATCTGATCGTTAATCTCTAGAATGAGCTCGGTTCCCATCCAACGCTTTCCTCGCGCGCTTCCCACAACTTTTTTAAGATCTTCATATATATCCCATCCAAACGTCCACTAACGTCAAATCCCACTGGTCGAAGACCCACTTATTGAAACTCTCGGCAACGTTGGAGGTGAGGTGCCCGTAGTGCATCCCAAGAAATTTGGCCTCATACTGGTGCTCTGGCTTGTTCACAAGAACCCATATTCGTAAGCCTACTACGATATTGCACGGAGCTGCAACAACTCAGTCTCGTACTTGTGCATGACCAAAGCACAAGCTGGAATGAATACTCTCTCACGTGATTTTCTCATTGGTGGAGACTTAGAATGATTAACTTGAACTTAGTTCGTTAAGGAGCATACGAGTTGGATAGGATATCAGGGAGAAAAAGTCTTGTGATTTTCTTGTGGGCTTCATAGTCCGATAAAAAGTGAATGTTCTTAAATGTACACAATAATTTAGAACGGAGGAGTAGCATATTTGCGATGCCAACTTTGTTTTGTCCCATGGGCAGTTTGCCCATCAATCTTCTGCTTCAGAGGTTCTTCTTCAGGTGAAAGACGTAATGGCCATGAAAGACATTCAAAAAATACGTCGCCACAACATTTATTAATCCTTTTTCTCAATCGGACACAAATGTGATCCGCCTAAATATGTCAATGACTTCATGCAATTCATCAAGAAACCACATCAAATTCTCTTCGTTCTCAATATTGGATAAAGGTGATCTCCGCAATTAACCGCAGATGCCGCCAATAGAGTACCCTTAGCTCCACCACCGAGATGTGTGCCATCCAACAACAACGGTCGACAATGGCGAAAACCATTCATGCATGCATTCAGAGCAATAAAACAGAGCACAAACTAGCGTTGGGTGGGTCACCTGATAAACTGCACGACTGTGGGGTTTGTTGCCATTAGTTTCGTGCAATACTATGGCATGTGGCTGTAAGGTTCCTTATAATTGTCGTAGATGGACCCTAAACCACGCCTTCATATAGTTCACCTTAATCCCATAATCCCAGCCCATGTCTTTTTTTATTCTGAGGCCTGGTATGTAGGCGTATCCCACACTCTTTGCGCAACAAGCTCTAATACCAGGCTGGACAATGAATTCGGATGATCGGTTCGCAACCCTTAGCCTCCACTTGTAGTGTCCCTCCTTGCCCCCGACCACAACTCACTGTTTTGTGGTCTTAAAAAACTAGTAAGCATAATTGCTAACAATGGAGTACCTTCTCAGCATCCAGTGAATCACACATGCGTCCTTAAACACCAGCCCTAAGTTGGTGATGTTGTTTTTCCTAACATCGCGATCGCAGTTCGGATGCCTAGCTGAATTCTCCTTTCAGTGGTGATTCTTTGCAGATCAATCCACTTTTTCTTGTTCACGCTAGATTGAATGGGCACTTCTCTCTACCCTTCTGCATCTGCCACTAGTATCTTGCAACTTGTTGATGTATTTTACAACAGTATTTATATAGCTGAAGCTAGTTGAAGATCATCTGAGGGTAGTTTCGTCAGAATGGTAGTTAGTTTGGGATATTTTTGTCATTTCAGCTGTATTTCAAATTCTAGGCAGTTAGTTTGTTGGAGGAATTTCTTTTTGAACTGCTATAAATAGCAGGAAGAGTGGAACGAAAAGGGGGATGATGATTTTCGAAATTCAAATATTGGTTCTGATTTCTCCTTCTGCTCTGGCCATGGATTTGGCTCCTCCTTTCTTCTTGCTGATGGAATTCAGCTAAGTTCTTTTCTTCCTTTGCTGCTATTACTCTGTTTTGTTGGTTTGTTCTGTTTTGAAGTCTGTAAGAAATTGTCATTTCAATTTCATTGTAAAAGTTCTGAAAATCCAAGTGTACTGAACTTGAATTTAGTAATACAAAAGCACATTTGGACCATTTGTTGTTGTTTACTTCTCGATCAGATCTGTTGCTACATCAGTTGGTATCAGAGCCTGGTCACTGAAAAAATTTCTGGTTATGGCGATCGGCGATTCTGGAGAAGAGGTTTCGATTCAGCAGCATATCCTACAATCGATTCAGCTGTTGTTACAACAAATGCTACAGTTGAATTGTAATCTCATCAGTAACCAGAATGTTGATTTGAGTCATGGACAGAGGAACCGAAATTTGTGGAATAATGGTAGAATGCCTGATCTGTCTAATTCAGTACTAAATCAATAGAATCATTTTGAGAGGGACAGATTTGGATGTTTCCAGTGAAGAAGAAGATGTTGAACCAGTCATACCTCGAAGTAACTCTTCTGAAAACAGAGGTACATCGTCTGACTCCTATAGATTTCGTCCTAAACTAGAGTTACCTTCTTATTATGGTCAAGTCAATGTGGAAGCATTCCTCGATTGGGCATTTGAAGTAGAAAACTACTTTACTTGTTTAGAGGTACCTGATGATTTGAAGGTAAGATTAATATCTTGTAAGCTGAAAGGTGGAGCTACAGCATGGTGAAACCAAATTCAGAATTCCAGGGCTCAGTGTGGCAAACATCCAATTCAATCATGGATTAGGATGAAAAATATGTTAAGAAGCAGATTTCTACCTCTTGATTATGAGCAGATTTTGTATAAACAGCTGCAGGATTGCATACAAGGAAACATATCTGTTTCGGACTATTTGACTGAATTTCAAAGGCTGGTGGCTAGAAATAATTTGCAGGAGTCTGAACAGCATCGGATTGTGGGATTTACCAGAGGTTTGAGATATGATTTGCAACTCAAATTGGCAAATCAGACCTTGCATTTGTTCAATGAAGCAATTCAGGCTGCTTTTAGACATGAAGGTCTACTGGTTCATCCCACTGGAAGGAGTGGTAGACAAGCCAAGTCTACCTATGAAACTGGAAATTGTAGCAGAATGAAAGGTACAGATCCAAATTTGGTCCAATCAAAAGGACAACAAAACAGTCAACCTGTGTTATCAAAGATTGTTAATTCTAATATCCAACTACAGTCTTCTTTAAATCTATATGCTCCACCAACTCCTAGAATCTGTTATCGATGTCAACACCCTAGACACACTTCAAATCGATGTCCTCAAAGAGATTCACATAACAGAAATACTGCAGCAGTAGCCATTTCTGCTGATTGTCAAAATGAACACTGTGGGGGTGAAGAAGAGAACATAATTGAAGAATTTGGTGATGAAGGACCTAGTTGGGAAGAGACATCACAACTTCTTGTTATACAAAGGGATCTATATTCAACTCTCCCCATGGAAACTTATCAGAGACATAACATTTTCAGGATTCAAGGAACTGTTAAAAATAGAACCTGTAATGTCATTATTAATGGAGGCAGTTCTGAAAACCTTGTTGCTCGATCTATGGTTCAGAAGTTGCAATTACCTATTGAGAAGTATCATCGACCTTACACATTGGGATGGATCAAAGATGTGGGTCCAATTTCAGTCACTGAATCATGCACTTTCTCATTTTCCATTGGTAAGCATTATCAAACTACTCTAGTTCGTGATGTTATTGACATGTCTGCCTGTCAAATTCTTCTTGGTAGACCATGGCAATATGACACTGCAGCTATTCACAATGGTAGATTGAATACCTATACCTTCTTCCATGGTGGTATTAAAATTGTGTTGACACCAAAAACTCCAACTTCCAAAACTGAGACTTCTACTGCTACAGAGTCAACTCCTTCTTCATCAGTAATTCCAAAACCTGCCTCTGTCTCACAAATAAGTTCTTTGTCTAGTTCATTACTAGGCCAAGCAGCAGCTGCTACTTCAATTAAACCTTTCCTGTTAGTGCAAAATATTGGAAAAGATATAAAATGGGCTGGAACTGTTTTAATCCTTGTTACAGTTTTAACTACTCCTGATCACAAACAATTCTCTGAACTCCCTGATAGTATCCAAAAGTTGTTGAGTCAGTACACATGTCTCCTCCCATATCAATTTCAGTCTTTACCACCCTTGAGAGACATACAGCATGCCATTGATTTTATTCCAGGTTCATCCTTACCTAATTTACCACACTACAGACTCAATCCAAAAGAACATGCAATTTTGTAAGAATAGGTTGATGAATTGCTAAACAAGGGATTTATTCGAGAGAGCCTCAGCCAATGTGCTGTACCATGTTGTTGTTTTAATTAGTCTCCTAATTTTACTCGCAAGTGTACGAATCGGATTTGCAGTATAATCGCACAATTTTACGAGGTCGAACCCACAGGGACTTGTGTAGCGGAAATCTAATCGAACCCTAACTAAACCCTTGACTAAACTATGAAACTTGTAGAAATTGATTAACTAACTAACAACTAATTAAAATCAATTAACGAAATAAAAATCTAAACTTTATCAAATTAATAAAATACTAAGGCTTCGGAATCGGCATGCAGTAAATTGTAGAGAACCCTACACTTTTAGTCACCCAAAAACTCGTAACAATCTAGAATCCTATTCACGTTGTTACGGAAGATTTTACTTTAACGCACAAATATTCAGATAAAAATCACGTCCTTCATGCTATTTAAATTAACAGCTCAAATCACTAGATGTATCCACTTACGAGTAAATCACAACTAGTATCCGATTTGTTTTTTTTAACCAATTAAAATAAGCATGCATTGACAATAATAATTCCAAATCATAGCAAAAACATGATTAATGCTATATCCGTAATTAACTACGCAATTAACACAGGAACGCATAATCAATTAACGCACAATTCTACAATAAAAATATCAACTTTCATGAAAACGGGAATCCCTACAATTACTACAGCCTCATCCTAGCCCTAGCAACTAATTTAGCCGCACATATTAACTATAACACATGCAAAATTCATAATTAAACTCATTGGAATAAAAGAAAATAAAATTGAACTTACAGGAATTTTGAGATTAAAGAAAATTGCAAAATACGATTCCTCTTCTCTTGGCCGACTGTTCAATGCAACCGGTACAACTCCAACGTAGCAACAACAGAATAGTAGATGAAGACCAAAATTGAAAAGAGAACTGGAATTAAAATTTAGAACTGTAAAAATTCAAAACAACTCTTCTCAGTCATCTGTTTCGAGTAATATCAATCAAATTGATACAATCTTCAATTTAATACAGCAGATAAGATGAAAATGAAGGAAAAGAGACAGAATTAAAATGAAGATTGAAACTGTAAATTCAAATCGCAAGCTACTGTCCGGTCGTCTTCTCCAGCCGCTCGGACTGCTCTCTCGCTCTGGTCTCGAACTGCCGGCGCCCTCTTCCTCTGCTATTGCTCTAGTTATATAGAGCCCTAAAAAAAATCCCAACTTGCCAAATCGAGGACGCCTTCTCAAATCCGGAATAAAAAATCCCAACTTTCCTAATCGAGCACTCTTTCTGTTGCTGCTCTGATCGCGCTGCCTCGCGGTCGCCGGAAACCTCGCCGTCATCAGCCTTGCCGCCGTGAATCACCTCTGCCGTCGCTTCACTGTCCTCTGTCCATCGCCTCGAGCTCCTGCTCCGCCGTGATGCTGTCGTCCATTCCTTGCTCCAGACTCGCCGCCGTCAGCCGCTCAGCCACCTCAGGCCGCCGTCATCACTTCATCACCGCCGTCGGCCAAGCAGAGCTCTCTGCCTCGTCTTCCCCAGAACACCGGACTCGAGCTCTCTGTTTCAGAAACAGAACACCGGAGCTCGGTTCGGGTTTTGTTTTTTTTTCTTTATTTTTTTCTTTATTTTTTTTCTTCCAATTAAACCCGTCGAAGCAATCTCGTCCGCTGGATAGAATCTGAATGACTCTTTATTTCATTATGCGCCCGTCTTCTTCATCAGTGAACATCAACGGTCCAGATCTTCTCTGCGCGTGATCTCAGATCTTGGGTCGCTTTGGCATTTCAAAGCCCGTCTAACGGCTTCACTTTTGGCTGTTCAGCAATACGAGCATGCGAACCTATACAAAATAAAACATGTCCCAAATTAGACGCACCAAATATTTATAAAATTACGGAACAATGTTAAATTGAGCAATTTAGAGAGCCTTATTCGTTAAATTCCTAATTACTGAACAAATGACTAAAATTTACTTTATTCCTCGTTTTAATCAGAAAACACAACTAACAAATAGGTAAAAAGGCATATAAAAATATGTATTTTTCATGCTTAACAAATACCCCCAAACCTAGATTTTGCTAGTCCTCAAGCAAAACACAAAAGAAAAATAATAAAACTACTCAAAAATAAATGCCACTGTCGTAGGGAATCACGATTGCATTTAGCATATGCAACAAGCCTTTTAAACCCCCAGGTGTCCCTGGCTGGACGAGTGAAGTCTCGTGAGGGTTTGCAGCCATGCTACCCACAAACATGTATTTATAAAATTAACCTTATTCTTTATCTAAATGAGAAATAAGTCAACTAAACACTTCAAAACACAAAACCTATTATCCCTTCAAATACACACTGCAATACTTAAGAAAACTAACCACACGTACTTGCATTTATAATCAACTGGAATATAGAAGCGCTCAAGTAAGTGGTTTTATTCTACACCTTCATCTTGGAAATTTCTGCTCAATATGATATAGCATGGTACTTTAAATAATAGAAAGTGTAGAACATTGTAGCAATACACTCTAAATCTCTGTTTCACACAGATCCAGTGTTACCCATTAACCAAAGAACATCAGAATCTACATAGTCATCGTAATCTTTAGGTTCATGATAGCACAGATGCTTGCGCGCCTCCTTCGGGTCCAACATTCTAGATTTGAGAGGATAATACACCATAGACTTTTTTTTTTCATTAGGACTGTGTAAGGCCTGACTTCAAGATGCTTAGGTTTAGCAATGACTCAGGCCAATGACTCCCAGCCAGTTGGCTTAGGGCATTAGGTTTTAAGATGGACCGCTTCGGACCTGAGCATCAGCCTAAGTTAATCCTATAATAGTCAAGCAGCCCCTTTTCTTTATTTTCGTTTCCATTTTTTTTCATTTTTTTTTTCATTTTCAGCATATATATTTTCAACAATCTTTATTCCGTCCAGGCTGTATTATACTCTCAACCTATTTCCGGTTCCAAGCCCTTGCCATAGCCAAGTAAATGGTCTATCATGATCGTTTAAGCTCAACAGATAACCACACATCATCCAATGACTCTGACTAAAGACATCCCACTGAAGATTAGTATTCAACAAATCTCTAGAAGGTATTACTTTATGTAACTGGTGTGTGTGAGTGAGTTTTATTAGCTCAAGCACTTGATCCAAGAGGACTGTAACAGAATGCTATTTCTCAGTTAAGTGACTCTATCCTCCAGTATACTTACTCACACTTTCAATGTAAATTAATCTCTTAAAAATTGAAGTATGCATCACGAAGGGATAAACTACCAAAACCTATAAAAAATACTAACAAACAACCTAAAATCTAATTTTTTTTTTTTTGAGTTTAATTTTTTTTTTAACTGCAAAATTCAAAACAAGCAAGAAAATAACTAAAATATCCTAAACAAATATCTTCCTATACCCCCAAACCTGCATGAAACATTGTCCTCAATGTAAAAAGATATGAAATAAATACTGAGGAAAAGAAATAGACGAGGGAAGGAAAGATAGTACCTGCACTCCACTGAAACGCTATAGTATCTATCAACATGAAAAGAACAAGTGAAGCACAAGAATAGCATAAGAAAAAATAAGCATAAAAATAAAAATTCTAAAAAACTTGGGTTGCCTCCCAGTAGCGCTAAGTTTCACGTCTTCAGCCAGACATAGCTATTAATCTTTGCAAGGCAACTGGGACACTACAAGTAATTGTTCATCAGGAAAAGATTCAGTTATGGGCAATGATTCATCAGTAAAATCAACTATCAACCTAGATAAGTGGTCGGCTACAACATTTTCGGAACCTTTCTTATCCCGAATTTCAATATCAAATTCTTGTAGTAGTAATATCCATCGGAGAAGACGAGGTGTAGCATCTTTTTTAGATAAAAGATACTTCAATGCAGCATGATCCGAATAGATATAGACCTTCGATCCCAATAAGTAAGACCGAAACTTATCTAGAGCAAAGACTACTGCCAGCAGTTCTTTTTCAGTTGTAGAATAATTAAGTTGAGCATCATTCAATGTTTTACTGGCATAGTAAATCACATGGGGAAGTTTATTAATTCGCTGCCCCAACACAGCACCAATAGCATAATCAGAGGCATCACACATTATCTCAAAAGGTAGGCTCCAATCAGGTGGCCGAATAATAGGTGCAGATGTTAACTCTGATTTGAGTTTCTGAAAGGCATTAGTGCAAGCATCATCAAAGACAAATGGTGTATCTTTGGCAAGAAGATTACACAAGGGTCTAGAAATTTTACTAAAGTCTTTAATGAATCTTCTGTAAAATCCAGCATGGCCTAAAAATGATCTGATTTCTTTCACAGTTCGTGGTGGTGGAAGATGTGAAATCAAATCAACTTTAGCTTTATCAACTTCAATGCCTTTATTAGATATAATATGCCCAAGAACAATTCCTTTTTGAACCATAAAATGACATTTCTCCCAGTTAAGCACCAGATTCTTCTCTTTACACCTCACTAACACTAAAGATAGATGGTGCAGACATTCATCAAAAGTAAACCCAAAGACAGAAAAGTCGTCCATGAATACCTCTAAAAATCGCTCTACCATGTCAGAGAAAATGCTCAACATGCACCTTTGAAAGGTAGCAGGTGCATTGCATAGGCCAAAGGGCATGCGACGGTAGGCAAAGGTACCAAAAGGACACGTGAAAGTGGTCTTTTCTTGGTCTTCAGGGGCTATGGGAATTTGGTTATAACCAGAATAACCATCAAGGAAGCAATAATATTCATGTCCCGCAAACCTTTCGAGCATTTGGTCAATGAAAGGAAGGGGAAAATGATCTTTTCTTGTCAAAGCATTCAACTTCCTATAATCAATACAGACACGCCAGCCCGTTTGAACTCGAGTTGGCACTAACTCATCAGCGTCGTTTTTCACTACAGTTATGCCAGACTTTTTCGGCACAACTTGAACAGGACTTACCCATTTACTATCAGAGATTGGGTAGATAACTCCTACATCTAAAAGCTTAAGGATTTCAGCTCGAACAACTTCTTGCATTACAGGGTTAAGACGCCTTTGAGATTCACGAGAAGGCTTGGCATCATCCTCCAAATGAATTCTATGCATACAAACAGAGGGACTGATGCCTTTAATATCTGCAATGGTCCACCCTATAGCTTCTTTGTGCTTTACAAGAACATCAAGTAATTTACGCTCTTGAGCCACATCTAGGTCAGCTGCAATAATGACAGGTAAAGACTCAGCAGGACCTAAATAAGCATATTTAAGAGTATCAGGCAGTGGTTTCAGGTCTAATTTAGGTGGCTCAACACTAGATGGAACTACTGGTGATGATGATAAAGCAAGAGGCTCCACTTTTGGTTGCCACCGTTCAGTACTCATCAGAGGTACAGACTCAAGCAATGAGTTTACTTGTTCAATTGACTGATCGATATCAAATTCACAACCAAAATGTGTTAAGCATGCCTCTAAAGGATCTTGGGAATGTGTTTGAAGAAATGTTTCATGGACAAGTGTTTCAATCAGGTTTATTTCATTCACATCATCCATGTCAGGTGGTTGTTTACTGATGTCAAAAATGTTCAATTCCACCTTCATATTCCCAAAAGAAATTTGCATCATTCTATTTCTGCAATTAATGATAGCATTAGATGTAGCTAGAAATGGACGACCCAAAATGACAGGTATTTGCCCACTTATGTTCGGAACAGGTTGAGTATCAAGGACAACAAAGTCCACAGGAAAATAAAATGTATCAACCTTAATCAGAACATCCTCAACAACACCTCTAGGAATTTTAACCGAACGGTCAGCTAATTGAAGTGTCATTGTCGTGGGTTTTAGCTCTCCCAGACCTAATTGCATATACACAGAGTAGGGCAATAAGTTCACACTTGCCCCCAGATCTAACAAGGCTCGCTCAATCTGATGTTTCCGTATCATGCATGAAATTGTGGGACAACCAGGGTCCTTATATTTGATAGGAAATTTACATTGAATGACAGAGCTAACTTGTTCTGCTAGAAATGCCTTTTTAGGAACATTATTTTTCTTTTTGACAGAGACTAGATCTTTCAAAAATTTTGCATATGAAGGCACTTGTTGGATTGCATCTAGAAAAGGAATGTTTATTTGCACTTGTTTAAACACTTCTAGAATATCTCCATATTGTGCACCTTTTTTAGGATTGACTAGTCTTTGCGGATAAGGTGCCCTAGGTACAAAATTCCTAAGTTGAGAATCACTGTCGACAGTTGGAGAAGAATCCTTAGTCTCTAATTCAGTCTTAGTGTTCTCACTTTCTTCTTTTTCAGGAGTTTCAATTTTATTGTCAATTTGCTTTCCAGACCTAAGGGTAATGACTGATTGAACATGTTCCTCATTCTGTGAAGAATTAGAGCTACTGCCAATGGAGAATTGGCCCTTCTGGTTAAGCACAGGTTGACTAGGGAATCTCCCTCTCTCTCTTTCTGCTAATTGAGTAGCCAATTGACCAACTTGAGTCTCTAACTTAGCAATTGCTTGAGTATTCATGTGTGTAGAGTTTTTCATTTCAAGCATAGCTTGGTTAGTTGACTGAATAACTTGGCTTGTAGATTGGATGAAAGATTTGAGAGTGTCCACTAACGAGGACTGTTTTTGTGTAAGACCCTGAGATTGAGTGATAGGTTGTTGATATTGGGTAGGAGGTTGAGACAAGGCTGGATAAGGTGGGTTATTCTGCCTAAACTGATTATGCATGGGTTGCATAGGCTGCCCACCTACATTCATAGGTGGTTGACTTTGTCTCCAGGAGAAATTTGGATGATTTCTCCAACTTGAATTGTAAGTTTCAGAGAAAGGATTGCCTGTCGGCTTCCCATAATTGTTGAGAACATTGACTTGTTCTGCATAACTCTCTGGATAAGTATTCATGGAAGGGCAATGCAGAGATGTATGCATCGGGCTAGCACACACAGAGCATGCTTCATTCATGTTGAGAGCATTGATGCTTCGGTTCAAACTCAGGGCATCTATTTTCTTGGTTAGCGCATCGAGTTTGACCTTAACATCTACGTCCTCTTTAATCTCATAGAGACCTGCCTTCTTAGGAGCTTGATGTTGTCTCTCCCTATGACCTGCAAAATCCCACTGTTGGGACCTTTCAGCTAATCGCTCTAAGAAGTTATAAGCTGCTTCACCTCCCAAGTCTAAGAAAGCACCGCCATTCATTGATTCAATCATGTTGCGGTGTGTTTGAGTTAAGCCATTGTAAAAATATTGTATTAACCTCCATGTTTCAAACCCATGATGTGGACATTTTAGTAAAAGGTCTTTAAATCTTTCCCAACTCTCATAAAATTTTTCATTTTCATCTTCCATAAAGTCAGTGATTTCTCTCTTTAATTCATTGGTTTTGGCCATTGGGAAGAATTTGGACAAGAATTTGCTCACCAACATATCCCACGTTGTGACAGAGTCAGCGGGAAGAGAATTTAACCATGCCTTGGCCTTTCCTTCAAAGAGAAGGGGAAAAGGCGCAGACGAACAGACTCATCAGAGAAGTCTGTGAACCTAAAAGTTGCACAAATTTCTAGAAAATCCTTTACATGCATGTAAGGATCCTCTCTGTTAAGACCATGATAATTGGGCAAAAGTTGAATTATCTGAGGTTTTAGTTCAAAATGTTTTGCAGAGGTTGCAGGCAACACTATGCAAGATGGAGGGTTGATTGTGATCGGAGAAAATAACTCCCTCAGAGATTTCTCAGGTTGATCTTCCATTTTAAATGAAAGATCAATTTTTGTTTCACTATTCTCTAAAGGATTAGAATTATTGCTAACCAGACGCAGTGTGTGATCACGTGTCCATGTGGTCATCCACTGTCAATCAACTCTCACGTGTTTTAAAATTTTTAATTTTTTAATTTTTTTAATTTTTTTAATTTTTAATTTTTGACCTAAAATTAACTGCAAGGGTAAAATTAGTCTTAGAATTTGATTTCCTACAAGTCCCCGGCAACGGCGCCAAAAACTTGTTGTTATTTTAATTAGTCTCCTAATTTTACTCGCAAGTGTACGAATCGGATTTGCAGTATAATCGCACAATTTTACGAGGTCGAACCCACAGGGACTTGTGTAGCGGAAATCTAATCGAACCCTAACTAAACCCTTGACTAAACTATGAAACTTGTAGAAATTGATTAACTAACTAACGACTAATTAAAATCAATTAACGAAATAAAAATCTAAACTTTATCAAATTAATAAAATACTAAGGCTTCGGAATCGGCATGCAGTAAATTGTAGAGAACCCTACACTTTTAGTCACCCAAAAACTCGTAACAATCTAGAATCCTATTCACGTTGTTACGGAAGATTTTACTTTAACGCACAAATATTCAGATAAAAATCACGTCCTTCATGCTATTTAAATTAACAGCTCAAATCACTAGATGTATCCACTTACGAGTAAATCACAACTAGTATCCGATTTGTTTTTTTTAACCAATTAAAATAAGCATGCATTGACAATAGTAATTCCAAATCATAGCAAAAACATGATTAATGCTATATCCGTAATTAACTACGCAATTAACACAGGAACGCATAATCAATTAACGCACAATTCTACAATAAAAATATCAACTTTCATGAAAACGGGAATCCCTACAATTACTACAGCCTCATCCTAGCCCTAGCAACTAATTTAGCCGCACATATTAACTATAACACATGCAAAATTCATAATTAAACTCATTGGAATAAAAGAAAATAAAATTGAACTTACAGGAATTTTGAGATTAAAGAAAATTGCAAAATACGATTCCTCTTCTCTTGGCCGACTGTTCAATGCAACCGGTACAACTCCAACGTAGCAACAACAGAATAGTAGATGAAGACCAAAATTGAAAAGAGAACTGGAATTAAAATTTAGAACTGTAAAAATTCAAAACAACTCTTCTCAGTCATCTGTTTCGAGTAATATCAATCAAATTGATACAATCTTCAATTTAATACAGCAGATAAGATGAAAATGAAGGAAAAGAGACAGAATTAAAATGAAGATTGAAACTGTAAATTCAAATCGCAAGCTACTGTCCGGTCGTCTTCTCCAGCCGCTCGGACTGCTCTCTCGCTCTGGTCTCGAACTGCCGGCGCCCTCTTCCTCTGCTATTGCTCTAGTTATATAGAGCCCTCAAAAAAAATCCCAACTTGCCAAATCGAGGACGCCTTCTCAAATCCGGAATAAAAAATCATAACTTTCCTAATCGAGCACTCTTTCTGTTGCTGCTCTGATCGCGCTGCCTCGCGGTCGCCGGAAACCTCGCCGTCATCAGCCTTGCCGCCGTGAATCGCCTCTGCCGTCGCTTCACTGTCCTCTGTCCATTGCCTCGAGCTCCTGCTCCGCCGTGATGCTGTCGTCCATTCCTTGCTCCAGACTCGCCGCCGTCAGCCGCTCAGCCACCTCAGGCCGCTGTCATCACTTCATCACCGCCGTCGGCCAAGCAGAGCTCTCTGCCTCGTCTTCCCCAGAACACCGGACTCGAGCTCTCTGTTTCAGAAACAGAACACCGGAGCTCGGTTCGGGTTTTGTTTTTTTTTCTTTATTTTTTTTTTATTTTTTTTCTTCCAATTAAACCCGTCGAAGCAATCTCGTCCGCTGGATAGAATCTGAATGACTCTTTATTTCATTATGCGCCCGTCTTCTTCATCAGTGAACATCAACGGTCCAGATCTTCTCTGCGCGTGATCTCATATCTTGGGTCGCTTTGGCATTTCAAAGCCCGTCTAACGGCTTCACTTTTGGCTGTTCAGCAATACGAGCATGCGAACCTATACAAAATAAAACATGTCCCAAATTAGACGCACCAAATATTTATAAAATTACGGAACAATGTTAAATTGAGCAATTTAGAGAGCCTTATTCGTTAAATTCCTAATTACTGAACAAATGACTAAAATTTACTTTATTCCTCGTTTTAATCAGAAAACACAACTAACAAATAGGTAAAAAGGCATATAAAAATATGAACAAAATAACAGTCAAATACAGATTTCCTATACCACGGTTAGATGATATGTTGGACATGATTGAAGGAGCAAAGATTTTTTCTAAACTAGACTTAAAGAGTGGATATCATCAAATCAGAATTCGACCTGGGGATGAATGGAAGACAACATTCAAGACAAAAGAAGGGTTATATGAATGGTTAGTCATGCCCTATGGTTTATCAAATGCACCAAGTACCTTCATGAGACTTATGACACAAATTCTGAAACCCTTTCTTGGTAAAACTGTGGTGGTTTATTTTGATGATATACTTGTTTATAGTAAAAGTGTAGATGATCATCTGTTTCATCTACAAGCTGTCTTTGAGGTTCTTAAACAAAATGCTATGTATCTTAGAAATCAAAAGTGCAGTTTTTTTACTAGTAAACTAAATTTCCTGGGGTATGTAGTCAGTTCAGAAGGTATACAGGTGGATGACTCAAAAGTGACAACTATAAAAGAGTGGCCAGTTCCTACGACAGTGACACAACTTCGAAGTTTTCTAGGTCTTGCCACTTTCTATAGAAGGTTTGTTAAAGGATTTAGTATAATTGCAGCTCCTTTAACAGACTGTCTTAAAAAAATAAGTTTTGTTGGTCTGAATCAGCACAGAATAGTTTTGATAAGCTGAAAGAGAAGCTCAGTACAACTCCTATACTGATTTTGCCTAATTTTGATAAGGTTTTTGAAGTGGATTGTGATGCCTCCTGTCTTGAAATTGGTGATGTTCTTAGCCAAGAAGGTAGACCAGTTTCTTATCTCAGTGAAAAGTTATCTTCAACTCAACAAAAATGGTCTACATACAAGTTGGAACTTTTTGCTTTGGTCCAATCATTAAAACACTGGAGACATTATCTTGTTCATCAAGAATTTGTGGTTCATACTGATCACCAAGCTCTTAGATATCTCCAAAGCCAAACAAAACTTGATCGTTTACATGCTAAGTGGATAACCGAATTACTAGAATATACTTTTGTTATCAAGCACAAATCTGGTCAAGTCAACAAAGTGGCTGATACCTTAAGCCGAAAAGCTTTTTTTTATCAACTTGCCAACTTTAAGTATTTGGTTTTGACAGCATTAAATCATTATATCCAACTGATTCAGATTTTAGTTCCACTTGGCACTTATGTCAGCTCCATAACAGCAGATTTGAAGACTTTATCATTCAAAATGGTTTTCTCTATAAAGGTAATGTTCTGTGTATTCTTCAGGGTTCTCTTAGAGTCAAACTTATATCTGAGTTGCATCAAGGAGGCTTGGGGGGTCACTTTGGTAGTTTACAACAGCATTTATATAGCTGAAGCTAGTTGAAGATCATCTGAGGGTAGTTTCGTCAGACTGGCAGTTAGTTTGGGATATTTTTTGTCATTTCAGCTGTATTTCAAATTCTAGGCAGTTTTGTTGGAGGAATTTCTTTTTGAACTGCTATAAATAGCAGGAGCAGTGGAACGAAAAGGGGGATGATGATTTTCGAAATTTAAATATTGGTTCTGATTTCTCCTTCTGCTCTGGCCATGGATTTGGCTCCTCCTTTCTTCTTGCTGATGGAATTCAGCTAAGTTCTTTTCTTCCTTTGCTGCTATTACTCTGTTTTGTTGGTTTGTTCTATTTTGAAGTCTGTAAGAAATTGTCATTTCAATTTCATTGTAAAAGTTCTGAAAATCCAAGTGTACTGAACTTGAATTTAGTAATACAAAAGCACATTTGGACCATTTGTTGTTGTTTACTTCTCGATCAGATCTGTTGCTACATCACTTGTCCACCAGACCCAAACCACTATGGTTTGCCATGACCACAACTTCATCCTGGCTAGGGTGAATTTATGCAACCGTGAGGTCTAGAGCGATTAGGTTAAACGTTGCAGCCACATTTTCAATAATTGAACGCATGTTATCCGCCGTACTGACCTGAAGTGTGTGATTGACACCTCCTATTATCCACGGCCTTCCTTCCGCTGAGAGTGGCCTTGATTGCCCCCTAGCATGCCAACACATCTAACATCTGCCAAAAAGAGTAGTCACACAACGTAAGAAATTTTACTTGAAAATTAGAACGTAAAATTTTGGAGCACCTTGGCTTGCGTTTCGGAGCACTTCGGCATCCCCTAAAAGCTGCTCTGAATTCTAGAACTCGAGTGTTAAATTTAAGCAAAGTAAACCCGGAAAAGGCGCTGAAATTTTTAGTGTTGCCAACCTTGTACTTTTTACTCTATCCCTAAACCCTAAAATATTCCCAGCCACATTGAAGACAGAATATGGATCTACACATAAATCTCGCCTAATGTATGGGTTCTTCACATTAAATCAACTATAATATACATTACATTGAGCCGAACATAAATTACGTTCATTGCTTCTCATTTCTGCCCGTCGTTGGCTCGTTGCCCTTTTTTGTCTTGATTCGAAAGAACTTAAACACTTGTTCTTATTATATGAAATGCCCAAAGACTTTTAAAGTAAGAACTCTTTTGAAATAGATGACAGATCGGGTGGAGGCCTTGGCAGTAGCAAAAAGAATGCACATTGCGGGGTTGACAGTTGTGGCATGTTCTCAAAATACTTGTAGTTACGGCTGAGAAAAACCTACACGACCCTATTACCCGACCTGACCTGACCCTAAAATTACCCGACCCGATTCGACCCTATTGCAAAATAGGGTCGGGTGCGGGTTTAAAAGTTTTACCCTATTTAAAATAGGTTCGGATAGGGTAATTATCCGAATTACCCACACAACCCGACCCCAACCCGATATATCTATTATAAAATATTATAATATATGTTTAATATTGAATAATCTAATTTTTTAAAGATAATTTTATTTCTAAATCACCAAAAACTTAATATTAACCTTATCTATATTAAAATTTAGTCAAATAAAAGTCAATTTGGACTTTTTAAATATTAGATTAGTAAATAAAAGTACTTATTTTATTTTTATTTTAAAAAAATAGGGTTGGGTCATTACCCGACCTGACACTATTTAGGTAGGGTAAAGGGCAGCACCCGACCCAATTCCCAGCCCTACTTGTAGTTCTACATTCAAAGGTCAAAAGAGTTTCAAATGAGTTCTAAATTTTCAAATGATTTTCAAAAGAGTTTTTTGGAAAAAAAAATAGAAAAAAAGGAAAAGATGAGTTGCAAGAAAAGGGGGAGAAACAACGTACTTTTCTGACATGTGACATGATGTGAGGGAGAGATCGGAGGATTGAATGTTGGAAGGGTATTTAAATATTTATTAGTTAGTCTTAGAGGGGTACTCATTTAGGTATTTATCTATATGTTTGTCTTTTTCTGATTGTTACAAAGGTATCAAACGTCTTTCAGACTTCCTTGCAAATGCAAAAAGGTTCATTTATTATTTACACCTCGAGGAGAAGTGAAGTATTTATCTATATGTTTGTCTTTTTCTGATTGTTACAAAAGTATTTCGGACTCCCTTGCACATGCAAGAAGGTATTGTACCTGCTTTTTCGTTACAGGACTTAAGAAAAAGGTATTTCGGACTCCCTTGCACATGCAAAAAGGTACCGTACCTGCTTTTTCGTTACAGGACAAGAAAAACCTTATTTGCCTACTAAACCTTAATGCCTTATTATTTTTTGGTACATGCAAGCAACCGATCACACTAGTAGACTAGTTGTGTGTATATTTTCCTTTTTCAGTTACAATAAATATCAAATCAAATACACTGATGATTAACCCGCTCATTATTTTTTACATCAATACATCCGCTCATGACAAAGAAGAATCTCACACCTAGCTAGAAAAAAGATCTTTTTTTAGAGAAAAAAAGGATATTGACAATAGAGGGTCGACGCTTTTTTCAGCTCAAATTCAAGTGCTAATAATTTTTTTTGGCAACAAGTGCTAATCAATTCGATACATTTACAAGCTTCTTTTAAAGCTAATATGGTAGCAGATATTTTTTAAATACAAGACAACAGGTGGTTTGAGTTAAAAATAAGTATGAACATCAGAACCCCTTTAGCTAAAAATATGTCAGAACGTGATCATGTCTTATTTACATAATCGGATCATCACTCAAAAAAATAATTGAAAATCACGTACATAATTCCTCAAAAAGTTTGAACACAGTATTAAACACCCATAGACTTCAAACACAAATTTAACCAAACATAGAAAGGCTGTAAATTTAAAGAGCGCCCCCCTCCCCACCCCTACCCCTAGACTTCAAACACAAATTTAACCAAACATAAAAAGGCTGTAAATTTAAAGAGTGCCCCCCCCTCCCCACCCCCACCCCCCACCCCCACCCCCAAAATAGACTTCACCAAACATTCTCATTTTCCTCACTTGACTCCTGCTTATGTATAGCATATTTAATCAAAATGACCCATCCAACACACGTGACTTAAGAGAATTCATAAAAGTTTAAAAATAGCCAACGTCAAAATACATTTGAAACACCAATGTTTCTACTGTTCCATAGAAAGACTAACTTTAAACAGACCCCCCCGCCCCCCAATTGACTTCACCAAACATTCTATTTTCCTCACTTGGCAAAAATAAAAAGTGACTCCTGCGTATGTATAGCATATTTAATCAAAATGACCCATCCAACACACGTGACCGAAGAGAATTCATAAGAGTTCAAAAGTAGCCAACAGCAAAATACATTTGAAACACCCCAATGGGAAAATAAACCTGTAAATTGTCTAGCACATCAAAAGTAATGTTTCTACTGTTCCACAAAAGATACCTAAAATCCGGAATACTAAAAAGCAAAAAGTTCAAGTCTGTTTCTAAGCCATTCAGTACAGCATCATTGAATGTTTACATGGGTAAAGGGCATTTTTTTAATGATTATGTGAATAATCAAAGCTTAGTGGCTGCTGATAGAAAGGGACCTGCAGAAGCATTTCAAGAAAATTAATCCAACAGCCAGATAAATTTAGTTTGAGTCTCTAACACCAAAAATATGTAAAAATTACCTGAAAAACAGCATGCCTAACATGACCATAGGATTGTGCATACATCATCGCAGGACTAGGCCAGTTCATATAGACAGAGTCACCACCTGTCTGGCTTGATCCAGGCGAAGGAAAAGGACTTGTAAGATTAGGACCATAACTGACTGACGTCTGCGTTCGGGCCAACTGACCCACCTGAGAATAACCTGCTTCATAAGAGACATACGGAGGCTGAAGCATCGTATATGGTCCAGAGGAGCTGAAATTCGGACTTATAGGAAGACTTTTAATGTATCTGCATTGGCCATTCCCACGTGTTAGCTTTTAAACAGCAAAACACAACAAAGATCTCAAAACAAAAAGCCCTATCTCCACATGCACATAGCAGGTTAATTATTGGGGAATTTATATAATAAATCATAAAAAAATTATGAAAATGACACTAACAAATATTTGCAAACAGGCCACGCAGGCGCCCGCGACATGAATTTTTTTTTTAAAACTAACCCAGAAGGCGTCTGATCAACCAACTGGGTTAAAAGAGAACCGACGCTTTAATAGAGGCGTCGGTTGAACTGACCCCTTTGACTTTGACTGCCTTCATCGTTTTTGCCCCATTTTAAAGAGACAATCACTTCAACGATGCATCTCTCTCATTTTTGATCCGTTTTCGCTCATTTTTTTTTCATTTTTCCTTATTTTTAGTGCTCTTTCTAGTCATCATGATATCAAAATGATGTTGCATGCTATTTATCGAAAAAAATACCACAAAACCACTATAAATAGCATGTGATGGCTCAACATCTGTGATATTATAATGACAAGAAAGATCACTAAAAATAAAGAAGAATGAAAAAAAGAGCAAAAACGGATAAAGATATGCATCGTTGAAGTTTGTCCCACAAAAATAACTCAAAATAAATTTGTCTTATTTTAAAAGGGCGATAACTTCAACGATACATCTCTCATTTCTGATCCTTTTTTTTTTTTTTCATTCTTCATTATTTTTAGTGCTCTTTCAAGATGTTGAACCATCGCATGCTATTCATCGAAAAAAATACCACAAAAACTATGATAAACAGCATGCGATGACTCAACATCTTTGTTATATCATAATGACCAGAAAGAGCACTAAAAATAAGAAAGAATAAAAAAAATGAACGAAAACGGATTAGAAATGAAAAAGATATGCATCGTTGAAGTGATTACCCCTTTAAAATAGGACAAAAACGATGAAAGTAGTCAAAGGCGTCGGTTGAACGGACGCCTTTCTCTTTTATCCAAGAGGCATCGGTTCAACCGACGCCTTTTGGGTTAGTTTTAAAAAAAAGCCACGTAGGCGCCCGTGTGGCCTGTCAGTGTCATTTTCACAAATTTTTTTATGATTTATTATGTAAATTCCCTTTAATTATTTGGCAAGATAACCACTGACTACTTTGCAATCTATGCTAAAATTTTAAAGTTTCATTCCTCACCAGAGAAACAGTTAATGCATTAGATTATAATAATGAGAAAGTGGCCCTCAACAAAGCAAAAAAAAACACAGAAAAAACCCTTCAATGACAAAAAAAATTAAACATGTAATTCTCTGCATTAAGAAGTCTGCAAATGTTCACTACATGGTTGATGTGAGAATTATACCAAAATATTTACACTTCCATTGGCAATCATCCCCATCATCCGGCATCACAAAAACTTTATTTCAAAAAATTGTTTCAAAATTTTGAGTTACATCAAAACTTCACTTAAATTTCATTTGCAAGTCTTCAAGCCTCAATAAAGAAATTCTGTAGTTAGGTGCCTAAACAAAAGTTAGTAGTTTGAACAAAAAAGTTACATGTATGTATATATGTTCCGAAATTCCTACAGTAATTTTTTGCTTCTTTAATAACTAGAATTTGAGAAATACCTACTTGCAAAAATGGTTCTAAAAAAAGACTGCTATTCCTTTTGTATAATATCCTTAGACAACAACAAAATTAAAAGAAAAGGAACAATTGGTTATTCAAAGACCATTTTATCCCACAGGAAGTCATTCAGATGCATCCAATGTTTATTCAGATGCATCCAATGTTGGCACAAAACAGGCCTGAAAGGCCCTACTTGATTATGATTATGATTATGAACTTACCGATCATAACTTCTATCGTAATCTGGGTCACTTCTATCCTTCTCCCGATCTTTAAATATTGCAACCCTGGAGATATTACCACTATCTCTGAAGTTTGTTCTCTCAATCTCATCGATAATATTTCTGTAATAGCTGCTCTCATCTTCAATAGAAGATGGGCATCTCCTATTATCAACAGAAGATGATGATCCTTCTGCGACTCCATTGCTAGAACCATTAAAGATGCGAGCTCTAGCTCTTTCATACTCCTCCTTTCTCTCTTCAACAGATCGCACATGGCTCCTCTGCATTCCAATCTCACTCAGATCACTTGAAGACATCCTCTCTAGCCTTGGCCTCATGGCAATCTTGAGCGGTTCTATTTTATCGCTTTCAGACTGTTTGAAAACAATTTGTGACAAACAAACTGATGGATATTTGGAATCCGTTGTTTTTTGTATTACTATCCTACTCCCATTGTCCAATGCCAGAGAGTGAAGACCATAGTGTTGAGCAACACGATGGGCTGCAAGGCGGAGATAGGATGTCGAGAAGTGCGGAAACTCAAATTGAAGTTGCTCAGGATTCTGCATGAACTTCTGGATGTCCAACTCCATTCGCAGAACTGGCATTTATTGGGAAAAAAAGTTAGTCAAAAGAATAACTTCAAATGTGCATTCATCTCTATATATGATAACGAGAAAAATGCATATATACATGCAACTTAAAACCTAGATACAACATTCAACGTAGATACTGCACTTTCAGCCCTTAACTACAATTTCAATGCTACAGTGTACATATATTCGTGTTAAAAGGCAATCGCATAGAAAAGAAAACAATCAAAACCCCCAAACCATCATTTAAGCGCTAAGACAGGGAATAGCTTCCCAGCAAACAAATTCTTAAACCTAAGATTATGGAAACTAAAAAGATTCACATATTTTTGAACAGTACCAATCACTCCGCCTATCCATAATGACTTCAATCATTATCTGATAAGCTGAAGAAAACTGGAAACCTTACCTCTACAAATTATATTTTTTCTTAAAACATATTAAAAGATGCAAATTCACAAACTTTTCCACACCAAGATCATTGGTTACAATGCTGACAAGATTTCTTATTTGTCCACATGCAAATCACATATACATGTAACAGTGGCAGAGAGAACAGAAAAAGGAATTCCGGTGTGTATGATGTCATGACGACAGTTACAAAAACCATAATGAGACATCATCAACTACACTGGCAGACTAAGTAGAAAAGTACGACATAATACATAGTAGTTAACAATGTTATCTCAGAGTAGAATGCAATAGCAATAACATGTGTATCCTACAAATTTAACTCGGAGTAGAATGCAATCGCAAGGAAGACTGATATAACAGAGGCCAAAAGTAGGAAAAAAGAATGTAGAACGACCTCTTATTCATATAAAACCATCTACTTCATTTATTCCAAAAGAAACTTCAAATTTTAAATACATAAACAAAAAGGCCCTGTATAATTCAAAAAATTGAACCTAGAAGAGACACAATTAGTAACAAGACACCATTTCCCAACTTCTTCATTCTATTCAAAATACAACTGAACAGACAAATGCAAAAAAAAAACTAATATCAGAGTCTACAAGAAGCATACCATCAAGAAAAAAAACACCATATATTAAATATCGAGGGAAATTTGTCATGTGAACGTATATGCCTATAATCAAGCCATCCAGAACCACTACGCTTTTCTCAACATGATTTTTCTTATTCTGCTCAATCTTTTAACTTACTGGTGTCTTCCAAAATCTGTAATTTCTAATTGTACTGGCTTGTGGTTTCATTCTAACAAGGCAATATCACGAAATAACAAACGAGAATCAACAAATCACATCACAAAATCATCGAACTCCAACTCGCACAACATCAACAATAAATTCCTCTCCTAAACAGCAGCAATGGTTTCCAATTCCCATTTCCAAAAGAATTAAGGAATAACCCAATATCATAAAAACACACCACCAATACCGCAGTCCCAACCTCTCCAAATTCAATGTCTTCAATCTATCAGCCACTAGCCAATCAAACAACTTAAATCTACTCAAAATACCTCCATACCCAGATACACTTCATTTCCGATAAAAATACTACAGAATTTCCACACAACAACGTCAAAAAAAGTGAAACACACAATTAATTAAACAAACAACAATCGCCAGAACAAGAAACCCTAGCAAACAAATCCCAGACACAAAAAACAATAAAAAAACATCCAATTACATGATAAAATCATCCAATTGAAACTTACATCAACAATCAACTCTTCTCTTCGACTTCAATTAATCCAAATTCCCATTGACCAGCATATTTAATCTCAATTCAGACAAAAATATCAAAGAAATCCCTAAAACCAAGAACAGAAAACCCTGGCAAGACAAATCCCAAAACCCAAAATTGCAACCAAGTCAGACCAGCTAATCCACAAGCGAGAACGAAGAGCAAACCCGTGAGACGATGCCGGGGGTTCTGGAGGGCCTCATTCAAGAAGGAATCGACGGGAGCGGCGTCCACCTCCACCTCCGTCGTTAACTCCCTGCGGGCCCCACCGTCCGGGGCCGGGGAGGAGGCGGCAGAGACTTCGGGCGTGGAAGCCATGCCTCTCCCGCAGGAAGCGGCGGAATTCCCGGCCCGGCCGCGCCCGCGGAGAGTCTCGCGCACCGAATCTGAAGCGATGATGTTTCTCAGAAAAGGGGGAAAGCTGGGGAGACCAATCTCCCCCTTATATCGGCGCGTGGGTCTTTCTCGTCTCTTCGGATTCACGCGTTTTGCAGTCTCGGAGAAACACGTAAACCTCACGCAAGGTTGCCTTAGCACAACACTCCAGGAGCCGTCGATCTGTGGGATTGATGGCACAGATATTGTATACGGCGCACAGCTATGGAGAGATCTACTCTATGACACCTTGGCATAAATTGGCGTGGTCCAATGTAGAATGCTGGTATAAAACAGTAAATGGACCTATTTACAAGGCATTTGGTAGAACGGTTCCACTAGATAATTTATGGAGAAATTAAATAATAAATTATCAAAAAAAAATTTAAAAATGATGCACTATAGCAAATATTTCCCGAAATTGTGCTATGACAAGCCACGTAGTGGCGCCTGCATGGCACGGGCGCTTGCGTGGCTTTTTTTAAAACTAACCCGAACCGACGCCTTTTGCTACCTTAATCATTTTTCGTCCCATTTTAAACAGGCAGTCACTTCAACGATGTATATCTCTCTCATTTCTAATCCATTTTTACCTTTTTTTTCATTCTTCTTTATTTTTAGTGTTATTTTCTAGTCATTATGATATCACAAAGATGTTGAGCCATCATATACCATTTATCGTAGTTTTTATAGTATTTTTTCAATAAATAGCATGCGATGGATCAACATCTTTATCATATCATGATGACCAGAAAGAGCACTAAAAATAAGGAAGAATGAAAAAAAATGGGTAAAGATAGATAAAAAATGAGAAATATGCATCATTGAAGTTATCACCCCTTTAAAATGAGATAGATTTATTTTAGTAGGACAAATTTTAACTACTCTCATTTCTAACCCTTTTTCGCCATTTTTTTTCATTCTTCCTTATTTTTAGTGCTCTTCTAGTCATCATGATATCATAAAGATGTTGATCTATCGCATGCTATCTATCGAAAAAAATACTACAAAAACTACGATAATGGTATGTGATGGCTCAACATCTTTGTGATATCGTAATGACTAGAAAGAGCACTAAAAATAAGGAAGAATGAAAAAAAAAGGTGAAAATGGATTAGAAATGAGAGAGATATGCCTCGTTGAAGTGACTGCCCGTTTAAAATGGGACGAAAAATTATTAAGGCAGTAAAGTAAAAGGTGTAATAGAGGCGTCGGTTCTCTTTTAACTTTTTAGCTAAAAAAAAAGTCACGAAGGTGCCCGCGTGTCATAGCACCATTTCGGAAAATATTTACTACAGTGCGTTATTTTTGAAAAAAAAATTTAATAATTTATTATTTAATTTCTCCGATTGAGGGGTGTAGACACGCCTGACCCCATAATCGATTGATCAGGTTTAGGTCGGGTCACGTTGCATCTTTACAGGGCTTGTGTGGGCAACCAAAGCCACTTCGTTTACAACCATTTCCCTTTGCCCCTCACAACCAATTAAATATTTTTTGTTTATAATTAACAACCAATGGTGTCGTAGCCTTTTTTGCTTGCATAGCAGGCACTTAAAACAACATATGATATTGGATTGGTATCGGGGGGAAGGCCGGAACGAGATGAACCTACGGTTGTGAAACAAAATGCAAAGCATGGGGGCGAGGCTATGGGCCATGCCGTTAGCGTCTCTAATTATGTTAGGGAAAGATACATTGGAGAACTTTGAAAACCTGGATAAAGCTGAGGCAATCATGTAACGAACCTCAAAAAAATTCAATGAAGGGTTGGTGAAGTCTTCAATGGCATCTGAGCCATCCCTTTCAAAGATGACACTTGAATAGCCTTGAGCCTCCACAAGCAAAACTGCTTGACAAAGAACCATAGCCTCCACGTCACTGTGATCTCTCACACTAAGAATTAGCAGCGATTGACAGGCTATTACTGCCCCTGATTCATCCTGCACACAAACCCCAATCCCAAATTGGTCAAATGGCTTCAAGATCGTCGGGAAAACTACACATTTTTCCTTCTTGAATTAGCTAAGAAATAATAAAATACACGATTCTTCACATCCATAATGATGTAAGTGGGTCTTCTACACCTTGATATAATATGCACAAGTTACTACGCATAAAACAAGATTAATAATGAAATATTTTATCAAACATTTGGGAGACACAAAATTAACATGATTCATGGTCAATATTGCAATGACTACTTCCACGAGGTCTAGAGACATAATTGATTACTATTAACTTTAGATACACTTTGTTAATAAATATTACAACAATATTCAATTGTAAAGACCCCTTTATAAGCTATATGGAAAAATCATCCTTTGGTGGAATACACAAAGAATAAAGATCAAATGAATTACCACATATCACCGATGATTTATCTTCGAGAGGAATGTCTTGCACTTGAAAAGAATTTTCTTTCTTTTTTTATTCTTCAAATAAATCCCTCTTTCTTGAACTCCAAAACCCCTTCAAAGTTGTAGCATTTTCTTTATATTTCTCTTTCTTAAAAGAACTCACTTTTAAGAACTTTTCATAAATAATCCCTTCATTACTTTAAAAAATTACAATTAACCCAAATTTGGTCAAGTAGTGAGCCCTCTCGACATGAGAGAGAAGCCCAACAACATAGACCTCATATGAGGAGGAAAAGGCCCAACAAAGTAGTCCCCATCAAAGTTGATCTTCAAAAAAATCGGAGGGGAAAGACTCCAATTGGCTCTCAGAGGAGCCACTAAGAAGTCGAAGAAAGACTTGACCCAAGACATAACTCTTTGCTTAATATCCTCTATCTTGCTCCATCGCCCTTCACGGACAATAGTGTTGCGATTAAAACAGAGCAAGGACAAAGTGGCTTCCCTAATAGCATCCATGGGGTAGAAAACATGGGGTGAAAACAAAGTGGCCATCCAAGGGAAGAACCCCCAAACACCACTGTTGGAAGAACATGTCCATAGAGCATGGTGCAAGGTCTCAACCTCCTCTTGGCAAAGGGAATAGAGGTGGTTTGCTGGAATTCCCCGCCACCTTAAAGTAGATATCCTGAGTTCAAACCCCCACTCTGATGGAAACCACAAGGATTATATTCTAAAGGGAAATGATATTTGTACAGCAGATTCCTACACATTTTTCATACACAGCTAATGTGTATGGAAATGAGTGGGTCAGCTGATGTGACCCCACATCAGTTCACCCACTCATTTCCATACACATCAGCTGTGTATGAAAATGTGTAGGAATCTGCTGTAGGGTTATCACTGCCCTATTCTAAATTAATTTACGTGCATGTGGTGTGTACCATATACCCATTTGAGCGGATTGTGGCGTTATCCTAACTTAAGAGGACACATGAAATATGCATTTTATTATCTCCTACGCTTATGTTTATGTTAGTGTTTGATTAGAATTAGTGCTACTTTAATGTAGTTTTTGGTTTTTCTAGAAAACAAGAGTAAGATGCATAAATAAGGTAAAAAGTGACTTCAATGGTTAAATCTTCATAACTTCATGTGTATATCTCTGATTGGACTAATTCAAGTTTCATTAAAGTTCAAGAAATCAGCTTTCCAACGCCACTGACCGCACGCAATTCAGAGTTTGGAGCGAAAAGTTATGACCATTTGAAAATTATAAATAGTAACTACAATCGATTGCCATTACATACACGATCGATCGCCACAGCCGGGAAACAGTGTTAGTGAAGGAAACGATCGGCACTTAAAATGATCGATCATATCTATTGGAGTTTTTAGATGTGCGCAATACAGTAGAATCAATCGTTCGGCCGGAAAAGTGATCGATCGGTTGGCGAGATGAAAGATCGATCGGCGCAACAACGCAAGAATTAACGAAGAAAAGTGATCGATCGGGAAGCGATCGATCGGCAATATGGAGTGATTGATCGGTTTATGCGGCAAAACCTAAATCAAGCCTATTTCGACTCAGATTTGGAAGGGGACTTCGGGGTTTCTCTTCAAACATATATATAGGCCGTAAGGGAGAACGTTTTGGAGGCTTTTGAGTAGAATTGGAGGCTAGAGCAAAGAAGAAGATGATGAAGAACTTGGTGGTGATTTCTTCCCCAATACAAGGCTAAACTCCTTCCAAGGCGTAGATGAAACCCAATAGACTGGTTGTATAGTCTCTTTTCTCTCATATTATATTCTACTCTAGTTGGTGTATGACTCTTTATTATGCAATCAAAGTTAGTTCATTGAAGTTTGTTCTTTGTATTCTAGAGAGACAAGAGTGAATTAATTAGATTTCAATCTGAAAGAGCACTTGCGTGTCCGAGAGGAACGTGAGTGGTATGAAGTGTCACATATTAGTTAGGATTCATTGGTTTATACTCGAGAGAGATATATCATAATTCCATGTGCTTAATTGATTTATGTGTTATGTCTGAGAGGAAAGCACTATAATATGAATTGACAAGTGTATGTCCGAGAGGAATATGCAAGCCAATTATTATTTTAAAGAGAGAGAGAGAGAGAGAGAGACGACACACTAGTTTATTGTGGTGGATTCGAAGCCTTTGTACTTTCATATATTGATTTAATCTCAGCTTAGTTTAATTAAAGTTCACTGCTTTCCTTAGATCAAATAAGAACTGCAACTTTTCTTTGAATTTGGTAAAATATTCATCCGTCCCTGAGGTTTGAGAACCCTTCAATACTCATTGTAGTACACAATTGCCTTATGCACTTACAAGGGTTTAATTTTAAACGATTAGTGGGTGCCGGGGAGGCGACGATCTCTTCGCAGGCGGACTTGTCGATGGAGGAGACGTCCTTTCCGGTGGCTGAGAAGTTGTAGAGCTTGACGAGGCAGGGAAAACGGGCGACATCTGGAACGGAGGTGATGGCGGTCCTGGGCGGTTGGGCGAGGGAGCGGCCATCATAGAGGGCGACTGAGGCAGAGGCAGAGATATGTCAGCGGCGGAGGCAATGGCGGGGGAGGTGGAGGCCGATTGGATGAGCGACCAGAGGAGGAGGCAGGAGAGAAATCGAGGAGGAAACACGAAGGCAATGGGCAAGCGAAGGGAAAAAGGCATGCGATGTGGGGATGATATCCACGGGCAGAGGAGGTGCCGAATCCCACCCATTTTTGCCGGTGGTTAGGGTTTGGCAATGGCTCTGGAAGCGGAGAATGGCAGGGCCACGGCGGTGGTGACATTCTCGGCAATGAAGCCCTAGCTGTGGGTGTCGGCGACCAAGGCCGCGGATGCAATCCAGTTCTTCAAAGACGTGTTTGGGGCCGAAGAGGTGAGCTAGGCGCTGCACTCGAAGTGCAAGGTCGACCAGGAGCTCCCTTTCGTCCTTTCTGCTGAACTGAAGATCGGTCCCACTGTTTTCCTCGTTTGCGACCAGACTGACGAGCCTGAGGCCGCGCCCTGATACACTTTTTGTCTCGAGACAGGAGACGCGGACGGGGCTGTCTCGGAACGGCGGCGAAAAGCTCGACTTCGCTGGAAAGACGTCCGCGGAGGCCATGGATGGCTGCCTGTGAAGTGACATTTCCGTCACAGATCGGAACGGCTCTGATACCAATGTTGTGTCCTAGTAAGGGACACGAACAGGATCAAACCCATACTGAAAGAGGAAGAAGAAGGAGAAGAACATAGCCTAAAGATAACTTCGTCATTCTATAATCCAAACAAGAAAGGAAGACACTTTATAAAGATGTTTTTATTAAAATTATGATGATATAATGATGAGATGATTACCCAATCATGTCTTATTATAAATTATCAATTGATGCGGAAAAGTAAAATTTTAATATGAAAAGTCCTAGTTGTGGAAGGTCATTTTGTTTTGAATGGGATCTAATTTTGGGGCGCATTTTTTTTTTTTAATTGTCTCCATTAAAAGTATGAATATTTTCAGAAAGAATAGGGTGGTTGGTTTCTACAATTACACCATAAAACGAGGGGCAAGTGTGAATAAAATTTAACACCCATTTTCTCCATATTCTTTCCAGCAGAACTTTCCGAGCTTCCTTTCTCCTCCTCCCTCCCCCCTCGCCGGAATCCGATGCCGCCGGCGTTCGGTCGAAGACGTATTCTCCGGTCCCCCGGCTGCTACTTCTTCCCTATCTCGTTCTTTTTTCACAAAAAATTGTGAAGAAAAGAGTCGCGTTTTTATAATTTAAGCTCTTAGATCTGACAATCACTGCAAAAAATAGAAATTTGGGCAAAAATTTCTGACTGAGAAGGTTCAATCAAGGCCTTACATTCACTTTTCTGTAATTTTATCTCCCTATTGTGTTTTTTTTCGTTAGAATTGGTTCATTGGTTTTGTTTCTTGGATTATATTCCCTCCGTCCGGAAAAGATAGATACATTTCTTTTGTTTTTTTCTGTGTCCGGAAAAGGTAGATACAGTTACGCTTAGGCTTATTTCTCAGCCACAGAGGTTTCCCACTGTGGCATAAAAAATTGACTTTTCCACTCTGTGTCTACCTTTTTCGGACGGATGGAGAATAGTATTCTTGTAATTTTGCAGTTTAACGGTGTTAACTGGATATAAATGACATGGACATGGAGTGTTTGCAAGATGGTACTGTTGTGAGTGCTTGATTTTTGAGAGGTTTATTAATGCACTGTTGGTATTAATGAGCTTTGTCTGAATTCTTCATTTAGGTGATAAATAGGAATTTAATTTTTGCTGTAATGCTGTTGTTATGGAAATTGGGTTTTTTGGGGAGAGAGAGGCAAGAAGACCTGGGGGAGATGTGATATGGTCATCTAGTATGGCACAATTTTGAGCTAAAGTAGGTGTGGATGGCACATAGCGCAAACTCATGTACCTGTTGAATGTGTTCTAATGAGTCAACTTTATTTACTCCATTGATGAATGGGTCAAATGAGGTAGTTATTGGCATCCGATGCTTGTGGTTTAGGAAGTTTGGTCGTACTTAGAGTATTATTAACCTCACCGGAGACTTCATTTTGCTGTAAAGAATAGTCTTTTAGGATGTGGGGATGTTATGCTGAACTTATTGTGTGCATAGAAAGGGATATTGAAATTGTGAGATAACTATTTTTCATAAGAACAACTTTTTTTCTTGATTGGACTTTTATTCGCTTTGTTTTTTTAACTTCGGTAACTTTTTGTACTTATCAGTGGCTGGTTGTGCCTTTGCAAGGTTGTTAGAAGCTAATTTGCTTGCAATTCTTGTGATGCGGGTATAAGAGAAGGATTATGGCGGACTTACCCAGTTACATGAGAGCTTGCCTTCATTCTGGAAGGCTTGCTCTTCTTGCAATTTTAGTCTCTGCTGGAATAGTTATGCAAATTTTGGTTAGTGAAATCTTTATGAAGCCATTTTGTCAATTGCAGTTATTTGTTGTTTGACATTTTGTCAATTGAAATCTTTGTGAAATCATTGGTTTATTTTATTTTTCAGGCCTGTGCTTTGTATCATAATTGGTGGCCGATGTTGACAGGTAAACATTTAACAGATGATGCTACCTATGTTTGATTCTGTTTGTGAGAAGGAAAGATAAATATTTTTGCTAATCTTTTTGCAGTGTTGATGTATGTAATGCTCCCCATGCCTCTGCTGTTTTTCATTGATTCTGACAGTTCGATCCTCTCTAGTGATGGAAACGGGTTAGTATGAACACAATTACTTTTTGTAGGTTATGATATCATATGGTTAATTGAAGTGGTTCCTGATTTTTTATTCCTTTGGCCTATCTTTATCTTACAGTTGGGTAAATGCAACGAAATTCTTAACTGGAGCATCGGCAGTAGGAAGCATTGCAATTCCCATTATTTTAAAGCATGCCAATGTCATTTGCTGGGGAGCCCTTGCAATGGAGCTTTCATCGTTTATTATTTTTGTGGTGGCAATTCTCTGTTACCTTCGAATCAGCAATGAAGATGATTACAACATGTTCTGAGCTCAAAAAGCAATGAGTTGGCCTCTCCATTTAGCTAGGCATCCAGCTCTGTTTCGCTTGAGGACTTTTTTTGTGCATATGAGCTCATTTTCTCTTTTTGATTTATCTGTTATCTGATTTATGTCCTTTTTATTTAAGAATGTGGTGTGTTAAATGTTTTGATAACAGCGATGTTACTCCCATAAGGGACAGTTAATTTATATTTGTTTGATATTGTTTGTAAATGGAAAGATTGAGAAGCATTTGCCCTGACTTTGCTCAGTGATGGAAACTTTAAACTTTCAAAATTTATAGTGGTCCTTTAGGCACTCAATTCTGGACTTTCAGAATTTATAGAGGGGGGACAAGGCTGTCTGCTGCTATTGGACAGATGATAGGAACTGCATGGAAAGGTCTCATGAGACCCAAAATGAAATATTGTAAAGTTTTTCTACAAGAAAAACGTCCACTTTAGTGGACTGATTTTAGAGATCAGTCGTATGTAGGGTGCTTGGTGGTAATGACTCCTGCCAGGAAGACTTGATAAGGTTTAGGGAAAACGTTTTGCTCACTGGGCTAATCCACCATTCCACCTCCACGACTTTCTTTCACGTTTTTCTTTTAAAAACCTAAAATCATACTCCCTCTGTCCCATATGAATTATCTCATTTGTAAAAAATCCTAGATTTTTTATAAAAATGAGAAGCTACATAGACCAAAAAAATACAGAAGTCTAACAAGTAACAAGTTCAAACACCTTTCCAGGAAAGAAAAAAAACTGAAACTAGGAAGAGAATGAGAAATAAGTCAATTAGTATGGAGCAAGTTTTTCAAATGAGACAATTAATATGGGACTGAGGGAGTAAGTCATAGCCTAAGTTGGTCATAATAATAATAAAAATCAAAAGTAAAATATGGTGGAATTTTTTGCAAATAATTTCTGAATTTAAAAGAAATGGAAATGCCTGATATCGAGTGAATCTTAATTCAATAATAAGAAATGGGGGTTAGCACTCGATTTGAATTTTCAATGGTATCTTCCAACTAAAACAATGAGGTAGTTTTCCGACTCATTAAGGTCCGGTGGGGTTAGTTTTTTTAGAGGAAAAAAATTGACCCGGTGGCATCCCTAGTTAAATTTATGATATTGTTAAGCATGAAAAATACACATTTTTATATGCCTTTTTACCTATTTGTTAGTCATGTTTTCTAATTAAAATGAGGAATAAAGTGAATTTTAGTCATTTGTTTAGTAATTAGGAATTAAACAAATAAGGGTCTCTAAATTGCTCAATTTAACACTGTTCCTAATTTTATAAATATTTGGTGCGTCTAATTTGGGACATGTTTTATTTTGTATAGGTTCGCATGCTCGTACTGCTGAATAGCCAAAAGTGAAGCCATTAGACGGGTTTTGAAATGCCAAAGTGACCCAAGATCTGAGATCACGCGCAGAGAAGATCTGGACCGTTGATGTTCACTGATGAGGAAGACGGGCGCTGAGTTAAGATGAGAGCGTTCAGATTTGATCCGACGGACGACATTGCTTCGACGGGTTTTAATCAATTAAAAAAAAAAAGAAAGGGCCGAACCAAACTGGTTCGGCCGGTTCACTGAAAAAAAAAAAGAGAAAACAAAACCCGAGCGAAAGGCTCGGGTGTTCAGTCGGATGTCTAACAGGCGATGAGCGGCTGACGGAGGATTGAGCCTGCTCGAGGCGCTGAGGCACGAAGAACATGGCGAACACGGCAAGGCGACAGCGGATTGGAGGGCGGTGAACCGACAACCACCAGCCATGGATTCCGGCAATCGATCGAAGGAGATGTTCCGGCGAGGAATAGTGCGCGATCTAGAGGAACAACAGCGACTGATTTGGAAGGTCTCAGAAAGGAAAGGCTGTGCATTTGGGCGTTTTGGGCATTGTTTTGAGCATCTTAAAGTTGGTATTTTTAATACAAAATTGAACGGGATTTGAAGCTATTCAAAGGGCTAATCAACTGATTTGGAAGGTAGCCAAAGGGAAGGTTTTGATTTACACGAAATTGGCTTAGGAAAGGCCTGATTTTGGAAGAACAAAGGAGAGTTCTTGCAGTCTATATAAACAGAACAGAGCAGAAGGCACGGGCCGACAGAGAGAGACGACCGAAAGAAAGTCCTTTTGATTTACAGTTCTTATTTTTCATCTTTTTCTCAGTTCAAAAAGTTTGTTTTTTTCTTCATTCTGCTTTCTTTTCATCTCGGCTGAATTTGTAATAAGTTGTACCAGAACGATCAGAAGGAAGACATTTCAGAAATTCTAGTTTTTTTTTCTTTTCTCCTTGTGTTTTTATTTTGATTATTACTGTGTTACGTGGAATTGTCGCGAAAGCTGTGCTGCTTGGAGTTGTTTCGAACCGTTCTCGCTAGGAACAGTCAACCGGGAAGAACATTACTCCTTTCTTTGCATTTAATCCCACATTTTCTGTAAGTCAAGTTTATTTCTTTTAATTGAGATGGATTTAATTACAAATTATGCATATGTTTTAGTTACTATGCTTGGCTAGACCAGTTGCTAAGGCTAGGATGAGGCTGTAGTAATTGTAGAGAATCCGTACATATGAAAGTTGATATTTTTCCTAGAATTGTGCGTTAATTATTTATGCGTTCCTGTTGTTAATTGCGTAGTTATTTTCGGATATAGCATTAATCATGTTTTTGCTATGATTTGGAATTATTATTGTCAATGCATGCTTATTTTAATTGGTTAAATAATAAATCGGATACTAGTTGTGATTTACTCGTAAGTGGATACATCTAGTGATTTGAGTTGTTAATTTAAATAGCATGAAGGACGTGATTTTTGTATGAGTAATTGTGCATTAAAGTAAAATCTTCCGTAACAACGTGAATAGGATTCTGGATTGTTACGAGTATTTGGAGAATGATAAATGATTGAAGGGTTAGGGTTCTCTATAATTTATTACATGCCGATTCCAAAGCCTTAGTATTTTGTTAATTTGATAAAGTTTAGATTTTTATTCTGTTAATTGATTTTAATTAGTCGTTAGCTAGTTAATCAATTTCTACAAGTTTCATAGTTTAGTCAAGGGTTTAGTTAGGGTTCGATTAGATTTCCGCTACACAAGTCCCTGTGGGTTCGACCTCGTAAGAATTGTGCGACTATACTCCAAACACGATTCGTACACTTGCGAGTAAAATTAAGAGATTAATTAAAACAACAACAGATATACTAGTTGCATTTGAAAAATTGCAGAACCAGAATTAAATGATTGGATTTGCCCTGCATGCTAATACATTCAACCCATTTTCAAATGCTGCCAGGACTTTTGGATGGTGGGAGTATATGTATGTATCATTTTAAGTCACTATGTACCCATGCTAGGATCTTTATGTACCATGGTCATGAACCTTGGTCATGGATCCTGGTCAGCCAAAATTTATAGGATTATGCAATAAAATGGAGTGAGGTGTAGCCAGGCTGCAGGAAGAGTAATGGTCGAACCCATGTTATACCTTCCACGTTCTAACCAGCGGCTTCATTTCTCTCTCTAGATCCATGTAAGAACTTGAGCATTGGAAACCTTGAGAAGAAGACAATACAAACAAGCAGGACACTTTTCCTCCGAGGAATAGAATCCCTTTGAGCAGATTAGGCATGGATAATCAAGCAAAAAAAAAAAGATAGGCATTGATAATAACCAAGGAGTCCTCTTGAAGCTGAAAGTTATTGCAACCGAAGGCTAAAAGAACTCCCTGTAATAGTAATAGTCTAATAGGCAATTACTTCAATACTCAGGGTTGAGGAACCTTGTAGCCATGCTAATTAGCCCGTCTCTCATCAGCGTACATCCAAAACATGGACCATAAATAGACATGGGCACACATGCATGTATATGGACCCCGAATTTTGATATACAATATGGCAAGCAAACCAATCGACGGGTGCTAAGCATTTCTCTTCACAGTTTGTTGTGTTCCAAATAACATGTAGGCCGCCTATCCTGACACCCAGCTATTTTGTTGGCCCCCCGTTACATTTGCAGGGCCCCAATTTAGGAAGAAAAACGCAAGATATCTAATCCACATCCCATTTGGGAGTCCCGGCACCCATGTTAAATACTTAAATCATCCTGATACTTGTCCCTTGATCTTCGGACTTGAAACTTCTTGGAACTGGGCAACTAGAGCCTATTGTAAACACCCCAGTACCTTCTGATATGGAAAATGCACCAACTTCCAGCAGCTCCTCCAACCACCCTCTCAGTGCTGCCGCCTCCTCCCGACAACACCTTTGGCCTTCCTTGCTCTTCTTTTTTATTTTTGGTGCAGCTAAACCAAACTTAGAATTTTCATCGTCTCCAATGAGAGAAATGAACTGAAGTTAGTAGACTTACTATCTAAATGGAAAATAGATTTTTTGTGAAGGATGAGAAGTTCACCATCCCACGTTTTAGGCAGCACTCCCCATTTCATGGTCGGTGCATGTCCACCGTCCATGTATTTTCAGATGTCTGTATAAGGTGGGCTCGAGTTAGGGCTGGGAATCGGGTCGGGTCGGGTAAAATAGGGTCGGGTCAGCCATTACCCTACGTAAATAGGGTCGGGTAATTACCCGACCCTATTCATGAGTAGGGTCGAGAATGGCCGACCCTAACCCTACTTGGCTCGGGTCGGGTCGGGTAATGACCCGACCCTACTTTTTTTAATTTTTTTTTAAAAAACTATTTTTATTCTATTTTACCTCCGACTGTCCAACCATCCCATTAATAATTTGAAAAAGGAGATTTTTTTTCCTAAAGGAACCAAATCTGGTAGAGTTGATCATTGGAAGATGGTTGTTTTTTCGGTATAAATTGATTGTATTGCCAAATTGCAGAATTTGCTAAAGGAATCAACTGCAATAGAAAGACAAAAAATGATATATAATAGAATTGACAGTTTCTACATTCTCATGGACAACATCTAATATACTCCCTGAGCCCAGATATTTAATAAAATTGAAAGAAACAATGGAGTCACAACAGCGTACCATACTCCCTGAGCCCAGAATCGGTAGAAAACCCAATGCATCAACTAATTCCGGGCAACATCAGAATCTATCGGAAAGAATTCAACCCACCAAATTTAAATGCATCAAAATTAGTACAAATCTCTATTATTTATCTTAAAGATACGCATAATAAGTAATTGCTCCGCATAATCCTAAATAAGCTGTGTTAACAAGTATGCACATCATCACCATTCATCCCAACCATGACGATTAACATGTACCTTGAATTCACAGATCAACATCGCATTCCCTCGCCTGGCCCGACAACACGCCAGCCCCGTTTGATGAAAGATTCAAAGGATAAGGTCAGACATACCACTCTTATAAATAGACAGTTATTAGGATATCAGGACTATTGCAGTGGAAGAAGTTCCACAAACATATAGGCATGTATGTTCCGATCCATATCATGTATATCTTGTATCAATCTATGAAGTTGCCACAACATCAAGAAACCATATGCTTCACCAACCAGCTTAAAATTGCAAAGCGTCTAGAGTTCGTGCCCAGGCAATTCGGGTAAAATGGTATTGGAAGCCTCCACAATTTCCAGGGCAAGAGATTGAGAAAAAATTGAGTCTTTACATCAATCATATAGAGAGAGTGGGAGAAAGGAAATACCTAATCTTTGCTTCCTGCCAGAAGATGATAAGATCTGTAATTTTACTTTCCCTAACATGTGGTTGCTCTGACATCTCTCTTGATGATCCTAATTACTAATTAAGAAACTAAGTTGAATAAAGTAATAGATAGCAACAGAAGTCACTGCAACCCTAATCTAACAACTTCGAAACCGCACGCCGATAGCAAACAGCAATCAGAACTCAAAAGAATCACATATCGGAGAAAAAGATCTGCTCATTCCGCTACATTTCACATGCGCGTTTCAGAGCTCAAAATAAAAGGAATTATCGCTCTTCGTCATCGCAAATGAATTTCATAAAGTAAAAGCTCAGCGCAAAACACAATTAACACAAAAACTAGTCAAATTATTAGCTTATCGAAACAAAGACGCATGCTATTTGGTAAGAGAAAAGTTACAGCTCGTGATTCAAATCTCTAACCAAAGGAACTGATCAAATTTAAATCTTACCTGTTATAGGCCCAAAAAGCAGAGGAATGCTTTCGAGTTTGAGCTAGTTGATAGCTAAAGACTCTCGATCAGTTGCAAGAGTAAGTGATTTGAAAGCCGCTGGAGGCCGGAGCACTAGGTCGCGATGAGAGAGGAGGCGGAGAGGTTGAAGGGGGAGATGGAGGCGGAGGCAACGGAGACGCGGGGGAGATGAGGCCGGAGGACGAGCCAGAGGACGAGGGTGACGGCGCCGAAGATGAGGAAGACGGCGATGAGGAGGACGAGGAGGGAGCTCCAGGAGGGCTGGGGCGGCGGTGGGGATAGGGGTAGGCGGGGTAGGGCGGCCTCTTCTCCGCTTCTCCCCCTGGAGACGCAGCAGAGTGACGAGCTGACGGCCGACGCGGCTTTGGGGTCGGGTTGCGCATAACCCGCGGGTAATTACCCGACCCGACCCGCATTTCGATCGGGTACCAATATTGAACTCGCAACCCGACCCTATTTTGCAATAGGGTCGGGTCGGGTCGGGTAATTTTAGGGTCGGGTCGGGTCGGGTTTGCGGGTCGGGTACGAAATTCCCAGCCCTAGCTCGAGTGGTGAACTACTCATCCTTTTGCAAAATAATTAGCTAAGGAATGCTACACACTCGCAGACCCGCCTGCTTCCTGTCAGAGTGTGCATTTATCTTTTTTAGGCAACAATCAGTGTGTGCATTTGAAACAGCAGGCCAATTAACATGTAGCATTTCTCTTCCCAGTTTGTTCAGTTCCAAATAACATGTAGAAAAACAAATAAATGTCTCACAAAGAAGAATAGTAAATGAAAAATAGAAATTCACGTGCCTCAAACTTTGAGATCACAAGCAATAAGGATGAATATATAATCACAGCAAACCTACAAACATGGACGTAGAATCTACGACATAGAAGACTCCAACATTAATCCTTAGAATGTTTTCCTAGGAAACTACAAAACGACTGGCCTTTAGAGGCGTACTTGTAAAGGCCACTCATAGCAGCGGCTCAAAAAGCTGCTATCACTAATAAACTAGGATATTTTTACGAGATTCAGATAATCACAAACGGCCAAATGTATGCACACACCAAGACATGAGATCCAATAAAATCTCGCAGAGCATTTGCTCGTATTTCTTTTCTTCAAGTCTTTAGTATTGGATTTCTTATAGGGTATTTTAGTCTGTTGATTCTAATCTTCATTTCTAATTGGTTAGCCCAAACACTCAAACACTCAAATGGGGTCATACTCTCTCCATCAAATGAAGCCTGTCTGCATTCGAAAATGAGTAAAACTTATTAGACTTTAAGGCCCCTACAAAAAAAAACTTGCCCCCCTCCTTCAGTGTTTTTGGTCGTGAGGGAGCAAAGTCAGCCATGGAATCATGGACCCAAGTTTTTTCAAATACAGACAGGCTTCAATGGACAGAGGGAGTATTCATCTTTCTGTGTTAATGGTGGCTTCTAAGCCTATTAGAGGCTGGTCAACCACCACAGTTTTGTATGAATCTTTCTTTCCAATTCAATTAGACTTCGCCCTCCCCTGAAAGCCCTAATTCTATCAGCATACTTGCCTACGGCCATGCTATAGAACTCTACCCTAGTCAGACTAACAAATATGGCAAATCTGATATTCAAACACCATAGACATCTATAAATTATCCAGATCTAAAATACAATATTTCCACCAAAATATTTTAGCAAATAGAGAATAGCTGATAACACACAAAACTTAATAATGTAGACCATGGTCTTACTGTAAACATACCAGAACTCTGAATTTGGCTGAAGCAATACTCGTGGAACCATTTGCCTAAAAACAAAAAAAACTGCAGAGTTTGATTAAAACACCACCTAGAGAAGCTTATTAGATTCAATTCAAAGAAAGTAAGGGAAAGTATATCAAGTTTTGACAAGAACGTTAAAATGCAACAAAACTGCATTGCCTACTCTGAGGTATGACTAGCTCAGCATTATTACAATAATTTTTCCAAACAGCCATGAAAAGACACTCTCAATATAAGAAATTCTAGTGAAAATATTTTGTCTAATTTTTGTGTGGTTAGTAGGATGATGCAATCAAAAAGAAAAAAATTTGGAAATAAAGCATAGCCCAACCTCCAAGTCAAAAATTATGTTTCTGAGATCTTTGAGCTCCGAAAATCTCTTTTCAACTCTGTCACCCTTTTCATACAGCCTGCCTTAGATTTTCCTGGAACTGCAGCTGCAATCTTTTCCCATCTCATTGAAGTATCCTTGGTGAACGCCTTCAAAGCATTAAGCAAAGCAAGATCTTCTGCAGAGCTCCAATTTAAATCCCCTCCTTTCTTTGAACTGACATCTTCTACTGGGACAGCAAGTACTGGTGATTCTCCAATAGAAGCTTCCATTTGAGCTTCAATTCGTCCATCAGTTGGTTTTCGCTGTTTCAAAAATTGTGCAAAGGAATCTCCACCAGCCCTCTTTATTGACATTGACTTAGCTGTCTTGATGACGCTATCCAATCCATGCCTACCACGAAAAGCTTCAGCAATCAGTTCCCACCTTTGTGGCGCTCCCACAGGATGCTTGGACATCTGTCTCTTCAAGAGTTCAAAATCTTCTTCTGTCCATTCTTTTTCTTCAAAGATCATGGCTTTGTCAGTATCGGAGATAGGGTTTGCAGGCTTCTTCTCAGATTTATCTGAACGAACTTCCTCTACAAATTGCATCGGCGCATTCAACAGTTCATTTTCGGATTTTCTGGCCTTAGATCTTCGATTAGATTGCCGAGTCTTTGGTTCTTCCAGCTGGATGGGATCAGGGTCAGGAAGGTGGAGAATTTCACCTTTGCCTACTCTTATATCACCACCCGTTAGAGAACCAGGAGCAAGTGGCCCAATTAAGAGAGACAGTGCCACCCAAAAGAGGAGAAATTGAATGACTTGGGATTGAAATAAGAACACTGCGAACAGTACTAAAGCCAAAGAAACTAGCGAACAGATTGCAAAATGGAGTTTGTCAATACTACTGGCTACAGCATGGGAAGTGGAAGGAGCAGAAGAGACACGAGACTGAAAATAAATTCTGGGCCTGACTTCTTCATCCAAGAATTCCATTTTGTTCGATAGGGAATAATATCAGGGTAAAATGAGCAAAAGAGGGTGAGAATCACGTTGGAAGATTGAACTATATCTCTGTAGAAACTTTTGTGCTTAAAACTTTTTACGTAAAAGAAGTACTAAATGGAAAGATCAGACGTTGCAAATTACAGCTTCATTAAAGAGCTGCAAGCTGATACCATCGTTTGCATAATAAGTCCATACCATTACAATCTGCCAAAAGGAAAAGGCAACTAGGATTATGCAATGTAGTTGTAATGATTCTAAGGCAACAAATAGCAATTACAAATACCAAGAAAAACAAAACTAGCACTACAAAATGGTTATGTACAAACAATATATAAAACAGGTACCTCTGAAGATCAGCAAAGGAACAAATATACAAATTTTCCAGTGACAATTAGATCAGTAGGAAAACTTACAATCTGCATTACTCCCTCCGTCCAATGAAGCTCGTCTGGATTACAAAATGAGTGAAATTTATTAATTTCTCCGGCCCTTGCAAAAAGCAGAGTCCCCCTTGTGTTTTTGGTCGTGAGGGAGCAAAGTCAGCCATATAATGATGGACCAGTGTTTTTTCCAATCCAGATAGGCATCATTGAATGGAGAAGTATTATTTATTTTTAATCGTTAAGCATAGTTAGCAAGCAGACGGAGGTAGTTAATCGGTGCTTGGAGTAGTATCTATGCTGCTTTGTCGGGGATCAGCCTCGGCGATGGCTTCAGCTTCTACCATGGGCAGAGTGGTCGTATAACATGGCCTTCCACACCAGAGCCAGTTTCACGCCATTTGAGGTCGTCTATGGTCGACCGCCTCCCTCTATGCTCTCATATGTGCCTCACCATTTCTCTATTACGGAGGTTGACTACATGCTTCAGACTCGGGATGAGGTTCTTTGGCAGTTTAAGGCCAACCTGGCTTTGGCGCAAAACCGTATGAAGTAGGTTTATGATAAGAAGCATACCGATCGGGAGTTCCAGGGAGGAGATTTGGTGTATGTGTCTGTCATGCCTCAGCATCAGACCATTTTATTTCAGAAGGAACATACTAAGCTTGCCCCTGATATCATGGTCCTTATGCTATCATGGAGCGTGTGGGCCAGGTGGCAGGTGGCTTATAGACTTGCATTGCTGTCATGGTCGCTAGTGCACCCCGTCTTTCATGTGTCCCGTCTGCGCCATTTCGTGGGGGATCCAGCATTGGTTATGGATAGTGCAACCCCACCGCTCATGGGGCCGGTAGAGCCTGAGGTGCCTATTCCTGCCTCTATTGTTGATAAACGACGTGTGCATCATTCCGGGCGCATTGTTACTAAATTGCTTGTGGCTTGGCGGGGCAAACCATTGGACGATGTTGAATGGATGATGGACGATGACTTTTTGGCACGTTTTCTTTACTAGTCAGCTTGAGGTCAAGGCAAAAGCGGAGCGTGATGGAGTGTTGTGTACATCAGTACAACAACGGAACAGACCTAAATTAGGCAGGAGTGGTATTAGGATTAGTTTTCCTTTTTGAATAAATTAATGATTTGTAATCGGGCTGGTTTAGGAAACTGAATAACGTAACGAGCTGTAATGGCACAATTTGTGACCCATCTACGAGTCACTAGCTAGCGCGCCTCCCTATAGAGATGCGCCCCTCTTTGTTATAAGGAGGTCGTCCTCCTCCTCCTTGGATGGTTATGCAATAGACAAGATATTTTCTTTTCTCTCGTTCTCTCCCTTTTCTCTCTTTCCACGATTCGGTACCTTGAGTGTGCGTCAGCACAACAACAGAACGGGCCTAAATTAGGCAGGAGTGATATTAGGATTTAGTTTTCCTTTTTGAATAAATTAATGATTTGTAACCGGGCCGGTTTGGGAAACTGAATAATGTAACGAGCTGTAATGGCACAATTTGTGGTCCATCTGCGGACCACTAGCTTGCACGCCTCCCTAGAGAGATGCACCCCTCTTTGTTATAAGGAGGTCGTCCTCGGAAACAGCCGGCCATGGCTGCGGAGGCGCAGCCAAATCCAGAGGCAACAAAAATGGCTTCCAGCCCCAAGGTGACAGACGCAATGTTTGGAGCAGACATACGAGCCATGTTTGCCACAATGCAGCAACATATTCAACAGCTCCAACTTGCGCAGGAAATAGCTGCCCCGACAGTAGCCGTTCTGACCACGCCACCCCCACTTTCGGCAGAAGTGGGCGAACCTTCTTAGGCCGTGGGCTCACAGAGTTCTGGCGGCCCAGGTCCGTGGTCATCAGCGGCACCCCCTCACCACTACAGGGTCTGCTTTGGTTCCTTCCATCAGGCCATAGAAGGGGGCCGTCCAGGCTATGAGGCACGAGGCATGCCAAGTGTTCAGTCAAATGCCTCAGTAGCAACACCCTTCCGAAATATGCAGCAGGAGCTTGAGAACAATTGGGAGGAGCTCCCTAGCCATCGGGGTGGGGCTGAGCCTCGGTTGGCTTGTCTACAATTTTCGCGTTACAACAGAGTCGATGATATGGTGGAATGGCATTACAAGACAGAGAAGTTCTTCGCCTATTAGAGGACACATTCGGAGGCCGAACGCCTGCGCATTGCGGCATTCCATCTGGATGGCGATGCCTCCGTTTGGTTCCAAAACTTCGAGAAGGAAGTACGCTATCCCACCTGGAACTCTTTCGCGGACGAAATCTGCATCCAGTTTGGGCCCAACGAGTTCCAAGACTTCAATGAAATGCTTTTCAGCCTTAAACAGACCACCACAGTGAGAGCCTACTATTCGAAGTTCACGAAAATTGCCAATCGTGTGCCAAATTGGCCGATGGCAGCCTTAGCCTTTAGTGGGAACATTCAAGCGGGGACTCAAGCCGGAAATTTCGGATGAGATGTGCCATTTTCCATGTTATTCGATGAGGGATGTCATGTGTCACGCACAAATTGAAGAGGATAAGCTTGCTCATCAGCGTCGGGGAGGCCAAGTGGGCCCTGCACTGCGACCTCCTATTAGTTCAGTGATGGCCTCTATGCTAGCGCCATGTCCCAACCCCAGCTGGACCACCCCTTCCAGCCCTGCTTGCCCACTAGTGCGTCGCCTGACATCAGCCCTGATGGACAAGCGGCGCGCCAAGGGCCTCAGCGTGCAACCAGAGATATCCTTGCACGCCTGACATCAGCCCAAATTCCAAACCGTTTGACGTACTGATAGGGGACGACAAGCACCTTAGCAGTATTGGCATGTGTGCGCAAGCAGTATTGATGATTCAAGGACACACTTTCACCACCGATTTATTCTTATTGCCCACGAAGGGGGCGGACGTGGTGTTAGGGGTCCAGTGGCTCCAAGAATTAGGCGACATAGTATGGAACTTCCGAGATATGGTCATGGACTTCGAAGTGGGTGGACAACGCATGCGTCTCCATGGGTCATAGCCTGGCACATTGCACACCGCCCAGGAGGTCAGTTCTCTTTTCCGTTTCACACCTCAGGGCTTATTTCTCCAATAGTGTGCCACAATGGAGGTGAGTTAGATGGATATGCCAGATCATATGCTCGCGCTCTTGGCTGAGCACAAGGACATATTTTCAGAACCTTCTGGCCTTCCCCCAGCAAGGCGCCATGACCACCAAATTCCTATCACTCCAGGAGCATCGCCCGCCAACATTCGGCCTTATCTCTACCCGCACATCCAAAAGGATGAAAAACAATTAGTGAATGAGATGTTGCAATCAGGCATTATCCGACCAAGCAATAGTTCCTTCTCGTCCCCTGTAATACTGGTCAGAAAGAAGGATGGGACTTGGCGGTTTTGTGTTGATTACCGGGCGCACAATGCCATCACGGTAAAAGATAAATATCCTATCCCGGTGATCGAAGTGCTGTTGGACGAGTTGGCAGGGGCAACAATTTTCAGCAAGCTTGACATGCGTTCGGGTTATCATCAAATTCGAATGCAACCCCATGATATTCACAAAACCACATTTCATACGCATGATGGACACTTTGAGTTTCTAGTTATGCCCTTTGGACTGACCAACTCACCAGCCACTTTTCAGAACCTTATGAATGATTTGTTTCGGCCCTTCCTTCGCCAGTTCGTCTTGGTTTTCTTTGACGACATATTAATCTATAGCACTTCGTGGTAGGATCAACTCCAACACCTCAAGTCGGTCTTTTCTGTACTGAGAGCTAATTCCTTATTCTTGGAGCGCTTGAAATGCTCCTTTGGCAGTGCACATGTGGAGTACTTAGGCAACATTATCTCTCGCGACGGGGTGGCCACTGATCCCTCGAAGGTGGCGGCCATGCTATCGTGGCCTACTCCCACTTGTGTGAAGGCTCTCCATGGGCTCTTGGATCTAACAGGTTACTATCGGCGGTTCATCGGAAAATATGGGGTAATTGCTGGACCTCTCACGTCCCTTCTCAAAAATGGGGCCTTCTCATGGTCGGACGAAGCCCAAGACGCTTTCAACAGGTTGAAACATGCCATGGCTACCGCGCCCGTATTAGTTCTTCCTAATTTCAGCCTCCCCTTTGTTATAGAGACGGATGCATCAGATGCCGGACTCGGGGTTGTTCTCCTACAGAAAGAACGGCCTATTGCATTTTTTAGTAAGGCACTCTCGAGGCGTTCCTTGACATTATCTGCATATGAGAAAGAGATGCTCGCTATTGTGCACGCCATTACCAAGTGGCGGCCGTATCTTCTAGACCGCCGTTTCCTCATTCGGACGGATCATCAGCCATTGAAATACTTCTTGGAACAGCATGTATCTATTCCGTCTAAGCAGCGTTGGGTTAGCAAACTGTTGGTATATGATTATGAGGTCGTGTATAAAAAGGGGCTGAAAACACAGTCGCCGATGCACAGTCTCGACGGCCTATGAAGGGGGTCTGTTAGGCCTTATCCGTTCTGTGCTACCCCTTCCTTCTAGATCTAAAGTGGGCTTATGTGGATGATCCTTCCACCAAGGAGTCGATTAACCGTCTTCAGGCGGACCCGACAGCAGACCCCCCTTTTGTCTAGCAGGAGGATCTCTTATTTTGGAAAGGCCGATTGTGGGTACCTGATGTTTCAGACTTGCGCCGCCGTATTTTGTCCCATTTCCATGACACCCAAATTGCTGGTCACGAAGGTTCGTTCCGGATGTACAAGCAGGTGACTCATAGTTTTTTATGGAAGGGGCTCCGGAAAGCAATGCGTGACTATGTGGCCACATGCGACACTACACCGGCGGGACTCCTTCAACCGTTGCCCATTCCTGACAAAATTTGGGAGGACATATCTGTGGATTTCGTGGAGGCATTACCCGAGGTCTAGGGAAAATCTGTCATTCTGGTAGTGGTGGACTGACTATCTAAGTATGCTCATTTATGCGCCCTAAGCCACCCGTTCACCGCGCAGACCGTCGCTGAGTTATATGTGAAGGAAATCGCCAAGCTCCATGGCATGCCCCATACTATTGTGTCAAATCGGGATCAGGTGTTCATTTCTCAATTTTGGTGAGAATTCTTTGCTCCGCAGGGTACAGAGCTTCACATGAGTACTGCATATCAGCCACAGTCAGATGGACAGACGGAGGTAGTTAATCAGTCCTTGGAGCAGTATCTACGCTTCTTTGTCGGAGATCAGCCTCGACGATGGCTTCAGCATCTACCATGGGCAGAGTGGTCGTATAACACAGCCTTCCACACCAGAGCCGGTTTCATGCCATTCGAGGTCGTCTATGGTCGACCGCCTCCCTCTGTGCTCTAATATGTGCCTCACCGTTCCTCTATTGTGGAGGTTGACTACATGCTTCAGACTCGGGATGAGATTCTTCGACAGCTTAAGGCCAACCTGGCTTCAACACAGAACCGTATGAAGCAGGTTTATGATAAGAAGCATATCGATCGGGAGTTCTAGGTAGGAGATTTGGTGTATGTGTCTGTCATGCCTCAGTGTCAGACCACTTTATTTCGGAAGGAACATACTAAGCTTGCCACCCGATATCATGGTCCTTATGCTATCATGGAGTGCGTGGGCTAGGTGGCGGGTGGCTTATAGACTTGCATTGCCGTCGGGGTCGCTAGTGCACCCCGTCTTTCATGTGTCCCGTCTGCACCGTTTCGTGAGGGATCCAGCATTGGTTATGGATAGTGCACCCCCGCCGCTCATGGGGCCGGTAGAGCCTGAAGCGCATATTCCTGCCTCTATTGTTGATAAACGACGTGTGCGTCGTTCCGAGCGCATTGTTAGTGAAGTGCTTGTGGCTTGGCGGGGCAAACCATTGGACGATGTTGAATGGACGTTGGACAATGACTTTTTGGCATGTCTCCCTTACTAGTCGCCTTGAGGTCAAGGCAGAAGCAGAGCATGACGGAGTATTGTGTACGTCAGCACAACAACGGAACAGACCTAAATTAGGCAGGAGTGGTATTAAGATTAGTTTTCCTTTTTTAATAAATTAATGATTTATAATCGGGCCGGTTTGGGAAACTGAATAATGTAATGGGCTGTAATGGCACAATTCGTGACCCATCTGCGGGCCACTGGCTGGCGCGCCTCCCTATAGAGACGCGCCCCTCTTTGTTATAAGGAGGTCGTCCTCCTCCTCCTTGGATGGTTATGCAATAGACAAGTTATTTTCTTTTCTCTTGTTCTCTCCCTTTTTCTCTCTTTCCACGATTCAGTACCTTGTGATCCTGCTGGGTCACAACATAATCCCAACAAATACAAACACAGTAAGAAAAAAACAAAGCGTACAACTGCACAGATAAAAATATGCTAAAGAAAATAAAGAGGACCTCTAGAATGATTTCGCCATTACTTACTTCTGTCAAACAGGTTAAACATTAGAAACCAAATCCCCAAGAACTCAGTCCGTTTCTTTTAATTAAAGCCACATTAAGGAGAATGAACAAAAAACTCGAATCTTTTATCCAAGAAATTATTAGATGGACCATTTGTATATGGATGAACTGATCACCTACATATCTCCTCGGTCATTCTCCTTTGATCAACATTTAAAAAACAAATTAAGGCTAACTTGATAGTGACAAGAACTATCATGCAAATAAACCCTATCTCTTGAATTAACATTAACATTTAATTTTTCAAAATAAATTACTCCCTCCCTACGTCAAATGAAGCTTGTCTGATTGGACGGAGGAAGAAGTTTATTTTGAGCAACCAAATGTTAATACTAATTCCAGACGGAGGGAGTGCAAATCAACAAGCAATTGAACCCATGGTCAACCTGTGACGAACGGCAAATTAATTCATCCTACGATTTTAGAAATTCGCAATATACAAAGGTGCAGAAGCTTGTGAAATTCACAATACAGAAATCAAATGCATTTCCAAATCCAAGAAATTCAAGAAATCAAGAAAGCGGTATATCTTTTCCATCCAGCAAAAAATCGCCAGAGAGAGAGGAAGAGGGAGTACCGGAGGTGGCGGGCGGTAGTTGGTCTCCGGAGGTTGGGGTGGTCTGCGGTGATGGGAGTAGGGTTGACTCCGGCGGTGGCGGTGTTGGTGGTCTCCACTTGGGACCTGATCCGCTAATTCCGGCCTTGCGGCGCGTTTGATTTTTATGGAGGCGAGAAAAATGCAATAAAACAATTACTCCCCTCCGTCTAATGAAGCCCGTCTGCATTTGAAAATAAATTAAATTTAGATTGCGGGGGCCTCCGTTTGGAATATTGGTCATTTGTATTGGTAAAATAGTCCCCAATCCCCATGAATGAATTACAACAAAAAAAAACCACGTAACCCCAAGTAGTGTATTATTATGCCAGTGGAATTTAATGGTATTCGGCTAAAGATTTAAATATTAGAATTACCCCTTTCACTTTTCGTAAAACTTGTTCTTTTTCCATATTATACCTTGCCGCCCGTTCACCTAATGCCTTCACAAATCTAATTCTTACGGGTTTGTCGTTTGTTTATTAAATAAGTTATTAATAATAAAAAAATATAATTTATATATAATATATACGAGTTAAATATTATTTATAAATAATTCATAGGGAATATATGCTCGAAACAATATAAGGGTAAAGTTATCTAGTAAAGTTCTAAACTTGATGAATCATCATTTCCCATTAGAAAAGGTTAGGGGCTCATATATGGAGTTTTGATAATACACGAGGTTAAATGCATTTTGGCTATATTTTATAGGGGTTGTGTAATTTACCCAAAAAAAATAACCCTATACATACCTGCTCTTTCTGCACCTTTTATAAGCCGGTAACACTTGCAAAGATTAAAAAAACTCTCAAAAATATTTTTTGGGAATGGATTCGCTGGATGTGAGACCGAGTTTTTTGGGTGGGGTTACTTGTTGGGTTTATGTTGTGGAATATGTATTAGATAGGTTTTGGTTTGAGTAGATAGGCCCAAATTAAATTAGTGGTGAGAGCCCACTAATAGAATTCTATCTAAGGCCCACATTTGATTGAGTGATTGAAATAGGATTAGTAGTAATGTAATATAAACTTTGTGCAAAGTTGATTATACTAAGTTAATTGGGAGATACCTTTAGTCCGACGTAGGAAGCACACGTGAGTGTGATAGGATATAGATGAGGAATGAGTCTTCCTCTTTGTATATCTTATGGTAGTGGAGACTCTCCCCAATTGATGGTGTACACATTCGTTGGTGTATCTTATGGTACACACACGCACGCGGGCGTGGCATGGGTGAATGGGCGCATTGTGGCGCTTTAGAGGTGCACTTAGCACTTTGCATCTAGAGCCTTTGATTTTTTATCAAACGGCTAATAATTTTGTGAAAATTAAGAGCCGATCGATTGCGTATATTAACGCGATTGAAGCGATCGGCTGTGCAGCAATCGATCGTATCTATTGTGATTTTCGCAAAATTGAGAATTCACCCGAGGCAATTGATCGCCTATGATAGCAATCGATCGTATTTACGGTTTCGTGCGGTCTTTTACTGTTTTCTTCTAAAAGATGCGTCCTTTCTTTACAAAAAGAATCCAATTGAGTTATACTATATATACTGAAGGGAAAAACACGAATGAAGAAATTAAAAACAATATAGAACATATAAAAAACACAAATTACTCTTGGTTTTCTCTTCTTTCTTCATCGGTGATTCTTGTTTTAAAAATGCAACAAATTTTTCTCTGAATTCGAGTTTAACGAGAAGAAGTACACTGCTTGTCAAATTGGTTCGTTGTATCTTGGGAATAGATTGCTGGAGAATGCCCTTGCATAAGAGGGTAGCAATATCTATTTCGAAGTCAGCAGTGTCATCGCTGTGCCTCGGACGTGTGGATTTCAATTTCTATTTCAGGTTCTATTTGAGTATACAATTTTACACCAACGGGTAACGTGCAATCCCTCTTGTGAATAAGTTTTTCCAACATTGCTTCCGTGAAAGGAATCGATGGTTGATCCTAGGCAGCTAAAACTCGCTTTTTTGACATATATTTTGACAAGGTGAATAATATTTTGTATTGCTTAGGAGTTGGGTCCCATTTTAATCGGGGATGCACATGCCTGTCGTGCTTTCATGGGTCTGACACGATTTTTTAAGTTAATTTTATTGTGCATCATGTATGTATAAAAAAAAATGGCTCAAAGGTTGCCGTGGCTTCCAGTGGACATCGGATCAACAATTTGGCTGCTGCGGGTTTGCCAATGCCATTGTATGATTCAGATCTCCCATTGCTAATCAATGCACAGTTACGTTTCTAATTGAACTAAATGAATCAAGTTTAAAACTAGTAATAGTTGCAACAGTAACTAACATAGATTTTGCCAGAAGACTGTTGAAACTGTGAAACACATGTTTTTCATTATTAAGGGGCCATTTGGGGCGTAATTAATGCAAAACATCCACAGTGGATTTTGGACAGTAGCATCCATCTTTTTTTTATATCCAGCTATTACTAGTTAAAATCCAAAACACAGAAGACTGCTGGATATAAAAAAAAAAAAGATGGATGCTACAGTGTAGCAAAACATCCAGACGCTTTTAATCACGCCCCAAACGGCCCCTAAGTAGAAAAAGAGTTATAATGATACAGCAATGGTTGCTTACCAAACAAGACAATCTGATTAAGCAGGACAAATTCTTAGATGACAGATTCTTGATTAGCCTAGGTGACATTGAAATTTCAGTGTTGACAAAAGATGGAGAAGATGAAGAGCAGGGGTGAAGATATTTAAAGATAGGGGCCCGCAAAAAATCGAATGGAGAGCATGGGTGCCCCCAGCAATAAAAAAAACGCTTGGATTTTCTTAGAACTTACCAAAAGAAGTAAAGAATCAGGACTCTAAGGTCTACACACAAAATATAGATTTCCTCCCCCTCCCTCCTCCTTTGGTCGTGATGGAGCAAAGTACTGATGGCCCATGTTTTTTGCAAATGCAGACAGGCTTCATTGGTTGGAGGAGGTACCTTTTTTTAGGCTAAGCTTTGAATGTGAAGCTCCCTTTGTTCAAAATTATACTCCTTTTGTGCAATGGCTCATCTGCATTAAAAAAGACTATGGCCCATGCAAAAGAGAGTTTTTTGGGTTCCTCTTTTGTGTTTTTGGACTTGACGGAGCAAATACAACCATGTAATGTTGGACTCATTTTTTACACATCCAGACGAACTTCTATGGACGAAGGGACTATAAACACATACTTGACTTTTTGAGGTTTAATAATTGATAATGATTGATATGTATGGTCTATTAAAAGGATTCCTAAAATGTTTTTTAGGGGATAAATTGGCAAATGGCTATTTATTTATTTTTTCTTAATTTTGTTAGCTGACACGTTGGCCATTGGCAAAAGGATATTGATTTGAATTACATAACAAGGATAAAGTTCACATATAAGAAATTTGCAAGGGTCCTCTGGCAATTCTTCTTTCGGTTTTGTATGGAAGGGGAAAATGCCCTATCAGGATTTGCCCTGTGGAGAGTTAGGAGGAAGCAATTTCAAAGCCGCTTGGTTTTAGGTTTGAAACAGTAAATAAACAACCCCCTACAATTCGAGCATTTATTCCAACTATGGTTTGTGTATAACTATTATCATAATCAAAACATCCTACAAAATCCATATAAGGAAACATGGTTGTAAGTTTTTATGGATGCCCTCCCTGACGCAATCCTGTAATATTTAACCTTGAAAATTTGAAAATAAAGTGCAACGATACAAGATTTTCGTTATATGGTAATATCTAAGTAATGTGTGGAAAACGATCTAAATTGCTTAATAGATCTAAGCACAAATCACAACAAAAATAAAAGAATTCAATCACGAATCAATCACACATAAAATCAACGCTTTTGTAACTTACACAAATTCTATGGCAAAACGGATGCAATTTAGAGGGTAACAAACTATTATCGAACTCTCACTGCTCATAAAGCATGAGCATTGTACCCAGTCCCCTAAAAAAAGAACATGAGCGTCACAATTTGTTAGTTGATAGAAATTGATGCAAAAAAGCGAGTTGTGGAAGCTCTCTCTCTCTCTCATATGCTCTTGCTCAGTCACGTTTTTTCATGCTGAGATATGTGCCTGCAAAACTAAAGCCTAATTTTGGAAAAAATTCAATCACTATAAGACCACATTCGACACTGAAGCCAAATGACCGCAGCCTTCAATCGCTTTCAAACACCTTCACAAAATAATATTTCTTCCTTAAACATCTCACGCTTATATAACCTAAATCCAAAGTTAATTAAGGTGAAGTGCTCACGCACAAACAATTGCATTTCTCATCTATCTCTGTTGTCCTCCTTTTTGTCATGTAGTTATAGATTTCATTTTGTCATGTTGTGGAAAGGCATCCAGACATCTTTTTCAAATAATTATTAGATGTGTTTGAGACCCGTATGAACATGTAAACTTCGATAATACTTCTTTCGATAATATCATAGTTCCGAACAAATGAGAGGCTTTTGGAAATCCATTTTTTTTCAGCCTAGTCATATGCTCTCTTGAATACATATGAAAGGCTTTTGGAAATGGAAAAAAATTTAAATGAAAAGTGAAAACTAGATGGGGAATAACAAAGCGATGGCTTCAATGTTCAAAGAAACAGAGTTATTATGTTATATGTGAGATTTGATGGTGAATTGTGATCAGATTGTACATTCAAAATTTTGCATCATAGATAAAATTTTGCGAATATTGGCAAAAGACATGGACATTGATGCTACAACTACAACAGCTTTCATGTGCACTGTAAGGAGCATCAGACCTGCTTCTTCTTCTTTGGTCTCCTTTTCCTCCTAGGTTTATGTGCATCTGAATTGGAACTCAAGTTACTACTATTCCCGGTCCGGTTATTGGATGATTCCAAGTGCCTAGAAGAAGGCCCACTTCTACTATAGGATGTGTTGCTGGATGTAGATAGCTCAACCTTCTCTTTTCCTGATGAACCTGCAAACCTCGTTTGACCATGACGACAATAAGGAAATGAGTTTTGGGGCCTTGGGTAAGGAGGCGGCATCAGAGCTCGGGTAGAAACTATTCTCTGCAAATACAGAGATACAGATTTGTTTAGGATTATTGACCCACAAACAGCACATTTACCAAATTTAAACAGTAACTGACCTGATTTTTTTCATCACTAGACATGCCAGATGCAGCTTTTCCAGACGTACTCGAAGCCTGTTCCCTGAATACAGAACAAAGAACGGAAAAAGCACCTTAAGTGATGGATGATTTGCAATATGAAAATGAGACACGTCATAAACAGCAGTTATGACCATAATGTAATCTCTCCGTTGAACTCTCATTATCAAATTTTAAGAAAACAATTAAAGATTGCAACAAACTTCAGCTTTTCCTCCTTGCTATATTCCATTTTTGCAACCGGATGCAATCCAAATATTAACAAATCAAAACGGATCTGAAAAAGGCAGCAAAGTTCAACAGAAGCAGCAGTCAACTTCTTCCACAGGCACACTTCATAAGACATTAGGAATTTAAGAAAACCCTGCGACCCATCCTGAGGCCCACGTGTCCGTCTCTGCTCAGCTAAATGACCAACTATTGAGCTGCTGCTCTGCTAAGTAGTGGGTTAGTTCTTCATTGCATAAATAGCTAGGATGGTTAATAGTTTACTTAATGAGTTGTTTAGGAAATTAGATCAAGGGCTAGGATTAGTTGGTTGATTACTAGGCTCATTAGTTGCTAATTAGCCCATTCGGCAGTCTATAAATGGTCAGGATAGCAAAGGTTAATAGCAATTAGTGAATGAAAAACTTGAGTTCCATCCCTATTGCCCTTCTCTCAACTCCTTAATCCTTCCCCAGTTTCTCTACGAGTTCTCTAATTTCGGTTCTTAATTCCCCCATTTTGGCTAATGTTTTCCACTCACATCTCCAAATTCATCACATTATCTTCCCTTTTGTCTAATACCTAATGCCCAAGTTCATCAATTTCCCCCACCTCAAAGCCACCCACTTATCATAAACCAGACAACAGGATTATTTAACAAATACTACATGCAGGACACTATCTATCTACTTCTGCACAAATCCCCCACATATACAAATCATATCTTCCACAATTCAATAAAAATTACGCAAATTGATTGTATTGTCGCCTTCCAGTTTTGCATTATAAGGGAGAGATACCAGTTGGGCCCATAAGAGATATCAGCCTCATCAGCTTAGGCATCAAGATGCGTCTGACCTTAAGCTTAAGGCTTCCACTTTTCAGAAAGTGTTTTTTCCTTGTTCTTTCCCTCCCATCCTTTTTGTCATTTTCCTTAGATAAATGTTATACAATGTTAATCCTTATAGGTCAAGTTTCGAAGCCGAATCTCGCTGTTTTTAACACGATTGTCTTATGGCTTGCCTCAAGTCTTTTCTTACATTGGCAAACATCTTTAGAAACAAACTCTGACCAACCTTGTACTTTTGTCTGTCCATTCATCATCTGCATCCACTTCATCACTTGAGCTTCCATTTACGAAAAAATCATCATCACTAAGATCCAGAAGACCATCATCCTCACTTCCAGTTTCTGTTTAGGTAACAAATACAATTTAAATTAGATCTAGAGAAAAAGAAATTACAATCTCCTATTTGGAAAAAATTCAGAGCAACACTTAACGAAATTAGAGATAACGAACGTAATCTGCATGCACATGGAAATGTTTAACTGTATGACATGTTTGTATAATGTCACAGCTTCTAGCCCAGTCAACTCAGCACAGATTATCAAAAGAAAAAAAATCCGCATAGATTGGTATGCTGCTACTTCCAGGTTCCGGCTAAAAGGAAAAGGGATCTGCCAGGAAGTGGAAAAGAATAATAAAAGATATTTCATGTGTATATGAAGTTCACCACACCCAAATCATACATAAGAGTAGCCAGCTCAAGATAAAGACTATAGGCATCATTTAGATGTATTTCGACAAATTTATCCAGAGACATTACTTCCTTTTACCATGTGGATGCCAAAAAAAAGCACAAAATAGACAACCTTCTAAATCCTTGCCATTAGCTGCTGCAGCCGTGAGGTTAGATTTGATTTGCTTGCGCAGTCCATTTCTCCTTTCAACTACCTCCATGTCGTCACCACCAATGAACAAGGATACATATTTCTCAGACTTGGGGAAAAACTGCACGAACCGAAACAGTTCATAAATTCTCAAAGGCATAACAAATGATCTAATCATTTTCAATTTTAATTTTGATAGAGCCTAAATAAACATCTTCACCACAGGTATGAGAACAATAAATAACCAAAAAAATGCCCCTTGTACATTAACTAGTACATCTTGGACCCTAATCATTTTTGGTTTTGATACCATAATTGGAGTCAATAGCATTTAAATGCTAACATTAGCAGTATCTTGGAGCCTAATTTAACATGCTCACACAGATACAAGTACGATAGGTAACTATGATATTCCCCTTATACATTAGCTAGTATAGCACTACCAAGATACGACCACATTCCATACAGATTGTATTGCTTGACCCATACCCGGACATACTCAAGATCTTCCTTTAATTGGCCAAGCTGCCCAGAAATTTCAGCCTCAGATGTGTGATCGGATAATGTGCGTTGCATCCTCTCTAAACGCCTTATTCTCCTTTCTATCTTTCTCCTCTCTGCATGAAGAGTTTATCACATCAGGAAACACATCCATTCCAGTTGATAAAAACAATAATAATTCCACGAGAAGAAAACTTACCAAAAAATTTTATTTTTCTATCACGCAAAAAATTTCTGCGTTCAACTGCCAGCCTTTGTTGTAGATCATTCTGCTTCTTTAAATCTTCCAACTTCTTCTCCTGCACCTCCCTGACTTCAGGGGCAAGATCCTTTAAACCAGAAGAGAAATTAAAATCATGTTCATATTGGCAATAACTAAGCCGCTTTACTTCTAGATTCATTGTTTACTTCACCATTCAATTAGAAGGAGAAAGAAAAACATCCACCCTGGCATAACATCTTCTTTACTACCTCTCAGCTTACAAGTAACAGTGTTATGACCCGCCTAAGGGGTCAGGTTCACCATGGGTTCAATACTTTCATTGGAGACTTCTTAGACAAGTTTTTATGTCAGATTAGGACTTCCTATTTCCTACATGATACTTGATTAAGCCTTTTAAGTTTCCTAGTTTTACTATACAGATTAGTACTAGTGACGTTAGTACATCTTAATTGTAATAAGAGTAGGCTTTTGCCTAGAAACTATAAATGAAGACATGTAATTGGACTCCCTCTATGCAGAATTATTATTAACCTAAGGTTTTACAAAAAGGACTAATTTTGATCCATTTTAAAAAACCTTATGTTAATGATAATTTCGGACGGAGGAAGTACATGAGAATGATATAAAGTCTAGTTGGTTAAGAGTAGATCTCTTCTTCTACGTCCTTCTCGCTCCTCCTTCGTCTCTCCTAATTATCTTTGTCTTCGTCTCCCTCACCTTTCATCTCTTTTCTCCCCAAATTTCCCATTGTAGACAATCCGTCTACGTGAAACAGCTGCTAACAGACTTAACACCGGGACTCAAAAATTAAACTGCCCATCCTCCAAAGACTTGCAAAAATGCATTCAATAGGACAAAAATTAATTTATCTACAAACAAATCCTATCATTCCGACGTCTGTCAATCAATTTTTATGTAAAAATGGCCTTTCTAAACTATCTCTTCCCCTACATACATTCGTGAAAGCCGTGACAATTGTAAATTTACTTTCTACTTTTCTCATCCATCATTTGAGCTACCCTAATTCAGCTCATGCAGCAGAAAAAACCAAAAAAATGCATCCATTTAATTATCCTAAATCTCATTTCAGAGATCAATCTTTGCAATCCACATTCCCAATCATCATTTCAAGGATACAAACCAAAGCAAAAGGAGCCAAGAAACAGTAAACAAATCAGCTTAAGAATTGTCGGAACTGTACTTTTTTTAGTATTCTCTCAATGGAGCGAATCTGATTCTTGAGGGAGACGGACTTGTGCTTCTTCTCCACCCCGCCCCCCTTGGACCGCCGGCTCACCGGCCTCCGCGCCGCCACCCTGCGCTTCCCGTAGCCGCCGTGGGCCATTTACCGCCGCCAAATTCAACCCAAATCGGCAGAATCGCCACAAGATTTTGGCGAAATTGGCCAAAAATGGGAATTAGGGCATGGCTTTCGTGCTCTCGTCCGACACAGGAAAAGAGCTGACGACAGTGATGGCGACAAATGCGGTTCTTGTTGAGTAATCGGATCCGGGTACGACCCGACTATGCGAATGCACGGAAGCGCGGCTACTCGAAAATGGGAGCCGTACCCGTATTATATCGTATCTGTATTGTACCCTTATCCCCATAGTACACGGTTGCAAGAGTCGTCATGGGTTTCATCGGCAAATGTTACTGCTGATGTTGTTGCGGAGTACGAGACACCCTGGTGGACCGCCGCCACAGCGACGTCAACGCGGTGGATATTTTGAAGATTGTCATAAAATCATGTTTTATTGGACACGATTCCAATTCAAGTCGTGTGCCCGAGCACACGATAGCAACAGAGTCATGTCTAAGAACACACGACTTGAATTGCAGTCGTGTCTAGCAATGCATGCTTTTACGACAAACTTCAAAATGTCATAACTCACTCATTTTTATCTGTTTTTACCCATTTTTTTGCGTTCTTCTTTATTTTTCCCCATATTCTATTTCATTAGGATCATGGAAAGGTATTGAGACATCATATAATGGAATGACCAATTTGAAAAGAGAAGTGACCCATTATGCGATGGATCTAAGATGAGGAAGAAAGAAAAAGAAAAATAGAAAATTAATAACAGCTTTATCACATGCTCCCTCTTTGAAAATTTGTCATATCTACTAGTAGATGTGTTTTAAAAATTTGGGCTATCCTCATGGGGATAAAGAGGAGGAAAAATAAAGAAGAACAAAAAAATGGGCGAAAACAGATAAAAAATGAGCGAGTTATGACATTTTGAAGTTTGTCGTAAAAGCATTTATTGTTAGACACGACTCTAATTCAAGTCGTGTGCTCGGGCACATGATAGCAATGGAGTCGTGTCCAACAACACACGACTTGAAGTGGAGTCGTGTCATTAAACACACGATTTTATGACAAACTTTAAAATGTCATAACTTACTCATTTTTTTATCTATTTTTGCCCATTTTTTTACATTCTTCCTTATTTTTTCTCTTCTTTATCCTCACAAAGATATCCAAATTTATTTATACAATATTTAGTTGGGTTGACGAATATACAAATAATACTTGCCGCTCACAGACGAGTATTTCACACCTTTGCCCATTTTTATCTTCTTATTTAATGTCTACGAGCAGTTCGAGCACCAGTGGGTGACTATTACATTTGTTTCTTTATATATAGATCTCAACTTTTGTAGTAGGGCGGGCTTCCTCACTGCTCTTACCTCAAAATCCCGCGATCAAAGCTTTTTTCTCGACATGGGTTGCCGTCGGCTTTGGTCTGGATCGCCGCGACGTTCGGAGCTTCGTTAGAAAGCCTCCTCCTCCGAATGGAATGCTACTGGAATTCCCTTGAGGGATAAAAGTGAAGAATTCTATCGGTTAAAATGTTTTAAGGCCGAAGATGGGCATTTTGGAAAGTTCAAGTCTCATTTACAGGTGATATGAAAGTTTTTTGTAGGTTCTAAGTGATATGAAAAAAGGGCGAGTGGTGCCAGATAATGTGGAAAAAACTCGCCAAATGTATATAGTATTTTAGAACAGTAATAATTTTCAAATCTATACAGCGTTTCATAATGGATGGAGCATTTCATAATCGATGAAATATATGATAAAAATGATATTTTAAGTCAACTTTCTCCCCCTTATCGACTCCTGATTTTTTAAATTGCTACATGTCTGTACCCATAGTGTATCATCCTATGTACCGTATCCGTGTTTCTTAGCTGGGTGTGTTCGGATAGACATTCTTGTCATATTCTTGGTAGGACAATTATGACACTTATGCCACCTAGATTTGACTACTCCCTCTGTCCAATTGTACCTGTCTACATTAAAAAACCAAAATGGCGAAATGACGGAGTAGAAGATTGTTAAAGACTATCTGGCAAAATTCTTGCAGAATTTGGTACCATGCGGATAATTTGAGATTCTAGTAATGATCTGGATTAGTTTGATAAATTTTGTTGTTGGGTAAGAAAAATTACAATGTGATTGTAACTTGTAAGAACCATCAGATTGCTAGAAATATTAAGTTTTTCAGCTTCATCAATGAACAATCACCCTTTCTGATAAAATCTCTTCGAGAGCAGATTATTTGAAAACCTCATGCGGAGATTGTCAGCCAAGATTGTGGATGGGCTCGTAAATCTCCATCTTAATAATTGGGGGGCTCGTAAATTGAGGTGATTAGCATGTTTTTCAAGTAGTTTTGCCTCTATTCTAAACAAGTTTGGAAGATTGTTCTAGCTAAATGCAAAATAAAGCGGCTAGTCCTCGAGTTCTATGAAGAACTTTGTTGGATTCAGCATTTTGTCTAACTAATAAGCATGCTTCTGCTAATCTAAAACCTCTGCTCAATGTCTATATCACTTTCATTGGGCAAGAAAGAAATAAGTGCATTTTATAAGATTGGAGAACTAGCATCAATGTTCTCGTGATTGCAATCACAGCGCAAGTTTATGCAATAATTGACAACCAACTCTTCAAAGTCAAGAGCAAGTTGTTATGAAGATTCTTGAGTTGATCATTTATTTTTTCTGTTGTTTTTTCTTCTATTTGTTTAATTCATTTTGTTTTGGGGCCGTGCTGAATGTTGTATTCTTTTGTTCGGTGTTCTTACAATGATATTATATACTTATTAGAAAAAAGAATTCAATATCTCCCCATTTTTTGTCACAAATTGACAAACCTCGCCAATAAAATTAATGTCCTATTCTTATTCTAAGCAAAAAATCTAAGCCAAGGAACCATTCAGGAGTATTATATTGAAGTCCAAAATTCATGACATCATGGGCTCGGTCCACCATGCCAGAACTTTCTTGATTTGTTTTGGTCTACCTCATAAACTTCTCTTGAATCCAAACTGCACCACATATGCCTAAACGTTCAACAGTACTAGGGTAAACTTGAGTGGCTAACAGGAAAGAGGTCATTATTTATGTGCGCATAGAATGTTAAAACCATGCGTAATGCGTGTTCAATGGTGGCAGCCGTCAGATCATCAGAGGTCCATGTGATCTAACAGCTTCTGGCCGAGAATACGTACCGGGCACTGGGACATGGGATTTCTCATTTTCCGTGTTAACAGAGTTTTACGCGAGCTCCCTCCGTTCAATAAAGCCTGTCTGCGTTAGAAGAAAATTTCCATCATTATATAGTGGACTTTGCTCCCTGACGACTTCATTTTCACATGAAGACCTGCTTCGTTGGACCGTGTGCTGCTCTTCGAGCCGCTAGACCCTATCTAACAGCCAGCCAGTTAGGACACTTGAAAGAACCATCCTTGAAGTGTCCCTGTATGAATTGCAAGCCAATCCTTTCCTTTACACGGCATATAAACCTGGTCTAGATTCCTTGGTCCCCATACATGGCATTCTATATATAGAACACCCAGCAATCTCTCTCTTTTACTTTGCATTCTTCTACTCTCCATATCATAATGGAAATGAACATCAGTAGCAGAATTTCCAACCAGACCACGATTTACTATGCCAAGAGAAATGGGTACGAGATTGCGAGGCCCAGAGGCGACTCAATTGGCTCACCTGCAAAGAAGAACAGCAAGAAGCCCCTTACCACCAAGCAGTGGGTAGAGAAATCATTCTACACTACCATCAACCATCCGCGCAAGAAGTCTGCCTATGGTTTATCTGATGTCAATATTGCTATGCCTCCTAAAGCCTCAGTTCCCACCAGCAGTGACTCGAAGAAGCTGCCGCCGGAAAAGAGGAACCAAGATCACAAAAATGAGCCTGCTGTCTATTTTGAAGAGTCTGGAATCTACAAGGCTGCTGAAAAGTTCAAATTCTGTCTAGTTGGGAAGTTCCCGGGGCCAAAGCCCAGCTTGGAGAAGATCAGGGAATGGGCTGGCATGGAATGGAAGCTGGAAGGGGATTGGTCTATAACTTCTTTGGGTGGTAACCATGTATTTGTTGTTGGGTTTGTTTTTGTAATAAAACATAAAGTGGCCCAACTATCTCAATTGACAGTGTTTTGGGCTTTTAGACCTATCTGGGTAATGGGCCTAAGTCAAAATACCCATTAAGTTGTGGTTTTGAGTGGTAGATAAGAACCATTGGATGACCTATGGATGGATGGTCAGGATTCTAGGGTTCTTACAGTGGTGTCCTGGTTTAGTTATAAATACACCATTAGCCATCCTAATACGGTGTCTCAAGTGAGATTGCTCTCAGCCAAGTTCTAAACCAGAAACACGTGGTTCTGAAGACGATTAGCAGTTCTAATGGCTACAGGTATGCCTAAGTCTTTTGCATTAAATTCTATCAATTGGTATCAGGAGCACTCGGTAGATTCTGGTATGCATCCGCTATATTTTTGCTGCGCATCATGCACAACTGACGGCGATGTCGGCCGTATGGGTCGCACCGGCCAGAGCCGCCGTCGCCAGGCGTCGGGCTCTGGCCGGCGCAGCAGTCCGGCACAGTCTGGCAGCGTATAATCGCACCGGCCAGAGCCACCGCTGCGAGTAGACGCACCGGCCAGAGCCGCCGTCGCCGGCGCAGCAATGGCACCGAAAAGGCTGCCGCCGGCAACTGTGGCGACGGATATCAAAAAAAAAAAAAAAAAGGTGGCGGCTTTCCGTCGCCGCCGGCCTCGCCGTAAAAGAAAGGGCGGCCCAAAAGGGCCGCCGCCGGCGACTGTTTCCGCCACAGTCAGATAAAAAAAAAGGGGGAAAAGTGGTGGCTTTCCGCCGCCGCCGGCATCGCCGTAAGAAAAGCTGGAAAGGGCGGCCCTTTTCGGCCGCCGCCGGCGACTAAAACGCCGGATCACGATGTTTATATAAAAAAAAATACCTTTTTTGGCCGCCGACGGCATCGCCGCCTTAATGGAGCCCGTGGCGGCGGCGTCCATGGCCACCGCCCTTGATGCCGTCGCCATCGCCGCTCAAGCTGCTCCGTCGGGCTCGATCGCCACCGCGATTGCCGTCTCCATGAAGCCCGTGGCGGTGGAGGCCGTGAAGGCGAGGGTTGCTGCCGCTAACGGAGGAGGCGGCGGCGGCAACGGCGGCGGCGGCGGCATCGCTGCTGTAACGATTAGGGCATCCTCATGAAGAGGATGACCCCGATTGACCCGGTTCGGTTTATAAACCGAACCCGCCCATATTCAAAACCGAACCGGACCGACCCGGTTCGGGGCAAAAAAAAGAAAAGGAAGGAATATTTTTTTTTTACAGTTATGATTGCATGTATGTTATGGGTGCGTTTTAATTATCATGATTAAGGTTTTATCAATTATATGGGCCGGCCAGGGGATTATATTGCAATCGTATGTTTTATTATTATTTTTTTAAATTGTTGAGCGCACCACTTCTGTAATTTTGAGAGAAAGTGTACATTATATTTATTGTAAGCGACACCAGACTTCAAGGACCACGTCTGGAGGCGGATGCAGTCATGAAGAATTAATATATATTTTTCTATTACAGGGGCTTATAGCTTCCACCTTGTACAATTTTTTTTTAAAGGACTCTATAAGGACTGTGGACTATATTTTTTAAATTGTGGTGTGTGGTGATGGATCCCCTGGCCGAGTCCCAAAAGCCTGATGACAAAATTGACATTAATGCCCTAGTCAATTTTGTATATGGATATTGCATGATTGTCTGATAATTAATTACATTCATTTTGTTATTTCACACATGGTGAATAGCACAAATTCAGTTCCCACGTCCGTTGAGATGATTTAGGAGTGGCCAAAGCATCCTAAGTCATTTGTCAACGTGTGAATCATATAAAATGCTACCATGGGGTGCATAGATTCACATACATTAAAATATTGTGCTATCATCAAATTTTGATTATGTGACAAAGACTGTCATCCGGCCCCAAAGGGAGGTGGTAGTTAGCGTTACATAATTAGGATAAGGTGGAGGGTTATATATTTTAACATGGGTGAATCCCTATGCCCAAAGGTGTGGGATTTTCCTATAATGTTTTCTGTATAACCCACTAGCCTTATCATGAGACAAATGAATATTTGTTTCTATACAGCTTAGTAAATTTGATGCAGATTGCAACATTTACCCAAAGGGAGGTTTTCAATTTTACTACATGATTTTAGCATTGGCTATTTTCATATTTATGTTATTGTGTCTTGCCCTCTTTTAATGTTTGCATGTATTTATTCCTTTATTGCAGCTTATCCGTCTTTTATTTCTGACCCTAATCAGCACCTTCCGTTATTGTCTGGGGACAATTTTAAGGATTGGAAGGAAAATGTACTTTTACTATTAGGGTGCATGGACTTGGATTTGGCGTTTCGTATGGATGTACCCACCACTCCTACGGAAAAAAGTACGCCAAGTGAGGTAGCATCTTTTGAAAAGTGGGAGCGGTCTAACCGCTTAAGTATGATACTCATGAGGTCTCACATAAATCATAGCATTCGGGGATCCCAGAATGCGCTACAGCCCAAGAACTTTTGAAAGCTATTGAAGCTCAATTCAAAAGTTCTGATAAAGCCTTGGCCAGCACCTTAATGTCCAAGTTGTCATCCATGAGGTTAACAGATGACAAAGGGGTGAGAGAGCATATCATGTAGATGCGTGATATTGCTAATCAGTTGAACAACATGAAAATAAAGATTGATGACACTTTTTTGGTCTACTTCATTCTGAACTCCCTGCCTGCACAATATGGGCCATTCAAGATTTCTTATAACACACATAACACTCAGTGGTCAGTTAATGACCTTTTGAGCATGTGTGTACAGGAAGAGGGGAGACTTAAGCAAGAGAAGCTAAAAAGTGCCAATCTAGTTTCTCATAAAGGACAAAAGAAGGCAAACCATTAACTGTTAGCCTCATGAAATCTATGACTTACTTCTGAAGACATGAGTAAGATAAAAAATGAAAACATTCAACCGAATCAGCTTGACGAGCCCCAACAAGAGATAGGCGTTCTAGAGAACCCAACCCAAGCGAGCAACCCAGAATTGGAATATGCAACTGGAAGGTAAGTATTTATTTATGCCCATGAGATTCATTTCTCATTCTAAATTTTGCTGTAGGTATCAGTTGTTATAGTTAGGCTGACATTATTGTTACTACGGGGCTGTTTGGGAGGCCATTTGAAGAGAGTAGGAAAGGAAAAAATTTTCATTTTCATTCGATGATGTAAGCATGGGTTTTGGGGATTCAAAAGGAAGACATAAATGATGGAAGGGTATTTATGGTCATTTGTCATAAGATTCCCATTTAAAAATCCATTTGACAAGTGAATGTCCTCATGAGGACATTCACCTAGAGAATGAAAATGACCATTATGATCATTCACCTACTAAATGTAAATGAAAATGAAAATGGCCTCCCAAACACTTTTTAGTGGGAAATGATGGGAAATGATGGGAAATGAAGTGGGAAATGGCCTCCCAAACAGCCCCTACATTGATCAGACAGGCTCTGACCATTGACTAGACAATAACTTGATGAATGCCTGGTAGCAAAATGGGATTCCATGCTTACTTTTTCCTTTCTTTTGGTGAGAGATGCATACATGAATGTATACTAAAAATGGTAGAAGAGGGAATGGGGAGGTGACTTCTAATAGAAAATCTTAGGTAAGAAATACTCCCTTAGTCACATTTTAATAGCTCCATTTGGTTTAATTTAAGTTGTTTGGTACTTAGGGAAGTATCGCAGAAGCTATTTTCCCATTTTGGTAGCTGTGTGCCTCCCCCGTTCACTAAAAATCACTAATTTCCAAAGAATGCTGCATTCCCCCCAGCTTATTGCGCAAGTGATTGATTGATTGTGGCGGCCACTTCCTACCACCAGATAACGATCAAAGTGGCGGTGGAGTACCACGGCCAGGTCATGAGCCGAGAAGATTCATAATGCAGTAACTTGGATGACCGTGGCAATCAATTCCCACAGCCAAATAATGAAAGTACTGGCAATGACATATCACCGACAGGGCACTAACCGAGAAGACCCATCAAAATCCAGTAAAAGGGGAAGCGAGCAAAAATTTGTTTGGGGGGAGGGGGGGAGTGGGAATAGCACTGCTGGTTGCCCAAATGAGCTACTAATAGTACAGGAGAGTACATCAGATATGACAGGAGGACTTTAGTACAGAATACACGTACATAGAAAGTGTGTTCATAATGTAATTAGATCACCTGCAATTTCCTAGTGAGAGCCTTAATTATCTCATTAGAATTCGTTTACATCCTCCAGCAAAAGAGGACTCTCCAATCGCTGAAATTACAGTCACCTTCAGTGACAACATTGGGAGCCAGATAAACGGAGAAGAAATTTAGAAGTGATATTTTCAGCACAATTTAGAAGTGAATTGCTGCTATAGCACTGTCTAACATGGTTAATGAGGATGAATTTATGATACCAATATGCTGTTAAACCGATTAGTCTTTACTTGGATATGTTATCCAACCAGGTCATCAGATAACAGCTTCGCACTTCCCTAATGGAAAGGCAATTACACTGTCAAGTGTTCATTACATGATTGTTTTCAGAGGGTAGATCTCTCCCGATTGTGCTAGAGTTTCGAGGGCCGGTTTGACCCCATTGGAATAGGTTGTGTGCAAGGGTGCTTGGGTCTTACCTATAGAAAAAGAACTAAACAATGACTTTTTATTTTTCTTGCAGAAAAAGATTCCGGTTCAACTTTTGGAGAAGAAAACCGAAAGAAGCTTTTGGAAGAAAGAAGAATAGTTCAAATTCTACAGAAGTGATATATCTCAACACAACCAATGTAGGAAGCAACCTTAAATCTGTGGACAAGAGTAGTGGTACTAGCACCACCTTGCGTCAATCTTCCTTGGTTGTGAATCTCTGTAGTCATTTCACGATGGCAGAGATAGAGAGTGCTACTCATAACTTTGCGCTCTATCTTGTGATTGGAGATGGAGGTTTTGGGGGAGTGTACAAAGGAGTCATCAATAGAGGCACTGAAGTAGCCATAAAGAGGCGCAACCCATCTTCAAAACAAGGTATGGTAGAGTTTCAAAATGAAATAGACATGCTATCCAGGCTGAGGCACAGGCATTTGGTCGCTTTGATTGGTGTATGCACTGAGAGGGATGAGAGGATGTTAGTCTATGACTACATATCTCGGGGGAGTCTTAGAGATCTTCTATATAGCAAATATAAGGACCCTCTATCTTGGAAGCGAAGGCTGAAGATTTGCGCTGGAGCTGCCCGGGGATTGCAGTATCTGCACAGCAATTGCATCATCCACAGGGATGTCAAGACCAGCAATATCTTAGTAGATGAAACCTGGGATGCTAAACTTGCTGATTTTGGGATATCCAAAGAAGGCCCTGCTGATGGTGCAACCAATTTTAGCACAAAAGTTATAGGCACTCCAGGGTACATTGATCCCGATTACTTTATAACATGTCATGTGACAATCAAATCTGACATTTATTCGTTTGGTATGGTTCTTCTGGAAGTCTTATTTGGCAGGCCTCCTGGTGACCGTAGCCTTCCGGCGCATAAGCGCAATCTGATATCCTGGGCTGAACGTTGCAAGGAGAAAGGGATTATTGATGTTAGCATTGATCCTCATCTGAGGGATAGTATTAGTCCTAGGGACTTAGAAAAGTTCACATCTTTAGCTTTCATGTGTGGTCAGTATGATGCGACTTCAAGGCCGGAGATTCAAGTGGTGCTGCAGCAATTAGAGGAAATACTTGGAGAGACTAGCGAAATTTGATGTTAAACAGCTTAAGTAGATTGGGATACAGTTAAAATGTATAAATGCTTATAGACAAGAAATAAGGACTAGAGTGTTGGAGTATATTTGTTCATAAGTTTGTCCAAGTCTTTAGCATTACTCTTGTAGCTCGGCATATGGATTCTGAAAGCAATTCCTAGGTATCGTGTCTCATTGCTGCGTGCTGGAAATTGTTGCGCCTAAATGCTTATATACAAGAAATAGGGACTAGAGTGTTAGAGTATATTTGTTCATAATTTTGTCTAAGTCTTTAGCATTACTCTGGTAGCTCGGCACATGCATTCTGAAAGCAATTCCTATGTCTCTTGTCCACTGCATCAGTTTCATCCAGCACCGCCTCTGATCTGTTTGCTCTTCTGTCTCTGACTCTCTCATGACTCGGGATTTTAAAATACGCTTTCCAATCTAATTGGAGTAGCCACAAAATAAAACTATCAAGAAGATCATTTTCTTTCCTCTAAAATAAAAAATCATGACAAAATAACCCGAGGGACATATGGCTGCCATTTTCCCAACACAAGGTAGAACAATATATGGATACCATATCTATTCCAAAAGCACCACAATAAGCTAGGATTCCTGCCCAGTACAAGTACATGACTGTCAAATAACAAAATAAAGTCCAAATTTGGCACCACATGTTTACAGCAATCTCTTAAGTAAAGCTTGCTTACATAGGTAGGCTTTCTGTTAATCCCACGAGTTACAACAGCTTCTCCGAACTACCAGCCCTGCCTGCGTATGTGTACACATACCCTATAGGAATGAACACTGGGGAGTTTTTTCTATATTACCTGGCGCCAACTTTGATATTCCCATATTACCTAGTTTTTCCCGTAAAATCTCATATGACCTGAAATTTGGACTTGAAGTACCCAAAATGCCCTTTTTTCTATTTTTTCGTGTTAATACTGTGCGAAGAGGCGTGTTGTGTACAACATGAAAAAATACAAGGGTTCTCTGGTGATTTACATCGGCGACTTCACTAGCGAGTTTGAGCGGCGATTCAACCGGCGGAATACACGGATTTTAACGAGCCTATTCGCGTCCCCCATCTCGATATCGAGCAGCCCCCCAACTGGATTTCGACGACACGACTAAGGGAGAGTGCAGAAAGGCGGCGATTTGAAGCGTATATGTCGGTATTTCAGATCTTCAACCTTTTGAGTTCCCCCACGGCTCCCTCCGCCAGCATGCAACCGGCGGATTGACCGATTGAGTTTCGGTTGATGGCGAGGAAGAGTGTGAAAGGCACATGCGAGGAAATACACACATACACATGACTAAACCGCGGTAAGTTACAATAATCTTTACTGATTTTAGTTTCATACGGTCTGATATTTAGATTTTAAATTTTTACTATGAACTATAAAGTCGTGTCTGTAAAATACACGACTTTCTATTTAGTCGTGTACGTGACAACACGACTTTTATATTTTCATGTTTCACCGACACGACTTTTCTATTGACCACTCTACCTCACTCCTTGCAGATGGATAAAAAAAGAGATGAGTCTATGGAGGAAATACCATCGGAAGAGGTGGAGGATCATGATTTTGTCTTGGCACCTCGACAGCAGAATCAGAGGGGCAGGAAGAGGAAGGCTCCGATGGACCGACCAGAACATACAATGCGCAACAGGCGCTTCGGACATTTTGTCAACTGGGAGCGATGAAAAAGTGTGTGGCCCTCCTACAGCGTCACCAAAGATGTGCCCAAGTGATAAAAAATGCTGGTTTTGCTGTCATTTTTGAAGGTGAAGACGTAGTTGTATCTCAGAACCTCCTCGACCATTTGGTCAGGTACTGGATGAGTCGGCAAAGGTCTTCAATATCAAGGGCAGGACACTACATTTCACAGAGCCAGAAGTTCCTCTTATCACTGGATTGCCCGCAAAGGGCAAAAGAGTTGAGGTCCTCCCCTCCTTGACACGCCGACCGGAAGGTCAATTCTTCAGAAAGCACTTTGTCACGAGGAGAACAGAAATTCCACACATTGAGGAAATCATAGATAAGATTAGCGCGGGCGAACTGAAGATGGAAGAGGAGGACATGGCAAGGATGATCATCTGCCTCCTCTTCTACACGGTGCTGTTTCCATATAGCACTAGAGCGGTTCATCCCTCTTTGTACAGTTACATTGACGACCTCCCAAGATTGAGGTCATACAATTGGGCTGGGGCTATGCATAAGATGTTGGTTTCTGGTATAACCCACACCAGCAGACTAGTGGGTGCGAGATCGCAAGGAGGGTGCCTGGGCGGTGGATACCTAAATGGCGCCGCATATGCCCTTCAGGTATGTAGCAATCATAGTCTTCGAAAGGCAAACAAGTCTTATACAATACCACTATATTTATAGTCGTGTATTATGCAACACGACTATATTTATAGTCGTGTTTGATGAAACACGACTAGTGTTTGATGAAACACGACTAGGTATATAGTCGTGTTGTTTAGACACGACCATAGTTCAATTCTTGTACTATTTATAGTCGACTAAGGCAACCGCGCCTTGTAATAATGTTTTCATCTGTTTACTATGCAGATTTGGTTTTTCGAGCACATGACAATCTTCCATCCTGTCGTGGGCCCTACCAGTCCATGGGCCAAAAGGTGGCCAGGAAGTGGGGCCCTCATTATAGAGGTGAAGAAAGGTGCACATAAGAAGCACCGTATGGCCGACTATTGGACGGGAGTGTTCCACAATCTCGAAATATGGGACGAACTCGTCGACGTAATCAGCCCCATGGCCAGAGAGGCATCTCTCCTTTCTTCGTCAACCTCAGTGGCCCCTCCTCCGCGACGGCAGAGGCCGGAAATGAAGAGGACTCCCAACCAACCTGCACCCCCTTCCTCAAGGATGGCTGCCTAGTCCACTGCAACTGCAATGGGGCGATTTGAGGGTGAGCTTCAGGGCATACAGTCACTAATTGAGATAGCTTTGTCTTCGTATGAGGAGATGGGAAGGAGTGTCGGACCTCTGCGAGTGGTTTTCCACTCTATGAAGGCCTCTGCCACCTCAGCGTTAATGCTGTTAGCAGGTCAGATCTTTGAGCGTCCCAAGCAAAAGAGGACTGAAGAGTCGACGAAGGAGCCAAAGAAGCGGTCGTAAATGGAACCAAAGAAGTCATCGGTGCATTAGATGGAGCCAAAGAAGCGGCCCCGTGACAGGGAGCATATGAAGAAAACTCCAATTGGTATGCAGACAAAGGAGCTGGCAAGGAAGTCACATCTCAATTCGACGAAATGGGGTAAAGGTAAGTTGTAGATGATTATTTATTTTTTCGTGCCACATGGTACACGACTATTATATTTGTCGTGTTTCATGCTACACGACTATGTAGTTTATCGTGTTTTATTTTAGCTCCCATCAAACGCGCGGATGAGGAAGACAAGATTCAATGGGCTACAAAGAGATCCTCTGCCAAGTTGTTTTTGAAGAAGCACCAACCAGAATTCAACGAAGATATGGAGCATGCAGAAGTCGAGTCCCGTCCGACGTACGGACAGGACCTATTCCCCCCTGGTCTAGTGGTAAGGAAGAGAATGAGGAGTGCCTCCGCGAGAGAATTGTAGAGGATTAGGGATGACCATATACGGAGAATGGCAGAGGAGCAGGAAAGAAGGAATAAGTCCCCTCAGCAGAAAGCCGACTCCGAAGAAATCATATCCGATTGACAAGCGACCTCTATCATCGATGAGGTCATCTCTTCCTTACAGCAGTCGTATATCCAAACCGTCAAGGAGGAGGTGAAGGAGGATGTGAAGGACGGGGATGTCGAGGAGGAGGAGGTGAAGGCTTATGTGAAGGAGGAGGAGTCGGAGGGGGCGAAAGAGGATGTTCTGGACAAGGAGCCGAAGGAGGAGGAGGCAAAGGAGGAGGAGGTGAAGGACGACGAAGAGGCGATGGAGGAGGAGAAGGAGGAGGAGGCAAAGGAGGAGGAGGTCAAGGACGACGAAGAGGCAAAGGAGGAGGAGGCGGCGGAGGCCACTGGCTTAACCGCATCCCAGCCTGTTGACGTCGATGTCCTCCTAACCCCTCAAAAGTGTAAGTCTGTAATTGCACTCCCCGAAAACTATGCCGATTTGGAGTTATGCTTTGACATGTGGGTATTGTTAGAGCGGGATAGAGTGGCAATAGATGGATGGATCACCAATCCGAGGAAGGCTTATCCAATCCCAACGCTATGTGATGACGACTATGTATCCTACAAACAACAGAAATAAACACCAATGTAAGTAAACCTATGCTCCTCATATTTTTCCTCTTTTGCTTTTTCAAATATGCGACTTGATGTTATGTCGTGTATTCGAAGACACAACTTTACGCATAGTCGTGTCTTTTCCAAACACGACTTTACGCATAGTCGTGTCTATCGACGATACGACTATCATGAAAGTCTTATATACAATAATCGACTTTTAATTAGAAGTTGTATATTGCCTTACTTCGACTGTTATGACTCATGTGGATGTTTTTCTATAGGTTATAGATGCGTTTTTAAGTCTATTGAGGCAGCGCAATGACAGAGACTGGATGAAGTATCCATGGGCATTTTTTGGATGCCACGCATTCAAAGAGATATTCGACAACGTAAGTGTTCCTTGCATAAGGAGTGATAAGTAATTAAGTATGATGTTCCTAGCATCATTGTCTAACTCTCTTGCGGTTTCGCAGGAGCACAAAGAAGGAGGAAATAATGCGAAATTGGTAAAAAAAGCTCGAGAGGATGCTCGACGGCTTGAATAGGAACATTTTCTACTCATTTTTCCCGATCCGCACCGGCTCCCACTTCTGCCTCATGTATGTATATTTCCCGCACTGTGTATGGCGCTTCTACAACCTGTTGTCTGGCAGATCCCAGTTATATCCACATCACAGAAAAGTTGCTGACAAATTCACGCAGTTCATGAACGTTGTGATGGTAGGCAAGCTGGGGTGGTTTGGTTTGCTCGATTGAAAGATGACTGATCGCCAAAACGCCATGACAACAGAATTCGAAAGACTGTGGCATCTTCATCATGATGCACGTCGCGCACTTGGCGTCCAATGTCAGCCCACCGAAGTTTGATCAGTCCACAATTACATGACTTTGGTGACCATTCATCACTTAAACCTTGATTCGCGGGGTTATTAATAGTGAGTTTGACGACGATTCCGGAAGAGTCGAAAAAGGTGCCGTCACAGTTGCGGGTTTTATGCAGCTTTCGGATAAAGAATAAATTCATATTCATTTTATTCACATTATTTTATTGTACAAAGCTTCTTTGGTGTACATACCGTACTCTTTCAATTAATTCGAATTCATTTTTGACACCTTGTTCTACAGTACTCTTTCAATTAATTCGAATTCATTTTTGACACATGGTTGCTTTAGACAAAATATCGCAAGCATCACTTTGAATACGGCCTTCATGCAACACAACTACGTATATAATCGTCTCTGATGCAACATGACTTTATATATAGTCGCGTACTAGCCGACACAACTTTGTAAATAGTCGTGTTTCACAATACTCGATGGTATAGATAGTCGTGTACTGTAATATTTGGGTATAATTGAATACATGGATGATGCATTGAAAGCTTGTTTTTTCATTTCTGATTTTCTTTTTCTTTATAGGCGTACATTTCGATATAAGTTAATATGTGTTATATAAGAATTTGACTACATCCTAAGTGAAGAATGGTGCAGGCTTAGGTAAGCCAGAGCGGCGTATATGCGATGTCTCGTTCGTAGTCAGTTTGCCTTGTTGCGGAAGTGTTCGTTTCCTGCACTTCCGATTTTCTTTCGAAACTGGGCTGTTGGTGCACCTCGTACGGTTGTGACCAGCTTGATGACAATTCCCACATTTCGACCTTGTCCTTGCAGGTGGCTCGGGCTGTGACTCGATTCTCTTTGTCTTTCTCTTGCCCTTCTTTGGAGCTTCAACCATGGGTAGTTCGCATTTAAATAAAACCCCGTAATTCCCCCACTGACTTCTGTCTAAAGTAGGAAACACTACTTCTTCATACGTGGTGCAGTATGTACTTGCGCAGTACCACTTCTCACAATATTCATCTGCAGACCACGTTAATTCATCTTCATCCAACAATTCTTCTTCATCTGGACTGTAATCTTCATCTTCATATTCTTCATCATCTTCAGCTTCTTCTCTATCTCCCAATCTGCGCGAAAAAAGATGTATGAATGGACTTGAGAACACGATAGCACGTAGTGAAGTCGTGTCTTATGCAACACGAATTATGAAACACGACTATGTATATAGTCGTGTTGCATATGGTACGACAAAATTTTTAGTCGTGTACTGTTATAGTCGACTATAATAGCACACGACTTGCCTGTATCCATGCCTTAGAAGTCTCACCTCACATAATCTTCATCTCTTCCTCCTTCGACTGCTGATGCGGGTGACTTATTGCCCGGGCTGGACGGCCTCTCCGGCGGTGTCTTACTGGCCGGCCTCACTTCTGCCTCTGGTAGCCTCTCCTCCTCCTTATTTGCATTGGCATTTATTTCCTTATTGAGAGTCGAAGTCTCCTTGTTATTGCCCGTAGAAGTCCACTCCACGTATTGGCGGAGTAGTCCATTTGTGCCTTGCTTGCTCTTGTGAAGTATAAATATTGACTCCACGTCTTTATTGTCTTCAAGGAGGTATGTGGATTCAGAGTTAACACGATATGACAAAGTTAATGTACCAGATGTAGACTTAAGCGGTAATCTTTCTTCCACTTGCTGCAACAGTTCCAGGTACTTTACTCGTGTATCTATAGGCAGGAGCTTCCGTTTCCTGCCCACGTACTTGTCAGAATTTGTAAAAACTCCATCGTAGTGTAAGCAAATAACTATCTTCTCCATCCGTACCTGCCATTAAAATACCGATATAAGTTAAAAAACTGTTAGACACGATATATTGAAAACCGTATATGAGTGAAAAGCAACGTCTATAAGTCGTGTTTCATCAAACATGACTATTATTACAGTCGTGTTGTCGAATATACGACTGTAACAATAGTTGAAAACTTGCTAAGTTTTCAACTTTCTTCTTTCGAACCAACTTTCATGATAAAAATCGTCGTATTTGAACTTCACCTATGGGTTTTTCGATGTACGCTACCTCCGTTGAAGTTGTTTTCTAGTACCTGGTCTTTCCCGCTCGTTTTCCCGCTTTTTGCCGCAAAGATGACCTTTCCGGAGTTCGACGGCGCCGGTGGTGATATAGGCGGAGAGGCCGGACGGAACGTCTTCTTCTTCAACTAACGTGAGCTTCTCCGGGTAGCCGTTCCCATTCCGGGTAATATGGAATAATGGCGAGTGGGTGCTTATACCTAAATTTAAGGGTATTTTTGGCACTTTTCGGGTCATATGGAAGAAAGAAAGTGATTCCGGGAAATATGAGAAACCCGTAGTTGGTGCCAGGTCACACAAAAAGCTCAACACTGGGAATACTACATTAGTCATCATGCTTATCGGTTACTCTTTGTAGGATCATTATTCCATCCATCTTGCCAATCTTCTCATCGGTCTTTCACAATCCCCTACTAAGTCATTCCCTTCATGGAATTCCATATCGGCTATATATCGCCGATATATCGATTCTAGGCCCCACCCAATAAAACGAGATGAACAAATATCATTTTTTTAGTTTTTTCAAATATCGCCGATATATCGGTTTCGCTATTTTATAATAAAATAATATTTTTGAAAAAAAAATTCGAAAATTTTTTTTTTTAAAAAAAGGGGAAAAAAGTAACTTTCCCACTTGTTTCCCATCCTAATATGCATATTTTAAAATCTATACTTTGTCTAAATTAGTATAACTCATTTTAGAAGCTAGATTATGAAAATATATGGTAAAAACTAGTTTTTGACCACCGATATTTTTTTACAAATATCTCCGATATTTTGTCTCTTGAGCCGACCGATACGATATCGATATCCGATACGGAATTCCTTGTTCCCTTGACCAAGGTCATCTCCTCAGGCCTACTTTATCTATGATCTTTCATTATCAGGTTCACAATATTAAAAAAAAATTTATGAGGTTCACATCATTGCTGTCTGTCTGACAAAACTCCTCCTGCAGGACGTTCTCTTCACCCCCAACTCTTCTAATGAGAGGTCCTTCTAAAAGGAAAATAGCATGCAAAAACATTGGTTCTATCGGCAACAAAATTGTTGACCATGCAAAAGGCTAAACTTGATGAAATACCAATAGAGAAGTGCTGATCTAAGAGTAGGAGGTTCTTACTAGCAAAAAAGAAAAAGAAAGAAAAGAACAAGAATAGGAGGTTTTAATTTTGCGCAAAGCTTAATCCTACTTTCCTTCTAGTCATTTTCAACTCAAACAAGACTTTTTAGTTGAAAGTAATTTGCTTTGGATGTGAAATGTTTGAAGCTTGGTTTGATGTACTGCAAAAAAAAAGAAGCTTGGTTTGCTCTTCTATGTCTGGTGCAGATCTCTTTTTTGGGCTGACTAAAATGAGATTAAAATGCAGTGGACAATCTTTTGCTGACCAGTGTAGAACATACCTCGCTCGCACATTCTATCTCTGGAGGGCGTCTAGCGTGACCGAGTTTAGGGACCAGATTGCAGGACCCCATGCGTCATTTTCCTTCTATCTCCATGCTCCATTACAACGTCTCTCTCAGTACAACAAATTATGGTTTTTGCGACGACCATATTCGTCGCCAAAACCTATTATTTGCGACCCTTTCGCGACGATTTCGTCGCAAAAGGGAGTTCTCTTTAAAAAATGTTCCACACTGTCTTTTGCGACGATATTAGTTCGTCGCAAAACACTATTTCATAATAAAAAATCCTCCGCCTTGTAATAGATGCTCTATAATAGCAGTTTTTTTTTCTCATGGAGCATCTATTTCAGGACGGAGGGAAAATCATGTTGGTTATTATCAGTCAATTAAAAGAAAAGCTGGATAGAATCATCATCTATGTTAATGACAGAGAAATGATCAAATCATATCAAGTAAATGTCTGATACTTGGCAATTTAAAAAGGATTTTCCAAATACATACTTGAAATATATTGTAACAACTAGGATTTGACTAATATTTAAATTTTAGTTGAAAAGGATCATAGCCAACTTGTATGTGTTGCTCAGCCTGAAGTCTAGCCTGTTGGGTGGTTATTGTCGCAACCGGTACCTGTTTAAAAGCTTGATTACATCTCCTTGATAAGCTAAGATACCTTAAGCACATATATATACATGTGTATATAGAAAAGAAAAAGGAAAGAATGAACCTACAATTATTATATCAGGGTAAGTTAATATATTGATTGGAATGAAATTGAGCTGACAATCCCCATCAAATACGGATCCTGGCTCAATGGGAGAAGACAAACATGGTCACTTTTTTAAAACATAGAAACCAATAAAAATTACAGTTTGATGGTAATTAAAGACTAGTTAGAGTGAAAACCTGAAAGTAGTCATACATGCTTGCTGATCTCTGCAACTAGTGCAGGAGGAAACTGAACGCAGTAGAGCTATGTTTTGTAAATTTGTGCATCAGCAGCTAGGTTACCCTCGTTTATTTGGAACCTCTGACTTCTATTCACATTCACATTAAACAAACATGTAACATCAGAAGTATGCCTACTGGCAATAGACATCTAAACCTGCTAATTGTCTCAATCATTTGGTAGAGCCAGGGAAATGATATTGTAAGCATAATGAACCAAGTTATAGTTTTGAATATAAACGTATGATTGCACAGTTAATATCCCTCCTCTTTTTGTGATTGTTAAACCACTCAACTGATTTTTATCTTTTGAACTTTCACTTAAGATTGAGTATACAAAATTTGTAGCCATAAGAAGAATAGTTCACAAAAAAATCAAATTAGGTAGAAGATCATAAGTTAAAACTTATACCTTTTTCTTCCTCGAATAGGATAAACCCATTAAATCAATATGGAAGAGCACAACAGTTTTCTACTAACTTAGCCATTCTTTCCATTACTAGACATATTAAACTGAGACTACCTTCCCACAGGAAGAGGTGTTTGCCCTTCCTTCAGCTTCTTGTGATGAAAGAGCACCAATGCCAACTGATGGTAAAACTGCAAATACAAACATAATGTAAATACTGAATGTTCAACTAGGCATTTGTGTAAGATAATCATGTGAAGTTACTGCTATACTCCTACTCTAAAACTTTTAGTCTGATCTAGCAAAAAGAAAAAACATTAAGTCCCTTGAAATTCTAGGTAAAGCACAACCACAACCTGCTTATTTTTTTCAACTTGGATTTTCATTGCTTGATCATATATGGACATACAACTTCGAGTACAATACTAGGTAAAACACAACCACAACCTGCTTAAATAATTACACATTAAAATATACCTCAATGGAAAAACAGAAAGATGGACCAAGAACAAGAGCTTCTACTTACCATGAGAACGGATCGGTAGCTCAATTGAAGCTCATTGATGAAGTTTCCATTCTGCTTATGACAAGTCAGAGCAATACATCAGCATAGACCCTCTCTCTAAAATCACAGCAATAACATAACATTTACATGCTAGCTCGTTTATTTTGTGCATCAGTATTCACTAGTAAGCAACTTGCTGTTCGAACCTTGATTCAAGAAGTAGCAGTCTTGGCTCATACCTAGGAAGCAGTCATGGCCCCCACAATAAAAATTTACAGTTCTGTATTTTTAACCCAAAAATGCTTTTATCACAAAAAAGTATTTTATCTCTTATTGACATTTCACCATACATATAGGGCGGCCATTAGTTGAGAGTACAGGGATAGAAAACAAAACCTCTATATGGCCTTCATAGATTTGGAAAAAACCTACGATAGAGTGCCGAGAGAGCTTATTTGGAGTGTTTTGAAGAAGAAGGGTGTTATAAGAGGTTACATAGATATCATAAAGGATATGTATGAAGGGGTTGTGACTAGTGTGCGGACTATTGGGGGGGAAACTAAGGAGTTTCCGGTTACGGTAGGTTTTCATCAAGGGTCAGCCTTAAGTTCGTATCTTTTCGCTTTAGTTATGGATGAGCTTACTAGTCATTTGCAAGATAATGTACCTTGGTGTATGCTTTTTGCAGATGATGTAGTTTTAATTGATGAGAGTAAAGTAGGTTTAAATGCGAAATTAGAATTGTGGAGTGTTGCTCTAGAATCTAAAGGTTTTTAAATAAGTAGGACTAAGACAGAGTGCATGGAATTTAATTTTAAGGAAGGTAGAACTATAGATAGATCCTAGTTGAAATAGATGGGCAAGAAGTGCCAAGGTGTGATCAATTCCGTTACTTAGAATCCATTATCCATAAAGAAATAGATATTGATAGTGATGTAGTGCATAGGATAAATGCGGGGTGGGTAAAGTGGAGGGCAGCCTCGGGAGTGTTGTGTGATAGGCGGTTTCCAAAAAGACTTAAAGGCAAGTTCTATAGGACGACCATTAGGCCTGCAATACTCTATGGAGCAGAGTGCTGGGCACCAAAGAGGAGTCATATAGATAAGTTGAATGTAGCTGAAATGAGAATGTTAAGGTGGATGAGTGGGATAACTAGGAGAGATAGGATTAGAAATGAATATATTCGTAAGAGCCTAGGAGTAGCGCCTTTAGGGGAGAAGCTGAGGAAATGTAGGTTGCGTTGGTATGGGCATATGTAAAGAAGACCTTTAGATGCCCCTGTGAGAAGATTAGAAGGGATACATGTAAACGATGCTAAAAGAGGGAGAGGGAGACCTAAGAGAACTTGGATGGAGTTAATAAGAAATGATTTGACTTTACTATCTCTTACAAAAGAGGTAGCCCAAAACAGGCTGGAATGGAGGAGTAAGATCTGTGTCGCCGACACCAAATAGTTGGGAAAAGGCGCTACTTGATTATGATTGACATTTCACCATACATATAGGGGTCAGTCAGAATTCTCAAGCCATCATTTCATCAAAAACATTGGGAGCAGTACTAATACCTTAGCATTAATTTGACAAAACCAACATGTTGATCCAGAGGAATGCCTTCCTTATCCTGCACATTCACATATAAACAACATGCAAATATTACACTTGAAATGCAACTTTCTTTATCAAGAAAGCCACTACAGTCCATTCTTTCCACTTAAGCCAAAGAGCAGTTTCTCTTATCCTCATCCATAACTTGCTCTAACAGTATGGTGAATGTAACATACTCATTCAATCCCATATCAATAACTCCTATTAGACAAAAAGATATTTGACAATAAAAAAGAATATGGGTTCCTATAAAATTGACATATATTATTCCAACAAATAGAGAATTACACAATAAAGTTAATCAAACTCAGATATTTGACAATCAAAAGTAAAGACAAAGACAACTAGGACATCAAAGGATATATTGGGAAGCACTATTGCTACGGGTTTATCATCTTCTAGATTGATGAGAAGGAAAAACTTATATTGATCCCCAAATTTATCCTGTAAATGGAAAGAAATGTATAGAAAAACAAAGCATTTTCTACTTCATGGCATTTCAACAAACATGTGGTGTGCATTGCACCATGGAACGGCACGCTGAGAATTGGCATGTGTTGATCTCCTTGCACGTAAACGATTTAAGAAACAACAGGAGAAAAACCAAAATAAAAATTGAACTTCACAAAAACAGAGGGGGAAATTCAAGATGTATGTATGGTGTTGGGATGTCAAGCTAATACCTTTCATGTGAGAGAAGCAACCAATGGCTGCAAACGAGGAGAGGAGGCTATGGGAGGCAGTGGCAGACCCACGCTCGTCGGCGCAGGCGAAGGGAGGCCGAGAATGAAGGCAGCCCTAGTAGAGGAGGAGGCCGGATGGGAAGGCCGGGCACCACCATGAGCAGGGAGGCCGGAGGCGAAGGTGAGCCGCATGGAGGACGGAGGGTGAGGCTGTGTCCGGCAATGGCTTCCCGAGGGGAAAAATGAAGTGGGAGGGTTGCGACGGAGGCCGAGAGAGCAGAAGACGGTGCCTCTCCTCTCTCTCATTGGGTGAGGGTTGGATCGAGGGGGAAGTGGGTTTAGGAATAGGTTTTTTTTATATATATAGCCGGTTGAACCACTACGGTTCGAATCAGCGGTTTAGCAGTTCAACCGGTCGTGCCACATATAAACCGGCAGGTTCCTACTATTGGGGGCAAACCGCTCTACTCAAACCGTAATTTTTTCTGGCTCCGGTTGTTCGCCGTAGGATAGGCTGGTTCGGCCCGATTTTAAAAACTATGTTTTCAACCACATCGCAAGCTAGACGATTTGGGGAAACAATGGAAGACGAGATTAAACTCTGGAGGATGGGATTAAACCAAGCATCGGAATGAGATGAACAATATAAGCCGTCAGATTAAACTCTGATAATGCTCGAGTGACTAGGTCGTGTTTTACCCCTGCCTGCCCACTCTAATAACGAAGCTTGATCGAAATTCAACTATCCAGAGCACCCACACTCACACCAATAAGCATGAGCTGGGCTTATATAAACAGGAATAATGTTTTTTTATTGGACTCAAGCTAAGTATGTGTCGCGGCTCATGTGCATGGGTATGGCTCACTACTTATGTGATAGGCATCAAGCGCTTTACTGTGATACGGGCCACATGCACCGACGCGCTAGTGGCATGTAGCTTTCTTTTTTATTTGGTACATCTGTTCGTTTTAGAAAATAACTTTTCTATTATGATTGACAAATATTTCTTAACCGTATATGGCGTAAAATTTGTGCGTTTCGTAGATTTGCATGCATTCTCATGGATGTTTAATGTTAGAAAAAGGACAATCCTATTTAATAGTGCATTTAGCACATACATGGTGTATTAAAAATATAAATTAAATGATGTAATTAATGTTATGTGACTAGCATGTTACTTATGTAAAAACATGTATCATACATATATTTTTAGTGTCTATCATATAATTGTAAATGTTCTTGCATTTGTACATTGTCAATCTTCTTCATCTCGCCCATTCCTCCCTCTTTTACAATGCTGCACACTCGTACTAATAAGATATCATGCATGGAAAACATTCTTTGCATTTAATGTCATGCAATTAACTTAGTCCCATGAACGAAGGTTGTTCATAATTGACCACAACACTATCCAACTTCACCATGCTACAATGTGAACCCCTCTCAAACAAAATTATATTAATCCTTCTAACATACACCACAACTATCGTGCCGCGTTCCTCTTCTGTAACTTTATATCATTGATGTTATGCAATTAAAGTACCAACACAACTCATAGTTGACAATAAATCTATTTAATTACATAAAAATATATAATAAATTATGCAAGTACATTTTTAAATTTAATGATCAATATTTTAGGTACTTTATTGAGTTTAAATACAAAATTCATTGAGACTTTTTTAAATATAATATTCTCACTAAAAAACGATATACTTGGCCATTTTATGTAATTATTTTAATATCACTTTTTCCCACTGAATAATAAATTATAAGAGGATAATCTTTTGCCAAAAATATTTGTTGGAAATAATGAGAATGGGAAAATTTATATTTTTCAAGTATTTTATTTATGATTATATAAAAAATAATACTTTTATTTATAAAAAGTAAAATATATTACTTTTGCGACAAATATAACCATTTGTCGCAAAAACTATTTATTATTTGCGACAAATATATAAGTTGTCGCAAATAGAATTCACTTTTGCGACTAAATGGATCATTTGTCGCAAAAATGCATTGTTTTTGCAACAAAATTGGCCATTCGTCGCCAGTAATACTAGTTTTGCGACTAATTGTCATATCGTCGCAAATGGCTAAGATATTTGCGACCATTGTAAAATTCGTCGCTAATGAACCAAAGCCCTGATTTGTTGAGTGATGATGTTTGAATGACTGAAGTTTTAATTCATAACAACTTCAAAGCAAGAGAATTTACATTCTTATCTCTTGTTCAATTAATGCTATAACTTTTGGTCATCTTGTAGAATAGCCGAAGTCATATGTTAAGTGTGAAATGTTAGAGAGATAAATCGGTTGGCATGGATCATACGTAATCTACAATTACTGATACTCCACGGCTTGACTCGCGCAAAAATTACTTTTAACAATAAATCAATCTAGTACAATACATTGTGGTTATATACAAGAAGAGAGAAGCTTTGTCCTCTCTCTTTCTCCTCTTGGTCCTGCTTTCTGCCCCCTTCCCCTCTTTCTCTTGGCCCCTCTACTTGGGACGCCTGCTTTAGATCACCTTCGTGTTCCTTGGGTGGTCTGCTCCGTGAGTACTCAGATGGGAGAAAGAGAAAAGGGGGAAGCTTTGCACCTTGCAAAGGCTTGTCCAGCACTCCTTTCACCCCCTCTACGTTTAATATCTTTGGTTTGTAGCTTGTTGGTTTAAAGAGTCTTTATCCTGTGTGAGGAAATTATGTTTATTTCCAGTGGGTCTTCCTGCTGGTTGATCCTCACGTTATTGCCCATAACCCTCACTTTCTTCCGAGCTCCTTGCTATGCCCAGCTTGCATGTCGTGGCCACTAACGGATGGATCGTTCCTGCTTTGCTTCACGGCTATACTCATCTTTGTCTTTGGGTCTCCATCATGTTGGGACTTCCTGGCCTTTTTCACTTGGAGTTTTATCCTTAAAGTATGGCCCAAGCTTCGGGTATTATCCTCTCCTATGGCTATTCTCATCTTTTCCCATGGATGGGAAGAATCTTCGGTGCTTCTCTTGCAATCGACCAAGTGGTTGGTTTTGCATCTCATCCTTACGTAGTAGACTTTGGGGGTATGTGTCATGGTAGTTATGGGATTACCGGCAGCCGGTGGACCGCCAGGCAAAACACCCTCACTAGACACTATCATGTATGCAAAAGGTTGATCTCCTTATTGAGGAGAAAGAACCTTTGTTGCCTCCCGCTGTCAAGTAGACGACGTCACCTATTAATTGGCTTTTGACCGACCCTGTAGAGCTTGCCGGAGATGGACTAGATCCTAATCTTGTGCACTGCTAGTTGCAATATTTCGGATACACTTGTGTTAGTCCGGACTTCTGTTATGTTGTTGTGACGACACCAAAATTTGTAAAAATAAAAAAAATAGAGAATTCCTTTTTGTTGGCGTCATAAATTAGTGTGGGTCTGATTTGGATTCTAGTAGATACCGGATGGATAAGTCTGGTTAGTGTGCTCTTAGGTTCCTACTTAAAATAAAATTACAGTTGTAATGCGAGGGGATATCCTAGAATATTAGATTCCATCAGATTTGGGAGTCAGGTCACCTGAGCCTGGTGCTGAGTTAAGTCTGGTTTTGAGATAAGCCTAGTGCCAGAGATGAGTGTACAAGATAAGTTTGTAATTCTCAATGGAGTAGGAGTTGTAATTGGAAATGAGTAGATTGATGGTGGAAAAAGAAACCTGTCAGTTTAGGTTTCCTTTTGGGTGCCAGAGTGTATCTTGAGAGAATCCTTTTGCTTTTATTTATGCCTGATTTAGGATCGACTAGAATAGGAAAGGAAGTCTAATTCAACCAAGTATAGAGGGAAGGGAGCCATTTATTTAAAGAGTATTGGCCGGCCCTAGTTCTCCTTTAGTGATCGACCTCTCTCTTTCTCTCTTTGCTTTCTCTCGATCTCTCTCTCAAACTCTCACATCTCTTATCCCTCCATACCTGCTGGCCAACCCAAGGAAGCGACGAGGAGGAGCATGATATGACAGTAAAAAATTCAAAGCGAGAAGTTTCGACAATGGTTGAGGTAGGATGATTTTATGTGATTTATTCTACGATCATGTCTTCTTACAACACCGGGATTTCTTATCGTTTGAAGTCAAATATTATTGACATTCATGCTAATGTTATGATGAGTTATTAGAAAAGTTTGTATTGCATAAGTTGCTATTATAATTATAGTAATCAATAACCTGATTTGTATTCCATCATATGTGTTGTATTAAGATTGAAAACCCTGATTTTTATGCTTATTTCCTTATTGCTACCATCACATTGTTGCAACCTTGCTATCCAACATTAATTTTGTCTTAATCCATGAAGATATCGTCTATCTAAGGTCTTGAATTAGTTAAGAAGGTCTAATCCATTAATTGTCTAGGGTTTAATCGAACATCTTGAATTAGTTGATGTCAGCCGAAAACCCTAGGTTCACTTATGTGTCATCCCGACCTGATATATATATATATATATAGAGAGAGAGAGAGAGAGAGATAAGTTTACATGAGATCGTTCTCATATAAGGAGCATGAGGCCAATATTTATTACCATTAGATTCCGATCGGAGGGTGAATATCAAATCAGTGGGTAGGTGAGTGTGTCACATCAAAGAGTGGGTGAGATCATTATGGATATTTGTAGCCATCAGATCAAGATCCAACGGCTACGATTCAAAGTGGCCTCATATAAGCAATATGAGAGCGATCTCATTTAAACTTTTCCCATATATATATATATATATGCTATTAATGAGCACGTTAACTATTAATTGTCTATGTTGAGGTCTTAAGAAAGTGTGACGACCCCAAATTTTATAAAAATAAATTGAATAAAAGTATAATTGTTAGTGTCTTGAACTGAGAAACCATAATTGTTTGGACTCTAGTAAGTGTTGGATAGATAAGATGGTTGATAATTATCTTAGAGTCCTACTTGAAGTAGGAATATGATTTAATGAAGTAACTAGAACTGATTTCAATTTTAAAACTAGGATTCTGAGTGTCCAACCTGATGCTGGAGTTGTGCATGCTGCCAGGGTTAAATAAGAAGATTATTGAATAATACAAATTTCAAGGGAAGATACACTCTTAGTTTGAGTAGGATTATGTGAAGTGTAGCACGAGGGGTTAACCTAGAATAAGACTCTTCAGGAAATAAGAGTATTAGTTCCTGAAGCCAGAAATGTGTTGCAAAGGTGTGGATCGATTCAACTTGAACAAATTAGGAAATGAGAGGATTAGCTTGAATATGTTGATCTAGAATAGGACTCCTCATAGAACTAGGAGTCTGATCGGCTAGAGGATATGCCCGACGCCAGGGATGAGAATGCAAAGATAAGCATGTGTAATTTGTATAAGTAGGAGTTGTAAAGGAGAAGGAGTTTGTTGGACGGTGGAAAAGAAGCCCCTAAGGTTGGGTTTCCTGATGGACGTCAGAGATTTAACACGGGAGAAATGTTTGCTAATAGATAGACTTGATTGAAGATGATGATCGATACGGATAGGAAAGGACAACAGTGCTTCTACAAGGAATAAGACTCCTCAGGAGGAGGGGAAGTTGCCTATATAAGGAGGGCTGCTGACCCTTGTTTTTCTACATTTGCCCGACCTCTTTCTCTCACTTTTTCTCTCCCGATCTCTTCCTCTCTCACACGAACTCTCCCTCCTCTTTCTCTCTATCGACCCTATTCTTTCTTCTCTCTTGTCCTTCTCTTTTGTTGGTTGGCTTGAAGAGGCGATGAAGGAGGTGCATTGGACGCTGAAATTAAGGCGAAGCGAGAAGATAATACACTTGTGACTTTGCTTAAATTATATTCATTGTTGTCATGTTAAAATTGTAGTAATTGATTGCGATCGCTTACATGATTCATGTTTCCATTGCATGTATTGTGTTAAGAAAGAACACTGATTTGTATTTGACTTTCCTTGTCATTGCCATCTTCAAGTGCGACTTTGTTGTTCAGTTTTAGAAGTTTTGATTCCTAAAGTTAAAAGATATTTAATAAAGGTTATAACATTGTTAAACATCTAGCATTTTACTAAGCATTATAGTTAGTCTCAGAATAATTTTTCATTCTCGGTCAGACTGATTTCTGCATCAACACCCTATACGAGATAATCCATAATTAATTCCAAAAAAGTTAAAAAATATGTCATAAGTTGTGTTATGTTCTAGACTTATAGGGTTTAGAACCTATTATTTCATCAACTTTTTGTCTTTTATATATACCTTGAACACCAATATGATATTCAAGTCTTCTATCTCGCTTAAAGGTACGATGGGCCTCATTCCTTATGTCTTTTATGGGATTTCTTACTTAATGCAATTACATGTAATGCTTCTATGTTTACTTGAATGCTTCTGGTAGTTCTATCCAAAAAGTCAGATTCCTCAGGGATTGGCGTATCTCTGTATTTGCATTATGAAATACTCAATTGAAGTCTCATTAGGGATTGGCATATCTTGCTTTATGAAATACTCGATTGAAGCCTCCTAAGAGATTAATGTATCTCTAATGGAAATCATAGTATGCTCAATAAGCCATGTTAGAAACACTGATCTTGCGAGGTCTCTGTAATTATATTTGGGATTAGCGTATCTCTGCCTTATCAAGGCACCATGTTCACTGTTTAGATTGTTAGGCATCATGGAAGGCCTACACAATCTATGCCCATGAACACCAATGGGGCCCACGTCCTAGACTCATGGCTGGGTTCTTATTGAGGACCCCTATGTGTATGATGCCAACTTATGAGCGACAATGATATGATTACAACAACTTCCACTTATTGTTCTATCCTTGAATTATCTTATTATATTCTATTGTGGTTTTGTATTCTACTGGGTATTTCTATGGAATACTCATGCATCCTGCGATGCAGGTTTAGTTATTTATAGCTCATAGAGGAGAGTTGGACTTGAAGGTGGATTCACAAAAGAAGAGTTCAACTTAGACTATAATTGCAGTTTATTTTGATGATTTTGTAATAATGGTTTTTGAACCATTAGAGAACATTACATGTTATTGTTCATTTTGGATTTTTATTTTTAAATAGCATGCCTTTGAGAGTTGGTCATTTTACACTTCTCATTATATTTGTGTGAATGATGGCGCAATTACCTATGACAACTCAAGTATTCAACACATTTAAAAGATACGCACTCTGATAAGAGCTAAAAATTTGGGGCGTGACAAAAAGTGTCATAATTAAGCATTATAGTCGTTTTCGGGATAGTTTTTCATTCTCGGCCAGAATGTTTTCTGCATTGACACCCTCTACGAGATAATCCATAACTAATTCTAGATAATTGAGAAAATTATGTCGTCTATTGTGTTATTTCCTCGACTTACAGGGCTATCCAGTAATTTACTCTAGTTCAAAATCCGTCTGCATTATTCTCAAAATGCATGTCTTTCCTTATGTTCTAGACAACATGCATTTTTGAATTCCACTAATTCTTTGACCGACCCTTATGTAATACTAAGTAAAAACCTATGCATACAACTAACATGAATTACACTAATACATATTAAATTATATTAATTAAGAGTCTTCAAGTAATGAACCCATCTTTAGGCTTAGAACCTATTGTTCCGTCAATTTTTTGTCTTTGATGTACAATTTGAACACCAATATGAAATTCTAGTCTTGCATCTTTCTTAAAACCACAATGAGCAACAAAATCCTTGTGTCTTTCTCTGGGGTTTCCTTCTTAATACAATTACATGTAATGCATCTGTCTTTGCCTGAACAATTCTGATCCTTCTATTTGAAAAGTCAGTTTCCATAGAGGTGAGCATAATACCTCTGTTCCTTGTGTCATTCTTTGAGATTCCACAGGGGTTAGCACAACACCTCTTATTTTTTACATTATTGTTTGAGACTCTATAGGGGTTAGCACAATATCTCTATACTTTGCATTAGAATTGCTCAATTGAAGTCTCATAAGGGATTAACATAATATCTTTGTTTGAAATCATAGTATGCTCAATAAGCCATGATAGAACATTGATATTGCTTGGTCTCTGTTTTTATTTTGGAAATTAACACAACATCCCTGCCTATAAGCACTACATGCGCTATTAGATTGATAGACATCATGGAAAGCCTACACAGTCTCAACCCAGTATGTTCTGAGTTCCCAATGTTCATAATGAGTCATGTCTTTAAATTTTATTGTAACACTTTACGGTTCATGTTACAATCATTTTCGCCGTGGTATTATTCTTGAGTTATTCTTTATTACGGTTTTGCATCGTACTGGATATTTCTCGAAATACTCATGCATCCTGCGATGTATGATGAGGCATAAGGAATAGCTAGATAAGGAGGATTAGCGTGAAGAATAAGATCATAGTTTCATATAAATTTCCAATTACTTTGAGAACAATTGTAATGGCTTTGGACCAATAATTATTTCAGGTTATTATCTTTAATTGTTCATTCTTAATTTTATTTTTAAATAGCCTATCTTTTGAGTTTCATCAATTTACACTTTTCAATGCATTAGTGTGATTGACGATATCTTTTTGTTATGCCACATGTATTCAACTATTAAAAAGAAAATTACTCCGATAAGAGCTGAAAATTTAGGGCGCAAATTACTCTGAATGTAGTAATTATTGTGCAAAAAAAACAACAACAAATACATTGTTGTTGCTGTTGCATCATCTCCTCACTATCTATGTTTGTCCTAGTTATGTTAGGGTTCACATTAATTATCTACATCACCATTCGACTTTGCTATAATCAGACTGATGATAGAGACTATCAGATCCGACCACACATTCAGAAATTTTTTTAAACTGAAATCCCTCCCAGATGAAACCCTCTGTCTGGTATCATGAAGATTCCCAGCTATGCCAATTATGTGATGATGGTTATGGTAGATGTGTACAAATCTTTTAACAGATGGTCTGCATCAGAGGGAAAAAAAGCACCAATACTGAAAGAATAGATTGATGCAATGTTGTTTTCATACAATAACTGATTGCTTTTCCTTGAGCTCAGATATAAGTCTGTCGGACATAAAAGGAATACAGGTTCATCTTTTGGTTTTGCATTCAAAACCTGTCCGGCAATAAAAAATATATCAATCATGTCAACCAGCCAAATTTCAAAATTCTGGCTTCATGAGAGGATAGTGATAGTAATAACTACAACTTCTATCTTTGCATCAGATTAAGCACCAAAACTTTAAAGAAAAGATTACTTCAATGTTAATTTCAAACGATGATTGGCTGTTCTCCCTCAAGCTCAGATATAACAATAAGTCTATCAGACATCGAAAGTGACAGAGGTTCATCCTTTGGTTTTGGATTCAAAACCTATACAAGCATTCAGCGAAATTTCACAATTGTCCAATGGTCAAGTTTCTTTTCAATGAAACCATACAAGTTTCTTTTTAATGAAAGCATACCTTCTTGTTGCTCTTTATATAGCCAATAGCAACTTCCCGACGCAAGTGTGCCCTTTCAGATAGCTCAGAGAATGAAGGATTCTCACCTTCTTCAATGTACAACCCAATATCCTATCAGCCAAATAAAAGCTAATATATTAAGATTTCGATCACAAGCTCATATCACCAGGATCATGCTACAGAAAAGACAGATGCTTTTAACCTTGATATATATTTCATCTCCTTCTGCATCCAATATGTCTTTCCAGACATTGTTCAGCTCACCATTCTCTGCAACTGCTTATCCACAACAGTAATTAAAAAAATGGTATTCGAACCATGAATATAGCAAAATGAAGATAGAAAGTGAAATTAAGAATACACAATGCACCTTGAGCTGTTACAAGACTCATTATTTCTTCTGCACCAATATATGTCAACGATGGCCTTATTCTAGAAATCTGCGAGAAAAGGTGGTATTGATGACTTAATTCTTTTGCCAGGCAGCACATACTTTTCCATATCAACAATAAATAATTTTAATTATTTTATTCGATGAGGATGAAATTGAAGAGTTGCAACTTATTGCGTTACTTGTTTCCCCAACTTCGTATCTACCATTTCTGCAACCAGATTTTCCACCTGCAATAAAAACTCTTAATCTGAGAAACATGCAAGCAACATGTCTACAAATTTGTCTCTGACACAAAGTTGACTTCAGCGTAGCTTCCTACATTACACTCACCTTACAATTTGCAAATCCCATCACATCAACTAGATGCAACCAAGCTTCATCTTATAAGTGCCCATAAAGTAGAATAGTCTTTCATAATTTTTAACAGAGGAACATATGAAACTAATACGAACAACTAACCTTAACACCATTTTGGTTGCAGATACTTTCAGCTAGCAAAAGTGAGTATGCTGACTGCTTATCTGCTTTAGATGGATCTGCAGATGGTACAAGCAAAAATTACTTGATAACTAATTTTGTCAATAAAAAGCCAAATTTTTCATAGAACCAACTAACTATTCGAAAAAACCCACCTCCAGCAAGCCATTCCCTGTCAGATATTACAACAATTGTTAAAGGAACATTCTCCTTATTTTTTAGAGCACTTTGAACGTCTAATATGGTTTCTTTTAATATGTCATAATTCATTGGGTTGCCCACCTAACATATATCAAACATACCAGATCAATAAATATACACACAGATATATAATTTAGAAACAGATAAAGTAAAAAGACAGAGAGAGAACCCTGTGCGAAATTTGAACATTTTTCAGTTGATCTAGACCAACTTGGTTCGTTGTGGTGGTTCTGTCTTTCACTGAAGCAACAGAGAGAATTTCCTGCAAATATGCAGATCATGATATACATTATGAATCAGAGCATTTCACGCTGAAAGGTAACATCAGTAGCACAAGTCCGAGCTTATAGTTCCAAGAATGAGATAGCTTTGAACATATACTATCTTTAACCTAAATAGAAAAGCTCATTTGATTCTTGGTGTATGTATAGGAGTATGCCTACCCGAGAGAGGGAGAGGGAGAGGGAGAGGGAGAGAGAGAGAGAGAGAGAGAGAGAGAGAGAGAGATCCAAGAAAAGTAATTAAGCATGACTAATAGATATAGTTTAAGACGATGAACGAGTTGAGCTCAAGAGAAGGATCAAAACAATTAGAAGGAAATCCTTTTTAAAGTCATGCCATGAGTCTAGAAATGTTCCACTGCTAAATACAGGTGGTGAAAACTTAAGGTGTGCTGCATAAGCCACCTGATCATTAATTTTTACATTTTAGATCGTAAAAATGGAAACACATCAACTGAAAATGTCAACAGTATATCCAAACATACAACGGAACATTGCAGCAGGAATGGTATTCAGCCCAAAAGCTATGCCAGTTTTTGTCAAAGGAATAGGGTTTCCTATCTATCATAACAAAACAAAATCTAATGGTGAAACGGAAGCCAACCTCATCTGAATAAGGACAATGATGATTATGATTTACATAGATTTTTCCATTTTCACAACTTACAGTAAGATAAGATGCACAAATTGGAGCAAACTTGGTGAAATAGCATAAATTAAATAGCAAAGAAGAAAATGATGACTGAATTCTCCCGAATATAGTTTCAATCTTCAAACAAAGTTTAATATTGCACTCTGAGGGATGTGAAAGAAGTAGTACCAGTCTGCTTCCAGGACCAAGATAAGCATCATATTCGCGGATCATTTCATTCACATTCGGCCGCCATCCAAGCATCAGAATACATTCTTTTGGTCCTAGAGTCCAATCAGATGCCTGAACTTTGCAAATTGTTACTATTGGACAACTTCCATCAATACCAACGTTTTTCAAGGTGTAAATACAGTACCTTTGAGCCTGATCTTGAAGGACGCTTCACAATCCTCTCAAGTCGTGCCTTTGTTAGTTCAAAAGCATGAACAAGGGATAAACCATTGCCTTCACCAACTTGCGTCCCTCCAGAGTCATTGTTATCTTCTGCACCAGATAAGCAGAAATGTGGTTTCTTTTTCCCTTGAACTGGTCCAATAAAGAGCACCTACATAAAGAAGATGCACTTGCACTGTAAGATGAGAATGAAACCTCAACGATAAGATGCAACTATGAGGAATTTCAACATATATATATATATATATATATATATTATATATGGGAAAAGTTTAAATGAGATCGCTCTCATATGGCTTATATGAGGCCACTTTGAATCGTAGCCATTGGATCTTGATCCGGCTACAAATATCCATAATGATCACACCCACTATTTGATGTGACACACTCACCTACCCACTGATTTAATATCCATCCTCCGATCGGAATCCAACGGCTATAAAGATTGGCCTCATACTCCTTATATGAGAACGATCTCATGTAAACCCTTCTCTCTCTCTCTCTCTCTCTATATATATATATATATATATATATATATATATCATGCGAGCTTAAGCAATAACAATCTTAGCCACTTCCATCCCCACTACCAACATCATCATACACCTTATTCCATATAATCTAGGTACCCAACATAAACTCTCAATTTCGTCATTTGGCCTATGGAAAATGACAAACATAGGTGTGAGAGGCTCAATCTCACCTACAATTAATAATTTCAGATGCTAAGATGATGATGACTTTTGTGCAGCTTGAAAAAATGAGAGAAACAAATGGATCCAAAAAACAGAAAAAATTGAGAGAGCAACAAGGTTTTAGACCTAATATCTCCTCCTCAATACAATCCTTAACCATCTTAATAGGATGATATCACTTTGCCAGATGAGAAAATAATCCCTCAACAACATCGACATACAAAGTGCTTTTTAAGGTTTTCTACAGCAAGGGACCCAGAATGTTGTGACTATCTAAGTCATATTGCACTTCGGAGAGTTCCTTTTTTGTCTCATCAAGACAGAAATGACGACCAGATACCCTATGTCGAACCACATTGTTTATGGATGAGAAAGTTAAATTTGAAATCTCTTTGTTAAAACACCAGTAATTACTCTGAACCTGATCACATATTTAGTAGACCCATGCCTTATTAGACGATATTATCCACAATTTGTATTGCAGTAAAAAATTTGAAGAAAAAGAGCCAAATAAAATGACTGGAATACAAAAAAAATGCTTTTAATTACACCATAGAAGATCAACCTTAATGAATGGGTCAAGATATTTGCAACCATAACAAAAATAATACATGGACTAACCTCCCAGTAAATGTGTCAAACACAGTTTGACAAAAACTCCTAGTGAAAAGTATCGTCATCAATTTTGAAGTACCAGTTTTTTATCGTAAGACTCATGTCCTCTAATAAATGACTACACAATAAAGAAGGTATTTTAATATTTGAGGTTTGTGGTATACTCGTATAATTTTACAATAAGATTTCTAATTAAGTGTTACAATTTTATAATAGGCAAGTCTTATTAATTAGTAGAAAGCACTCAAAAAAGTAGTTATACATATACCATGCATGTAAGTAGAAAGCACTCAAAAAAGTAGTTATACATATACCATGCATGTAAGTACATATTGACACATATATTGCACGTCAAACTACAGAGAAGTTAGAACACATTGACAGAAGGCAGACGTCCTATCTTTTACCTTGTCAGTCTGCTTCAGAACCTCAGCATCATCTGGATGGAAATCTATCTTACCATACCTATAGAGCCCACAAACTACAACCTGCAAAGCGAAGTGCGTAGTACAATATAAAAGACAATTCATAACAGAAATAGGAAAGAAACAGGCTGACACTGAATGAGACTTTCACCTCACGAAATCCACACCGAATGTCCTTATATTTGTATCCTTCAAGGTCAGGAAAGCTGCAGATATTGAATACATCTTCTGCAAAAGCAAAGATATGCAAGGAAATCAGTGATGTATAACGTATACCAAGCAAGAAACATTTAAGAACAACTAAAAGGGATTCATAAGAAAAATATTCAAATTTCATCCTAATTCAAAGATCATCACCAGGATTGACCAAGATGCTAGCATGTGATGTATATCTGGGTGTCTAGGTTGTAACAGGAGCATGGCTCATTCATCCACCAAATAAGTATGGCCTCTCATAATATAATCAATTTATATAAAAGTTTTGAATGATCACTGCTGCTTAATCTTGAAGGACACAAATTGATAAGAAGTCTGTGATACTTAGAAAAGTTACAAACTGTAACTGGCCCCTGGTAATCAATTTATACTAACCCTCTCCATGGCATGAAAACTTCCCATATACAGACCGACATTTCTAAGAAAACTGCCAAGTTGAATATTTGAGGGCCTGCGAAAATGTCTGTAACTTATCAACATGTTTAACCACAAGGACAATTGTATGCAGAATGGACCACGTAATCAGTTTCTCTTATCATGTGGCATGCATCCTTCTAGTAGACCATGCATGACACTAGATGTTCATCTCCATCTCAATGTATACTTATCCTTAAGGCAGTACTAAAATCACTGGTCCAAAGCTTCTTATTAGTTTCTGCTGAGAGCCACTACAACTTTAGCTACCAAAATTTACAGCAACATATAAACCTCCACTCTGTCTTCCTCAGCTAGAAAGACTCTTCGTGCATAAATCAGACCCAACCACAGTTCATAGTTCTGATACCACCAATAAAAGTAGCTTTATCTAAAAGAGTTGGACATGTAACAAGGTTGAATAAAATTTTCATATCTTCAATGAATTTGCACAAAAACGTGTCCTTCAGTGGCTCCAAAAAAGGAGGATCCATTATTTACTTCTCATGAACATCTATACAAAATTCTCTCATTTTTCATTGACTTGAATAGCGATCCAATTCTGGTATTCTTAATATTTCTGAGCAATATGTAAATGCATCAGTTAGTGTATACCTTCATTTCTGTATGAGCACGAAATCAACAACTCATTAAATAAATCAATAGTTGCCATCATGGATTGCCATCTCAGTTTTCAGCCTTGATTACAGTTGGTCCCTTTCAGAGGAAAACCAATGACGCCCATAAGAAGTATACAGAAATGAGACACAGAGCTCTTGCTTGTTAAATGGGGGTTTGCATATGAAGGATTGCAAAAAATTTGTTGTTGGAAATGCACAACCCTTTGCTTAAAGGCATGTAGTCACTTTCCTAAAAACAGTATTTATCCCCACCGCTTGTTTAATCATGGGAGAAACAACTGTCATAAGTCTTATAAGAGCACAAATCACAGCCTCCATTGTTTACATGTACAAGTACCAAGCACTTTACTTGGATGGTTTTAAACAATTAAGTGTTTGCCATCACGGCATATGGTGTACTTTACTCGTTGAACTTGAGAGCTTCAATTTCTTCAAGTGACAAGTTGAGTTTCCATCAAGAATGACTAGATTACATGGGCTTTAATCCATTCTTAGCTGATGTCTTTAACACTATAGCTCTTGCGAGTCCTTTAGTGAATGGATCCATTAGATTTTTCTTGAATAACATAATTTATAGTTATAACACCATCTGTGACTAACTGTCTGGCACAACTATGTCTTAGTCTAATATGCCTCAAATTTATATTATACACTTTTCTATACGTATGTGCTAGTGATTCACTATTACTGTAAACAGAAATAGGTGCCATTGGCTTAGGCCAAATAGGAATGTCTAAAAGTAAATTTCTTAATCATTATTCCTCTTTACTGCTAGCATGTAATGCCACACATTCAAAAGCCATAGTAGAGTTTGTGATCAATGTTTGTTTCTTCAAACCCCAAGTAATTGCTCCCCTACCAAGAGTAAACACCCAGCCACTCGTTGATGAGTAATTTTCCCTATCAATAATCCAATTGGCTTCCAAAAATCCTTACAATCCTGTAGGGTAGCCACCACAGAAAATTGCATAGTTCATGTGTCTTTTAGGTATTTCAATACCCTGTTTGTTTATAGCATGCCAAAGTAACTAGGATCATCAATATACCTACTTAGCTTACCCATTGCAAAAGCAATGTCTGGTCTTGTGCATGTCATTGCATACATCAAACCACCTATCACTTTTGCAGATTTAAGTTGTGACATACTTATACAGTATGAGGCAGCAACTTAAATTGTGATTTAAAAGGTGTATTAACCGGTGTACAATCAAAGTGGTCAAACTTGTTTCGTATCTTCTCAATGTCCTCACTTTGAGATGGTACTAGATTATTATCTTGTCTGAAGATTCTTACCCCCAAGATAACATAGCAACAATTATGTCTTTCATTTCAAAACTAGATGACAAAAATATATAGCAATAGTCAGGAAAGTGATATTCATCTTCTATACAAGACATTTAATTTTGGAACTATAGAATTTCTCTAAGTCTTAAACTACTCAAGCACATCACCTTTAACATTTAAAGAATATATATATAACAATATTTAGAATAATCACAAGATTGTTACGAATTTCAAGTACATGGTACACATTCGTAAGACTTCAATTTTTTTGGACGCCAAGTCAAGGTCCACACTTTCTCCTCTAACTGGAGCCATGGAATTATTTCCCACGTAAAGAATGATTCAATCTTCCACAAGCTCATGAGTGACAAACATATTCTTGTCGTTGTACACATGGCGTGTTGCGCCAGAATCTATCCACCAAAAATTATCCTCCTCGAGGGTGTTAACCTTGGAGATTACTGTCACCATTTTTTCTTTAGATTAAGATGCTCCTTGGTGTGTTTGGATGATCAAACGTGAAAGGTGACGATTCTTGTCAGCTCAAAAATTAATCACCTTGGTTGGAGAGCTGACGAAAATAAATGCTGAAATGGGTGAAGATTCTTGTCACACTGATGCTCACTTCAGTGTTTCAGGCCTGGTAGTTGACAATTTGGGTTGAAAGGTGAAAATTTCTCGTCTGAGTTGTCCACTTTCTCCAAACAAACAATTTTTTGGCTGATGAGGGATTTCAGCCTGATAGTTACCGGCAACTATCACCCTTCCTAGAAACAAGTGCCATCAGCCTTATAATGGTCGGGCTTCTTACAATAGAAGCAAACACCCTTCCTTTTCTTGCTTGGACCAAGCTTTAAATTGTTGTTGATGAAGGGAAACTTCCTCTTGAATCCAGAGTTAGGCTTCTTTCTAACCATTTTCTTGCTCTTCCTTGTCCTCACTTACTCTTATGCCTTCCTAAACATGTAGATGTGCAACCTACCTCAAGAGTCAATTCTTCCGTCTCTTGCTTAGAGTCTTCTTGAAATCCTTTCGAGATGGATGGAATTATTCTATTATAGCCAAAACTATAATACAATCATCCATTTCCATCTCCTTTTGCTTGAATTGGAAAGAATATGTTGAAAAACATGGAATTGATCTATAACAGGCTCATTGTCAGTCATCTTATAATTCAAAAATTGACCAACCAAATTTCTTACTAGTGGAAAGCTAATTAGCTTCGAGAATGCCTTTTCTTGGTGGTTTCAATGTTTTGGTAAATGCCAAACAGTGGATCGGTCATGTCATTAACGATGTGTCCTCGGCATGAGTAGTCATCTTGTTCCCACTTGTTTTGTAAAAGGAAAATGAACCTCTTGTTCACCACATTGAAGATTTTATATGTTCTCACTGCCTGAAGAAGAGATCATTGAGGAACAACAACAATATAATGTTTGGATAGAAAATTTGGAGATGATAGACAGGGAGATCTTTGTTGTTGGAAATACACAAAACACTTCGCTTCAAGGTGTGTAGTCACTTTCCTAAAAAAACCTTGTCTGCAATAAGCACTATTGAGGAGAAACCTAACTCTCATCCTTTAGGTATTCGTGTGCCAGCACTCAAGTTCTATCTTGCAAGTACAAAACCCGAAAGGAGATTTTGTAAGAAGTTTGATGCAAGAAATTGGTGCATGTAAAACAACATCTATTTCCTCTAAACATACAAGAATCTTCAGTCACGCTGCAATTGATCGTCATCAAGGGTGGCGATCAATTGCTCCTGATATGTTTGGAAATAACATCAACTATAGAGATTAAGTGTTGGCACACCGATATTCCTGAAGGCTGACATAGACTTGTTTTCAATAGTGCTAATTGTAGACAAGGTTGAGTGCTCCTTTGAATCTTGAAGATAGATTTGCAAAAATCAGGTTCAACAAGTGGTGGGGGCAAATACTGTTTTTAGGAAAGTGACTGCATGCCTTGAAGCAAAGTGTTGTAGTGCATTTCCAACAACAAAGTATATCTGCTATTCAAATACAATATTCCTCATTTTGTTGGATGCTTCAATGTTGAGATATCATGGCTTCTGTCCTTTTGCAAACCAACAAATACTCTGGACTCCTCCTTAAGAATCTTTTTACATCCTTCATAGCGTCTATATGGTATGAAAGAAACAAGAGAATTTTTTAAGACTCTATCTGGCACTGATGCAGTCACTGCCAGCATTATAAATCAAGTCACAATTGCTTCTGAAGTTCTTGGCCTCAAAAGCTTGATCTTGCAGCATTGCAACTACTTAGCAGACTTCTTCAATTAGATTATCTCTTAATGTTTTTCTTCTTTTCTTCTGGACTCTTTTATATTCTTTAGTCTTCTTTTTTCATTTTATTAAGGCTTTTAATGCCTGATCTTTGTTTTTCCTTTCCCCTTTTTTGGGTTCTAGCAATGAAATTTAACTTACCCCCCAAAAAAGTATATGTGATCCTTCGTAGCCAAATTCCCTATTCAGCATTGCTCAGTCTCACGTCAAAGCCCATTCAGAGAAAACATCATCCTTGAAGGCTTCTTCTCCCTCCCAGTGAAGATTGTCCATAACTCCACGCTAACCCACTGCCTGCCGCAGCCACAAGGCCATGCCCCATCTCCAACCACTCCCTCGCTACCACCACCATGAACATCACTTCAACAAAGTTTCACCAGCTTCCAATTAGGTGCGCACCTCTTCTTCTTTTTCCCTCTTTTTTCCCTCTTCTTCTCCTCATTCAGGATTCCTCACCTCTTTCCAGGTTACTATATTAAAAAGATCAAACCTTCAAAGCAAAAAGCTGCTCTTTTCTTCTGTCCCTTGTCTGTTTAATGGAAGTTCGTGTTTAACCATCAGTTTTTTACTTCCGATATCTCAACCATTTTTTCTTAAATCTCGCCGAGGTCCAAATTCACAAGGTGGAAACCCCTGTCTTGCCAATTGTGACAGAGTTATGTAAAAAGAATTTTGTAGACGGGCCAGGAAGCAAGATCTCCATAGACAGCAAACCACGGTTGTCATATTCCTTACAACTATGTCTTTTGGCAACTAACACAATCAAGATTAAATAAGAAGTTCATAAATCATCCTTAAACCTTAACTAGTTCACAAATACACTTTTGAAAGAAAGCTAATGCCTGAATTCTTGGTAATAATGAACTCTTCAAGTTCTTTCTTAAAGAAGTCCATTACCACCATTTTAACTTTGGCATGTCTTTTCTTTCTTGCCATAATTAAAAAGTAAGGACAGATAATATTTTACATCCAAAATTGCAGCAAATAAGAAAAACAAACATGTATAGTTTCATTTTAAATATCATGTACTGCTACTACTTATTGTTTGGAGTGCATTTTTATGTACATAGAAGCGACATGAAGGAGGAAAAAGAGCTTCAACTAAATAAATTGAGTTTGTTCCAGCCATTCAAGCCAAGCTTGAAAGTAGATGTTGATGGTCAGGTCAGTACTATCATTTATTCAACAACCTCTTTCTAGATAGGCTCAAAGAAAAATCTACACTCAGTTTTGCTCATCTGGATCATGAACCAGAATAATTAAAGGATAAATAACTGAGCCACAACAGAGAAAAAGAGAATACTTTGATAATTAAGTAAATGCCTGTATATTTTTATCAGCCCCTTCTGCCGGGAACACTGAACAAACAATTTGGAAGCAACATTTTCAACTGGTTCCACTCTTAAGCCTGCGATTGACTTTAGAAGCTTACACGTGCTAGAATCTGAAACCTACAAAGCATAAATCAATATGGTTACCTCAGAGTCCATGACAAGATAGCAGAAGCAATTTTAATTGATTTTGTCAATTGATTTAGGTCTACGCAATGAGCTCCACTTCAAAACACCTAGTAGTACCATATGCATTACGAGGGAAGAGCGATTTCTTGTTACAGTATTGTATCATAATTAAATGAACCTTTTCCCAACAATTAGGGGTCAGCAACATGGATCTTATGCCTCCAGGCTAGCCTGTTTTGAGAGAACTATTAAAACATAATTAACATACTCTTGCTTATGATTTTGCAGAAGAAACATTGATGTATGATATTTACTTATCATAGCATTAAAACTGGTTTAAAAGAAACATTTGGCAATATTTTCTCAGAAGATATCGCTCTTAATAACTTATGCTTTTAGGAGAACATTCCTGCCGAACGTGGCGTGTGGCCCATTTGTTTGCATGTTGTTCGAACTAAGTTGGTCTCAAAAGCTTGAGCTGTTAAATAATGGCCCAACAATGTGTATCAAGCTCAGAACAAGCCAAACAGACAATCAAAATAGACACATGCAGACAGAGATTATTCAACACTCGAACTAAGATGTCTCAAAAGCTTGAGCTGTTAAATGACAGCCCAACAATGACTATCAAACCCAAACCGACAGATTATTCAACACTCCACTGCACGGCAAGCACAATTTAACAGATGCAGGTGCTTGCATGCGCACAGAATATGCAGAGGCAGGGGTGGGGATTGAAACTGGGACCTCCTATCTCTAACGCTATTTTGGAAAGAAAGTTCCCTCAAAAGCTCAAGCTGTCAAAGAACAACCCAACAATGAATATCAAACCCAAACCGACCTAAACAAGCTGATGGACCCAACAGATTATCCAACATGTGTCACACGTTTGGGGGAGAGTGCTTAGTAGTTAAGAAGCTGTTAGGGAGGGGATAATTTCTAGATTAACGCACTAACACAGCTATTTGAAGTCACAAGGTCAACCCAGCAATCTTGCTTTATTACAGTAATGACCTATAATATGTTGCAAAAAAGTTGATTCTGATAAAGTGAAGGACTATGTCACTTCATATGAGATCCATGGAAATTAAAAATTATCATGAGCCAATATCCGGAGAGCACTAATCCAAATTTGTGTTTGTGCATATGCATGAGTAGGGGCATATCTTGTGATCCTAACCTAATAAAAAAGTTTGAAGACTTTTGGAAGAACCGGGATAAGAGATAAGTAACATATCTAAAGTCTACATATGCCTACAAATTTGTGGTGTATGTATTCTCCCCATATGGTTGCTAGCAAGCTAATTTGCTTAAGGTTATTCCCTTTTTCACATTGGTTGTTTAGAACTTCCAACAGATTAAGAATGCTGCTTGCTATATTAGAAACCTAGGAATAGAAAACTCATATTGTAACATAGATTTTACAGAATAAAATACTAAGGCTAGTTGTCAATGAAGACTGCAATTATTCTTTCTCTTTTTCTCCTCCCTAGTCTTCCTCTCATCTTCTCCAAACTTTACATGGTTGAGAACTAAAGATCCATCTTAACTTGAAGTAGTTCACTCTCTCCACACCTTTTCACATGTCCAACGTAGAAAACTAAAAAATTTATAGCCATCTCATTAAATCAAAATTCACGTATAGCATACCTCAACAATTGTTGGGACAGATTCAATCTTTGGCAAAGGTTGAAGGGCTAAAGTAGACAGGAAAGCATCTGTATCAACTTCATACCTAGAAAACTTCCAACAAATATCTTATCAAACTTTTTGTGTCTGAAACATGTCAAAACAACTGAAGATGATTCTAATGCAACTGTAACTATGATGAAAGCAAGGAAATATTATTGCATCTAAATCATGTCCATAAAAGTACCCGTCCTAATAACACTTCCACTATGTCACTCACAATGTTCTTTTTGTGGTCCCATAATATTACTTACACCGTTAGCAGACTTTTAGCAGACATGGCAATCAGGCTGAGAAAGCCCAAATTTGTCAATGACCTGACAGCTTGGTGATGCATTGACCAGTTCTACATCTGGCAGGCAACCAACCACATGATACAGGTTGGCAATCGTCTAATTTAATGGTTGACCTCTGATCATATGGCCTATCACCAAACCTGCAAGTCGTGTTCAGAGGTTTCCCTGTTGAGGAAGAATAAGGGATTGCCATCGACGAATATGAAAGGGGCATGACCACCAAGAGAGTTCTGACAAGGGTGGATGTGCTATTATGAATATGTCAGATCTGTCAACACAATCTATAGTAATCACATGTTAATGGGTTTATGATGTTTGAACCTGATACAAGAGCAGGTACAAATTTACAGGATTTAAATTTGACTGTCAGTATAGATTAATGACTGACGGTATAGATTGACTGGAAAATATTTTGCTATTAATTTAAAGGATTTATCCACTTTAAGAGCTTTTTTAAATTGGATGGCAAGCTGATTTCTTTATCATCATGTTCAGCTACCGACAGAATAACAGTTTTTTTAGAGGCAGATTGCAGTCTCATTAGATTCTTAGTGGAGAAACATGGTCAAGTAGCTTTAGGAACAGAACCATTCTGATTTTTGCTTACTCATTATGCTTCTCAGGTTATTTCAATACTAAAATCATATATTCAGTTCCCCTGAGATTTTTAAGTGTCAGTGAGTTGCAAACAAGTAAACGCGTAGTATTGATATTGTCAAATTGGCTCAGGATTTATGGCGATGAGAATCAAAGTATATGACTACATATCTATAACTTGATTAGAGATATACCTATCAGCTTTTGCAGGTAATATAATAATTGAGCGCGCCTTGCTTGCAGCTGCTCTTTCAAAGGATTTTGTCAAACTAAGGCTGCAACTGCATGCATTATATACAACATATGAGACACAGCAAGACATAGAATTGCTCAGAAATCAAAGTAAATTGACAAATCTAAATCATACTGCACCAAGTTATTAGAACGAAAGTACCATTTTCCATGAAACCAAGATCGCTATTCATGTTCCAATTCTTGTGAACAAAAGTAGGCTTACACCAATGCACTTCAACGTACCTTTGATAATCCAATTTGATATCACTTTCACAAATCACTATCAATTTCATATGGTTAATACAAAAAGTTAACCCCATGTTCAATACCTTAGCTTTGAGGACAAGAGATTAATTACCCATTTCACTGGAAAAAAGAGGAGAAATAGCAGATAGTTTAGAGAGAGAGAGAGGAGAGATAATCTTCCATCTCAATTGTCTCAGATTTAGTTGAGCTTGATCACCCAGTGGAATCTCAGTTTTTCATAAATGTCTCTCTGCGGTTCTCAAATTCTTTTATAGGACAAAAGGTTGAAGAGCGCAAATCATGTTTTGTCAATTATAACTCATCTCACATGCATTTATTTTCTCGTATTCATATTTTCATGCGGTATAATTTTTCTCTACCTATGGACGGTCATAACAAAAAACGTCTAGTTTAAGCATGAATTTTAAAATGCTCTATCTCGTATTTTGCGACATCCATAACATGACCTAAAAAACTTTAATGGAAGCAAATCATTATCTAAATCATCTATCAGATGATGATGTTGATATGTTTGAATCTTCTAATATAGATCTTTCAATAATCACAGAAAAGACCAGGAAGTGTACCTCTTTGTAAGAACATCAATATGATTCAAGTCCTTTGTGATGTTATCTGCAAGTTTCTCCATCTGCTTCCTTGGTAGATCAGATAAGAGAAGAATCCTCTGTTTCCTGAATGCAAGAGAAATAAATATTGCAAACAATAGTGTTTCTTACATGGATAAACTATTATATGAAGCTAATATATGAAGTTTAAGGAATATCATGTTCAACAAATAAACCAAAAAGATGAAGATCTGATCATATGGTCTTTAGTAAATTTAGTCCAAAGACTGAAAATTTTAAGATTCCAGACCAATATTTCATGTTACTATTTACATGGCTACTTATGAAGAGTGCATGCTTCCAATGGAAGTTCTAATGTTAGAAACAAAGCTCCCTCAAAAGACTGAGGTATTAAGGAGTGGGCCAACAATGTATATCACACCACCTTCCTTATCAATAGTCAATAATAAACACAACGTAGCCCTCTTGATGAAATTGACTCTATTTTATATTATTTGGAGCGTGAGTTTTTTATTTGGTACTTTATTGGCCATACATTTTAAGTTCTTTCAATGCATGTACGCATGGTTGAGCTCAATTTTACCTTAATGTGGGAGACAAACGACATTAATGGAGTTATAGCATTGGGTTTCCAACCATAAATGAGGCAGGAAACTAGAGTCTGGATTCGTTGCAGTAAATAGAAGAAACTGTAGCTGTAGGAAAATTGTAGACAATGCCAAAATTTTTGCTTCATATAATTCAGCAACGATGCGTACAAGCATATAGTGTAAACATAAAGAAAAAATTACATAATAAGAGTTACGACACTTACAATTAGAGATAATTAGATGCCCAACATATTCAGGAAGCTAATATAACTAAAAAGAGTATCAGCTCTAGGGAACATGCATACCAAGCAATTAGAACATTTAAGAAGACTTTCCACATACTAGATGTTGTAAAATTGGATAAGATATCAGACGCTATGCCAAATGTTATATTGCTTGCTGTAGAAAATGTATTTTAAGAATCTGTCCACTAGGAAACAACCACATAACTTGTCAGCAAATCTCCTAAAAGTTTGAGAATCTGCTGGATAGGAAAGTCGCATATAATCTAACTCTTTCTTGGTAAAAGACAGCTAGTTGCCCACTTATTTATATGTGCAGAATTGTGCAAAGTGAAAATAAGTTCCAATTAGAGAATGCCAAACAACACGTTCTAATATAAATTAGTCTTAATAACGTCTCACGCTAATTAAGAATTTGATGTCACAATTTACTCACTAGGCATTACTTTACTACTACCATTACCTGGCTGTAGCAGTACCTAGACGGATTGCAAACTCATGATACTTGTTTAACTGCTTCAGTATAAAGGTGAGGTGATTATTCACTCCACAAATGATGATGTGATCACTCTCCATAACTTGCATTTGTACACCATCTCTGATCTTCTGCATGTTACTCTGCATTATCATGTGAGTTGTAAGGATAGAGGCATAATAAATGGTCAAAAACTCTGTTGTATATAGAAAGATTACATGGAAAAAGGACTTACTCTAAATTGCTCAGTCATTGTACTCAGTAAGCGGGAATAGAATAATATACCCCAAATAGCAAGGACAAGGCCAATCACACGTTCAACACGTGTTTGTTGCTATAGGATAACAAGTAGATCAGTTCAAAACCACAAGCAATAATTTACCTCAACATGGAAAGAGATATAATATCTAAAAATATAGATTACTTTCACCGTTGTTGCGTCATACCCTTAAGTGAGTAGATGATGAACAAAGACATGCCCAGGCTTCCCAAAAGCAGTCCTCCAAAGACTGCTTACGGTTCCTGTAGAATGTCAACTGAATTCAGAACTGCTCAAAACAGCCTCGTGTGTGTGTAGTTTGAACATTGCTAGAGACTGACCATTAATTAACATTTGAAAGATTGCAAGAAATTGTACTCCCGTAACAAAAAGCACTCTGATATGGAATGCAGATAAATGCAATACAGAAACTAAAATCAGTCTCCATTTGTTTCTTTTCTTATACATATTTTAGCTTAATAAGCATGGGGTATTACTCTCGATATCAGTAGAAGAAAAGAAAAACTACAAGAGGTTAAGATTACATAATTTTACCAAATGAAAAAGAAAAAGAACAAATGTCATGTCATAAACGCAATCTTCATGATTTCTAATCCCTAGAACATAATCAATGTGTGTGGGCGTGCATGTGCGTGTGTGTGTGTCACGTCAAGTAGATTATACGAAGTGACCAAGCTTAATAAAAAAAACTTGTGCATGGTTACTCACGAATAAATGAACATGTCAGCAATGAAGCTTCCCTATATTCACTTTTTTTGGATACGGACATATGGTACCACTATTGGGAAAAAGGAATCTAAAGACATGTAGTGGGATTTAATTGAGCACGACATATAACAACAACAACAACAACAAACATATTTTTTATTTTCCTTAATTGAGAGTTTGGCTCCCATGTAACTGCTACACAAGCTTCAGACAAAATATTTGACGTACCTGCATCTGTAGAACAGAAAACCGCCAATGACAACAAATGATAAGCATGCTAAGAGCAACAAAATAAGAAACCTACACAATATGGACAAAAAGGTTAGAGGTGAAATGCGAATGCACTAGCAAAATATCCACATGCAGATGCAGTAAATTACCAAGCGCAAGAATGAGTAATTGAATTAAAATACAATAATCTCGAAAATAATTCTACATTTATCTTTAAAAAATTAGATCATTTCTCCATTACATTTTAATTACTGAATTAATGTGGTTTTATAGCATGCACAATGACCAATAGGCATGCTAAATATATCATACATGCTACTGGCAATAAAGACTTTGCCAAAATCAACTTCTAAGATTGAATTGGAAGAAAACTTAGATAAAGAGGAGATTTCTCAATGCAGCAAAATTGAATACCATCCCAAGAAGTTATAAAAACATCAAAAACACTTTAAAACATATAATACATATAGATAGAGTAAATATAGTCCCCATGATAGTGAGGAGAACCTCCCCACTCTACCACGCTGATCTGTTGTAGAACAACTTGGATTGAAATGAAACTTGGTTGGCCTACAAATAAGATGATTATCTTTCTTTCACCACTGAACGAGTGTAAATTAGACCACGGCATGAGCACCGATGTCAAGTTGCTCATCAATTACATATAAATGCATGTATAAATGTATATATGTATATACATCAAATATGAGATATATGAGTTTTTCAATCCAACATTTCCTCGTATACCTATATACATATCTGGCAACCATTTTGCAACAAATCTGCTTACATACAGAACAGACATACAAATCTAAACTTAAAAGCCTGAGGTTCAACAAAGGGGTTTGTCCGTGATATAAAAATATCTCCCTGGCTGTATAATATGTTCCTTTCCAAAAGTAAGATTTAGTTGTGTATACTAATCTCATATTAAAAAGAAAACACTAGGAATTTCCATTTTAGAGCAAGTTAGGATAAGTGAAATCATTAGGCCAATAATATCAAGGAAACCCAAACATAATAAAGAGAATAGATTGCCTCTCACTTAAAGTTAGCAGATACAAGTAAAACTAAGAGCATATATTAATACACGCAAGATACAATAAGTTATAAAAGAAATCACTTGGTATGAGTTTCTTACATTGCTATATTACGCTCAAGTTGCAAGTTGAACAAATATAGCAACCGTGAGAAGAACCATCGAACATCTTGAAATGATGGCAAGGATACATCCAGTTGAAGAGGCATGGGTTTGTTCACTGAATTAGATATGCAAGCGAAAGGAAAGCTTGTCCCAACCAAAGATCCAGGAATGCTTGGCAAAATGGCTGGAATCATTCTCAGTAACGTAGACATCGGATATGACAATGTCAATCGGGTAACTAAACAGATTGAAAGAGATACTACCAAGAGTGCAGCTTCCCAATTCTGTTTTGCTGTAAAAGATCAGAAGCAAAGGAAAAGTAAGAAAATATTAAATAAATATTTGTACGACATAATAAATATAAGAGAACCAGCAATCACATATATACACTTGAAGCAACTTTTCTTTACCAATGTTTTCTCAACGTTGGAACAAGCTTATGCAAAGTAAAACCATGCAGATGGCTCACAAGTGCAAGACATTTCTCCATACATGCATAGGCACCATAATGCGCTTTCTGTTTCCACCTGAGTGGCAGATCAATTGGGTAACCTCTCCACATGTAACGGACAATTATTTCACTAGAAATGTTGGCATAGATAATGTATAGCATGAATGGTAATTTTGTAATTTCATTACTACAAAGGCGAAGGATCATAGAGAAAGAAAACCTAAGCTCCTACAAAGTTAAAGTAGGAAGCATTAGGGAAGGTCGTGCACTAAAGAGTGTGCTATAGATGGTATTGGTAAACTATGAAACGTCCTTTTCATATGTAAGCAATTTGATTCAGAGATGCAGCTAAATTAGGATAGTGTGACACTTTAAGAAACAATTACAAAGATTAGATAGTTAAATATTGATAGTCTTGGTGAAAAGGATACGTACATTTAGAAAGCGTCCACAAGGGATATACCATTCCTGGACTTTTCCGACCACTTTGGACCATATGAACTGTATTCTCATCCAAACAACTTTTTGGGAGGGTACAAATGGATTCAGGATGTGAAGCACAGCAAAAAGAAGCCTCCCATTTTCCTAACAAGATAAACAATAGTTTGTTAGAAAAGCATTGCCAAATTCCTACAGCTTGTGTTGCATGTGTTATGGAATGAGGACATGCAACAAGATACTGTAGCCTTCACATGTCTTGAACGCAGTAAGAATGATATGGAGTCACATGAGTGGCTTATTTCATCAGTACATGTATTATGAGAATAGCCTAATAATTCATGTCAATCAACATCCACAAAGAAATTATAGGGATAAACATTATTATCAACATAAATCTACACCTATAGAAACTAGTGCAAGACTTGGAAAAACTATCATCACCATTGAAATATTTGGTTTCAACGTTTATGTGACAAATAGAAATCTGCAACGGAAAATTTACGATAACTAATTAAAAGAACAATATTTTACGATAGTGTTTAATTACAGGTAAGCAATTAAAGAGACTCACTGCTATCATGAAATGTGTCACAATGATTATTTTGTAGGGCTCCTCGATGCAACACATGACTCCTGAAACATGGTATCATAGTATCTGAATCTTGACTTCATAGTCTAAATAAGACTAAGGCTCAGCTGCAATTTTTTTCTGACTTCACTTTTCTCAAAGTTCAGCAGAATTTATGTGCTGTGCACGTAGTATGACAAACAAATTCAGCCATGACAACAGAAAAGTCGAAATCATGAACCAATAAGGCTCTACAATTCAGTTATTTTCCCATTTTAAGCATCTCAACTATAACTTGCAATTACGTGGTTCAGAAAAGAAAAGAAAAGGATAAAATTAGCAGTAATTGAGTAAATAAGAAGTCTTATACATCACTTTAAACAAGATGGTTCAGATTAAGATGTCTTCTACATCACTTTGAAGAAGATGGTTCAAAAAAGAAAAGAAAAGAACAGTTTGCAAAAATAGACTACGATATATATGAGACGAACTTGAAGGTGTCCAAAGACACACCACACCATGTGCACATCAAATCGAGGAAAAAAAGTTCAACTTTAAATAAACTGAAAGGTATCTGGTTTCACATGCTAGACCACTAAAGTTCCAGTGATTATCAGAAAGTGGTACAAAAGTGAACTAAAAAGACAAATATACAAGGTAATCTCATCCTATTAAATCCAAAATTTAGGACAAGAAGTTTTAGGAGAGCCCAGAAAAAGATTTGTTTCAATTTCCACTCTGAAGCATTGGTGTCTAGTAAATCGGCTATTTTGGAAGGACATCGACTACATTGTTGCCAAAAACAGATTTATTACCTTTTTTTCGAGTCGTCAAAAAAACATATTGACAAGCATACTAGTGACCCAAATTTATAAAAACTCCAAACATTGTACTCCATGGCCAGGAGCTGAAAACACCCAAACTCAATAAATTGAGGAGCACTGAATAAAAATCAAAACACATGAAGCTGGAACATAATTGCCAAAATGCAAAACTTTAAACGATCATCCTTTCATAAACAATACTTAATTAGCATCAGAAAACCAACTACCTTACATATCAACAAAACCTTGCAACTTTCTCCCAGCAATACCACAGTTTTTAACACCAACCTCCTCGTCCATCATACTATTCCAGTCCCAAATGTTAAAATTAACCAAAACCCATGTAAAACCAATAACTCATCATCCAAATCAATCCTACTATCCCTGTCCCAGGTGTTAAAATGAACCAAAACCCATGTAAAACCATTTACTCATCAGCCAAATCAATTATACTATCCCTGTCCGAGACGTTAAAATCAATCAAAAAACAAATGAAACAATCACCCTCCGTCCCATATTAGTAGTCCTATTTGGCTTTCCGAAATGAACTGATTTCGTTTTTGAAAAAAATAATTAAGAGTATCGATGTAGAACAGAGGGAGTACTTTTTTTTGGATAAGTCGTATAAAACCAATTACTCATCAGCCAAAAAGATCATACAATCTCCTAGATGTTAAAATGAACAAAAAACCCATGCGAAACAATTACTCCCTCCGACCCATATAAATAGTCCAATTCGTGTTTTCAAGATTTTAGTACAAAGCCAATCACTCATTCTCAGCCAAATCAATCACTCATTCTCAGCCAAACCAATCATAATTTCATTTTGGAAAACCAAATAGGACTATTAATATGAAATGGAGGGGGTACCTTTTTTTTGGATGAGTCATATAAAACCCATTACTCATCAGCCAAACAAGTAATACTATCCCAGCCCCAGATGCTAAAATGAATCAAAACCAGATGAGACAATTGCTCCCTCCATCCCATACTAAAAGTCCTATTTGGTTTTTCAAAATTTTAGTACAAAACAGCCAAAACAATTATACTATCCCAGTCCCAGATGTATATATGAACCAAAACCCATATCAAATTTTTTGTTCATTTTGAAAAACCAATCTCACTATTAACATCGAACGTAGGGAGTACATTTTTTTGGATGACTTATTATAAGATGATTTACTTATTAGCCAAACCAAGGAAGAAGAACTTGGAAAAAGAAAGGACCTCCTGGGAGGCAAGCTTCTACTGAAACTCCCGCAAGTTCTAGGGAGGTTCCAGTTCCACGGCCGATCGCCCTGCAAATGGGTGGCCATTGTCATCATTGCTCCTGCCACTGATGTTGGGTCCTCACCTCAACCTTGCATGATCCCGAGAGATAATAAGAGTATCTGGGCTCTGTCGCCCGTTGAAGATGAATAAGGCGACAAAAGGGGAAATTATTTTAGTCCGTTGGAAAGTGAACATTGTCCAAAATGTCCAGATTTGAGAACAGCTCACTTTCAATGACGATCTCACACTTGATAGGAGTCGTCGATCTTTATAAGAATGTACAAAGAAAAAAATTAACTTTATTGGAGTCCTAAGCCACCTCACATTTTTCTAAAAACTATGAATCCTCCCTTTACTAACACGAGTAATGTTATTTCTCCCGCTTTTTTATCACGGCGAACTTCACGTGCTAATGTGGCGAAAGGAAATAAAATGTAGCCCACAATATATTTATGAGGCACGTGAGATAGGCAGTGAAAATAAAGCGGAGAAGAAGCATTTTCATACTAACACAGATTTCCCAGGTCGGGCTAAGATGGGACTCTTCACCCTTTTCAACTAACCCACTTAGATGTTGATCTTTTAAAACTCAAATAGAAACCATTGTCTTGTGATAGTAAAAAGGGGAATTTATTAAATACACACTTAAAAAAAATTAAGCGATTGGGATACTGTTCAATCGTGGCTTTTTTTTTAAAAAAAAACTGACCCTAAACCGACGCCTTTAAGCCCCTCTCCCATTTTTCCATTATGATTGAAAGGCGTCGGTTTTTTCGTTTCGTTTATATCCGGCATCGGATTCGGCTAGGACGTGGCCGGGCTGAGGCGAGGCGGTGGCCGGGGTGAGGGCGAGGGCGGGGAGAAGAAGGGGGAATGAAGACTAGGGCTCAATGCGGCCGAGCACCTTCTCCGGCCACGTCCTAGCCGCCGCCTCGCCTTACCTCTGTCAAAATTTATTTATGTAACTTTAATATTTATGTGGAATTTTTAGTTTGCTTATGTTGTGTTATCAGGTATTAAAACATTTGTATTTCTCTTATGTTGTGTTATAAGGTGTTACAAAATTTTGTATCTCATTACGACAATAGTATTGGTAAAGTCGTAAGAGAAGGCGTCGGTTTAACCGACGCCTATACTTAAAAGAAGGACGAGGGGGGCAAAAGGCTGAAAAAGGCTAAGGTGTTGAAAGGCGTCGATTCAACTGACGCCTTAGGCTAAGGCGCTGAAAAGGGTCAATTCAACCAACGCCTTTCGGGTCAGTTTAAAAAAAATGGGAATTAATTTGAATAGTGTTCCATGCATGGCTTGTCGGATACCCCGATCTGGAATTAATTTGAACAGTGTTCCCAATCGGTAATTTTTTTTTATATTATTTAATAATTTCCCTAATAAAAACACAAATGCATGTTACAGCTTTCCTCTTACTGAAGTAAGAATGAACTCACAACAACAGAAGGAGAGGACATGTGGTCTTGTGCTTTTCTCATCAGTATATAAAGGAAATTTGTTTTTTAGCTTGCCATCTTGGAGATTAAGGAACCGTTTAGGGCGTGAAAAAGCCAAAATATTCAGATTGGAACACGACTTGAAGTGTTTCAGCTGGATATGGAAAAAATATGAATGCTACAGTGCTTTTAACCACGCCCCAAACGACCCCTGAGTCCTAGTTCCACCTCTGCGGCCAATTTCGAGTGAGTTCTCCAAAATATTAAATATTTGTCATCTTCTTAATTAGTAATTTTATTTTCAATAAATAAATAAATAATCAAGTATGTAATTCAATTACGATTTTCATCTAAAAGGACTAATAATGATACTTATTAATACTCATCTTAAAACGACTAATACCGATACTTATTGATTATTATTGAACTTTCAACTTTGCCATTGAACAGTGTGCAACATGTGCTCCTATAATAAAAAATATTTACTCTCTCCATCCAATGAAGCAGCCTGTCTTCTGCATTTGAAAATATAGTTAATTTATTGGACTCTAAAGGGCCGTACAAAAAAAGCAGGGTGCCTCTCACCCCTCTGCGTGTTTTTAGTTGTGAAAGAGTAAAATCAGCCATCTAATGATGGATTCTTCTTTTCAAATGCAGACCGGCTTCAATTGGACTGAGGGAGTAGTACGGACCAGGATGTGCTCCCACTTTACAGGAGTCATCGACCTTGATCAATGGTGCCTTTGCTAGCACCTAGGCACAAGCAATCGATCCTTAAAGATCAACGGCTCTTGTAGAGTAGACTAATTTGAGAAAAGCTTTTTGATGAATTGGGAAAAAGGAATATGCTTACAGTGCTGTATTTAAAGCAAGGCCCAACTTTGGAATAGTTTAGATTGTCTCAGTGAAGATATATGACAATTGTTGATAAGCTTTGGGACAGTGATTTTGAAAACAATCAACAATGCACTATGATTTTCCCAGATTTGAGTAAGAATTTAACTCGTTCCAACTATCTAATTTGTTTGACTTCTCGCCTACAAGAAGAATAATCACCCTAAGATATAAAGTCAAACATAAATGACTGGAATCGGTATTTATCTACCAAAATGTTAATATAAATTAAAACTTAACTTATTATGTGTATGACCTAATGAAGCATGGAGCTGATAATGTTTGTGCAATTATCAAACACTAAAATCAACTAAAGCAAAGCATGCAAGGATTTAACATGAAAAATCAAACGGTATAAAACATCAAACAGATACACTAATTTTTGCGTTCCGGAGTGTTATAGTACAAACGGCAATCTTGAAGTACTGTTGATACTACAACACTCACGAACTTTGGTGTAGACTTTAATTACTTCCTTCATAATCCCTCCACAGGTGATCTAGTCGACAGCATCCACAAGTATCCCGCTTGCGATATGAACCCCCCGAATCCACAAGCCACTCCTTTTTTTGTTTAAACAAGATTGTAAAATTGTCATTTATATTATATAAGGATTCTCCTAGTAAACTTCATATAAACAAGCCATTGGCCACCAATAGTTCCACTCTCACCATAAGATACCTATCTCTGATTGAGATACCTAATCCTACTGACACTTACAGGCTGAAATGTGGGCCCACACATCAATAACTATACACAAGGCCGCCAAATCATCCCGTGGGTAAGGTACCATAGTTTTAATATCACTAATCACTCTTTTACATTTTGGGTGAAGCTATTTACATTCACAACTAAGGTGAGTAACAAGATCCATTGTCTTCTAACACAGCACTAGACGAACAGCCAAAATACATGACAACGGAAGTTTTAAGAACTGTGTTCTATAAAGATAGAAGTAGTTGTGGATGATGAGTTGATTGCTTTGTTACTTATTCTTTTATTGTATTGAAAGGGAAGTAATTTAGAATGAGAAGGGAAAAATAATTTTATCTTCTCACAGGCAATCACAATTTAAGAAGGTACCACTCATGTCCAATTTCAAAGTTGGGAGACCATTTCAAATGTTCATACGTGATGATTGGATTTGAATGGATGACATGGTTACATTGCAAATGAAGGAGAAGAAATGCCAGCAAGAAAACCAGAACAGAAAATGATAGACTGGATAAGCATTATTGGTGCAGGTAGGGCAACTTGGATTGAAATCCACACTGCAGATAAAAACAAAGAGAACAAATAACATGTTTTGGGGATGACATAGGTTGATGGGTCCCTTTCCAAGCTGTTTTGACAAAGATTTGCGGTGTCTGATCATTGATTGTTCTTCCTATTTGGACGGGAGTTTTGCATTGTATTGATCCTCATGTTGACTGTATACATAAAAATGGCCCTCCACATCATGTATTAGCAATATTGACCCTGAGCATATCCGAATACCCGCATTAATGGCACAAAAAGTCATAACTGCCCCTCTTCTCTTTTTCTTCCTTTTTGTCTTCATTCCTATCAGCCCTCCCCTCTCACATCTCCAAGTCTGCTCTCTACTCCTGCTCTAATGACTCCCTCCTCTTAGTGCTTCCTCTTTGCCATTATCTCCATCTCCTTCTCTGACTCCACAACCTCCTCTTTCGCCATCGCCACTACCTCCTCCTCTTTTGACATCGTCTCTTCCTCCACCACCACCAGCTCCTCCTCTTCGTTGCCACCTTCTCCTCCTCCTCGTCTGCCATTGCCCACTGCCACCACTAGCTCCACTTCTACCGCCGCCGCCTCCTCCATCGCCACCACCACAACAATCACTGTCATTGTCGTTGCCGCCACCACCAATACCTCCTCCACCATCACCTCCTCATCCTCCATGACCACCATCACCACCTCCACGTCGGGGGTCAAAAATGCAATTTTAAAACCACCTTTTTACATTTCATATATCATAAATCATATATCATATATCACATATCACATATCGCAGTTCATTGTTCACATGAAATCATGAATGCAAGAGAACTATAAAACTTAAAAGTCAAAGTGAAGGTGGACCTAAGACTGATGGTGTTTGTGGATCTAAATGAGATAAGTTAACGCTCACTGATTTTATTGGATCTAAATGAGATTTCAAGAGGTGAAATATGAGATTTTAATGCAAACACCTCAAAGTTAGAAAATGTTCAAATTGACGCTGAAGAAGGCCTAGATCCCAGGAAAAAATGTGGGCTTCTATTCTTGAGGTCGATGCGAGTAAGAGGGTGGTTTTAAGTTTGGATTTTGGACCTTCGACTTAGAGGTGGTGGCCATGAAGGACGAAGAGGAGGTGGTGGCGGTAGTGGTGGTGGTCGTAGAGGAAGAGGAGGATGTGACAATGAAAGAGGAGGAAGAGTTGCTTGTCATGGTAGTAGCGGTGGCAGAGGCAATGGAAGAAATGGAAGTGGTGGCGATGGCAGGAAAGGAGGTGGTGGAGTCGGGGAAGGTGAAGAAAACAATGGCGGAGGTACCAAAGCAAGTGGAGGTCAGACCTAGAGAAGTGGGAGGGGAGGGTTGGAGGTAGCAATGTCTTTCTCTTTCGTTGTCGTTGCCGCCTCCTCCTCTTCCACATACTCCTCCTTAGTCGCATTGACTTCAATAACAAATGTCCACACTTTCTCTCGAGATTGAACTCCAACGTCGATTTGATTTTTTGACCTATACCGTTTGCATTAAACTCTCATATTTCACCTTTTGAATCTCAAATATCACTTTTTGAAATCTCATTTAAATCCAATAAAATAAATGAGTGCTTACTTATCTCATTTACATCCACAAGCACTATCAGTGTAACACTCAAAAAATTAATATGTTTACTAAAACTGCTATTTTAGGAAATTGGTCTAATATAGGAAAGTTTTGCTGCCTGTTTTGATTTTTGGTGAGATCTTATAATTTGGTGTGTTGAATTACTATTTTGATGAATCGATAAACTAGATTAGGCAGTACACCAGGGCGTGAGAACTAGCCTTGGCGCTAGGCTCAACCTGGCGCTGAGGCTGGCCTGGTGCCACGGGCTGAGTGCACCTGAGACCAGGAGTGGGGGCCAGGCGCCATGGTGTGAGTACAATGTGTTGAAACTCATTTGAATACTTTGATTTATTAAGTTGAATTAGTGGTGTGGTACAAGAGTTGTGTAGTGCGGTGTGGCACATTGCATTCGTGGGATATCGGAGCCGTCCATTTAGGTGCCATGCACCAGATGCAGGAGCATTTGAGAGCCAGAGACGCGTGGACACAGTGCCTTGGGCATTGTGGACGTGGTTGGCATGATAAGATTTGGTTAGTTGTAGTGGGGAGAGAATCATGGTGTAATGGGAATTTAAATCCTTAATTTGAATCCTAATTAATGATGGATTAAAGAAGGTAAGTTTATTTATGGCAAATTGGGGAATTAAAAGGATTGTCTTTGGGACGTGATTAATGGAGGATCATGGCACTTTCCTTGCATAGTAGGGACACCATGTGTCAAAGAGGAAGTCATGCTAATTGCTTTTAAAATTAGGAAGTTACAATTGTGATTTTGGGAAATCCTAATTAGGGGAATTGCAATATTTAAGGGCTGGCAATTGGACGTAAAAGGAAGTTTGGTTTGGCATGATCTTACCCCAAAGGAAGGTAACATGTGTCATGGGGAGGAGTTTTGGCAATTTGAATTTAATTAGGGGGGGTTACCAAATCGGTTAAAGTAACCACCTTAATTGACTTAAATCCCTACCTTAAAGGGAATATAACTGAAATTTGATTGAGGATTGACCACGTTCCTATTGGAAGATCTCCTCTTATTATGGTCAAATCGTGGCCTTTGATGATTTGAAATCAAGGGTGGAGTGCTTAGGTATAGAATTGGGTTTTTGCATTTAAACACCACAAAGGAGGAGATGGCATATTTTTGGAGACTTGGGAGTCGTGCCATTAGTGGAGTGTCTCATCCTCTTCTTCTCCTTTCAGCCAGCAGCTGTCCTTCTCCTTTGAGTGGTTGTGGTGGTGGTGAATCAACGAAGCAAAGGAGTGGTGCGATCGGTGGTCGAAACTCGCATAAAGATTTCGGTTCATCAAACAAGTAGGATGCTCTTTTTCCCACAAATGCAAGATACTAATTCTAATGTTTCATGATGAATATGCTATATGAGCACTGATGTGAATGTTATATTAAAAATGATTTATTTAATGTTGGTGTTGATCGAACACCAACTGATATTCTGTACATGATGTTTGTTGAACCGATCCTTAGTAATATGAACCCTTATCATGCATGGCTCTGCTTAAATCATCCAGTATGCTTGCTGTTTGAGTTGAGTTTATTACCCTTTGTTTTATGCAGTACAATCGTATGACCACATAAAGCTGTCTTCTTTCCTTGATTTTCACTGCTAAATCTTATCGATGATCATTTTGTGTCATACCAGGATTCCTAACTGCTATCATATGTGGAGTCTTGATTGCAAAGTAATGAACTTTATGAGTCATATTTGCTGGTATTCGTAGGTTACAGAATACCAAGTCAGACTTGGCTCATCAGATGTCATGTCTTGAAAAAGTTGTCACTTTTGAAATATATTGGCAGAAAAAGGGTAAGTGTATGAAAACTATTTTGTCAAAGGGTTACATACCAGAAGATATTACCTTTAAAGTAACAATCTTTATGGGTAAGGGTTACTGGCATTCGAAGGTCACTATACACCAGGTCAATTCATGAGTCAGTAAAGGGTGTGTTCTGTTATAATTGTCCCATTTACAATTTACGAGCCTAAAAAGAATGGATATGTATAAACAGTTTTGGAAGTAGGGATTCATGTAAGAAAATACTTAATTGCAGAACTAATGGGGACTTAGGAAACACCTAAAAGGGTAAGATACTAAGTCTAAATGGCACTAATAAGTATTAAATCAGGTAATAAAAGATATTAATTAAGCTATGCTTAAGAGTGGTGTCTTGGCCATAACTAGTCCTGCGTCGATGAACTGTAATAGAAAAATTATAATTAAATGTAGAAAATTCAAAAAATTATGTTGTAAAATGGATCAGAATCTAGAGACATGAGGCTGTTTTTCATAAAAAGTTTAGATCCGAATAGGTTCTGTGCTGACAGTGGTAAGCCTGGGAAAGGAGCTGTTGTGCAGATAACAGTATTCTTCTGTGTTGTTTAAACCATATCTTATATTAACCCTATATGATACAACTACTTATGAAACGTAAAGTATATCTAAAACCCTGAGAGATGGAGTCAGTAATATCTATAAATTGATTAAATCCAGAAAGAGAGTCTTGTTGAACCGAGTCATTCCTTGTGGTGCATTGCACTACAAATCTGCTATCCTATGAAACCAATCTTGAAATCTTCAATTCTCGGTTGGGGTTTACCTTCTTAAACCCTACCATCTTGTTATCTAGAACATGTAATTCTCATTATTGCCAGAACCAAGGATGGTCTTGATTGGAGTTATGCATAGTGAAGGCGTTTAGTGAGTCATATCTGATGAGTCTCAGTTTTGAGTCATTTTGTGCTGGAACATTGAAAATTCTTTGGTTACTATTATGTGAGTCAATCTACATTGGGATATTGAGAAATCCAGTGTACTCTTCTGAGAGTCTAATTTCTGAAGATTATGGTCTGGGTCTCTAGATGAGATAACCCTTATTATTTCTAGATTGAGTCAGTTCTACGTAAACTGTTTCCCACTAAGAGTTTTGATGAATGCTCTTAGAGTGGAATCATAGTATGCTCACGAGCCATTGCTAGATCCTATGTGATCTCAGATATTTGATGAACCTCTGTAGTTCAACCGATGACGACAACGCGTGTGATTTAGACTGTATGATATTACAGAAGGTCTGCAGTCTCTGCCCATTGTGCCCGTAAGCACCGATGGTACCAGCATCCCTAGACGCATGGCCGGGTTCCTCTGAAGAACCTCTAGGTTGTTCTGGTATTGATGTCCATAGGGGAAGAGGACTGAGCAGAGAGCAGAAATTGTTATCTCCAATACTCTGGATGTTTGGAGTTAGTATTCATTTTTATTTTCTCCCGACGCACTGTACGTTTGGAGTTTTGAAATTTAATATTTGTCTATTTCTTGACCGTTGATGGTCTTTGATGATGATTATTATCCAGGTAAGTAAACTCTGTATTTGCTCATTGATCTATACATAAAATATGCATTTTATTATCTCCTAAACGTATGATTATGCTAGTGTTTGATTAGAATAACTACTACTTTAATATAGTTTTTGGTTTTTATAGGAAACAAGAGTAATACACAGAAATGAGGAGAAAAGTAACTCGAATGGTTAAATTATCATAACTTCGTGTATAAATGTCAGATTGGACTGATTCATCTCATGTTAAATTTCAAGAAATCAGCTCTCCAACGCCACCAACCACGCGCAATTCGGAGTTCGGGACAAAAAGTTATAGCCATTTGAATTTTATAAACAGTAACTACGATCGATCAGCTATAAATACGATCGATCGTCATAGCCTCAAAAGCAGTGTATTGAAGGAAACGATCGATCGAACCTCAAAACGATCGATCGTATCTACTGGAATTTTTCAATCGTTGAAGACAGTAACTACGATCGATCGGTATCATACGGCGTCGATCGGCAAAGCGATCGACCGGATGAAAATAACGAAGGAATTATGATCGATCGGATAGCGAACGATCGTCAATACGGAGCGATCGATCGCCGTGTGCGGCAAACCGAAATAAGACCTATTTCGACTTGGATTTGGAATGGGACTTCGTGGTTTCTCTTCAAACTTATAAATAGGCCTTATGGGAGAACGTTTTGGGCATTCAACCTTGGAGAACTAGAGCTTTATTGGAGGCTAGAGAGGAAGAAGAGAAGGAGTTTTTTGGAGCAAAGAAGAAGAAGGATTCATGATGATGGATCTATATAAACAGACTTTTCTTTTCTCTCTTTCTATATGTAACTAAATTCCTTGTCAAGGCTTGATGAAGCCCTAGATGCGTATTGCTACTCTTGATAGTTTAATTCTATAAAGTTGATTATGATTCATGCTTAATGCGATTTTATGAGTTTCTTTTGAGTGCTTGATCATAGACTTGATTGATTATGAATGAAATTAGATATTGTGATTGATTTTATGCCCGATCAAGGATAAGATTAATTGCATTATAATAGAGTTGTGATTGATTCTATGCCCGATCAAGGATAGGATTGATTACACAATAGTGGATGAACTTTCATGTCCGATCAAGAACGTTAGTGAATTCATTATTAATTCGTGTGTCCGATCAAGAACACGAATTACCATATCATGTCAATGTATGCTTAATAATAATTGAGAGTAGTAATTGCATGTCTAGTGGTGGATTCTCTGCCTTGATATTTCTCCATATTGATTAAATCTTAGTTAGATTAGATAAAGTTCATTGCTTTCTTTAGAATTAATTAAACTACATCTTTTTCTTCTCTTGAATTTGGTAAAAGATTAATCCGTCCCTGAGGTTCGACAACCCATTAATACTCGCCGTAGTACAATTGCCTTGTGCACTTGCAAGGGTTTTAATTTTAAACGATCACTCATCCTGACCTTGTTAAACGTGCCTTCATTTCTCTATACCATATTGTCAGTATTCCTGTTGTTATTTGCTTGTGGGTTTTTTTTGGCTCATACTGGGTATTTCGTTTGAAATACTCATGCATCTCTTGATGCAGGAATCAAAGAGGAAAAGAACTGAAAAGGTACGTTCGATGGAGCTTGATGATGGATTGCTGATTGAAGTGGATTTAATTTCATTTGCATTTAATATTTTGTTCGTGGTGAACTTATCAGCCTGTGTGCTGAATTATATTTTAGTTGTGATTTTTTTAGACTGGACGGTTGTAATAAATTAGTAAACTCGAGATTTTATTATTTAAGATTTTGTTAGCGGATATTGTTTATCATTTTGGACCCTGTAATTGTCCCAGTTCATGTCAATGGGAACAAAGTTGATCGAGTATTCGGTCGTGTCTCGGGTTTCAACCTCGCTACCTTTATTGTGTTGGTGCTTCCGCACTCTTATAGAGGTTTCAAAATTCGGGGCATGACAATCAGTCTTAGGACCACCTTCACCTTGACTTCTAAGTTTCATAGTTCCCTTACATTCATGATTTCAGTCATATGATAAATATTTCAAACAATATCCAAATAATTGGTAAAATGTGTGTTGTGAACTGTGATATGTGATATGTGAAAGGGTAGTTTTAAAGTTATATTTTTGACCCTCAACTTGGAAGTGGTGGTGGTGGTGGGTGTGGAAGATGAGGAGGTGAGGTGGTGTGGAGGAGAAGAGGAGGTGATGGTGGAGGAGGTAGTGGTGGTGGTGGTGACAACGGTGGCAGCAATGGTGGTTGTGGTGGTGGAAGAGGTGGTGGTGATGGAGAAGGAGGAGGAGCTAGTGATGGTGGTAGCAAGTGGAGGAGACAACGCCGAAAGAGAAGCAAGTGGTGGCAGTGGGTGATGGCAGAAGAGGAGGAGGAAGAGGTGGGCATGAAGAGGAAGAAGAGTTGGTGGTCATGGTTGTGGTGGCAGTGGAGGAGGATGAGGCATTAGAAGAGGAGGATGAGGTGGTGATGGTAGAAGAGGAGATAGTGGAGTCGGGGAAGGAGATGGAAGCAGAGGCACTAGAGGAGGGGAGTCGTAAGAGCAAGAGTAGGGAGCATACCTAGAAATGTGGGAGGGAGGGCAAGTGGGAATGAAGTAAAAATGAAGAGAAACAAAAGAGGAGCAGTTATGACTTTTTTGCCACATGTGTGGATGTACACATGTGCCTAGGGTCAATAATGCTAATACATGTTGTGGAGGGTCATTTTTGTATACGGTGAAAGCCTCTTTGGATGGAAATAACATAAGTAAAAAGATGAGAATGAGTAGCTCACCACCCCAAGTTTTAGCCAACCTACTCAGGGTTGGTGGCTGTCCAACCCTGAGTTGGTGGAGGAACTTTAGTTCTCTAGCTTTTTCCATATTACCTGGCGCCAACTTTCATATTCCCATATTACCTATTTTTTCTCGTGAAATCCCATATGGAATAGAATCGGCACCTAGAGTACCGAAAATGCCCTTCTTTTATGTTTTTATGCCATTACTATGTGAAGAAGCGTGTTGTAGAAGACACGAAAAAACAAGGGTTTCGACCGACGATTACTAGCAGCGATTCCACTGGCGAGTTCGAGCAGCCCCCTGCGGTGAGCGACAATCCTATTCACGTCCCCCCCTAGCTACCTTCGCATATCTGCAACCGACAGGAGTGACGGAGAGTGCACAAAGGTAGGGATTTGAAGCGGCTACCTATGGGGATTTTGGATCTTCATCTTGCTGACTTTCCCCCGCGGCTCCCTGTGCCTTCCTATAAACGGCGGAGTGACCAAATGATGCATTTGGGGCATTTTCTGGCTACGGTTTGTGGCGAGGAACACTGGGAAAGACTTTTCCGTTGCACAATTCCCAACAGGAAATACACACAACTACACCCCGGTAAGTTACAATCCAAACTGATTTTTGTTTCAGAAGCTCCGCTTTTTGGATTTGTAATTTTGGCAACAAAATAGGCAGTCATGTCACGACTTTATATTTAGTCGTGTATTCGATGACACGACTTTTATATTTTTTTGTTTTTCTGACACGACTTTTCTATTTATCACTCTACCTATCTCCTTGCAGATGGATATAAAAAGAGATGAGCCGATGGAGTAAATACCAACTGAAGAGGAGGAGGATCAAGAATTTCTATTTGCACCTCGAGAGCGAAAACAAAGGGGGAGGAAGAGGAAGGCTCCAATGTACCCATCAGGCAAGAGAACGTACTATGTGCGACCGATTCTTCGAACGTTTTGTCAACTGGGAGTGCTAAAAAAGTGTGCGATCCTCCTTTGGCGTCACCAAAGATGCGGTGAACTAATCAAAGAAGCTGGTCTTTATGTCATTTTTTAAGGTGAGGAGGTCGTAGTTTCTCAGAACCTCCTGGACCATTTGGTGAGGTATTGGGATGAGACGGCCAAGGTGTTCAATGTAAAGGGGAGGTTACTACATTTCACAGAGCAAGAAGTTGCTCTTATAACTGGATTGCTTGCAAAGTGCAAAAATGTTGAGATCGTTACCACCTTGTCATGCCAACCGCAAGGGAATTTCTTCAGGAAGTACTTCTCCTTGAGGAGACCTGATATTCCACACCTTGAGGAAATTACTGAGAAGCTTAGCATTGGCAAATGAAGATGGCAGAGGATGACATGGCAACAATGATCATCTGCCTAGTCTTTTCCACAGTGCTATTTCCACATAGCACTAGAGCGTTGCTGTCCTGTTTGTACTGTTATATAGAAGACCTCCCAAGAATGAGCTCCTACAATTGGGTGGGGGTGCTCTATAAGATGTTGCTTTCTGGTATAACCCACACCAGCAAACAAGTGGGTGTCAGATCTGAAGGAGGTTCATGGGGTAGTGGATACCTAAACGCTGCCTCATATGTCACTCAGGTATTTATCATTTGTATGTTTTTAGTGTCTTCGAAAGACACGACACGACGACGCTAAGTGTCGTGTCTTCTGCAACACGACTTAATATATAGTCGTGTACTAAAATACACGACTAAGTATATAGTCGTGTTGAAGAAGACACAACCAAATTTATGGTCGGGTACTATTATAGTCGACTATAATAGTACACGAGTTGCCTGTATCCGCACCTTTTTCTAATGTTTTTATCTGCTTACTATGTAGATTTGGTTTTTTAGCACACAACAATCTTCCATGTTGTCGTGGGCCCTACAAATCCACGGGTGAAAAGGTGGCCAGGAAGTGGAGCCCTAATTACGGAGGTGAAGAAGGGTGCACAGAAGAAGCACCATATGACGGACTACTGGACGAGGGTGTTTGATAATCTTGACGTATGGGAAGAAGTCGTTGACGTAATCATCCCCCTGGCAGAAGAGGCATTCCTACTTTCGTCTCCATCTGTGGCCCCTCCTCCTTGATGACAGAAGAGGGAGAGGTGGGGAATGAAGAGGACTCCCATTCACGGTTCCCCCTCTTCCTCAAGGGCAGCCACTCAGTCAAATGCAATGGGGTGATTGTAGAGTTCGCTTCAAGGCATTAAGTCATTAATTGAGCTCGCTATGTCTTCATATGACAAGATGAGAAGGAGTGTCAGATCTATGCAAGAGGTTTTTCACTCTATGAAGGCATCTGCTGCCACAGCCTCAATGTTGTTAGAGGGTGAGAACATTGAGGAGTTAAAGAAAGAGATAAAGCAATCAGAGAAGAAGGAGAAGATAAAGAAGACATTGGTGCATCAGAAGGAGGAGCCGAAGCAGAAAACCGATGAGAAGAAGCAGATGAAGAAAACTCTGGAGCATATGCGGAGAAAAGAGCTGGCGCACAAGTCCGTCGACGACTCCGTGAAATGGGGTAAAGGTAAGTAAGACACTGTTGTGTTCCGGTATGGGACACGAACAGGGCCTGACATCATGGTCGGAGAAGGGGGGAAGAAAACGAGAGAAAGATAAAGAAAAGTAATTAATTCTTATTGCATAAACCCTAAAGGAGGAGAAAGACCTCCTTATAAAGGAAAAAGGATGGGCATGGCTCCCTAGGCCCGCGCCATCAGTTTAGCCAGATGGGCCCTAATTACCCACTAATTACGCGATTACAGCCCATTACATATTCAGTTACCAAAACGGGCTTGATTACAAGATATTTGGCTTTATTCAAACGGGAAACTAATCTTAGTAATTAAAGTAGATAATACTGTCTAATTTAGATGGCACGCAATAGGTATGTGACATTCAGAGCATTCCACCACTCTTCCGCACCCGCCTTGTCCTCAAGGTGGCCAAGAAGAGAAGCGAACATTCCCTTTGTATAGCTCTTCGTACCTACAAGCTAAAGAAAAGGACAATAGTCTGACCATTAGATGATTCTATGGAAAGATTGATCGTGGTATCAAGTTTCCAGCCAACAGTTGCAGCACCAACCTCCATACCAATATAGCCACCACCAATGAACACCACTGTTTGTGCTGTCGTTTTTATCTGATAAAACTCCTTAATAGCCTCAACGCATTTTACCACTGTTGCGGGAAGGTTTAAATCATGTGATGTATAGCTAGGCCAATAACCAGTAGTTAAGACTGTGATAGTATGTACAATCCCAGGACTCCCAAAAGAAATATTGCGGAAATAGTCCTCAAAGGAGTTCTGGTTCGCCCTTGCAAGCGTCAGATCTGTAACCATTCCTTCCATTTTTGAAGTGAATTGTCCACCACACTGCTGTTGGAGCTTCGTCAAAATACTTCTTTCATGATCATCATTAGCACTTCTATCGAAAAGAAGGCGTCGAGCAATCTTCTTCCAGTAGAATTCATTCCCACTCATCATTAGGCTGAATGGGCCCATCGGAAGAGGGTCAGAAAGTAATTGATGGAAGAGGTTTAAGAGATCCAAAGGTTGCAGCAGTTCTACAACAGCACATATATCTTGTGACTCAAAACGATCAAACAGGAAGTCATTATACTCGCGAAACAGTTTCGTCATCCTCTAAGCAATTAAGCTTCTCATTTTGGATATACCCTCAAATCCAACCGGTTGAACTGTTGGATATAAACCAAAAGCCCATATGAGGGCCAAGCCCATAATGAAATAATAGAAGCCCATATGAAGCTTATTAACTAAGAGGCCCAACTAGTATTGAAGATGCAAGCCCAAAAGAGAAGAATCTAGAAGCATGGAAAATCCTAGAACAATGGAGCATATAGTGTGTAGTGTAGAAGTCTCTAGAAGACCTACTTAGAAGAATTGTCTAGAAAATTTTTTTATAGAAACTTGTAGAAGGATGTTGGACTCCTATAAATAGGCAATGGTAGATGGAGTTCCAACATACAAGTGAGTAAGAAAAATTCAAGAGGTGAAGTGAAGTGTGAGGGAGTGCTCTTGTAAAGGTAGCAACCTTGACCCTTGAATTATTCTTGAGATAGTGAAACTTGTGAGAATTTTTTTCTTTCATACCATTGTCTCATTTCCTTCCCATATACTTCCCTCATAGTCATAGTTGTGGGTGAAGGCTTAGCAAAGCTAACATCCAACAAAGTGGTATCGGAGCTAGGTATAGTGACCCCTGAGTTTATTCCTCCCTTTATCCTATATAGAAGATGGCTTCCAATCTAGTCCAACCTCAAATTCCAAAGTTGGTGAAGGACAACTATGATAGTTGGCAAATTCAAATGAAGGCATTGTTCGGGTCACAAGATCTATGGGAAGTTATTACTGATGGATACAAGGAGCCCACTGCTGTGTGGTGGATTCAAAGCCTTGGTACTCCGTATTAGTTAAACTCATTTTAAATAGTTAAAGTTTATTGCTTTCTTAGATTAAATCGAAGTACAACTTTTCTTTCAATTGAGTTTGGTAAATCATTAATCCGTCCCTAAGGTTCGACAATCCTTTTTATACTCACTGTAGTACAATTGCCTTGTGCACTTGTAAGGGTTTTAATTTTAAACGATTAGTACCCTGGGAATATAAGATCTCTCTTTCTAGGCCTCGGGTTGGTTATCCGGCTGGGTTTTAGAACTAACAGGTATGGCTTTGATGGAATTGAGTTTTTTTTCTTCATCATGGTAAGGTGTCTCACTCGAAGGGCCAACAAATGGATCCCGAACCTTATTGTCAACTTGTTTACCACTCCTCAAGGTGTTTATGGCTTGCACTTGTTCAGATGGGTAATGGGAGGCCTCGACTACAAACTAGCCTCTAGGGTTTTGTTGGGGATGGCCCGGCAAAGTTCTTGCTTCTCTACAGTTCATGGATTGGGTCAGCTATCCTAATTTGGTTTCTATTTTGGCAATGGATTGTGTATGTGAGTGGACAAGCTGGGCCTGGGTTCTTAGCTCACTTATTAGCTCTTTGTGTTTGGTCTCCATTTTGGCTTCCATCGCATTGAAAGCTGAGAGGAGAGTAGATTGGGTGGCTAGCATTTGACTCATTTGATCTTCTAGGGATGGTTTCTTATTGGTTTGGCCAAATGGGGGATTTGTGGCCGGTTGGTAAGACTGGGTTGGGTTTTGGAATTCTTGTCTTGGGGCTGGATTGAAGGCGGGCCCCTGGTTAGGTTGTTTCGAGGTGAAATTGGGATGATTTTGTCACCCCAGGTTATAGGTATTTGAATAGGGGTTATTGGCTCTAGGATAGGTTTGTGCAAGGTTGACATGCTCCTATACAAGGTCTGGATACTAGTAGGATGAGGGGCAGTCAACTATAGTGTGCATAGGGCTGGCGCAAATGGCACAGGCATCTTGGGAGGTTGGGGTTAAGGTGGAGTCTGAGAGAAACCTGTCAAACCTCTCTGTAAGGGATGCCACTTGGTGTTGTAGGTTCGTGGTAGCTTTAACATCATACATGCCTCCCCTTGAGGCACTTCTACTAGGCATATGGCCTTCAGATCTATAGAGGGTAGCACTGTGTAAAGAGTTTTCGCTCAGGTCCTTTAGTAGATCCCAAGCATCATACGGGGTCTTTTTCATGAATGTGCCTCTACGAGAGGCATCTATTAGGGTCTTGTGCTGATCGCACACACCCTCATGAAATCTCTGTACTAATTGCCACTTGGGCACATCATGATGTGGGCATGATCGGAGTAGGGCTTTCATCCTCTCCCAGCTTTCATGGAATTGTTCATTGGGTAACTGGTTGAAGGTGATGATTTCATGGCGGATCTTATTGGTCCGCCCCACAGGAAAGTATTTCTTAATGAATTCGGCCTGAAGTTCCCCCCAAGTGGAAATAGAGTTATGCTCAAGGGAGTATAGCCATTGCTTGGCCCTATCTTTTAAGGTGAAGGGGAACAACCTAAGGCGCACCTGGTCATCAGACAGTGTAAGTTTAAAGGTTGTGTTAACCTCCAGGAAATTTTGAAGATGCCTATAAGGGTTCTCATTTAGTTGGCCATGGTAAGTGGGCAGCATCTGGATGATGTTGGGCTTAATTTCAAAATAGCCACGGTTGCAGGAAGTAGGATACAGGAGGGGGAGGTGTAGGCAGTGGGACGGTAGTAGTCTTACAGGGTACGGGCATGGGGCATTAGTGGATTCTGGTTTAGGCCATTCCCACCCCCAAGGTTCATGTTGTCCACCATTGGATGGGTTTCAGGGATTGAGTAGCTAAGAGTTCTACAAATTCTATAGAGTCGCTCAGGATCAGGGTTCAAGGCCAGGTCGGGGTTCAGGGAACGGCGACCATGCATGCACAATAAAAATCAAACAAAACCTATGCAATCCTATTAGCGACAATTAGCAAGCATCAATCCTATATAGCGACAACTAGCACGTCATGCAGTCACACAAAGAAAATAAAAAACACCAAGCACCCAAATTATTCTAAAAGAAGGTTAAGAGAGTGCAAACAGTGGGAAGGGATGGTCCTTCCAACGATGACGAAAATCAACGTCCTCTCTTAATCCTGCAAAAGAAGAAGAAGGCAATTAAGCTACTGAAAAGAAATCTAAATTAAACTAAACTACTCTAAAACTAACTATGCTAAGAATTTAGTAAACTATTGTGCCGTCCCAGCAACGGCGCCAAAAACTAGATCGTTTAAATATAAAACCCTTGCAAGTGCATAAGGCAATTGTACTACGGCGAGTATAAATAGGGTTGTCGAACCTCAGGGACGGATTAATATTTTACCAAATTCAAGAGAAAACAGCAATGTTGATTCTAGACTAAGAAAGCAATGAACTTTTAACTAAACTAAGTGAGAATTAATCAATATCGAGAAGACCAAAGCTTCGAATCCACCACAATAGTGTATCGCTTCTCTCTCTCTCTCTCTCTCTCTCTCTCTCTCTTTTGAATAAAGATTTCTAATTAGCTAGCATATTCCTCTCGGACATACACTTGTCAACTCAAAATATAGTGCTATCCTCTCGGACGTAACACATAAAACGGTTAAAACATAGAGTTGTGATCTATCTCTCTCGAGTATAAACCAATGAAACTTTATTGATATATAACACCTCAGTCTACTTACGTTCCTGTTGGATACGTAAGTATTCTTCGGATTGAAACTCACAAGAATTCACTCTTGTCTCTCTTGAGTACAAAGAACAAACCTTTAATGAATTAACAATGATTATATAATAAAATCTATACACCAACTAGAGTAAAAATATAAGATGAGAGAAAAAGAACTACACAACCAGATTATTGGGCTTCATCTATGCCTTCGAAAAGTGTTTAGCCTCGCATTGGAAGAGAATCCATCATCATGTTCTTCATGTTCTTCTCTCCTTTGCTCTAGCCTCCAAGGTTGTCTCCAGATTCTCCAAGGTTAGCCCAAAACGTTCTCCCATAAGGCCTATTTATAAGTTTGAAGAGAAACTAAGAAGTCCCCTTCCAAATCTGAGTCAAAATAGGTCTTATTTCAGTTTACCGCACACGGCGATCGATCGCTCCGTATTGCCGATCATTCGCTTTCCGATCGATCACAATTCCTTCGTTATTTTACTCCGATCGATCGCTGTGGCGATCAATGCTGTATGATACTAATCAATCATAGTTACTGTCTTGTGCAGATCAAAAATTCCAGTAGATACGATTGATTGTTTTGAGGCCCGATCGATCATTTCCTTCAATACACTGTTTTTGCGGCTGAGGCGATCGATCGCGTTGAATGGCCGATCGATCGTGGTTACTGTTCATAAATTTCAAATGGCTATAACTTTTCGCACCCATTACATATTCAGTTACCCAAAATGGCCTGATTACAAGATATTTGGCTTTATTCAAAAGGAAAACTAATCCTAGCAATTAAAGTAGATAATACTATCTAATTTAGATGGCACGCAATAGGTGTGTGACATTCACAACAGACGCGACTATTTAAAATTTCGTGTCCCATTGTACACGATTAATTAATATTTCGTGCCACGTTCCACACGACTATTTAATTTTTCGTGCTGTGTTGTCCCCATATGGGACACGAACGTGGCCAGGTATCATGGCCGGAGAAGAGGAAGAAGACAGAGAGAAAGTAAAGGAAAATAGATTGATTCTTATTGCATATCCATCTAGGAGGAAGAAGACCCCCTTATAAAGAGGACTCCTAGTTGTCACAATGATGACATAGTGATGACATGATGTTGTATGTCGACATCATGACAACAAATGACGACATAATTACAACCCATGATTACAGCCCGTTTCATCTAATTAGGCCTTTATTACAATCACTAATGGCTTTCAGAAAGGGAAACTAATCTTAATAATAAAATACTACCTAAGATAGATTACGCGCCTTAGGTGGTGTGTGACGTTCACAACACTCCACCACGCTTCCGCTACCGCCTTGTCCTCAAGGTGGCCAAGTAGTGAAGTGCTCCTGAAGGAAATCCCGCGCTAATTGCTCAAAAGGAACTGGCATTGATGGCAAGAGAACAGAACACACAAAAACTAAGGTAGTAGTTAGCCCATCCAGTGCATAGACCTGTGGTTGAGCAACAGTAGCATTTCCGAAAATGGATTTGGTAATGATTTCAGCATGGACTCCACTAAAGACAGCACCAACTGCAGCACCAATCATCAAGCCAGGGGCATAAAGACCACTAACTAGCCTGGAATCCTTACACAGGGCCATAGCAACAATCTGGGCAGCCGCTAAGTGGACCAACAGCCCAATTCCTGGAGCTGATGCACTCTTTCCCGTGTGCAAAATCTCTTCAACATTTGTGAAACCTCCATAGAGTATGCCAAGGTACCTCAGTGCTAACTCCAAGAGATTGAGTCGTTGTGTTGCTGCAGCCATGCTAAAAGATAAACCGTGAGGCGATTCTGGCGATATTCGAAGGCTCCCTGGTATCAATCCAATACTCCTAGCATATTCCACCTGAGCAGTAGCCATAGGTAACAACCAGCATACAGGCGCCCAATGTAGTCCCTCTTCAAGTGGAGCACGAACAACACAACCCTCACCAGCTTTTTCTTCCCATTGTAGAAGGACAAGAAGGGTTTTTATCCCTCCACAGAAAGTCAAAGAATTTGAGAATGACCGAGCTCTAGAAATGTTTGGCTGCACTACTAGCCTGTAATTGAACTGCAGCACTCTGGCAACCTGGTGAGGCTGTGGACAATCAACCATACAGCCACTGTGGCAGTAAACATCATCAGTAGCCAGTGAAGGAGCTACTGCCCCCACTAGAAATTCAGTGACCACAAGAAGCTCATCCACAAGTGCATTCACTTCACCTATTGGGCGTGACTCTTCCTGTTGAGGAATTGTATTAATAGAGGCACTTTCACGAATGACCCAGTAGCATCTGAACAACATTTGCATCTGAACAGCATTTGCATCTCGCATGGGTGATGACTATGTGAAAACCATGTCTGCCAACGAAGATAGAAGCTTCTTTTGCATACCATAATTGCATAAACTCCACATTTGTAAATCCAAAAGTAGAGTGCGGAAAAGCTGAACCTTTACAGCACGATTGCTTTTCTGGGATTGGCGCAATGATACAATTGCTACCACAAGTCCTTTGTCCCTCAATGCGGCCTTAGAAGATAGTGAACTTCTTGTCTCATCGAAATAGAAAGCACCATCATCAGAACTCCCAATGGTGTCACACAACTTCAGTATGTCATTTTGCACAATGTCGACCATGAAGGGATTGACTTCAGAACCTGCCAATTTGACAACTCCTACAAGTGTCTCAAGTGCCATACCAGCAGCATATGTGCTAGACGCAACTCCATTATTATGGACTCTCCCCCGGTCATCACTCTGTATAAGTGTCTTCATGGAATGAAAAACACCATCTACATCTTGCAGAACAACATCAGGTTCCATAAACTTAGCATCATCGTCAACACCATGGCTGTTGCAAAGAAAATCAGCAGCAAACTTGGCAAGATGGGCCATAGAAGGGGTCCCCAAAATTGTCAGATTTATCAAATCAAGATAAGGAGCAGCGGCAATGGCCTTAGTATTGAATCGCAGGCCATCTACTCCAGCAACTCTCTTTACAACTTCAGTAACATTACCAATAATAGAACCCTCGAGATGTAGAGGTTTACATTTGCAGACACCATTGTTGGCGGAAGGAATCTTGTGGACAAGCTGAGAATCATAATGCCCTTGAACAAGAGTGGGGTTGTTGCTTATGGTTTCACCCGCATTATCAACTTGTGTAGCAGGAACAGAAGATACCAGGTTATCATGTAAGTGAGCATCCCTATTATCCAGCTGAGCCTCCTTCATAGCTTGGAGCATTGATACATGTGACCGTTTTGGAATGCCCTCCTGGGAAACAGCTATCTCCAAGACTAGGGCACCATCTTTTTCACTCAGAGCCAGAGGTGTGGTATTGTCTCTTAGAGCTGAACTGTCGCCTGGCGACCCTTCAACTATCTCTTCACTGGTCAGCAATTCATCCTCCATTTTTGGGTCATCCGCAATGGAAGGATTGGCTGGCACTGATGTTGTTTCCCTTTGATTATGCTCATCCACATATCGGATCACATCGTGCAAAACAAAGTAGCCACCTAATTGTGGTGCTCGAAGGAAGGATTGATCAATTTTCCTTTCCGAATAGTCATAGCAAGAGAGACAGCCCGTTACCTGAATACTGATTCCACCATCATGTAACTCCTGAACATCTGCAATCTCTACTTCTGGAATCATACTGTCAGAATGGAAAGACAAAATCTTCTCATATATCCCTTGCAAAGTCGTGACAGAACTTAGAGCACCCTTTGGCTCTGGTCGGCTAAGCCTGCTTGAATCTTGGTAAAACTTGAAAGCCTTCTTAGGAGTGGTGTAAAGAATGTAATAATATTGATCAAGAAAGGCATTGCAAACCGCTTGAATATAAACAGAAGTGGAGGAAGTGACTGTAGTTGAAAGAACTAGAGAAAGATCATCCGTTTGCCACTCAAGCATTTCATCAAACAAGTGGTGGCCATTTGAAGATGAAGGTGTTCTGCGTCCATTTGACGGCGGCAGAATCGATGTCGACGTCGGTCGGGAGAGACTGGACCTCCTCGCCGGCGGTTCGGTGGTGGCAATCGCGGATGTGGTCATTCGCGGCGTCATAGCCCTTGTTGTCGATCCCCAATCTGCTGTCGCAAGGGACGGTGCCTAGGCCATGGTTCCACTTTCTGCTGTCCCGGAGGTTCTGGTCGCTCCAGTGAGGGTCGTTAGGCAGGGAGTCCTGGATGACGTCGGAAGCCCAGTCGTGGCATGTTATGCATAAAAAATACACATTTTTATATGCCTTTTTACCTGTTTGTTAGTCATAATTTCTAATTAAAATAAGGAATAAAGTGAGTTTTAGTAATTAGTTGAGTAATTAAGAATTGAATAAGTATTTTGCTTTAAATGGCTCAAATTTCAATATGTTCTACCATTTTATGAATTATGTGGCATGTTTAATGTGGGACATATTTTATCTTGTATAGGTTCAAATGTTTGGACAGCCAAATTGATGCCAATAGACGGGTTTTGAAGTGCCAAAGCGACCCAAGAGCTGAGATAACGTGCAGAGAAGATCTAAACCGTTGATGTTCACTGATGAAGAAGACGGGCGTGAAATCAATGGATGAGTGTTTAGATTTGATCCGACGAATGACATTGATACAACGGGTTTTAAGAGAGAGAAAAAAAAAGAAGAAATGAATGGGGTCAGTCGTCGGGCCGGGTCAATAAAAAAAAGAAAAGAAAATGAAACCCGAGCGAAAGCTCGAGTGTCTTCTTTCTGAAACAGAGCAGTGCCTCGAGCTTCTGCTCGAGGCGATGAGCGGCGGTTATGGGCCCTGGGTTGCAGCGGGGCGGCGAATGTCGATGACAGCCTGGGGTCTGGCGATTGACGGCGGCTATGGTGAGCTTAAGGAAGAACGGCGCAGTGGCGAAGAACAGAACAGCAAATTTGAAGGAAAGGTGCTCGAATTGGAAGGTTTCAGTTTAGAAATTGCCGAATCGGGAAAGACGAATTGCAACTCCATTTCAGAAAGGTAAGTACTGAGTTTCCATTCGATTGAAGATAGGAATGGGGTAGGACTAAAAAGGAGGAAGCTTTATTTTGGGTGCTTCTGCCCTGTTTCAAAGAAGAAAGCTTGGATTTTTTCTACAAATTGGGCTTAAATTCGAAGGGAAAACTAGCCGGATTTAGATGATTTAAAGGTTGCCAAAGGGAAAGTTTTGATTTGTACGAAATTGGTATGGAAACGAGCTGGATTTGAGAGGAAAAGGCTGACTGCAGTCTCTATATAAAAAAATAGAGCGAGGAGCATAACAGGAGGAGCCGGTCGACCACTGAAGAAGATGACGAGAAAGTTTTTTTTACAGTACTCTTTTCCATTTTTTTTACAGTTTGGAAGTTTATTTTTCTTCTTTTGTTTCACCCTGGTTGCTGATGCAACGAGTTTCATTTAATCGAGCAACGAAGTCCGAGAGTAGAGCTGAAGAGAAACAGTACTGTGTTATTTTTTGTTTAAATCTCAAATTCTTGTAAGTCAAATTCTATTTTCAATTAAGATGAATTTCATTGTTTTGTTAGTTCAATTCTCTAGCATGATTAACTAATCTTCTGACTAGGGCTGAGATGAAGCCGTGATTAGTCGTAGGAAAATTATTCATGTGATGCAATTGCTTTGCCTAAATTAATGTGCTTTAATGATTGTTATTCTCAATTTAAATTGCATTGAGTTATATGTTTAATATGCTATTTGGATATTACTTGTGATTTATCGAATGATGGATACATGTAATGATTTGAATCTCATCTGTTGATATGCAAGAGAAGACAAAATTCTATTTAAAAATTTATATGTTTTAATGCTGAAATATTCCGTAGGAGAATAGATTGAATTCCAATTCTCTACGAGATAATCGTGAGAACAATTGCTGATTTTAAAAGAAATATTCCTATGATTGTCATGTGCTGATTCTTATGCCCTAGTGTTTTAAATTCCTGATTAAAATTCCAATTATTATTTGTCAATTAGTTTCTTTTTCATAGATTACTTAATTACATTTAGATTAATTTGTTAGTTAAAGTTGTTTAATTACATTGAGTCTTCGATTAGTCGTAGTTGTAGTGAATCAAATCAATTTAATTCTTCAACAAGGGTAATAATCTGATCTTCGAATTAGAATTCCAAAAACACAAGTCCCTGTGGGTTCGACCTCGTAAGAATTGTGCGACTATACTCCAAACACGATTCGTACACTTGCGAGAAAAATTAAGAAGATTAATTAAAATAACAACAAGTTTTTGGCGGCGTTGCCGAGGACTTGTAGGAAATCAAATTCTAAGACTAATTTTACCCTTGCAGTTAATTTAAGGTCAAAAAAAAAAATCAAAAATAAAAAATAAAAAAAATTAAAAAAATTTAAAATAAAAAATTTTAAACACGTGAGAGTTGATTGACGGTGTATGACCACGTGGACACGTGATCACACACTGCGTCTGGTTAGGAATAATTCCAATCCTTTAGAAAATAGTGAAACTAAAATTAATCTATCATTCAAAATGGAAGATCAACCTGAGAAATCTCCGAGGGAGTTATTTTCTCCAATCTCAATCAACCCTCCATCTTGCATAGTGTTGCCTGCAACATCTGCAAAGCATTTTGAACTAAAACCTTAGATAATTCAACTTTTGCCCAATTATCATGGTCTTAACAGAGAGGATCCTTACATGCATGTAAAGGATTTTCTAGAAATTTGTGCAACTTTTAGGTTCACAGACTTCTCAGATGAGTCTGTTCGTCTGCGTCTTTTCCCCTTCTCTTTGAAGGACAAGGCCAAGGCATGGTTAAACTCACTTCCCGCTGATTCTATCACAACATGGGATATGTTGGTGAGTAAATTTTTGTCAAAATTCTTCCCAATGGCTAAAACTAATGAATTAAAGAGAGAAATCACTGACTTCATGGAAGATGAAAATGAAAAATTTTATGAGAGTTGGGAAAGATTTAAAGACCTTTTACTAAAATATCCACATCATGGGTTTGAAACATGGAGGTTAATTCAACACTTTTACAATGGCTTAACTCAAACACACCGCAACATGATTGAATCAATGAATGGCGGTGCTTTCTTAGACTTAGGAGGTGAAGCAGCTTATAACTTCTTAGAGCGATTAGCTGAAAGGTCCCAACAGTGGGATTTTGCAGGTCATAGGGAGAGACAACATCAAGCTCCTAAGAATGGAGGTCTCTACGAGATTAAAGAGGACGTAGATGTTAAGGTCAAACTTGATGCGTTACCAAGAAAATAGATGCCCTGAGTTTGAACCGAAGCATCAATGCTCTCAACATGAATGAAGCATGCTTTGTGTGTGCTAGCCCAATGCATACATCTCTGAACTGTCCTTCAATAAATACGTATCCAGAGTGTTATGCAGAACAAGACAATGTCCTGAATAATTATGGGAAGCCGACAGACAATCCTTTCTCTGAAACTTACAATTCAAGATGGAGAAATCATCCAAATTTCTCTTGGAGACAGAATCAACCACCTATGAATGTAGGTGGGCAACCCATGCAACCCATGCATAATCAGTTTAGGCAGAACAACCCACCTTATCAAGCTTTGTCTCAACCTCCTACCCAATACCAACAACCAGCCAATCAATCTCCATCCCTTACACAAAAGCAATCCTCGTTAGAGGACACTCTCAAATCTTTCATCCAATCTACAAGCCAAGTTATTCAGTCAACTAACCAAGCTATGCTTGAGATGAACTCTACACACATGAATACTCAAGCAATTGCTAAGTTAGAGACTCAAGTTGGTCAATTGGCTACTCAATTAGCAAAAAGAGAGAGAGGGAGATTCCCTAGTCAACCTGTGCCTAACCAGAAGGGCCAATTTTCCATTGGTAGTAGCTCTAATTCTTCACAGAATGAGGAACATGTTCAATCAGTTATTACCCTTAGGTCTGGAAAGCAAATTGATAATAAAATTGACACTCCTGAAAAAGAAGAAAGTGAGAACACTAAGACTGAAATAGAGACTAAAGAAATTAATTCTTCTCCAACTGTTGACAGTGATTCTCCACCTAGGAATTTTGTACCTAGGGCACCATATCCGCAAAGACTAGTCAATCCTAAAAAAGGTGCACAATATGGAGATATTCTAGAAGTGTTTAAACAAGTACAAATAAACATTCCTTTTCTAGATGCAATTCAACAAGTGCCTTCATATGCAAAATTTTTGAAAGATCTAGTCTCTATCAAAAAGAAAAATAATGTTCCTAAAAAGGTATTCATAGCGGAACAAGTCAGCTCTGTCATTCAATGTAAATTTCCTATCAAATATAAGGACCCTGGCTGTCCCACAATTTCATGCATGATAGGGAAGCATCAAATTAAGCGAGCTTTGTTAGATCTAGGGGCGAATGTGAATTTATTGCCCTACTATGTGTATGTGCAATTAGGTCTGGGAGAGCTAAAACCCACTTCAATGACACTTCAATTAGCTGACCGTTCAGTTAAAATTCCTCGAGGTGTTGTTGAGGATGTTTTGATCAAGGTTGATACATTTTATTTCCCTGTGGACTTTATTGTCCTTGATACTCAACCTGTTCCAAACATAAGTGGGCAAACACCTGTCATTTTGGGTTGTCCATTTCTAGCTACATCTAATGCTATCATTAATTGCAGAAATGGAGTGATGCAAATTTCTTTTGGGAATATGAAGGTGGAATTAAACATCTTTGACATCAGTAAACAACCACCTGACATGGATGATGTGAATGAAATAAGCCTGATTGAAACACTTGTCCATGAAACATTTCTTCAAACACATTCCCAAGATCCCTTAGAGGCATGCTTAGCACATTTTGGTTGTGAATTTGATATCGATCAGTCAATTGAACAAGTAAACTCATTGCTTGAGTCTGTACCTCTGATAAGTACTGAACGGTGGCAACCAAAAGTGGAGCCTCTTGCCTTATCATCATCACCAGTAGTTCCATCTAATATTGAGCCATCTAAATTGGACCTAAAACCATTACCTGATACTCTGAAATATGCTTATTTAGGTCCTGCTGAGTCCTTGCCTGTCATTATTGCATCTGACCTAGATGTGGCTCAAGAGCGTAAATTACTTGATGTTCTTGTAAAGCACAAAGAAGCCATAGGGTGGATCATTGTTGATATAAAAGGCATTAGTCCCTCTGTTGTTATGCATAGAATTCATTTGGAGGATGATGCCAAGCCTTCTCGTGAATCCCAAAGGCGTCTTAACCCTATAATACAAGAAGTTGTTCGAGCTGAAATCCTAAAGCTTTTAGATGTAGGAGTTATCTACTGGATCTCTGATAGTAAATGGGTAAGTCCTGTTCAAGTTGTACCGAAAAAGTCTGGCATAACTGTTGTGAAAAATGATGCTAATGAGTTAGTGCCAACTCGAGTTCAAACGGGTTGGCGTGTCTGTATTGATTATAGGAAGTTGAATGCTTTGACAAGAAAAGATCATTTTCCCCTTCCTTTCATTGACCAAATGTTGGAAAGGTTAGCGGGACATGAATATTATTGCATGCCATTTGGGCTATGCAATGCACCTGCTACCTTTCAAAGGTGTATGTTGAGCATTTTCTTTGATATGGTAGAGCAATTTTTAGAGGTATTCATGGACGATTTTTCTGTCTTTAGGTCTAATTTTGATGAATGTCTGCACCACCTATCTTTAGTGTTAGTGCGGTGTAAAGAGAAGAATCTGGTACTTAACTAGGAGAAATGTCATTTTATGGTTCAAAAAGGAATTGTTCTTGGGCATATTAAATCTAATAAAGGCATTGAAGTTGATAAAGCTAAAGTTGATTTGATTTCACACCTTCCTCCACCACGAACTGTGAAAGAAATCAAATCATTTTTAGGCCATGCTGGATTTTACAGAAGATTCATTAAAGACTTTAGTAAAATTTCAAGACCTTTGTGTAATCTTCTTGCAAAAGATACACCATTTATCTTTGATGATGCTTGCAATAATGCCTTTCAGAAACTCAAATCAGAGTTAACATCTGCACCTATTATTCGGCCGCCTAATTGGAGCCTACCTTTTGAGATCATGTGTGAAGCCTCTGATTATACTATTGGTGCTGTATTGGGGTAGCGAATTAATAAACGTCCCCATGTGATTTACTATGCCAGTAAAATATTGAATGATGCTCAACTTAATTATTCTACAACTGAAAAAGAGTTGCTAGCAGTAATCTTTGCTCTAGATAAGTTTCGGTCTTATTTATTAGGATTGAAGGTCTATATCTATTCGGATCATGTTGTATTGAAGTATCTTTTATCTAAAAAAGATGCTAAACCTTGTCTTCTCCGATGGATATTATTGCTACAAGAATTTGATATTGAAATTCGGGATAAGAAAGGTTCCGAAAATGTAATAGTCGACCACTTATCTAGGCTGATAGTTGATTTTACTGATGAATCATTGCCCATAACTGAATCTTTTCCTGATGAGCAATTACTTGCAGTATCCCAATTGCTTTGGTTTGCTGACATAGTTAATTATCTGGTAACTGAACAAATTCCATCTCATTGGTCATCCCAAGATAGGTCCAAATTTTTGTCAAGGGTTAAGTATTTATTTTGGGATGATCCATACTTGTTCAAGTATTGTCCCGATCAGATTATTAGGAGATGTATTCCTGAACATGATCAACAAAGCATCATTTCTTTTTGTCATGATCAAGCTTGTGGTGGCCTTTTAGTTCTAAAAAGACTGCTGCAAAGATTTTGCAGTGCGGATTTTATTGGCCTACTATTTTTAAATACTGTCATGCTTATTGTTCAGCATGTGAAAGATGTCAGAAGTTAGGAGCACTTTCACGTTGTAACATGATGCCTTTAACCCCAATCCTTATTATAGACCTTTTTGATGTATGGGGTATTGACTTCATGGGACCTTTTCCTAACTCTTTTGGCAATCTTTATATCCTTGTGGGGGTAGACTATGTCTCTAAATGGGTAGAGGCCGTAGCATGCAAGACCAATGATCACAAAGTGGTGGTCCAATTTTTGAAAGACAATATTTTTGCACATTTTGGTTCTCCCCGTGCTATCATAAGTGATGGGGGTAAACATTTCTATAATAGGGTTTTTGAACAATTAATGAAGAAATATGGCATAACCCACAAAATTGCTACCCCATACCATCCTCAGACAAGCGGTCAAGTTGAGATTTCTAATAGGGAGATTAAGCATATTTTAGAAAAGACAGTCAATCCTAATCGCAAAGATTGGTCACTGAGACTCACCGATGCTTTGTGGGCTTACCGTACTGCATTTAAAACTCCCATTGGAATGTCTCCATATCGTATTGTTTACGGGAAAACTTGTCATCTTCCTGTTGAAATTGAGCATAAAGCTTATTGGGCAATTAAGCACCTGAATTTTGATTTAAATAGAGCAGGAATTCAAAGGAAACTGCAGTTGAATGAGTTAGATGAGCTTCATAATGATGCTTATGAGTGTGTGAAATCATACAAGGATCACATGAAAAAGGTTCATGATCAAAATATTTTGCGAAAATCTTTTACACCGGAGCAGAAAGTTTTTTTATATAATTCTCATTTACATCTGTTTCCGGGTAAATTGAAGTCTCGTTGGACAGGACCTTTTATAGTTCGTGTTGTTTATTCTCATGGAGCAGTTGAAATAGAAAACCCCAAGAATGGTGATATATTCAAAGTTAATGGTCATCGTCTTAAACCATTCTTGGAATTGCAGCAACCTCAGATCGATGAATTGAGTCTGGAAGACCCGACTTATGATGATTAAAGTTGCAGTAGTTTGTTTTGTTTTGTACATAGTAGGTTTAGTTTTCTTTGCTTGCTTTATTTTTCATTATTTATCACTCACATTTTTAGGTTCATGATTCTCACAGGATATCTAGATGGCGGCCATATTCTTACACCTATGGGTGGTGCCTGCACAGTTAGAAGAAGTAGTGAATGAACATCCACTGAGTCCAGACTTAGATATTCAAGTCGTCTACCCTTGGGCACCATTACTACCACATCAGTTAGCGGGGAGAATGGATGACCCACCCATAGATGAGCTTGATCTTCAGGGGCCCATAGCTGCTGTCAATGTTGTTCCCATTCCATATTCGTTTTTGTTCCCGAGAGAGTCTAGGTGGGAGATATTGAAGTGAAGACTGGGAACATTAATTTACAATTTGAGAGATGTCATTTGGTCATATTTTTATTCTCTGTGGTCTCACGCTAAATCCTTGGTAGAATTTACATCATCCATTAATGAGTGAATTAATAGCTGTGTCTGGCTGAAGACGTTAAACTTAGTGCTACTGGGAGGCAACCCAAGTTTTTAGAATTTTTATTTTTGTGCTTATTTCTTCTTATGCTATTCTTGTGCTTCACTTGTTCTTTTCATTTTGATAGATAATATAGCGTTTCAGTGGAGTGCAGGTACTATCTTTCCTTCCCTCTTCTATTTATTTTCCTCATTACTTATTTCATATCTTTTTACATTGAGGACAATGTTTCATGTAGGTTTGGGGGTATAGGAAGATATTTGTTTAGGATATCTTAGTTATTTTCTTGCTTATTTTGAATTTTGTAAAAAAAAAATATTATTAATTCAAAATAAAAAAAAAAATTGTAGTTTTTAGGCTGCTTGTTAGTATTTTTATAGGTTTTTGATAGTTTATCCCTTCGTGATGCATACTTCAATTTTTAAGAAATTAATTTACATTGGAAGTGTGAGTAAGTATACTGGAGGATAGAGACACTTAACTGAGAAATAGCATTCTGTTACAATCCTCTTGGATCAAGTGCTTGAGCTAATAAAACTCACTCTCACACACCAGTTACATAAAGTAATACCTTCTAGAGATTTGTTGAATACTAATCTTCAGTGGGATATTTTTAGTCATAGTCATGGATGATGTGTAGTTATCTGTTGAGCTTAAAAGATCATGATAGCCCATTTACTTGGCTATGGCAAGGGCTTGGAACCGAAAATAGGTTGAGAGTATAATACAACCTGGACAGAATAAGATGCTTGAAAATATATATGCTGAAAATGAAAAAAAAATGAGAAAACAAAAATAAAGAAAAGGGCTGCTTGACTGTTATAGGATTAACTTAGGCTGATGCTCAGGTCCGAAGCGGTCCATCTTAAAACCTAATGCCCTAAGTCGAACTGGCTGGGAGTCATTGGCCTGAGTCATTGCTAAACCTAAGCATCTTGAAGTCAGGCCTTACACAGTCCTATTGCAAAAAAAAAAAAACAAAAAAAAGGTCTATGGTGTATTATCCTCTCAAATCTAGAATGTTGGACCCGAAGGAGGCGCGCAGGCATTTGTGCTATCATGATCCTAAAGATTACGATAACTATGTAGATTCTGATGTTCTTTGGTTAATGGGTAACACTGGATCTGTGTGAAACAGAGATTTAGAGTGTATTGCTACAATGTTCTACACTTTCTATTATTTAAAGTATCATGTATATCATATTGAGCAGAAATTTCCAAGATGAAGGTGTAGAATAAAACCACTTACTTGAGCGCTTCTATATTCCAGTTGATTATAAATGCAAGTACATGTGGTTAGTTTTCTTAAGTATTGTAGTGTGCATTTGAAAGGATAATAGGTTCTGTGTTTTGAAGTGTTTAGTTGACTTCTTTCTCATTTAGATAAAGAATAAGGTTAATTTTATAAATACATATTTGGGGGTAGCATGGCTACAAACCCTCACGAGACTTCACTCGTCCATCCAGGGACACCTGGGGGTTTAAAAGGCTTGTTGCATATGCCAAATGCAATCGTGATTCCCTACGATAGTGGCATTTATTTTTGAGTAGTTTTATTGTTTTTCTTTTGTGTTTTGCTTGAGGACTAGCAAAATCTAGGTTTGGGGGTATTTGTTATGCATAAAAAATACACATTTTTATATGCCTTTTTACCTATTTGTTAGTCATAATTTCTAATTTAAATAAGGAATAAAGTGAGTTTTAGTAATTAGTTGAGTAATTAGGAATTGAATAAGTATTTTGCTTTAAATGGTTCAAATTTCAATATGTTCTGCCATTTTATGAATTATGTGGCATGTTTAATGTGGGACATATTTTATCTTGTATAGGTTCAAATGTTTGGACAGCCAAATTGACGCCAATAGACGGGCTTTGAAGTGCCAAAGCGACCCAAGAGCTGAGATAACGTGCAGAGAAGATCTAAGCCGTTGATGTTCACTAATGAAGAAAACGGGCATGAAATCAATGGATGAGCGTTCAGATTTGATCCGACGAATGACATTGATACAACAGGTTTTAAGAGAGAGAAAGAAAAAAAGAAGAAGAAATGAACGGGGTCAGTCGTCGGGCCGGGTCAATGAAAAAAAAAAGAAACTGAAACCCGAGCGAAAGCTCGGGTGTCTTCTTTCTGAAACAGAGCAACGCCTCGAGCTTCTGCTCGAGGCGATGGGTTGCAGTTATGGGCCCTGGGTTGCAGCGGGGTAGCGAATGTCGATGGCAGCCTGGGGTCTGGCCTGACGGCGATTGACGGTGGCTATGGCGAGATTAAGGAAGAACGGCGCAGTGGCGAAGAACAGAACAGCAAATTTGAAGGAAAGGTGCTCGAATTGGAAGGTTTCAGTTTGGAAATTGCCAAATCGGGAAAGACGAATTGCAACTCCATTTCAGAAAGGTAAGTACTGAGTTTCCATTCGATTGAAGATAGGAATGGGGTAGGGCTAAAAAGGAGGAAGCTTTATTTTGGGTGCTTCTGCCCTATTTCAAAGAAGAAAGCTTGGATTTTTTCTACAAATTGGGCTTAAATTCGAAGGGAAAACTAGCCGGATTTAGATGATTTAAAGGTTGCCAAAGGGAAGTTTTCATTTGGACGAAATTGGTATGGAAAGGAGCTAGATTTGAGAGGAAGAGGCTGACTGCAGTCTCTATATAAAAAAATAGAGCGAGGAGCATAACAGGAGGAGCCGGTCGACCACTGAAGAAGACGACCATAAAGTTTTTTTTACAGTACTCTTTTCTTTCTTTTTTTACAGTTGGGAAGTTTATTTTTCTTCTTTTGTTTCACCCTGGTTGCTGCTGCAACCAGTTTCATTTAATCGAGCAACGAAGTCCGAGAGTAGAGCTGAAGAGAAACAGTACTGTGTTATTTTTTGTTTAAATCTCAAATTCTTGTAAGTTAAATTCTATTTTCAATTAAGATGAATTTCATTGTTTTGTTAGTTCAATTCTCTAGCATGATTAACTAATCTTCTGACTAGGGCTGAGATGAAGCCGTGATTAGTCGTAGGAAAATTATTCATGTGATGCAATTGCTTTGCCTAAATTAATGTGCTTTAATGATTGTTATTCTCAATTTAAATTGCATTGAGTTATATGTTTAATATGCTATTTGGATATTACTTATGATTTATCGAATGATGGATACATGTAATGATTTGAATCTCATCTGTTGATATGCAAGAGAATACAAAATTCTATGCTGAAATATTCCGTAGGAGAATAGATTGAATTCCAATTCTCTACGAGATAATCGTGAGAACAATTGCTGATTTTAAAAGAAATATTCCTATGATTGTCATGTGCTGATTTTTATGCCCTAGTGTTTTAAATTCCTGATTAAAGTTCCAATTATTATTTGTCAAATAGTTTCTTTATCATAGATTACTTAATTGCTTTTAGATTAATTTGTTAGTTAAAGTTGTTTAATTACATTGAGTCTTCGATTAGTCGTAGTTGTAGTGAATCAAATCAATTTAATTCTTCAACAAGGGTAATAATCTAATCTTTGAATTAGAATTCCAAAAACACAAGTCCTTGTGGGTTCGACCTCGTAAGAATTGTGCGACTATACTCCAAACACGATTTGTATACTTGCGAGTAAAATTAAGAAGATTAATTAAAACAACAACATGGCGGTGGTGGTCGAGGTGCTCAACCATGGTGAGGGATGATTCCAAGTTGTGGCTTTGGCTGTCGGGGTGGAAAAGCTGGAGTCTTTGAGCGAGCGTCGACCGGTGGGTGACCATGCCATGGCCGGCGAAGCGGCGGTTGATTTATGCACCCCTCGTGATGTCTCCCATCGGCCAGCTGTGGGACTGTCCCGATTCGTGAATGCACCAGCCCTCCTCGCGGTGGAGTAGCCATGACTTGATGCTGTGGTTTGCGCTGCCCAGCATGGGGAAGTAGGCTGTCTTGTGGTCGGCGGCGCAGAGAATTGGCTGTAGGGGTTGCCATACGCAGGCAGATGTTGCGGCTGTGGTTGTGGATAGTAAGAAGCGATGACGTCCGATCGCAACTGCTCTGATACCAATGTTGTGTCCCCATATAGGACACGAACATGGCCAGGTATCATGGCCGGAGAAGAGGAAGAAGACAGGGAGAAAGTAAAGGAAAATAGATTGATTCTTATTGCATATCCATCCAGGAGGAAGAAGACCCCCTTATAAAGAGGACTCCAAGTTGTCACAATGACGACAGTGATGACATGACGTTGTATGTCGACATCATGACAACTAATGACAACATAATTACAACCCATGCTTATAGCTCGTTTCATCTAATCAGGCCTTTATTATAATCACTAATGGCTTTCAGAAAGGGAAACTAATCTTAATAATAAAATACTGCCTAAGATAGATTATGTGCCTTAGGTGGTGTGTGATGTTCACAACATGCTGCTACTGACACGACTGTGTAAAATGTCAATTTAGCTCCGATCAAGCGCTTCCATGACGAAGATAAGCTACAATGGGCTACAAAGAGATCCTCTGCGAAGATGTTTCTAAAGAAGCTCCAACCAGACTTCGAAGCAGACTTTGAAGAACATATTGAGCATGTAGAAGTTGAAAACCATCAGAAGTACAGACGGGGGACCTATTCCCCCCAAGTTTGGTGGTAAGGAAGAGAAGGAGGGTTGTCTCAGAGAGGTAATTGCAGAGGATATGGGAAGATGAGCATATAAGGAGAATGGCCGAGGAGCATAAGGTGGAATTTGGCGAAAGAGCTTAAAGCTGACTCCGAGGAGACCGTATCCGATTGACAAACAACCTCTATCATCAATGAGGTGATCTCTTCCTTGCAGCAGTTGAAAATTGGGTCGGCCAAGGAGGAGGAGGTAGCAAAGGAGGAGATGGAGAGGAAGGACTAGAGGAGGCTTGAGGAGGAGGTGAAGGAGAAGGATGCCGCAGGCTTAACCTCATCCCAGCCTGTTGATGTCCTCCAAACCCCTTGAAAGGCTACAATTTAACTCCCAGAACACTATTCAAATTTGGAGTACTGCTTTGACATGGGAGTCTTGTTAGAAAGGGATAGAGTGGCAATAGATGGGTGGATCGTCAATCCGAGGAAGGATTATCCAATCCCCACGCTATGCAATGACGACTATGTACTATTTTTTGGCTATTTTTCCTTCATATTTTTTCGTTTTTTCCTCCTTCGTAGACACGACTTTATTTGAAGTCGTGTATACGAAGACATGACTTTATTGAAGTCGTATATAAAAATAATTATTCATTAAGTTGAATTTTATACATGTTATAGATGAGTTTCTGACTCTCTTGAGGCAGCGCAATGAGAGAGAACGGATGAAGTATCTGTTCGGTTTTTTTGGATGCCATGCATTTAAAGAGATATTCGACAACGTAAGTGTTCCTTGCATTAATTTATAAATTGACGTTTCAAGCATCAATTTGACTCTCTTGTAGTTTTGCAGGAACACAAAGAAGGAGGCAATAATACAAAATTGATAAAAAAAAGCTTGGGGGATGCTAAAGCGATTGAACAAGAACATGTTCTATGCCTTTTTTCCAATCCGCACCAGCTCCCATTTCTGCCTCGTCTATGTAAACTTCCTGAACTGTGTATGGTGCTTCTACAATATGCTCTCCGGCAAATCCCAGTTGTACACATATCACAGGGTTGCAGCTGATAAATTCACGAAGTTCATGAACGTTGTGATGGCATACACGCTAGGGTGGATGGATTGCATTGACTGGAAGATGACTCAGATCGCCAAAGCGTCATGGCAAGAGAACTCAAAAGACTATGGCATATTCATCATGTTGTACGTAGCACACTTGGCATCCATTGTCAACCCACCCAACTTTGATCAGGCTAGAATTACACGTTTGTGGCACCCAGTCATTGCTGCATATATGATTCGCGGGGAGATTGACAGTGAGTTCGACGATGATTCAATGAAGGACAAAAATAAGGAAGTCACAGTTGTGGGTTTTTTGAGGTTGTCAAATGAAGACTGAAATTCTTTTTGTACATATATTCTTTTGGACATATATTCTTTTTGTCCTCGAGGATATTAACTACTGTTTCGTACTTTATGACACGACTATTTCATAGCATTATAGTAGCGGCGATTGGCTGCTTATAGTGTTATAGTCATGGATGACATGACTATAATGGAGTCTTCTTTTTGTATTTTTGTGTCTTTGCCAACACGACTATATTGGACATTCACTACTGTGTTCGTGTAGTCTTGTCTTAGATGACACGACTATAATGGAGATACACATCTACTGCATGAAATTATTTTTTGCATTTCTGATATTTTTTCCTGTACATGAATACATTTCGGTAGGAATATTCTTTGTTCTACAAACATTTCAGTACGATCTAAATGAAGAATGGTGGGGGCTTAGGTAAGCCGGAGCAACGTCTCTGCGATGTCTCATTAGTAGTAAATTTGCCTTGTTGCGGAGTCTTTCATTCATGCACTTCCTTTGTTCTTTCGCAACCGTTAGGTTAGTGCACCTTTTACGATTGTGACCAACTTGCCCACAATTGCCGCATTTCGACCTCGACCTTTCTGGTGGATCGGGTTGTGACTCAATTCTCTTTGTCTTTCTCCTGCCTTTCTTTGGAACTCCAAGCATAGTCAGTTCACATTTAAATAAAACCCCGTAATTCCCCCACTGACATCTGTCTAAAGTAGGTAACAATACTTCTTCATACGTGGTACGGTACAAAATTGTGTAGTACCACTTCTCACAATACTCAACCGGGTCCAAATTCCTCTCATCAATACATGCAATGGCGTGCTTATACGGAAGTTCCATGCTCCGGAAGAAGCCACATGTGCAGGTTTTCTTCATAAGGTCAACAACATCCTAAGGAAAAAATATAAACAACATCAATAACTTGAACAGTAGACACGACTGTATGAATAGTCGTGTCGTCAAATACTCGACATGTTATTAGTCGTGTGCTCGAAGACACAACTATATGAGTAGTCGTGTCTTCGACAAAACTATTCCGGAAGGATGGTTTCATTCAGTTTTGTGGAATGAATTCTTACCACATGGTATAAAGATGTCACTTCAAACTGCCGTAATGATAGAGGTTGCACTCGAATTGTTCTAACACTCTTATTTCTCATTTCATTTGTACGATTTTGTGCATACTTTGTTAATGGAATCGTTAGCCCTTTTGCTTCCATTCGGCATCTCTCGAAATGGGAGATTGTGGTCGCACGCGCTTGCTCGATCAACCGAGTTATTGGCCAAAACATAGCCTTCAAAAGCATATTATTTACACTTTCGGATCTGCTCGATGTGAGAGTGCCATATCTTTTACCCGGATATTCCACGTTATATCTTTTATCTATCTTGTCAACATATTTCCAGGCCTCCTCATTGTGTTCCTTCATCTTCTCTATGATTTCTTCAAATTCCTTTAGGTACTTATCATTCCAATGAGTAAGCATATTAGTGGCCATATGCATCAGGTAAAATCCATGGTGAGCCTCGGTAAAGACATCAACAACCGCTCTCAGAAGTCCCTTCTGTCTATAAGAGACAATTGTGTCCAGAGAGGTCGGGGGGTCCATAAACAGAAAAGCTTTTAGTAGGCCGAGGAATCACATCTTGCAATCCACAAGTGAGAGTGAAAGCATATCAAACAAGGTTGGTTGAGATTGATAGAAGGCCGTGTATAAAATAACACGACTTTATGCGTAGTCGTGTGCTCAAAGACACGACTACATAGAAATTCTTCTTTGCATACTGACCACGTATTTATGGTCTCTTTCTCGACAACTGCATATGCAATACACATTAATTGTTGGTTCCCGTTGAGTGTTGTAGCAATCAATAAAACTCCAGGATATTTTCCTTTTAGGAATGTTCATCAACAGTGAGCAAGGCCTCAGTGATCTTCCGAATGCTCTTGCAACCGGGCCAAACATCCAAAAGACACGTCTGAAGTCGTATCAAGCAACCTCAATTTCAATTTCAGGTATATCATAAGATCTTTCTATCACCACATGTGTACCTGGATTAGACCGCTCTAATTCCTTTCCGTAATATGGCAAAATACTTGCCATCGATCAATTTAATCAATTCCTCTTTCGCTCTCCATGCTCTTTTATAGTTCACTTTCACGCCTCTCAATGTACTGTTGGATATTTTCCATTTTTATGGAGTTTGAATCCTTGTGGAGGCCATGACACTTCTGTGTATCTTTGGAACTTATCAAAGTGTCACATGTATGCCTTCCCTCCTTGTCATGCTGACTCCGTCAAGTATGTTCGAAGCCTGTATGTGCCACTTGCACCCTGTAATCTTGCAGGTTCCTGCAAATGTGTCCTTGTTATCATCCACCACTTTGAACATGAATTTTCTCTTGATTGCCAAATCAGTAAGAACCATCTTGAACTGCTTCACGCTTTCGAATCTGACCCCTAAGGCAAGTTGTGCAAAGTGCCAGTCAACATCGTCTCCTCCTCATAATGTTTTGAAGGACGAGCCTATGTAGAATAGGTACCCCAATCCCAACCACTGCCACCATCAATATTGAAGTAGTCATCGTCGTCTAACTCTTGCGACTTCGACGCGACATATTTCCCTTTAGAAGTGGATGCTCTCGCTGGTTGTTAGAGTTCTATACTTGGCAGAGTGGTCTCTTCCCATGGGATTTGGCTGGCAAAAAATTGGTATTGTAAGAGGCTCATCCCACTCATCTGTAGACCATGGTAATTCTTCATCATCAAAGAATTCTTCTTCATCTGCATCTTTGTCTTCATCTTCATCTTTACCTTCTTCACCATTGATGCCATTGATTTGAAATTGGTTATCTCCTTCGTTTGGAAATTCATCCTTCATATTTTCATTACCATCTCCCAATCTGCGAGAACAAAATTGTATGAATGGAATGCATATTGTCACAACACGTCTAAACAACTTGAGTCAGGTCAACAACACAACTTGAGTCAGGTCATGTCTTCTACAACATGACTTTAAGTCCGGTCGTGTCTTCGACAACATGACTTTAAGTCATGCCGTGTTGTTGACAACATGACTTTAAGTCAGGTCCAGTCGTGAATTTTAAACCTTACCTCGCAGCTTGAAGTGAATAATTTTCATCTCTTCCTCCTTCAACTGCTGATGCGGGTGTCTTATTGCCCGGGCTGGACGGCCTCTCCTGTGGTGTCTTACTGGCTGGCCTCCCTTCTACCTCCGGCATTGAGATCTCATCGTCCTTATCCGCACTAGAATTCATTTGCTTATTGCTAGTGGAATTCTCCATGTTGTTATTTCCAGCAGAAGTCCACTCCACGTATAGGTCGAGTAGTCCATTTGTGCATTGCTTCTTATTGTGAAGGAGAAATATTGTCTGCAGGTCTTTATCATTTTCAAGGACGTATAGGGATCCAAGATGAACAAGATATGACAAAGCCAACGTACTAGATGCAGACTTCAGCGGTAATCTTTCTTCCACTTGCTGTAACAGTTCAAGGTACTTTACTTGTGTATCAATAGTCATGAGCTTCAGTTTCCCGCCCAAATACCTATCAGATTTTGTACATGCTCCATTGAAGTGGAAGCACACATGTATCAATTCCATTAGTACCTGATATTACAATACCAAAATAAGTAAAAAAAACCGTAAGGTGTTCAACCGTATATGAGTGAAAATCTTCGTATATTAGTCGTGTCTTCGAAGACATGACTATTGTTACAATCGTGTGCTTGAAGACACGATATTACAACAAAGTTGAAAACTCTACAAGCTTTCAACTTTCATCTATGGAACAAATTTTCATTATATAAAACATAGAATTTCAACTTGACGTACCATTTTTTAATGTGTGATGCCTCAGTTGCAGTTGTTTTTGCGTACAGGCTGCTTTCCCGCTCGTTTTCTGACTTTTTATGCCCATACGACCTTTCCCGGTTTGGACGGCACTGGCGCCGGCGCTGACGATGATATGGATAGAGTTGCTGGACGGAACTTCTCCGGAGCGCTTTCTTCTCCAAAAATACAAAATTATGTGCTACAACCATGCTTATACATGCTCATGGGGGATATTTTCGGTCTAGGTCATATAGAAGGAACAAAGTTTTTTCGGGTAATATGGGAAAAGGAAAAGTGGCGCCAGGTAATACTACATATTCTCATATGGACAGTGATAACCCTACATCAGATTTCCTACACATTTCCATACACAGCAATTCACCCACTCATTGCCATACACATCAGCTGTGTATGGAAATGTGTAAGAAATCTGATGTACAAATATCATTTTCCTTCTCAAACATGGATGCCTAGGATAGGTTTTTTTAATCAATATAGCTTTTATGAGGGTGAAAAAAGAATGCTCGCCACGATTAAGGCGTAAATGCTCACTATGAGAGTTCTCGGGTGCACTTGTTATGAAAACTTCAATTCTAGCTGGCATCTTTGGAGAAGAAGTCTTCTTTAACGTTTCGGCACTTAGCATTGATCCACACCAATTGGCCCTGCTTATACACTGTTGTAACAAGATAATGACCTTGGTGGAGGTGAGCAAGGGATCACTCCTCCTCCTTTGTATCTATACAGTCAAACACATCTAGGACAATGGTGCATCAAAATCCTCATTCTCGTTATATACACAAAGCATGAGTCATCTCCACCCAAGTAATGATGTAAAAATCAAACTTCACCCAGTTAATTTAATTTTCTTGGAAAGTAACTTCATCCAAGCAATCCCCATATGTGTGCAATTTTAATACTGAAACCATAGGAGGGCTTCACCTTTCATGGGGAAGGAGGCCAGGAATATTGAGGTTTGGCTGCGGTTCCCTGGAACCTAAAGAACTGCATAATACGGTAAATGGGTTGAACATCTTCTCCATGTTTACAGAAGTGAAGGCAGAAAAGGAAGACTATGGAGGCTGCCTCTGTCCGTGCGTGTGCGTGCGTGCGGGAGGGTTGTGTGCGTTGGTACATCTCCATACGTTGGTTCACAACTCCAGCAGAGTCTGAATCTCAATTCAGAACGAAATAGTTCCTTCTGAAGTGAAGAGATTTGGAATTCGTATATTGAGCCTGAACTGGGGAAGAAACTACCTTCAGTCAATATCAGCAGAAATATAGGAACCAAACAGAATTCTTCTGAATGGGGTCAAAGTCTCTTTGCATTTGGCCAAAATTCACGAATCAAACAACCCCTTGAAGAGGTAAATGCAAGCAAGAAAAGGCTATGGAGGCTGGCTGTGCATGTGTGTGTTAACACTATTACTAGTTTTGAAAAGTGAAATAATTGGCACAATAAGTTATCTTAACACTCTTAACTGTAAACCAGTCATATCTCAGCCGTTAATTATAATGCAATCCTAGCCATTGAAGACTAACTTCTTCTCATTATCCCCTTCTCCAGAACACTGTGAATAACTTCTTCTAACTTATTGTAACTTCTGTATCTATCTATAAATAGACAGACCGTTCTCTGTAATTTATATGTTGTGAAATATATTTAAGTCAATTCCAAGATTTCTTTATGGTACAGTGCCAGACTATCATGGGCACTCCATCTTCCTCAGCAACTTCTGCTTCTCATTCTCCTCCCAGACCCACACTTCTTTCTTCTTCCCTCCCAACTCCTTCCTCCAATCAAATACAGTCTTTGATCACCACTAAACTAGACAATGACAATTACCTACTTCGGAAAACCCAATTTCTGTCTGTAATGCACAACCACGACGTGGCATTCTTTCTCAACCCTGAAAATCAATCTCCACCTCCCACAGTTGTTTCTGAATCCGGGGAAACTATTACAAATCCTGATAACACACAGTGGTTTTGTACAGATAACCTGATAAAAACTTGGCTCTACGCCCACCATTACCAAGGATGTCATCCTATACATAATTCAGGGCAACACATCCTCTGAAATTTGGGCAACCCTCGACCAAATTTACTCGGCCCATTCTAAATCCCGCCTTCAACTCCTACGCCAACAAATTCAAAGTACCAAAAAATGGAATGAAGCGTCACTGATTTTGTTACCTATCTTAAAAGCCTTGCACACTCCTTAGCAATCATAGGCTACTAATATATACATTAATTATGTATTTTATTAGTTCTTCAACTTATATTTATCTTAGTGTTTGATTAGATTTAGTAATACTTTAACGTAGTTTTTGGTTTTTGTAGGAAAACAAGAGTAAGATGCAGAAATGAGGTGAAAAGTGACTCCAATGGTTGAATCTTTGTAACTTCGTGTCCATATCTCTGATTGGAATGATTCAAGCTTCATTTAAAGTTCAAGAAGTCAGCTTTCCAACGCCACCAACCGCATGCAATTCGAAGCTCGGAGCGAAAAGTTATGACCATTGGAAAATTGGGCTGAAAAGTGAAACCGAGAGAACGATCGATCGGCAGCCAATGCGATCGATCGGCGGATGTAGGAAATAACGAAGGAACAATGCGATCGATCAGCAAGTGATCGATCGGCCCGTATTGGCGATCGATCGCCGTGTGCACAAAAGTGAGTTTTTCCCTATTTTGACTCAGATTTGGAAGGGGTCTTTTGTGTTTTCTTCCCAACTATATAAATAGGCCTTAAGAGGAACGTGGAGATTATTAGAGAATAGAGTTTTGAGTTTTTTTAGAGTCCTTGGAGGCTAGAGCAAAGGAGAGAAGAAGAAGAAGATAATGAAGAACATGATGATAATTTCTCTTCCAATGCAGGGCTAAACTCCTTTCCAAGGCGTAGATGAAGCCCAATAGACTAGTTGTATAATCTCTCTTCTCTCATATTATGTTTTACTCTAGTTGGTGTATGACTCTTTATTATGCAATCAAAGTTAATTCATTGAAGTTCGTTCTTTGTACTCGAGAGAGACAATAGTGAATTAATTGATTTCAATTTGAAAGAACACTTGCGTGTCTGAGAGGAGCATGAGTAGTCTGAGGTGTCTCATATTAATACGGATTCATTGGTTTATACTCGAGAGAGATAGATCACAGTTCCATGTACTTAATTGATTTATGTGTTACATCCGAGAGGAGAGCGCTATAATTTGAATTGACAAGTGTATGTCCTAAAGGAATATGCTAGCCAATTAGGAATTTATTCACAAGAGAGAGAGAGAGAGAGAGACGATACACTAGTTAATTGAAGTGGATTCGAAGCCTTGGTATCTTCCATAATGATTAAATCTTAGCTTAGTTTAGTAAAGTTCATTGCTTTCTTTAGATTAATTAAACAAACTGCAACTTTTCTTTTGAATTTGGTAGAGTATTCATCTGTCCCTGAGGCTCTATGTGCTTTTGATACTTGTTGTAGTACATAATTACCTTGTGCACTTGCAAGGGTTTAATTTTAAACGAACAGCTACCCAGTTGCTGACTCCATTTTGGTTTCCTATAACTTGCCGATCTTCCAACAGAATATGAGCATTTTCGTACTGCAATTTCAGTTCGCACATATCCCATAACATTCAATGACTTCTTTGCTTTGCTGCTTGGTCAAGAATTGTGCCTTGAGCTTAATACCAATGCAGGTTTACTTCCCACACCAACCACTACTCTCTACAGCAATGCGACACGCCCTCCATCACAAGTCTCTGGCCCCCATCCCTACTACGGTGGATATTCACGTGGCGGTTGTGGCTACATGCAAAGCCATGGACGTGCTATCTTCCGTAGAATCCCTCGCCCATTACCGACCACCAATGTTGCTACACATGCCACCCCCAGTCATCTCTCAGTGCCCCTACCATACAAAAAATATGTACAATTCATGTAACTCCCCAATTCAATACACAAATTTTCATGTAAATCGGATTAACACTTTGCCAGTGGAAGATTTTAAAATTCAACAATCAAAACTCAAAAATATGTGAGCCAAAGTTTGAGCCTATAAGCATTCAAAACATTAATACGAGTGTTAGGGCATCACTTTTTGATATTAATTTTTGAACATATTAATAATTAAAATTACTACTATAATTCGGTTAAACAAAAAAATAAACATCATCCTTAGGTTGATGCATGTCACAATCGACAGTAAAGCTAATAATTATCACACACACGTGTCTATAGTCACAACTAAATTAAAAAAAATAACTAAATGAACTTGCATTCTACTTTTCTTCTTGTTCCTACCCTCTTTGCAATCGCCCACATCCCACTTTACTCTTACTCCTCAAAACCTGTAGAAGAAAACAAATTGAGTACGAGAAACTGATCTATACATGAAATATATATTTTATTATCTCCTAAACTGATGATTATGTTAGTGTTTGATTTGAATAACTACTACTTTAATATAGTTTTTGGTTTTTATAGGAAACGAGAGTAATACACAGAAATGAGGTGAAAAGTAACTCAAATGGTTAAATAATTATAACTTCGTGTACAAATGTCGGATTGGACTGATTCAAGCTTCATGTTAAAGAAATGAAGAAGAAAGAATGGGAGGCGTCGGAGGAAGGACTGACGAACTACTTACTTGTCTTTGGTTAGCCTGGTATTCTCCACACCTAGAGCCTGAGGGAGATTATCTCCAGATGTATGTGCGGGGAAGAAAGACCTACAAACTCCGACCATTTGAATACCCCTCAAACTCCCTTCCGAGGAGACGATGAAGATGAGGATCCTTCTTATGGGTATGTATGCATGGCTACAGGTAGTCCATTACAGGGTCCTTAATAGTGGAGACAGCGTCTTAGCAAGTCTCTCCCCCCTAGCTTAAGGGATGAAAAGTTTTGTTTTAAAATCAGCCTTCTTCCATGAGATCTAGAAGCACTTCTGCAACCTTCTCTCTGTCCATTGGTCTTTCCCGAGCACTCTTTTTTTAGCTGAGAATGAAGGCCTTCCTTATAAGTTGTCGCTCGATCGAAAGGATATAACTGTTCGCAAAAGGGCCGCTTGCTTCATTATACTGCAGTCTTATCCCCTAAAAACCATATTCTTGGGACCTTAGCAATTTGAAATTCATGAACAATAACTACGATCGATCGGCTATCAATGCGATCGATTGGCAGAGCCGCAAAAGCAGTGTATTGAAGGAAACGATCGATTGGACCTCAAAACAATCGATCATATCTACTGGAATTTTTTATCCATGCAAGACAGTAACTACGATCGATCGGTATTATATGGCGTCGACCACCAAAACGATCGATCGGAGGAAAATAATTAAGGAATTGCGATCAATCGGTAGGAGAACGATCGGCAATACGGAGCGATCGATCGCCGTATGTGAAAAACCGAAATAAGACCTATTTCGACTCGGATTTAGAAGGGGACTTCGTGGTTTCTCTTCAAACTTATAAATAGGCTTTATGGGAGAACGTTTTGGGCTATCTTGGAAGAACCCTTGGAGAACTAGAACTAAATTAGAGGCTAGAGCAAAGGAGAGAAGAAGAGGAAGAACATGAAGAGCACGATGGTGATTTCTCTTCCGATGAGAGGCTAAACACTTTTCCAAGGCGTAGATGAAGCCCAATAACCTGGTTGTGTAGTTTCTTTTCTCTCATCTTATGTTTTTACTCTAGTTGGTGTATGGATTTTATTGTGTAATCATTATTAATTTAATAAAGGATTGTTCTTTGTACTCGAGAGAGACAAGAGTGAATTCTTATGAGTCTCAATCCAAGGAATATTTGCGTATCCGAGAGGAACGTAAGTAGACTGAGGTGTTATATATCAATAAAGTTTCATTGGTTTATACTCAAGAGAGATAAATCACAATTCCATGTTTTAATTATTTTATGTGTTACATCCGAGAGGAGAATACTATATTTTGAGTTGACAAGTGTATGTCTGAGAGGAATATGCTAAACAATTGGAAATCTTTATTCAAAAGAGAGAAAGAAACGATACACTAGTTTATTGTGGTGGATTCGAAGCCTTGGTCTTCTCCACATTGATTAATTCTCACTTAGTTTAGTTAAAGTTCATTGCTTTCTTAGTCTAGAATCAACACTGTTATTTTCTCTTGAATTTGGTAAAATATTAATCCGTCCCTGAGGTTCGACAACCCTTTAATACTCACCATAGTACAATTGCCTTGTGCACTTGCAAGGGTTTTATATTTAAACGATCAGAAACTCAATTAAGAAAGGCTACCACCACTAAACTATGCACTAAATCAACAAGACAAACATGAGTATAGCTACTCTAGCAGATTAACTTATTAATTTAATTCAATTCTTTCTACTTTCTTTTATTACAACTAGATCATACTATTATATTACCCTAGCCCTTAATTCTTAGGTCATGGATAATTCATTCCATGTCTCATCTTTTTTAGAGTCAACCCTTATTCCTTATGGTATCAATAATTGAAACCACTAGTAGTTCTTAGATCAAGGTCTAGTCTCTTTTGATCACCACCATCCACGCCTGGCGAATGATCCCGAGGGGAATTCATAGTTCCTACCTGTTTGAGATACAGGCACCATGAACTTCGTCCTAACTATGCATGCATTCTTCATCTCTTGTGGATCGAATTCCTCAAGATGGCCAACCTTAATACAGGGTTTTGTGCCTTCCATCTGGCAAGGTTGCTCTTGTAGCATGTGAATTCTTCTTTCATTTCTTCTGTTGTTGTTGGTCCTCTTGTGGAACCTAGTAGTCTAGCTCCCAATCCTCTTAATGCCACTATTCAATCTTAGTATGGATTATAGTATTATTATTAATGTCTAATTTTGTAGTTTCTTGTCCCCATCTCATTGGTTCTCAAACAACTCACTAATACAACCTCATTGGTTGCTCTATGTACAACTTAAGGTTTCAATCATTCAATACATTCTCATTTCTATCTACTGTTGGATTTACCTACAAGTTATCCAACGACACATGATTTGTCATTGGTGAGTTGTCGTTTAACTCACGAAAGATTTTTGGATTCTACTAAATCATTTAGCCCTTTACTTTGGTTTATATACTTCTACAAATGTATTTTAACAAACTGCTTTCGTTTGTTCAACGACAAGTCACCCTACAATAATTTACTTGTCATTGGGACTTGTCATAGACTCTGACAGAGAACAAAATCTACAGAGACATAATTCTACTTCCCTATCAAATCATGCATCAATTCTACTCTTATCACATAATAATTAGAAGCAAATCTAGCAACCTAACAATTAATAATACTTCATGAACAATACATCTTAATCACATAAATATACATGATTCAATTCCATGCATGCTCTTTCCATAAGATCAACCATCGTCAAATCATTGCTCGAGTCAAAAGAGTACCTCGCTCTTCTCACGAACATATCTCATGCTGACAAATCATTCATATGAATAAATATCATTTATTAAGAAATAAACCATCTACTTACTTCTAAGCATGCAATTTAATCATAATTCCTGCATATCCCATCTGTAAACATACATATACTGCTAGCATGCAATCTACTGACCACACTATTGGTACTCAAAGCCAATCACAAGGAGATATCGACTCTACTGTACGGTAATTAGTTTTTCCTACCTTAGATCTGAGCTACTTGAAGCTGAATCCTTCCTTCCCCTTCGTATTTCTCCAAATAGTTCTCTAAGTTTAGGGCATCCAAAACGTGCATTACAAAGAGTTAGTCCAATATTTATACTCTTCCATAATGATAACCACGAAAGAGAGCTAACAGGATTTGAGTTTTGGATCCTATGATAAGTCATCCAGTGACAACTCACTTGTCGTAGGCCATTTGTTGTACAACTGTAGAACTGACTTCATTTGTGAAATTCAAATACTTACATTATGTAGGCCTTATAAAAAAAACACAAAATTCTAATTCTCAAGTCACTTACCAAAGTGCAAGAACATAGGACATAGGTGCCCATGCTATCACTTAAGATATTTCTCCGCCACAACCGTAGTTCCACTATTTGCCAGTCTATCTTTGACTCTTCCAAGTCAATGGATCACGAATACTGGGGCCACTCATCACATAGTGACGGATCAAACACTTATGAGCAGACAAACATCTTACTCAGGTCCTAATCAAGTCTTAGTTGGTTATGGTACCACTTCTTCTATTGAGCAAATTGGTACTGCTTTCATTTCCTCTCCAACTCATTCCTACAAAGTACAAACTCAATAATGTTCTATTAGTCGCTCATATCTCAGCCAATTTATTATCTGTGTCTCAATTCACAAAAGAACGTAATTGTTTCTTTGAGTTTCATTCGTGGGGCTTTCTTATAAACGACAACCTCATGAAACAGGCTCTTCTTCAAAGGCAACTTAAGGACCAACTTTATCTCTTCCCCAAGTCACCCACCTAGCCGCTCGTGATCATCTCTACCAAAGCTTCCTTGAATATGTGGCATCTCAGACTCAGCCATGCTAATGTAGATATCGTCCAATCTCTTAGGTGTCAAGGCATATTTCAACTACTTCTAATTTTAAGTTTACGTTATGTACAAGTTGTGCTGTAATGAAGTCTTCAAGACAACATTTTTCTAAATCTTTATGTATGTCGTGTCAACCACTAGAGTTAATCTTTCCTGATGTATGGGGAGCTTAGTTACAACCTAATGGTGGATTCTATGCCCCGGCCCCTTTTCATTCATAGTTACTCTCATTTAATTTTGCTATTAGAGTAACATAATGTAGAACAAACAACTGGCTTCCTTAGGACTTAGTTGTAGTGTAAAGCCCAAATCTATCTCTAGGACTTAATAATTAGTCATCCGTTCTTGTGGTTCGACATCCTTATATTCACCCATACTCGAATGGACTCCTATACTTGCAAGGGTTTAATTTAAAATGATCACACACATGCTAGCACATGTAAATGCAAGTTAACCATTAATAAATAACCGTCTTTTGTATGCAAACTTATAAAGCTTTCCTTTCCTAAATGGCTAAAGAATGAAAAATCATGAACTCAAATGCGAGTGAGTGCTGAAGTTTCACCAGCCATCGATCACATTGGAATTATGGCGCTCATACTAGTATACGTTAATGCAGGTTAAAAGCTAGGGAACATGGCATCTCATGCACTAGTTGTGCGCCATTGATCTAGTTGGATGGAGCACTTGTGAAACCTCATGAGCCACTTCACCAGCAGATTTGAGTTCAATGTCGTAAAGAGTACAGAAACCATCACATACCTCTAACTGGAGGGTAGCCCTTTTACCTCAGAAATGGGATGGTGTTGGTCTACTTACCCACAAGATGAACCTTGAAAGATGGAGTTCTTCAGCAAAACTCTTTGTGAAGTAAGCCAGTATATCAGATATGATGCAGACAACTCTTTCCACTGCCGTTCTCTTGCACCAGCTGAGACATGCATCTTCTAAAGGGCTCTTCACAACTTGCGTTAAAGAGGGACCAAAAGTCAAGAACGTTGCAGGCGCAAGCATGCATGTCTGATGAGCCCTCTGAGATGGGCTTCAGGTCGAAGTAGGGGTATTGAGAAGGGTTGGGGGAGTTGAAGTTTATGTGGATGATGGTGATGGAGAAGCCCTTAAGACTAGAGAGCTATGTCCAGGTGAAGCATGGGGTTCAGATGGCCTTGCAAGGGAAATGAAACCAGCACCACTCGGCACCCATTGCCTTTCTCTTGCCTTGCCATCTCTTTTAAGACAAGAGACAAATGAGCTTCAGAGGGGTATAGGGTTGATTAAGTTGGCTATTTATGCTTACAGAAATGAGATGAGCGAATAGAATCATGTAGGTGAAAGTATCCAAATATCTCATTATGTGTAGTGGTGGTGTGGGAGTAACAACTTTCCTCGTTACTAAAGCATAAACTTTAGAGGGCACCTAGCCGGCGCTGTAGCCGCAGGCCGGTTAGTGCACTGTAGGGCCCATGGATATGAGAGTACTAGAAGGATCTTGTCCCCTCCTGGAACCTTGGCAACGATATTATGGCCGCACTAGTGTTTTGAATTAGCTGCTAAGCAAACGATGGTTGGTTTGCCGCCACCTCTCTTAGACACCTAAAAGAGTGATAAAAGGGGAATTTATATAATAAATCACGAAAAAAAATTATAAAAATGACGCACTGTTCAAAATATTTCAAGAATAAGGTATTTGACAAGCCACGTAGGCGCCAGCGTGTGTGGCTTTTTTTTAAAACCGACTTAAAAGGCGTCGGTTCTTTCTTTGTTAAAGAGAAATATGCCTTTCATGTTTAAAGAACCGATGCCTTTCAGCCCCTTGCCTTTTTTAAAAAAATCACCAAAATGCCTTTCTTTATAATTGCAACTGACGCCTTCCATTTCACTTATATCAGCTCGGGCTCGGGCTCAGCCGCACTGAGCCCTAAGTTCGATTTTGTCACCGGCGCTTGACCTCGCCTTGCATCGGCTCTCTGGCGACATCCTCGCCAGCACCTCGGCTAGCTCGTCCTTCCCACGCTCGCTCCGGCCACTGCCTCCCCTTGGCTCTCCGGTGACTCCAGTGCTTTGCCTCTGCCTCCCTCGCCCCGGTCACTGTCTCGGCTTGCCTCACCTCGCACTGCACCGCCTCGGCTCTCTGGTGATGTCATTGCCACCATTTCGGCCAGCTCCGCCTTCCCATCCTCGCCCCGGCCATTGTCTCGGCTCGCCTCGCAAATCACTGCCTCGGCTCTCCGGCGATGTCGTCGCCACCGCTTCGGCCAGCTCCGCCTCCCCGTCCTTGCCCCATCACTCGCCTATTTACAAGTAATATATGTGTTTAATATCCATTAAAAATACGCATTGAGGCAGCTTATGCATTGTATGAAATTGATTATGTCATAGTTGTGTAGTATTTGATAGTGTTTGTTAATGGTTTTGTGAGAAGAGATGGCGGGAGAAATGGTTCTGTTTGTGCTAATGTATGGTGGCAGAATTGATAGAGGTGAATACGAAGGTGGTGAAACCCTAGGATTATTTATTAATAAGCCAAGTACTTACGAGGAACTAAAGATGCAAGTGGTAAACAAATTGGGATGAGACCAAAGATTGTGGAAAATTCGTATAAAGTACAAGATGTCTGTTTTTGGAATAAGGACTACCGTAATACCAATTAATGATGACAATTCTATGCAACAGATGCTCTATTTTATGCTTCATGTGTTTAGCTTCGAGCTATTTGTAGAAAAAGAGGCGTGCATGCCTAGGTTTGCAAATGATGCCGGAGGCGGAAGTAGGAGTGCTCGCAGAATTAGGTCGAGTGGAAAGTCGAAGGGAAGGTGTGTGGAAGATAATGAAGAAGATGATTTGTCTATATCACTAGCATGCAACGAACCCGAATTTTTGCCTAGTTGGATGTAAGTTTATTTTAAAAATGTAGTTTAACCATTCAACTTACGGTTAAAGGATTTGTTTATTCATGACGTTAGTTTTGTTCTGAATAATTTAGGCACACATCTCATGCTCATGAAGCGATGAATCTTGGCTTGGCACGAAGTGGTGAATGGTTTCATAACCCCTATGCTTACACTGGTTCAAGTGGTCGGCAAGAGGGAAATGTTAATGATGAGAAAGACGAAGGGAGAATGAGGATGGGGTCAATGATGAGCATGTACATGGGCAAGAGATGGTTCATAATGAGTGAGATGAATTTAGACATCGCAATTGCTACAGATAACTTTGATGATTTTGAGGAGGAGTTGCCATACGAGGAGGAGCCGCCATGGGCGCAACTAACATATGATGAAATAGATTGGGCAATTAATTGGGGTTTGCATGAGGAGACATATCATGAGGAAGCAATATATGTGAGGCAAATATTCTATAATAAAGATGAATTTATACATGCATTGAGGGAGCTTTCAATAGCGCATGATGTTCGCTATAAAGTGTTGCGTACAAGTCCGACACAGTACACAACAAGATGTCAATACCCTAACTGCCCATGGAGAGTATATGCATCACTGAGGAAGGGGATGAATGATTTTAAAGTGAAGACATATGGTGGCGAACACACTTGTAGAAATGCTCATCTAGACACTAGTCATAGCACGACAACAAAAATTGCCTTTAGCGACGGCAAAATCCGTCGCTGAAAGTGCGTTTTGCGTGGTAATTTCCTTTATTACGACGGACACATTCCGTCGATAAATCCCTCGATAATACCCGCGCCGCAATTGCACAAAAGCGACGGATGAAAGTAAACCGTCGCTATTTGTATTTACCCATAGATATAGCGACGGACATCAAACAGTCTCTAAAGAAGTTTCACCACCGTATAGTTTCTGTCGCCAATTGTTTTGCCGACAGAAATATCACTGTCACTAAAGATGTTTCACCACCGTATATTTTCTGTCGCACCATTGTTTTGCCGACAGAAAGATCACTGTCACTAAAAATGTTTCACCACGGTATAATTTCTGTCGCACCCTTGTTTTTCCGACATAAAGTTAACCGTCGTTAGAAATTTTCTGCGACAGTGTTGAACCGTAGTAAAAACCAGATCCCTGATTCGATAAATATAGCGACAGACGGATTTTGTCGTTGATGATTATAAATAAATACCTTTAGCGACGGTTCTCATCTGTCGCAAGATAAAATACAACAAAACGTGACTAAATTATTTGGCACCTGATAAACACTGCAATAGATTTTTTAACAAACATACTCAAACATAATTTACACCTTGTTTAAGAAAGTCATATACAAAATATGTAAGAGTTGTATGCATACATTGAGTTAATTTATAGGTGGAATTCTCTATTTATCAAAATGGATTTACAAAAAATTACATAATATTGACAGTCAGCACAACTTGAAGTTTCCTCTTGCAAGGTTGTCGACTTCGGCAGTCAGCACATCTTAAACGAGTTCCTTGGTAGGTTGTAGTCTTTCAGGTCTTCACAAAATGTAGGAATCCCATAGTTGTCTCCAAAATATTAACTGTTGAGCAATTTAAGCCACCTAATGACATTAAACACAATAAGTACATAATTAGCCTAAGGGACAACATGCTGAAGGGGTCATCGGGCATATAATTTTGGCTTAGAGTTCACAATTTACTTAGATAATTTAAGAAAATTTTCAAATGTTTACCTTTTGATAGAGTCATGTAAATGCCACCATTCATCTAAGTGGAATATATAAAGTAGAAGAATTGAAATCAAGAATAGTTAAGACAATTTCATGCAAGAAAAAATAATCCTCAATATTTCTTACCAAGGACTGTGTCGCTGCTCCCTCATGAAAGCCATCAGCTCCCTAAGTTCGTTTTCTCGTTCATCCAAGCGTTTTTCAAAATCCTTTCTATAATCATCAAGCATATTGCGGGCTTCAAAAGCTTCCCTCTCTGCAATCTCAGCCCTATGAGTAGCCTCATTGAATTGTGCAAACAACTTCGCTTTTGATGAAGACGGAGGAGCCACCTCACCATGTCCAAGACCTCGGACATAACCCTTTTGACAACCCAACAGTTTAGAGGCTATCTCATTGTCAGTATCATTTTGTGTAGACGCATCTACATTTGGTGCTTGTGCCTTTCTTCGTTTTAAGATCATTTTGTCCTACAATTAAAGCTAATTAATTGTAAGACAAGTTTAAGATATTACAAGTAACTAGAAAATATATTATCCAATGTATTTGAAATCTGGAAATAACAAATGAGACTTGTCTTACATGTAAGCGATTTGCCTCCTCACTAATCCATCGATTCTTCTTCCTTGAATAGTGGGTGTGGTAGTAGAAATCAATCAGATTGTATGGTCCAACTTCTGGGTTGCCCTTGCGCTGCATGATTTAATGATTAGAAAGATTCCGGGCATGACAAATAGATGTAATGTCCCTGCTGCATATTAGAACAAGGTTGTCGTAAATAATACCAATTCCTCCCTATATTCAGCAAATGATTTTGAACCACCAGTAGCTTGGGTCTTCACTAGCTTTCGATTTTTTATATTTGCCTCACTAATCTTCTGCATTGGGTGTCATACTCAAGGTTAGTACAAATTGATTCAACAATAAAATCAGTAAACTTGCTCCATAATAATTGAATATTCATTGGGTCATGATCGATGGGTAAAACATTACTATAAGTGATTAAGTCTAACAATTTGCTAATTCATTATAGAACCATATTGCACAAGCATATAAGATATCCAAGGCATATCATGTTTCAAGGAGCCTGGCATGTATTGCATCAGATTTGGTTTTCTCTTCCTCCTATTTCCAAAGGCTGCCTAGTTCTCTTCCCCATCTGCACTTGACTGACATGTTCTCTATTAACTTTTTAATTTTTTTTCTTAAAGAGGAGTGTTCTAAGTCCTTTATACCCAACTAGAAGGGGAAGGTAACTGCCCTCTTAGAGTACCTTATCCCATCACTAATCCCCTCAAGTGCATACAAGGCCATCCATCACACACATTCAGTTGAGCTAATAGGTGGCCTCTTAGAGCACCTTAATGTATAGAAAAAGTAAAAGGTGCAAGAACACCTCTTAGAGCACCTTAGTGCATACTTTTATACAATTCATGTGGCAGATGAGGTGCAAGAACACAAATCTTTGCACCAAGGAAGGAGTATCCCAAAAAAATAAATCATTACATAATAAAAAGTAAAAAATGTAGTATGCACAAACCTTAAAATTATTAGAAGCAAACCATGCACAAACTTTTCCCCATACTTCTGATGTGATTTCATCATACGAATTGGCCAACGCCGTAGCATGATTAGGGTACTTCTTGTAATGTTTACGCATAGAATGTCTAAAATCTTTAAGCCTCCCTGAAAATATCCGCTCAAGTGCAGCCTTAACATGTTTTGGTGTTCCAACCAGTATGAACACTTCCTATTGAATATTGTTGAGCATATGAGGCAAACAATATGTATGCTAATAGTTGCAAAGTTAGCTTCATATCACGTATAAAGTTTTTTGTTAATAAAGGGTATCTATTGGAATTAGTATTAAAAAATAAGGATTTAATTGTCCAAAATCCAAAATGGCATTGACCTCTTCCAGATTTAATAATAGTATAAATACCTTGATCTTGTTGTGCAATAGGTCTTTTGAAGATGGCTTAAGTCTTCTCCAATCTGAAGCAAAAGTACCATCTTCCTTTTCGAGAATGTGTGCATTTGCCCGACAGATTATCCCTGCCTCACGAACTAGCTCCTTACCATGTTTAGTGATTGGTCTCCACTTATTATCAGGAATTTCAATCTCTTGTTGCCCGGTGCGAATAAACACTTCATGAAGGGTGCGGTTGACAGCCTTCCCACGAGTTCTCCTCTCAGATAAATCTTGAAATTTTACACTTAATAATTAAAATCCAACCACATGTAGTATGACTGACTGAAAATAAGATGATACAAGAACATTACCTGTGTCACATGAACGGGCTTGTGAATCCTCGGAGGACTCCCCATGCTCAGCCTGTGCCACCATTAAGTTTCCCATATTGCCTCCAGGAGCCATACCTATAGCAAATCTAATTGAAATAAATTCTATACAAAGCAAATCCTTTACATATTCTAAAAAATTAGTACAACAAAGAAACAAGCTATGCATTGCTGAATTTCTTGGCTTAAACTTCTGTCATGAGAAACTGTATTTCATAAACAGACCATGATAAAATGCAATATCAGATCGATGGGCAAAACATTACTATAAGTGAATCCTTTTCATAGTCTAAAAAATTAGTACAAAAAAGAAACAGGCTATGCATTGCTGAATTTCTTGGCTTAAACTTCTATCATGAGAAACTGTATGTCATAAACAGACTCTGATAAAATACGATATCAGATCGATGGGTAAAACTTCTGGCATGAGAAACTGTATTTCATAAACAGACCCAGATAAAATGCAATATCAGATCGATGGGCAAAACATTACTATAAGTGAATCCTTTACATATTCTAAAAAATTAGTACAAAAAAGAAACAGGCTATGCATTGCTGAATTTCTTGGCTTAAACTTCTGTCATGAGAAACTGTATTTCATAAACAGACCCTGATAAAATACAATATCAGATCGATGGGTAAAACATTACTATAAGTGAATCCTTTACATATTCTAAAAAATTAGTACAAAAAAGAACAGGCTATGCATTGCTGAATTTCTTGGCTTAAACTTCTATCATGAGAAATTGTATTTCATAAACAGACTACTACGATATCAGATCGATGGGTAAACTTCTGGCATGAGAAACTGTATTTCATAAACAGACCCTGATAAAATGCAATATCAGATCGATGGGTAAAACATTACTATAAGTGAATCCTTTACATATTCTAAAAAATTAGTACAAAAAAGAAACAGGCTATGCATTGCTGAATTTCTTGGCTTAAACTTCTGTCATGAGAAACTGTATTTCATAAACAGACCCTGCTAAAATACGATACCCTTTTGATTAGTAAACAAAAGGCACAAAACAAAGAGGTGGGCAGAACCATGTCTAGAAACAGAGAGGTGATAAACAATCTTCTCTCAATACCTCCATGCATCAACAACACACAAAGATAGTAGTAATAGCAATAAAAAACTTCTGGAATAAATGTAAGATCAGAAAATACTTGTGCCCTCGTTGAAATTCAAAGCTTTCTACTTGTAGACAATTCTCTGCCAGCAACCCTTCAACCAAATCTTTCAACTTTAGATTTCTCCTCTTCTCTACCTCTATTGGACTCTAATCCCAGCTACATCCACTCCCCCTTTTTGCTCCATTCAGAAAATGGGCGGATGAGAATAGGGGAGCTCGATCGGGACAGATTTGAGAGAATGGGGGAGCTCGATCGATACAGATTTCAGATGAGAAAGGGGTAGATGAGAAGGAGAGCTCGATCGGGAAAAATGCAAGTAGCTAGACTGGGCGGGGGGGGGGGGGGGGGGGGGGGGGGCAACTACAGGGAAATATAGTGGGGGGAAAGTATAGTGGGGGGAAAGTTGCCGCGCGATGGATTTATGGGGCCGCGGCAAAAATATGACGTGAGAGATTGGGGCAACGATAAAGCATATTTATATGCATAGTGAAGGACATATTTGAAAGAACGTATACAAGATGGTAACCGTCAGATTTGTAGGCCCATATGCATTAGATGTTCTCCACCTTCATATGCACGTTCTGGTCATGTCTTACTTCTGTTTTGGGCGGCGGCGGTGCGACAAGAGGGCAGTGGGAGGTGATGACTGATAAGGTGACGAGGATAAAATTACGTGCCTGATGCTCATTCAAATGAGAATCACTATTTTCACCTCTTTCACGAGTGATTTGCTGATTTCTTTTCAGTTTTCACTGTCAGGAGTGAAAATCCTCCATTTCAGTTTCCAAACGCACCCGGGCTTGATACGCAAAAATTTTCAACTTTCTCCGTCAGTAACACCTATCAGCTCAATCAGTATTATCTAAACACTTTTCAGCATTTTCAGCACCTTTCAGCTTGAAATTTTTCACTCAATCAATATCTAAGGTCCAGGGGCTGAATGTGGATGGGTGGATACAACCAGAAAATCCACCGTTCAACCCCATTCAGCTGATCCTAAGGTATATCAACAACATCAAAGGGTCAAAGTTGCCATATCAAGTCAAAGGCAATGATTGAGTGATTTTTTAAGGAGAAATAATATAGTAAATCATAAAAAAATATTATAAAAATGACACACTGTAGCAAATATTTGCAAAACAGGGTATCTGACAAGCCATGCAAGCGCCCACGTGGCACGGGCGCCTACGCGGCTTTTTTTAAACTAACTCAAGAGGCGTCAGTATTATCTAACCGACGCCTCTCAGTTAAAAGAGAAAGGCGTTCGTTCAACCGACACCTTTCACTACCTTCATTGTTTTTTGTCCCATTTTGAAAGAGCAATCACTTCAACGATGTATATCTCTCTCATCTCTGATTTATTTTTGCCCATTTTTTTTTAATTTTTCATTATTTTTAGTGCTCTTTCTGGTCAATATGATATCACAAAGATGTTGAGCTATCGCATGCTATTTATAAAAAAAAATACCACAAAAATCATGATAAATAGCATGTGATGGCTCAACATCTTTGTGATATTATAATGAACAGAAAGAGCACTAAAAATAAGGAAGAATAAAAAAAAGAACGAAAATGGATAAAAAATGAGATAGATATGCATCCTTGAAGTTTGTCCCACTAAAATAGCTCAAAATAAATTTGTCCCATTTTAAAGGGGCGATAACTTCCACGATGCATATCTCATTTAAAATGGGACAAAAAACGATGAAAGTAGTCGACAGAGGCGTCGGTTGAACGGACGCCTTTCTCTTTTAACTCCGACGCCTTTTGAGTTAGTTTTTAAAAAAAAACCACGCAGGCGCCCGTGCCATGTGGGCGCCTGCGTGGCTTGTCAGATGCCCTGTTTTGCAAATATTTCCTACATTGTGTCATTTTTGTAATATTTTTTTTGATGATTTATTATATTATTTCCCCTTTTTTTAATTAAAATATTTTAGTCAATAAAAATGGATCATATTCAACTAAACGAAGGAAAACGTTCCTCGACAAGGTTTGTCCACGGAGGGTGACTCAGGACCTAAGATCAGGCCAAAAGGCGTAGTCGATGGACAACAAATGTATTTCATCGTAGGATTATGCGTACTGATAGAGTTGATTGGGAAGTCGATTGAGTCAATCATGCAATTATATAACTTTTTAAGTCACAATGGAGTCTGACTCAGAAACGTAGTGAGTGACCCCGAGTCGGGGAGTTTTTGGAGTCAAAATGGAATTTCAAAACTAATTTTACTCTTACAATAGATACATTATTTGCAGCATCCAGTTGAGAAGTTCACTATACTTTCCCATACTATAATTTGTTTTATCTCTACTGTAGCCAGCACATTGCTCACATGCAGTAGAACCAACTAACAATACATGCCTCGCCTTCGATCCATACTTATAACCATAGTTACCCTGTTTTTTTATTCCATATTTTTTGGAACCTCTTAAGCAAAATGTGGTCAACCATATTGCTTAGAACAAGTGCCATCATTCCCAAAGAATATCCACAACTTAAATTGGCAGAGTCTGCAGCTTAAAGAGGCAAGATGGGTTGCTTCACACGACATGCGGACTCCTGCTTATGTGGCCCCTGTTACAGTGACACTGAATGCACAATTGGCAGTTGCTTACAGATTGCTAGTCAGAATATAGCAGATTTCCAGTAACCAGGATGCTTCCGATGCTGAAAAAAAATGATTATTAGCTATTAAGGAAGTGCACAGATAGAGCAAAAAGGTAAGAAACAGAGAAAAGAGGACAAAAACAAGGAACAGAGAATAAATTATTTATACAAGCACAACCACATTACAAATTTCATCATCATCATCATACAAAGAAACCATATTTCAAATTTGTTACACATAATTGCTCATTTACCAGAAAAAATTCCTTAATTGACACACTTCTATAAACACCAGTCAACGTATTGCATAGTGCAGGCTTCCAGCTCACATATTAGCTAATCCTCCATCAAATAAGTTTTTGTTTATAATCACATAGATGAAGCATTAGAAAATAAAAACCACAAAAAGGATAGATACAAAATATAGGCTGTGATGTAGTGCCCTCACTCTCTGCTATCTTCTCAAAATCAAACAACAGAAATGTAACAAATGGCTACTCATAAGTTTTTCCTCTTATACATTATACTCTTTCAGAGTATCTTCTTCTTCGTCATCAGTGTCAGTATCATTAATGAAAGTAGTATTTCTTTCAGCAAGTCTCTTATTGGCAATGACTTAAGCAGCAACAACATTGATTGGAACCATGTCCGGTCTATTTAATGACATCAATTGAACTTCATTTTCCTCGATCTCATTGGCACGATGAACAATCCCATTATTTACAGTGTGCTCCTCTTCTTGATATGGCTCTTCATTAATATTGCTAGGTCCTTCCTCCTCTGCCTCCATAACATCATACACATTTCTTGGCTTAAACTTCTGCACTACTTTCCAATTACCACACAATTTGGTGTCATTCACATAAAAAATTTGTCTAGCTTGACTTGCAAAAATAAATGGATCATCCCTGTACCACAAGTCAGAGGTATTAACACTAATGAAGTGGGCATCTCTTCTTATTCCTGTCTTCTTCCCAACATTCCACCAGTCACACTTGAAAAGAAAAACCTTATATTGAAACAAGTAGGATAACTCTATGATGTCTGTTAAAACACCATAGAATTCAATGGGATTTGATTTGTGCTCCCCGGTAACCATCACACCACTATTTTGGGTCTCACGATTTTTTTCACGCTCTTTTGTGTGGAACCTCAGCCCATTCACTATGCATCCAGTGTATCTTCTGATTCGTTGATCTGGTCCACCTGCTAATGCATATAGTTCATTCGTAGCAACCGGTGATCCATCATTTCGTAATTGTCTTATCTATTAAAAAAATGTCGAAAGCTAGAATTAATTTAAATTATTAGCTCACAAACAATACAAGAAAAGGTATTTTACTGAAAGATAAGGTAGCTTACGCGCTTTGCAAACCAATCAAAGAACTCCTTTTCTTGCCGCTGTTGCCAATCATGAGGGTTTTGCATCATCAGCTCTGCTTTATGCTCCCTTCATAAAGAATTATGAATACATCATATACGGGTATTAAATTTGCTAAATTTTGAATGTTTTATATGAAAAAATACAGTCACTTACTCGAAATAATGTGCTAATTCTTCACAATTATTCAGAACATAATATTGGGCCTTAGTGAACTCCGCTAGATTAAGGTTGTGAATTGTTCCGGAACCTAGAGGTCGAACATTTTGTCCAAAAACAGAATGGCCAATGCATTGCTGACCTTCACATACATCATTATTTCGTTGTTCACGATTGAACCTAGTCTCGATGTCTCCAAGGTACATGGAGCAGAAGGTGAGGCATTCATTGTCAATATATGCTTCAGCAATGGATCCTTCTGGTCGTGCTTTATTTCGTACATATTGTTTTAATGTGCAGAGGAACCTGTTTAATTGTGTTAAAGCCTTATTTAATTATTAATAAGAATCTATTAAAAGCATAACTAAATTACCGTTCAATCGGGTACATCCACCGATACTGCACAGGTCCACCTAATATTGCCTCCTGCGGTAAGATAAGTGGACCATAACATCGAAGAATGAAGGAGGAAAAATCTGTTCCAGCTTGCATAATATTAACACAATTTCAGCTTCGAGAGTCTCCAATACTGTTAACCTTAATGTCTTGCTGCACAACTCTTTGAAGAAAAAACCCAACTCACTCAATGCCATAGAGACCTCCTCATTCAAATATCCACGCAACGCAATCGGGAGAAGCCTTTGTAAGAAGACATGGCAGTCATGACTCTTCATTCCCAATATCTTAAAATCAGTAGCATTAACGCATTGGGATATATTTGATGCATACGCATCCGGAAATTTCACTGACTTCAACCATTCACATAAGCTCCGCTTTTCATCCTTGGATAATGTATAGCATGCAGGAGGCATCACATATTTATCACCATTTTTCCTTAGGTGTAACTCAGGCCGTATACCCATATCCTCCAAGTCTAAGCGGGTATTGATAGTGTCTTTCGTTTTCTTATCTAAATTGAAAAGTGTTCCCACAACATTATCGCAAATATTTTTCTCAATGTGCATAACATCCAAATTGTGTCGTAGCTTGAGTGTTCTCCAATAGGGTAATTCAAAAAATATGCTCTTTTTGGTCCAATTAAATTCCCACTCAGTACGTTTCCTTTTCTTATTGTTTGGCCCCTTACCAAACTTGACATTTGGAACGTAAGCCAATTGAGCTAATATGTCATCTCCAGACATCCTAGATGGCTTTTGCCTCCGCTCTGGCTTTCCATCAAATCGATCCTTATACCGGACTCGAAACTTGTGCTTGGCTGGTAGGAAACGACGATGGCCCATGTAAGATGTTTTCCGTCCATGCTTTAACCTTTGAAAACTTGCATCTTCATTACAATTTGGACATGCCAAAAAACCTTTCGTACTCCATCCAGATAGATTTCCATAAGCAGGAAAGTCATTTATAGTCCACAATATCGCTCCATGCAATTGAAATTTTTGCTTTGTGACGACATCATATGTCTCAAACCCAGTTTCCCACAAATCTTTCAACTCGTCAAGCAATGGCCGCAAATAGACATCAATATCATTTCCAGGTGCTTTAGGCCCCGGAATAAGTAATGACATAAAAATGAATGGATCCTTCAGGCATTTCCATGGAGGTAAATTATACGGCGTGAGCATCACTGGCCACATGCTATACCCATTGCTCATATGACCAAATGGATTAAATCCATCTGTTGCAAGACCAAGTCGGACATTGCAAGGATCACGTGCAAACCACTCGTTCTCCTTGTCAAAATCCTGCCATGCTTGAGAATCTGCTGGATGCCTAAATACACCATGTTCATTAACTCGCATATCTTTGTGCCATCTCATGTATGTAGCTGTCTTGGTCGAGATAAAGAGCCTTTGTAATCTTGGTTTCAATGGAAAGTAACGAAGGACCTTTCGAGGAATATTCTTACCCACTCCAACTGTTTGTTTATACCTTGATTGATGACAAGTTGGACACTCCGTACTTTTTTCATGTTCTTTCCAGTAGAGAATACAATCATTCACGCAAGCATGAATTGTGATATAACCTAGTCCTAAATCTCGCATTAACTTCTTAGCCTCATAATAGGAGGTTGGCAGCTTCTCCCCATCACGCAATCCAGTGTTAAATAATTTGAGGGTCATGCTAAGAGATTTGTTGCTCCAAAGATTGATCGTCTTTATATGAAGCAACTGCAATAGAAAGTTCAGCTTGGAAATTTCACAACCTGGATAAAGCGGTCATTGTGCATCAGCTAGTAGCCTACCAAATTCCCCTAGATCACCACTTACTGAGGCATCATGATCACTTCTGATAGTATCTTCCATCGGGTCACCATCTGGACAATGGGTACCGGTACAAGCCCCTGCATGGATTTCTTCCAACATGCAGTGCATTCCATCAAAATGTTCCTTGTCAGCCATTCCACAACCTTCATTGTTGTGCATCACTGGAAATTTCAATTCACCATGATGCTCCCAAAAAGTGTAATTCCTATCCATTCCATTGTCCAACAAATGTTCTTCAACCTCATTTACATGCTTGTAAATTCTGTTCATACATTTCCTACATGGACATCTGCATCTATTGGCGCTATCAGTATGTTGACGTGCCAACCCGATAAAGTTTCTAATCCCCACAATGTATGCAGGCGAGTACCTATTCCGCATATGAATCCATCCCTTGTCCATGGTAATACACCAATCACACTGAAAAAATAATTTATCTCGTCAAATTTATAAGTATAGATTTCTGTTTAGTCTTTTTATCATTGATTTTTTAAGTCATGTCAAAAATTCAAGCCATAAGCAGCTCCAAAGATTTCTGCACCAGTTAGGACCTACAAAAGTTGAAATAGGTAGGTTATTTGTGGAGAGTAAATGTCAGATATTCACCTTCTTAACGACAACAAATTACATGGTCGATCTCAGACTCACATATGCAAAAGACCTCTTGTATGAATGCCAAAAGACCTTTTGTTCTCTTGTATGAATGCCAAAAGACCTTATTCTCTGGAAAAATAAGCAATATCAAACTATCCTTAGTGTATGTAAAAGAACTTACCATGAGGTCATTTTCTTGAGCTTACAAGAAACGCCAATATTTCTTCTTTCCTTTTTTTGGACTAGAGCAGAAGCACTATTGAAAGAAGGATATGTAGCATGTGTCAGATTTATCTGTATGTTTATATTATTGATAGTATTTTGCTGCCAATAGCATGTAGCAGAATGAGCATAATCATCATATGCAAGAATGAAACTCCAGTGGCAGCAACAAGAATGGGGAAGTAATTACTAACGAGAAATAAACTCAAGAAACTCAAATATATTTGAACATCCAAGAGATCACATTGTTTCATCAGCCCATCAAAATGTACATTTGAGGCTCAACTTTATCAATCACGAATATATTACTCTTTTTTCTAATGTATGCTTATTTGGTGGCCATTAATCTGGTTGCTACCTCTTCTTATAGCTGATGTAGTAACACTCTCCAATCGTTGATTGCCACATCAGCTTAAAAATAAAGAGGCTTAAAGATGTCTAGTTCACTTGTGGAAAATGGATGTCTGGAAATGAGTATGTCATGTTCATGTATATTATGCAGGTGCAGAGATGTTACATGCAAGTGAGGGATTACTCAGAACGACTCAAGAGTTCTGAACAAGAACTCCAGGTATTTACTGCTTTACTTTTATCTATCTTGGCAACTTCTCTAAAGCAGTTATTATGAGTATGTCATGTCAAGAGCTTATTCGTTTCTAGGAAGTCTGTTAGAAATTAAAGAAAGCTACAATCAATGAAATTTGGCTGTATTAGCTATATCATGCCACAAGTACTTGGAAACCATAAACATGTATGGTAAACTCAGGTGATGCATAATGACAACGTCAAGCTGCTAATTCATTCAAGACGACCATGAACCTATAATAAACTCAGGTGAAATAAACTAAACAAAAGCAACATCAACACTGGAAACTGGAATTCCTAATATTAATATGTGCAGAAGATTTATTAAAGCATACTCAAACATAAGCAAATATTGCAGAACAAAACTTATTACAGCTAATGTAGGCATATTTGCAGTCATGCACCTTGCGGGTGAGGGATGCAAGGCTATAGCTCAAGAATCAATGACATCAAGAAATGCATGACATCGAGAAACCAAAAAAATAATTATCAATTTTACCAAGAGTATGAACAATTCTGAATATTCTTCACAAAAACATTAATGGATTGGCATGGGAGAAGAAATACCAATACACTCTGAACTATATTTATGCTTGGCTCTTCTGCTAAAGGGCCTCCCTGCACCTGTATTGGGATTCATGGGGTGTTGGTTCCATGGCCATGGAAGCCCTCCCCTTTCTCTTCGTCCTCTCTGGTTGAATCCGGTGGAGGACGGCCTTTGGCGTTTGCTATGGTTGGATGAGGGGCAAAAGTGGGGGAAATGGTGGAACAATCTTTAGTGGGTTGAGAGAAGCATAGATCCTTTTCCTATGCTTTCTTAAGAAACTGAGGGCAGAGGGTTGATCTCAGACTCACAGATGCAAGAAATCAAAACCTTTCTTTAGAAACTGAGGGGAGGGTCTCAGACTCAGAGAAGCAAGAAATCAAAAGGGCATTTTAATAAAAATGAGTAACCAAAGGGGGCAAATGGAAGAGCAAAGCGATGGTTTTTTTAACCACAGCTAAAAAACCGTAGATACTATATATTACCGACGGATCTTTTAACGACGGCTAATAAAACCGCGGATACTATATACTATTATTGGCAGTTTATTTTCCGTCGTAAAAATCTGTCGCAAATGCTATACCTTTATCCACGGATCCTTTCTGTCGCTAAAAGGTATCTGTATCCACAGTTCTTTTAGCGACAGAAATAAAACCGTCGCTAAAGCCCGATTTTGTTGTAGTGTAGACAAGGTACTGCGGCGTTTGTTTGTTGGCATATATTATCCTCTATTAGAGTAAAAGTAAATATCCCACCATTGGTTATTCAAGAGTTAAGGAGACGTTTCACGTGGTTATTTCATACACAAGCATGGAGGGCAAGGAATATGGCCATCAAAGGAGTGTATGGTGATCGGGTTGAGTCCTATCGATTGTTGTCAATGTACTTGGAGGCAATAGTTAATGCCAATCCAAAAACCATTTGTAGGTTGGTGATGACCCCAATGGAAGATGCTACGTGTCGACGATTTGAGAAGGCGTTTTGGGCCTTTGGGCCATGTATTGAGGGTTTTAAACATTGTCTCCCAGTCATAAATATGGATGCTACTTTCCTATCTGGTAAGTATGAAGGAGCCCTTTTGGCGGCGACTGTTAACGATGAGCATAAGGGTTTGTTTCCTCTTGCATTTGGCCTTGTTTCGAGTGAGGATTACCCTAATTGGAGATGGTTCTTATGTATGTTGAAGGAACATGTTGTCCTTGATATGATATTTATCACTATCATATCAGATCGACATAAAGGGTTGCAAAAGGTTGTGCTAGAGATATTTCCACATCCGCATTTTTGTCACCGATATTGTATGCAACACATCAAGGCAAACTATCATATAAAGTTTTAAAATGATGTATTGACGAGGTTTATAGGAGAAGCTGCAACAGTGCTTACCATAAACGAGTTTGATGAGAAGATAAAACTTATTAGTGCAGAAAGTCCAGAAGTAAAATGGTGACTCAGTGAGGAAGGGGGATTATCACTCAATTGTAGTCTCTTGCTCATGATAGTTTTACAAGATTTGGAATGATCACAACAAATATGGTTAAAAGTCTAAACAGCGTGTTAAAAGGGGCTCGATCATTACCCGTGCAAGCCTTAGTGTCAGCCACATTCTACTAAATTGCCAAATTCTTTGTGAACCGACATTCGGTCGGATTGGCCATGGCAACCCCATACACCCCTGCTATTGAGTGGAAGATTAAACAACAATTGCGCCTGATTGGCAGCATGTGGGCTGACTAAATCAATTCTCACGTGTATGAAGTGAAAACAATGCATGGTAGAAAATATGCGATGGATGGCAGCGTTCATACATGTTTTGCAATTACCCTCAGGTGTACAAACATCCATGTTGTCATCTAATTGTTGTCCAATCGAGGCAAAGATGGCCCATCGGCGATTTACTTGGATATTGGTATACATCTGATACATATAGAAAGGTGTATGCAGCCGAATTCTTTCCTCTTCCTGATCGACGATCTTGGGAGGAAAAGTCACCTATGTATGTGGTGAAGCCCCCAAGAATTACACGAAAACCCGATCGTCCATGCACCATGGAATGTCGTATCGGATATCGGTAAAATATTGGTCGGCCAAAGAGACGAAATATCGGAGATATATTGGAGATATTGTGTAAAAAAATATCGGTAGTCAAAAACTAGTTTTTACTGTATATTTTCACAATCTAACTTCTAAAATGAGTTATACTAATTTAAACAAAGAATAAATTTCAAAATATGCCTATTAGGATAGAAAACAAACATGAAAGGTTTTTTTTTTCAAAAAAAAAAATTTGAAATTTTTTTTTTAAAAAATAATTTTTTTAATTCAAAAAATACCGATATATCGGTCAGAAACCGATATATTGGCGATATATCGGCGATATCTGGAATTTTTGGAAAAATCGATATTAATTGGTATCGATGTATCGGTTTAGGCCTGATACCGATATCGCCGATATATCGGCGAGACGATTTTCCATGCCATGCACTAGGAGAATACATAATGAGATGGATAGTGCGGGCATGACGACAGATGGTCGATCGCACTACCATTGTGGAAATTATAACCAACTTGGATATAACAGGCGTCAATGCCAAAACACACCTTCTGTTGATTGGTACGTCCATACAATGTTCTTTATATGTAAATTAAATGGTTTTTTACATTCTTTGAACTTATCATTAACTGTTGGTTTCTTTTTAGATATTATGGACCCATGACCGATTGATCCCTCCGTCCTCATAGAGCAGAGCTCGCACAGATTTAATGGCATATGGAATGGAGAGGTATGTGCATAACCATTAGCTTTTTAGTTTTGGCATTGTGGTGAGTTGCTTGACTGTGAGCATTGACTGGAATGAAGTATATGAGCACCTTCTTGGACGGGTACCTCCACATAAAGCATTGAAAGGACGAACTAGGGTTAGTCTTTTGTGGTTGAGAGAGCAGTTCAGTCGCCTGCCGAAGGATGCCATAGAGATTGACGTCGAGCAACATGCATGAGTATATTTACTCTATATGCTTGGTAGCACTATATTTAGTTATAGCAGTAGCCATGTGCACCCCATGTATCTCCTTTTGTTAGAGGATTTGTACACCGTGGGACAGTATGCATGGGGCAGTGCCACCCTTGCCTACCTGTATAGAGAGTTTGGAAAATCTTGCCAACCCAACACATTAGGGATTGCTGGGTGCGTCACCCTCATCCAGGTAAACCATCAATAATCTTTCACTACTATATTTATCACAAGTATAACATTTGATTCATGTTGGGTGTGTATGTGTCAAACAGCTATGGTCGTGGGAGAGATTGCCTGTTGGCCATCCAAACATTCAGAGCACTCCACTAGATGGTTTATCTCCGTTAGGAGTTCGGTATGTGTTATCTATTTAAGTTATTTGATGATCTTCTATTAGCATTTTAATAATTTATTTTTTTATCTTCTTTATGGTAGGTGGACTACTAAGAAGAAAAAAAATATGAATCCTCACAGTGTCCTGATGATGTATAGATCTGAATTAGACTATCAGCGATCCGGTCAGGTATTGTTCGTTCATATTGCACGTGCTATGAATATAACGAATGTACATTTCACAAAAAGTAAAGTACCATCTTCATATGTTGTGTAGGTAACATAGCAGCCAGATCATGATGATGTGTTTGCGCAGTTACCTAGAGTATGTACGGATGGAGAGCATGTGTTATCTAGGACGCCACTTATATGTGTTGACATCATCGATATGCATGTTCTTGATCAGATTATGTTGTAATTGGGATTGGAGTAGGTTCCCCCCACCTCTTGTTGTGGAGTTCATTAAACGATCATCACGTCCAGGCCGAGGGAGTTTTGATTGGAGGTCGCATCATGCTGCCTATATTACTAGATGGGATGACCGGACAATCACTCTCGTTCAGGGGGAGCCTGCTTTGATGGAGCAAGATGCGGATAATGCATATATGAGATGGTACTTGAGGATCACGAGGAGACTTATCATCCACCTGTGCATGAGGCGGAGATGTTATATCAACCGAGGGGCGACACTGAGTGGGCATTGGTGAGTATCACTGGCTTCATATTTGATTTAATTTACCATTGTGCTATGCCTTGGTGAGTAGATAATATATATATTTTTTTCCTTTCTAGCTTACTTGTGTGAGACAAGTGCACGCTCAGCCTCATAGTGCTTTGGTAGACCAATCCTACGAGAGCTTTGTAACGGCATGTCAGACAATACACGATATCTCTGGACATGTTCTTGCGAGTTTGTCATTGCTTCGGCCAATTATGACTGAGATTCCAGGACTGGAGGTTGTTCTAGAACCTTTATCAGCATCATGCGACATTGTGACATCATCAGCCAACACGACGGGTTTTACCCCATCACCAGTTGTTTCAGATGCCCTGGTCGATCAAGTTGAGAGGCTTCTTTCTTCGAAAGTATATACTCGGCTACAACGTGCACTTCGTGCTCTACGTCAGGCACCTTCGTCTTCAGATGCTATACCTGACATTGAGCCTGAGCATATTCCAGCTCGAGCACGAGGACAGGGTAAGAATAGGTTGAGGAGAGTTGATTGAACACTTGTAATTTTATGAGTAAATTTGGAATACTTTGTATAACTTTGTATACCTTAAATTTATATAACTTTGTAATATATGCATACATTACGTTGTTTGTGTAAGTTTATGTATATTGTGTTATCAGGTGTTAAAGAGTCACATTTCATAATATGGGCAGAGGCTACAGAAAGGAGTGAGATAAAGTGTCAGCTCAACCGACGCCTTTGGCTGCAAACCGACGCCTCTATGTCGGATGGAAAAGAAATGGGAGAAGAAGTAAAGGGGTTGAAAGGCGTCAATTAAATTGACACCTTTTAAAGGCTAAAAGGCGTAGGCTTTTAGTACTTCGAAAGGCGTATGAATCGGTTAATTTTAAAAAAAAAAATCACGCAGGCGCCAGCGGCCACGGTGGTGCGCTGGCACCTGCGTGGCTTGTCAGATACCCTATTCTGAAAATATTTTGAACGGTGTATCATTTTTGTAATTTTTTTTATCATTTATTATATAAATTCCACGTGATAAAATTGTCCAAAACTCTGAATCAAGTTTCGTATAAAGCTAATGTCACACTTCAAAGGTACATGCAGCCAAATAAGAAACCTAAAATATGTAGCCACATTTTTTTTGTTAAAAACTTTTTGTGGTACATAACCTTTTACAGGTTCAATCATGATCTGCACTCTGTTAAGTTACCTAAGGCAATCCTAAGACCCTGTGAAAACCACTCAACAAGGAGAACCTTTTTCCTCAAGGCTCAACAAGGAGTGCTTATAATTGCTAAAAACTAAGATATTGGTAAGCTACACAAAGTTTTCAAATTCTGTATGCAATCCTGAGACGCTGAGAAAACCACTCAACAAGGAGTACCTTTTTCATCAAGGCTCAACAAGGAGTACTTATAATTGCTAAAAACTAAGATATTGACAAGCTACACAAAGTTTTTCAAATTCTGTATATATACAGTGTATTGTATGTACAACACAAGAGTGCAAGAGCCATCAGCTGATATGAGTTACAGCAATACAACAGTTATACAATATTTATGAAGGAATATCATCACCTAGGGATGCAGGGGAGCGGGTAACACGCCGGAACCATGTATTGAAAGCTGCAACTAAATGCGGGCAGTCATCCACATTGCGAGTGGCAAAACTGAGACAATGATGAAGCAAAGTCTCAGCATCTGACATAGGCAGTGTGGATATGATTCTGAGGAATGTTTCTTCCAGATTCATATAGAGCTGCTTTTGACCGCACGGCATTGAGGAAGCATTCTTTTCTCGGCAAACAATAAGCACAGGCAACCAGACACTTACAAGCTTCAACCTAACCTGCTAAGACAATATAACTTTGGTGCTTCAGAGAATTTTTTTTATTAAAAAAATGAACAGAAAGAAAAAGACCATGTGCCTGACCACCCTTGCTCTCATTGTCATGAATCTAAAAAAGGACTCCAGCAACTAATAACAGCACCAAAGAGTAGTACACTAAAAATCATCTTTGCTTCCTATTTCAAGAATAGTCATCTATGTTCCTGAAAAAGATTTGCAATTTCCACCCAAAAGATAGTTGCTCATAGAAATTAATGCCACTCATTGTTGGAGAATATAGTAAAAAGATAGTAGAAGGGCCTTAGTTATTATGCTCTAAACCACACAAGTTTATGGTATCCGCTATTACTATATATATAATGTGATGTAATGCAGAATGGTGAATTGCACTACTTTGTAATATGAGTGAAACCAGTTCAGTTCTCCTTTAAGTACACTAACTACGGTTTTAAAATACATTTGGACAAAGGACCACCTAAATACTACACCCCCCATCCTATATTAAGCATCTGCATTACAAAATCTGTAAAATTAAGGGAGAGTGGGTCAGCAGCTAAAACATGGCTTGTAATGTTCTATTCCCAGCATGTGCTAAATATCCAGAGGGCAAATCAGACAATTAATATTGCATGTGAACTTTCTAAATCCATACACTTGATATCGGACAGAGGGAGTATTAGATTCATATTAGTCTACTGATGGAATTATGTTAGTTTTTTGCAAGCCACATTCATGAACACACCTTATAGTGCTATTTCTTGAAATTTTTTTCAGCTAACTCCACTAAAACCTGAAAAAGGTTTTTGAACATACAGCACTTTGCATCATATGCAATGTGAAAAAAATGCATCATAGTTTGTATGGTTAATATACCATATAACCCATGATGCATTTCTTTATTTCTTGCCACTATGTTTCTTTGTATGCATTTTGTACCGTTTTGATTCCGATAAGAGTCAAATGCAGTATATAATCCACGCCTCTGACCCCAGATAGTTGGGATAAAGCATATGATGATGATGATGATGATGATGATGATGATGGTGGTTTATATGGTTAATGTGCAGTGCTTGGGTCTAGCGGACACTCAATGTGACGAGAAATAAAGAACAGAACACAAGAAGCTAACATGGACTGACGACAAGCCTACTACCACGACTCGCAAGCAATTCACTATCCTTTGAGAGAATTACAAAGTGTAGAAACGGATTATAAACACTCGCAATGCTTACCTCTCCCTAATGGAGCCTCTCTTTTAGAGAAAATACATAGATCTGTTACCTCCCTTGGGCTGCAAGACACCTATTTGTAACTAGGATTCATTGGACCTTTCAAGATTTTGGAGCGTGTTGGAGCGGTGGCATACCAAGTGGCATTCCCACCTCAGCTTGCAGACGTTCAAAACGTATTCCATGTTACGGTGCTATGTATGAGCAGGATTCATCACACATTCTCAACTAGGAACCACTTGACATTAGGAGTGATCTCACGTACATTGAGAAGCCAATGCACATTTTAGACAAAAAGGAACGAGTGCTTCAGACCAAACCGTTGGTCAAATTCCTTTGGCAGAACCATATTCAGAGGAAGCCACATAGGCGGACGAGGTCCAAGCAAAGTATTAGCATCTGTTAGTGAAGCGCAACCTTGAATTCTAGGACAAAATTCTTCAAAGGAGGGTAAGATGTAGTTAGCTACATTTTTTTCTATTCTTATGCATTCCTTCCTAGTATTATGGATCAACTCAGATGGGTAGTTGCAAGCCCCACCCATTTTATTTGGACAAAATTCACCAAAATTTTTAGAAAACAAAATAATCTATGAATTTAGAAATTAACCACTTTCATTGAAAAAACAAAACAATAGGCTTAGTGATGAAGAACAGAATAATGAAAGAGGGAAAAACAGGAAATTTGGAGAAAATAGAGATAAAAGAAGGGGATAATTAGGAAATAAAGAAGGGGGATACACTTTTGGAATCACCACCAGAAGGCATGCCAGAATATTCTCCTAAATCAAATCTATCCTAACATAGGAAATAAAACATATATTTAGGATTCCTCCTAAACATAGAGAACCAAATCAAATCTATCATAAATCAAATAAAATATTCTCCAAATCAAATCTATCTAATTGAAATAAAATATTCTCCAAATCAAATCCATCCTCAATGATAATCTTTACTAAATAAAAGCACTAAAAATAAATACAAAAATACTTCTAATGGGGCCCACTATGGCTCCACATCACTTAGAAAGCCTTAAAAATTATTCGTAGTAAATACGAGTAATTTATCTAAATTTCAGTACCAATCAAATGGTCACTTAGGACAGATCAATGACTGTTCTTTCCAGACATTGACCCCCTTCCTCTTCAAAGACATTGGACACATTTGAAGTCCTCTTACCATCAAAATGCTCATCACATACCATTATGTCTAGTTATATTTATCTCTCACTAAAGCATCAAATAAAAAGGCAGTGCAGCTTCAATACAAAAAATAGTTCGTATGAAGCTGTAAGAGCAATTTTGACATTTCTCTGTACTCATCAAACATCAATGTCACAAGGAATCATAAATGCACAGTAACTTCACAAAACACTAAAACAATGCAGGACAATGAACACTGACTTACAGAATGTACACAAACATGGGACTGGGAAAGTGAAAAAGAGTCTCAGAAACGGGGACCACAAATTCCAAGCCCATTCTGAAATGCAACAATTTTGAACTGGCCCGTTCAACTCAAACATTGGAGATTTCATGTTTTTCAACTGATAACCATAATGGGGTCTTTGCAGTTTAATTCCCCAAAGTACATTGACCGGAGGAAGAGGAGGAAGAGAAGGTGGTGCGAGTGATCCTACATAGTCGGCATCTGCTTTAGTTTGCTACAACTGTTCCTAGGATTTCCCTAGACTAAAAACCATGACTAATCCAAATATTTCTGTGCAGAAGCTACATGCAAGAAAAAAAGTTTTTTATAAATATTCCATGATATGTCATAAGGCCCATAACCAAGCAATTTAAAAATAAGTTATAACTCACCAGTTGGCTCACTCACGTTCAAAAATTATCTAGAAGGCGAAAGAGAAATTGGCAAAATGTTGCAGTAGAATGAAAGAATGAAAAATGTTTCATGGTAAAGCAAATGCAACAAAAGTAAACCAAGCCATCTTCAAACATAAAGTTTGGACATAAACCCAAAACTATTTGCTTTAAACAAAAATGCATGGCATCCCTAAAAAGCTCAAGACAAAAACAACTCTCATAAATTGCAACTAGTAGCAACATAAAAGCCTAGGCCCTGGTTCCACCAACACTACTAATCATCCCTTCCCAGCACCTTAAGCTTTTATAAGAAGTTGTTCAATAACATGATCTTGGAGCATAATTATGGTTTCAATCCTGGATGCAGCCTGTGCCTGTTCACGTGCATTGATTAAGCTTACATATGGGGGAAAGTATAAGTGTGTTGATATAGATTGTTATCACGACACTAGCAGCTTAGGCTTTAAGAATAAGTGATTAATTAACAAAAAGCATCAAGACAATGGAAACTATGACTTACGCATATGGAAAAATGCAGAGATGGTTTTACCTATCAGAAAACACTAAAACTTCTCAGAAAACTTCTGTTTAGTAAAATTAAATCAACACCAGAGGTTGCCCACGCCCCATTAATTCAACAAAAAAAAAAGAAAATTAGACATCTCAGTGACTAATTCAATCCTAATTTTCAATTATGATCCTATCAATCAACGCAACTCTGCAAAATGTCATAGTTTAGCGCACAGTTCTGTTTACACAACAGAATTACGTAACTAGAATATCATTAAATTCTCAGTTATCACACTCGGCTTCAGCCATATCATAATGCTGAGCCCGTTTGGTAGCCATAAAAGAAGCTGGCTGTAGTTTGCTCCATTTTTGAGAAATCTCAATTTTTGGAGATTTTTCCAAAAAATGATAAGGGTATTTATAAAAAAACACGATTTCACCTCATGATGATGTTTTTTGTTATTAAATGCCCTTGTCTTTTTATGAAAATTACAATTCTTGCCACCATACCCTAAATTCTTTCTAAGAATTGGATTCTTCCCAACCAAACACCCTAAATACAAAACCTAACTTCTTTTCTAAAATCCAACTTTCCTACTCCTAAAAGTCCTAACCAAACAGGGCCGCTATGTGATTGTGCAAAATACAGAACTTGGCAAATAGAAAATCAATTTAGCTTAATTTGAACCAAAACACTAATAACCAGCATCAGTTAATCAAGTATCAAGAAGATTAAACTTACAACTGAACCAGATAGTGCGAATACACAAGACAATTCAACAAGGAGCAAACTAAAGCCAGATATTACCTGTCTAGCCGCCAATACCCATCCTGCCGCCACCGCATCTGCAAGCCGGCTGGTGCAGCGCATGACAAGAGCCGGCAGCCCCGGCGCAATATTTCTCCAAGCATCATCCTGGAACGCCCTCTGCAGATCGGCCACAAAACCTGTCTGCTCGCTCCACTCTTCCACAGCCCTATCCGCAACCCTGAGCTCGATCATCCGCTCCACCAGCCACAGCAGGTCCTTGCCCTTGCACACCGCCGTGTGAAGATTCAGCCGTTGGATCGCCTCCGTCTCGTCGTTGTCCCCGCGGAAGTCCGGGCTCGAGTACTTCTCCAGCGACTCCCTCACCGTCCTCAAGCCCGCCGCAAACGCGCGGTCGAAGACGCGCCGGACCGCCTCCCGAGAGGGAAAATCCCGCAGCATCTTCGCCGCGAAGGCCTTCACCTTCGCAGATCCAACAGACGCACGGATCAGCTCGTGCAGCATCTCCTCGGTCGCGCCATCGCCACAGGGCGGCGACACGCGGGCGAGGAGCTCGCGCGACTCCTCCGGGCCGAGCAGTGGAGCCAGGGCAACTACGGCCGACTCCTCATCCTCAGTCCACGGGACCCCTTCCAAGAACCGCACGCTGGCGCCAACGCATTCGTCAAAGAGAAGCGCGAGCGCCGCGGGGAGGATCGCAATCGCAGCGCCAGGAGAGACGATCTCGGAGGACAAGTCGGAGGCGTACAGCAACCGGAGGACGGTCAGGTAAGCCTCGACGGCTCCGGAGGCGACACGTAGTGTGAGACGGGGCAATTCTGGGTCATCGGGATTTTCCGGGGACGGCGCCCGCCAGCGGTCGGAGAGAAGGGCGGCGAAGTAGTTGGAGCGGCGGAGGGCGTGAGAGTGGAGGTAGAGTTCGATGGCGACATCGGAGGGAGGGGGATCGAGGTCTTCGGCGTCTTGGTCGTCGGCGACGAGGAGGCGGAGGAGGAGGTCGGCGGAGAGGGGATCGTTGAAGCCACCGGGGGTGGGGTAGAGAAGGGGCGGCGGTGGGGGGGAGGGAGGGAGGGCGGAGGAGTCGTCGGCGGAGAGGCGGGTGGCGCTGGCCACGCGCGGGCGTTTCTTTGAGGTGGCGGCGAACATTCGGGATAAGGGCGGTGCGAGGGGGACAACGGAGCGGGGAGATCGGGGGCGTGCCGTGGGTGTGTCCTTATCCTGATGTGAGCTTGGGTTTGGGAACATGTGCGTACGGTGACTCGCAGCCTACAATTGGGGGTAAATATGTCTTTTTCTCTTCTTTTTTATAGACTAGGAATGTAGCACGTAGCCACGTACGTGATGCTTGATAAACATAAATGAAATAAACACCAAATTGGAAATACCTTACGTGCTTAGCAAAGTTCACTTTTTTTCTTATTAAAGTTTTTCGTTTTCCAACGTTTTTGATCACTTTTTTTTTTACCATTTCGGAGCCATTGAATCACATATTAACATGTTATAGAGCAACCAATAGAGACATAAGTCGCAAATTTATTGCAGAAAAAAACGTCTAATTAATTCCATGGCTAACAGGATTTAAAGAGAGTAAAAAAAAATTAACAGTAAAAAAATCATCAAAAGAAAACACACGATCCTCGCTTTCATATATTAATACACAATATTATAGAACATTCTCCTCCCCCTCGAGAGAATTTTTATTTTCCCCAATTAGGCCAACATCAGCTTCTCCTCATTCTTCTTATGCTTCAATCTGCACCATTATCCATATGTAATTACTGAAACAGTATTACAATTTCAACTTTTTTATTTTTGACTACAACCGCCGCATGGGTAGTATTACATGCTCAACTTAGCTAACTACATTTTACAGCATTGATGATATTAATTAGTAGCACAAGCAAGGATGGGGAGCATGATTATCCAATTAATTAGCTATCTGAGATGTCTTGTTGGGAGCATTAACGTTGGATCTACCCCCCAGGGGCGACACATCAAGCACTTAATTTGTCCTGCTTCTTGGACATTTCATGACTGCTCTTTCTTAGGCCCAGCAGCTCAATCCTGCTCTCCCCAGCACTCATTGTGAAATTGATAAGAGATATAGACCAGATGAGCTGTGATCCCCTTACTGTTTGCATTCGCCTGATCCTCTACATAATCAGATGTTAAAAGACTAATAACAATGTGAGAAATTTCACATAGAGAGAGAGAGGAAGTAAACGATAAACTAACAATGAACATATTACCTTAGAGAAATAAAATAATGATAATAATCTTGCTTTCATCTTCTTGTCTAACCATGCTAGTGAGAAATATGTGCCATTAGTGCCTAAAGTGGGATCTGAAGGAAAATTGGAACTCTCTCATCTTTCCCTTGATCTAACTTATGAAGTACATTTTAACTGTAATTTTGGGCTAACGAGTATCATTCAATCCAAATTTGGCCTGAGCTTCTATGGAAAGGTGAGATGCAAGTTGAGATAGGCTGGCTACTTGAGCTTTGACTAATCTTCACGTGCCACGCATATGCAGGTGTTTTGTGCAAAACAGAATCCTTAAAAACAATTCATATGTAAGATTGTACAGTTAAAACTATTATGTGCAAAAATTCAATTATTTTAGATTATGGGATAGTTGCTCCGGACAATCTGCAACAAATCATATGAAGTTACGTGCTTCTGTATCAGCTTAAATTATCCCACATATATTTAAATTGAAAATAATTATCTCACATATCGTCCATTTCTTGAATGAAAGGACTCATAACAATTTAACGAACTTACTGGTTAAATATTGATCTGGATTCAGGATGTGTAACCTTTACCTCTGAAAGAACGAACGTAAACGTCAAGTACCATGAATTTCCCCAAGATGAAAGATTTGATGTTTCTTGAAGAAAGAAGCTTAGAGAAAAGATTAAAGTCTACCTGTTATATACTCTTGACTTCATCGTTATCAGTCCGGCAATCTGCATGACTTCCCTGGTCTATTTTGGAGTGGCCACTTTTGTAAAAGAAGAAAGTAGAAATTTTAGAAAAGCTTATAGGCACATCCTCTTCAAAAGATGGTTATGCGGATTTCAATGAATAATGGAGTCCCTCCAGCCTTGTCTACATTGAAAATGGATGGATACTAATTAGGGATGCCATTTTAAATCTTCAAGACCATAACCATACCAGATTGGACCCAGAATCGCCCCAGTACCAGAAATTTAAACCTGGAACTGCCCCGCCCCAGTCCGGTTTATTTGTTTTTTTATAAAAAAAATATCATGTATTCTACCAATGTATATTACATCTAATTTGCACATTGGGAGTGACAAGGGCATAATTGGCCAAGGGGCGGCACAGTGTCTCGTCCTCTATGAAATACCATGTATGTCCCCTAACAAATTAATTAATCTAATCGTAACTAACACCTAATCACGGTGACGACCCCAAAATTTGTACAAAAAAAGATTGTGTTGGACAACCTAAACTAAGAAACTAGACTTGAATCAGATTTTTTTGAGTGCTGGTTGGATAAGCTTAATAGGAGTTATCATGTATTCCTACTTGAAGTAGGATTATGCAAAGTGTAATACAATGGGCTAACCTAGACCAGTTTCCATCTGAATTAGGACTCTGGTCGACTAAGCCTGACGTTGGAGATAAGCTTATTGCTAGAGATATGTTGCAGATGAGTGAATTGACTCAATCTTCTACGAGATATACTTCGAATCGGAGTAGGATTAGAGGAGGAATTAGATGGATAGTGGAAAAGAAGCCCTTCATGCTAAGTCTTCTGAATGATGCAAGAGATTTAACACGAGAGAAGTAGCTTGCTTTCAGATATACCTGATTTAGGATCGACTCGAATAGGGAATGGAGACTTTAATTCGACTAGGAGTAGAACTCTATAGAGGGGAGGAAACTGCCTATAAAAGTATGCAGGTAGACGTTGTTTTCCTTTTGTAACTGATCTCTCTCTCTCTATTACTCCTGAACTCTCTCTCTCTCGACCCCTCTTCTCTCTCACATCATTTTCTCTTGCTGGCTGACCTCAAGAAGCAACAAAGGAGGAACGTGGGACTGTTGGTACAAAGGCAAAGAAAGAAGATATCGACGAAGGTAGGATGTTTTACACAATTCTTTCTAAGGTCCTGTATTTTTTTCAGTGCCTAGATTTCTTGTATTTGAAATCAATTACTAAAGTTGTTCATGCTGATGATTGAGTTTAGTCATATTCATATTTATGCTCATGAAAAGCTTGCTTGACTTAGGCGTATTATTATTGTGATTGAGATTGCAGTGTTCAATTGTGATCACCCATCTTATTTGTATATTCATTGCATGTAGTTGTGTTAAGTTAAGAACTCAAATTGCATGTCCTTCCTTGCTAAGACCATCTTCAATTTCGTGACCCTATTGTCTAGCTTTAGTCATCCTGATTCTTGAAGATTAAGACTTTTTTTATAAAGGTTATAACATTGCTAATCGTCTAGGGTTTTTACTAAGCATTGCAATCAATCTCGGAATGGTTTTTCATTCTCGGCCAGATTATTTTTTGAATTGACACCCTGTACGAGATAATCCATAAAAAATTTCAAAAAAATCAGAAAAATATGTTGTTAGTTGTGTTATGTTGTAGACCTACAGGGCTATCTCCAGTAATTTTATCTAGTCAGGAGTCTGCCTATTATATTCTCAGGAGGCATGTCTTTTCACCCCTTTTATTCTAAAAAGATTATGTAATCTTGAAATCCACTGATCTAGATAATATTCAAAACCCTACCGACCATAGTAAAGCTCTAATACTAAAATAGTCGACCATGCTGATAGGATAGTCCAACATACTAAAGTATATTAAGTTTATTAATTTTACCTTTTGACATCTTACTATAGTAATGAAAATATACGATTATGTAGTCAATTTCACTAATATTATGGCCAAACCTTGTAAAACTCTAATTGTGTATTATATACCTATACAACCTACCTGAATGATACTACTACTTAATGAATTATAGTAGTTAAGAATCCTCAAGTCATAATCTAAATTTTTAAAACCTAGAATCCTAATGTTGCTTCAACTCTCTGTCTTTTTTGTTCATTTATGTACACATTGAATGCCCTATCCAAAATTCAAGTCTTACATCTCTTTTAAAATCATGATGAACAACATTTCTTGTGTTTTTCTCAAGGATTTCTTACTTAATTCAATTTCATGTAAATTGATATTCCTGCTTGAAAGTTTTCTGGCAATTCTATCTATTGGCGGAGTTGGTTAGAAAAAGGAAGATGGTTTCCACAGTGGTTGACACAACACCTCTATTCTTAGTATCAAAATATGATTATATGATATTAACATATTACTTCTATACTTTGCATTATGATTACTCAATTGAAGTCCCCTCAAGGATTAACTTATCTCTGTTGGGACTCATAATATGCTCAATAAGCTATTACCAAAACATTGATCTTGTGAGGTCTCTGTAAATATATTTCGGATTAGTGTATCCCTGCCTTATCGAGGCACCACACGCCCATTTAGATTGTTAGGCATCATGGAAGGCCTACACATCTCTGCCCATTGTATACATGAACATCAATGGGGCCCACATGCTAGACTCATGACAAGGTTCTTATCGAGGACCCTTAGTGGCGAATAAATATGTTGTTTGCTTGCGAGGGACAATAATCTGATAGCAGAAATTCACGCACTCCTAACATTATTGATGTTTATGGAGTCTGATTGTTTCGTTCGGATGTTTGTGTTTCCTGACGTTTATGATGAATTTCTTTCTTTCTATTGATTTGTAACATATTTGCAGATTCATGTTATATTTACTTCCACTGATTGTATTATCTTTTAATATCTTATTATACTCTATTGTGGTTTTCCATTCTACTAAATATTTTTATAGAATACTCATGCATTTTGCAGGTTTATCTGTTGATAGCTCGTAGAGGAGAGCTGGACTTAAAAGTGGATTTGTAGAAAAAAGAGGTTAATGCTTAGATTTAATAATTACAATTTATTTTGATGATTTTGTAATAATGGTCTTTAGACCATTAGAGAACATAATAAGTTCTTATTTTATGGATCATTCTGGATTTTTATTTATAAAGAGCCCATCTTTTGAGAGTTTGTCATTTTATATTTCTCATTATATTTATGTGAATGACAACACGATTATTTGTGACGCCTCAAGTATTCAAGACATTTAAAAGATATATACTCTGATCCAATTGGATTGTCTATCCAAACGCCACCTTAGTGCATATGATTGAGGACAGCTTGTTCGAGTCCACCAAAGTGTTATTTTAAATCTCTTTTCTTCTCTTCCTTGTTTCCTATCTATTTCTTTTACTAACCTCTCCCATCTTCTTCAACCTCTTCCATTAGTTAGCTCTGACTACGGAATTCCATATCGGATATATGTAAAAAAATATCGGTGGTTGAAAACTAGTTTTTACCATATATTTTCACAATCTAACTTCTAAAATTAGCTATACTAATTTAAACAAAGCATAGATTTCAAAAAAAAATACTTATTAGGATGGGAAACAATAGGGAAAGTTATTTTTTTTTCAAAAAAAAATTTTTCTATTTTTTTTAAATATATATATTTTAAAATGGCGATATATCGGTATCGGTAATATATCGCTGATATATCGGCCATATTTAAAAAAAAATAAAATTTTCTTGGCTCGTTTGATCAAGTGGGGTCCGATATCGATATAGAATTCCTTGGCCCTCAACACTAATTGCCAGGTCACAATAGATACAACAGTTTTCATACTTTGCTGACCGGCGTTATCTCACCGGCAAGAAGGACCAAGGCCACGTGGAGGTGAAACCCTACCCTAAAAATTTAGTTAAAGTTGTAATTTTGTCCATGTCCATCCGCGTCCGTCAAGGACATTCGTGGACGTGAAATTTGTGCGTCCGCGTCCATTTGTGGACGGCTGTGGGTCGGATCATCATCCGCTTCCCATCTCCTTCAAATCTTTCCAACTTCCTAAGCCCTAGTCCCCCCCCCCCCCCCTCTTCCCCCCCTTTCCCCCGCCGCCCGCCGACCAGAAGGCCACCATCTCCTCTCTCCCTACACTGTAAGTCGGTCTTTACATCATCTCTCTCTTTTCTTGTCACTCCATTTCCTTATTCCACTCTTTTCGTTCATCTTCAATTGCCAACCATTAATTAGCCAATCTTTTGCGGTCTTCAAGTCTTGCATTTGGTATCGCCTTTTTTATTATGTGGTGTTCGTATCAGGAGAATATATAAGGAATTTCTGAAATTGATTTATGGGTTTTTAATTTCCAATCGGAATGCAATCTTTTTCGTTCTTGAACTTGTGTTCTTGATCAGTAATAAATGTATGCATTTGTTGTCGCTCTTTTGTTTATATATATGTGTATTAGAATGAGAAATTATTGAAATTGATTTTATGGGTTTTTGTCAGATGGGTGTTAAGGCGAAGAAGGCGATGAAGAAGAAGGTGAAGAAGGGTTCTCTTCAAGTTGGCGCCGCTCGTCTAAATGAATCTGCTGACTTCTTGGTATGCTTTGTCATCGGTATACTGTAGTTGGTACCAATTGGTGTAGTGATTTGATTTTAATAATGTTGTGTAATTGTGTTTTCCTGAAGCCGTTGGAAAGTGGGGGGCGTGGGAGGAAATTGGTGCCGCGGGAGGTGCCTGTAAAAGAAACTGCTACAGTTTTGTATATAGGTCGGATACCACATGGGTTTTATGAGGACCAAATGCAAGGTATTCGTTTGTGTTTTGCACTTTAATTCTTGATTCAGTAATGGTAGTGCTTAGTGTTTTTGAAATTTGGGTCTTTGGTGCAGGTTTTTTCAGTCAATTTGGTAAGATTAAAAGACTGAGAATTGCACGAAATAAGAAGGTATTTCTGAGGGAATTTATTATGGATTCTTGTGTTTGGGTATTACTAATGTTTGTAAATACTGACTTTTTGTGAGACCATGACTCGATGTGTACGGCGAATATTTACATATTAGAGTTTGTTCGCTTAAATGCCTGTCCATTTCTAGTTAAATACTGTCTGTATGGTACTCCTTTGAAACATAATCACATTATTCTGGCTTACTGAATTTCCTTGATGACTGTTTTATATTTAAAATGTTTGTCTATGTTGTATCATACCAGTTGAGACAGTTTCATGTGATTGATAATGGCTGTAATGCAAGATGCCTTTAAGCACATACCTTCTGCTTTATTTTCTGTTTGCTTTTATTTTATAATATGCCACTATGTTTCTTTGTATGAATTTTGTACCATTTTGATTCCGATAAGAGTCAAATGCGGTATATAATCCATGCCGCTGACCCCAGGTAGTTGGGATAAGGCGTATGATGATGATGATTAGCATTTTGACTGATGCTAAACAGAATATACTCTGTCCACGAACAATGAACACTTTTCCCTTTTTTCACAAGGATAGTTTTGTTATAAGCACATCATGAGGCGTGGAAGTTGGCTTTGGTGTTATTTCATTGGTAATGGCTTTGGTGCTATTGTTTCTAGGCTAAACAATGGACCTTTTGGTTTTTGGTCAATTAATTATGCTCAACATAAATAGCATCTGTAAGAATTTGTTCTCATATATTTTGACCTCTTCATATTCTTCAAGGTCGGCTGAATCCTTCTTTTGTTAGCTTTTAATATTCATTAATGATTATTCATTTCTGATATTTGTCTTTGTAGACCGGAAAATCAAAACATTATGGCTTCATTGAGTTTGAGTCAGCAGAGGTGGGATTTTTAATGGGCACTTCTTTGGAACTGTATAATCTTCCTATATTAAGCTTCCCGCAATAAAAAATTTTAAATTCAATATTCAGGTGGCCAAGATTGTTTCGGAGTACATGCACAATTATCTTTTGTATGAGCATATGGTGCAAGCCTACCTCATTCCCCCCGAACGTGTTCATCCAAAGCTGTAAGTTGGTAACACTATCAGTGGAAAATATGATGCTGTAAATGTTTCTATAGGTTCCTTTCGTGGATGGCTTGCCTATTTTCTTGTATTTTTTGGCAGCATTCTTTCGAACTACGCATAGTCCATTCGAATTTGCTTTGCGAATTGGCAGTTGTTGTCTCACAAACTTCTGCCATCAACATAATTATCATTATCACCACCACCAAACCGCATTGCTGCTCCACCACCTTGTTACAATTGGGCTCTGGCCATTGAAAGCAAACTGAAATTAGAGGGCAATGTTTATTGTAGTACTCGATCCAATATTAGTTGTGTCCATTATTTCTTTTCCAATTGGGCTGAGGACCCTGGGTCAAACTCCTGTAGCACAAGCTTTGGGTGGAGTCCTAATTATCAGAAGAATTTTTTTTTGTAAACATATGGGCAGTTTCTTTAAACTGAAGTTAAGGAACTATATAAAGATAAATCAAAATGAAAAAGATCAGTGACCAGGAATTGAAGGAAGAATATGCTTGGTTGAGAAAAAAAATCTCATCTCTGTATTAGTACATTATTTCAGACGAAGTACTTGTTCATATTTAATGTTGGACTGTAAGTAGAGGTATTAAATCGTCAATCGCCATATGAGGTTGCTTGATTTACATAGTTTGAAGAATTCATGTATATTTCCTGATATTTCTGTTTTAGATGGAAAGGAGCAAACCGTCGATATACTCCTCCTGATTGGACTGATATTCAGCGGAAGCAACATAACAAGGTGATCTCTTGTGACAGCTGTCCATGCAACAAATTCGTAGTTTGGTTTTCAATCATTTGTTTACTTGTGATATTTTTTATTCTTACCAGGAAAGAACTGTTGAAGAACACCAGCGCATGGTTGGAAAAATTTTTAAGCGGGAGCAGAGGCGACGGAAAAGAATAGAGGCTGCTGGTATTGACTATGAGTGTCCAGACATTGTAAGATACCTTTTGCTGTTACGTCTTTATTGCTCATTACAAACAACATTTATTAAATGTTTGCTTGATGTCTTTGTAAAGAATCTTGATATAACCTTATCTATTGAACTTAGTGAATGCACCTTTGCTCTATTGTAGTTTTCCTTGTTCGAAGTTCAAGGAGGTAGGTCTTTTAAAATGTTGGGAAATACTATATTTTAGCTTATCGAAATTGGTTAGATAGCGTTTCATATTGGTTATATTAAGTTCTTTTCAGTGGCTCTCGCCCTCCTTTTTATCTAAGATTAGACAATTCAAGTCGAGCTGAATATGATGTAATTTGATCTCAATTTGTTCTTAAGTTATATTGTCCTTATAAGTCAAGTATTTCTTAGCCCTTGGCAAAAAAAGAGAAATCTTTACTTTGGTGTAAGACATTTTTTTGATATTCTTATATTGATCAACACAGGTGGGCAGCATCCAGCCGACACCAAAGAAGATCAAGTTTGATGAAGATTAAAGTGTACCGAATTGTGTCCCATTGGTTGTTTCTTTGTGATATGGCTAATGTTACTAGAGAATTTTGGACGTGATTTTGTGATGATCAATGCTAGTTTTGCTGTTGGTATGCTGGTCTTTTAAGATGCAGGAAGGAGTTGTAAATGTGTTTTCTGCCGAAGGATCCCATAGACATGTAGAAGCAGTTGTGTCTTTCTCACCATTGTACTATTTAGTTAAGAGGAAGAATTAAAATTACTACTGACAGCCCCTTTTTGGCGGTTATATTCTTAGCTGTATTTTGAATGAAAATCATAGTATAACTTGAAAATGTTGTACATGGTATATCACATGTGGAAAGCTGTTTAGAAATATATCCATACATGCATATGATATGTAAAGTAATATTGGACTAGGCAGCCCACCTGAATCCTACCCTTCTCTACAGTCTTCACTGATGGCCAACTTTGTTTTCTATCATCAACTCTAGTCTCCTCTTGCACCCCTCTGACCTTTCTGTTAACTCGTGAATACTAAAAACCAGAGGTAGGCGGGCATCTTTTCTTTCATATACAGCATAGTCTGGCAGCATAAAGGATGTGTAGTTCACCACCCGAGTCTGGCCAGCCCTACCCTCCTACACAGACGGTGGGTTGGTGTCTCCCCCGTTTGAACGACGACATTGACGGATGTGCATAGGGGTGAACTGGATAAAACCTGGGGTGGTGAAACTACTCTATCAAGAGAGTAATCCTCATACAAACCTTGCTCTAACTAACTACATGTTAAATGTACCCTGGAGGAATATTCACCTTAGGACAAATTGTTTGTCCCATGTTGATTTAATGGCAGTATAACACATTGAGATATCACATTATGGTGTCAAGTTTACCACTAGTCTTTGTATCAAAAAAGTTTTCCATTGGTCGTCTCACTCTTACTGCATGTTCTGATGCTGGTAGGGAAAGAGCTTGGTAATCGATGATCAACTACCAGCTTTGCCATTTTTCTTGGACCTAATCCAGTTTCTTGGTCTGCATCATCAATTGACGCTGAAGCTGAATAAACAAACTGCTGAAAAAAAATTCTAGCCATTTTGATGCTGCTTCACGACTTGCATATCTAATTACCTTCATCTATCTTTTGGTGCAACAAGTTATCACGAATTTTCTCTAGCACAGACTCCTGTCTTTCAAGCAAGGACGAGAAACATTGAAGACAGCTATCATTATATCTTAAAGAAAAAGTTGTAGCCCAGCAGATGTCTGTTCTTCATGCATCATCACTTGGACCAGGCCCCTCTCTAGTAAAAGCTTTAATTTCGGCTTATCACGTTCATGCTTGAGCAGCATAAACTTGTGGGGGGTGGTGAGAAGTCTTCAAAATTATCTCCATTATCATCAGGAAGTCATGGTAATTCAAGTGACCATTGTCTTCAGGTATCACAGATTAGCTAGCATCTTCTGCTCACCAGAAGTAATTTCATTTTATCTGTTTCTGTGTAATAACCGAATTGACACCGTTGACAGTATACTGACGTATTACATTCAAACTCCTCGATAATCAACTAGTACATATACCAGATAGAACTCTTGAGCATTATCAAAACAAAAAAAAAGATAGAACTCTGAGACTCATTTTACAAGCTTTTTTTGGTAGGAAACAAAACATTAACTAGAAATAGAACGGGAGTATAAGCATTCATACATGTCTAGATGAAGATATTTACAGAGCAACCTATTTTTTAACACTCAAACGAAAAGGCACAAAATGGTTATATTCCGCATTTACAAAGGCATCAAAGGCACTGGAGTTCATAAAAACACTTCAAAGGTACGTGTCAGAACCACCATAAAGATTTCTGTTTTAATTAAGTAAATTCTGCAGAATAAGATACTCTTCTTTTGACTATATGTCACTTAAATAAAACACTGTATAGCCATATCTAAGATTAAAATGGGCTCATCCAACAGAAATGAATCATAATAAGCAGTTAAATTTGTTTATCCGCCAGCGCCAAATTGTGACAGTAAAATTTTAGCCTTGTCCAAACATTTAAGATCAACATGCACTCTATCCAACTTGGCACACAGCTGCTGAACCTCATCAGCGTTCCAATACTCACAAAGACCTTCCAGAACACCAAGCAAAATGCCTTCATCTGGAGTCATAGATTTCTCCATCATTTCTATTAACAGTTGAACTGCTCCCTCATAATCTTTGTTTTTACAAAACGTGCCAATTATAATTTGAAAAGTATCTGCATTTGGATGGCAGCCACTCTTCTTCATTTGCTTGAAGAGTTGAAAAGCACGTTCGGAATTCTGCTGGTGGCATTGCCCACTAATTAAAGCTGAAAATGTAGACTCATTAGGAATGAGATCCTCTTTGACAAGCTCTTTAACCAAATATGAAGCCTTCCTTGTCTTTCCCTCTTTAGAAAGTCCCAAAATGAGTGCATTGAAAGTCAATATATCAGCTTTAATCCCTTTCCTCAGCATATCCTCATAGAGGTTGACCCCCATTTCGCTATTATTTTGAAAGCTGTACCCATTTATAAGAGTATTATAAGTAATATTATTAGGGCTTACATTCATCACTCTCATTTCGTCAAACAATTTGCCTGCCTCATGCATCTTTCCCACCTTGCAGTATCCATGAATGAGAGTGTTATAAGTGACGACATTCGGAATCAATCCTTTCTTAGACATAAGAGTCTTAAGCTTTATGGCCATACTCATAATCTCCTTGATACAATACCCAGAAATTAATGTATTGAAAGTAACAACAGTCGGCTCACAACCCATGTTCTCGATATTTTTAAACAAGTCAAAAGCCTTCTCTAGTCGACCTGCTTTACAGTAAGCGGAGATAACCATGTTTAAAGTATACACATTTGGAGAAATCCGAGACCGACCCATTTCTCTATAGAAAGTTATAGCAATATCAGTTCTATTAAGTTCAAGCAAAGAACTGATATATGCATTGCACGATTCAATAGTTGGAAGAAATCCATAGTCTCTCATCCGACAGAATGTTTCTGTGCAATTCCTATACTTTTTCATGTGTGCATAGGTTTTGAAAAGTGAGTCGAATACACGAGGAGATGATTCACAGATACGATAAGAGTAAAGAATCGCATCAAAAAGTTCAGAGGGGTTTGTGTTAGGAAAAAGTGTCTTCTTCAAAAGAGACTCGGCAATTTTAAATCTCTTTGCTTTCGTAAGTATGTGAAGAACAAAAGAATGAGATTCAAGGGTGTGAGAGTTAGGGCTTTGGAGCTCAACCCAATCATAAAATTCAAGGGAGAGGATAGGGTCCCGCTGGATTTTTAAAAGAATATGCTTAGTACGAAATGGGTTTAATCCAGAGGCAATAGAATTAAGTTTGGACCAATCTGTGTGGATAAGGTGGCTATGTGCAACATTAATAAAATCCAAATCCTGGCCTTTAGGATCAGGAACTGTACGGTGGGGCAAAGGGAGACAATCTGCATTACTTCTAGAGATGCTGGAAGGTAGGGGTTTGGACTTTGGCCTTAGGAAATCAGCCAAAGTTGAAAACTTCTGCTTAGAGAAGTCGCAAAAATTAATTATCCCACTTAAGGGAAGCAATTTCAACTCGGCAACTTGCTCTATGCAAATAAAGTGACCCATAACTCTGATCTTAATAGATTTTAGATGATATATCATGATCTTTTTTCTACCAAACCCATTTTAGCCCCATTACAAAGTAGCAATGGGTTTCCCATTGCTATATTTAGTGGCCTCATTCTGAAAAGTGGGCTTGACTTGTGCTTGAGAACAATAATTCACCAAAGCAAAGCAATTCCCCCAAAACTCTCAGAGCTGATCGAAACAGAATCCTCACTTATTATCATAAGAATCTGAGACACTTATAATTCCTTCAAATATATCTTATATGACTGTGATTATTGAAGACTTGCAGGAATGGACCATGTCTAGCTGCATCCATGATTAAGGCCAACCAAAACTATATTCGGAGCAAGAAGAAAGTGTACCAGATTCCTTAACACTGGCAAGAATTCTCAGGATGACGAGAAAATCCTTTTATAGCATTGGTGAAGACAACTTCACCACTACAGAGTTTCCTTTCTTATTCATGATATGTTGGAAGTTATCCAAGCCACAACAAATGGCACAGAGATCAAAATCTTTCATGTTCATATTCCTCTGCAATCAACAAAGAAACCATTAGTAACATGTTTCGAAGGGATAAACAGACCACAGTCTACAGCCAATTACCTACTCAGCCACTAACAGGAAGCCAACCGATTGGAAACATTTTCTTATTTGTTTTTGACCCGAGACAGAATGCATTTAGGGGAAAGGTGCATTTGAGAACACGGATTTGGATTCTACCATGAGATATAATACTCAGATTTCTAAATTACAGAAGATAAGGATTTATATTCCTAAATCCACTGTTTGGCAATATATAGGCAGATGTGGATTTAGATTTGGATTTCTACATTCAATAACCCCAAATACCTGTTAAACAAATTGTTGACAGTGTACAAGCAAGTAAGCACGAGCCTTTCCCTGTACTTACTAACTACAGTGAAGCGAAGGAAGCACAAATGGAACTATAGCTAAGCACCATTAACCTTTCAGAATCAAACTCAATCAAATTCTCTATCAGTCAGGGTCAAAGCAATTCAGCTAAAAGATTCAGACTTTTGCCACCAAAAGTTACTAGCTTTCCTACTATATGACTGGCAACTATATATATTGTGAAAAACTTAAAAAACCACCTTTTTTACATGATTCTATGCTTGTTGTTTCTTCAGGGCATAGGATCAAATACCTTGAACTCCAAATCAGGAACTTCCTGGCGAGCAACTTTGCAAGCAGTTCGGCCGTGGCCTGAGTGGAAACACGAGAGGCACGAACGACCCACCACCGGAGCCCCAAGATGGCAAGGTTGAGCTCCTCAGTCCAAGACTTGTACTTCTTCTTGGGCTTCTTGATAAGCCGTTCCTCGACCTCCTCTCTCCAGTCAGTTATAGGCCTTGCTCCCCCTGTTTTCGTTCCAGAGTTGCCTCCTTTCTCTGGCTGTCAATGCGCCGTCTCGGGCGGACTCCACACTTGCAGATACAGCAAGGAAGGATTTGATGATGGGGTAGCGAATAAGAGGAGAGGAACCGGGCGATGTCGACGAGGATGGACCCTAATTTTTTATCGAGAGGAATCAGGCCGCAGAGGAAGAACAGAGCGGTGAGAATCCGGTGCCGGCGAGGGCGGAGCAGAGGAGGACGATTGCGGGAGGCCGGAGGAAGGGACGACCAGGGCAGGGAAGGAGATGGAGGAAACAATTTGGGGAAAAAGTCACCCGACTCCCTCTGACCCCGACACCGAATTTCCTTAATGACACGTCATTTAAAAATCAGCACCCTTACGTTTAAAATGAAATTTCATGAACTAAAATTAAAATTTCCCCCTAAAAAATCCAAACGGCGGATTTTGATTTCGCCTTTTAAAATCCAAATCTCCAAAATCAATCTCCGTTCCCAAACGCACCCAAATTTTGGCATCAAATTCTGAAATTAGTGTATTTTATCACTTAGACCAGTCTTGCAGATTTGTACTACTTTTTAGAAAGAACACTTATAACCCTATATCAAATTTCCTACACAGCTGATGTGTATGGCAATGAGTGGGTCACATGATTTCCTATGTGTAGGAAATCTGATGTACAATTATCATTTTCCTTTTAGAAAATGTGAAATACCAGATTAATGGAATACTTCAGTGTCAAACAGGATGATATCCATAGCAACCTGCTATCAAGTTTTGGCAGTTAAAAATCAGTAATATACATCATCCCAACAACCACTATCTATGAAAAAATACGAGCTATAGCTACAGGTTGTATTTTCCGGCTTAGCTAGCTCTGCCAACCCATGCTTCATACTCTTTCCCGTCATTTTTAATTGAGATTATCACAAAATGGGACAAATTTATTGAGATTTAGGTCTCCAATAAAAGCTTAGGGAATGATAGGCTTTCCAAGTGAGTGAGTGACTTTTGTCGTGGGAATTAGAGTGCAGAATAATTAGGGAATGATATATCTAATTTTAGTACACATATTTTTCTACTTGTTTGGGACTGAGGGATTGTCATTTTATTCAAGCAGCTTCTGAAGAAAGAGACTGAATTTTGTCTCATTTGGAGAAACAAGAAAGTGAATAAGGAAAGTTGGTGCACAAACAGGGAAATTCAGAATTCATGCACTCAATTAATGGTTACTGGATTAGAGAAGGCTGCAAAAGGGAGAGGAGGTGACGAACGGTGAGCAGAGATGACGAGAGAAGGTGCCTATTAGAAATTAACGGCAATAGAGGTGCTGAAGGGAGAGGACTCTAGGCCCAACAAGGGGGGCAACGTGGAGAGGGAGGCGAAAGGCTAGGGTGAGGGAAGGACGTATGCTTTTTTTTCATAATCGAACACTCCCAGGGTTTGTGTTTTGACTTTTTGTGGGGAGAATTACGAAAACGTACTTAAATTTGGGGAACTGGGTGCCGAACGAGTTTTAGGCCCGTCCCCAACCCCAAATCGAAATATTGAGGCAGAAAGATGCATAAGAAAAGGTTACCAAAGCATAGTGACAAATTGGCAATTATGCAAATGTTGCCAAAAGCATAGTGACAAGTTGGCAATTCGTGTTTTAAATTCGGCAAGGGGTTAATTCAGGGCTGTTTCGGTGCACCTAAAAAGAGACTTTTATGGGGCAGAAAGACCCTTTCTAGCATGACACACTTGTTTGCATCTTTTCTTCCATAAAAAATTTTTGTGGCAAAAAAGGCAGAAAAAGTGTCTACCAGCCTTTTAAAGGGTATTTTTCTTATCTAACATAACTTTTCTTAGAAGGAGGTTTATAGTAGAAAAGGTCGTTTAACTTTAATAAAAGGCATAAAAAAACTTTGGATGACCGTGTCTTTCAACTACTCATCTCCTTCGAGATAAAAAAGATGTCACACCCCAAATTTTTGGCTCTTATTGGAGTGCGTATTTTTAAATGTGGTGAATACTTGAGGAATCACAGGTAATTCCGTCGTCATTCACACAAACATAATGAGAAGTGTAAAATAACAAACTTTCAAAGGACATGCTATTTATAAATGATAATCCAAAATATGTAATATGAATTTGCAATAGGTTACAAGGCAATTGAAAGAGATGATTCATCATTAATGTCATGAAACTCAAACATCCGAACGAAACAATCAAACTCCATAATTATTGATAATGCTAAAAGTGAGTGAATTTTTGTTCTCAGATCATTACCGGCCACAAGCAAACAGCATACCCATTCGCCACTGGGAGTCCTCGATAAGAACCCTGCCATCGGTATTCATGAACACAATGGGCAGAGACTGTGTAGGTCTTCATGATGCCTAACAATCTAAAAAGTGCACGTGGTGCCTCGATAAGGTAGGGATATGCTAATCCCGGGATACGCTAATCTCAAACATAAATACAGAGACAACGTGTTGTAACCCGATAGGGTCACAAGGAATGCCTTGACGGCATGGGAAAGGAAGAAGAAAAGGAGGTAGAGGAAATAATGTTTTCTTATTGCATAAGTCCTAAAGGAGGAGGAAGACCCCCTTATATAGAAGACTCTAGATGACATAATGACGACATGACATGATGTCATTATGACGACATCTTAGGTCATGATTATATTTAATCATTGCCTTTATTACAATCACTAATTGATACGAAAAGGGAAACTAATCCTAATCAGATAATCCAGTGATATTCATGCGTGATGACCTATGTGTGCTGACATCCTGGCATAACATTCACAACACTCCACCACGCTTCCGCTAACGCATTGTCCTCAATGCGACCAAGACGGAAACCGATGCATAAATTCATCCTCAAGCAGCCACTCAGCATCCTCCAACGGTTTGCCCTGCCATGCCACGAGCACTTGCGTCACAATACGCCCAGCGCGACGCACGCGACGTGTGTCAATAACCGAAGCTGGTACTGGCTCATTAGATTCAGCCGGACCCATGAGAGGAGGAGGCGCAGAACCAGCAATCAAGTGAGGGTCCCCCACAAAGCGACGGAGGCGAGAGACGTGGAATACAGTGCACCAAGGACTTGGTAGGCAGAGAAAGACGATACGCCACCGGGCCCACCCGTGCTGCTATGGGATATGGCCCATGAAATCGAGGTGCCAACTTCTGGTCAGCCCTATGCAAAGAAGTTTGGCACTGGGGAAGAACTGACACATAAACCATATCACCCACCTGGAACTCTTTGTCCGAACGCCGTTTGTCGTACAGTTGCTTCATCCGGTTCTGGGCGGAAGCTAAATTGAATTTCAACTGACGAAGCACCTCATCACGAGTCTGTAACATATAATCCACCTCGGCGATGGAAGAACGATGAGGAACATAAGATAGGACAGATGGAGGGGGGCGGCCGTAGACAATCTCAAACGGTGTAAAGCCTGCACGTGTGTGATATGCCGTGTTGTACGACCATTCTGCCCAAGGTAGCAATGAGAGCCAACGACGGGGTTGATCCCCCACAAAACAGTGTAAGTACTGCTCAAGGCACCGATTCACCACTTTCGTTTGGCCATCTGTCTGGGGGTGGTATGCCGTGCTCATGTGAAGTTTTGTTCCCTGCAACTTAAAGAATTCCCGCCAAAACTGGGAGATGAAGACCCGATCTCTGTCAGATACAATAGTACGTGGCATACCATGCAACTTCGCCACTTCACGCGCATAGAGTTCAGCAACAGTATGGGTGGAGTACGGATGACTTAGGGCACAAAAATGGGCATATTTAGAGAGACGGTCAACCACCACCATTATCACTGTCTTGCCCCCCACCGCTGGTAAAGCCTCAATGAAATCCATGGAGACGTCATCCCACACCTTGTCTGGAATGGGAAGGGGCTGTAGAAGGCCCGTGGGAGAAGTAGACGATGCTTTGGCTCGCTGGCATATGTCACAGGCGGCCACATAAGCATGCACTGCTTTCCTCAAACTGGCCCACAAAAAACTTTGGCTGACCCGTTTGAAGGTTCGAAACGTACCTTCATGCCCAGCAATCGGAGTATCATGGAAATGAGCGATAACCCGTTGTCTCAAGTCTCCCACATCCGGCACCCAAAGTCAATTTTTCCAAAATAATAACTGGTCGCGCCAGTCGAAGGGGGGTGCAGCAGAGGGGTCGCTCTGAAGACGACCAATCAGTTCCTGGGTAGGAGGATCCGCCACATATGCCGCCTGCAAGTCTGGAATAAACGGGCAACAAGGGACGGAGAGTGCGAGGCAGGCACCCTCTTGGAGCCGGCGCGATAAAGCATCCGCCACCGTATTATCGACGCCCTTCTTGTAGACCACCTCATAATCGTAACCTAGTAGCTTACTCACCCAACGTTGTTGAGACAGAGTTGAAACACGCTGCTCCAAAAAATATTTGAGAGGTTGGTGGTCGGTCCGAATAAGAAATCGTCGGCCCAACAGATAAGGCCGCCACTTAGAGACAGCGTGCACAATGGCCAACATCTCCTTCTCGTATGCCGATAAAGATAAGGACCGGCCTGACAGTGCCTTGCTGTAAAAGGCGATCGGGCGCTCTTGTTGGAGTAGGACCGCACCCAGGCCCAAATCCGACGCATCCGTCTCAACCACAAAAGGTAGAGAAAAATCAGGGAGAACCAATACCGGTGCCAGTACCATTGCTTGTTTCAATATATCAAATGCAGTTTGGGCTTCATCCGACCATACAAATGCACCCTTTTTGAGCAATGATGTAAGCAGCCTAGCAATTAGCCCATAGCGCTCAATGAACCGACGATAATAGCCGGTTAGGCCCAAGAACCCCCGGAGAGACTTCACACAAGTGGGCGTGGGCCATGACCGCATGGTCTCCACCTTGGACGGATCCGTGGCCACCCCTTGAGAGGAGATAATGTGGCCCAAATAGTCTACCTGCGCACTGCCAAAAGAGCACTTCGAACGTTTCAAGAAAAGTGTGTTAGCCTTCAGAATAGCAAAAACTGACCTGAGATGGTCAAGATGTTCCTCCCAGGATGAGCTATATATCAATATGTCGTCGAAGAATACTAGCACGAACCGGCGGAGGTATGGGCGAAACAAGTCATTCATCAAGCTTTGGAATGTGGATGGCGCATTGGTCAGGCCAAAAGGCATGACTAGAAACTCATAATGGCCGTCATGAGTCCGGAAGGCTGTCTTATGGACATCATGCGGCTGCATACGGATTTGATGGTAACCAGAGCGCAGATCGAGTTTACTAAACACCGCCGCCCCTGCCAATTCATCAAGGAGCTCCTCTATTACGGGAATGGGGTACTTATCTTTTACTATGATAGTATTAAGTGCACGGTAGTCGACACAGAAGCGCCAAGATCCGTCTTTTTTACGCACCAACAGGACTGGTGACGAAAAAGAACTGGTACTGGGGCGTATGATACCCGACTGCAACATTTCTTGAACTAATTTCTAATTTCAGCCTTCTGCACATGGGGATAGCGATAGGGGCGCACATTGGCCGACGGGGCCCCAGGCGCGATAGGAATGGAATGGTCATGGCTTCTGGCTGGTGGCAGCCCCGACGGCTCAGTGAAGATGTCGGCATGCTCATTAAGGAGGTCAAGCATGGTTGTGGCCAAGGGCGGTTGATCCACATCCATAAGTGCACGCTGCTGTAATAAATAATCGTGAGGTGCGAACTTGAAAAGGGAACTCACCGCCTGCGCTGTATGCAAAGTGCCTGGCTGTGCCCCGTGAAGGCGTATGCGCTGGCCATCCACTTCGAAATCCATAGTTAGATCCCTGAAATTCCATATCACATCTCCCAGGTCTTGTAACCACTATACACCCAGCACCACATTTGCACCCTTCGTGGGTAGAAGGACCAAATCAGTGACGAACGAGTGTCCTTGGATCCTTAGCTCAATCTGAGAACACACCCCCATGCTGCGAAGGTGCTTGCCATCCCCAATCAAGACATCAAAGGGTTTGGACTCGGAGACATAGCACCCCAGGCGTTGCGCCACCTTGTCATTGATGAAGTTATGTGTTGACCCACTATCGATGAGTACTGCGACCTGTTGGCGTTTCAGCTGACCCTGAACACGCATGGTCCTGGGGGTAAAGGTACCCGAAAAAGCCTGGACAGAGATCTCCGGCTGAACATGGTCATAGAGTCCGGTACTCTCTTCTGGGTCATCCACTCCTGCGTCTTCCACTTCTTCAATGAGTAGACTTCCCTTGACAGAACAGCGATGGCCTGGAACGAACTTTTCATCACATCGATAGCATAGTCCTTTCATCCGCCGCTCCTCCATCTGGGCAGTCGTCAGACGGCGAACAGGAGTGGCTGGAGAGCCTAGCGGGGTTCCTAGCAAAGTCTGTCGGCTGGGACCTGGGCCAGGCGCTGGGGCTAAGACAGGGGTCTGGCCAGTGTACGGCCTCAGAGGCAGCCCTCCATGACCCCCTCGTCGTTGACGGGCCAACTTCTCTTCTTCAATTCGTGCATGACGCACCACTTCCCGCATAGTCTGACAGGGGAAGTGTCGCATCTCATCAGTAATTTCCAGCTTCAAGCCCCGTTTGAATGTTCCCACGAGTGCTGCCATTGGCCAGTCCGGTAAACGATTGGCAATTTTCATAAAATCAGAGTAATATGCTCTCACCGTGGTAGTCTGACGCAGAGTAGAGAGCATCTCATTGAAGTCCTAGAATTCATTTGGACCAAATTGGATGCATAGCTCGTCAGAAAAGGAGACCCATGTTGGCCGACGAACCTCTTTTTCAAAGGCTCTAAACCAAACTGATGCATCACCGTCCAGGTGAAAGGCAGCGACCCGAAGTCGCTCTTCGTCAGAATAGGTTCCCTGGTAGGCAAAGAATTTATCAGCCTTGTATAGCCATTCGACCGGATCATCCTCTCCACTGTACCTAGGAAACTGCAGTCGAGCCAATCTGGGTTCAGCGCTGTTCCGCTGTCCTCCGCGGAACCCAGAGAACTCTTCCCAGCCCTCCTCCATCTCACGCTGGATATTGCGTGTTCTTACAGTCATTGAGCCATTTCCTCGAGCACCTTCTGTGCCTTGTGTTCCCTGGCCTGTGCGACCTGCTTCCATCTCAACGTGGATTGACCCAATGGGAATGCCTTGAGAACTAGGATGGCCAAAGGGTTGGCCTAGCAGAGAACCATCTACCGGTTGAGAGCCCCCTTGTTTTGGTGGTGGCGGGGTAGCATTGGGGCCAGTGTGCATGGCCTCTCGCGCTGCCCACCTGGTCCTCTCTTCCTCGTGCGCCACATTCATCACCTTTAATTGCTCTTGAATCCCCAATAACACAGAAACCAAGGTTGCTTGTGTGGGGTCAGGATCAGCCTTCGGGCTTGCAACATCGTGTGCCTGTTCTTGCTCAGAGGACATCCCCGCGGCCATGGTTGGCTGCTTGCGAGGAGGCATGAGGCTCCACAGATCGGAACTGCTCTGATACCAATGTTGTAACCCGATAGGGTCACAAGGAATGCCTTGACGGCAGGGGAAAGGAAGAAGAAAAGGAGGTAGAGGAAATAATGTTTTCTTATTGCATAAGTCCTAAAGGAGGAGGAAGACCCCCTTATATAGAAGACTCTAGATGACATAATGATGACATGACATGACGTCATTATGACGACATCTTAGGTCATGATTACATATAATCATTGCCTTTATTACAATCACTAATTGATACGAAAAGAGAAACTAATCCTAATCAGATAATCCAGTGATATTCATGCGTGATGACCTACGTGTGCTGACATCCTGGCATAACATTCACAACACAACGCAAGATCAATGCTTTTGATATGGTTTATTGAACATACTATGATTTCTATTAGAGATAGGTTAATCCCTAAGGAGACTTCAATCGAGTATTTCATAATGCAAACTACAGAGATACGCCAATCCCTGATGAATTCGACTTTCTGGTTATAACCACCAGAAGCATTCAAGCAAACACAGAAGCACTAAATATAACTGCATTAAGTAAGAAACCCTAGAAAAGGCATAAGGAAGACTTGAATCTCAAATTGGTGTTCAAGGTGTATAGAAAATACAAAAAGTTGACGAAACAATATGTTCTAAACCTAAAGACCGGTTCATGACCTGAAGACTCACGACTATTATATTTTCAATAGATAATAATGTCTCTCAGTTGTTCATATATGTGTATGTTACTAATTTAAAACTTTACACACTGATCGGTCATGGTTCTGAGAAAAACTGACAATACTTGTAGGATTTTTAGTACTGCTAAATTCTAATTGGGTCATGTGTAATTAATTAAAAACATATCCGCATGGTAGAACTAATTTGTATTAGTAGATTAAGGCCTCTCAATGGGTCAGTAGAGTATTTGGAATAAATAAACTAAAGATATGTAATAAACCAAGACTAATTACTCATTATTTGAATAGTAGTCTTTAGTTATCTATTTAATTCTTTTTAATTGCAATTGTAGTATTACAAGGTCGATCCTCACAGATTGACTAGTGTGATTAAAAAATCAGTTACAAAGTAGCAAACGAAAGAAATCAAGAGTGAAGTAGAGTAAAAAATTCAACAAAATAAAACACTAAGGCATAAAGGGTAAGTCATTGTAATATCTAATGATGCACTTCATATGTCAACTTTTCTCAATTAAGAAAGAATGAAGATTCTCCCTAATTGGATAATATGAACATTAAGAACAAATGACAAAACTATTACTTTGGTTAATTGAAGGATTATAATATTTAAGTCTTCAAAAATTCTATGTATCAAAATCACAAAGGATCAAGAAAGAAATCAAGTATCCTATGTATTAAGAAAATAAAGAAGCATGAGATAAATAATAATCACTTTAAATATCCAACACATAATTATAGCCCAATAATTAATATGAGCAGACCTTCATTAAACTATAACAAATCCCTCCCTCTAGCCTTAGCTAGAAGATTAGCCAGCCATCACAATAAAAATATAATTTACGAATAAAAGTAATGAAGATAAATCGAGGAGAGAGAATTGGTCAATGGAAGAGGTAGAGAATTCGATGTCCCCTTTAGCTACTATCAAGTCCACCTTAAATAGGCATGCAAAAGATCTTATCATTGCTTGAACTGGAAAGTCCAATCAGCAGTCCATTATTTGATTGATTCATTCAGCTCCTTGATTGGATTTTGATTCACCGCATGTCTTCTATAACAGCACGTCTCACAACCCTTCTTCTTCCTTTTTTCTTTTGTCTAAACTTGCCACCTTTATCTACCATAACTTCCTCCACTTAGAATTCCTTCGTTGTAGCTTTCTTCTAATAGATCCAACTGAAGAAAGATTATGCTACTCTTTATTCTCATAGCTTCTAGGAGGATTCTTCTCATAAGAAAATTGTCATTGACTGATAAACATGAAATATACATATTTATATGCCTTATTTACTTATTTGCTAGTGTAGTTTTAATGATAAAACATGAATAAAACGGGTTATTTGTGATTAGGATAGTAATTAGGGAATTAATAATTAATTTATTCTAATTAACTATTTTAGATGCATTAAAGACTTTAAGGAATTATATTTTTATTATGCATCTAATTTTTGTTTGGGGCTTCTCACCTCTGGATTGCGAGGAAGTGTTATGGCCTCCATAAGGATTCAAACTCCATAAAAATCTCAAATATTCAACAATACATTGAGAAGCATTGGGGCGTGACAGTCAACTATAAAAGGGCATGGAGGGCGAAAGAGGAATTGATCCGATTGATCGATGGCAACCCTGAAGACGCATATCATATTTTGCCACATTACGGAAGGGAATTAGAGCGGTCTAACGCAGGTACACATGTGGTCATAGAAAGATCAGCTGATATACCTGATATCCCAATTGAGTTAGCCGGCTACGACTTCAGACGTGTGTTTTGGATGTTCGGCCCGGTCGCAAGAACATTCCGAAGAACACTGAGACCGTTGCTCACGCTTGATGGAACATTCCTAAAAGGAAAGTACCTTGGAGTATTATTGGTTGCTACAGCAATCGACGACAATCAACAATTAATGTGTCTTGCATATGCAATTGTTGATAAAGAGAATATCAAAACGTGAACATACACCTTCAAAAGGTAGTAGGTGCATTGCATAGCCCAAAGGGCATGCGACGGTAGGCAAAGTTACCAAAAGGACACGTGAAAGTGGTCTTTTCTTGGTTTTCAGGGGCTATGGGAATTTGGTTATAACCAGAATAACCATCAAGAAAACAATAATATTCATGTCCCGCTAACCTTTTCAGCATTTGGTCAATGAAAGGAAGGGGAAAATGATCTTTTTTTGTCAAAGTATTCAACTTCCTATAATCAATACAGACACGCCAACCCGTTTGAACTCGAATTTGGATGATTTCTCCAACCTGAATTGTAGGTTTCAGAGAAGGGATTTCCTGTCGGCTTCCCATAATTATTCAGGACATTGACTTGTTCTGCATAACACTCTGAATAAGTATTCATGGAAGGGCAGTTCAGAGATGTATGCATCGGGCTAGCACTTTTATTATTGCAGGTTTAAAAATGCGAATTGCAGATCGACAGCAGGCTGAGGCACGACAACTGCAGAGGTTATGGAAATGACGACGGCGGAGCTCACGGCAAGGCAGGAAATGAAGGATCAAATGAGTCGAGCTCGATTAGGAAATTGCAATTCCGGATTTGAGAATGCGTCTACAACTTGGAAACTGAAACAGAAAGTAGCGTGCTTGACTAGGATTTGGCCGGAGTTGGAGTCCAAAACAACAACGGATTTGGGTTTATCTAAAACAAAGTCAGATTGGTTTGGGCTCTCTCATCTCGAACTGTATAAAAATAGAGGAGAAAACCGAGCCCAGGGGGGCGATTTTGGAAGAAGGAGGGGACTGGTTTTTGACGAAAAAAATAGAGTTTCATTTTGTGATTTGAGTCGTGTTCCAGCGGCTGTCAAGGGAAGATTTTTGAACTGTTTTGAGACGGTGAACAGTACTGCACATTTTCTACAGTACCGCGGCTCAAGGGGAAGATGAACAGTTCACGATGAATAGTGTTTATGCTGCTACAGTAATTCTGTGAACAGTAACCGTGAATAGTGTTCCTGCTACAATGATTTCTCATATGCAATTTCTTCCGAATCTGATTTTTCTTTTCTCATGAATATGAATAGTTAAATTGTTTATCAAAGCTAGAGGTGACATTATTTGACATTATTTTTATGTCTATAAAAGAGCTGCTTATTACTTATTTGGTTGAATGCAAAGTTTTGGAAAAAGTCATAATCTATAAAATTATTTGATTTGTCGTTAACGAAAGGTACGGCGAATGCTTATAATTCCCTGTGATTAGTAGACTATGCTCGTTAATGATGAATGTTCGGTCAAATATTTATGAGAATTATTATGATGAACGTGAATGCAATATCTTCTGATTAGGTCAAATCATTATTTGAATCTACTTGAGAAATTAAATAGACATAGAAGTATTGATTAAATAATTGATCCTTAAAGCTTTGATATCTCTCATCGATTATCTTCGCCATCTTTAGTTAGTTTTAATTAAATTTTTAATCGTCATTTTAGTAGTTAATTAAATTACTACTTCTCTGCATAATTTTCTGATAAGAATCTTAATTTGTTAAGCTAAGTAGTATTTAGATTAGTTTGGAGTAGAATAATCCTGCATCATTCCCTATTGTTCGACACTTGGATTCACCGAGTATATATTACAATTTCTCAACCTTCTCTTGGGTTTGATCAAATTTTGGTGCCATTGCCAGGGAGTGAAGTTTAGGATTAATCTTCCAATTAGTTTATTTCTCTCTAGTATAGTTTAGTTAATTTCAATTATTCTTAGTTTAATTTAGCTTGTTTATTTTGCAGGAATTTGGAATCCTATATGGAACAAAAAGGCTTTTCATTGGATTTTTCTTCAAATTTGGTAAACTCGTTCTATTTCTCTTTGAAATTTCTGTTGCTTGTGCATGCACTCATAGAATAGAGATACCAGTGGACGATTGGTTAGAAATAATTCTGCTATTTTGATTGAGAATCCTTTGTTTGAATTTTCTGTTCCATCACACACACCTAATCAAATGGCTGATCAAGGTAGTAACCATAATATTAATGAAAATGAGATTGAACATGATGCACCAATGTGGCCCTTGCGTGATTATCTGCAACCTGCACGCACTAGCACACCTTCCTGTATTATATTGCCTCTACAAGCACATCACTTTACTTTTAAGCTTGGAATGATAAACCTTCTTCCCAAATTCCATGGTTGATCTAACCCAAGAGAAGGTTGACAAATTGTAATATATACTCGGTAAGTCCAAGGTCGAACCACAGGGAATGATATAGGATTATTCTACTCCAAACTAATCTAATTACTACTTAGCTTAGCAAATTAAGGTTCATATCAGGAAATTTTGTAGAGAAATTGTAATTTAATAATTACTAAAATGACGATTAAAAATGCAATTAAAATTATCTAGAGATAGGAAAGATAATCGATGAGAGATATCAAAGCTTCAAGGATCAATTATTTAATTAATACTCTACGTCTATTTAATTACGCAATCAGATTCAAATAATGATTTGACCTAATCGGAAGATATTTCATTCACGTTCATCATATCCATTAACATAAAAATATCGATCGAATATTTATCATTAATAAGCTCAGTCTACTAATCACAGGGAATTATAAGCATTCACCATACCTTACGTTAACGACAAATCAAATAATTGTTTAGATTATGACCTTATCAAAACATCGCATTCAACCAAATAAGCATTAAGAACACTTCTTTATAGACGTAGAAATATCAACTAAATAATATCACCTCTAGCTTTGACAAAAGATTTAGCTATTCATATTCATGAGAAAAATCAGAGTCGGAAGAAATTGCATCCAAGAAAAACACTGTTGCAGTTTTACTATTCACGGACACTGTAGCAAAACAGTGTTCACTGTAGCGCACTGTTCATCGTCTTCCTCATAAGCCCGTGGTACTGTAGCAATGCACAGTACTGTAGCAGTACTGTTCATCTTCGAAAATCAGTCCAAAATTCTCCCTTTTTCTTCTCCTTCTCTCTCCCGTCGATTCCCCTTCTTCTCCTTCTTCTTCCTCTTCGATTTCCGGCCGAAATCACACCCAAACACGACCCAAACACCAAAAACGAAGCTCTGTTTTCTTTCTCAAAACAGAGTCCAGTTCGTCAAAAATCCCGTCCTGTCGATCCTCCTCTCCTTCGGTTTTTATAGGCAAATCAAGAGAATCCTTCTTCTTTCTGATTCTAATTTGGATGAACCCAAATCCATCTCGAAACTAAAAACGACTCTGTATGAGAGAGTCCCAAATCGAGCCGTCATCTGATTTCCCGATTTGAGCTCAGCTTCTGTTCCGTTTCCAAATCCGCCACGAAACCAAAGCCACCGTCGTCTCCTCCTCCAAACTCAGAACTTCCACCGCTTCGAGTGCCGCCGTGAAACCAGAGCTGCCATGGCCGCCATCATCGTCACTGTCAAAATCGCCGGTCATCACTTCCGTGCTCGAGCCCAGGCCGTCCAAAAACCAGTCGAGCTTCATAGAACCTCCTCCGTGACTGCCGTTCCGCCGGAGCTCCTCTTTCTGCCGCCATGGCCGTCGGCATCGAAAAACCAGAGCCGTCGCTCTCATAATGGTCGCCGTCTATTGCCTTTATCACCGTCGAGCTCCCATAGCCGTCCTTCATCAGTCGTCGCCTTCTCTTCGAGTGGCCACCTCTGTCACGCCGGCGCTCGGAACCGTCGGAATCCAGGCCGCCAAGTTCTGCCCTCGCCGGTATCATTCCTCTGTCACACCGGTGCTCGAGCAAAAGCTCGAGCGCTGTGCTGTGTTCGTCACCCGTCTTCTTTAAGTAGCTCATCAATGGTTCAGATCTTTGATACGCGTGATATCAGCTCTTGGGTCACTTTGGCATTTCAAAACACGTCTAATGCGTTCGTCTGCTACCAAACTACAATTCACATTTTTAATCCTGCAATAACAACACCAAACTAAAATTAGACGCATAATAAAAATATGATTCCTTAAATTCTTTAATGCATCTAAAATAGTTAATTAGAGTAAATTAATTATTAATCCCCTAATTACTACCCTAATCACAAATAACCCATTTTATTTATATTTTATCACAAAAACTACACTAGCATATAGGTAAATAAGGCATATAAATATGTATATTTTATGTTTATCAAATATCCCCAAACCTATATTTTGCTAGTCCCCGAGCAAAACAAACAAAACAAAATCACACAAAATAAAACTAAAGTAAAATAAACTAGAAAAAAAAATGCCACTTTCGTAGGGAACACGATTGCATTGAGCATATGTAATAAGCCGTTAAACCTCTAGGTGTCCCTAGTAGGACGAGTTTTGTCTCGTGAGGGTTTACAGCCATGTTACCCACAAACATGTACTTATGAAATTAATCTTATTAATCTAAATGTAAAAACAAAATAAACACTTCAAAACAATCAAACCTATTATCCCTTCAAATGCAAACGATAATGTTTAAGAAAATCAACCACATGTACTTGCATTTATAATCAACTGGAATATAGAAGCCCTCAAGTAAGTGGTTTTATTCTACACCTTCATCTTGGAAATTTCTGCTCAATATAATATGAAATGATAATATAAATAGTAAAAGTGTAGAACATTGTAGCAATACACCCTAAATTTCTGTTTTACACATATCCAGTGTTACCCATTAACCAAAGAACATCAGAATTAACATAGTCATCGTAATCTTTAGGTTCATGATAGCACAAATCTGCGCGCCTCCTTCGGGTCCAACATTCTAGATTTGAGAGGATAATACACATTAGACTCTTTTTTCTCTTTTTTTTATTTTATTTTCAACAGGACTGTGTAAGGCCTAACTTCAAGATGCTTAGGTTTAGCAATGACTCAGGCCAATGACTCCCAGCACAGTTGGCATAGGGCATTAGGTTTTAAGAGACCGCTTCGGGCTCGAGCATCAGCCTAAGTTAATCCTATAAAGTCAAGCTGCCCCTTTCTTTCTTTTTGTTTTCATTTTTTTTTCATCATTTTTTTCTTTCATCAACATTCATATTTTCCAGCAATCTTATCATGTCCAGGTTGTATTATACTCTCAACCTATTTCCGGTTCCAAGCCCTTGCCATAGCCAAGTAAATGGTCTATCATGATCTTTTAAGCTCAACAAATAACTACATATTATCCAATGACTATGAGTAAGGACATCCCACTGAAGATTAGTATTCAACAAATTTCTAGAGGGTATTACTTTATGTACTAGTGTGTGTGAGTGAGTTTTATTAGCTCAAGCACATGATCCAAGAGGACTGTAACAGAAAGATATGCTCAGTTAAGTGTTTCTATCCTCCAGTATGCTTACTCACACTTCCAATGTAAATTAATCTCTTAAAAATTGGAATATACATCAAGAAGGAATAAACTATCAAAACCTATAAAAAATACTAACAAACAACTTGAAACTAATCAAATTTTTATTTGTTTTTTCTTTTTCTATTTTTTTCTTTTTTTTTGAAAAATAAACAATGTTATTCCTATATACCCCCAAACCTAAACTAAACATTGTCCTCAATGTTAAGAATGAAATGAAGGATAAAATAAATAAATAAATAAATAAAATAAAGGATAGATGTTACCTGGAGAACTGCAAATTGCTAAAATCCCATGCGAGTGAAAAACATCAATAAAGAAGAAAATGAGAGTAATCACAATATTCAACAAGAAAACATCATCTAACTAATAAGTAACCTAAAACAAAGAAAAAAAAGCTGGGCTGCCTCCCAGGAGCGCTAAGTTTCTTGTCTTCAGCCAGACTGAGTGTAAGAGTATTCAATCATGATAAGTGGGATCAGACAGAGGAATACTCTCCACTTCTGATGGAATCAATTCCAAGAATGGCTTAAGTCTTTGACCATTTACTTGAAACGCATTGCCATTCAATGGATTTTCAATTTCTACAGCTCCATGAGGATAAACAGATTTAACAATAAATGGACTAGTCCATCTCGAACGGAGCTTGCCAGGAAATAAATGCAATCTAGAGTTATACAAAAGAACTTTTTGTGAAGGTTCAAAAGTTTTTCGATGAATGTGTTGATCATGCAAAACCTTCATTCGTTCTTTGTAAATTTTTGAATTCAAATATGCATCATTCTTTATTTCGTCCAATTCATTTAGTTGAAGCTTACGCATAAAACTGGCATCATCCAAATTAAAATTAAACATTTTTATAGCCCAATATGCCTTGTGCTCCAACTCCACAGGCAAGTGGCTAACTTTTCCATAAACAAGTCTAAAAGAAGACATACCAATAGGAGATTTGAAAGCTGTACGGTATGCCCAAAGTGCATCTTAACTGCAGAGACCAATCTTTACGATTTGGGTTAACCGTTTTCTCTAAAATGTGTTTAATCTCTCTGTTGGCAAGTTCAGCTTGCCCACTCGTTTGTGGGTGATAAGGGGTAGCCACCTTATGAGTTATTCTATATTTTTTTATTAATGCCTCAAAAGGTTTATTGCAGAAGTGAGAACCCCCATCACTTATGATTGCACGAGGTATACCAAACCTTGACAGAACATTTTCTTTCAAAAAGCGTATAACAGTTTTATGATCATTATTTCTACAAGGGATGGCCTCTACCCACTTGGAAACATAGTCAACAGCCACTAAGATGTACAAATAGCCAAAAGAAGGTGGAAATGGACCCATGAAATCAATACCCCAACAATCAAATACTTCAATCACTAAAATGGGGTTTAAAAGCATCATATTCCGACGAGTTATTCCACCAAGCTGTTGACAACGTCCACAAGCACGACAATAATCATGAGTATCTTTAAATAGGGTAGGCCAATAAAATCCACATTGTAAAATTTTAGCAGCAGTTTTTCTAGCAGAAAAATGACCACCACAAGCTTCTGAATGGCAGAAGGAAATGACACTATGAATTTCATCATTTGGTACACATCTCCTATTAATTTGATCCGGACAATATTTGAAAAGATACGGATCATCCCAAAAGAAATTTCTTACCTCCACCATGAATTTCTTCTTATCTTGCGTTGTCCAATGAGAAGGAGTTTGACCTGTGACAAGAAAATTAACAATATCAGCAAACCATGGTAAATCAGAAAGAACAAAAAGTTGCTCATCTGGGAAGGTGTCTTTAATTCGAGCAGCCTCATTGGAATCATCCACAGTCAGCCTAGATAAATGATCGGCCACCACATTTTCAACTCCTTTCTTATCTCTAATTGTAATATCAAATTCTTGCAGTAGGAGTATCCCGCGAATCAACCTGGGTTTTGCATCTTTCTTTGATAAAAGATATTTCAAGGCAGCATGATCAGTAAAGATAACAATGGGATATCCTGTCAAGTAAGCCCTAAATTTATCCAAAGCAAAGACTATAGCAAGTAATTCCTTTTCTGTGGTTGAATAATTCATCTGAGCATTGTCTAAGGTCTTACTTGCATAGTAAATAACATAAGGCTTCTTATCCTTCCTTCGCCCTAAAACAGCCCCCACAGGAAAGTCACTAGCATCACACATTATCTCAAATGGTAAGGTCCAATCTGGGGGTTGGATAATAGGGGCTGAAGTAAGCATTCCCTTCAATTTAGCAAAAGCTTTTTCACAATCAGCATTCCATTCAAAAACAGTATCTTTAGATAGGAGATTGCATAATGGTCTAGAAATAGAACTAAAATCTTTGATGAATCTCCTGTAGAACCCTGCATGACCCAAAAATGATCTAATATCTTTAACAGTCTTGGGTGTAGGCAAATGAGTAATTAAATTAATTTTTGACTTATCAACTTCAATTGCCTTAGAGGAAACAATATGACCCAGAACAATTCCTTTAGAAACCATGAAATGACATTTTTCCCAATTAAGCACAAGGTTCTTCTCTTCACACCTGCTCAAAACTTTCTGCAAATTAGATAAACAGTCATCAAATGAATCATCAAATACAGAAAAGTCATCCATAAACACTTCAAGATAGCGTTCAGCCATATCACTAAAAATACTCAGCATGCATCTTTGAAATGTTGCAGGTGCGTTGCATAAACCTAAAGGCATTCTCCTGTGAGCAAATGTGCCAAAAAGACATGTGAATGTAGTTTTCTCCTGGTCTTCTAATGCAATTTCAATTTGGTTGTAACCGGAATAGCCATCTAAGAAACAGTAATATGTGTGGCCAGCTACTCTCTCCAGAACTTGATCTAAAAATGACAACGGAAAATGGTCTTTCCTTGTGACTGAGTTCAGCTTCCTGTAATCAATGCACATTCTCCAGCCAGATGTAACTCTAGTGGGTATTAATTCATTATTATCACTCTTAACAACTGTTACACCAGATTTCTTAGGCACAACTTGTGTAGGACTAACCCACTTGCTATCAGAAATAGGGTAGATGATCTCCGCATCCAAGAGTTTAAGAACTTCAGCTCTAACCGCCTCTTTCATGTTTGTATTTAACCTACGTTGCATCTCCCTAGACGGTTTAGCATTGTCCTCCAAATAAATCCGATGAGTGCATATTAAAGGGCTTATTCCTTTTAAATCAGCAATTGTCCATCCTATTGCACCTTTATGCTTTCTCAAAATATCAAGCAACTTACCCTTTTCGATAAGATTAAGATGAGACGATATTACCACCGGAAGAGTTTCATCATTACCCAAAAATGCATATTTGAGTTCAGTTGGTAACTTCTTCAACTCAAATTTAGGTGCTTGAATGCTTGATGGTGTAGGCAATTTGTCTCTCAATGGTAGCTCCTCAAACTTGGGTTTCCATCCATTCACTTGCAATACCTGTAGAGAATTCAGCAAAGAACAAATCTCAGCCTCTTCACAATTAACTTTAGATTCATCATATAAAGAATTGACTAAGCAAGATTCTAATGGATCAGAAAAAGATGAAACATGAAATTGATCTCTAACAACGGTATCAACCCAATTCATTTCTTGAACATCAGTATCATCCCCTAGTTGTTTGCAAACATTGAATATATTCAATTCCAAAGTCATATTGCCAAATGAAAGTTTCATCACACCATTTCTGTAATTAATCAAAGCATTTGAAGTAGCAAGAAATGGGCGACCTAATATGACAGGAATATTTGCACTTGCATTTATAACAGGATGTGTGTCCAAAACAATAAAATCAACAGGAAAGTAAAATTTGTCTACTTGAACAAGCACATCTTCCACCACTCCCCTTGGGATTTTAACAGAACGATCAGCAATTTGAAGAGTAATGGTGGTGGGTTTAAGTTCCCCAAGACCTAACTAAGTGTATACTGAATAAGGCAAAAGATTAACACTAGCCCCAAGATCAAGCAAGGCTTGGTCTACCCTAAAGTTCCCGATCACACATGAAATAGTTGGACATCCGGGATTCTTATATTTGGGTGGGCTTTTGTGTTGAATTATAGAACTTACCTGTTCAGTCAAAAAGGCTTTTTTCTGAACATTCAACTTGCGCTTAATAGTACACAAATCTTTCAAGAACTTAGCATAAGAAGGTACCTGTTTGATTGCATCTAACAAGGGAATGTTAATTTTTACCTGCTTAAAAAGTTCAAAAATTTCAGCATTTTGGTTCAACTTTTGAGGTGGTTTCAACCTCTGTGGAAATGGAGCTAGAATAGGACATCTCATATCTTCACTTGACCCAGACTTATCAGTTTTCTCATTATCATGTTTTGATTCATCATTCTCATAAGATTTTTGGGCCTTAAGTGGAATCGTTTTGTCAATTTCTTTTCCACTACGAAGAGTGGTAATAGACTTAGCATGTGCTAATTGTGAATCAGAAGATTGTGTGTCCATTATGTGAACTTGCCACTGCGGGTTGGGTTGGGGTTGAGCAGGAAACCTACCTTTCTCTTGAACAGCTAGAGAAGATGTCAATTTAGTGAGAGAGCTATTTATATCATTCATGGCTTGTGAGGTTTGTTGATTAATGGTAGCTTGCCCTTGCATGAAAGTTTGCAGTGTCTCCTCAAGTGTCTTCCTGTGAGGTGGAACATATGGAGTATAATTGGAAGATGCCTGAGGAGGTGGTGTTTGTGCAGCACTATCATTCCTCCAACTAAAGTTGGGGTGATTCCTTCATCCTGGATTGTAGGTGTCTCCATAACGAGATTGCTTCTTGAAAGGGGTCATGGAATTTGCTTGGTCATGCAACAACTCCTTGAAAGCAGGAATAGTAGGGCACTCATTAGTAGGGTGTCCCATGACATCACAAATTTCACAGACCTCTTCTGTAGCAAGAGACTTAATAGCATTAACTTTCCCTAATTCCATGGCTTCCACCTTCCTAGCCAAAGAGGCTAGCCTAGCACTCAAATTATCCTCCTCCTTAAGATGATGCAGACCCCCACTAGTAGTTGAAGACTTCGGCTTATTAGTAACATCAGAGGGATCAGTGGGATCCCAAGAATCTGAGTCTTCAGCTATTTGATCTAGAAAATCAAGGGCTTCATTAGGGTCTTTATCAAAGAATTCCCCATTACACATTGTTTGCACAAATTGTTTCATTGAGGGCGTCATCCCATCATAGAAGAAACTAATGGTGCGCCACTTCTCATATCCATGATGTGGACAAGAATTTAACAAATCTTTATATCGCTCCCAACATTGATAAAATGATTCATTTTGTTTTTGAGCAAAGTTTGTTATTTGTCTTTTCAAAGCATTTGTCCTATGAACTGGGAAAAACTTTTTAAGGAATTCAGTTTGTAGTTCTTTCCATGTTCCTACAGATTTAGGCTTAAGAGAATTCAGCCAAGTCTTGGCTTTATCCTTCAAGGAAAACGGAAACAATTTTAGCCTGATAATGTCTTCACTACAAGCCTGCTCAAATGTTGCACATACTTCCTCAAATTCCTTTAAATGCAAATAAGGGTTTTCGGAATCTATACCATGGAATTTAGGAAGCAAGTTTATCATTCTAGGCTTAAAAGTGAAGTGATGTGCTTGTAGAGGTAATATAATACACGAGGGTGTACTAGTGCGTGCAGGTTGCAGGTACTCACGCAAGGGCTACATTGGTGTATCATGTTCATTCTCATTTTCATTAATATCAGGGTCACTACCATGATCAGCCATATTGTGTGGTGTGTGTGATGGAACAGAGAATTCAAACAAAGGATTCTCAATCAAAATAGCAGAATTATCTCTAACCAATCTTCCACTGGTATCTCTATTCCACGAGTGCATGCACAAGCAACAGAAATTTCAAAGAGAGATATGGAACGAAGTTACCAAATTTGAAGAAAAAATCCAATGAAAAGGTTTTTGTTCCTGAGAGCCTCAGAATACTCCAAATGTCCTACAAAATAAGCAAGCTAAATTAAACTAAGAATAATTGAAATTGAGTAAACTATGCTAGAAAGACAGAAACTAATTAGAAGATTAATCCTAAACTTCACTCCCCGGCAACGGCGCCAAAATTTGATCTAACCCAAGAGAAGGTTGACAAATTGTAATATATACTCGATAAGTCCAAGGTCGAACCATAGGGAATGATATAGGATTATTCTGCTCCAAACTAATCTAATTACTACTTAGCTTAGCAAATTAAGGTTCTTATCAGGAAAATTTGTAGAGAAATTGTAATTTAATTAACTACAAAAATGATGATTAAAAATGCAATTAAAATTATCTAGAGATAGGAAAGATAATCGATGAGAGATATCAAAGCTTCAAGGATCAATTATTTAATTAATACTCTACGTCTATTTAATTACGCAATTAGATTCAAATAATGATTTGACCTAATCGGAAGATATTTCATTCACGTTCATCATATCCATTAACATAAAAATATCGATCGAATATTTATCATTAATAAGCTCAGTCTACTAATCACAGGGAATTATAAGCATTCGCCATACCTTACGTTAACGACAAATCAAATAATTGTTTAGATTATGACCTTATCAAAAGATCGCATTCAACCAAATAAGCATTAAGAACACTTCTTTATAGACGTAGAAATATCAACTAAATAATATCCCCTCTAGCTTTGACAAAAGATTTAGCTATTCATATTCATGAGAAAAATCAGATTCGGAAGAAATTGCATCCAAGAAAAACACTGTTGCAGTTTTACTATTCACAGACACTGTAGCAAAACAGTGTTCACTGTAGCACGCTGTTCATCGTCTTCCTCATAAGCCCGCGGTACTGTAGCAAATGCGCAGTACTGTTCACCTTCGAAAATCAGTCCAAAATTCTCCCTTTTTCTTCTCCTTCTCTCTCCCGTCGATTCCCCTTCTTCTCCTTCTTCTTCCTCTTCGATTTCCGGCCGAAATCACACCCAAACACGACCCAAACACCAAAAACGAAGCTCTGTTTTCTTTCTCAAAACAGAGTCCAGTTCGTCAAAAATCCCATCATGTCGATCCTCCTCTCCTTCGGTTTTTATAGGCAAATCAAGAGAATCCTTCTTCTTTCTGATTCTAATTTGGATGAACCCAAATCCGTCTCGAAACTAAACACGACTCTGTATGAGAGAGTCCTAAATCGAGCCGTCATCTGATTTCCCGATTTGAGCTCAGCTTCTGTTCCGTTTCCAAATCCGCCACGAAACCAAAGCTGCCGTCGTCTCCTCCTCCAAACTCAGAACTTCCACCGCTTCGAGTGCCGCCGTGAAACCAGAGCTGCCATGGCCGCCATCATCGTCACTGTCAAAATCGCCGGTCATCACTTCCGTGCTCGAGCCCAGGCCGTCCAAAAACCAGTCGAGCTTCACAGAACCTCCTCTGTGACTGCCGTTCCACCGGAGCTCCTCTTTCTGCCGCCATGGCCGTTGGCATCGAAAAACCAGAGCCGTCGCTCTCATAATGGTCGCCGTCTATCGCCTTTATCACCGTCGAGCTCCCATAGCCGTCTTCATCAGTCGTCGCCTTCTCTTCGAGTGGCCACCTCTGTCACGCCGGCGCTCGGAACCGTCGGAATCCAGGCTACCAAGTTCTGCCCTCGCCGGTATCATTCCTCTGTCACACCGGCGCTCGAGCAGAAGCTCGAGCGCTGTGCTCTGTTCGTCACCCGTCTTCTTTAAGTAGCACATCAATGGTTCAGATCTTCGATACGCGTGATATCAGCTCTTGGGTCACTTTGGCATTTCAAAACACGTCTAATGCGCTCGTCTGCTACCAAACTGCAATTCGCATTTTTAATCCTGCAATAACAAAACCAAACTAAAATTAGACGCATAAGAAAAATATGATTCCTTAAATTCTTTAATGCATCTAAAATAGTTAATTAGAGTAAATTATTTATTAATCCCCTAATTACTACCCTAATCACAAATAACCTATTTTATTCATATTTTATCACAAAAAATACACTAGTATATAGGTAAATAAGGCATATAAATATGTATATTTTATGCTTATCAATGGTCTAGAGTCTGATAATCCTTATTTGCATTTAAAGGAATTTGAGGAAGTATGTGCAACTTTTGAGCAGGCTTGTAGTGAGGCAGGCTAAAATTGTTTCCGTTTTCCCTGAAGGATAAAGCCAAGACTTGGCTGAATTCCCTTAAACCTAGATCTGTGGGAACTTGGAAAGAACTCCAAACTAAATTCCTTAAAAAGTTTTTCCCAATTCATAGGACAAATGCTTTGAAAAGACAAATAACAAATTTTGCCCAAAAATAAAATGAATTATTTTATCAATGTTGGGAGCGTTATAAAGATTTGTTAAATTCTTGTCCACATCATGGGTATGAGAAGTGGTGCACCATCAGTTTCTTCTATGATGGGATGGCGCCCTCAATGAAACAATTTGTTCAAACAATGTGTAATGGAGAATTCTTTGATAAAGACCCTAATGAAGCTCTTGATTTTCTAGATCAAATAGCTGAAGACTCAGATTCTTGGGACCCTACCGATCCCTCTGATGTTTCTAATAAGCCGAAGTCTTCAACTACAAGTGGAGGTCTGCATCATCTTAGGGAGGAGGATAATTTGAGTGCTCGGCTAGCCTCTTTGGCTAGAAAGGTGGAGGCTATGGAATTAGGGAAAATTAATATTGTTAAGTCTGTTGCTACAGAAGAGGCCTGTGGAATTTGTGATGTCATGGGACACCCGACTAATGAGTGCCCTGCCATTCATGCTTTTAAGGAGGTGACCAAGCAAATTCCATGACCCCTTTTAAGAGGCAATCTCCTTATGGAGACACATACAACCCAGGATGGAGGAATCACCCCAACTTTAGTTGGAGGAACGATAGTGCTGCACAAACACCACCTCCTCAAGCATCTTCCAATTATACTCCATATGTTCCACCTCACAGGAAGACACTTGAGGAGACACTACAAACTTTCATGCAAGGGCAAGCTACTATTAATTAACAAACCTCACAAGCCATTAATGACATAAAGAGCTCTCTCACTAAATTGACATCTTCTCTAGCTGTTTAAGAGAAAGGTAGGTTTCCTCCTCAACCCCAACCCAACCCGCAGGGGCAAGTTCACATAATGGACACACAATCTTCTGATTCACAATTGGAACATGCTAAGTCTATTACCACTCTTTGTAGTGGAAAAAAAATTGACAAAATAATTCCACTTAAAGCCCAGAAATCTTCTGAGAGTGATGAATCAAAACATGATAATGAGGAAATTGATAATTCTGGGTCAAGTGAAGATGTGAGATGTCATATTCCAGCTCCATTTCAAAGCTAAACCAAAATGCTAAAATTTTTGAACTTTTTAAGCAGGTAAAAATTAACATTCCCTTGTTAGATGCAATCAAACAGGTACCTTCTTATGCTAAGTTCTTGAAAGATTTGTGTACTATTAAGCATAAGTTGAATGTGCAGAAAAAAACCATTTTAACTGAACAGGTAAGTTCTATAATTCAACACAAAAGTCCACCCAAATATAAGGATCCCAGATGTCCAACTATTTCATGTGTGATCGGGAACTTTAGGGTAGACCAAGCCTTGCTTGATCTTGGGGCTAGTGTTAATCTTTTGCCTTATTCAGTGTACACTCAGTTAGGTCTTGGGGAACTTAAACCCACCACCATTACTCTTCAACTTGCTGATCGTTCTATTAAAATCCCAAGGGGAGTGGTGGAAGATGTGCTCGTTCAAGTGGATAAGTTTTACTTTCCTGTTGATTTTATTGTTTTGGACACACATCCTGCTATAAATGCAAGTGTAAATATTCCTGTCATATTAGGTCGTCCATTTCTTGCTACTTCAAATGCTTTGATTATTTGTAGGAATGGTGTGATGAAACTTTCATTTGGCAATATGACTTTGGAATTGAATATATTTAATGTTTGCAAACAACCATGGGATGATACTGATGTTCAAGAATTGAATTGGGTTGATACCGTTGTTAGAGATCAATTTCATGTTTCATATTTTTCTGATCCTTTAGAATCTTGTTTAGTCAATTCTTTATATGATGAGTCTAAAGTGGATTGTGAAAAGGCTCAGATTTGTTCTTTGTTGAATTCTCTGCAGGTATTGGAAGTGAATGGATGGAAACCCAAGTTTGAGGAGCTACCATTGAGAGACAAATTGCCTACACCATCAAGCATTCAAGCACCCAAATTGGAGTTGAAAAAGTTACCAACTGACCTCAAATATGGATTTTTGGGTGATGGTGAAACTCTTCCGGTGGTAATATCGTCTCATCTTAATCTTATCGAAGAGGGTAAGTTGCTTGATATTTTGAGAAAACATAAAGGTGCAAAAGGATGGACAATTACTGATTTAAAAGGAATAAGCCCTTTGATATGCACTCATCGGATTTATTTGGAGGACAATGCTAAACCGTCTAGGGAGATGCAATGTAAGTTAAATCCAATCATGAAAGAGGCGGTTAGAGCTGAAGTTCTTAAACTCTTTGATGCGGAGATCATCTACCCCATTTCTGATAGCAAGTGGGTGAGCCCAACCCAAGTTGTGCCGAAGAAATCTGGTGTAACAGTTGTCAAGAATGATAAGAATGAATTAATACCCACTAGAGTTACATCTGGCTGGAGAATGTGCATTGATTACAGGAAGGTGAACTCAGTCACTAGGAAAGACCATTTTCCGTTGCCATTTCTAGATCAGGTTCTGGAGAGGGTAGCTGGCCACACATATTATTGTTTCTTAGATGGCTACTCCGGTTACAATCAAATTGAAATTGCATTAGAAGACCAGGAGAAAACCACATTAACATGTCCCCTTGGCACTTTTGCTTATAGTAGAATGCCTTTTGTTTTATGCAACGCACCTGCAACATTTCAAAGATGCATGCTGAGTATATTTAGTGATATGGTTGAACGCTATCTTGAAGTGTTTATGGATGACTTTTCTGTATTTGATGACTGTTTGTCTAATTTGCAAAAAATTTTGAGCAGGTGTGAAGAGAAGAACTGTCACGCCTCGAATTTCAAAACCCTGAATAATGCGCGGAAGCACTAACTCGGTTAAGGTCATGAGGCTGAAACCCGGGCCGCGACTAAATACTCGATCACATCGTCTTCTCATTCCAGAATGCTTAACCAATATCCGTTATACGAAAATCTTAAATAAAAATAAATAAACTATACTATTACAATAATCCAGTCAACAATTCATTAAACCATCAAAATAAATTCAGCACACAGGCTAATAAGTTCTCCATGAACAAGAAATTAAAAACGATAAATAAATCCACTGCTATCAACTTTCCACCATCGGGCTCCTTCGCACGTACCTTGTTAGTTCCTTTCCACTTTGAGTCCTGCATCGAGAGATGCATGTGTATTTCGAAAGAAATACCCAGTAGGAGCCAAGAAAAACCCACAACATAATAATAATAAAGGAAATGCTGACAACATGGTATAAAGACACGTTTAGAAAGATCAGGTTGAGCAAATACGGAGTTCACTTACCTGGACTATAATCATCATCAAAGACCATCAACGGTCGAGAATAAATAAACATTAACTCAGATCCCAAACGTACAAAGCATCGGGTGGAAATAATAATGAATACTGACTCCAAACATACAGAGTGTTGGAGATAACAATTTCTGCTCTCTGTTCAGTCCACTTCCCCTATGGACATCAATACCAGATCATCCTAGAGGTTCTACAGAGGAACCCGACCATGCGACTAGGGATGCTGGCCCCATCGGTGCTTACGGGCACAATGGGCTGAGACTGCAGACCTTCCGTAATATCATACAGTCTAAAGCGCACGCGTTGTCGTCATCGACTGAACTACAGAGGTTCAATTATATAATCTGAGATCTCGTAAGATCTAGCAATGGCTCATGAGCATACTATGATTCCAATCTAAGAACATTCATCAAAACTCTTAGTGGAGAAACAGTTTACATAGAACTGAATCAATCTAGAAATATCAAGAGCTCTCTCATCTAGAGACTCGAACATCAATCTTCCAAAATTTGACTCACAGAGGAGTAAAGTAATAATCTCATTAATACAATCTGAATTATCTCACATAGGAGCACTCAAGAAATACATTCTGAATTGACTCACATAGGAGTACTCAAGAAATACAGTCTGAATTGACTCACATAGGAGTAACCAAAGAATTCTCAATGTTCAATCACAAGATGACTCAAGACTGAGACTCATCATAAATAACTCATTAAACACCTTCACCATGCATAGCTCCAATCAAGACATCATCGATTCTGACAATATTGAGGATTATATGACGTTGGTATAAGATGGTAGGGTCTAAGAAACTAAACCCTAACCAAGAATCTAAGATTTCAAGTTCGACGCCAAAGATACTATATTGGTAGAATAATGCCCCACGAACGAATGACTGGTCTGACATGACTCACTCTCTGGATTGGATCAATTACTAGACGTTACTAACTTCATCTCTCTGGATTTTATATAGTTACTACAATTTATCATTAAGTATATCACATAGGTTTTAATATAAAGTATAGTTTAAACAACCCGGAAATATACTGTTATCTGCACAACAGCTCCATTCTCTGGCTCATCACAGTCTGCACAGAACATATTCTAGTCTGAAATTTTTATGACAGACAGCTACGTGTCTCTAGTTTCTAACCCAATTGACGGCATAATTTTCTGAGTTTTTTACATTTAATTATAATTTTTCTATCACAGTCTGTCGGCACAAGACCAAGTCTGGCCGAGATCATTAATTATAAACTTACTTAATCAATACAGTCTATTACTCAATTAAAAACTTATTAATGCATTCTAGACTTATTACATTATTCTCCTGGGCATTTACTAACTCCCAATTGTTCTGCAATTAATTAGATTCTTAACTACATTGTTAATCCCAAAACTGATTGTACATATTCATACGGTTTAGACATATAGACTGTAATTAGGACTATTAATTCAGGACATACCCATACTAAATCATGAGATAATTAGGGTACAATAAATCTCAAACTCCAGTAACTCTTTTTCACAAAAATTGTTACTTTAATAATTAGTATCATAAGGTATGTATCATTATGCCAAAACAGTTTTATACAAATACTTCCCTTTATTGGCCGATATGACCCAAAATAGACAATTAACGTGAGACAGAAAAGCTGACGACCCAAAGCTAATCTTGGAGGCTGAAACATCTAAATATCAGTACGCATTAACCACAAGTTTCAAACTTTAAGGATTAATCACAACATATGATTGAAATATGGAATCTGGTATGACCCACATGATCATATAACAACGAAACTAAGGAAAGAAGACATCCATATAAGAACATACAATTGTACAACGTCCAACAGAATGTACTCATCTCGACCAAAGCAGCAAGCATACGGTGAGATCTAAGTGGAGCCATGCATGAGAAGTATTTAATTTATTAGGATCGGGTGCAATAGTCATCATGTTCAAAATAATAAATGGTAAACCATTGAATTGAACGACACCAATATCAAACGGATCATCATTCATATAGGTATTCACATCAGTGCTAAAGTATCATATTCATTACGAAATATCACAATTTATAGTATGGAATTGTGGGAAAAAGAGCACCTACCTCGCAAGACAAAAAAATCCGATTTTTCTTTTACGCGAGTTGTCTCCTTCGAATCACTTCTCTTGCTTTCGCGATCCAAGCACTACGGCTCGCACTACCACCCCTTAAGTCACTGTAGAAGGCTGAAAGGAGAATGGACGAGACCCCCTTTGCTGGTTTGCATGTCTCTCAAAGTCTCAAAGGGATGGCGGTCTCTCACTTTGCGAGTTTAAATAGCAAGTGTCCTATTCTCCTAGGACACATCTCCACCGTCGATTTTCTCCTAATCCAAAGGCCACGAATGATCACCAAAAACAAGCCTTCCACTTGCCCAAGACGTTCCCCCAAATTAATTCCTCATTTAGTTAGGATTTTCTTTAATTAAGGAGTTTCAAAACTCTAATTCGGTTACACATACTTAAGACACTTTTTCCCAATTTGAATTCAACCTTCCACCATTGATGGCTACCTAATCTAAGGCCACGATCTACCCCAAATCAAGGCATGATCTCCCTCTTGAATGCCATCACTGCTTCTAGCAATTTCCCAATTCCAATGGACGCCCAATTGCCTTGATCATCTCATCCAAAATTGGCTAGTAAATCTTGGGTAACCTCTTTATTAAACTCTAATTGACTCTTCATACTAATTGACGTAACCTATCCCATTTAGTTAGGGGATTAAGTCAAATCAAGTAGTTACTTAAAATAGGATTTGTAACTTCCTAATTGAAAACCAATTCCACCATTTTCTCCCATCTCCATACATGTCACTAATGAGTTTAGTAACTGCCAATTACCCCACTAATCACGTCCAAAATTTCCTTCCTTTGGATTCCTTAAATTTCCAATTTAGAAGTCCTAATTCTAATCAAATTCAAACCGGGTTTTTAATTCTATTTCAAATCTTTTCAAACCACCAATCATAATTCATCAAATTAAGAGAATTACCTGCTTACCTTTCATAAGATTTTCCCATTTTAATAAATAAAAAATTTCGGGTATTACAAGAACCTTGTGCTTAATTGGGAAAAATGTCATTTCATGGTCTCTAAAGGAATTGTTCTGGGTCATATTGTTTCCTCTAAGGGAATTGAAGTTGATAAGTTAAAAATTGATTTAATTTCCCATTTGCCTACACCTAAGACTGTTAAAGATATTAGATCATTTTTGGGTCATGCAGGGTTCTACAGGAGGTTCATCAAAGATTTTAGTTCTATTTTTAGACCATTATGCAATCTCCTATCTAAAGATACTGTTTTTGAATGGAATGCTGATTGTGAAAAAACTTTTGCTAAACTGAAGGGAATGCTTACTTCAGCACCTATTATGCAACCCCCAGATTGGACTTTACCGTTTGAGATAATGTGTGATGCTAGTGACTTTGCTGTGGGGGCTGTTTTGGAGTAAAGGAAAGATAAGAAGCCTTATGTTATTTACTATCCAAGTAAGACCTTAGACAATGCTCAAATGAATTATTCAACAACAGAAAAGGAATTACTTGCTATAGTCTTTGCTTTGGATAAATTTAGGGCTTACTTGATCGGATATCCTATTGTTATCTTTACTGATCATGCTGCTTTGAAATATCTTCTATCAAAGAAAGATGCAAAACCTAGGTTGATTCGCTGGATACTCCTACTGCAAGAATTTGACATTACCATCAAAGATAAGAAATGAGTAGAAAATGTAGTGGCCAATCATTTATCTAGGCTGACTGTGGATGATTCCAATGAGGCTGCGCCAATTAGAGACACCTTCCCAGATGAGCAACTTTTTGTTCTTTCTGATTTACCATGGTTTGCTGATATTGTTAATTTTCTTGTCACAGGTCAAACTCCTTCTCATTGGACAACACAAGACAAGAAGAAATTCATGGTGGAGGTAAGAAACTTCTTTTGGGATGATCCGTATCTTTTCAAATATTGTCCGGATCAGATTATTAGGAGATGTGTAACAAAATTAATCACACCTTGGCACTTCTTGCCCATATATTTCAATTAAGGCTCTACCTGTAGTTCTACCTTCCTTAAAAATAAATTCCATGCACTTTATATTAGTCCTACTTATTTTAATTTTTTTTATTCTAGAGCCCCTCTCTATAATTCCAGTACATTAATAATTTAGCATAATTTGAGCACATCAATATGTAAAGTGACAGAGTTAGGGTTCTTTTATAAACTTCGTAAGATATTTTTATAACACCTCAGCATAGACAATTAATAGTTAGAGCATTCATCGCATGATACATAAATATAAGTTGGGATGATTCATGATTGAACATAAGGGTTTGGTCTACACACTAGGTTACGAACATTATCTAGATCAGTAGAATTCAAGAATGTAGAATCTATCCACAACAGAAGGGATAAAAATACACGCCTCCCTGAGAACAATACATACATTTTTTGGACTAAAGAAATTACTGGAGATAGTTCTGTAAGTCTAGAATATAACACAACTTACGACATATTTTTCTAACTTTTCTAGAATTAATTATGGATTATCTTGTACAGGGTGTCGTGCATAAATCAACATAGCGAAGAATGAAAAACTATTCCAAGACTAACTGCAATGCTTAGTAAAACCTTAGATGTTTAGCAATATTATAACTTCGATTAAATAAGTCTTAACTCTAGGAATATGATCACAAAATAATAATACAAAAAATATAAAAGGCAATTAATAGTTACCGGAGTAAAGAAGGCTACAAGAGAGAGGAGGTGACGAACGGTGATCGGAGATGACGAGATAAGGTGCCCATTAGAAATTAATGGCAATAGAGGTGCTAAGGGAGGGGACTGGTGGCCCAACGAGGGGGGCAGCATGGGGAGGGAGGTGAAAGGCTAGGGTAAGGGAGGGACATGTGTGTTTTTCATAATCAAACACACCCCAGGGGTTGTGTCGTGTTTTGACTTTTTGTGGGGAGAGTTACGAAGGCATGTCTAAATTTGGGGAAGTGGGTGCCAAACGGGTTCTGGACCTGTCCCCAACCTCAAATCCAAATATTGAGATACAAAGATACATAAAAAAACATTACCAAAGCATAGTGACAAGTTGGCAATTTGTCTTTCAATTCCGCAAGGGATCAATTCAAGGTCTGTTTGATGCACCCAGAAAGAGGCTTTTAAAGGGCAAAAAGACTATTTATGCCAAAACACGCTTGTTTCACCTTTTCTTTTGGAATTTTTTGGCAAAAGGGCAAAGAAAGGGTATTTTTGTCCTTTAAATGGTCTTTCTTCTTTCAACCAGAACCTTCCTCACAACTGCAGGTGCTTCCTGCTAACTGGGCACCACCACGGCCGGCCAGATCCACACCTCGAACCCTACCTCTGCTGCTTCCCTGCAACTTCCCTTTCAATAGTCTGTAGTGCCACTTCAGACTGGTGAAGATCCACCTTCGGCGCAGACCGCCGTTGTCGTGGGGTTCACTCACCTTGCTGACCAATCTAACGCCTCCGGTTACCGCTTTGCCGTCACTATCGATCAGCCACTCAACGGTCGTGCCGAGACTATTTTGGTCGGTGGATCTGGGTCTCACCATGGTCATGGGTTGGGCTGCAATGCCGCTTCTTTGATTCGACAAAGCTCGTTTGCCTCTTGCTGCCAAGAAGAGGTGAAAATGGCAGCTAAGAGGCTTCGAAGCCGGGTGGACTAATCGCCGGAGGTACTGGTCGGAACGCTAACGACATTATCGAAGGCAGTGGTCGGAGCTTTGATGGTGAGAGAAGGTAGAGATGAAGATGGGACGGGTGATGGTACGATGAACACTTCCATATGAAACCTATTTCAGTTCCTTTAACATAAAGAAACGATAAAATATAGAAAAGATGACTTCCCAAACATAATAAGCCTCATTTTAATTCTTTAGTAAAAAGGAAAAGAGGGAAATTGACTTTCTTTTTTGTCCCAAAGTGGCATCCAATAGAAATTCCGGTTCAATTCGGCAAAATTCAGCCACTTCAATGGAGAGGACTCTATTGGAAACACAATCAAGCTTTAATAAAAATTTTGTTAGTAATAACTAAACATAAAACTTCTTGTGATAAAATTTCAGTTATACATTTCACTTATGCCGAGGAATGTAGTAATCTAGCCTTTTGGGCCCTCTTCCCAAGCCCACCAATGGCCGACTCACATCCTCATAGACCCCATGTTTTTGTCTGGCAAAAGAAAATTATGCTGAGCACCATAATTTACCTCTAAAACTACCTCAAATTGCTCGTTTTGAGTTTTGGCTCGTATGAAGGTTGATGTGGTAAGTGACTGAACTAACTTCTAAAGGCCACTTGTCTGACCTTCAAGGAAGAAAATTCGCAGACCAAGGGTACGTTTGGATACAGATATTGAAATGAAAAAATAAATGTCAGCTTAAAAATAATCAAGGTGATTTTTCCTTATTGGTGAAAACTTATTTGGAAATTATGAAATTTAATCCTAAAAGAATTTTTGTGCCTTACCATGGAACAAAATGATGTTAACTTTATGCCGCACCAAGGATAATGTTAATCTAATTAATTTTCATTGAATGAACTATTTGTGTCCAACCAAGAACATTTAGTGCATTTATTTATAACTCGTGTGTCGAACAAAGAATACGTAGTTCTTTGTCATATTAACATGTGCGTTAACAATAATTGAGAGTAGTAATTACTTGTTTAGAGGTGAATTCGTAGCCTTGGTATCTATTTGCTAGAGAGAGAGTAAAGTGAATTATTATTTAGATCGAACTAATGAATTATTAATGTTCGAGAGATATTAGCAAATTCCAACGTATTGATTTGAATAAATTATCCGATGATTTAAAGTTAATTGTTTAGTTGTATGTTCGAGAGGGTTGCACATTTTTTCCAATTATACGTGACTTCGAGAGGACGAATAATTTATCACTTAGAATTGTACGAATTTAACGGAGAGGAAAGCTATTTAGTTAGGGTAGATTCAAAGTCTTATTATATTTCTCATTAGATTATTTTTTGCATAAATTTTCTTGCTTTGTTTAATTTAAAAATCAGAACTTGTCGTGTAAAACTTGTTAAGTATAATCTTAGAATTAAGATGAATCTCATACAAAGTCCTTTGCGTTCGACCATGTAGCCACTAGTCTATAACTAGGCTCGTGCGATTGTGAGTAAATATAATTAAAAACAACACAATCATGGCGCCGTATCCGGCGACTTGAGCAATGGTTTGACTTATTTCTAATTAGTTCAATTTTCTGTGTAGGGAATTGCTTTGAGTGGTTGGAATTAGAAAAGTGGAGAAGAAGAAGATTTCTATAAGTGGTTGTCAAATTGAAGCATCACAATAGGGTAAATTGAGCTATTAACGTCAATCCAACTTGGTTGTGCATGTTAGATTGAATAGATAATTAATGGTCAACGTTTGAATCAAAATTTGAAATCTGATTCTAAGTTTCTTGTTGCAATAGTCATAATTTATTTGAATACAATCTCGTAAAAAAATTCAACTTGTTTCTCTTTTGTTTTCCCTAGGTTTAGAAATTTTGTTTTAGGTTTAGTAGTTGCGTAGGTCACTAGGTGAAGACCTAGCAACCCTTGACGGTGAGACTGAAAGAAAATTTAGAGAAAAGAAAAGAGACCAGTTAATTCTCAATAACTCTTTGTGTGAGAAGCCTTGAAAGAGTATTATATTCCTAATGCCTACTAATCACCTTCTTGCATTCGAGTGCTAACTTCAATAGCCAGGAACTTCGAGATTAAGCCCAATACAATACAAATATTTCCATCATTTTGTAGGCGCACGAAGATCCCTATAGACATGTGGATGAATTTTTAGAAATATGCACCACCTTTAAGCTGAATAATCTCATAAATGATGCTATGAGATTGAAACTCTTCCTTTTTTCTCTTAAGGACAAAGCTAAAGAATTATTATATTCTCTCGAACCATAATCAATTACCTCTTAGGGGAAAATGCAACAAGATTTCTTAAAGAAATACTTCCCAATTTTTAAAACTAACCAGATTAGAGATGCCATTACTACCTTTACTTAGTATCCTACTGAACAGTTCCACGAGAGCTGGGATAGACTCAAGAACCTCCTTTGGAAGTGTCCTCAGCATGTTGTACCTAGATAACAGTTAGTGCAAGGTTTCTATAGAGGTTTGACGGATAAAAATTGTCACCTAGTTGATGCTTCGTGTAGATGAACCTTTCTATTAAAAAATAAAAATGAACCTTGGGAACTCTTTGAAAATTTGAGTGAGAATTCACTACAACACACTATGGCAAATAGGAGTTTAGTCGAGTCTTCATCTTCTCTTACCTCTTCCAAATGTGGTATGTATGAAGTAAAGTAGACAGTCGATCTTTCTTGTCAAATTGTTATATTGTCTAAAAAGATCTTTCGTGAGTTTGCCCATAAAATAATGGTAACATTTGTATTGTATTGCTTAATCTCGAAGTTTCCCGGCTGTTGTAGCCGGCACTCGAATGCAAGAATATGATATGTAGACATTAGGAATATATTTAAATTATCTTCTACCATCTCACACAAAGAGTTATTGAGAATTAACCGGTCTCTCTTCTTTTCTCTAAATGTTCTTTCAATCTCACCATCAAGGATTGCTAGATCTTCACCCACTGACCTATGCCCTTGCATAGACTATGAAACACTTAGAAAAATTAATTAACCAGCAACTTCTAAACCTAAGACAAAATTTCTAAACCTAGGGAAAACAAAAGAGAAACAAGTTGAAATTTTTTTTACGAGACTGTATTCAAATAAATTATGACTATTGCAACAAGAAACTTAGAATCAGATTTTAGCAGATTTCAAATTTTGATTCAAACGTTGACCGTGAATTATCTACTCAATCTAACATGCAAACCAAGTTGGATTGACGTTAATAGCTCTAGTTACCCTGTTGTGGTGCTTCAATTTGACAACCACTTAGTTATAGAAATCTTCTTCTTCTGCACTTTTCTAATTCCAAGCACTCAAAGCAATTCCCTACAAAGAAAATTGAACTAATTAAAAATAAATCAAACCATTGCCCCAAAGTCCCTGGATACGACGCCATTTGATTGTGTTGTTTTTACTTATTTTCACTCGCAAATGCACGAGCCTAGTTATAGACTAGCGGTTACTAAGTCGAACCCAGAGGACTTAGTATGAAATTCAACTTAATTCTAAGATTATCCTTCACAATTTTTAAACGAAAAGTTCTGATTTTTAAATTCAACAAAGCAAGAAAATTTATGCGAAAAATAATCTAATGAGAAATATACTAAGACTTCGAATCCACCCTAACTAAATAGCTTTCTTCTCTATTATCTGTGCAACCCTCTCGAACATGCAACTAAACAAATAACTTTAAACCAGCAAATCTCACTCTCTCGAGCAAAAATCAACTATAAAAATTCAATCTTTATTTGAATCAGTGTGTTGGAATTTGCTAAGATCTCTCAAACATTAACAATTCCTTAGTTCGATCAAATTAATAATTCAATTTACTCTGTCTCCAACAAATAGAACAACATAACAAAATACCATTAAGCATATGGAATAAAGATGTCTCTTTAGAATTGCAGTTTAAAATTAAGAGTCATAAACAATTCAATTAGGGCTTCATCTAATCTTAGTACAAATAAATTAGCTAGACATGAGAGAAAGGAAAGAAAAAGCCACATTTAATTAATTCATTGGCATCTGAAACAGTTCTGCAATCAGTTCTGTCGTCTGCAACAAATCAGTTCTTGTTATGCAAAAACAGTGTGTTTGCAACAGTTCTGCTTATTCTGCAATGAGTCCTCTCGAACAAATTACACTTGCTCTTATTTTCTCTGCAACAGTTCCTCTCGACTTTACTTGTCTAAGATCAGACCTGCTTCTTTCGTCTGTTGGAAAAATTCAAGAGGGATTGTACTTTACCCGTTCGTGTTGAGTAATAATCAAATAGAACCTGAAATTGCATACACAAATCCAATTGTCCGAGGCACAGTGATGAACTGCTGACTTTGAAACAGATATTGCCACCCTCTTATGCACGGGTTTTCTTCTGGCAATCTATTCAAAGATACAACGAACCAGAATGACAGGATGTGCACTTCTCCTTGTCAAACTCGAACTCAGAGAATCAGAAAACTATTGCCTTTGGGAAGAAGATCACTTTTTGGAAAAAAGAGAGAGATCCACATAAATTTGTTCTTGGTTGTTATCTTGTATATCCCTTTGAGTTTTCCCGTTCATAATATATATAGGAAGACTCAAAGGTTCATTATTATGGAAAAGACGCAACTTTTTTAAGGAAAAATGGCCAAAAACGCGAGAAACCGCGCGTAACCGCTCGTAGCGATCGATCGCTAACATAGGCGATCGATCGCCTCGGGCGTAAACACTATTTTCATTTTTTCCAGTAGATACTATCGATCGGTTTCATAGCCGATCGATCACGGCCGGTCATCTCTCAGTTTTGCGAAAATCACAGTAGATACGATCAATCGTATTTGTATCGATCGATCGCTTAGCGATCGATCGCGCTATCAAACCGATCGATCGGCTCGTAATTTTCACAAAACTAATAGCCGTTTGATCAAAATCAAAGGCTCTAGATGCCACGTGCCACGTGCCTAGTGCAAAGTGCTAAGTGCGCCTCTAAAGCGCCACAATGCGCCCATTCGCCCACGCCACGCGCGCGCGTTGTGCGTGTGTATGCACCTTTAGGTGCACCCATGAATGTGTGCACTATCAATTGGGGAGAGTCACCACACCAATAAGATATATAAAGAGAAAGATTATTTCCTCTTATATACCTTAACACACTCATGTGTGTTTCCTATGTGGGACTAAAAGAAAACCTCATTATAAAGGTTTTCTCTTTCTCTCCAAACTTAGCACATAACTAAACATTAATTCTAATTCAATCAATCTAAAAAATGTGGGCTTAAGATGGGCCCACTACCCATACCCAAAACTCAACATTCCCCACATGATTGAATTAGGATTAAGATAAGTACTAGGTTATCGGAATGACACAAACTCGATAAAAGAAATGAACATTTTCCAAAGGCAACAGCACACTATGTATTCGATGGTCATAGGTACCTTCCGGGTTTGAACCTCCACCTAGTTGGATATGCGCCTGTCACGCCCCGAAATCCCATACCTCGATCGGAGTGCGGAAGCCAATCAATGATGTACATTTGGAGGTAGAGAATCTCGAGCGCGAGACCGAACAGTCGATTTCACCACCAATTACGATCATCTCAAAAGGATGTGTAATCGGTCATGCCCATAATCAGTGCAATACAAATACAAACATTAATGAATACTATGGAATGGAAATTTACTTAATAATACTGATAATAATGATAATCCATTTAAGAAAGTCAAATCAAATAAACTTATAAATCTATGGCACACAATTGCCATTAAACGTCATAAGCATCAAATAAGCAAAGCAAATAATATAAACTCTAAGTCTTCACGGCTCCTGCGACCGCTTCACTACTGCAACTTCCTGATCTCAATTTCCATTTGCGCCTGCATCAGAGGATGCATGAGTATTTCATAGAAACACTCAGTAGGATGTAAAAACCCACTGAATTAGGACAAACAATATAAATAGGATAAGAATAACAAAGGTTTATGAAGATGCCGCAACATCTGGACTAAACCAAGGATTTATACACCTGAAAGGTTAGTCGATAATAATTCCAACCCGCAAGTAGGGAAAACAACAATAAGGCTCCTACTACACATATGAGTAAGGAGGGAATGATAATCATATTAAAAAGCTCCAGACATTAAAAGTGAAAGGAGTACAATTTCTGCTCGCTGAACCGATCACCCGCAAGTGACTATACCAGAACCACCCTAGGGGTCCTCTTTTTGGAACCCTGCCATGCGTCTAGGATGCTGGCCCCACCAGTGCTTACGGACACGATGGGCGGAGATTGAAGACCTTCCGTAATGTCAACAATCTAACGTACGTATGTTGCCTCTTTTTGGGCAGTATGGAACCGCAGTACCACAAATATTAGTGACCCCGCAAGATCGAGCAATGGCATAATGTGAGCATACTATGAATCCACTTCCGGAGAAGTCCCGCAAGACCTCTAGTGGAGGAATCAATCAAATAATCATGATGAATAATAATTCAAAGAAATAGAGGCCGCAACGCTCTAACCACATAAGGTATCAATCACCGGAACAGACTCACATACAGAGTATAAGTGGGAATGTCACACAAAGAGAATAACACAATCCATACATGCATTCATGCTCAGCCCTAGATGGAAATTCATATAGGTCTTATTGAAATATATAAATCAGAGACAAGGTATTAATGAGTCCTAGATGATTTGGACTCCAAATGGAACCTCAAACCGACACAAGCGCTTTATCTTCAAATACACGATTACGGTTTTCTTAACATAGGTATTACCCATCCATCATATTAACCATAACCCAACCTTACTGTGATAATCATAAGGATATAGTCTAGTATTAGTTACTAGCACGTCATATCATCTTCACATCTTATTAAGTGGTTTTACTTAAGTACATAGTATTTTCACTTAGATTCTGCTCACTGTCTTATGCGCAACAGTCCCATTCCGGCGACTCCCAGACACTGTACAGTTAAGGTTATCTTCTGAAATTTTTACTGAGAGTACCCTTGTGGGTCTAGTTTCTAATCCCACCGGTTTTATATTTTTCTGATATCATATGAATTAGTTATGAATTATTTACTGTCGACTGTCCGCGCAGAAACAGTTCTGGCCGAAAGTGAACACATGATTAAACTTTAATATTCTTATTCTGAACCACTTATAGATGATAATATACTCATGATAGATGATAGTACTCCCCCCCTAGATCAATTACAGATCCTGGAATTAACTAGAATTACCAAAAGATTCCCTTTTTATCATGTTTCTCCCCATATAACATAATCTTAGACCAAATATCTTTCAATTAAGTCAATTTAAGCAAAACGATCATTAAGACATAAGACTCAATCATTAGACATCATAATCAAAGCAATATCAGAACTTTTATCTTCTGTAAAATTAATAAAGCATCCATCTTTGATGTGATTTACCATCTAGACATGAAGCATGAAGGCATATATACATGTATCGCAATACACATGGAAAGACAAGACATAAATCATTAATCCCGCAAGATTCAAAGCAATACTCCAAGGAAATCAGTAAGAACACTCATCATATAATGTGAGAAAAGAATAAGAAGAGAGGGAAAAACCATCCTACTCTTTATCACCAAAAGACGTCGCCTTTCTACGCGATGTTCGATCCTCCGCTTCCTTCAAAGCTTCCCGATCCAAGCTCTTGAGCAATTCCCACTAGAAGAGGTCTTCTAAGAGAGGGATGAACGTGGGAAGGAGAGGGGAAAGCCTCTGGACGTTCTAGGGTTTAGTTTTCAAAAGCACAAGCCTAGACTCTATGGGTTTATATAGAGTTTTTAGAAGATCTTTGCCCAATCAATTCTACCATATCTTGGGCACTTTCCACCAATGGGAGAGTCCCTAAATCACCCTAGGAACGTGCAATATAAGTCTAGTTAGGATATGACATCTTTCCCAATCAAATCCGCCTCAAAATTAGGTTAGAATTCGCCAAACCGCAACTGGCGATCGATCGTGCAATACGGCGATCGATCGTCCTGCGCTGTTTACAAACTGCGCGATGGCGCCGATCGTATCCGATCGAAGCCGATCGATCGTGTTCCATAAGCCGATCGATCGTTTTCAGCGCGATCGATCGTGTTTACTCAATTTCCCATATCTTTTTACTCCGAACTCCAAATCACACAAAATTGGTGTCGTTGGAAAGCTCTTCTCACCAACTTTAATTTAAACAAAGCACCACACGATCAAATCAATCATTAAGAGGGTCAAATTTCAGTGTTAAGATACTTACTAATTTTTCGGATGTTACAGTGCCACTCTCACAAGTCCGAAGTGAACTATGTCTTGAACTTGGACTTTAGAACAAGAGCTTTGACATACCTAACGCATAGTATGAACTTTTTCTCTTAAGTTCTCACGGGGTAGCACGTTACGGCCATGCGCAGGTATCTCGTATTCATGAGTGTATCTTCAAATGAACCAGCCCAGGGGTCCATATTAACTGCGGCCTCACAGTAAACTCATATAGGTGACAATCTTCAAGGGTACACTGTCTGGATTATACCCTGCCATACATGCCTTGATTTCATTAAGACATTTGTCATCCTTACCAAGACAGTTGAGTACTCTTCATCAATATGGGAAGGAGCGAATTTTAGGAGTACTCCTCTAGCCAATCATTAGCTTGTTTTTCCCATTGAATCTTCTTTGTAGGATCACTACGCCGATAGATTGGGTTGCTACTAACTATGGCTCCTGATGGGCCTTTAACCCCATTCCCCTCGATGAATTTAGGATTTGTCCTCTCGACAATCCCTTAGTGAGATGATCAGCCAAGTTATCTACTGATCTCACATAACTCAAGGTAATAACTCCTGAAGAGTTCAACTTGCGCAAGATTTTATACCTGAGTTCTATATGCCTTGAGTATTTCCCATTATGATTCTTACTATGAACTTTAGCAATCGTTGCCGTATTGTCACAGTGAATCAAAATGGCAGGAATTGGCTTATCCATCATGGGAAGTTCCGTCAATAAATCCCTAAGCCATTCAGCCTCTCCTCCGGCCAATTCTAGAGCCCCTAACTCTGACTCCATGGTAGACCTTGTAATTAAGGTCTCCTTGGTTGATCTCCAAGCTATCGCTCCACCACATAAAGTGAATATAAATCCACTAGTGGCCTTAGTATCTTCTGAATCTGTAATCCAGTAAGCTATCGCTCCACCACATAAAGTGAATATAAATCCACTAGTGGCCTTAGTATCTTCTGAATCTGTAATCCAGTTTGCATCACTATATCCTTCTAATACAGTGGGATTACCTGGATAACATATTCCATAATACATTGTACCTTTAAGATATCTGAGCACCCTCTCAATGGCTTTCCAATGAGATTCATCCAAGTTTTTAGTGTATCTACTAAAGTCTCCCCCACAGCATATGATATATCTGGTCTATTACAATTAGCCAAATACATCAAGCTTCCAATAATTTGGGAGTACTTAAGTTGTGACACACCAACCCCACAATTTTTCCTTAACCTACTCGTAGGATCATATGGGGTATTCACAGGTTTACACTCGAAGTAACCATACTTTCCTTAGCATTTTCTCCACATAATGTGACTGACCTCAACACTATGCCTCCTGGAGTCCTGTGAATCTTAATGCCCAAAATCACATTTGCATGTCCAAGGTCCTTCATATCAAAATTCTTATTTAAGAAAGTTTTGGTATCTAAAATCTCATTCACATCAGAGCCAAAGATAAGTATGTCATCAACATAAAGACATAAAATAATATAAACATTATTTATTTGTTTAAAATAAAGACATTTATCAGTCACACAAATATTAAAACCATTAGATATAATAACATTATCAAACCTTTCATGCCATTGTTTAGGAGCCTATTTTAGACCATAGAGAGATTTAACCAACTTACATACTTTCTTTTCTTGACTAGGAATTACAAATCCCTCTGGCTGATCCATATATATCTCTTCCTCTAATTCACCATTCAAGAACGCTGTCTTGACATCCATTTGGTGAATTTCTAGATGATAGTGGGCTGCCAGTGCTATAAGCACACGAATCGTGGTAATTCTAGTCACAGGAGAATATGTGTCAAAGTAATCTAGACCCTCTTTTTGACTATATCCTTTGGCAACTAGTCTTGCTTTATACTTTTCAATGGATCCATCGGGATTCAATTTCTTCTTAAAAATCCACTTGCATCCAATTGGTTTAGACCCTGGAGGTAGATCACTTAAGACCCACGTCCCATGAGCAAGTATGGAATCCATCTCACTTTGTATAGCCTCCTTCCAAAGAGGAGCATCACTAGAAGCCATAGCATCTCGATAAGTCAAAGGATCATCTCCTATTAAGTATGTATAGAAATCATCTCCAAAGTTCTTCTCAACTCTTGGTCTTTTACCTCCTTCTACCTACCTCATCATTAGTACAAGGCACATTAGCTTCAACAATAGGACTTGATGATGTATTAGGTTGGTCTTGCACTACAGCCTTTGCCTTTTCCTTCCAAGGAAAAATATTCTCATAGAATATGACATCATCAGATTCTTTAATAGTATTAGGTACATAATCCGCTCGATCTGACCTTAACACCATGAATCTATAATTACCATAGCAAGACATCCCCACACTTTGATAAAATTTAAACTAGGCTTTCTTCCCTTCATTAATTCAAAAGGAGTTTTCTCACTACTTTTATAAGGCACTCTATTTAAGATCACACAAGCAGAAAGTAACGCTTCTCCCCACAAGTTCTTGGGTAAACCAGAACTAGAGAGCATAGAATTGATCATATCAATGAAAGTTCTATTTTTCCTTTCTGCCACTCCATTAGATTGAGGTGTATAAGGCGTTGTAGTTTCATGAATAATTCCATAATCTTCGCAAAATTTGCTAAAATCAAAGGAACAATATTCTCTTGATCTGCCTATCCGTTTGATTTTCAACCTCATTCTTATAGATCTTAAATTTCTCAAAAGCCTCATCTTTAGTAGCAAGTAAATAAACATGGCAATATTTAGAAAAGTCATCTATAAAAGTTATAAAATATTTCTTTCCTTCTCTTGTCATATGACCATTCAATTCACATATATCACTATGAACAAGTTCTAAAAGAGATGAAGCATGATGACTAGATTTATATGGTTTCCTAGGCTGTTTAGCTTGAACACAAATTTCACATTTACCATAAGTATTCAAATCTGATTTAGGAATTAAATCAAAGATTCATCATTCTTTTAACACTTTGTAAATTCACATGCCCAAGTCGACAATGCCATAAACCATGAGATTCAACATTAAACACAACATCATTCACAGAATTAAACTTAGAGTTATTACAAGCCAACACATTAAGTTTAAACAAACCATCACAAACATAGCCTTTTCCAACAAAAGTTCCATGTTTAGAAATTACAACTTTATTACACTCAAACACTAATTTAAAACCGTCTCGACTCAAAAGAACTCCACTAACAAGATTTTTCCTGACATCTGGCACATGCTGCACATTATGGAGAGACAATATGTTCCCCGAAGTGAAGTGAATATCAACTCTTCCTTCTCCATAAACTTGTGCCACCGAGGAATTGCCCATAGTCACAGTCCTTCCTCTTACTTCCTGATAGAAAGAAAAGGATGAAATATTACTACATATATGGACAGTAGCCCCTGTGTCTACCCACCAATCTGTAGGTTGACGCGCCAAATAAATTTCAGGAAGGGTAACAACTAACCTTTCATCGGTCCTAGCAAAGCCAGTCCCTGATGTAACCACGTTAGTCTGAGAAGAGCTTGCACCATTTCTGTTTTGCTGCCCTTTCTCGTTATCCTTGCGTTCTCAGCATTGCCTTGCATAGTGTCCAACTACACCACACACATAGCAGCCCTTTCCCCAACTTGATGCTCCTGTCAATCGCTAATTTTGGAAAGAATGAAGCATTTCGGATATAAAAGGCAAGAAAACGTAAAAGAATGGCCTTTCCGGTACTTTAGTGTCGATTATTCCAAGCTATATGGGATTTTATGGAAAAAATTAGATAATATGGGAATATGAAAGATAGCGCCGTGTAATATGGAAAAAACTCCCGTCTCAATCAAAAGTAACCTAAGGAAGTACTCACTATTATTACTACAAAAAATGGTATGGAAAACCGTTGGTAGTTACAATATCGTAAATTGTTGTGCGTGCATCCCTTCTTTAGATCTGTGCATATGTGACAGTGGCGGGCAGGGCTGGGGT